>OY743186.1:26448611-28848611 GCA_963555705.1 Ligustrum vulgare | reverse complement strand
TTAATGCGATGGTGTATAACGAGCAGTACCACCGTTTGGTTGAAATAATCAAGAATTCTGAGACACCAGAAGAGTTTGAGCGACGTTGGAGTGGTATTTTGGAAACCACAAACTTGCACTGCAATGATTGGCTGAGTAGCATGTATGAAATCCGCGAACGATTAGTGCGGGGATGTCTAGCAGTCAAAGATTAGAGAGCAACCATTCCTTTTTCAAGAGATATGTAAACAGAAATAACTCACTAATGGATTTCATCACACGTTTCAGCATGACATTGAGACATCAGAGACATGAGGAGTTTGCTGCGAACCATGTTGACCTGAACGAGAGACCTAGGCTCACGTCTGTTCATATGATGGAACATCAGGCTGTTGACATATTCACCAAGTATATGTTTTTGTTCTTCCAGAAAGAATTCAAGCAAAGCAATTTCTACATTTGTTCGAAGAAATCAGAGAATTCAGATTCTAAGGTTTATAAGTTGGAGCGATTTGAGGGAGGTAAATTGTTTGAGAAAAGTCGTGAGCTGGTGTACTTCTTGCAGACTGATTATCTAGCATGCAGTTGTTGGATGTTTGAATTTGTGGGTTGTCCATGTTGACATATGTTGTATTAGTGCTACTTTTACTGTAGAAATACATTTTAAGAAGGTGGACGAAGGGCACAAAAGCTAGTTGTGTTGCTGACCCCTTGGTGCTTGAACAATTAGGTAACTCTTTACTTGCACGACATTGTTTGTTATCCCACATGGCTACCATGTTAGTTGATGAAGCATCTCTGACAGTGGCACGTAGCAAGTTCCTCTTGTCGGAGTTTGAATTATTGCAAACTAGAGTGAAAGATATATATAATGGAGTGACTGCAACGAGAGGGGGAAGGAGCACGAGTCAAGTGGAGAGTTAAGGTATAAATGATCCAATTGGAATTAGGACTAAAGGGCGTGGAAAGCGGCTGAAGTCATCAAAAGAGAAAGCCATGTCCAAAAGTGCCAGAACATGTCGTGGTTGTGGCCAACGTGGACATGATAGGAAAACATGATCACAGTTGCATGGTAATGACCAGCAAACCCAAAATGAAGAGGAGGGGTTGTATGAGGATGACAGAGAATTCATGGGACACATGTGTGAAGATGAGATCAACTTGTGATACTCATTTGGCAGCAACTACTTTACATTTTGTTTAGTTGCAATCACTTTTTTGGATTGTATTTGAAAATTTGTTGATTGTTCTACTTCACATTTTGTGCCCAATGAAAATTGTTGATTGTTCTATTTCTTTTCATGTAGCACTCACTTTATTTCTCTTCATATATCAATGAATCTGAAGCTATCTTGAAATAAAAATCATACACCATAACTTACATTAACACATGCCAGCAATGGAAACCAAGAATGAATCAAACTAAATTCATTAAACCAAAACCATATTACAGTAGGACTTCAACATTACTACTGGAGTTCAAATTGTACATTCCAAAAGGAGTCATTCCAAAATGTTCATCATGTATTTCAAACTAACTAAAGAATTACAACAACTAATACAACAACTACGGTAAATTTCATATAATGTGACAAGGATCGTAGCAACTCAACAATTTCGATTAACTTCTCCAAGATCTTCATGTTAACTTCACAGCCCTCCATATTACGTTCAACCTCATTGTCCCAAATGAACTTTCCGCATACAAAGCCATCCTACAACAAATTAAAAAAAAAAAAAAGGCAGCTCAAATCAGTTGCTGCTTCATGCACGGAACAAGGGTCCTTGGAAGGATATGTACCTTTGCATTGTGGCATTTCCAGTATAGACGTTGAGGATTCCTATCTGAATGTGAAGTATGTAATCTCATAGACGCCCCACATTTGCTACATCTAAGCCCGGACAGCCCCTCACTCCATGAAATGAACTCATTGTCCTACCCTTCCTTCTCCACACAATGAACCAGAATGAAGCTTAAAAGAATAAAACAAGTGGGAAAAACACAAACAATGCAGATACATATTTATGAAGCCTGACATTGAAGATGCCTTGTTCTCCCAACGTCTCAAATCAATGTGATCTATCTGATACCAAAAATATAAACTTTTACCACTCCTCAGTAATTTTCACATTCCACACAACTATGAGAAAAATCAGGACTTAAATGAAACTGCATTTCTGTGCAATATTAAGCCAGAATGTATGAAATATGCGAGCTTAGAGCAGAATGTATAAAAAATTAGTGAGGCTCAAAATGGAGGAATTAAACCTCTCATCTAGGTTGTACGAGTGAGGGGAGTTCAAAATCTGCTTTTCGTCGGACGGTGGATGCCGGAACAGATTACATACAGGTAAAAATGAGGTGGACATTTATTTTCGACGGGCTGAAATGCAGCAATATAAATCAGGCGGAGAGAAACTTCGACGAGTTCGGAGGAGGCAAAAAAACTCACCTTCGCCGGACGGTGACCGCCGAAACAGAGGAAAATCGGAGGAGACGAGGACGACGCGGCGACGGGCGCTGGACCAGATCGCTTGGGTTGAGAGCGGAAGAGAGAAGTGATTTATTTGGTAAAATTTTCACGTCTTGGAGTTAGAGGTCAAGATGTGGGCCGTCGGATTTAAATTGCTTGTGCCATGTAGGATGTGGGTAGGGTAAAGTTTACCAACTGGATGTAGGTGAACAAAACCGATCTAACGCGATGAAGTGAGGGAAACAATTTTTTTATCAATGCTCAAGTGATATTTTGACTCGACGTTGATGTTTGATGCGACTAAATGATTTTTCATTTTATGTATTGTGTACTAATCTAAAAAAAGCCGTACAAAGGCCATGTATCGAGTTCAAAAGCTCATAATAACATTGAGATAAAAGGTCCAAGGCCGACGCCGATTTTGGTGAAGAATTAAAACGAAGACGAAGACGAACAATAACTCGAATGCAAGGGATCGAGATGAAGATTGTAGCATTTTGGCACTGAAAAAAGTTACAAATTTAGAGGATTAGTTCAAATACAGCTCATGTGAAACTAGAAGAGGAAAGAGTTGCGGTCGCCACTGCAGCCGAGGAGGCAATGGCAATGATTTTACGGCTTCAGAACGAGAAAAGCTTGGCCAATCAATACAGAAGATTATCTGAGGAGAATCAACTTCATGGTCATCAATTCAAGTTATTCAATGTTTGCATGAGCCTGGCAAGAGTTTCTTGGAAGATGATTATTTGAGAAATTTAAAGAAGAAAAATGAAGGGAATTATGAATGTGCAAGAATTGAAGAGTTTTGAATTACTTTCAGGGTAAGGGTTTTTTTTTTTTTTTTTTTAAATAATAAACATTGTTGCATTAGTTTTGATTCATTGCAATGTATTATAACTTTTACATGCCATTTTAGTAGTCATTTTGGCCAACTAAAGATCCAAACTCTTGTGAACATCAAGCACTTAATGAAGATAGTTTTTCTAGCCTAATGTTATTATTGAGCACCACTTGATCTTCTACCTTCAAGAGCTTTTTTTTTTTTTTTTTTTTTTAAATCACAATTTGGTCATTTTCATGCAAACTCGTATCTTCCTTATACCGAAACTTATTTTTTTTTACTTTTTAGTTAGTGAACTCTTAACAATTTTTATTTCAGCAAATTCTAATGCCATTGCCACCATTGGAAGAATGGTATTTACAAGTTGGTGGTCACGTCAACTTAATTTGTCTTGCAAAATTTAATCGGTGATCACTGACGATATGATTATAGGTGATTCTAATTGATATCAAGATGTGTTAGTGATTTAGGCGTAATTATAAAGTGATATTATAGGTGATCATTGACATACTATCGTATGATATCACATATCATCAGTAATGCTTTTGAGAATCATCGATGCTTCAATCATTGACGGAAAGATGTCAATCTCAATCAAAAAATTCTATTCTTTCTATATTTTTATTTTTAGAATTTATTAATTATGTTCAAATATCTTTCTTTTTTTCGTAAAGTATTATATTTTGATATGTTATTAAAAAAAAAAAAAAAAAATTGTCCTCGATAAAACTTTATATTTATATAATTTTATATTTTAATTTATTTATCTATTTATTGATGAAATCTTCTTTGATGATTAAATTTGTTTAACTTCTTGTTTTTTATACTAATAACTAAAAACTATGAATAAACCTTCAATAACTTTTTAAATATTATTCGTTACAGTTAGATTTTTCAATAAAAATAAAATAAAAGAAGTTAAATGTAAATTTTATAAATTGGGGACCTTAGTCGACAACTAACTTTCCTATTGTTCGAGCTAATTCTGAGAAAATAGTTGTAGGATTTTACCGTTCACAAAATTCAATATTCATGTGCAACATGAGTTAGAGCGAAAATACCCGATACTTGACCCAACGCATACAATTTAGAGCCTCTTTGGTAATATAATTTTTTTTTGATTTTTATGGTTTTTTTTGTTTTTTTAAATGGATGTGTGGTCTAAAAAAGTTTGAAAAATCAAAAATTATGGGTGATGAGTACAAATTTTGTCTATACCCGGGCCCTCACAAAAGCCTCGAACCCGAACATTTAATTATTAACTCATATTATATTTTGGTACCCCCGAACAACCTATGAGCCCCGAGGAATACATATCCCGAACACTATCTTGGTACACACGTAAAACTTAAATGCTCGGGGACCTTAGCTCGAGCTCATTCATTCAAGATGGGTTCAGAGTCATCATTCTCAAGTAATAATCAACATCAATAGGATTCTCGGTCCACAAATCATATTCCAACACAACTATTACAACATTATCTTAATCAAGACTCATACGTCTAATAAAACTCCTAAATCTCCAAACAATTTGGGTAACCTAATCCTACTTAAAATACACTACTTATTCCTATAAATACAAGGCCTCCAACCATTATTCAGGTACACAATTATCTCTACAATTTATAGCCTTTTGCATAAATTATCTCCTTCCTCTTTACTGACTTAAGCATCGGAGGGGCGACGAGGATACACCTCCTCGCCTTTATTGCAGGTATTCGGAGATCCAGTTCGTGCTAGTTTATTGCTCAAGCTCGGAATATTCCAGGTGCGATTTTTAGCATCATCATTGGCGCCGTCTGTGGGAATCAATCAAAAAATCATGTTGTTCAAGTATCAATTTCAAAATAAAAATTCAATTATTTTCGAGGAGAAATTTTCCATCAATTTCATGACTTTTGTCCCCAACTTCCGTTAAGCTATTTTCTACATCTACATTCGAAAACTACATGAAGTTTTCATCCTATTCTGGATCTGAAGTATCTATAGATTCTTAAGCTTCAATTCACAAAAAGAATAAAAATTCAAACAGCTTTAACCAAACAGCAATATTCTGGAATGAGTAGAAACAACCGGGCAAGGTTGTCTGAAGCCATTCTACGGAATGAGGAGCTTCGTGTAATTTCCAGTTCCCCCTCGATGAACCCGAGTTATCTGAGTTCAAATCATCACAAAGCTATATGATCGAAGACTCACCTCGCCATAACTCCCGATGACCGCTGTGAAGATGGCAAGGAGGGCTTATCCCGGCAACCGCCGTCAAGATTGCGAGGAGATCTCATCCCGACAATCGCGGTCAAGGTAGCGACGAAGACCCAGTTCTCCTGCAAAGTCAAAATTCCAAAGAATACCTCATCTTTTCCAAACTTTGTGAAGCTGACACCTGCGGAATCTCTATACCCTATTACCGGGCTGTATTCAGTGGCGGATGTATGAAGGGGCAAGATTAATCTCCCCCGCTCCCACTCGCACAGAGCAACTTCCAAGTTCCGACCCAAGCTCCTGCACCGCGCCTTCACCAGTCCACTACTTCCTACCGAGTTCAACCCTTACAATTTCCAGATACCCACCCTATTGTTCAAATCGAGAATTTGGGGAACTTATAGCAGCTTCTGGAATTACAGATGCAATGCTAAATAATTTGATTGATCTGTAAAGAATTTGAAGGAATTCTTTAAATAGTTGATTTGCTTCTCAGAAAACTACATAATCCAGGTATACCCTAACCTTATTTATTAATCATTGCATAATATTGATCATGTATCAGATTTGCAATCCCATATGATCTATGATTATTAAGAGTTCATCAACTCTAAATATGATTAATTATCTTTGTCAATCGTATAATCTAAACAATAAGTTGAGATTATGGATGAAATTAGATTTGTAAAAATAAAATCTTGCTAGCAGAACACTATAAATTTGGTTTTATATTCATGATTTTGTTGCTAGCACCATTACTTCTTGGGACAGGATATAAGATTAGACTTAAAATAAAGATTTCTTGGTACAATTTCGGCAAAACTATTGTAATTAAATTTGCAATATGCTTGAAGGATTACAATCAATTAATTATTGATCTTTGTGAAAATCTTGAAAGCCTCATAATTTGTTAATATGTTGATTTAATTGATGAAATTTGATTGTAATTTTGGTCTCGTTATTTACACGACCTCAAGTATGATCAGATCAATAATACACGAGTTAAGCTCAATTTCTTACTGAATTTGAAGTTATTTGATCCGTTCCCTTGATAATTCATGCCCTCCGGTTGTGATCTAAAGTTTGTATAACTTGGAAATTAGCTGAGTTAAGTAGCAAATTATAAAGTGACTCACGTAGTGACCAATTATATAAAACATCATATTTCTATTTGATCACCAATAAAAATACTTAATATACTTTAGCATGACCTTCCTGGGTACAATCTACATTGATTAAAATGCTCCAACTATTTTCTTCAATAGCTAATCATATTGGAAAAATGATTGCTTTGAACCAATTAAATTCATAGATGTTTTAGCGGGAAATATGTGCTAACGTGATTTCCGAGTAATCGAATTGCATATCTGTGCACGTTCTTTTCTCGAATTTGCTTGTTGCCTTCGGACTATTGACAGGTGCAAATATCAATGTGAAAGTCTTGCCCCGCGCAAGCACTGAAAGTCGTGCCCACGAGCACGCACTCAAAGCCTTGCCCCGCGCAAGCACTCAAAGCCGTGCCCACGAGCACGCACTCAAAGCCTTGCCCCGCGCAAGCACTCAAAGCCGTGTCCACGAGCACGCACTCAAAGCCTTGCCCCGCGCAAGCACTCAAAGCCGTGCCCACGAGCACGCACTCAAAGCCTTGCCCCGCGCAAGCACTCAAAGTCGTGCCCACGAGCACGCACTCAAAGCCTTTCCCCGCGCAAGCACTCAAAGCCGTGCCCACGAGCACGCACTCAAAGCCTTGCCCCGCGCAAGCACTCAAAGCCGTGCCCATGAGCACGCACTCAAAGCCTTGCCCCGCGCAAGCACTCAAAGCCGTGCCCACGAGCACGCACTCAAAGCCTTGCCCTACGCAAGCACTCAAAGTCTTGCCTACTAGCAGGCACCAAAAAACTTTCCTATGAGCAAGATCAAAGATTTACCCCGAGCATCAACCTCACGAAATGATTCCAGAAACACTGTTCGGGCCACAAACTTTGTTCGGGCCTAATTCTGTGTTCGGGCCTCAAACATTGTTCGCAGCTCAAATATTGTTCGGGCCTCAAACATTGTGCAGGTCCCAAGCGGTGTTCACGCCTTAAAAATTGTTGTTCGCCCATGTTACTTGAATGTTTGGAATTTTCAAGTCAAAACTCACATGCTCGGGTTTATCACCTTAAGTTTATTGCTTGTGTTTGAGCTTCTCACCACTTAACATAAACTCGATCTCATTACTTAACACGAGCTCAGCTTATTATTGCTTAAACATAAGCTCTAGTTTATTTCTCCTTAACATAACCTCCGCATCACATCTTAATCACGATACTTCATTATTGCGCATCCATCTCTCCCCGAACTCGATAATGGATGCGCGGGGGCCTATGATGAGTACAAATTTTGTCTATACCCGGGCCCTCACAAAAGCCTCGAACCCGAACATGTAATTATTAACTCATATTATATTTTGGTACCCCCGAACAACCTATGAGCCCCGAGGAGTACATATCCCGAACACTATCTTGGTACACACGTAAAACTTAAATGCTCGGGGACCTTAGCTCGAGCTCATTCATTCAAGATGGGTTCAGAGTCATCATTCTCAAGTAATAATCAACATCAATAGGATTCTCGGTCCACAAATCATATTCCAACAAAACTATTACAATATTATCTTAATCAAGACTCATACGTCTAATAAAATTCCTAAATCTCCAAACAATTTGGGTAACCTAATCCTACTTAAAATACACTACTTATTCCTATAAATACAAGGCCTCCAACCATTATTCAGGTACACAATTATCTCTACAATTTATAGCCTTTTACATAAATTATCTCATTCCTCTTTACTGACTTAAGCATCGGAGGGGCGACGAGGATACACCTCCTCGCCTTTATTGCAGGTATTCGGAGATCCAGTTCGTGCTAGTTTATTGCTCAAACTCGGAATATTCCAGGTGCGATTTTTAGCATCATCAATGGGGTTGACTAAGAATGGATGATTGAAATTAAGTTTGAAAAATTGAAATGAAATCTCTCCCGTTACCAAACGAGCTGTTAGTTGAAACTTCTTTAAAATATGATCATCTATACATGTCTATACACTTATTGGGGAATCATAAATCTTCATCCCCAAAACAAAGTGAAAAATACATACATGATTTATCCATAACCTTAACCATTACACTATTTTCCAAAAAATCTTTGAGTCTCCATTTCTTCTTCTTCTTCTTCTTCTTCTTCTTCTTCTTCTTCTTCTTCTTCTTCTTCTTCTTCTTCTTATAGTAAAAGTGAAATCACACGTCTCCTCCACTTTGAGAAGTAAATAGATATGGTGAAATCGACAGTTCTTAATGTAAATAGAATTGACAAAAAGATTTTGAATAAAAATCAACAAGAATGACATATGGGATTTTGAACTAAGAAAAAATCAAAATCAAAATGCAATTACATGACCATAAAAATTCTAAAGTAGAATAAAATTCCATATCCATCACAAAGTTTTGGACCGAGTTTCTGTTAAAAATTGCCGATAGATTTACCAACACGGAAATTTTGTCGGTAAGATTTCATCGATAAATTGTTGGTAAAAGAAAAATTGAATAGGAAAATAATTAAAAAGCAGGTACCTACCTAGATGATATATTCAACAAAAGTAATGTAGATGGGATTTTGAGCCAAGAAAAATGCAATTTTGTATTAAAAAAAAAAAAAAATCAAAAGTATACAATTGCAAATCAAATAAAAAAGTTGCCAATCTATTATCCGTCAATAATAACAAAAATTTGTCGAGAGATTTATCAACAGATAAATTCTATAGGTAAGATATTGTCGGTAATCTATTGGTAAAAGAAAACAAAAATAAATAGAGAAATAATTATAGTGTTTGGCGGATTTTACAACCGATATTTTCAATGGTAAATAAGCCCATGTTTAATTTAATTAAAAAAGATAAAAATTCAAGTCAAAATCAGCAATTAATTTTAACTATATATTCATGATACTAGCACGTTAAACCAACTCTTCAATCACACTTTAACCAAATTTTATCAAAATTTACAAAAAAATGATTTTCGGCAAAACCAATCACGGGCCAAATAAAAGTAGTTTTTTTTTTCAATAAATATAAATGTCAATAAATAATTACCAACTAATATTTTATTTTGATAAACTTTAAAAAATATGTAAATAAAAATGACAAATATTTTACCGACGAGAATGTTGTCGTTAAATAGGAAATGACATTATGTAGCTAAATAGAACTAGAAGATTCATTTCTTATCCATTTGTATTGTTTAGTTGATCCATTGAAAAATCACCGACTTGGCTTTCAAAAAGGTCAGGATCGAGACGCAGACATGCTAGTTCCTTAAAAGAGAGAGAAAAATCGTTCAACTTGTCATTGAGCTCGTGAATGTAATATTTCGCAGCATGTTTTAAAAAGATGAATTTCAAGATCTTTTATGTGATTGAATCATTTTGCTTTCCAAACTCCAAAATATGAATCTTCTTGAACTCTGTTAGGATTAAAGGCTCAAGATCGCACCACAAAAAACAAGAACAAACGTTTAAACACAAAGAATCAAAACATTTATTGAATAAACGTAAGAGTATAGAAATTAGAATCCAAACTTCAAATATACAAATCTTCACAGAAATCAGAAATCGCACAATATAACCACAAAGAACAAATGAATTACAGAAAACTCTGTCAAACTCATACAAAATGTATACTGATTTACAGAATATCAGTATCTAAACAACCACTAAGAAATAACAAGGCTAATCTATGAATTTCTAGAAGAAAATGTGAAGAACAGGATGAAGGCGATGAAATCGCCTCTTCAGAGAGAAAAGTAGGGTTTGATGTGAATAGAAGCGTCTGGAATGATGTTTGAGATAATTCAACATCCTTTTGATCACAGGTGGATGGCTAGGATCAAGCCATTTTGATCCAAAGGCTGAGATAAGACGGTGGTGATAAAATGGCTCTTGACCCGGTTCCACATTTGGGCTCCAATACCGGATAAAATGATATGACTCAGCTACCAATTCTGGCTTAAGTAAAATTGGGCCAAACTGAAGAGAAATGCAGGCTTGAACATCAAATTGATCCAACAATTCTCCACCTCAATTTGGCTATTCCCAACACCTGCAAAAAACAAAAACAGAGAAGTATCAAAATTCAACCAAATTTAAAAAACTTAAAACATCTTTAAACTTATTAATAAGAATGATCTTAGTTCCTGCATCTGCAGGGTTAACCTGTGTAGGAATTTTAACAAGTTTCACTATGCATTTTTCAATAATGTCCCTTATGAAATGGAATTTAACATCAATGTGTTTAGACCTGTTATGAAAAGCAGGATTTTTACGTAGATGTAATGCACTCAGACTGTCAGTACATAATTCAACTTCATAATCATCAATGCAACAAATTTCAGATAATAAACCCTTTAACCACATGCATTCCTTAACAGCATCTGTGGCAGCTATGTATTCTGCCTCAGTTGATGATAAGGCAACCAGTTTTTGCAGCTGGGATTTCCAGCTAATACAGGAAGAATTTAAAGTAAAAAATTAAGAAGATGTTGATTTCCTATTATCAACATTTCCTGCAAAGTCAGAATCTACAAAACCTTTAAGTTTGAAATCATTTTTTGTTTTTGAAAATACTAGACTAAGTCTAGCAGAACCTTTCAAATATTTCAGAAGACATTTCATGGCTTCCTAGTGCAACTTACCAGGATTGCTCATAAACCTGCTCAAGACACTTACTGCAAAAGCTATATCAGGTCTGGAACAGACCATCAAATACATAACAGATCCAATTGCATTAGAATAGGGTACATTTTTCATTCTAAACACTTCATCATCAGTTTTTGGACAGTGATCAACAAACAATTTAAAATGTGCAGGCAAAGGTAAAGACACAGATTTGAATTCAGATAAACAAAATCTGTTTAAAACCTTTTCAATGTAATTTTTTGGTTTAAAAACAGTTTTTCAGATTGTCTATCCCTAAAAATATCCATGCCAAGTATCTTTTTAACATTTCCTATGTCTTTCATCTCAAACTCAGAATGCAGTTTACCTTTAAGAACATTTATGTCATGCATATTAGGCCCAACAATAAGCATGTCATCAACATATAAAAGCAAATAAATACAATCAGTTTTACCAAGTTTAAAGTAAAAACATGAATCATATTTGCTTTTCTGAAAATTGAGGCTTTGGATATAAGAATCAAATCTCTTATACCACTGCCTAGGGGCTTGTTTCAAGCCATATAAAGATTTTTTCAACAAACAAATCAAATCAGAATTTCTGCCATTTTCAAAACATTTAGGTTGATGTATATAAATTGTTTCAACCAAGGAACCATAAAGGAAAGCAGTTTTCACATCCATTTGCTCAAGTTCTAAATCAAATTGTGCAACCAAAGCAAACAGAATTCTGATAGAGGTATATTTAACTACAGGAGAAAAAATTTCATTAAAATCAATTCATTCTTTTTGAGAAAAACATTTGGCTACAAGTCTAGCATTGTACCTTGGTTTCATGTCCTTAGACTCACTTTCTTTCAATTTAAAAATCCATTTACAGTCAATTATCCTTTTATTTACAGGTCGATTGACTAAAATCCAAGTACCATTTTTTAGAAGTGAGTCCATATCATCTTGCATAGCTGCAAGCCAAAGTTTGGAATCTTTAGAAGAAACAGCTTCTTCAAAAGATTCAGGTTCAAACATTAAATGATCAGAATAAGTGAATGCAGACACAAAATCAGGATCCTCAAACCTAGGAGGAGGTCTGATCTCTCTTCTAGGTTTATCCCTAACTAGTTGATAATTTTCTAAGTCTGTTTCAGCTTCAGGGATATCACCAGGTTGTTTCAAAAATGACATTTGGGGACTGTGGGGTTGCTCCACCTGAAACTGAGTATTGGGCAGACCATTTTCATCACCTAAATGGTCTGCACTCAGCTCAGAAGTTATAAAATCTTTTTCTTTAACAGGATCAAGCAATTTTTCATCTTTGCAGGGAAAGACATTTTCATTAAAGACTACAGACCTACTCAAGATGACCCTGTAAACTGCCTATTCCCTGACCCATAATCTATAAACCTTGACCCCTTCTCCGTACCCAAGAAAAACACATTTTAAAGATCCGGAGTCAAGTTTAAATTCAGACTGGTGTGAGTAGGCAGCACACCCAAAAAAATTTTAATTTTGAAAAATCAGGAAGATAATTATTCCATATTTGATCAGGAATATTAAAATCAATGGCACTGCAGGGAGAAAGATTTATCAGATAAGAGGCAGTTTTGACTGCTTCACCCCAAAATTTTTTAGGCAAATTGGAATCAAGTAAAAGACACCTAGTTCTTTCTAGGAGTGTCACATTTATCCTTTCAGCAACCCCATTTTGCTGTGGACTGTAGGCAACAGTCATATGCCTAAGGATACCTAAGGTGCTACAAAAAGAATCAAACTCTTGGTTACAAAATTCTAAACCATTATTAGTTCTAATAGTTTTGACTCTTTTTCCTTTCAAATTTTGAACTAAGGTGATCCAATTTTTGAAAACAGACACTGTTGCATCCTTAGTTTTTAACAAATGCACCCAAGTTTTCCTAGAAAAGTCATCCACTATAAGAAGAAAATATTTGAAACTTGAAACAGAACTCACAGGAGCAGGACCCCACAAATCAGCATGCAAATATTCAAGCACATCAGAAGATTTATGAATTCCTTTACCAAATGAACTTCTTTTCTGTTTACCTAACACACATTTTTCACGGAAGTCAAGTTTATGCAACACATCCTTACCAAATACACATTTGGTTTCAAGTAATTTAAGTCCCTTTTGACATATGTATCCTAATCTTTTATGCCATAACACAGTCTTATTCAAATCAGACACAGCATTAAAGGACTTAGCATAAACATGCAAGGTATTCAACACATATATCCCATTAATTTTGGGAGTACTAAAATTAGACAGTTATTTTTGAAAATACACAAATAACCATTATGCATTCTAATTTCAAAGAATTCAGAATCTAAAACACCAAGTGAAATCAGGTTCCTTTTCAAATCAGGAACATATCTGGTTTTATTTAAAGTAAGAGTTTTGTTATTTTCAAGTTGTAACAAAACCTTTCCAATACCTTCACATCACATGAAATATTATTGCCAAGTTTCACAGAACCAAAGCAATTATCACTGAAATTAACAAACATATCCTTTTCAGGACACATATGAAAGGTGCAACCAGAATCTAAAATCCATTCATTCTTATTATCTGATTCAGTAGTGACATAAACCACCCCATTATTATTATTGTCTTGCACTGCAGCCTCAGTTTGATAACTAATTCCCTGTTCATTTTTTCTTTTAAAACAATTTTTGATATGATGTCCAGGTTGGCCACAGTAGAAACAAATTCTAGGAGGTTTATCTACATCTGCAGTTCTGGCATTGTTATCATGTGTTCTAAAATTGTTCTGGTTTCTGAAATTGTTATGATTTCTAGTATTATTATCCTGATTTCTGAAACCAGTCTGACCTCTAAAGTTATTGTCTTTAGACCTATTGAAATTGCCCTTATTTTGAAAATTTCCATTTGCAGGCTTATTATTCCAATCCCTATTGGTGCTAGAAACATTCCAATTTTTATTGAAATTAGTTCCAGACTTATTTTGCCTAAAAGAGTTCTTCTTCCTAGAGGTTCCTACCACATTATAGGCTTCCTTAGGATTATTTTTGAATTCTAACTCTTTATTTTTAAGGGATGTATGGACAATTTCAGTGGTCAACTTCTGCCCCATACTCTAAGGCATTCCTCAAATCTTAAACTTATCCCCCATAGCATTCAGTAAGCAAACAAACTTTTGTTCATCAATAAGTTTTTCATCACAGTTTAACAGACTTTGTGTGATCTTAGTAAACCTACTCATATTTTCATCCACATCCTTAGATGGATCAAATTTAAAAGAGAAGTATTGTTTCTACATAAAACACTTATCAGGCAGAGATACAATATCATAAATTTCTTCCAATCTATCCCACAATTCCATTGTAGTTTTAGTCTTTCCTACTTGTCTAATGACATTATCAGATAAGTGTAAAAATAAAGTACTCCAAGCAATTTAATCCATTTCAAGTTGTTTGTCCTGAGGGGTATCAAGGGGCCAGGATTTATCTATAGCTTTAGCACATTTCATTTGAAGTAGTAAAGCTCGCATTTTTTGGCTCCAGAGGTTGAGATCCCCTTTTCCATTCCAAATTT
This sequence comes from Ligustrum vulgare, assembly GCA_963555705.1. Taxonomy (NCBI): domain Eukaryota; kingdom Viridiplantae; phylum Streptophyta; class Magnoliopsida; order Lamiales; family Oleaceae; genus Ligustrum; species Ligustrum vulgare. Next base: position 28,833,836 of record OY743186.1, on the reverse strand, counting down.
CAACATATACTTTAACATTAGCCATTGAAATGATGACCAAGATTTTGAAAAATTTCAAGTAATGGAGCTTTAGTAGTTCAAAGAACAAGTAATCAGGCAGAAAACAACAATGCAGGTCACAGTCACTAAGTAAGACAGTTAAACAGAGTCAAGAACTTATGTTCAAGAAGGTTCACAAAGATTCAGAACACAGTAATCAGAAACTGAGTAATCAAGGTGATCACAAATCAACAAAATTAATTACACAATCAAGAAGTCACACAGAACAATATATTGAGAAAGGCTGTTCTTCCAGTATATCCCTCAACCTATACTGCATATTCCCACACTCCCTCAGATTCCCGGATTCTCAATGAAATCCTGGACAAAGGAAAGATATGGGGTCCTAGCTATAGGCTTCAACGGAGAGATTTGGGAGAGAACAGAAAATTTGAAAAACAAATTTACAATATAAGATTGCAGTAATTGAATGATATCACCTGATTGCAATTTTATTTTAATAAGCTTTAGCAGCTTCCACAAAGAATCAGAATCCCAGAAGTTCATGGCCACAAAGTAACAGTACCAGTATCCACCACGAAGAATAGCCACCAAGAACAATGTAAGATCCTTCCCAAAAATCAGAATATTATATAGAAAATATTCCGAGTTTCAAGATCCCCAAAAATATGGACTCATAATTAAAGATCCAGATACTCAAGAAATTCAGAAACCCTAATTTTAAAATAGGTTTTAAAAGAACAGTATCCACAAAGTTTAAAATATTTTATATATAAAAGTCTTCAAAAAATAATTTTGAATCTGAAAAATTTCAAAAAATATTTTCAGAAAAACAAAACGATTTCAGTAAAGGTTAAAAACAATTTAAGAAAGTGAATATTTCTTAAAAGTTTTACACAGTTCAGAAAACCCTAAAATTCGTTTTGACGAAAAAACATTCATTTCCAGAAAACCCTAGATCCAACAAGAAAAAAAATCTGGATCTACCAGATCTGAGTCTAATCCACCGATTTTTCGAAGAACCCTAAGGCTCTGATACCACTGTTAGGATTAAAGGCTCAAGATCGCACTACAAAGAACAAGAACAAACGTTTAAACACAAAGAATCAAAACCTTTATTGAATAAACTTAAGAGTATAAAAATCAGAATCCAAACTTAAAATATACAAATCTTCACGGAAATCAGAAATTGCACAATATAACCACAAAGAACAAATGAGTTACAGAAAACTCTGCCAAACTCATACAAAATGTATCCTGATTTACTGAATATCAGTATCTAAACAACCACGAAGAAATAACAAGGCTAATCTATGAATTTCTGGAAGAAAATGTGAAGAACAGGATGAAGGCGATGAAATCGCCTCTTCAGAGAGAAAAGTAGGGTTTGATGTGAATAGAAGCGTCTGGAATGATGTTTGAGATAATTCAGCATCCTTTTGATCACATGTGGATGGCTAGGATCAAGCCAATTTGATCCAAAGGCTGAGATAAGGCGGTGGTGATAAAAAGGCTCTTGACCCGGTTCCACATTTGGGCTCCAATACCGGATAAAAGGATATGACTCAGCTACCAATTCTGGCTTAAGTAAAATTGGGCCAAACTGAAGAGAAATGCAGGCTTGAACATCAAATTGATCCAACAAACTCTAATGGTGCCAATTCTGATCACAATGGAAGGTATTATTTGTCACAATCTTAAGTGTCTAATTTTGTGAGTTTTCATACGACAAATGCGGTTTAGGGGCATTTCCAATTTATGTGTATTTTCACATACGAATTTTACTCTTATTTCTACCACCAAGTTTTGTTATCTATTGTTTTAAGATAATAATATGAAGGTTGTTGGGAGTTATGGAGGTTATGTAGAGTTGTAGGTTTGAATTCCAAATTCGAATCACTCACTCCAACCATTTACTTTAATGTATTGTAGGTCGGGTCACCCAACATGGGCGACACACAACCCGTATATTCAACATCTCACACTCGCACATGATGAACATGATCTGAACCACAAGTGATAATGAATATCACACATTAGATCATTCTCAAGGTCTATCTTGCAAAAGCAAATATGACAAATAGATCACGTGGCCAACTAGTAATATTAGAGCTCACAATGTTGTAAACCTATTAAGGATATATAGTAGTTCTATTAGTGGAACATCACATCTTACCATACACCAACACATTTTTCAACATTAATACAAGTATTTCAGAACCCTTAAATATTGAAGAAGCATAATTATCATATTGGTGAATAAGAACAAAATTGTGTTTCAAACTTGAAATGCTAACACAATTGTTAGATCGGTGAATACGAACATAAATGTTTGTCAAAATCGTTTTCCTTTCCTACTCACATTCTTCAACTTTATTTTAGTGGCCTTCCTAGATATGCCGCATCAAATCAAATCAATCATAATCATATGTAACATGCTAAAGTAGCAACAATAAAATAAAATCTTGAGAAACGGTCAAAAGTCATAAAGGTATACTTTTAAAAAAAAAAAATGTCATAAGGGTATATATGAGGTTATATAAACCTCATGATCCCATACAATTATGAAGCAAAAAATCCATTAACTCATTTACTCAAATAGGTCTTAAAAGCACATGTGGTATGAAACACGTGTTATGGTGTTTTCTCCCTCTCTTAGTGCTTATTTCATATTATTTAAAATAAAATAACACCATATAGAACCTAGTTCACGTATTTTTGGACACCTAACTTAAGTTCTCCGTATATTCATTCCTCTAAGCAATCTCAAAACAAGAACTCGATCTAATTTTTAAACATGTTCAATGGATATCCAAATTCATTACGATTACTTACTGTAATCTCATCTTGCGACCAGATCATGTACAACTTAGAGGAACACCTCACTCTTATTTCTTCAAAATTCCAGTTTCAAGAATTAATGTTTGAGCATAAATTCGAGGTAGTAAATTATATTAAAGTCCAAAGTTCTTAGTACCATTTCTAAGTACTCATGGCATGCTGTCACAAGCAATTTACCACACAAGAAATGGTTAATCGGGAATGTTATGGCTTGCCAAAATAAGCCACTTGAAATGGATTCCACATTCTAGAAGTTCGTTTTGAGAACTTTTCTGTGCATATATCATATGCATTCAAAGGAGGTCGGAAGTAGTCAAACGGGTCTTCTAAAAAGAGGCGTTAAAACACATTTTTCGTAACTTTTCATTTTAATAATATTTTCGTTTTTCTTTCCTCTAATTCCATAACAATCAAATACATTCTAGAAATAACTAATTATGTCATAATGGATAATTAAAGATGTTATAAGTTTTCGGGGCGTTACACTTTGCTAATGTCTATCACAAAAATACTGTCGAGCGTTTGGTTTCATCATGTCCTTGGGATCCTCAACGTATGAGATAGTCGCATAACTATCATGGATCTCATATTCTCATCTAGTACAAAGAAATTGTATTTTTTTGACTTAAATATAATTTTCAAAACATTGTTTACAACAAGACGTGTCAAAAATATTAAGTATCTTTCAAAAATTGGGAGCACAAAAAAATTTTAATTACCTCCCACTAGGTAGTAGAATCCCTAAATATTAATTATGAATTTAAAAGCAATGTTCAAATTTCAATTTAAGGTCCAAGATGCAATTTTAAAAAAATAATATCCAACAAATTATATTTTTGAAAATTAATTACTAAGGAACAACTTACAATTTTGAAAACTTATAATTTTCTGTGTCCAATAGAAATTTTCAAATTTTTAGGGAATAACTTGTTTTTTCAAAATTTATTGAAGTATATATGGTATTTTCAGATTTTTAGGGACCAATCTGAGATATCAAGAATTTTTAGGACAGAAGAGATTTTCAGATTCTCATGGTCCAATTTGGAATTTTCTAAACTACAAGGTTTAGTCTGAAACATTCAGAATCTAAGAAACCACTCTAAAGTTTCAGAACTAGGGTCTAAATAGCAATTTAAGTCATATTTTTCAAAATTTCAACAAAGTCACATAAACTTAAAATTGTCATAAATCCTTCATTTTAATTCTGAATTTAAAGTTCTTTATATGGTTGAAAAGCTCATTAAAATACCTTTCTAACCATATCAATATTACCACACAAAATCAACGAACAAATGCAGTAAATCTTTAAAATTTCTACAAAATCGACTGGGTTTCAATTTTTCTCCCAAATGCAGTAACGAAAATTCATGAGATTTTTCATTGAACTCTATAACATATTATATACATAATTCCAAAACTTTGTTAATTTTAGACACGTATATCAAAAGATGACATTAAAGACCACTTAAGGTTCAAAAGTTTATAACTCAATGGAATCATATAATGACATAATTAAGCATGAAATACTACAAGGAATTCAAACTTCAAAGCTCTAATACCAATATAATATTTCGTAATATGTCTGAATATAAATTCGGTTCAAGAATTCTTACTTGAAAAGAGAATTCTAAGATAACTATTTGTGCTGTTAAATCACCTTGATTTCCAAATTCCAAAATATGTATATTCTTGTACTTCAATGGTCACAATTCCAATCACAATAGAACGGGATTATTTTCCACAACTTATTAAGTGCCTAATTTTGTGAGTTTTGATGCAAAAAATGTGGTTTAGGAGTCTTTCCAATTTATGTGTATTTTCACGTACGAATTTCAATCATGTTTCTACCATCAATTTTTTTTTTTTTTTTTACCCTATTGTTGCAAGATAAAAATATGAAGGTTGTATGGAGTTATGAAAGTGATAGGGAGTTGTAGGTTTGAATTCCAAATTCAAACCACTCCCTCCAATCATTTTTATGTATTGTGAGTCGGATCACTCAACATCGACTACCCGTGACCCGTATTTTCCAATGATTGGAGAGCCAAGAATCTCTGTCCCTTTTTTTATCTTTATTATAAGAAGTGCTTTAGAGTGTAATACATCAAAGAATATAGATTCTCAAGTAAAAAGAGTCCCCTTCATGAAAGCATTAACCAATATCTAGACATGATAAAAGTTAACAACAAAGCATATATAGTTTACAGGCGTGAGTGTTGTTCCATATGGTTCTGGTTCCCAAGAAACCGAATGGAACCAAGAACCAATGGTTCTTTTGAAAAAAGAACCGTTAATTCTTTTTGTAAGAGAAGAATCAAACCGTTCAGTTCCTTTGGTTCTGATTCTGGCTCTGGTTCCGATTTCCTAAACTAAAATTTTAAAATTTAAGCGATGAAGCAATGATAGATTTCGGCTGGTAAGAGTTGTAAGAGATAAGGTCATCGACCTTGATCAAAATGCGAATATAACAGTCATCTTTATGCTTGACTTCAAAATATTAACTCTCTTTCAGACAGTAACGTATCTCCTTATCCACGTATATGTGCACCATGAAAAAAAATTTCAATTTCTGCTCGTAATTCTTCACATTTTTAGGGAACAGTCGCACAAGTCCAACAAATCCTTGAAAATAATATAACAATTGATTGTGAGATAAATATTGAAAATTTTTATTGAATGCTTGATGGCTAAAGGTTGAACGATAGAACCACTGAAAGAAAAATGATTTTAGATCTATGATTTTTTGTTTATACTTGTTTTGCATATAGTTATTGTAATGTTAAATGAGCTAATAGTTGTTGAGTAATTGATAATTATTAATGGATCAGATAATATGCATTAGAATTGATAATTTTTTTTAGGGGTAAATAGCATAAATGATCCCAATGTTTGGGTTTCTTGTAAAAATAGTCTCCAACGTTTAGATTTTGACATTAATACCATAAGATTCACAAAACATTGCTAAAATGGTCCCTGTCGTTATATTCTGTTAATTACAACCGTTAATTGCACTATTTGACCTTATTTTTCATATTTTCATAAGGACATTTATGTTTTTATCTAATTTTCCACCTATTTTATATCCAATTGAAAGGTTGTATGCAGATAAAATCCCTGAAATAAAAAGGTTTTGACGTATTAAGTCTCTAATCTATAAACGTTTGGCGTATTTAGAGCCCATTTGGTAATATGAAAAATTTTGATTTTTTTAGATTTTTTGGGGTTTTTTTTTATGGATGTGTGGTTTAAAAAAATTTGAAAAGTCAAAAATTGTTGTTTGACTAAGAATGGATGGTTGAGATTGAATTTGAAAAGTTTGGGTGAAAATTTTTTCTTTAGCAAATAGGCTCTTAGTCCTTAACTTGCAAATGTTTGGCATCTTTAGTCCCTAACCTATTAATTCACTGTTTGAGACTCATTATTTCAAATAATGCGATTTTTAATTGTAATTTTTTGAAGAATTTATGGTTAAAAGGCAATATTTTTTTTTATTTACGTCCAAATTATTTATTGATTGAAAACATCATTTTTTTCAAAACTCATTTTCAACTGTACACTGTAATTTTAATTATTCCAAATAATGCGATTTGTAATTGTTATTTTTTGGAGAATTTGAGGTTAAAAAGTAAGATTTTTTTTATTTACATTTAGATTATTTTATTGACTGAAAAACTTCATTTTTATTTAAAATTCGTTTTAAACCTCACATTCAATACATAAATTATCTATACATAAATTTATAAATTGTTTAACAAATAGTGACTTATTAATTTACAGAGATAGATTAATTAAAATTTAACAACAATATGTCACACTATTTGATTTGGATAAAAAAAAATAAGAATTGAATAAAAAAACATTTAGGGGCTGAAAAAAAAAGGGAACTGAGCCGATTGAATTGAAATCGAACTGAAACAATTGAAGTTTATTCTTGATTTTAAAGTTAATAAAAAATTTAACAAAAATTCACCACAATAATAGTTCAACACATCGGTAAAAAACAAAAATTCATAGATTATTTTATTGATAGAATGTGTAGTTGAAAATGAATTTTGAAAAAAATGATGTTTTCAATCAATAAAATAGTCTAGACGTAAATAAAAAAAAAATATCTTGATTTTTAACCACAAATTCTTAAAAAAATTACAATGTGCTGTTAAAAATGAGTTTTGAAAAAAAATGACGTTTTCAATTAATAAAATAATCTAGATGTAAATAAAAAAAATCTTACTTTTTAACCACAAATTCTTAAAAAATTACAATTACAAATTGCATTATTTGAAATAATTGGTCTCAAATAGTGAATTAATACGTTCGGGACTAAATATGTCACCTGTTTGTAGATTAGGGAATTGATAAGTGTTATATTAACGTTTATTTTATACACTTATATCCTTGAATATGCCATATTGTGATTTTATTTAAGTATTATTAATGCATTTTATGTTTTATATTGTATAGGATCACAAAGGAAGAGAAAAGAAGGAAAAATGACCAAAATGCGCTTAAAATCGAAGATTGAGGACCTTGGGTGCAAATACGTTACGGCCGTAATACATATAGTTACGGCCGTAAACGTTTTCATATCGTTGTGCAAAAATCAGCAGAAACGCCTTCACGGCCGTAAGACATTTCCTTTACGACCGTAAACCTCAAAAGAAGAAAATCAGCAGAACCCAAATTACGGCAGTAACTTCAAATTGCGAGAAATGTGCAGAAACTCCTTTACGGCCGTAAAGGAAAACTTACGGCCGTAACTATTCTAGTCAAAAATTTCCTTATTTCAATTCTTTCCATAATTTTGGATTTCTTGGTCCCAAAGCTAGGGCACGAAATTGAGGCTATAAAAAGGGGTTCTCATGACAGAAAAAAGTGTGAAATAATTATTGAAAGAGGGAGCGGCTTGCTTGGAGATTGGAAGAAAAATTAAGCGACTCGAAAAGGCGAATCAAGAAAAGAAACTTCCAGAATTTTTCATGGCTTTGAGTGGCTAAGCTTCCATACCTAGTTCGAAGGGGAAGTTGTATTTCATATTAATTTGTTATTGCTTTTCCAAACTAGTAACGTAGTTCTAAATTCTTTACTTTGATTTGTTGGATTCTTATGCTTTTTTTATTCAATCAATGCAATTCTTTATTTGATTAAGGCCTTATCATTTAATTTGTTGTATTGAGATTTGCTATTTTGAATGATTGGATCCGTAATCGTCTTCTTGTTCAAATCATAGTAGCAAGTGGAAATTTAATAATTTTCATAGAGAATTCCAACTTAGGTTAATTGTCACGAGCTTGTGTGATTGATAACCTAATTCACCCTAATTCTTCTCAACCATTACATAGTTGTTGTCTTAAATCTAAAGAGCTTGTTTTAGGTTATTCGATGGCTAATGTTTGATTAGAGAGCTTATTCTAATTAAATGCAATTAAGGGAGAATCGGAATAGTTAGAGCTTATTAACTATTTACGGGTGATAAATCAAAGAAGATGTTGAACTCGCGTTACTTGGAAAGTGATAACATTGTGATAGAATACAACTGAACCTGAGAACTAGGACTCGTCAACATTTGATATTTATTTCAATCATTTTAATTGCTTTATTTTATTAGTTAAATCATTTACAAACAATTCAAAACAAAAACCCCCTTTTACAATTCTAATTGACATGACACTAAGTTAGTTCCATTCCTTGTGGGATCGACCCTTGCTTCCACTGCTATATTCTTAGTAATAGTGAACAAGGAATTTATTTATTATTTTGGTGCATTGCGACACGCATCAAATTTTTGGCGCCGTTGCCGGGGGACGGTTAACCAATTTAGTGTTTAATCAATTAGAATTTTATTTTTCTGCATTTATTTTATTTATATAAATTTTAATTTTTTATTTTTTTTTTTTATTTTTTTTTTGTGCTCCTTTGCTTATATGCTTAAAATTCGGTCAACTAATTGTGAACTTTTTGATCTTGACCCAGAAATCGAGAAGACTTTTCGACAGCAAAGGAGAGCAGCGGGACAAATGGAATCCAACAACAGAACTCTTAAACAACTGGCTACTCCCGATGTGGCTCAGCAGCCATTGTGTATTACGTTTCCAACGGTGGAGGAAGGACGAACCTTTGAGCTAAAATCCGGGTTGATCCACCTTCTACCTACTTTTCGGGGACATGCTGGTGAAGATCCATATAGACATCTCAAGGAGTTCCACGTGGTATGTGATAGCATGAGACCCACGGGTATTACCGAGGAGCAAATCAAGATGAGGGCTTTCCCATTCTCATTGAAGGATGCCGCTACAGACTGGTTGTACTGCCTACCATCTGGATCAGTCACCACACGGAATGATATGAAGAGGTTGTTTCTAGAGAAGTACTTCCCTGCATCTAGGGCTGGAACAATTCGGAAGGAGATTTGCGGGGTTCTCCAAAGCAATGGCGAGACATTATATGAGTACTGGGAGCGCTTCAAGAAACTCATTTCGAGCTGCCCCCACCATCAGATCAGTGAGCAACTCCTGGTGCAGTATTTCTACGAAGGGTTAGCACCAATGGATAGAAACATGATAGATGCCGCGAGTGGAGGAGCGCTCATGGACAAGACACCGGAACAAGCGCAAGCTTTAATCTCCAACATGGCGGAGAACACTCAGCAATTCAACTCAAGTAGGGATTCGCAAGTCCGTCGTGTGAACGAGGTAAGTAGTTCCAATATCGAAGGTCAATTATATGAACTAACCAATCTCGTTAAGCAGCTTGCTGTAGGGAACTTGAATCAGGTCAAAGCATGCAGAATCTGTTCAAACTTTGGACATCCAACGGATACATGTCCGGTGTTGCAAGAGGAGAATGGTGAACAGGTAAAGGCTGCAGAAGGGTTTCCATTTCAAAAACAGCAATACAACCCATACTCCAACACCTATAACCCTGGTTGGAGGGATCACCCCAATCTAAGCTATGGGAATAACAAGCCCCCGCGTTTCCCTTCCAACAAATCTCAAGGGCATTTCCAACAACAAGGAAATTTTCATTCACAGGGACAGTACCAACAAAGGCCCCAGAACTCAGGTATCTCTCTAGAAGATATGGTTAAAACTTTGGCTTCTAACACAATTCAATTTCAACAGGATACCAAATCCAGTATTCAGAATTTGGAGAATCAGATGAGCCAAATGGCTACTGCCATCAACAGACTTGAGGCACAATCCGGAAGGAAGCTACCATCTCAACCCGAGGTGAACCCCAAAAACGTGAGTGCCATAACCCTGAGGAATGGAAAAGAGGTTGAAGGTCCAAGTAAACAAATCTTCGCGAATGAAGGGAACGAAGAGAAAAAAGTTGAAAAGGGGAATGCCACTTCACAAATCCCGCAGGTAAAATCCAACTCTAATTCAATTGCTAAATCGACTCCACCTCCTTTTCCTAGCAGGTTAGCAAAAGCAAACAAGGAGGACAAGGAAAAGGATATACTGGAGATGTTCAGGAAATTGGAAATCAACATTCCACTATTAGATGCCATCAAACAAGTTCCCCGATATGCAAAGTTTTTGAAGGATCTGTGCACCAATAAGAGAAAGCTGAATGGAAATGAGATGGTAAGAATGGGTGAATCCGTGTCTGCACTTTTTCAAAGAAAATTGCCTCCAAAGTACAATGATCCAGGTATGTTTACCATACCCTGTCAAATAGGTAACACTAGGATAGATCGTGCTTTGATAGAGTTAGGAGCATCTATAAATGTAATGCCTAGATCTACGTACACTTCATTGAAACTTGCTAAAATGACTGAAACTAGTGTTATCATTCAACTAGCCGACCGTTCCAATGCATATCCGGATGGGGTAGTTGAAGATGTTTTAGTACAAGTAGGGGGTTTAGTGTTTCCAGCAGATTTTTATGTGTTAGACATGAATGATGATCACTCTCCAAACCCCACTCCTATTTTGTTAGGCAGACCATTCCTAAAAACATCGAAAACTAAGATAGATGTTAGTGATGGTATACTTACCATGGAGTTTGATAATGAAATTGTTAAGTTCAATATTTATGACTCCATGAAACACATTAAAGATGCTAACAAAGTTCATTCTACTGTTGTGAGTTATTCTCCATTTCAGGAAACTGTTGCTGAGCTTAATGATTGTCCAAAGCCATTACAACCAGGTGAAAACTTTTGTACCGCCCTACCAGTAGCTGATGAGAAGTTTCCCCCTACTTTGCAGGCACTAACGAAGAGCATGAAGAGGAAATTGAGCTTTGGTAATCCACCTAATCCCGGTTGAAGGAGGAAACAACCTGTCGAGCCAACGACAGTAAACAAAGGCGCTGCTCGGGAGGCAACCCGAGAGGGGAGTTTCTTTACCTCCTCGACTCTTTATTTTCGTATTTTTATTTTTGGTTATTTTTAATTTACTTAGTCATTTCATTCACACACAAAAAAAAAATCAGTGGCTAACTTACGGCCGTAAGGTACTCAAGTACGGCCGTAACACAATTCCAGTACGTTTAATCAGAGGCCAGCTTACGGCCGTGAGACATAACTTTACGGCCGTAATGCAAATTTTTATCTTTTGTCAGAACCCACCTTACGGCCGTAATACGCTACCTTACGGCCGTACATTCGGATTTTCAAATTTTTTTAAAAGCACGTAGCCCTCGCGCATAACTCCCCTTTTATTGTTTTGCTTTACAATGAGGACATTGTTTTGTCTAAGTGTGGGGGGGAATTGATTGTGAGCTTAATGTCTTTATCTACTTTCTGTAGTCGAAACGTTAAAATTCAGTTTGAGTCAGCATCCATTTTAATCTTTGATAGGAAGCGACCCCACTTTTGGTTTATTTTTTTGAAAAAAATCATTGCATAACTGAATATTAATTGAGCACATAGAGATGATCTCGTCTAAAACTTCACAAATAGGTTGGAATTGAAAAGTAAAATTGTCAAATATCTACAACCGAGTCAACCCAACCTACAATAGACAGATTATTCCTTCATATATAACCCTGAACATCCCAATTATTATACTTTTGTGAGTAGTCATGGTTTGAATACTTTTAACCGTTATCCTCGACCAATGGACTTAGATTTGGAATGAAGATCAAGCAATGACCTATAACTCATAATTGGATGGGAAAAACACATGAAAGCCATAATTTATGAGCTTTTGAGTCTAAGAGCTGTTTTTAATATTTATGAGCTCGTAATTCTTTGATGTGTGTCCTGCATGGTTGGGTTATACTTGGATGTGCTTTCTTGTGTATACCGTTGTAGCTTCTTGATTCAAGTGCAAATTATAGCAAAGGCAATAGGTTAAACCAAATTTAACTTGCTAAAAGAGCCTACCTTGCTATATGGACCATTAGAAGTCCGTTTGAGCCTTAGCCTTTCTTTGAATTTTTATGCCACGTTACAAGCCATGAATACCCTTTCTTTCGCATTATCTCTGTTTTGAACCCATGGAGAGGGGATTCGCAAGCTTTTGTTGATTGAGGATTGTGCTATGGTCTAAGTCTAAGAAGTTGAAAATGATTATCTTGTGTTGGGCGATGGCCGTGTAATGGATTGAATTCAGGGGATTGAAATTCTATCTTGTGATTGAGAAAAAGTTGAATTCTTTATTTGAAAAAAAAAAAAAATTAGTAGTTGAGGATGTCAAACACTCAACTTGTGAAAAAAAAAAAAAGAGAAAAGAAAAGAAAAGAAGAGATTCAAGTTGAACAAAGTTGGGTAGCGGGAAACAATGAAGTTCATATTAAAGGGAAAAGGAAGTAATGTCATTTTGAATTGACTTGGTTTGCGAAGTTCCTTCTCGACTCAGCCTAAATATATCCTTTTATCCTACCTTACCCGAAGCCCCGTTAAAACCAAATAAAGACCTTCGCTTTGCACTTGTGTTATTGTTGGCTCCGGTTATGACAGTTAGGCAATCTGTGGTACTGACTTATCCATGCAGAGAGATGAGCGAAAAATTCAAACCCTTATACACTTTGTGCGAAGAGAGAAATATCTTGTGAGGGTGTTAACTCCCATTACATATGCTTATGAGTGGTTTGAATTGCTTGGTCTAGGGTTGGTACTATGAATGTGGTCGGGGATACTGTGTTGACTGAATTCACGTCATGAACAACTCGGTTTACGCAACCGATTCCCACTGGAGTTGGGCGAAATTATTCTCCTCGTAGTCACTCATAAATGGTTGGGATGTGAGCAAACACGAGAGGTGCAAGGAAATAAACCATATCGAGTCATGATTGAGATGAGAAATAAAGTGCGTTGCATCTCTAGCACACACTAACAAAATCTGATCATGCAATGGAACATTTTTGTTGAAGAAAAGTGGGTTGCAACCTCAACTCTCTAAATTGGAATCTATTGTTTGAATCCTATTCTTATCTTTGCAAATCTTTGTTCGAGGACGAACAATTGTTCAAGTGTGGGGGGATTTGATAAGTGTTATATTAACGTTTATTTTATACACTTATATCATTGAATATGCCATAATGTGATTCTATTTAAGTATTATTAATGCATTTTATGTTTTATATTGTATAGGATCACAAAGGAAGAGAAAAGAAGGAAAAATGACCAAAATGCGCTTAAAATCGAAGATTGGGGACCTTGGGTGCAAATACGTTACTGCCGTAATACATATAGTTACGGAAGTAAAACGTTTTCATATCGTTGTGCAAAAATCAGCAGAAACGCCTTCACGGCCGTAAGACATTTCCTTTACGGCCGTAAACCTCAAAAGAAGAAAATCAGCAGAACCCAAATTACGGCCGTAACTTCAAATTGCGAGAAATGTGCAGAAACTCCTTTACGGCCGTAAAGGAAAACTTACGGCCGTAACTATTCTAGTTAAAAATTTCCTTATTTCAATTCTTTCCATAATTTTGGATTTCTTGGTCCCAAAGCTAGGGAACGAAATTGAGGCTATAAAAAGGGGTTCTCATGACAGAAAAAAGTGTGAAATAATTATTGAAAGAGGGAGCGGCTTGCTTGGAGATTGGAAGAAAAATAAGCGACTCGAGAAGGCGAATCAAGAAAAGAAACTTCCAGAATTTTTCATGGCTTTGAGTGGCTAAGCTTCCATACCTAGTTCGAAGGGGAAGTTGTATTTCATATTAATTTGTTATTGCTTTTCCAAACTAGTAACGTAGTTCTAAATTCTTTACTTTGATTTGTTGGATTCTTATGCTTTTTTTATTCAATCAATGCAATTCTTTATTTGATTAAGGCCTTATCATTTAATTTGTTGTATTGAGATTTGCTATTTTGAATGATTGGATCCGTAATCGTCTTCTTGTTCAAATCATAGTAGCAAGTGGAAATTTAATAATTTTCATAGAGAATTCCAACTTAGGTTAATTGTCACGAGCTTGTGTGATTGATAACCTAATTCACCCTAATTCTTCCCAACCATTACATAGTTGTTGTCTTAAATCTAAAGAGCTTGTTTTAGGTTATTCGATGGCTAATGTTTGATTAGAGAGCTTATTCTAATTAAATGCAATTAAGGGAGAATCGGAATAGTTAGAGCTTATTAACTATTTACGGGTGATAAATCAAAGAAGATGTTGAACTCGCGTTACTTGGAAAGTGATAACATTGTGATAGAATACAACTGAACCTGAGAACTAGGACTCGTCAACATTTGATATTTATTTCAATCATTTTAATTGCTTTATTTTATTAGTTAAATCATTTACAAACAATTCAAAACAAAAACCCCCTTTTACGATTCTAATTGACATGACACTAAGTTAGTTTCACTCCTTGTGGGATCGACCCTTGCTTCCACTGCTATATTCTTAGTAATAGTGAACAAGGAATTTATTTATTATTTTGGTGCATTGCGACACGCATCAAACGTTTGTAGGTTAGGGACTTAATATGTCAAAACATTTTCATTCTAGGGATGTTATCTGCATACAACCTTTCAATTGAATGTAAAATAAGTGAAAAATTAGATAAAGACATATTTGCCCTTATGTAAATATGAAAAATAAGTTCTAATAGTGCAATTAACGGTTGGAATTAACAGAATATAATGGTAGGGACCATTTTCGCAACATTTGTTGAATCTGAGGGTATAAATGTCAAAATCTAAACGTTGGGGACTATTTTCGCAAGAAGCTCAAACGTTGGGGACCATTTATGCTATTTACCCTTTTTTAAATTTATATTTAAAAATAAATAAATAAAATCGTGTTTTGCTCTAACAATTCTGGTTTTGGTTCTGAACTTCGAATCGAAATCGAAACCGGAATCTAATTGTTCTTGATTTTTAGAACCAGAACCGTTTAAATTGATGAAAGAACCGAAACCAAATCGAATCGAACTACTGATTTCAATTCTTTTGTCCAGACCTATAAAGTTAGGAAAATTTGAAATTTAAATTCAATACCATACCAGCATCAAGGCGTCATCAAGCCCGTATAAATGTTCAAGGGCATATTTCCACATTTTGGCGAGACTCAAGCTACACTAACATTAGCAACTGGAAAATAGATGATACATTTGGATCTTTCACGACCAAGATTGCAAGCTAAAGTCATGTCCTTGGCCCTTGCGATCATATCATTTACAACTCATAGTCTACTGTCAGTTTTTCATCCGACGAATGTCCCATGTCCCGGCAAGAAGCTCATAATTCTCAATCATACACAACTAATCCACGTTTGTTTGTCTCAAGACACTCCCCTATATGTTGATCATACATGAACAAGAATTTGAATGGCTTGATTGACATTCTCGCAACTTACAATAATGTACAAATGATGAATTTTCAACACGTTAATTTACCCACAAATATTTTTACTTTTGTTTTTTTTCAATGAATATACACGGACCTCTCCTCTATAATAATGTCTCTTGGACCCTTTTTTTTCTAAGGCTGGAGTGGATGAGCTTGCGACATATTGTGTTGACGAGAAAATCAAACTCCTTATTGAATGTGTGGTTGAAATTATGAAGTTTGACATTTATAAATGATTTTTAAATTGAATAATGTTATTTTGTGCTATCACTAGTAGTGCTATAATACCAATTTAGGTAACAATATCTGATGAATTCATTAAAAATTATGTTGCACATTTAATTGGATCCCACTCTCTCTCGTTAATGTCACTTGGTGCCACCTTGGCGTTGTAAAGTCAGTTTAAATAAAGAACATTAGTTAGTCTTATAAATTTTATCAATCAAATGTTCACTCATGTTGTACATTAAAACTAGGACCATGCTATTTGAACACACAGGATGTCACCCTGTGTGCCACCCTCCTCACATGGAGTGTGAGGCCGCTAATTAATACATGAGGCCCCACACACCCCATGTGAGGGAGGTGGCACATAGAGTGATAAATTTGGGTGTTCAAATAAAATTATTCTTAAAACTATGTTTTCTTGTTTACTCAAAGAATTGGATTGTGTTTCCAAATGGTTGTTCAAATATTTAAAGATGATAAGATGAAGTACACAATTAAATCAATACAAAGAGGTATTGATAAGGAAGACAAAAGAATGAGAAAAACGGGAACATAAGAGGCCAAAATATGAACCACGCGATCGCGTGGTTCATGGTCCAGCGATCGCGTGGTTCAACGGATTTGAATCTGTTCAAAATGAAGAGGTTTCACGCGATCGCGTGGTGGTTTCCGAAAGGCACCTTTTGGTGCATAAGTTGGTTTTTTGCACCAAAAGGTGCCATTTTGTCTAGGAGGTGTGTACTTTCATAAAAGGTGGATTAATCTCTATATAAAGGATGTTATATTGATCAATTCAATATATGAAATATGAGTGAGAACATCCATAAAATATAGAAGTCATTTTCCACCAAAATCGATACTCATTTTTTCAATTGTTTTTTGTTCCTTTTCCATGGATTATTAGTGCTTAATAAATACATGGTTTGAAGGCTTGATTAATCCGCTAAAGTATTTGCTATCTAACCCTTTAAGCATCTTGAACGAGATGGAGCAAATGTACTTTTAGGACAACGTGTAATCACGTGTTCAAGCCTCTCGTTTGATTCCATAATTCGGCGTTATTACATTCATATCATGATTTCAAGTGGATGTTTCCATGTGTTTTGATTTGTGATTCTTCAAGTGGCATTCGATGATTTCGTCTCCAACCTCTCGAGGTAAGTTCATATTTTATAATAGATTGTCTCCCACGAGACATTTTAACAGAACTTAGGATCGGTTTGATAGTAAAGGTGAAATTTGGGTGGGAAAAAAAAAGAATTTTAGGGAATTGGAATTCATGGAACTTATTTTTCTGGGAATTAGAAGTTTAATGTTTTTTATTGGATTAATTTTCTACTAGGTGAAAAAAGTGGATTTTTTTTTCAATTTTTGTTGTTTGATTGATATTATTTTTCATGGAAATTTTGATAAAATTGAGCTATTTTAATCAAGTTTTTTTTTGTTTTAATTTTTGACACATTTAAACTTGCTAATAATAATGTTAATTTCTGAAGAAAAAAATAAGTCAATTAACAATAATAAAAATGTCAAAGAAGGCAAAAAATATTTTTCACACGACTTGGAAAACATTTTCCCACCACAATGGCATGGAAAACACCATGTTTTAAATGGTTTATAGAAAACATTTTTCATGGAAAACTTTGATTATCAAACAACCCAAAATGTGGAAAATCATTCATGAAAAATAAAGCCTATCAAACGGACCCTTATAGGCATAAGATAAATGAAATGTTGGGCGGAAATTGACTGCTAACACTAATGGTATATAACACAAATGAAATGTTTTGGAACAAAATATGCTAATTTGAAGGTCTCAACTCTTACTTGTAGATAAACAGGCTCTAAGTTGGGATGATATTGATACCAATTAGTTCTTAGTAAGGGCTGGTGTGGATCAGGTTTGATCGATTTTGGCCCCAACGAGACGCAAAAACAGTCCAAGTTGATTTGGGTGTATTGAGGCCAAAACCGACTTAATTCTATTACAGAAACCAAAGGGCAAATTACACCTATTCATACTTTTGTATTTAAAATTTTTAAAAGGCAAAATTTATTACCACCACAATTAGTTATATTTGAATATTAAAACAAGCAAAAATAGTCGGAACTTCTCTCTCTAAAGTTAGCCGACCTAGGTATGGGTTCTTGGAGTCACCGATCGAAAGCCCTTTAACCATGAATGCTGAGTTAAATTTGATTGGCAGTAGAAATCCCAATTTCTTAATCCATTTTAAACCCCTTTTTGGTGATTTTACATTGGAAAAAAAAAAATTCACAGCCACTTCATGGAGGGGGAGCATCTTTTGCAGCCAAGGGCAGCAGTGAAACAGGTGGATGAATTGTTGAAGGGAACGTAGGTTAGTGCAAGGACGGCGTTACCAGTGTGGATTTGGTCGTGGTAAATTTATGGAGGGGACTAAGGGTCCAATCGACGGTGGCAATCCAGTTTAGGTTTCCCCTGTTGAGTCGACCTGCTTCAATTTTAGGAGACGCTTCTTATCCATCACAAAATAATACAATTTTTCTAGTTAGCCAGGATATTCTTCGATTTTCATTAATATTTCACCTGTTTGATTTCTCAAATAATGAATTGGTATCATGAATTGAGACATTTAACATTCACTAGCACTCCTAGCCATATTAAAGAAAAATATTAAATTGAATTTCTGATTGCAAATTCTCACCTATTAGTTTGGACAGATTGGTTTGTGGTGAAAATATAGAGCTTGACCGAGAATCAGACACTGGTGGTCGGGTAAATTTTCTCTACAGAACAAGAATGATTTGACAAAAGTGTTCAATAATTCATTCTCATATGTTGGTCTAATTTCCATAAAGATTTCAGGTTAAATATGTAGTCGAGCTTTCTCGAGCACTGGCTAAGGTAAGATGCCAAGTGTTTACATGGTGGATCTATTAACCCGTCAAGTTTCCGCACCCGAAGTGGATTGGAGTTATGGTGAGCCGACGGTGATGCTTATGGGCCTTGAGGATGCAGACATTGCTTAAGGAATTTCTAGTGCTGGGAGGATCATTTACAAGAAACCTATTAAGTTTGTTGAAGGAAATTCAAGATATATGATGTTCTTTTCTATGTATTTTGTGTTTTCCATGTCTAATGATTATGGAGATGACTTGGCCTTTATTATAGTTCCTACTAGTTTCCTTTGAATGCTTTTGATGATTGTTCAATGGGGTAATTGGGGGGGGGGATAGAAAATTAAGGTGTTTTGCTGCTGAATTCGATACTTTTAATGGGAAGTATGGTGATCGAATGGTAATCATGTTGGGGTTGATATTGATAGTCTTGTGGATGTTAAAGTGAGCAATGTTTCATCAATTAATTTGGTGCAAAATCAATTTATATGTTATAGACCTTTATTATAGAAGAAGTAAGGACAATTCATTACAATTGATAACTATTTCAATTAATTTTAAAAGAAAATTGAAATTTCAAGTAACTTGTAATATATAATTAAATTACAATAGTAATTAATTAGTTACATTTGTAATTGATTATAAA
Organism: Ligustrum vulgare; assembly: GCA_963555705.1. Taxonomy (NCBI): domain Eukaryota; kingdom Viridiplantae; phylum Streptophyta; class Magnoliopsida; order Lamiales; family Oleaceae; genus Ligustrum; species Ligustrum vulgare. Next base: position 28,814,492 of record OY743186.1, on the reverse strand, counting down.
ATTAAAATTAAATTACAATTTTAATTAATTACAAACTGTAATTCATCATGATTTGTAATTAATTCAGTTAATTTTAAAAGAAACATGAAATTTCAAGTTACTTATATTATTATTATACAATTAAGTTATAATAGTCATTGATTAAAGATGGAATTGGGAATCCAACTCCGAAGCCAAAGTAATCGAAGAGCTAGAAAGATTTTCCGCGAACAATAATGTTGGGTGCTTCTTCTTCTTTCTCTTTCCATATTTTACCTAATTTTGAAAATATGTTTTATATAGTTAAAATAACTTTTAAAATAGTTGTTATTTAAAAAATAGGTCCTTAAAGATGCGTATTTGTACTAAACCCGAAACCGAATTCAATTTGTATTATTGGCTTGGTCTTGGGCCTAAATTAATCAAGAAAACAAATATCCAATTTTGCAAACATCTGGAGAGTTGCAGGTCAAATCTCAAATCTCCTTTGCAAACCTTGAATTTGTTTGAGAAATCTCAAGTTTGCCTACAAAAGCTGAGCATGCTAGACAAATATAGTTGTTTTGCACATCTTAAGTTCTTAACGATGTTTAGAAAATCAGACCAACCGCTTCTACTGGAAAAATTATAAACCGATCAAAAAATCAATTCGATTGAACAAAAAAACCACCAATTAAAAAATCGAAATGGGAACCGAGTTTTTTAGTTGTTAAACCGCAACCCGGCCAACCCAGTCCGGGTCTTAAAATCGATTTTAGTTTTAATTTTATATTTTAAAATTTCTAAAACAATTATATATATATAAATATAAATTTCACTTTCAAAGTTACTATTCATAAGGACCAAAAATGACACTTTTAGGCTAAGTCTAAGAAAACAAAACACGCCTTTTCTTCCAATTACGATATTTCTCTCTGGTTTTCTTACCCTTCCTGATAAGTGTGTTCTACACACTTATTTTGCCTTTAAATTAGCACTTTAATTGACAAATTGAGCAAAAATCTACTTATAAATTGTGTTTATCTTGTACAATTAGGTACAAACTCAATTGGAAAGAAAATAGACAAGATTGGAGAGCAATTGAGCTAAAAGAAGAGCAATTTCGATGTTCAAGGACCAAATTGAAAGAAATCAAAAGTTTGAGGACTCAATTGTAACATCCCAAAAAGTTGAGGATCAAGGTCTACTACTCAAATTCAAGGATAAAACCACAAGAGAAAGCAAAATGATTGCTTAATTTATGAATTTGAGTGAAAATTGATCAATCCCATACAAAAAGATGAAGTTGGGGACCAAAGTGCACAAGTGCTAAATGTTGAGGACTTGGGCTGCAAAATAAAAGTTGAGGGGCTTGGAAACATTTTAAAATCTGTTTTCTCACTTTTCCACATATTTTTGTGCTTGGACACATCAATTAAGAGAAAAATAGAGTTTGGTGATTGTTTTGCTCAACTTTCAAACCTCCAAGGACCAAGGGTGCAATTTCTCTAAACTTTGGCATTAAACCCTGATTTTTGGACAGATTCTGGACGTCCTCTTCTTCATTCTGCTGGAGCTGCGCAGTCTCTTCCTCTTCTTTTCTTTTTCTTTTTTTTTTTTCTTTTCTTTTCTTTTCTTTGTCTTTTCTTTTTCTTTTCTTTCCAACTACTTCATAAATCTTGGAGAACAATTTCTCACTGCTGGTGCTGGAGAAGCAGTGTTGGAGCTGCTGGAAATTTGCTGATTGCTGGAGAAGAAGAAGTTGCTACCAATTGGTTGTTGCTGATTCTGCTGTGCTGATTTGCTGAAACTGAGGGACTGCAAGGAGGTTTCTGTGCTGGAAATCTGCTGGTGCTGTTGCTGATTTGCTGGAGTTGCTGGGAAGCTGTTGGTGCTGGAGAAGGAGCTGCTGGAAATCTGTTGTGCTGGAAATCTGCTGGTGCTGTTGCTGTGCTGGTGCTGGTGCTGGAGAAGGTTGCTGATGCTGGTGCTGGTGCTGGTGTTGGAGAAGGTTGCTGTTGCTGGTGCTGGTGCTGGAGGTACTGGATTGCAATGGAGAATGCTGCCATGGCTGGATTGATTTGCACAAAGCTGGAAGATAATGGACTGAAATGCAACAGCTTGATAGTTGGAGGACCTTGATGCAATTTCCACAATCTTCAAATTCCGGTTTTTTTTAGTTTTACTGCTTAATGTTATTTTCATTTTCATTTCTCAAACTCATGTTTAGCTAATTTAATGTTGGGATGATTGATGGAATTTAACCTAGTTTGGATTAATTTTAATATTTGCTATTTGATTAAATGCTTATTTCATGTGTGTTTGTTATTGAGATTATTACATGTGTTTGCTTGATCACCAAATATGTGTTTTGTGAAGTGTATGATAATCGAGAGATATTATGCATTTTAGACCAAATAACAAATGCTCTAGGTTCTTGTTAAGGATAGAGATATACCTTAAACCCTAGATGATCCATTGAGCTATTTTCACAAAGAGTTAATGCAATTGATTGGGCCTTAATCGACATAGAGATATAGTAGGTTAGACCAATTGATTAGGGTTGATTTCACTCGAGAGAGGTAATTGGCTAAGCTTGGAAAATCGGGTCTAACATTGTAAATGAGTAATTTGTTAATTTGCATGTTGATAAATTAATTAGGCGACGGTTAAATGAAATCATGAATCCCAACCACGTTTTATCTTTCATTTTCCGTATTTTAATTCGGTTTAGAATTATTTTCTTTAATTTAGAATTTACAAAAATCCATCTTTTAATTGTGTGTTTCTTTTATTATTAGAATTAAATTAATTAAAGTTGTATAATCTAAAGTAAACATTCCTCGTGGGATCGACAATCCGGACTCAAAAAGTCCACTTTATTACTTGTACGCGACCCGTGCGCTTGCGGTACACTATTTTGAGCGAACAAGTTTTTGGCGCCGTTGCCGGGGAATGTTTTTACTTTGATTATTACTTTAGTTGATTTTAGTTTTAACAATTTGTAATTATTTTTGTTTTATGTTTTATTTTATTATCTTTGGTTAACCACCACAATTCTAATCTTTCTTGTGTTTGGTTTTCTTTCTATGTATATTTGATTCTAACATTGGCAAAATAGGAAAGCAATTGCAATGAACAATCTCGACATGGGTGATGAATACATGCTTGAAGAATATTCAAGTTGTGAAATTTGTTACAAGATGCATTGTAATGGACAATGCTTGTATTCGGGAAATAGTTTGCTTACGTCGAAACTTATTGGGTTTAGACAATATTTGAAATACCGAAAACAAGCAATTGAAACTTCGGATGTGAGTTACATGCTCTTGGGAGATTGTGTACCGGATGATTGGGATGAGGACATCACTCTTGTAGGAGATGGTCCTCCATTATTGAATGAGAAGGTACTTGCAAAGTATTACAATAAGCTTGCCAATTTGGATGAAGATGATATGCTAATGGGGGATGCCATGTATTGGGAGGGATTCCAAATGTGGGGGTATAACCCACTCTTGGGAATTAATAGGAAAAACTTGCCGTTGCCCATGGATTCAAATTTTGGATCGGTCATTCAATCCGAGGAGACGTCAACTAAAGAAGATGAGCTTGAAGATAATGACAATTTAATCACACAAGAATCACAAGAGGAAGTGGCAATTAATGAGGAAGGGATCAAATCAAATTCTCTCAACTTCATTGATTGTTCAATAATTGATTTTGTGATTAAGCCACTTGAGGAGGAGCAAGTCTACATTGTTGAGTTTGAATTGGATAGAATAGGCAAGTCCCATGACACTGAAAAGGGCAAAGTGCAAGTATTTCGATCAAATGAAGAGTGGGGCAAAGCCAAAAGAAGCACAATGGGCAGGACATCAAAAGCTTCATTTAGAGTGCCATGAAGTGTTTATGCGGAGAGTCGAGCTAATGACTTTAAAATAAGCGCTTAATGGGAGGCAACCCATTCTCTATCCTTTACTTGCTTTATTTTCATTTTTTGCATATTATTTACCTTCTTGCATTTTATTTACATTTTTGCAAATAAGTTAGCTAGGTCAATTCTTTATCTTCCATAATTATTTTCCTCGAGTTGGGTATTGTGAAATAGCTCCAATGCATTCTCATTTAATTCTAACATATACTCATATCAAACTTTCAAAGTCAAAATTTGCTTAAAACTCATTTTTAAATCACTTGGTTCATATTGTCTTTTATCTTCCAGTGTGATTTAATGTGATGTGGATGGGCAAATTACATTGGATTTATGAGTTAGAATCGAGATGATGAATGTAATTTAAATTTTTGGATCATTCACCACTTATTATCTACTCTTTTCTTGTGTTTTCAGAGGATGCTCACAAGGTGTTCGATGAAATGCCTCATTGGAGAAAATGGTGCTCAATTGATTGGAGGTTTCAACACAAGTTTGGGGGTGGATCGTTGGTGATTGCAATGAGAGTTCACATACCCAAGACTACTTATGAGTGCCCTACCACTTCTTGGGATGTCTAGTAACTTTTTTCCTCTTACTTTGATTCTATTTTACACATTGAGGACAATGTGCATTTCAAGTTTGGGGGTGATTTCATATTGTGTATTGACATGTTAGATAGCTTTGCCGTGGCCAGGATTACTTAGATGTTTAAAATTGTTATTGATTCATGATTTATGACCAATATGCTACTTGTGTCTACTTTTACAAAATGCTTATCCATGCAAGATCATATTTATCTTGAGCACAATAGTCATGATTGATTGTTGGTGAAGTTTAGGAATTGTTGAAGGGTGAAGAAGTTAATGGAGTAGAAGAACTAGGTTGTGAGCTTGTATTGTTAATTTTTATCAACCTATCAAATATTTCCTAATGCTCTAAATCTCTTGATCCTATTGTAAGACAAGTTTGGGGGTGGTCGACCCGGTAAAGGAGACGGTCTAGACGTGTGGTGATTCCATGCATGTTGGAAATAAATTTTGTGTGGAGTGTATTTCGCCAAGTATAAGCTAAGTAATGACCGTATGCTAAAGTTCTAGCCCATTTTAATTTTTGCATTGCATTGCCCTATCTCGAAGCCTTTTTGACTCGAGTAATTAAGCCCGTAGGAGTATCTTGAAACTTGGTGCCTTAAGTTTGAAACTTGGGAGTCATCGGCCTAAAGCTCGCTACATGGGTCAATTAGAAAGCTTAATGAGTAGGGTACTCACACACACACACACTTGAAAAAAAAAAAAGCACTTCATCATTGCATTCGCCTAATAAGTCTACCCCACTTCGTAGCCTTTTTGACTCGAGTTAATAAGTCCGTAGGGGTATTTTGAAACCTGGTACCCTTTGATCTTAAAACAATCGGGGAGTTGCCGATCTAAAGCTCGCTACATGGGTCAATTAGAAAGCTTAAGGGAGTGGGGAAGTCACGAGCATTCATCATGCTAGTTGTTAGAAATCATGCATTTGTACTTGCATAAGGGCTTAGATGAATAGTGGGTTTGAATTGCTTGGTATAAACTTGAATGTCGAAGCACTCATTAGTGGAGAGTCACCGCTTTTCTAGGTTGTCGAGATTGTCGGTAAAACACACCCAAACTAGAATGGAAAAAGAAAAGAGTTATTTGAGAGTACCCTCTAGAATTGCATCCCGGGAGAGGAAAGAAAAATATTTGTTGGAGGATGAATGTCACGAGTGGGAAAGAAAAGAATTGACCACTAACGGTGGGTAGTTTTGACTTGATACCTCTTTACTCATCAACATTCTCGAAACTAAATTGACAATTGAAAGTGACTTTGCACACACACACCGATCGAACATCGGATAAGCTGAACTTCTTTTTGGTAGCATTATTTGGAATTACACATTTGAATTGATTATACAATTTTGCACTCATGAGTAATTTGCAAGTTATCTAACATTGTTGATCTATATTTCACGTTACTTGATTGCACTAGTAGATGATTTTGCTCGAGACGAGCAAAAGCTCAAGTTTGGGGGTGTGATAAGTGTGTTCTACACACTTATTTTGCCTTTAAATTAGCACTTTAATTGACAAATTGAGCAAAAATCTACTTATAAATTGTGTTTATCTTGTACAATTAGGTACAAACTCAATTGGAAAGAAAATAGACAAGATTGGAGAGCAATTGAGCTAAAAGAAGAGCAATTTCGATGTTCAAGGACCAAATTGAAAGAAATCAAAAGTTTGAGGACTCAATTGTAACATCCCAAAAAGTTGAGGATCAAGGTCTACTACTCAAATTCAAGGATAAAACCACAAGAGAAAGCAAAATGATTGCTTAATTTATGAATTTGAGTGAAAATTGATCAATCCCATACAAAAAGATGAAGTTGGGGACCAAAGTGCACAAGTGCTAAATGTTGAGGACTTGGGCTGCAAAATAAAAGTTGAGGGGCTTGGAAACATTTTAAAATCTGTTTTCTCACTTTTCCACATATTTTTGTGCTTGGACACATCAATTAAGAGAAAAATAGAGTTTGGTGATTGTTTTGCTCAACTTTCAAACCTCCAAGGACCAAGGGTGCAATTTCTCTAAACTTTGGCATTAAACCCTGATTTTTGGACAGATTCTGGACGTCCTCTTCTTCATTCTGCTGGAGCTGCGCAGTCTCTTCCTCTTCTTTTCTTTTTCTTTTTTTTTTTTCTTTTCTTTTCTTTTCTTTGTCTTTTCTTTTTCTTTTCTTTCCAACTACTTCATAAATCTTGGAGAACAATTTCTCACTGCTGGTGCTGGAGAAGCAGTGTTGGAGCTGCTGGAAATTTGCTGATTGCTGGAGAAGAAGAAGTTGCTACCAATTGGTTGTTGCTGATTCTGCTGTGCTGATTTGCTGAAACTGAGGGACTGCAAGGAGGTTTCTGTGCTGGAAATCTGCTGGTGCTGTTGCTGATTTGCTGGAGTTGCTGGGAAGCTGTTGGTGCTGGAGAAGGAGCTGCTGGAAATCTGTTGTGCTGGAAATCTGCTGGTGCTGTTGCTGTGCTGCTGCTGGTGCTGGAGAAGGTTGCTGATGCTGGTGCTGGTGCTGGTGCTGGAGAAGGTTGCTGTTGCTGGTGCTGGTGCTGGAGGTACTGGATTGCAATGGAGAATGCTGCCATGGCTGGATTGATTTGCACAAAGCTGGAAGATAATGGACTGAAATGCAACAGCTTGATAGTTGGAGGACCTTGATGCAATTTCCACAATCTTCAAATTCCGGTTTTTTTTAGTTTTACTGCTTAATGTTATTTTCATTTTCATTTCTCAAACTCATGTTTAGCTAATTTAATGTTGGGATGATTGATGGAATTTAACCTAGTTTGGATTAATTTTAATATTTGCTATTTGATTAAATGCTTATTTCATGTGTGTTTGTTATTGAGATTATTACATGTGTTTGCTTGATCACCAAATATGTGTTTTGTGAAGTGTATGATAATCGAGAGATATTATGCATTTTAGACCAAATAACAAATGCTCTAGGTTCTTGTTAAGGATAGAGATATACCTTAAACCCTAGATGATCCATTGAGCTATTTTCACAAAGAGTTAATGCAATTGATTGGGCCTTAATCGACATAGAGATATAGTAGGTTAGACCAATTGATTAGGGTTGATTTCACTCGAGAGAGGTAATTGGCTAAGCTTGGAAAATCGGGTCTAACATTGTAAATGAGTAATTTGTTAATTTGCATGTTGATAAATTAATTAGGCGACGGTTAAATGAAATCATGAATCCCAACCACGTTTTATCTTTCATTTTCCGTATTTTAATTCGGTTTAGAATTATTTTCTTTAATTTAGAATTTACAAAAATCCATCTTTTAATTGTGTGTTTCTTTTATTATTAGAATTAAATTAATTAAAGTTGTATAATCTAAAGTAAACATTCCTCGTGGGATCGACAATCCGGACTCAAAAAGTCCACTTTATTACTTGTACGCGACCCGTGCGCTTGCGGTACACTATTTTGAGCGAACACTTCCTCTTACAGAATCTTCGTTTCTCATCTCTCCTCCTCCACACACACTCTCTCTCTAAACTCCAAGAAACCAGAAGGCTGGAACCTAAGTCTTGAAGATTTGCTCACAAATAAGTGTCACTGTGTAGACACCCACTGCGGCGAGAGGTTTAGGAAGTAAAGCTCCGATGACGAGCCGACAAGGAGGACGAATGAGTGGAAATCACATGCCTCAAAGCTAGCGGCAGCGACGACGTTCATAACGGCAGATCCTGCATATTCCCGACAAATGGTTAGCAGTATGATTGTGATCGTGGAATCTGAGAAAATTTCAAAATAAAGACTCTGTATTAGTTATTTGAAGTGATTTTTTAATTTGTTCAGCTATAGTTCGCAATCATTGATGAATATTCTGATTATATACTTCGGTATCACTTGGGTTCCAATTTGAAGCATGTTTCCTAAGAGTATTGGTAGACAAAGTTCCCTACTATAATTTAATGGTGGTATCTCCTTTTATGAATTATGTTCAAGAAACAGGAACCAAATTTTAATAGATATGCAAATATGCTCTGTTATATGTAACTTTTTGTTTGCAATGTCAATAATGTCTCCGTGTGAAGTCGAATCTTGATTTTTTTTACATTGACCCTCCTAACCTACGAAAATGTTAATGGTTTTTTCCTCTGTGGTATGTATGTGTGTTTTCTCTTGATTTTTTTACATTGACCCTCCTAACCTATGAAAATGTTAATGGCTTTTTCCTCCGTGGTATGTATGTGTGTTTTCATTATTTTAAGGGGGTGGAGTGGCAAGCTTATCTAAAGGGAAATTGATTATCCCTGCTTCTGAGACTAATGATCCTTGAAATATAAACTTGAAACAATTGTTGAATTTCTTCATATGAACTGAAACATTATTTATTTATTATTTTTATTTATATGTTTAGAATTTGGATTTTCTCTTCTATTGTATGGGCAATGATGACCATTATACAACTTTTTAATTTTCTTAAGCAAAGAGTGGTCTTTGAGATTTATGTTGGGTAAAAAACTGGAATAAATGTTTAATTTATTGCCCATGTGTGTATGTATTTATCATATGTTCCTGGATTTAAGCATAGCATAAATTAGTGACATTGAATATTTGTACTCCTGTGTAATTTCATCACATTTGTTATTCATTTAAGTAGTTTACAAAATTCATTTGCATAGCGTCTATGCATGAATGATGAGCATTTTCCCGATTTTGAACATTTACAGATCGAAAGAAAGATTTCAGCTTCACTTTATGTGATGAATGGCATAACCGAATACCATGATAACATCCATGATTCGAATGATCCTTTGGGGTATATTTCCACACTCTACCAAATGTACTGCTCCTTAGATTAATTTCTTCATATTTAATTTTTGCTCAGACATAACCTGATCATATTTTCGACAGAATGTCGCAGAACTTTAGATTCTCCAAAAAATTATAGGACCAGGAACATCCACTGTGTTTGTGCGCCACTAATTCAGTTTATATTTTGAATTATCAAGAGTCATTTGCAAAATGGAAAAAACTCGAATTTTCCAAGGTCCTACTGATGCAATTTTCATTTTTTTTTGGGATCATAGCTATTTCCTTGCTGAATGAGCTTTACAATTTGTATTCATTCAACCATCTTCATAAATTCAATTATTAATTCTTTTGGTTGATTTATTGCATTTTTTGTCTTTGGTTTCAGAGGTGGTAACAATTTAAATATATGGACCATGATTTGAGTGGCCTCTTCAATCGTCCTGGAATTAGATTTTCAGTTACAAAAATAAAGGTATGGCAGTTGGTGTTAAGATTCAATTTTATTCTTTTTTTTTTTAATCGCTGAATGTTAGATGCTTCTGGTGGAAAGGAAAAGTGACATTCAGATAATTGATGATCACTTTCTCCCTCTTCTTTTAGTGCTATATGAGACAGGTTTTGACATGGCTTCAATATTGTTACGTAAATCAAGTACTTCACTATGATATTAAATGTATTTCAAAACAAGCAATCAACTTTAGTTTTTAAATCATTTTATGAGGCTAATATTTAGGTGTACTTTATTTTTGCTTGCAGGTTCAATAGAAAACAATGAAGGAAACTTGAAGCTCGCAGATTTTGATCTTGCCAGGTCATTCTCAAGTGATCACAATGTTAATCTTACAAACCGTGTAATAACTTTATGGTATAAGTAAGCTTCAGAGCAGACCTATTGATTAACATCATTAGTTTCTAAGTTAATTGGGTCTCTCTTTGAATGGTTTAAGATCCTGTATTTAATTAGGATTCGAATGATCGCGACTTAAATTTTGTAGGCCACCAGATTTGTCCTTGGTGCCACAAAGTATTGTCCATCTTTTGATGTAGTCAGTTGGTTGCATCTTTGTTGAGCTTCTTCATGGGAACCAATCTTTCTAGAGAAAGTTGAGGTAGCTATGTTAACTATTTGTTAGGACTTTAATTTTTATAATAAAGGTTAGGAATGCCTTATTCCATTGATTATAATGATCAAGAGGTTATATTTTTCTTGGATACCCTAAATCTAATAGTAGGATGATCCAAAACAAAATTTATAGCTAACATTAATTAAAGAACCCTGGTACTCATTATAGGTTCTTGCTATGACAGCAAATGGGAATGGAGGGGCAAAGTGAGATGGCAAGAATTGGAGAAGACTATGAATGACTCAATTATCTTAGACCAAACGATAAACATCAAGAATTCTTTGATGATGAAGATGGAATAATTTGGGTCCTCTTTACCAGCATTGGTAGCAGGTATAGTCACCTTCCTTACCTTATCTCCCTACTCTTTATTTTGTTTTTCAATCGTTTCTTCTTTTATATTTCTATCTGAATTTGTCATGTTTGTCTACTTTGATTGATATCCATGCCCAATGTAGCCCTCCTGATTTGAATTTGTCTTATGTAGTCCTAATGAGAAATCTAAGATCAATTTTGGCCACCTTAAGTTAATCGCTTTATAAATATTATATTTAAGAGTGTGAAGTGCTTAAAAATAAGCTAGCATGAAAATATTTATATTATCAGTTATTAATGACTAAAATTTCAATAAGAAAATGGAATGGGAGATTTCTATAATTAACTCCATCACAAAAGTATTCTGAAATTGTTAGTAGATTCGAGTGCTCAATCTTCTTTTTGGGTTGTATTGTGTAAAAGTTTTTCATCCCCTGTCAGGTTTCTTATATCCTTTGTTGGATGATTTCTTGTATTATGTAAAAGTTTTCCATCCCACTTAGATTTTTATTTATTATATATAGTTAGTTTTCATTAAGTAGTCGTCCAATTTCTTTTTTTATTTTTAGGTTAAATTAAGTGGGAATGTGAAGTGTTTAAAAATTTCTATTTGCATTTGTCACATTAGATATAATTGTCAACAAAATTTATTATATAATTATAATATTTTGTATGACTATATGATATTATAATGAATTAATTCAATTTAGCAAGGTGTCCTTCCTCTTAAAATTCTAGTTTTGGGATAATTTTGACCCTTCGATTTCATGATTTTCACTGTCTGAACCTCAGCATATAGAGATTTCTTTGGATACATTTCTGTAGGGTAAGTTCCAACAAGATCCCATTTTGAAATTGATAATTACTGTAACATTGATTCATACCATTTGTTGATTTTTCTTTTTTCTCTTGTTAGAAATAGTTTCATGATTCAAAAATATTTTAACTTTGAGACAAAATCAATCTCTTATTCTCATAGCTCGTCTTTGGATTTATTAACAAACTTTTGGAATATTTCCCTGTAGGTGCTTGTTGTGAATGCTGCTAAATATGCAACTGAGTTGGTAGCTAAGGTAGGTGCTTACCACCACACTGCACAAATCAAAGCAGATAAGAAGCATTTATCAAGGTACTTAATTGATTTTATTTTTGGAAAATGTAAGGTTGCCTCACAGTATATTCTTTGCTTCGAAATTTATTAAATAATTTTACATTTTCACTAGCTTTTTATACCCAATATTTTTCCAAGGATTTGCTAATATTTTTTGTAGCAGTGATTCAAATGAAATTTCATTTGGTTCCTTATGAATATATATTGTTATTGTTTGATTTTCCATTCGTAAGGATTTACCTGGTGATCAATAGAATATTGGCTAAAGCAAGATAAAGTATATGTACTTACGAAGTCGTTTAGACTTTAGAGCTCAATGATTGAGTTCAAGATCTTTAACAGACGCAACTCTTATTGTAAGTAGGAAAGAATGTTTGTGGTACTCTTTATGCTAGGCATATGAGCTGCATTCACTTAGAACAAGCTAGGATGCTTTACTTCTTGGAACAGCCCCTTACATGTTGTCACCATCCGTAGGAAAGTTTAATTGGGTAACCTACATTATTATGGTAAAATATTTTTTTCCTTTTACTTTTTTCTTTCTTCATTCTTTTTTTTTTTGAATTTGTTTAGTTTTTTTGAGACGTTCTCTAACCATGCCTTATGGTTACAACATGGGTCTTGATGAAAGGTACTGTATGAAACAATTTAGAAGCAAGAGCTATTGAGCCAGCACTGAGCAAATTGAAGATAATAGAGGTACAAGTTTGTAGTATGAAAATTAATCTTTTTAGTTCATTGTAAATGTCTGATTAAAGTTTTGCTCTTTTTTCTATGTGAATTTGCAACTAAAGAAGCATTAACTGTTCTCTGAATCAATGATCTGATCAATCTTTCTAAATCAATGTCGTCTTTGTGATTTAAAGCTGGTAGTTTCATTTTTGTTTTCGTGGTTTTGATTTTCCAAGTGAATGAAATAATCTTGGTTCACTTCTTGCCCATAGATCAAAAGTAAAATGTAAAATAGTTATAAATTTTGTTTACAAATTATACATAAATTACACAATCAAAAATGAATTGTTACAAGCACACTCTCCTTAACATTTTTCAATGTCTTATTTTTATTTTTTTCCTCAAAAACTCAATTTTATCGTGTTTTATTTAGAAACTTTTTATTCTGTTTATGTCTCCCATTTTATTTTCTACTAGAAAATATTGTGCCAATCTTTGTAGCTTAAAAGTTGGCTTATTTAGCAAATCCACATTCTGAGACATCATACTCCTTTTTTTCAAACGAGTTTTGTTCGTTTAACTTGACTAATTTGAATCTAATACCAACGTAATTGAGTGAAATAAATACAACAATTTTGATATTTTTTTAATAAAATCATAATGCACTAAAACTTTCAAACAGATCAAATCTATTTCAAATACTCATAATTTTATTGAAAATAATCAATTATATATTATAGCATCTCCTTCTCTTTTGCTTCTCTCTCACATGCATACACAAAGACTATCTTTAGAGCACTGTGTTTTTACGAGATGTAGTTTAAAGTACGTCAAAGTTTTATGTTCATCTGATACGGGTAAAGTTTTTTTTGGGTTTGTGAAGATGATGTTTTTGGGATTATGTCTGTATGTATTATGAAGTTCTGAAAGGATTTAGGTTTGTTATGTTAGTTTTGCATAGACAGAAGGGGATATTTATTTTGATTGATAGATTTATTTAAAGATTGATATGAGCATGCCTAGAAATTTCAAATTTCTAAAATTAGCTCCACAAAAATTTGTGACAGTAGAAGTTTCAACTTAGTCTTAGAATTAGATGTATGATAATTACTTATATGAATTATTTTCAGAAATGTTTGTCAATTAAATTTTTACTCGGCTTGGTGCTGTTAATTGTGAATAAATACTTCACTGGATTAAAATTATCTTAAAAGTATCATTCCTTGTGATATCCACTATATTCTTCTGAATAAAAAGAGAATAAGACACATCTTAGCTGAAGACTTCTTGCTCATCATTCTTTTTGTTCTATATACATTTTTATGATGCATATTTTTTATCTTTTGGAATTGAATTTTCACATTTTTTCAATTTTATATTATTCTTAGTTTTTTTTTTCTTTTTTTGATTGTTATTCATGAATTTTCAGACAATTTTCTTACGGAAAGAATGTAATATTTCTCTTCCTCCCTCCTTCCATCTCAGTCCTAACACACACGATCTCTCATATATATGTATCTACGGGTTTTAGTATTATTTGCAATATTTACTTTTCTAATTTTGCAGTGAAACTCAAAATCAATTTTACTACCATAAAGTTGATTTACCACTTTATAGGATTCGTCTTTAATGCATTGCAGGGAGACTGAATATTTTGCTGCTCAATCATTTAGATAAGATTGAATCTTGCTCTTATTAATAAAATAGGGAGGAACATGACGGTAATTTGTTTTCCATACAGTTACATTTCTATTTTCTCTTGTAATGAATATGAGAAAGTTCTACTACCAAGTACTATTGAATCCCAAAAAAAAAAAAAAAATGTAATACTGAGGTTACTCAAATTAGTTTTCTTTTTTTTGCCTTTTTTGCCAATTGATTTTTTCTTTAATGCAGCTGGTTAAGGAAATATCATGTGGTAGGTGGTTCAATGAACTCAATATTACTGAAATCTTGCTTCTCATGTGGGGATGATCCAAGTGCAGTTTAAGAAAGTCAGGTCTATAACTATCCATCTTAATTTTCTAGAGCATTTTATTAGAAACCACGATATCACACACTTCGTGGTGACTGTAAATTAATATGGAATATTCTTCTTTTTTCTTCTTTTTTTTTTTTAATGAGAAACAAACATTAATAAAACAGTGTATAACCCTGAATTTTTAGCCTGAGGATTGTAAGTCCATCTTTGAATTTGACTTTGCTTATATACAATAAATAGCAACTTAGGTACAACCTACAAGGTTCACATCAATTACCTTCACTATGTGTCTTTAGGGACATGGAAATGATTCATTGACTTCTTTTTGAAAGTGCATGTTTTCTATTCCAGAAATGGCTTTTATCCAAAACAAACTATCAATATCGACACTCTTCTCTTCACTTCTCCATTTTTACTCCATTCTGCTGGGATTGGAAATTCTAATTTCTTTGGAAAATTTTAGAATTGCAACCATTGAGAACTTATTTCAGAAATTTGAACTCATCAATCGATACTCTAAACCTCTATTATGAAGTAAATATTAATGTATTCAATACTATTCTTCTATGATATTCCTAATGTTTGTAATGTGTTTGTGGTAAATTGTAATTATGTGAGATTGAACCTTGTAATAATGATCCAAATTCAATTCCACTTTATCTGTGTGTAACCAGCCATATCCAAACAAGTTATAAAAAATGGAAGTAAATACATATTCTTCTCCTCAGATCCAGGCTCATTTTAAATCATTGATGTGCTTTCACTGTCTCTTGTGCTATGTTCGGCTCGCATCTTTTTGAAACTGATCAAAGGTTTAGCTTCACCAGAATATTCTTGTGGTTTCTTCTCAGATTGTTTATATGGTTGGAGTTCGTGTGAGGCAAACTAGCTAACTACTCAAACCTCTATTCAATGGTTCGAAGGGGAAATAATGGAAAGATGTAATATTGCCAAACGTGTTAATTTAGATTTAGCTTTCATGAAACTTTTAATTAATCTTTTTTTCTTTTGATTGAATTTCTGTTTATTAGGTGAAGATTTCAAATCGGAAGAAATATTGCATCTGACCCAGCACTGGAATTGTTTTGCCTCGATCAACATGTATCATTGGTAGTTTATTGATCATTTATGTCGTAAGAGAATTAGGGAAGCTTGACTGTGCAACTATATTTTGTTGAAATAATATGAATGTGCTTTCTCAAATTTGTAAGGTTTCTCAAGGTTTTGGTCTTGAATATTAGTGTGTTTCTATTAATTTAATTATCTAATATTAATAGTCAATTCTATATAAAAATAACATTTTTTTCTCTCGTTTAAAATCTTCACGTGAATATAGAGTCTCGAATGGCCCTGTAAGTAAATTGCACCCTGTAAGTAAATTGCATGGCTAGGTAAAATTACTTACTCTTAACATTAATCGTTTATATTCGTATAACATTTTCTTCAGTTATAATGTCACGCGAATCATCACAAATATATATCATCACGTGCAACGCACGTATTAATTTACTAGTATATATATATAACTGAAGGGGGCAGCGTCCAAAGGGCAGATTTTTTTAATTTTTTTTTATTATTATTTATAGCATATGGTTTTACATTTTTTTACATTATGATTTTACTTTTTTCCTTTTTCTTTCCTTTTTAAATTATTTTGTTCTTTTTTTTTTAATTATATATATTCCATTTATTTATAAATTTGTAAAATAATTTGTTTTTTTAATGAAATTTTGAGATTATTGAAATAATTATAAATTTTTTAATTGTAACCGGTTCGAATATGGTTCAACTCAGTCTGGTCTTTTGATTCGTTACTTTTTTCGAGTTTCTAAACACTGGTTCTTAATCCATAAAAGTTTAAATATTACATGTGAACTGGTTCAAGTTGAGTCAATTCGGGTTGAATGTTTAGTCTGCAACTCGGCTCAAGTCAATTCGATTTGGGTTACACAATAATCGACCACAATGTGAAGCTTGTGAAAATAGATACGAGATGACTTGAGTTGAATCGATTTATAGATAAGACGGATTTTTGCCCAACCTCAAGTCCATGACTTCAAATTTTCTTAATATCTTTAACTCTAAGCGACATATGCTTATCAAATTGACTTAAAATCTTCGTGCTTTTGTCATTGTTTACATACAAAACGCCATTTGCGTTGTAGCCTCCATTCGGTAAATATATTTATTAAAAATACATTTTTTTAAATTACATTTTAACCACACATTTCTCTCATATTTTATCTCTAAAACATCTCATTTTTGTACTTGCAAACATTTATATGTTAAACGAAAACAAAAACGAAAAAAAAAAAAACATGCATAAGACTGGAGAATAGGAAAAATGTTAAAAATGTTGAACGCCAACCTTAAGCGCTCCATCGCTCATATCTTCGAAATTGGTGAAAGATATAAAATACAAATTATATCCATTAAAATCTATATTAAATATTTCAAAATTTTAATAAAATCTCTAAAATAAAATTTAAATTGAATACTTCCAACCTTTTCAAATCTTTAAAATCTACGTCTAATAAATCCCTCTTACATCCACAGTTAATCACTCTTGTTTCCCCTTTCACGTAGCGAATAGATTCCAACTACCAACCCTACAAATGCTATCGTCATTAAGCACTTTCCAGTTGTGATTTGTTCTAAATTAAATTTCCAATCAATCAGTAAATTATTCATTAGAAATTCCAATTTAAACTTGAGAAGTGGACTAAATCCCATTTCTTCTTGTCGTTTTTGTTGGTTGGAATTGGAATCAGAACCAGTCCTTGATTAACGAAAATGGGCCTGCTCAGCATCATCCGGAAGATCAAGCGCAAAGAAAAGGAGATGCGTATTCTCATGGTGTATGAACAAATATTCTCAAATTTTCAATTGTATTCTTCCATATTAACTGCTATGTGTTTAACTCTTTTTTTTTTACTGTTTAAGGGGTCTTGATAATTCCGGAAAGACAACAATAGTACTGAAAATCAATGGTGAAGACACCAGCGTAATCAGTCCCACACTTGGATTCAACATTAAAACTATTAATTACCAGAAGTTTGTTTTCTTCTCTTTTTTTGATGCAATTTCTGATTTTATTTCGTGATTATGGATTAATGCGGGTTTATGTTAGGTATATTTTGAATATATGGGATGTTGGAGGGCAGAAAACTATAAGATCATACTGGAGGAACTATTTTGAACAGACTGATGGGTTAGTCTGGGTGGTTGATAGTTCGGATCTGAGGAGGCTGGATGATTGTAAACACGAGTTACAGAATCTTCTCAAGGAAGAGGTACATTTTTGTCTTTTACTTTTCCGTCGATTAAATTTGTGTGGTACTTGAATTATATGATATTTTGAAAGAAGTGGCACATCTTTTTGTCAATATGTGATGTTTGATTTTGTGATGTACTGGGGCCTATATATTTGTATTTTGCAACATAATGGAGATATGAATTTTGCATCAAACAAATGTGAGTTTAAAGTCATATGTGAGTTGTGTCCCTCTCATTGTGTTTTTCTGAATGAAGGAAATTCTATATTCTTATGAAGATGTTGTTTGCAAAGTGAGATTAGAGGTTATGGCTTCTCTACTGGTTTTGTTTCTATCATTTTCCCCCAAATTTCATCCAAGTGTAATTGGTGTTGGATAATATCTTTTCTTTGGTCTGTGTTTGCTTCTCTTGGGAAACAATGTGATTGGTTTTACTTTACAACAAACCACCAGAAACATGTCAAAACTTGGCTACAGCTTCCACATCCGACTAAAATTACATTTATTACAATAATAATGAATATCAAACTTCCAACTATTTCCTTTGTTTGAGAGGCTGCAGGTTCCACATTTTACGATTCTTGATGGTCAATTTGTTTTTCATTCTGAAATCAGAATACTTGTTTAATCATATAAAAGATATGAATTTTCATTTACTAGGCTTAGCTTTCCTTTCCATCTTCTGGGGCAGGGTGGGAGCTTAGAACCTGTTTGGTGTAGGATATTTTGGAGGAAAATTGATTTTTTTAGGAAAATGTGTGGTTGGAAAGATGTTGAAAAGTGTGAAAGTAATGGGTCCCATAAAAATATGCAGTTAAAAATGATTTTTGAAGGGAAGCTGTTCAAAAACCCTGGGACCAAACGGGGGCTTAGTTGCGTATTATATTTGAGATGGTTGTATTCTGGAAGATCTGTGGTACTTAGAATGCAATTTTTGTGGGTAAAAAACAACAGTCTAAAATGGTTACACATCCAGTACTTCCTATTGACCCTATTGACCGTTCACCTAACAAGCATATTAAGAACTTCAAATAATGTGTTATATGGGAGCAAGTGAATAAAATGCCCGAAATGAATAATTGATACTAAGGACAACCTTTCATTTTCAATTCTACAAATTTTGCCCGAAATTAATAATTGATACTAAGTTGGGAAATGTCTCATGTCCTTTCAAATTTGCAGATTGGCCCAATCAAACACTTTAACCATCATCTGGGTTTAATATTCACATGCATAAGATGTCATCTCTATTTAGGATAGCCATATTGAAACATAATAATGACCTTTAGGTTAGTCAAATAAAATTGAATGTGTTTTGTTTCTTTAGACAAATAATTTTAATTCTTGTTTATTTGCTCTGCACGCTAATGAGCAAAACATTAATTTATATTCTATTAGGAAGCTTTACTGTTGAGACAAAAATGATTTGGGAATTTGTTGAACCTGAATGCAATATTTTTTTAATAGCCACAAGGAGCTCTTTGCACAATATTTTTAACAATCAATTAGTTATAACATGTGACCATGCTGAACTATATTATGAGTATTTCATATTGAACACATGCGGAGTAGAAAAGTGTTCAACCTGAAAGAATTTGGTTCCTGGATCGATGTTTTAAAGGCCAAATGGTTCCGTCAAATAGGATTTAAGTAATATTACAGATAAAGTAGAAGAGGGTGTCTTGTGTGATACTTTCCCACATCCTTTTTAAGACAATGAATGCAGACATACATGACTATACACGTGGAATTCATTTTGCCCTTGCACATGTCAACATCTTTATTTCTATTGATTAATTATTATTTAAATAAACGTCATTATTTTCTAATGATTATTGACAAAAAGGAGAAAAAAAAAATCAGACAACTATTATACAAAGTTGTCTTTTCTCAGTATTGTGAGTTTTAACATGATTGTTTTTCTTAACAGAGGTTATCAGGAGCATCACTGTTGATTTTCGCTAATAAGCAGGACATACAAGGAGCTCTTTCGCCAGAAGAAATAGCAAAAGTAAGGGTAGATGCTAATTAATATCCAGCAAATTTTAATTTGATTTGTGTTTTTGTTACGAATATTTCTGCATTTTTTCCATTTCCGGTAATGAAATTCTTATTCTTAAATGTCTTAAAGCAATACTCATATGATAGAGCAGTCTAGCAGCCGCAGTTATATTTTACGATGATGATTGAAGCACAATGCTTATATATTGGATACTCTTAATATATTTTCTATTATCAACCTCGCTTGTGTGTTTGTGCAACATGCCAGCAAATACATTGATGAAAGAAAGTTGAAATTTCCACTCTAATTCTGCGGCCCATATTGTTCTCAATTTTTCGTCCCTCGGTCTTTAAGTAGTAAGGAACATTGTCCTTTTGATACGAGTTCTTTTTATTGAAAAGGTTTTATTTTTCTCCTTTTTATTCGCAACTTTGACTTGATCATTATTCATACAATGGCAACTCTTCGTGGGATTTGTGGTTGCAATATTCTTCTATGGTTCTATTGTATAGTAATAGAGAGAGCGGGAGAAAAGTGTCGAGTCGTGCAATTCAATGATTCATCCTCTGTTTTTTTTTTTTTTTTTAAGATCTGCCTTTTTAATATCTTACTGCCATTCTTTTCCTTCAATTTATTATTTTTAATTTTTTGCATCTGTATTAATTGAATTACGGCCTATATTATACATCTAACTCATGTTAACCTTTGTAAAATTTGTATTTTCATTGTAATTGAAAGTGCATTTTCTTGGTTTAGGTGCTCAACTTGGATGCCATGGATAAAACCAGACACTGGAGAATTGTGGGATGTAGTGCATACACGGGGGAGGGACTGCTCGAAGGGTTTGATTGGTTGGTCCAAGACATTGCATCTAGAATCTATATGCTTGACTAGGCCATACTGGGATTTTTACACAATTTCAAAGCAATGTGATGAAATATGACGTATTTGTTGGAGTATTAGGGAGATGGCCTTGGTCAAGACTGACAAGATCCAAAACCTTATTATAGCATGATGGCTTCTGTGATGATTAATTTGAGCAACACCCCAATTCCATGAAGTATTCTTATCTTTGTGAATAATGCTCTCTGTCGTTATTGGTGTTCACATCAATCTAGATGGCTTTACTTTTCACATTGGTGATCATTAAGAATAGTTTTGTTCATTTAATAGTTGGTGATAATGGATTACTCGATTCAATTCAATGTATTTTAATATACTGAACAATGAATATAACATTGACCGGTAATGAAAACCTTACTCGATCATTAGTTGTATGTTTTACTATCATCTAAATTGATATTAAGCTCCTGTTTGGTATAGATTAAAATCAAATTTTTAGTAGATTTTGATAAAAGTTGATGAAATGTGTTGTTAAAAAAGTTATGGATAACATAAAATGTGTGATTAATATTAATTGTTGGCTTTGACTAGAGATTAAAATCTGATTTTTATCCGAACAAAACAGGGTCTAAATATCACTAATGTATCTTTATAGGATCATTTCATGTTCTAAAGAATTTATATCGAACGTGGAATATATTTTTCCACCCCTTCTTTGCTAGGGAGGCCATGTGACCTTTTTTAGGTATGCACTAAATATTTATTTTGAACTAAGTAGAAATTATTAATTATTAATTAACTAGTTGCACACTTTTGTGTTGCACGGACATATTTCTTTTTCAAATATATTATACATAAATAAATGAAGATCGAAAAAAGAAAATAAGAAAAAAAGAAAGAAAAAGTAATGTTGCATGCACTAATTAAAAAAAAAAAAAAAATCATTCTTAGGTTGATAATATTACAAATTTTGAATAATTTCCTTATACACAATATTTGTTATTTTATTTGTTGGCTTCCCGTCTCTATCACATTAAAAGCTTGATCGAAAATGGACCAATGTTAATCATTAAAAGCTTGAGCATCATGTTCTAAAAGGTAAAATTTTGTCTATAAATAATGCTAGGGACAATGTCAAACGACAAAATATTTATCCTAAGAACGTCATTGACTCCATACGATGTGATGTTGTCTTTCAAGTTATAGAGAAGACAATTTTCATTAGTAGTGTTGAATGCTATTACTATCAACAAAAGTTAAGGTCAATCGTTGTCGAATGTAGGACTCTTCCTAAATAAGCCAGCGTTCAATCATGGACGTATATATAGAAAATATTTTCCTTCCAAAAGTTGAAAATTTCATTTGCTGTGAAAATAGGGAAAATGAGACACTGTTAATTAAAGTTGAAAAATATCTTCCAAGGAAAATTTTAGTATTCAAACCTGGAAAAGTTGGAAAATAAACAAAAATTTGCAATCTTCCTTGAAAAATGTGCAAAATACGTGTTAAATTAAGGTTTTGTTCGGCGACCAGGCCAATTTAGAATCTTGGTTTATTTGACCTTTTTTATTTTTTTAAGGTAAGATGCGTGGTTAAAAATTGGATAGAGAAAATGTGTGTGGTTAAAACGTAAAAGTGGTTTGAGAAATTATGTAAATTACAATTTGTTATTATTACCAAAAAATGAAAAAAAATGTAGTTGAAAAAAAAAGTGGTTTGTGTTTAATTGTATTGGGGATTATTAAAAATTGTGCAAAATACGTGTGAAAATTTTTTTCTTCCAAAAGTTGAAGAATTCATTTGCAACGAAAAGAAGAAAAATGAGACAATGTTTATTAAAGTTGGAAAATATTTTCCAAGGAAAATTTTTGTAATCATATATTTGCAAAGTTGAAAAATGTTAAAAAAAATTGTCATATTCCTTGAAAAATTTGCAAAATTAGTGTTAAATTAAGTTTTTTTCAGCGGTCAGACCAATTTATAATCTTGGTTTATTTGAATTTTTTTATTTTTAAGGTAAGATGTGTGGTTAAAAATTAGACAGAGAAAATGTGTGGTTAAAAAATGAAAAAAAAACGCAGTTAAAAAAATTGTTTGAGTTTAATTGAATTGAAGATTATTCGAAAACAATGAAAAATATGTGTGAAAT
Source organism: Ligustrum vulgare (assembly GCA_963555705.1). Lineage (NCBI taxonomy): Eukaryota > Viridiplantae > Streptophyta > Magnoliopsida > Lamiales > Oleaceae > Ligustrum > Ligustrum vulgare. The sequence goes on along the minus strand of OY743186.1, from coordinate 28,791,772 downwards.
TAATGTGGATAAATCAATTTAAAAAAAAAAAGTTAACATGAAAGTTGGAAGTGGCTCATGATGTAGATTCTCAAGTAGTATTAATTATATATTTGACTATGTTCCAAAAACCTAAAAAAAAAAAAGAAAAAAAAAAGGGAGATTTGTTAGAATACTTTGAAGATATACAGAAAACTAAGGAAAGTATCAAGTAGGATAAAAGTACAATTTGAAAAAACAAAAGAATTTTATGAACCCTTCATCTTCAAGACCTTCAATTTCAACCTCAACTTCAAATTCAAATTCAAACGAAATTGACATTGAAAAAGAATTTCCAAAAATTATCCCAGAATTTGAATATCCAATATCATTACATCAGACCCAAGTTTTTGTCATAGACAAAGCCTTAAAAGAAGACTATAAAATTTTAGATACAATAATAGACCCTAGAGAATATAGTAATACTTTTAATCCGTTTAAAGATTATAGAAACAGAACTAGTAAAAGAATTTTTGAATTACAATTTAAAATTAAAGAACTTGAAGAAATTTTAAGAACAAAAATTTTAAAGGTAGACAATGAATTTTATCTTTTTTATTTAGAACAATACAGAATAGAGACAGGATACTATAAACAAGACTGTGAAAGCCTTTTAGACCAGTAACTTCTGCACACAAGCCGACCTTTGCATCTAACCTTAAGATAAACCCTTATATGCCAGTGGCTGTGTTTATTTTAAGTATACCCCCCTTTTTGGTATCAGAGCCATAGCTAATAAAAAATACATAGAATATTTAGACTTAGAACTTTCTAGTCAAGGTAAAAAGTTCAAAACAATAGAAAATAATATTTTAAATTGTAATTTAGAAACAGCACATAAATTACACAGTTTATTTTCAGAAAATCCAAGTCAAAATCTTTTAATAGACTTAGTCATAAATTTTGCAAAATATTTAGACCAAGCTAATAAAAAATTTAATAAAACTTTAGAAGAAGTTTTAGATCATTTAAAACAAGAAACTTAGAATTTAAGAATATTAAGGAAAATTTAGACTTTATTAAAAATCAAAATTGTGTTATTTTAGAAAAAATTTCTAAACAAGAAAATATTACTTTAAAAAGTAATTTTTCAGAAATAACAAAAAATTTAGATTCTAATAAAGAAATTTTACAAGAAACAAGAAAGATAAATAACAAAACAGAAGAATTAAAAGGTTTTATTCTTAGTTAATGAACAAAGATTTTGAATCTGAAAGAAACTATAAAGAAGCATTTGAATACTGTAATATTTTTCATAAATATCTAGAAGGAATAACTAATTTAGATTCCCCAAAAACAACCGAAGGAATTCTGATTAGGAAGAATAATATAATTATTACTCTTTTAGTAAGTTTGCACAAAAAATTAGATGTTTTTGATAAAAGAATAGACCCTGAAATAGAAAGTGATTTAAGATACATAACAAACAAATTAGGAAATTTAAATATCAAAGAAACATGTAAAGAAAAAATTACTAGAAGATTACCACAAGATTTAAAATTTCCAAGATGAGTTTAACAACACCATTTTTAGGAAGATCTAGAACAATTAGCGAAGGAACATCAAGACCAAGTACATCAGGAATAAATAGAAAATTCTTAGATAGGATTTTGAGAAGAGTAGAACAACATAATCAAAATTTAGAAGAGATTATAGATCCAGAATAAGATTATGCAAGATTTCAGACACATGGATTAAGAGTACTTAATCCTGATATCCTATATAATAGAGGAATATTTGAATCAAGAACTCAATTTTTCAGACATCATAGAGAAGTAGAAATACAATGCATTAGCAATCAAGTAGTAAAACTTAATTTAATTTCAGAAGATTCTAAAAAAGAACTTAGGAAAAGAAATTTTAGATTTATTCATTTAGGATTAATTGTCATAGGAATAAAAGGATTAACTAGAAAAAGCTTAGGATGTAAGACACTAATTACCATTTATGATGAAAGATTTAACAATATAGAAAAAGGACAGATAGCAAGTATGGAAGTAGACATGAATAGTAATAATGGTATTATTTACTGTAACCCAGACTTTTTAATGACTATCAGAGATTTTTCAGAGAAAATTAAAATAGGCATACAGACTAAAGGATATGAAGAAACAAATAGTGGAGATAATCTTTTAATACATGTGGGATTTCTAGGGAGATGCTCAATCAATTCACAGACTAAGTACAAAGTATATATGGATAAAGTAGTAGGATTAATGAGTAGTAAAGGGATAATATGGTTAAACCTAAAGAATTTTCAGCAGAACAATTAGCAGGATTAGAATGGGATATGGATAAGTTCTTAGAAGAAGAAGAAAAACCAATTGCACCCAGGGAATCATTAACTTATAAAGATGTACATGGTAGAACAAGTTTAAGGTTTATTGATTATCAATATGTACCAAAAACTTTTGATGAAGAAGAACAAGAACCACACCAAGAAAATGTTCACATAGAACTAATAGGAGAAGATATTGATAAAATAATCTTTCCAAAGGAATTAGGAATCATTCTAAATAAAGAAGAGCTTTTAGAATTAGAAGATCAAATGTATATTTCAAAGCAAGTTAAAGAAAACGAATATTTATATTATGATTCAGAACAAAATATTAGGATAGGAATTATCAATGAAGAAAATGATAATAAGACAGAAGTTACAGATTATAGTTATATAAAAGAACTTATGGAAGATACAGCTAGGTACAGAACATTTGACGAAACCCCTTTTGATAAGACCGCAAAACATGAGATTTTAACATATGAAGATGGTTTTCCTCCTAGAGGAGCTTATAGTGCATATAATGAACCACCGCAGAATAGTAAATATATAGCAAAAGGAAGTGAGAGACCTTTAGAACAAAAAATAGAATTCCAGACAGCCTCTAAAACACAAATATTAAATATTACTGCACATGATCCCCAGACATGGACTAATGTTATAGACGTATGGAAGAATACCATAATAGGACATTATATTAGAAATATTCAAGAAATGGAACATTTAGATATGTATAGATATTTAGAAACATTCTTAGGAGAAAGTACTAAGGCAATGGGGGAAGCCTATAAAATAGAAAGAAAAGAAGAATATGACCAGTTAGTACAATTAGGAAGTAACCCTTATAATTTTGTTAATAAAGTACAAATTTTAATTACTGGAGCAGACCCTAATTCAGGACATATGAGTATCCAGAGAAAAGCTATGAGAGACTTAGAACAACTTAACTTATACAAATGGACTAAGGGTAAATATGTTAAGAAAATTTTAAATGAATATTATTATTTGACTTCAATATCAGGAAATACATTTAATCAAGAAATAGGAAATAAATTATTTCATAAACTGCCAGGACCATTAGGACTAGAAATAACAGAATCATGGAATAACTTAGCCTCCGTAAAATAATTTCCAGAAAAGAATTGGAGCATAGGACAAAGAATTCAGCACGTAATAAGATGCCTAGAAGGAAAATGCGTAAAATTACAAATTCAGAAACAATTAAAAAAGACAGATTATAAATTTTGTAAAGACATTTTCACACCTCAAACATATGGAGCCTCAACCTCTAAATCACATAAGAAGAAATATAAAAAGAATTTTAAAAAACCAATAAAGAAAAGATACTTCTTAAGAAAATCAAACAAAAGAAAATCATACTTAGATGAAAAAAGACATGTTAGAAAATTTAAACCAGAAAGAACTTACAAAAATAAATTGAATTGTTTTGTTTGTAATAGCAATGAACATTTAGCAATAACATGTCCAAAAAGAATAAACAATTATGATAAAAGAAGTACTCTTATTGAATGCACAAATGAAGACTTAATACAACTAGATGAATATATTTCAGACAAAGAATCCATTTATAGCGTAATATCAATAGAAGATCAGGTAGAGATGGAAAAAGAACAATCTGATTACAAAATACTAGATGAATTTTCTAAATTTAAAATAGATGAAGAATCAGAATCAGAACAAGAATCTGAATTTATGGAAACATCAATAGAATCATGTAGACATAAATGACAAAAGAATATAGGAACAGATAATATAGCATGTTTTATTTGTAATTGGTATCCAGCAAGAAAGCTTAGAGCAAAATGTTTAGAATGTTATAAAGAAGCATGTATAAAATGTCTAGAAGAAAACATGATCATAGAAAAAGAAGAAAGAAACACAGAATTGGATAAAAATCAATTAGAAATTTCTGAAATTAAAATTCTTAGAAGAAGAATTGAAAATTTAGAAGAAATGCAGAAATTAATGATAAGAAGAATTGAAATATTAGAAACAAATAGAAAAGATAAGCAAATTATGATAGAAGAACCAGATTTAGAATGTTCACAGATAAATTATGTCCAAGTAGTGTGTAATACAGAAAAACTTAAGACAATCAAAGTAAAATGCCAAATTAGAATAGGAGATTATATTATAAAATGCTTAGGATTAATAGACTCAGGAAGTAGTAACTGCATAATAAATAAAAAATTAATTCCAGATAGGTATATCATAGAATCCAAAAATCCAATAAATGCACAACAAATGGATGGCGGATTATATACATACACAGAATTATTAAGATCAAATAGTAAAATAAGCTTTGAGACTAATTGTGGACTTAGTATAGAATATACATTACCAAAGGACTCAACATGGACCAGACCTTTAAACTTAAAAGAAACAGATTTTATTATAGGACTAAGTTTTTTATTAAAAGACAATGGTAGTGTTACAATTACAAAAGATTTTATACATTTCCAAAAACATACACTATTTACCCCAACACAAACCATACATTATCCATCAGAGTGCGCTGAGAAGCGTGGTGGAAGCCCTAAAGAAAAAATTTGTCCCTGTAATAAAGAAAGAGAATGTCAACTTTTAGAAGAAAAAGAAGAAGATCCAAATGAAGAAGAAATAGAAGAATTTGGAATAGATTATGAATCGTTAGAATTCTTAGACAATGAAAAAATTTATGATATGTTAATCACAGAACAAGATATAGAAAATTTAATAAATAGATTAGAAAAAAAGGAAATATTAGGAGAAAATGTTTTAAAATATTGGGAAAAAGATAGAATTTTTTGTGAAATAAAAATAAAAAACCCAGAATACATTATAAGAACTAAAAACATTGAAGCAACTAATTTAGATTTAGAAGATTTTAAAATGCATATTGGAGAATTAATAAAATTAGGAGTTATTAGAAGATCAGATAGCCCACATAGATCAGCAGCCTTTATTGTAAGAAAACACTCAGAAATTGTTAGAGGAAAAAGTAGGATTGTTATTAATTACAAAAGACTTAATGACAATACAATAGATGATGCACACAAAATCCCAGATAAAACAGTCTTAATTAACAAAATTCAAGACTGTAAGATTTTTAGTAAGTTTGATTTAAAATCAGGATTTTGGCAGGTAAAAATGCACCCAGACAGTATTAAATGGACAGCATTCACTTGTCCAGAAGGACATTATGAATGGTTAGTTATGCCATTTGGCTTAAAAAACGCACCTAGTATTTTTCAAAGAAAAATGGAAGATATTTTTAATAAACATAGTAAGTTCATTATAGCGTACATTGATGATATTCTTGTTTTTAGCAAAAATAGAAGAGAACATAGAGGACACTTACAAATTGTGTTTTCAGAATTTATAAAACATGGTTTAATTATAAGCAAAAAGAAAATGATTTTATTTAAAGAATACATAGACTTTTTAGGAGTTAATATAGGCCAGGGAGAAATAAAGTTACAACCTCATATAGCTCAGAAGGCATTAGAATTTCTAGATAAGTTAGAAGATTTAAAACAAATTCAGAAATTCTTAGGATTGGTAAACTATGGAAGACCATTTATAAAAGATTTAGGAAAAATAGCAGGACCCTTATATTCCAAGACCTCTCCCACAGGACAAAGATTTTTTAATCAAGAAGATATAAAACTTGTACAAGAAATAAAAGATAAAATAAAAAATTTGCCAAAACTTGCGATGCCTTTAGAGACAGATTTTTTAATCATAGAAACAGATGGAAGCATATTAGGATGGGAAGCCATTTTACTATGCAAACCAAATAGATATGCAGACAAAAATACAGAAAGAATTTGCAGATACAATAGTGAAAATTATAAAGAAAAAGGAAATATGAGTAGCATAGATGCAGAACTTTTAGTTGTTAATTATGCTTTAGATAGTTTTGAATTATTTATTATTTCAAAGAAAGAAATTATAATAAGAACAGATTGTGTTGCCATTGTATCTTTCTATAATAAATTAAAATTAGATTCTAAGAAAACAAGCAGAAGATGATGGTTAAACTTTATACACAGAATTACAAATACAGGAATAAATATAGAGTTTGAACATATTAAAGGAATAGATAATAAAGCAGCAGATATCCTTAGTAGGATGGTAGAAAGCAAAGAAATTTTGGAAATAGACTTATTCTGATTTTATTTTTACAGATGTCTAGACCTCCTCCAAAACCTGGGATCCCCCCAGGAAATTCCTTTGCATCATTTCAGACTCCATCTACTCAGAACGGACCATTTTACTCAGAACGATTAAGATTTGTAATCAAGAACTTATTTGTTTTCCTAGCAGTAATATTTCTTTTAAAGCACTTGCACATGTTTCACTTTCAAAAGAAGAAAAATGTATTTTAGACAATTTATGGATTGCATATAATAAGAATCCAAAAGATCAAAAATATTTTCTTGCATGCATGAATGCATTGTCAGAACATTTTAACCAGAATAGAACAAAGTTTAAGTTTTATGTAGTCATTAAAGGTCATAAATTAGGAGTCTTTCATACATGGTTAGAAGTGTTAGAAAGCATTAGTAATTTCAAAGATCCACTTTATAAAGGTTTTACAAGTTTGAAAGAAGCCCTTGATTCAGCCAGACAACTCATTGGTATTAACTTCTTTGTTTCCCCTTCTCTAAAAAATTACCAAGACCCTCCTCTTGACTTTTCACCTAGCAGAGATGAGAACATTTTTTGCAACCATTGTGAATGTATGAAGAACAATTTTAGAGTTATCAACGAAGCCAATCAGAACCTCATTTCAGAAAGAACCTCATTACAAAAGAAAGTTACAGAGTTAGAAAAAGAAATAATCAGTTTGAAGATGAGTATAGGAAAAGGTACTACTGAGCCCAAGAAGTCAGTAGCTAGTCCGGTTCAAACGGTAGCCGGTAAAGACTTATCAAATCCGTTGATGGCTATGGACTTGCCAAAAGCCCAACAAACTCAGGAAACTGTTGATTTCCCTACTATACAAGCCCATCTACATTTTGATAAGACCCAGCAATTTTCTTCTCAGACCAAAGAAATTTGGGATACACTGGGCCAGCCTAGTGGAAAATTTGATTATTTAGTCAAATATTCCCAAGAACCATCTTTTAGCCCAACTCAAAATTTTAGCCCAATACAAACTATCCAAGAAGAATCCAGTAATCAGAATACAAAAGAAAAAGAAATTATGAAAGAAGCCCAAGACCCGGAGGATGATGTTGTTTCCATTAACCGTTTACTTTCACAAATCCAAAAACTCCAAAAGACTTCATCTAGCCAAGAAGAGTCCTCAAAAAGAAAGAAAAAATTAGTAATTAAAAAGAAAAAAGAAAAAGAGATTCAAGAAAGAATGAATGAAGCCATAGAAAAAGTTTTTGAAAGAATTTTTCCAAAAATAAGATAGAAAGTGAAAAAGAAATTTCAGAATGCCCACAGAATAAAAAAAAACACCATTGCCAGAAGATAATGAAGACGGATCTAGCCAAGGTAATAGTGGATTTGAAGACCAAGAAGGAGACGGTTATAATAATTCAGACAGTGGGATGTCCTTTTCATCAATTGCAGAGCATAATTTGAATACATAAGAAAGAAGATGTTGTCAACGCTTCAAGACAAAAGACTTTCAAAAAGAAGATGCTGCCGACGCTTCAAGACAAAAGACTTTTTAAAAGAAGATGCTTTTAGGATAAGTCTGTCTAAAAACTTTTTGACCAGAGTTGCTCGGAGAAACGCGTGTCAAAAAAGTTTAAGACAACTTTTAGAAAAGCAAAGAAGAATAGGAAGACAGCTGTAAAAAAGAAAGACACGTTTTATTCTTTAAAGGATAGTCTTGTAATTCCGCTCCCAAGAATTTAACTATATAAGGACTAGTTTTCATTAGGAAAAGGCAAGAGTTTTCAACTTGTGATCTACTTGCTCTCATTCCTTAAAAAACTTCCTTATCCAGAAAAATTCTCAATCCAAAAAACCTTTGTATAGTAAACTGTGAATATCCATGAGGTACTTTTTCTTCCCAAGTTTTATTTAATCCTTTAGGGGAATTCCCGAAAGGGAAATCCTTAGTTGTATTATCTTTAAGATGTTTTAATAAATCTCCAAAAAATTATTTATGTTTTACATTTTTGTATTCATTTTTTTAATTTCAGTAGTTTTTATGTTGTAAATTTTGTTGATAATCATTTCATCCTATGCATATCATGAAAGCATAACTTGATTTTTAGAAGTCATATTGTTTTTAGGTTAATCCTGAGTGACCCAGAAAAATAGGATTGTTGGCCGGAGTGAGCCTGTTTGAATCCTTAAGTATTGGGGAAAGAGAATTAATTAACCTAGGAATCTTGTAAGGGAGTGCCAGTGGTAACCTTATAGGAAGAAATCAGGTTCAAGATGATATGTCTTAGGTGGTGAAAAAAAAAAAAAAAGGATGAAAAGGAGATTTTCATTTAGGCTGGAAAAGTGGGGTCCAAGCTCACTTGTTATTATTATTATATAGATAATAATAGATGATAGATGATAGATGCCTTAAAACATCTTAAATCTAGTATCAATATTTATCTAGCAGTGATATTGCAATTGGTCCCATGGTCTAGTGGTTAGGACATTGGACTCTGAATCCAGTAACCCGAGTTCAAGTCTCGGTGGGACCTTTAACATTTGTTCATTTTTCTTAGTTTTTCCCTCCCTGTTTTTATCAGCGCCGCAAATCGCCCGTTTTCAATTTTCACATGAAATAAATTATTTCATATTCAAAATCCTCTGTTCCGAGTAATAGTTAGACTCATATTGAACATTTCAGAGCGAAGAAAATCTTCCAAACAACTTTCAGGTAAAATCGTCATCTTACTCTTTCTTGTGTAACCATTTGAAAATTGTAAAAAGAAATGATATTATTCAGGTACTTTGGTTAGACCATTTTTATTATATATATTTTTCCTGTTATCCGATTTTATTTCGTCAATAAACTATAGTGATTTTCTTTATAGATAAAGATGTTTCTTGCTAAATTACTTCCTGTTGTTTTAGGAAAATGGGCTTAGGGCAAACAAATTGCAGATATATTGTTTGGTAGAATGCCTGTATGAACTGATACGCTGTATAAGAAGAGATGGGGGATGGGGTTTGTTCCAAATCTTTGCTTGCAATTAGACGGTTGGGGTTGAGAATGGATGATAAGCAGTAAGCAATGCGCTGGTAGTGTTTTATTCCTTCTGACTTCCTCTATAGGGGGACTAAGGAAAAGGGTGGGATATCCATTCAAGTCTCTTATTTTCACCTTTTCTAGAACTAAATCTTTATCTAAAGTTCTTCAACAAAGTATTGCTACTAAGTTTTTCCCAGGAAAAGAAATCAAATCAACAGGTCACTATATATATATTGTTGTCAACTTTCTGTACGGCCCATTTCTCTCCTGCAGATTGGCCAGGGGGCTAGGCCATCTCAGCTGTGATTATGTTCTTAATGGTCTCAGGCATGCAATCAAATTGTGTTAGAAATATGATTTTCCCATTTTGCATTTAATTTTGGATTGCGTTGATCGTGATTGACGAAGAGAGGATTAGATTTTTTATAGGATTAGTAGTGTTGCTAAGCGATGTGATTACTTTACCCTTTTCCAATACTGTGTCTTAGAGCTTGAAGTCATAAGTTGGAAGCATATGTTTGCATCTCAAGATCCTATTCATAGCTTTGAAAGGATGTACTCTCATTCTCTTTAGCTTCCTTGTTTGAAATGTGGGAAAGTATTTTTCCCCCTCTTGGAATGGGGATCCGGTGGTAGGCAGAAATAAGGAAGCTCATCTTCATTTTCTTTTTATGGATGCATTTTTAGGAATTTCGTTCTTGAGGCACCTTTGCTTTAGTCTATCCATGCATACTCATCTTGCATGTTTTTTTTTGTCCATGGACGTATGAGATGAGATATAGCCCTTGTTTGATACCTGTTATAATTTTAATACATTTTTCTCTCTCATATTTTCAACCATACATTTTCTAATAAAATAAGATTACATGTAAACCAAAAACCTTTTCCTTCCTTATTTTTAAAATTATTCAAAAAAAAAAAAATAAAAAAATAAAAAAAAAAAAAAAAAAACTATTTCAAAATACAATTTCTTAAAAAATTTCATTTTAATAAGGCTCAACAGGGGCATAGAGTTATATGAATCCAATTTAGTACAATTTCCCAACACTGTTTAGAGGCTTTGAACTTAAGCCATTTCTTCTATCTTAACTCTATGTTGACGTAATAAAATTTTAACTCTTTATCTCGTTTTCTACTTTTCCATTGATGCGTGCTTGCCTGGGATGTGAATTTAACATAGGTGTCATCTTATCATATATGGTGCTGCACTGAAATCAAATAATTTGACCTCCCCAAGACCTCTTTCTGATTGTGAACTTTCGATATTGTCGACTTGTAATATTTTCATTTCTTATTTCCTTTGGTTATTTGTTTATGTACGTTCTTGACTTAATCTTGTTGTTACTGATTTCAGGCTATTGGTATATGTTTTGTAATGGAAGCCAAATTCTTTCGCTTTCTTAAGATTGTTGGAGTTGGTTTCAAAGCCAGAGCTGAAGCAGAAGGTCGTCTCTTGTACCTTAAACTTGGTTATAGCCACGAGGTCGAACTTACTGTACCTCCAGCAGTCCGCGCGTTCTGCTTCAAAAACAACGTAGTTTGCTGCACTGGGATTGAAAAGGAAAGGGTGCATCAATTTGCTGCAGCTGTCCGTAATTGCAAGCCTCCTGAAGTTTACAAAGGCAAAGGTATAATGTACATTGATGAAGTTATAAAGAAAAAGGAGGGTAAGAGGTCAAAATAACTTGGGAAATGCTTGGCTTTCTATGGATGGTGTTTGACCTGAGTCGTTACAAATTGCATGTCCCAACTCATTTCTTTTTATCATTCATTTTAACCTCAGATTAATATGCTTTAGTATTGTCACTTACCTTTTTTTTTTTTTTTATAATGTCTCCAGCCCTTTTTTCATTTTACGCCCAATTAATGCTTTTGTATTTTCACTTATATTTGTGTTTCAAATCCTCCATTTTGAAGAATAGATCGTATTGCAGTGACGACAATAATGGCATCTTTTGATTTGAACTCAAAAAACTATCATCTACTTCTAAATGGGAGAGAATAATCCTAAATCTAATTGTGTTAGCTTTCTAATGTAGTTCTACCTTATAAAGAGTGGGTGAAACAAAGGAGTTTGAGTATGGGTATGGGTATGGGTATGGAAGTGTATTATAGATTGGATTTCCTTGATCACTTTTACATCATCAAGAAAATGGGAAGTCTTCTCTAATTTTCAGAACAAGTCAACAAGGGGACAATTTAAGTTGTTCATGCTTATACAAGTTTTTCCAGAAAAAGCTTTTTCTGCTAGTTAAATTTTCAGAACAAGTCAGAGTAAGAGAACAAGCCTTTGAGCTTTAGACGTTTATGGCATATTTGGTATGATGGGCTAGACAGTAGTGAAGGATTAAGGAAGCGAGGACGAACTATCTGTCCTTTTTAAGTGTTTTTATTACTGGCAATTCTGAAGGAACAGTTAAGAAGTGGTGTTCATACTCTTGAATCAGTCATTATCCCTGAAGCAAGAATAAGAGTGCCAGCAACGTCTGAAGAGTCTCAGCTGAAAGGGCACATATGAGAGTCCATTACCATCCAATCCAAAGTACATAAGTACCCTTACCAAAGTAAGTTGAGAGATCCCAAAATGAAGTTTCACTGAAATATAAGCTGTCATATCCTGTTCTCTTTAGTACTTGCACAAAAAGGTTAGTATAACTGTTTGTACAAATAGCAAGGTCCATTTTATTTTACCAATGTCCTCACAAAGGACCAACTGTAAATATCCTTTACACGTTTCTAAATGCTATAGGGCATGGACAAAAAAAAAATGTTATTATCTAGTGAAATTTTGAATCTTTGTGAAATTCCATTTTATATTTTAATAAAAAAAATAGTTGAAGACATTTACACCTTGCAAATCTATCTATCTATATCTTCTATACATCTATAAAAGTAGAAGTGAAGAGAAAAGTATTAAATACATTTTCCCTCCAACATGCACTTACAATTTTTGAAAAAATAAAATAAAATAAAATAAAAATTTATGTAAATTAATGTCTATTTAAATTCATGTTGATTAATATAATTTTCATTTGAATTAATGTCATATTTAAATTCGTGTAGATAAGCAGGGATGAAAAATGTGTTGTATATAAATAAATTTATAGAAAATACTTAAACCTCAATTCGAAAGGCATGTTTTTGTTTGTGAACAAATATATTGATGTTTCGTTTTCAAGATGCATGATTGAAAAGTGGTTTTGAAAAATGTATATAGTTAAAAAGTGATTTCGAAAAATGTGTTTGTAAATAAATTTATAGACAAAATTACTGAACGAATGTTAATATTTTTAATCATTTATATTTTTAATAATTGTGTAAAGATTATAAAGTATAAGATTTTCGATATAATTTTTGGTCTCTCACGTAGCCCGATTGTCGTATCATGATAATTGTAGATTTTCGTAATTATTATTTTAACTACTTGTTTTTGTAAATAAAGTATAATTTTATTGGTTAGATGTAAATATTTGTTCGTCGATATTAAACATACATTTATAATTATTGTGATAGATTATTTGAATGAAAATTGAAAAAAAATGTTAAATAAAAGAATCAAATGCAGAAATTCTGAAAATTTTGCATTTTCAATTAACTTAACAATAACATCTAAATATTTTTGAAATCCACCATAATTTATTATTTAAATATATAAATTGATATTTACTTTCAAAATAAGTTTTTAATAATTTTGATTAATTATGTTGCCTTTTAAATTTAATATAATAATTATTGTAATAGAATATCATTATTTTTATACATTTTATATTTGTGCTGATTAAAAACTTTAAAATTTTACGAATACTTATCAAAATAGATATTAGGGAAAGCAAATTCCGTGCATTGCACGGAGTAAATACTATTTATATAAATAATAATTTTTTGATATAACATCATGTGCCTTTGATTAATTCCAACATTAAAGTCCGTTTGGTTCATGGAAAGTTTTTGATTTTTGTAGTTTTTTTGTATTTTTTTATGAATGTGTGATTTTGATTGATTTGAAAAGTAAAAAATTGTGGACTTGACTAAAGATGAATGGTTGAGATTGAGCTTGAAAATTTTTGGTAAAAATTCTGGATGGACCAAATTGGCTATAAATTTTTTGTTAATTTATAGTTGTATATTTCTCTCTCAAAAAACCCTTAAGTATTTAATTTTATTATTATTATTATTATTATTATTATTATATGTGAATCATGTTGAGAATTTTAGCTTGTCTTGCTAATATATCAACTTATTGCACGTAGATAAATTAGGAGAGTAAGCAAGCTTACGTAACAATTTCAAGTTGGTTTCTGAATTTTATTATGTGACGATTGTGTAATTATACTTTTTTACATTTTGTTTTGTCGAGATATGACTCCCAAATCTATTTAGCTTGGGCAATGAGGACGGTAAAGAAATTAAGTCGAAGGCTTCACGTTATTGAAATCAAATGGGTATAAATCTGTGCTCTAAAAATTTCGTTTACATTTATGTACTTATACTCGAAGCTTGACCTTCATGTTTCACCCACGTTTCGCTCGTGCATTGTCGGGCATTTTTGCGCCTAGACGAGCTTAAACTTGAAGATCGACTTATTCATTTCATCACGTTTACGCTTTTTAAAACACCGGTACAAATTGAACATATATTTTCTTAAAAACATAAACCTAGACAATATAAAATGGAAGTGTGCTTTTCCTTTTCCTATTTAATGCTTCTTCTTTTATCATGACTTGATAAGATAATTCATAATATGGCCTATCTTTGGGCTATGCTACTCTCACTCCCGTTCCATGTGAGTGGATGATCAATCTTGTGTTGAGAATATCATAATTCATTTTTCAGTCGTGCTCTGTACAGTCCCCTCTCAATTGGGGGTGGGGGCGGGCCCCTATTGTGAGGGGGTGTAGAACAATCTTTTTTTCTTCATTTTTATATTACCAATTATGCTCGTTAATGTACTGATTAGGCAAGATGCTTTAACGCTTATATCACAATACAAGTCAATACACACAACGTCTTCTACACGATCACCAAATGAATTTTTTATATGGAAGATGAAATGCCACGTGAAAGAGGAACAAGCAAAATGAAATTTTCTTTTTCAAGATTGAAGAATATTTAAACAATAGTGAGAACATGACAGTAGAATCTAGAATATTTTAAATGCTAATGATAATGTTGAAGCAATTAATTTGAGTTTTTGAGGTTTAGCAATAAAATATATAGAGCAGTCATTTTCTTTGATACACTTAATTGATATCTTCATCACTGACGTGACGTGTGGAAAGTTGATCCTACTCGAAAAATTAATTATTATTTTATATTTTCCTTATTCAGAAAATCATTTATATATATTATTTAATTTAATTACGAACTTAGCCTCTTATTGGTAAACTTATTTATAAACACGTTTATAAATAATACATTTTCTCAAATCATTTTTAATCATGTACATTTTCTTAAATCACTTTTAACGACATATATTACTTCGAAAACAACACATTCTTTGTTTATAAATAAATTTTTTTACCAAACAGAAGCTTAACCCTTGTTCTCTTTGCTGTTTTGAGGTCGTTTTCTGTTTTTATTTTCGAAAACGCTAAAAACGCGTTCTTTTTACCATTTTCGAAAACGCATTTTGAAAAACAAAAAACAAAAAAAAATTTGTACACAAAACGGAAAACGTACGAAACATCGTTTTGGGCGTTTTGTGAGTATTTCGACAAAAAATGTCCAAAACGCGGAAACCGCGTTTTGGGATTTTTTTTTTTTTTTTTTTTTTTTATATAGAATTATCTTAACTTAGAACTAAACTTAATATAAAGTTTTTATTTTTTTTATTTTTTTATTATTTTTTTTAGAATTATCCTAACTTGGAACTAAGCCTAAATAAAGATTTTTTTTTTTTTTAGAATTATCCTAACTTGGAACTTAGTTTAAATAAAGTTTTATTGAATTCAATATCAACATTAAAAAAAAAAAAAAAATTAAATGAGAATTCTTGTTTTTATATTTCAAAAAATGCAATGATAAATGGACTCTGGTGGTTTTGAAAGAACTTGCATTTTCTGGATTTTAATAGAAGTAGAGTTTTCTCAAGTCCCGAACCTGACCAAACTGTGTTAATATAGACTCTTAATGCTCACATTAGTGTGTTGCATGTAACCATATTTTTAGTGTATTGTGAAAGGAAATTTGAGTTGGAGTTAGTAGTATTTTGCAAGCAAATTAATTAAAAATAGTTTAAATAGTGTTCTGTAAAATTTCAAACAGAACGTGTTTTCCAGCTTTTCATTTTCAAAAACAGTTTTCAGAAATGACAAACCAAACGCGTTTTCAGCAAATTTGAAAACAAAAATGAAAACACAAAACACAAAACATTTTCGAAAATGAAAATACAAAATAAAATACAAACAGAACGCCACCTTATATTTTGAATATTATATTTTACTAATTAGTAACACACATATACATTTTAAAGGAAAGATATAAATATTTACAAATATTACGTTATAAATAGTTAAACATGCCCTAATTGAAAATAGCAAATTACATTGTATTTTAGTTTGTTCAGCTATTTATAACGTCAAACTTGTAAATATTTAGCAAAAAGCTATTTTTTTATAACCACTCAAAGAAATTAACGGGGCCGCACAGGCAGTGGGGCATGTGATTTAATTCGAAGCAAAGCGAAGAACCTTACCAGGACTTGACATGCCGCAAAATCCTCTTGACAGGGAAGGATGCCTTGGGAACGTGGACATAGGTTGTGTGTGGCTTTCGCCAGCTCGTGCCATAAGGTGTTGGGTTAAGTCCCACAACAAGCACAACTCCTGTGTTTAGGTGACTATATTGTTATCACATTTTATTATTTATGCATATTTTTCTAGTTATTAAAACATATTATGGAACGTGATCGTAAGGAATCCGAATCAACTGTCAATCAAGGGAGTAACGCGAATCAAGATTATCCAGGATAGAATATTATGGCAATTAGTTTCCTTGTATTATTGTACTACCTTATGTGTTAGTATTTACTATAGTTAGGATTATACCTTGTATTATATATATTGATGTATCTCACAAATTAAAGTCAAGTCAATAATATACGTATTTTCAGTTTTATATGGTATCATTAGAGCAACTCTCTCCCACGAGACCCCGATTCCTTCCTGTCTAGGGTTGCCATCTGCAACCTCTTGTTTTCTTGGAGCAATCTGTACTTCCGTTTACAACAGTCCAGTGCCATTCCTTTTTTCGAGTAGCCTGCACCATCGTTCATGTCCCTGTGGTAGGGGCGCTTTGCAACAACATCTCTCTGTTCCCAGTTTGCAGCCTATTGCTGCTCTATGCACGACAACTTCGTGCACCAGTCTGCATCATCCGTTAGCTGGTGCCCGTCTAGTCTCGCATCTATCTATCTTGTGTTTTGCTTCAATATGTCAGGAGAAACCATTGATCCACCTACCGTTATTGCACCCGCCAACCCCGTCGTCCAACCCAGAACAAATGTTGTGCCTTTAAACCCAACGACCCATATCACACTGATACTTACAGCTTCAAATTACCACTCTTGGAAGGCCCAGTTTTCCTCCCTGTTATATGGCCTTGACTTATTTAGTTATGTTGATGGTACACTCACCTGTCCAGCAGCAACCATCACCTCCGGCCCTCCCACTGCTCCAGTTGTCACCCCTAATCCAGCCCTCTCTATATGGAAGAGACAGGATCAGTTAATTATTCACTGCATTCTTGCATCCATCTCCGAACCTGTCATGCCTTTGGTCAGCTCCAGTTCCACAAGTGCCATTGCTTGGACTCGTCTGCATCAATACTTTGGTAAGTGCTCCAAATCTCATGTTATTCATTTAAAGGACAAGTTGTCTTTACTTCAACGTGGCACTCAGTCCATCTCTGACTTTCTTCTCAAATCAAAACTCTCTCTGATGAACTCAGCACTCTTGGTCATCCACCATCTGATGATGATTTACTCATCTACCACACTCGTGGTTTGGGATCAGATTATAAGGAAATTATCGCTGCTCTTTGCTGTCGTGTTAATTTTATATCGTTTGCGGAACTTTATAACAAGATTGTCGATCATGAGACCTATTTGCATGATCTAGGAGCCAATTCCTTCTCTCCAGCAGGTGAAATTCATGTCACCCAGCGCTCATCCCGCTCCTCTAACAACCGTGGTCCATGTCGTGGTCAAGGTAGCTGATGAGATTCGAAGCGCGGAAGAAACGTCTGAAAGTTCCGAACTCAGGTTGTGGTTGGACTGATGAATCATGACCCGATATTCACGACGCGATGGCTCGACGATGAGGAATAAAGAACCACGACTTTCGAAACGCCACAAGGATTTGCCCAATCTCCTTGATAAGTCTCTGATTTTCAACGTCACAAATACCCTCGCGAATATTTGATAAGTTCTGGATGAACGCCACAAGATAATCAATCTTGATAAGTTTGGGTTTGTAATGTGAATCCACACATTAAACAATTGAAAAACATTCAATCTCTTTTTATTCAATCATCAAAGTCTGAATTACAATGAATGGAAAAAGCGTATAAATAAGCAAAATAAAACCCTAGTCGCTAATCTACTCAAAATAGAATTCTAATTATACTAAAATAACTAAAACTGATAAGGAAATAAAATAATGCGAAATCTGGAAAAATCTGATCCGTTAAGCAGTTACGGCCGTAAAGATGACACTTACGGCCGTAAGTGTGTTTCTGTTTAAGGTTATGGCCGTGATCCCTTATTTACGGCCGTAAATCGAAAATCTTGAAATTCTGCATTTTATCCCGAGGGGAGGTTACGGCCGTGAAAGCTCTTATGCATAATTTTGATTCTTTTCGACACGGTTTGATCTTCAAATCTCGTCGAACCTGCTGAATTCTTATTTTGGCTTGAATATTTAAATTTTCCCGTCAAGCCTGCTATGACTCCGATTGTCGAGGGTCCTGGATCACATCATACCCTCCTTCTTTAGGATGATTCGTCCCGAATCATAGCTTTGTTCATGTTGTTTCACTTCACCTCCTGGATCAAACGGAAAATTTCTACTTCCATGCCATGAGTTCAATAAATTGGAATCCTTTGATTGGCAAACATGAAAGAGATGGAGCTTGAACTTTCTTTGCCATTTGCGGTGTGGTTGAAGCTTCCAAACATAATTAACCTGCAAAAAGGATTTAAACAAAATGGGGAGGGACGTGTTAGCTTCATGAGGTACAAGGTATGGATCTTTGTATTCATGACAAACCACCACCAACTCCACTTCTTGAACCACGAGGCTCTTCTCTTCGCCTCTTTCCTCCTTTGCAATTTCTTGTTCAATTTTTTTATCTTCAAACTCAACCACATCTCCGACCTCCACATTTGAATCACCATGTTCATGTACTACCCCCATCACTACCAAAATGTGGATCTTCCAATTCAAAGCTCAAAATTTGAACTTCTACCCCAACTTCTAATTTCTCATCATATTTTGGAGTTTGTTCACATAACTCCACGTTTTCAACTCATACCACAAAGTTCGGGGTCTCTTCAACTACTTCTAATTCATGTTTCAAGCCTCCCTCCTTCTTTTCAACATTCATATCCCGAGGCTCAACTATAACATGTATTTCACTCTCCTCTAGCCATTTAATCACCGCCTTTCGTTTCTCCTCCTTCTTTCGCAATTTAGCCAAATATTTTCTTTCTGCCTCCCGTTCACACCTCAATCTTTCCTCATAAATTTCTTTTTGAATTTTCAAAATTGCTTTTGGATCAATCTCAGCTCCTCTCTTAATCCCGATTCCATCCCTAGGTTTAGGATCACGCCTATAATCACTACGATTTGCTTGAGATAGCCCATTTTTCAATTTCCCTTCCCTTTCATTTAGTTTATCCAACCTCATCAAAGCTTCATTCAAAAATCTCTACATACGATCTTTGGCGTTTTCATGGGAATTGGACATTGTGAAATTTATGTGGAAGGACACAAAAAAAGAATAATGAAAACAAAGGATCAAGAAATTCAAGAAAGTGGTTCTTGAATGGACTCTCTCTTTTTTTTTTTTTTTTTTTGAATTTTAGGATGAATTTCCGGAATAAATAAAATAATAAAATAAATTTTTTTTTTTTTATAAATCCGAAAATTCGACAACGAACAAGACAGAACAAACGGAACTTAATTCGGATAAGAATTAAGCAAAACAAACACTTTTGAATTTTGTTGGATTTTTATATGGATCAAACAAAGAAAAAATTTACTGGCACGAAGAACACTCAAGAAAAGAAAGACTCAACAAACTCAAGAAGAACGGAAAAAAACTGAAAAAAAAAACACTCAACAAGATATGGATGATTTTTATGGGACTCGATGATAAACATAAAAATCAAACTGGATAGAAAAACCTGAATTCAGAGTCTAGCTCTGATACCAGATGATGAGATTCGAAGCGCGGAAGAAACGTCGGAAAGTTCCGAACTCAGGTTGTGGTTGGACTGATAAATCATGACCCGATATTCACGACGCGATGGCTCGACGATGCGGAATAAAGAACCACGACTTTCGAAATGCCACAAGGATTTGCCCAATCTCCTTGATAAGTCTCTGATTTTCAACGCCACAAATACTCTCGCGAATATTTGATAAGTTCTGGATGAACGCCACAAGATAATTAATCTTGATAAGTTTGGGTTTATAATGTGAATCCACACATTAAACAATTGAAAAACATTCAATCTCTTTTTATTCAATCATCAAAGTCTGAATTACAATGAATGGAAAAAGCGTATAAATAAGCAAAATAAAACCCTAGTCGCTAATCTACTCAAAATAGAATTCTAATTATACTAAAATAACTAAAACTGATAAGGAAATAAAATAATGCGAAATCTGGAAAAATCTGATCCGTTAAGCAGTTACGGTCGTAAAGATGACACTTACGGCCGTAAGTGTGTTTCTGTTTAAGGTTATGGCCGTGATCCCTTATTTACGGCCGTAAATCGAAAATCTTGAAATTCTGCATTTTATCCCGAGGGGAGGTTACGGCCGTGACATATGTTGGTTACGGCCGTGAAAGCTCTTCTGCATAATTTTCGATTCTTTTCGACACGGTTTGATCTTCAAAGCTCGTCGAACCTGCTGAATTCTTATTTTGGCTTGAATATTTAAATTTTCCCGTCAAACCTGCTATGACTCCGATTGTCGAGGGTCCTGGATCACATTAGTAGCTATGGAAACCGCAGTTCGCGCGGCCACTTAGACAGCCTTGGCCGTGGTTCTACCTATTCTAGCTGTGCTAATCAAGGGCTGCCTCAGGTTCCTTCAGCTTCTTCAGATCGTCTAGTGTGCCAGTATTGTGATAGGAGTGGTCATGACGCCAAGAATTGTTGGGATCTTTTTCCAGAAAAAACGATCTCCTCATTTTAATCAACCCAACAATCACCATCCATCTGTCAATCAGGCATTTGCTTCGCATTCTTCGTCCAACAATTGGCTAGTGGATTCAGGTGCCTCTAATCACATTACCAATGATATGTCCAATCTCTCTTTTGCACGACATTATGAAGGACCAGATGACATCATTCTTGGCTATGTCTCTTAACATGGCATTCAAAATAAGAGTATTTCTTATCTCCCTCCTTTATCTCTTCAGAATGTTTTACATGTCCCTTCCCTTCATAATAATATCATTTCTGTGTCTCAAGTTACCAACTCACATCACACTTCCGTTGAATTTTTTTCTTCTTATTTTCTTGTTAAGGACCTTGGCACGGGGGCACCTCTCATTAAGGGACCAAATAGGAATGGTATCTACATCTGGCTTAGAATTCGTCCTACCGCTCCAACTGTCAACAACCTTCAATTGTCCTCCTCATCTCTCTGGCACAGCAGATTAGATCATCCAGCCTCCAAGATAGTTCAACATCTTTTGTCCACTGGTCTTCTTACCAAGTCCTTTAAATTTCGTCTAATTTTTTGTGTTAGTATTGTCAGTCCTGCAAGAGTCATAAACTCCCATTCAGAGTGTCTAGTCTAGTTAGCAATCATTCATTAGATATAGTCTATTATGGTTTATGGGGTCCTAGTCTAGTTACATCTAATTAAAGTTTTCGTTATTATTTAATCTTTGCGGATCATTACTCTAAATTCATCTGGTTTTATCCTCTATGCTTGAAATCTGATGTCTCTGTTATTTTTCCTAAATTCAAAGCTAAAGTCGAAAATATGCTTGGTACCACCATTAGAACCTTATACACTGATGGTGGGGGCGAATTCATTGCCTTAAAATCCATGTTGGAATCCTTTGGCAATGAACATCTCAAAACCCTAAGTTATACTCCCCAACACAATGGTGTATCTGAGCCCTGGCATCACCACATCTTCGAAACCGGCCTTACACTTCTCCACCAGTCAAAAGTTCCGCAGTCTTATTGCCCTATGCTTTCCAGACTGCTATGTACCTTATCAACCGTTTGCCCAACTTGGTTCTCTCCCTCAAGTCTCCTTATCAAATGGTACTCCGTTCCACCCCGTCCGTTCCACCCCGTCCTACACCAACCTTAGAACGTTTGGGTATCTCTGCTTTCCATGGTTGAAGCCCTATAATCACTTTAAGTTTGAACCCAAATCTATTCCTTGTGTCTTCTTGGGTTATGCACTCCACCAGTATGCATATATATATGCCTTGACCCTGCTTCTGGAAAAATCTACACCTCTCGCCATGTCACCTTCCATGAATATCACTTTCCTTTTTTACTCAAACACCCGCCTGCACCTCAACCCATGACCCCTCTTCTAGCGTTCCCACATTCTTACCTGCTTTCAATCCAATCTTCCCGTCTCCCGAGACAATTATGCCAACCTCCCAACCCGACCTTACGGTCGATGCTTCCATCGAGCACGAGGTGACATCCTCTAACCCAACTCCTTCTTCACCCGTGTGCTCGGCAGTCGATGCTTCCACATCCTCCCTTGACCCACACACTACCCCGTCAACTAGTCCAAACCCATCCAGTGAGTCCACCTCTTCCAGTCGCATTAACTCTCCCTCCTCATCTTCATCCATTTCACCACCTTCCCCGTCTCATGACCACTCGATCTATGAATAACATCTACAAACCAAAAACTCTCAAATCTACCATCACTCGCCAACCTTTGCCTGAATATAGAGAACCCACTTGCACCTCTCAAGCCCTTAAGCTCCCAGCCTGATGCTCTGTCATGGTTGAGGAACTCAATGCCTTGTTTCGCAACCAAACCTGGTCTCTTGTTCCCCCACCCTTATCTACCAATATTTTTGGCTGCAAGTGGGGTCTTTCGGATCAAACAAAACCGTAATGGGTCCATATCCAAATATAAGGCTCGCCTTGTTGCAAAAGGATTCTATCAACATCCGAGAGTTGACTATCGTAATACCTTTAGCCCTGTTGTCAAACCTACCACTTTCTGGGTCGTCCTCACTCTTACTATCTCATCCAACTGGGTCATCAGACAACTTGATGTCAACAATGCCTTTTTGCATGGTCAATTGCATGAGGAGGTCTATATGTCTCAACCTCCTGGCTTTGTTGACCAATCATCGCATCATTACGTCTGCAGGCTACACAAAACCATCTATGGCCTCAAACAGGCTCCAAGTGCCTGGTACAATGCCCTTAAGTCCTTCCTTCTATCCTTCGACTTTCTTAACTCTACTAGTGACACAACACTATTTATCTACTTCACCGACCGGGTATCCATGTTTGTTCTTGTCTACATTGACGATATTCTAGTTACTGGAAATGATTCCAATGCTGTTCAATCCTTTATCTCACCCATATCCACTCAGTTCTCCATCAACGACCTAGGTTCCTTGCATTTTTTCCTAGGCGTTTCCATCTCCTAGTGGTCTTCTTCTAACACAGCACGAGTACATTCGTGATCTTCTCACCAGGACCAATATGATAGGAGCCAAGGAATGTTCTACGCCTATTTCGTCCACTTCCCCTTTAGTCCTTAGCGATGGTTCACCCTCGTGCGATCCCACCTTGTACCGTCAAACTCTAGGTACTCTTCAATACCTGTCTCTCGCGATTCCAAACATCTCCTTTGCAGTCAATAAGTTATCTCAATTTATGCATAAACTCACTGGTGTGCAGTCAAACGTGTCGTTCGCTACCAAAAATCCACCCTTTTTCATGGTTTGTTCCTTCACAAGTCTTCTAAACTTCAACTTTCTGCCTTCACTGATGCTGACTGGGCTGGAACTCTGATGATCGGACCTCTACATCTGCCTATGTAGTCTATCTTGCTGGTAACCATGTGTCTTGGTGTTCCAAGAAGCAGGAGATTGTTTCTCGGTCCACAACCAAGGTTGAGTACCACTCTCTTGCCTCTTGTGCTAGTGAGGTTCTTTGACTTTGTGATTTACTCAAAGAACTTCGTGTCACTCTATCTTCAAAACCATCTATTTTTTGTGATAACCTTAGTGCTACCTACCTCTCTGTTAATCCTCTTTTTCATTCACGCATGAAACATATTGCTATTGAATATCACTTAGTGAATAATCATGTGTCTTCTGGATCTTTCTCTATCTCCTACATATCTTTAAAGACCAGCTTGCAGATATTCTCACTAAGCCATTGTCTACCACTGCCTTTCGTCGTTTTTGTTTCAAGATCGGACTCTCCAATGGGAGTTTTGTCTTGCGGGGGCATATTATGGAATGTGATCATAAGGAATCCGAATCCACAGTCAATCAAGGGAGTAATGCGAATCAAGATTCTCCATAATAGAATATTATGGCAATTAGTTTCCTTGTATTATTGTACTACCTTATGTGTTAGTGTTTTACTATAGTTAGGATTATACCTTGTATTATACATATTGATGTATCTCACAAATTAAAGTCAAGTCAATAATGTTCATATTTTCAGTTTTATAAAACATAGGTAAAATGAATTAAATAATTACCATACTATAAAAAATGAGTTTTTGGAATAATTTCTGATTACGAAATAGTGAAGTTTTGAGTTTACATGTAAAAATATTTTATTTGAATACTATATAATTAAAAATGAGTGCGAGAAAAAATAGTTTTAAACAATGGTATTCATACTTGTACGATGGTGTAATTCGTTGAAGTTCTTTTTTTTTTCCTAATTGGACTAAAGTTGTATTTGTAAAATGGTTATATAATACGTATTTTAATTAGTGGCGTGTTTATAATGTGATGAAATAAAAAATATATGTAATGACAATATAATTACTTGTTTAAGTAGAAAAAAATTATAAACAAATAATGTGATTTTTTTGAGGTAAAATATGTGATTGAAAAGTAATTTTGAGAAATATGTGTGGTTAAAAAGTGATTTAAGGATATATATTATTTATAAATAATTTACCAAACACATGCAAAATTATCTTGAAATGATTGCAAATTTGATTGTCTTTTTATCTTTACTAGTGAAAGTCGTGCGTTGCACGATACAGCGTCTAGTGTTAGTTTTGATAATATTGTTTGTATGCGTACGTAAGTGGAAGTATTCATAATGTACCATGATTTAGTGAATTTTGTATAACTACATACAAAATTCACTGTCAATCAAGAAATCGAATGTAAGCCCACTGCAAGAGTAAGCGTATTTGCCACCCACAATAATTAAACAAGATAAGAAAAGAGAAGGCATAAGTTAACTTTTCTTTGTACAATTAATAAAGGTCAATCGCAGAATGCTCGGCTAGAATGTCACCAATTTCTTGACCCTCATTTTCTCATCATTCTACCTTTCTGTTTGTCCATTGCCATACAAAGTGTGTGAGGACCTTTTAGAAACCATCACTTGTTAGAAAAAGATATCACATACATAGAATATTAATATTCTTTTTACATACAATTCATAGTGAATTACACTAATCCACTTTTTCAGGAATTAAACAAATTCCAGTATGGAAATACCTAATAAAATTGAGCTAAAAACTAAGAGTTATCCGAGTTCCATCCCTAAAAAATAACAAATAGAATGAAATCAGGTACACAGGAAAAAGGAAGAGTTAGTTCTTGCATATGCACAATTTTAGTAAAAAATGATCGAAAATCAACAGATAAATAAATGTTTCAAAAACAACTGTGCTAAATTGAAACAAAAATCAAAATGATTGATTTCACGCCACCACTCTTCTATTTAAGGGAAAATTATGTAGTTTTTAAGGAAATTTTGACGGAATTTGGAACAAAGACAAAGAGAATTGAGGAATAAGAGCCTTGACAATGACTGCACAAAAGTTGAAATGCAGTCCAACTGTTCTGTAAGGGTGTTAGGTCCCATTGTATAAAGAATTCCATAGACCAATATTTTTGTTTGATTTCGCTCTTGTGAAGTATCATCATACTTATTTTTCCCTGTCCATTTTGCAGCAATCATTGCAAAGGCATCTCCTTGGGGATCACTTAGTAGCTCAACCAACAAAGAATATTTAGAGAAATTGGCCATCATTCTTAATTCTATATATGAATAATCTGTTGTTAGAAGTAGCCAATCATCATGCAAGAAATTAAGTAAATGATGCAAACAAAACAATACGATCACAATTCTTCACTCTTAAATAATATAAAAAATCTAAGCTTAAGTATATAAAGCATTGTTACCTGAGTGGGTACAATCAGAACCTAATTCATCATCATCTTTGTCGTTATTTATTTTGAATTCAACCATATGCTCAAAATACTACAAGCTCAGAAAGGAAAAAAATATATATATATATATTATGCTGTACATTGAAAGAGTACCAACAAAACAAACGAAATATAGAACTTGTGTAAATAGGCAATCTGGATATTCGTTTCCTTCATCGAAAGTCTACCAGTTGTTGTCGATGTCTGAAGCCAATGACCGTGCAAAGTGTAGTTCAAGTGTGGATCTGTTTGATAAACATAGCAAGACTAATAATTATTCACATTTAGTGCATAAAAAAGGAGGATATTTTGCATATTGAAACTGTAATTTTACATAAACCCTAGGATAAATATAGTCAATTGTAGAGGGGAAGTGCTATAAAGATCTATAGTTAATTAAACATAATAGGAAAAATTTAAGTCGTTCTTTCAGGTCTATGGAAAGATAAAACCTTGCAAGAAACAACAATTTATAGCAGGGCTGAAACACAATCATCATAGCGAACTCCCTTAAAAGTACCGATCCAAAAGAATAAAATTAGTCATCAATAACCTAACTTGAAAATGAAGCGATGAAGAACATCGATATTGTAACCATTTGATCATAGTCTAAACAGAGAACAACTAACCTGTACCATTTTAAGGATTTTATATATCTATTTTCTATTGATCAGTACCAAGTAAATAAAAGACCTGCACCCTCTTATGTGTGTTCAAAGACATCAAAAAAATGCTTTAAATATGAACACTTTTTTAATTATCAGGTTGCCAAAACGTAATGTCTTTCGAGTCATTTGGTTGAATTCAAATTGTATACATAAAAAAATATCAACATACTATCAATATCAATGAAGAAATACATAGAACCTTCTTTACGATCATCTCTTATCCAGCTCGCTGACATTTGTTAAAGGCTAACATAAAACTGAACAGGAGCATGATGGTCAGAAATGAAGGAGAACCCCCTCCCCCACCACCTTAAAGGCTTAAACAACTTTCTTTTATAAAATCTCGCTTTTCTTAATTCCTTGATATTTTCTTCATGGTCATTCGATGAATACAAACAAAATCAATTAAACTAAAATAAATTATAGACGATTAAAAATCAGAACCACATAAGAAAATCAACTAAAGTCAAATAAATCATAAACAAATAAAAATGAAGAGTACAAAATTCCTTACAAAAAGGGGGTTCTGCATTCTAATAGAACATAAAAAAACTTGGCTATTCCTATTAACCATCTCTACTGAAGATAATAATGTATATAGTCTAGTTCAAGTGAAGAATATTACGTCGAATTTAGTGTCATAGCTTATAGATTTGTGAGATTTTGAGGGTATAAAAATTGCTGAAGGGACGGCTTGTTGCTAATGTAAATCCTATGAAACCTGATTGGGATAATACCATTGTATTGCTCATAACCCTACTCAGCATGACCAAGAAAGTACATGAGATCAATAGGTATTTTTTGTCAAAGCAGACAGCAAAAATATTGAAATTGAGGAACTCAATAAAATGACAATGTCCTAAACTCCAAGCACGACAGGGCTATTGAGCAGAAACTGTGAACACAAACGTAAAACACCTCAAACCCAAATCAACCACCAATTTCTACACACTCTCCAACGCAAAAACATTATAGAAGAAGCTATTGAGCAGAAACTGTGAACACAAATGCAAAACACCTCAAGAATTTGTTTCGATGAGTCATTGGATGTAGATGATGTTAGTTTTAATGAATATTTCTTAAATTCATTTAGACCATCTTTGAGACGAAGAAAATTCATGGAATTGTCAAGCACATTTTTTTTTCCAAACAATTCGACTACTTTTCCACAAAGGAATAACTAAAAAACTTGCACCATTACTAAATTCTCGGAGAATACAAGAGAAAAAGATAAGTTTCAACTTCATTATAAGCCATTAGAAGTGAGATGAATTCTTGAAAGGAATGAATTTAATAGCTGGTAAAAATTCAGATGCACATTAATATCTAAGCAGACTAATCATGTCAAAAATATCTCAACATAAAATAAATTAGTAAGGTTTACCTTATGTGTGTTATTTCAACTCAAAGAATTTAGTCCCATGCTAATATATGCCAAACACGCTCTTCCTAATTCAATTCAAATACATAATCACAAAAAACCAACTCATGTATGAAATCAAGCATAGCCCAACAACAACAAAATCTACGATATTGGCATGGAGGTAAGGATTTCCGATAATCATCATCACCACAAGATTGTTTCCCAAACAGAGGCATAATTGTTGGAACAAAAATTGAATTGCATATATTTAGTGTACGAAAATAAAATAAGGAAAGGAAGTGCTTACAGTAATCAAACCCCCCCCCCCCCCCCCCCCTTTTTACAAGTAATTCTCCAACTCGTAATTCAAAGATAATAACATACTTATGACAAAGCGTAGATACTTAAAACAAATAACACCATTTCCTTCACATCTATTAATTCTACTTTAATAACCAAGGAATCAATACTGGAGCTAAAAGGGAAAACAAAAAAGAAACAAAAAAAAAAAAAATAAAAAAAAATCACAAATTATATAAACATGGATAGAAGCATGTAAAAAATCATCGAATTTATATATTATGTAATAAAAAACATATATGGAAGTTCAGACAACCAAAAGGCATGTACAGAATCACCTAAGTCATGGTGAAAAGAATAAAAAAAAATGTACAAAAAAAATCTACTACCATATAGAAATAGAAAAGGGGAAAACCACCGAAACTCAATGGATCGAAGACAGTCAACCAACAGGGTAAAATATCATGGTGTGGTTGTACATCTAAACAAGGGTTTTTTTTTTTTTTTCTGTTACAACTTATATTTTACATTTCTTTTATTTTTATATGTATTTGGTCTAATGAATTTTTTAAAATAAAGGGGGAAAATAAAAGGGAATTAAAAATAGAAAGAAGACAGATGTTATTAGCAAAGTTATTTTTTTTAACAAACTAATGGAACAAATTTATTTATTTTTTACAAAAAAGAAGAAGAAGAAGAAAGTGATGAGATGTATGATTAAAAAGTTGTGGGACACATAAAATATGTGGTTATGATTAATTTTTTACTTTGACTTTGATAAAAATCTGAATTTTAATTTCCATCAAACATACCCTATGTTATTTCTATTTCATTTGGTTCAATGATTTTGTTTTATTTTTAAAGAAAAGAGGGAAATGAAAAGGAAATAGAAAATAAAAAAATGCCATTAGATGTTGTTAGCAAAGTTATTTTCTTACCTAAGTAACAGAAGTAAACTATTTTCCTTTGAAAAAAAGAAGTAAACTATTTTATAAAATTCCTTTTATGGAAATGATATGTAGGAGGAAGCATTTTTGGAGGTTAAGAATATAACGTTGATGATGTTCAAAAATATATGTATATTTATCATTAATGTAAAATGTTATTTGGTAATGCATGAAGAATTACATTTTAGATTTTGCACAACAAGAGAGGTCATAAAAGAGTACAAATTAATCAAGAGAGGTTAACCGAATGGAAGGACCAACTCATCAATTCAAACACACAAGCTCCTAGAGATTACACTAGTGTGAATTTCAAAAAAGCACGATGCTAAATAAATTATATATTTAATAAGCATCTAACCTCATTGTAGGTAGTTCTTCCTTTCTAGTTTCTCGATAACTATCTCGAAAAGAAAGCACCAAAGTTAATCATGCATCATGTAACTCTTATTTAGAAATGATTTAAGTACTAAATTTTGAAATTAAAAGGGCCACATCCTTTTAGAAAGAGAAATAAGGATAGATGAGAAACAAAGGCCTTTCATGCTAAATTGACGAAGCAATCTACCAGTCTTATCCCCTCTAGCAGCTCACTGACCCCTTTTCTTGTTTTGTTATTGTTGGAACTTAGTATTAGTCAATTAGAAGCATGAAGAAAGGAGAGAAAACATAAATAAACCAACACGAGAAAACCTATTATTATGAGTCATGGAAACATATTAGAGTGCATATTTTTTTCATATGCGATATATTCAAGTGCAAAATATAAAATGAACTCATTCACAATCATCTTACAAGTATAATCAAAACTAAGTAAACAATCATCTCACAAGTTTATTGAAAGTTAAAGTGATGCAAACCACATAGCAATTGCAGCTACGCAACCCACAAATTATTGGAATCGACCCAAGAACGCCAAAGAATCACGGTTTCGAGATTGATTCAAATTAATTGAACCAAGCAACCAACACAATCGATTGATATGCTAACCTCTTGATCACAATGAAAATAAATCTCACCCAAGATTTGAACAAACAAGATTAACTCGCAAGTTCGGATTTTATTCAATAAAGAATAAGGTTTGAACGCAAATCGTCTCTCAATAATAATATCAAAGTTGTCTGTTGAATAATGAAAATTACATCCCTATAAATAGGGTCAAAATCTAGGTTAAGAGTTTTAATTAAACTAGGAAACAAATAGCTAAAAATAAGGAAATAAATAAAATCCTAAAATTTACACGTATAGGCTTTTACGGCCGTGACCCTTCATTTACGGCCGTGACATAATTCTTTACGGCCGTAAATCTTATTTTCTGAAAATCTTGTTCTTATTCCGAGGCTGTGTTACGGCCGTGACAAATCTGAGTTACGGTCGTAAATTCAATTTTCTTCAAAATCACACTTTTCATCAGTGGGCTCGTTACGGCCGTGAGTAGTGTATGTTACGGCCGTAAATTTGAGATTTCACAATTTTCTTCGATGCATTGAATGAGGTTGATCCACTCGTCGTTTTGGCTCGAACCTTGTTCACTCTCTCAATATTTGATCTTTGAAGCTCTTCGAACATGCTGGAAGCCTTGTTTTTCTTGATCTGTAGTTCTTTCCGTCAAGCCTGCTATGATTAGTATTATCGGGGTTCTGGATCACATCATAAAGATAACAAGAATATAAAGAAATGGAGTTTAAAAAGAACTCTACAGGTGTCTTAAATTTAAAATTTAATTTTAGTATTAAAAAAATAAAAATAAAAATCAGATCTGATCCGATCCGATCAGATCAAATCAAACAGATCAAAACAGAATCAGAAACAATAAATAAGTGAAAAGGTAATATCTACAAGTATTTGCGGTGAAAGGTGAAATATTACTTAAAGGAAATAATGACATGTACAATATATCAAATAACTAAAATGAGAAATAAAATAATTGTATTAGTTTTAAAAAGTTCAAATTTTTGTAGGCATATAAAAAACTTTATTAGTTAAAAAATTAGACTCGTGTAGTACCTCAAAAAATGTGAAATAATAGTAATCTAAGATTCAATTTTATCTACAGAATTAAATGTATAGAAATATCAAAACAATGATATCTTGAGAAGATTTATGTTGAAGCCAAAAGATCTAACACTTCAGCGTACACAAAAAAATCATAGAAATTAGTTAAAAATTAGATAAAGAAATAACTAAAATAAGAATAAGAATAAGAATAACAAATATAAATGAAGACAAATTATTGAAGCATCTTTTGTAAAATAAATAATTCAAAACATTTTCTTTGTTAAGGGAACCAACGTCTAGCATCAAGCAGAGCATATAAGGATCTATTGAAGAATCCTAGCAATTCACTGGAACATGCAAACTTATAATAGCATATTGTGTCTTATAATGAGTAAAGAGTGTGAGATAGAAGGTAGCTGCTAAAATCATGATGTTGTCTTAGTCCTGCCTTTGATATTTAGTCGAGCAAACAATTGGAGAATCGGCACTTGGAATCCCTTTCAAATCTCTTGACGAGACCTATACATGACCTGTAAGGAAACATAAATGTTAACTGTGTACTTCCCCCAACTCCACCATCTACTCAACAAACCCCACTCTCCCATCCTTGAAAATTAATGAAAACAGAGCTTGTAATGCCCCCAACTTCACTAAGTCTTGAGGTTTGATGTCCCTGTCTAAATTAGGGATGGAAATTTGAATCGCATGAACCGAAAGTCGTAGTGAACCGAACCGAATGATGCAAAAAAAAATAAAAAAAATTGAACCGATGGGGCGGGTATGGTATGCTAATTTAATGACCCGATTTTTGGTGGGGTGGGTATGGTAATTGTGTCGGTGCCCCGAATCGAATACCCTATTAAAAAAATGATTTTGGGCTATATTTATAATTTAAAAAACTTAAAATTAGAGTTTCAATTTAAAAGTCAATTAACCAAACCTACATGACCAAAGCCCAATCCAAATCCATTAACTCTAGGTCTATAGTCATTTGAATATCTAATTCATTTATCTCCACTCCCTCAGTCAATCTCCATTTCGACAAACGATAATTCTCCATAGGCTGTGCATTTAGAATATTGTTGGTGGGTGTTAGTACAATTTTTTTAAATAATAGGCTGCTTCTAAGAAATGCTTAAGTGAATGGTGTTGAAAGCAAACTTTGTATGTGGAGAGTTATACTAGTCATTATGCTCTCAAATTGACTTTAACATGAGAGTACTTGTTTGAGTAACTTGGTTCTCATTTGGTTGTTCAACGTGCTTTATTGTCAAGTTCTCTCTGCTAGTATGTTCTTAGAAATATTTTGGTCACAACCGAAGTTATCCTGTTTCACTGTTCTTCAATGAATAGTTTGAAATTCATACACTTTTACTAAGTTGTAATACCAATATTGTTATACTCGTAATATTATTTGTTAAATTTGAATTTTGAATTTGAATACTGTTTCCATTTCACATTTGAATTTGAGATATTGTTTGCAAAATATGCTTAGTATCGCCATGTTGCTTTTTCTATTATTATTATTAAATGGCATTTTCAATTGGACTTGCAAAAATTAATTTATATACAAGTAGTTATTAACCGCACTGAACCGAAAGCAAACCAACCCGACTTAGGCGGTTATGGTATGGACAAAAAACTGGTGGTTCGGTTATGATTTTGGACGAACCGACCCCGAACCAAACTGTTGCCATCACTAGTCTAAATACTGCCACCAAATAAGTGGATCTGAATGCTTTAGTAAAAACGGTTCAACTTTACGCAAAGCAAAAGTGTTCAGCTAGAAAAGCTAAAAGAGTAAATTGAATACTAAAACATTTAACCAAATGCAAGGATAAGATTCTTGAGGCTATAAATCATCTTAAAATCGATATTATCATTACAAAAATGGGAAAATAGTAAATTTATAATAGAACAAAAATGTGGAAGCGATACAACCGAAGGCTGGTCGATAATTTTTTGAAATCATTTAGAGCTCCCAAGATACACCGAGAAGCAATTCATAGATAGTCATTCCAGGCATACAATAATCTGTGATTACCAAACGTCCATATCTACCTTTAAACCCTGAAGATAATCAAATTAATCAACATTAATACATTATTTAACACCAAAAAAGTCCTTATAATCAATTATTTTATAAGCACTTATAATTAATTATTTACTCACATTAAAACCATTGGAACTTTCTTCTTCATCGAGTCCTAAGAACTACAAAGCCCTCATCCCACTATCCACTACTAAACTGCAATTGCACAAATATTTCAATAAATCGAGAATATATATATATATATATATATATATATATATATATATATATATATGAGAATTTACACACCTTTACAAGAAGTAATTTTGAGCAATCTCTTAATGACTTTCCTATCAACAAGACTGTCATCAACAGCTAAAACATGGGCTTCATTAGAACCATAAGATGCTAATAAATCGTCATCCAACTAAAAGCACACCATTTTTAGCCATTTTCAGTTCTTGGAGAAAATATCAAGAGCCCAAAGGCTACCGAGGGCGATCTTTCAGATGTCTGGCAGCGATCTAAAAAGTTAACACAAAGAAAAGAGAACTTACACAGAGATCAATTAGAAGGAACTAAAAAGTGAGCAAATCCACAACGCCGAAACCCTAGCAAAGGCGATATGTCGAAGCAGATGAAAATGCGTTGAAAGCAGATGAGAGAAGCAGAGAGAGAAATGGCTTATTGAGATTGATGTGTGTGTGTGTGTGTGTGCGTGCGTGCGTGTGTGTGTGTGTGTGTGTGAGAGAGAGAGAGAGAGAGAGGTAAAAGATAGGTACTGTGTAGGAACGCGAGATGAAAACGGTGTCGGTTTGATAAGATTGGTTCTAAAACGACGTCGTTTTGATCAAATAAGTGCCAAAAAAAAAAAGTTTGCACTAGGGGATTCGAACAGTTGATGTGAGATCAACAAAACCTTTAAAGGGCAGGGACCGAGCCATTCACGCAAGGTGAACAGGCTATGAATATTATATTCAGCTTTGACACTTTTAAAGATAGTATGATACAAATGAAGTTGAACCAAATCTTCGTGATGTGAAAGCCACCAAAACGACTCCATCTAGATGAATCAAAAGCTTGCCTCTGATTTTGTAACACGATCATTATAATTTATAAATCAATTTATAAATAATAAGATTTTCAAATCACTATTTGATTACATACATTTTTTCTCTCAACTTTTTAACCATACATTTTACCTCAAAAATATAAATAAACTAATTTATAATTGCTACAATATTACTGAATAGAGCCCAAACACAAAGATACAAACACAAATATTAAGGAAAGGGGCATTCTTTAGAAAAAGAAGTAAATCCATATTTGGAATAGGTTATCTAAAATTCATTTATTTTTAAATTAATTTTCAATCACACATTTTATCAACACGTACATTCATAACTTTTCACAAAATCCATTATAAAATCTATCTATATTTATATACATATATAAAAACAAAATTCATACAAAAAATAACACGCACATAGTTTCCCGCCTAAAATGATTTTCTAAATGTGGAAATCCATGCAAAAATAATAATAATAATGTTATAAATATTTTTTTGTAATAGTTATTGTTGTTTTGATAATTATTGTATTATATTGAAGTCGAAAAATATATAATGTGTGTCAAATCGAATATCTCAACGAGTAATTTAAAACAAGTTAACAAATGAAAAAAACTGTAAATATATTGCCCGTAAAATCGTCTCAAAGATCAAATGTATAGTTTTTTTTTTTTTTTGTACATTTCATCAATATCGAAACATTCATTTTAAATTATATGTATTATTTTGAAACCGAAAAAATATGTAATATTGTGTCAAATCGAAGATGTCAACGAGGAGTTTAATACAAAATAACAGTGAGGACAAACTGAAAATATATTGTCCGTAAAATCGTCTCAAAGATTAAATTAAACGTAAAGATTTTTACTTTTCATTAATATCTCATTCATTTTAAATTATTTCATTTATTGAAGTCGAAAAATATGTAATATATGTGTCAAATTGAAGATATCAACAAGAATTTTAATATAAGATAATAAATGAGAGCAAATTATAAACATTTTGTCAGTAAAAACGTCCCAAAGATCAAATATAAAAGTTTATTTTATATTTTTTGAATTCCTCATTATCTCATTCATTTGAAATTTTATCATTTAAGTTATATAATTCTTAGTATTCAAAAAACCTGAATTCGATTCGACCTGAAAAAGGCAACAGGTCAATAGTCAAAAGATCGAACCAAGTCAAACAGGGGTCGAATTGATTTTAATTAGAAAATTAATAGTTATTTCGAAGATCACAACGTTTTCGAAAAAAAACAACATTTACTCATTTGGAGATAAAATTAAATACAAAAAAAAAATAATAACAACAGTATACTTTAATTTCAAAATTACTAAATGATTGTTAAATTTTATTTATTATATTATATTTTACTTCAAAATATTTTAACATATAAAAAAAGAAAAAAATAACTTTTTTAGAAGAAGAAAGTTCGCCGACAAACAAATAAATCATAAATAAAAATATTTTTTTAAAAAGAGAACACAATTTTAAAAATATAAAGAAAAATAAAAATCCTATAAAGATCGGGATTTCCTAATTTTGATTAGTTTTGTACATGTTGCATTTTTATATATTTTGATTAGTTTTGTCTTCCTTAAAGTTTTAAATTGGATAATATTTGTATTAAAATGTTATTGTATTAATTAAAAAAAAAGAAATATATATATATATATGATAAAAGTTATTGTACTATATTTTTATTTGATATGATTAATAATTAACATATTTTCATAATCTTTCGATCATAATCTTTATCCCACGTGTCAATACCAGTGGACCATAGCTCTTTCAACTCATCTACTAATAGTCGCAAGAACGTGTCCATGTCCTTGCCAGGTGCTTTAGGCCCTGGGATCAACAAAGTCAACATTAGGTACTCTGATCTCATGCACAGCCAAGGTGGGAGGTTGTAACACGTCATAACTACTGGCCATGTGCTATATGTCTGACTCATGTTTCCAAATGGATTGAAACCGTCTGCAGCCAATCCCAGTCGGACATTCCTAATTTCACTTGCAAAATGCGGATGCTTCTCGTCGAACTCTCGCCACGCCTTCCCGTCTACAGGATGTTGCATCTCGTCACCGTCCGTAGACTTACATGTACTATGCCACCTCATAAGTCTTGCTATATTCTTCGTAGCAAACAAACGTTTAAGTCTAGGGGTCAAGGGAAAATATCGCAATACTTTATGAGGCACATTTTTCCTCGAGCCTTGTTCAGCATTATGCATCCAACGACTTTCCTTGCACACATGACAGTTTTGCAAATCAGCATGCTCTTTCCAGAATAGTGCACAATCATACTTACAGACGTGAATAGATTGGTAACCCAGGCCCAGCTTCATAATCAACGTTTTGGCTTCATAGTGAGAATCCACGAGGTTCATGTTCTGGAAGGCTAGCTTCAATGGTTGTAAAAGATCATCTAAAGATTTATTTGTCCACTTGTTCACCACCTTCAAATGCATTAGTTTCACTAAAAATTTTAATCAAGAGAACGAAGAAACTCCAGGATATAATTCTGAATGCAGAGCCTCAAACAATTGGTCGTACTGGACATTAGAACCTGTAACATCATGCTCATTCTCGAATATGTCGTCCATAACATCGGTCATTTCATCCATCATCTGGTTTCTTGAACCCGCTCCTTCATCTCCTTGGTCCACATTTCCATGTTGACCCTCGATCTCACCGTGGTGAATCCATGTGACATAACTGGCCGGAAAACCATTACGACATATATGATATTCTACAGTCTCCAAATTATGGGTATACACGTCTAAACATTTGTTACACGGACATCTAACCTTCCCCCGATCATTTACAAGTGGTCTCGCCATATTTATAAAAGTTTTCAAACTAAATAAGAATTCTCGAGACTTTCGATTTCTAATATTCGTCTAGCTCTTATCAATTTTCATGTTGATATTCTGCAAGAAAGAATAAAAATGTATATTATGTGACAATTTCGGGTGACGTGAATGTTATAAATCCACCTATTACTCCATGTCTAAAAAAGGTAGGTTCCCTAACTATTCATCATTGATCAGCAAAATAATAAAATTTGTTCATTTTTTCAATGATGTCTATATATTTTCACGTGTAAATTTCGACAGCTCTTCCCTTAAGTTCTCCTAAGTGCCAACAATGTGTGCCGTTTTCTATTTACAAACTGATCTTTAAATGGTTTTCTAGGTTTATGCAAATGCATTGCAGTATATCCAATAAAATTTATATAATAACCAATATATATCAAACAATGAAATTATCTAAAAAAAATTGACAAGATCATGTTTAAACGACTTACCAAAGGTCCAAACAATGTCTTGTTTCAATTTTCTAGCTTCAAATTTGATTATGTCAGTATAAATTGATTATAAAATTGAAAGGCATGAGGAAAGTTTTGTATTTTGAAGAAAGAACGTCCGAATGTGAATTGATAAATGACGTTCAGGTTATAGGGGTGACATATGTTGCCCCTACATCGCAAAATGTCGTACCTACAGATCCAGAAATGGCAGCAAACTTCTCGCTAAAATGTGGGAAATATCTGCTAAAATTTTAGTCCTATAGGGGCGACTTATGTCGCCCCTATAGGTTCGGGATTTGTCGGGGCTACATATGTCACCACTATAGATTATATTTAACTATCTTTCCCTAATTAAAAAATGTTGGAAAATATTCCTATAGGATGTATATAGTCGTCCCCGAAAGCAAATGGGTCTATAGGAACAACATATGTAAAAATAGGGGCGACATTTGTCACCCCTACAGATTTAGAAATGTATAGGGACGATTTTATCTTGTCGCCCTTATTACTATGATATCTATAGGTCGCCCCTAAAATGTTGCCCCTATTACTCCGTTTTGTTGTGGTGAGTTTACATAAAACAAGCCCCAAGTGAGATGGAGTGCTTCACATGACTTTTTAAAAACGCTAAAAATGAGAAGTTGCAACTTCAATCACAAAGGTATGAGGACAACAATTAAATAAATCAATTTATCTAATTTAAAAGTCAACCTTTTTTTTTATTACAACATATGGGATTGGAGGGGGTGGGGAGGATGAGGCCCCAGATTATACACCTGGTAAGGGAGAGGGTTAACCACTAGACTATTACCTTGACCTCAATAATCAACGTTTTTTAGGAAGGTAATTACTCCCACTGGCGGAACCAACGGGGGTCATTGGTGATCAATTGACCCCCAACTTTTAACATTATTTTTTTTTTTTTTTACTTTTTTCTATTATTGTTATTATTATTATTTATGAGAAAAGAAATGATAGCAATCAGAAAAGAAATGATAGCAATCGAGTTAATTGTCCTAACCAAGAAAGTCATAGCAAATATAAAATAATTATCTTGAAGATTAAGAAATTACTTTAAATGAATCACTTATGCTAAGTTAGGTATATGTCTCAAACATGACACCAATTCATGCAAAATTTCAATTTGAAATATCAATGATTTGCATGTTTTCGTCTCAACTTTTCGGATTACTATGAGGTAACAAACGAAGTCGAAACATTGTATTCTTGATACCATTTTGAAGTGCCCGCTGCTTAACTTCCAACATTGTTGAAGGCACGTGAAACAGCCAAATTTAGCAAAAGTTATGACGCGTCAAGGTAGAATTAATGTTTCAATCTAGAGTTTTGAAATTTCGATGATTACCTAACTTTAAAAATTCGTCGATGATAGTACATTAGCTGAATTCACGAATCGCCTACATCATCTGGAAGTTGGTTTCAAAAACTCCATATCGTAGACATATCAAATGTCCAAACAGACATAAGAAATAATTCAAAATGTATCTAAAAATGGAAGTTTAACTCGTGTCTTCTTTATAATTTTTTTATCAATATTTTATTGACGTTTATTATTTTCATTCAATAAATTTTTCAATATAATTTTTGTCAGTTTATTAGGAAATTTTATATAAGATATTACATCATTTTTGTAACTCGTTATGTATAATGTCAATAAAATTTCAAATCGTATTTTAACCTCCTAACTCAAAATGTTTGCGTCTGCCACTGATTACTCCTAGTGTAATAAGAATCTTTCTAAAAATGTTTTCAGGTCAACCAAATGTTATACACGATTATTCTCCCACAACGAAACTCTGTTACACTCCATTTTATCCTTAACTAGTTTAAAGCACATGTGTTGCACATCTTATGTAAATGATGAATAAATTATATAATATTTTTTTTGTAATAAACAATTTTTACAAGATTTCAGCAAACTAAAAAAAATAAAGCACGTGCATTGCACGTCTTATGTAAATGATGAATAAATTGCATAATTTTTTTTTTTTTGTAATAGACAACTTTTAAATAATTTTTGCGAAATTTCAGCAAACTAAAAAAATAAAGTATATGCGTTGCATGTCTTATGTAAATGATGAATAAATTGCATAATTTTTTTGTAATAAACAACTTTTGAATAATTTTTACAAAATTTCAGAAAACTAAAAAAGAAAAAAGAAAAAAAAACGGTTGAAAACTGATTTCTGTAAGTTATAAAACATGAGGTGGGGACTGATGTGGTTTAACTTATTAATTAATTAATGTATAAGCAATGATATATTTGTGTTAGAATAAAATATGTGAGGGCTAATTTGGTAACTGAAAGATTCTTCCTTATTGATACTTTTAAGATAGTGGTGATAGTGATAGTGATGATAGTGATAGTGATGATATTGATAAAAGTTATATTCCACTGCATAGAAGAGTAATAATTATTTTTAAAATGCTAATTAAAGATTGAATAGGAAGGTAATCAAGATTTCAAGTAACACTTTTTGGAGAGGAAATTTAGCCTATGTTTGACATTTATTATTTCGACTCATTTTGCTACAGTACTCAATTTTAATCATACATTCTATATTGTTTTTTGGACAACTTATTTATACAATCCTAGTCAAATGAGTGTGGTGCCCATTTCCTAAAATGGGAGTCGCTAAGGTGGCAAGTGCCACATCCCCAATTTGACCCTTCAATACCGCCATTTTTATAGTTTTGTCAAGCATTCCACTCCACTCTAAACCACACCACGCCACACCACACCACACCACACCACACCCAATCCCAACACTACCCAACTTCTTGTTTACATGTCTATCCTCTTCTTTCTTCTTAATTTTTTTACCAACAATAAAAAAAACTTCTTTGATTTCATATTATACGATTTAATTTGAGCTCCAATATGAGTACAATATCAATATATAAGTTTATGTTTGGTAAATCGTCTATAAACGATTTCTAAATAGCGATGAGTCAATATTTTGTTGGTAATTTTTTTTTTTTTTTTTTTTTGAAATGTTGGTCAATTTTTTTAAAAAAGTCAAAAATGGTAGACAAGAATATTTGACCAACTGAAATTAATGACTTTTTAAAAAAATTGTCCAATGAAATGTTTTCACGTGACCATTTATAAACAAAATTTACAAAACAAGGGCTTTTTTCATTTTAAAAATAAATATTTATCACATAAATAGTTATCATTCAATTTAAGCACAAATAATTACAAAATATTCCGCGTAATTTTTTTTAGCTAAATTGAATATGTAGACGTTAAACATCAATTTCAATCGGTTCAATTTATTATCACAAAAAAATTATCCCAAAAATGCTAGACCAAAATAAATTTTCCATTGATTTCATATTATACTGTATAATGAGAGATTCGATACTAGTTATAGATTCAATACAATTTAATAAGAGATTTAATATAAGATAGACACAAATTTATAGATTCAATACAATTTAATAAGAGATTTAATATAAGATAGACACAAATTTAAACATCAATTTTAATTAATTCAATTTAAGCATAAATTATATGAAAATGTAAACAAAAAAAAAAATTAAAAGAATAATAAAGCTGAAACTTATGCTTAAACTTTTTTTGTGATAATTTATATTTAAATTGAACTGATTAAATTAATGTTTAAATTTGTGTCTATTCTCATATTGAATCTCTCGTTAAACTGTATAATATGAAATCAACGAATATTTTTTTGTTTTTTAGCATTTATAGGATAATTTTTTTGCGATAATTCCGTTTGGTAACTCGTCTATAAACAAGTTTATAAACACAATTTTTCAAATCACTTTTTAAGTACACACATCTTTCAAACTATTTTTTAACAACATATTATAACTCGAAACATCACATTCTTTATTTAAACAATTTTTTAAACCAAACAGAGGCTAAATTAAGCCAATTGAAATTGATGTTTAAATTTGCTTATAAAATTCAAGTTAGGTAAAAAATTAAGCGAAAAAATTTGTGATTTATGCATAAATTGAACGATAATTTATGCAATAAATATATATTTTTAAAATAGCAAACATTTATATATTGATATTATACTCATATTGAAACTCTCTTTAAATCGTATAGTATGAAATTAACGATTATACTCATATTGAAGCTCTCTTTAAATCGTATAGTATGAAATTAACGTTTTTTTTTTTAATCGATGTTAAAAAAATTTTAAAGAAAGAAGAAAGGGGAAAACGTGTAAATAAAGGATTGGGTAATGTTGGGAGTGGGTGTGATGGGGTGGGGGGAGATGCTTGACGGAACTAAATCAAAATTGCGGTATTGAAGGGTCAAGTTGGGGATGTAGCACTTGCCATCGCGCCACGCTCATTTGATCAGGATAATATAGACATCATCGTGAGGTCCTCTACAAAGACAAGCGTACGTTACTTATAATCTATGCATGACAATGTGGTTTGCTTGAGCTTGACAATATATACCCTCAATTCGACTCCAGCTTGCAATTTTATGTTGTATTGTATATATAATCTAATCAAAGTGTTGAAATCCAACCTTTGAGCCTATGCTAGGTAAAACAATTTCAGTAATATCTAAGGTTCGTCACTCAAAAATCATTGAAGTTACCACTTGAAATACCAGTTGTTCCGAAATTCAAGTTTTTGCTGCCAAGAAAGGAGGAGGGACAGACAGGAAAATAAACTTTTTAAAAATTAAAAACAAGGAAAGAAAAAAGGTGCAAGGAAAATAAAAATACTACATTTTGTTAAAATTAATTTTAATATAGATGAATGTTCATCTAAAATTCACGAACATCATGTTGTAATTATCAAGATCCAAACTGAAGCGGAAGCGTACCTGAATTCATTGTTGTGTTTGATCGAACGGGGTTATGGTCTTCCAACTGATTCGTGGTTTTCTCCTTATGTTTCTTCTCTGTTGACGGGGATGCAGAGAATTATGAAAAGTCATGCTCAATTGGGGACCATGACCTGTATAAATAGTTGTAGGGCAACTATCGTGTTTCAATGTTATTAAATTGGCCCCTCATCAATTTAAAACATTGAATCCGTCTCTACACTTTAATCTCACGACACTTAATACCCATTAGTCCTGAATAATCTTTATTGGATCACTTTATTGACTAAATCCTTAAGATAGCACCACACATTTTATTTTATACATGTTTGGCCCCACATTATTGAATTTATCCAACAATCTCCCACTAGGCCATACATGTATCCTTACAAATGTGTACAACCTTATGAGCTCAAAAATGTGCTATCATTTTTAAGGGTATTTCCAAATAATCTCGTCCATCAATCATATCAATATAGGATCAAAGCGACTTTCGTTACATTAATCGTAACTAAATCCATCAATGGTCACGTATACCAATACAACCAAATGACATAGATCAATCATGAGAGTGTAGTATGAAAATTACATGTTATGTGATCCAAACATGCCTATTTTCAATTGGTCCAACTTTATTCCTTAGGTGAGATCAATACCAAACATAATGTAACAGAGTAAAATGAACTGAATACTTTATTTCTGTACAGAAAATTATCCAAATACACAAATGTGTCCAAAACCAAAACATAAAGCAACCAAAATACAAACTCCCACTAAATCATGATATTCTCAAGAAATATTACACCCATACGAGCAGTGTGCTATTGAAAGACCTTGGGTGTTAATCCCTTAGTAAGCGGATCCGCAATCATGGAGTTTGTCCCAATATGCTCTATGGAAATCTGTCTACTCTGTACCC
The DNA here is from genome assembly GCA_963555705.1 of Ligustrum vulgare. Taxonomy (NCBI): domain Eukaryota; kingdom Viridiplantae; phylum Streptophyta; class Magnoliopsida; order Lamiales; family Oleaceae; genus Ligustrum; species Ligustrum vulgare. The sequence continues at coordinate 28,748,207 of OY743186.1, read as the reverse complement.
TTTCCTTCACAACCAGGAACTTAATGTCAATGTGCTTTGACTTAGTTGAACTCCTGTTGTTATTGGAATATAGCACTGCAGAGTTATTGTCACAATATAACTTTAAAGGTCTTTCAATTCCATTCAGAATGCGCAGCCCGGTGACAAAGTTTCGCAGACATATCCCATGATTAGATGCCTCATAACAAGCTACAAATTCTGCTGCCATAGGGGAAGAAGCTACGAGTGTCTGCTTAGCACTCCTCCAGGAAATGGCTCCTCCAGCTAGCAGGTATATGTAGCCTGATGTGGATCTTCTACTATCTTGGCATCCCGCAAAATCAGAATCGGAGTATCCTATGATCTCTAACTTATCCGATCTGCTGTATGTAAGCATGCAATCTCTTGTTCTCTTCAAGTACCTCATAACCCTCTTTGCTGCTTTCCAATGATCCATCCCAAGGTTACTTAAATATATGCCTAGCATTCCAACAATGAACGCTATGTCTGGACGTGTACAAACTTGAGCATACATCAGACTCCCAACAGCTGATGCATAGGGAATCTTTTGCATTTCCTTAACTTCAAGATTATTTTTCGGGCACTGATTGAGACTAAATTTGTCTCCCTTAGCAACATGGGTGTCCCCTGGTTTACTATCCTGCATGCCAAACCTTACAAGAACTTTATCGATATAGCTCTTTTGTGATAATCCAAGAATACCCCGAGAGAGGTCCCGGTGTATCTAAATTCCTAATAAGAAAGAGGCATCCCCAAGATCTTTCATCTCGAAATTCTTTGACAAAAAGCTCTTGATTTCGTGCAACATGCCTATATCATTAGTGGCAAGCAGTATGTCATCGACATACAAAACCAGGAAAATATGCTTACTCCCACTGAACTTGTGATACACACAATCATCAACAACATTTATCTCAAAACCAAACGAGATGATCACTTGATGAAATTTGTAGTACCACTGAAGGGAAGCTTGCTTGAGTCCATAGATGGATTTCTTTAATTTGCAAACCATATTCTTCGAGTCTCCTGACACGAAGTTTTCTGGTTGCACCATATAAATCGTCTCATCAATGTCTCCATTGAGAAACGCCGTCTTTACATCCATCTGATGTAACTCAAGGTCAAAATGTGCAACAAGTGCCATGACTGTCCTGAAAGAGTCTTTCGTTGAAACCGGAGAGAAAGTCTCTTTGAAGTCAATACCTTCCTTTTGTGTAAAGCCTTTAGCTACAAGACGAGCCTTATATCTTTCCACATTACCTTTCGAATCCCTTTTGGTTTTAAAAATCCATTTACAACCAATGGGTTTCGCACCTTCTGGTAATGGGACAAGATCCCAAACTTTATTGTTTTGCATAGACTTATACTCCTCATTCATGGCATCAATCCACTTTTGAGAGTCAGAACCCTTCATGGCCTGATGAAAATTGATTGGATCATTTTCCATCATTCCATTATTTTCCTCATGTTCTTGGAGAAATACTATATAGTCATCTGAAATAGCATTTTTCCTTTCTCGAGTGGATCGCCTTAATGGTATTATTTGTTGAGGTTGTTGAGTTTGTATTTCTGGATTTTGGATGGGAGTTTCTTCAACATTATCATGCTGAGTTTCCGGATGTACTTCTTGATCAATGACAGGTATAGAAACCTGCACATTGTCAAAAGTAACAGTAGGAATCGAAATCGATTCTTCCTCAGCTTCTTCCTCAAAGATAATGTCTCTAACCTTATTTCTCCCCCCAAACTCAACATCCTCAAAAAATGTTGCAGTTCCCGTTTCAAAAATTGACTTAAGCGTGGGATTATAAAATTTGTAGCCCCTTGATCGCTCAGAATAACCAATAAAGTAGCTGCTAACTATTTTGGAGTCCAATTTATCCTCATGCGGCCTATAAGGCCTTGCCTCAGCTGGACATCCCCAAATGTGGAAATACTTTAGACTAGGCTTTCTGCCTGTCCAAAGCTCATAAGGTGTTTTAGCAGCAGCTTTAGTTGGTACTCTATTCAGAATATAAGCTGCAGTCTTTAATGCTTCTCCCCAGAGTGATTTTGGTAAAGTAGAATGACTAATCATACTCCTTACCATATCCTTAAGAGTCCTGTTTCGTCTTTCAGCTACACCATTCATGCTAGAAGAACCTGGCATGGTGTACTGTGGGACGATTCCACATTCCTCTAGGAATTTAGCAAATGGTCCTGGACGTTGTTCACCTGAACCGTCATATCTGCCGTAGTACTCACCACCACGATCAGACCTAACGTTTTTAATTTTCTTGTTGAGTTGATTCTCAACTTCAGCTTTGAAAGCTTTGAACATGTCCAGTGACTCAGACTTTTCATGAATAAGATATAGATGCCCATAACGTGAGTAATCGTCAATGAATGATATAAAATATTGTTGACCATTCCAGGAAGCCGTAGGGAATGGTCCACAAATATCCGTGTGTATCAATTCTAAGACGTCCGAAGTTCTATTAGCACCTAACCTTCTCGTTTTGGTCTGTTTTCCCTTGATACAATCAATACAAACATCAAAGTCCGTAAAGTCGAGGGAATCCAAAATACCATCTGACACAAGTCGTTCAACTCTAGTTTTTGAGATGTGACCTAAGCGCTTGTGCCATAGTTTTGCCGAATTTTCTTTATTTAATTTTCGCTTAGTACCACGTGATTCCACATACAAGGTTTCATTATATGATGCAATAATATCAAGAAAATATAGGTTATCGTATGAACATAATGAACCAGTACCAACAATATTTGAATTTAAAGAAAGACTAAACTGACAATTTCCAAAAGAACAATAATATCCTGATTTGTCCAATAAGGAAATAGAAACCAAATTCCGTCTAAATGACGGCACAACAAAAGTTTCTTTCAAATCCAAATAAAAACCAGTTCCCAATAATAACCTAAAAGTGCCTATTGCTTCAACTTCCACCGATTTTTCATCGCCCACAAAGATGAATTTTTCAGCATCATTTGGCTTTCGGCAGAACAAGCAGCCCTGCATAGAAACACTTATGTGAGTAGTAGCACCAGAATCCAACCACCAAGTGTTTCTAGGTACTGAAGCTAAATTAACCTCAGAACAGACCAAATTATGAAATGTACCTTTCTTTGCACGCCAAGCGTTATATTTGCTACGATTCTTCTTTAAATGTCCAGGTTTCAGGCAAAAGAAACAACCCTCTTTGTCCTTATGTGGCTTCTTTTGATCTGGACCCTTAGCAGCTTCATATTCTGTTTTTATTTTCTTGCCCTTATCCTTAGAGGTACTTGCCAAGTTAGCAATTTCAGTTCTATCCTACTTCAACCTTTCTTCCTCTTGCACACAATATGAAATGAGCTCATTTAGAGTCCATTTCTCCCTTTGACAGTTGTAACTGACATTAAACTGACTGAAATGTGCAGGAAGCGATATTAATACTAAATGCACGAGCAAGTCATCAGACAAGTCGAGCTTTAGTGCCTTAAGTTTTGAAGCAGTATGAGACATCTTCATGATGTACTCCCTTATGTTCCCCTTGCCTCTATACTTCATTGAAATCAAGCTTTGCAGAAGCGTGCTTGTTTCAGCCTTATCGTTTTTAGCAAAACGCTTTTCAAGTTCGGCAAGGAATTGCTTGGCATTAGTTACCTCTTCAGATACTGCGCCCCTAAAGGCTTCCGGAATGCCGCGCATAATGATCATTAGACTCATGCGATTTGAGCGTTCCCACTTCTCAAAGTTCCTCCTGTTATCAGGTGAACTTGCATCCGTAAGAGAAGCCGGTTGCTCAACCCTGAGAGCAAGGTCAAGATCCATGCAGCCGAGAACAATTAGTGCGTTCTCTTTCCAATCCTTGAAGTTTGACCCATCAAGCATGGGAATTGAATTAAGATTTGCAGATATTGTGGTAGCAGATGAATTAACTGTATAGAGAAGAAGATGGAAATAGCTTACATTAGTACTTTCTTATGCAAATAATAATTTCAAATAATGGTAAGGCCCATCACAAGATACCTAGCACAACATCAATATTTAGTCTTTGGACAGAAATATTAACTTGTAAGTGGTACCTCGATGTAGTAATCAAACACTGACAATAAGATATGTCAACCAATAAACCTTTCTTTGGACCGATTTATTGATCACAAGTTAAACCAAATAATCGTCACGTGTTTATCACCACAGGTGCATGTGAAATTCCAGCCAAACATTGACCTTCCTTTGGGCCGATCAATATTCGCATGAACAACACACACACAAAACCTTCTAATATTCTAAGTTAATTAATTTCCATAAGAGAGGTTGCTTTGGCAACATGTTGCTTCAATTAATTCACTTCGAAATATTATATTTCTCAAAAGAGTCCGTCATACCAAAATTTGAACTTGAATTGAATGTTTTGCATATATTTAAGGCTTTAGGATTTGAATTATGAAATTCAATACTTTAGGATTAAGTAATCATTAAGTTGGATGGTTAAATTGTAATTTAATTAAGCTTGATTGGACAATTATGAAATATTTTTAAACTTGAAGGACTAAATTGCAATTTTTCCAAACTTTAGCGGCCAATAAATTAAAATCAGAAACTTTAGGGACTGAATCGTAAAATTCAGAATTCTTAAAACCCAACTTAAATGATTTCTTAACTGCAGGGGCCGGTTTTGCAAATTTAGAAGTCTGAAGGGCTTACTTAAAATATTTTAAAAACTTAGGATTTAAGATCATGTTTAAAACAAACCATGAGGACCTAATGTGAAATTAAAGGCAAATTTCATGAATTGCAGCCAGGCCCTTCAGCACTTCAAATTTACACTTGAGGTCCCTTGCCCAAAAAACTGAATTTCGCAGCTAGGGTTTTGAAACCCTCACCGCCGCAGCATCCATCCAAGAACGCGGCGCCATCGCCGGCACCGCACATCACCTGCAGCGCCATCACCGGCGCTGCAGCCCAAAAATTACGTCGTTGCGCGCGCGGCGACGCTGTATTCCTTCGCGCGCAGCGTCGCTGCAGCCCCTCATCATCCTCAACCACAATACACATACTGAATCCATACACAACAAAAAAACCAATTCGAAAAACACAGGACCGCAGGTTGCGAAAACTGAAATCCAAATTCGAAAAAAAAACTTATATATTATACAAATCAGATTCAAAACCCAATTTGGAAATCAAGATTTCAAAATCAACATATATCCATGCTCAAATACTGAATTTGCAGATACAAATATGAAGAAGGCGGTGAATTTCAAACCCGATTTCTCAATTATTCGAAAAACAGAGCCTTGGTTTCGCATGTATGCATGTTTATCAATTTTTTTTTTTAAGCCTTATGCGTATATCATACGCACAAATTAAGGTTTCAAAAATATTCGTTCGAAATTAATCTGATAATTCAACACGATGTTGGCTCTGATACCACTTGTTAAAATTAATTTTAATATAGATGAATGTTCATCTAAAATCCACGAACATCATGCTATAATTATCAAGATCCAAACTGAAGCGGAAGCGTACCTGAATTCATTGTTGTGTTTGATCGAACGGGGTTATGGCCTTCCAACTGATTCGTGGTTTTCTCCTTATGTTTCTTCTCTGTTGACGGGGATGCAGAGAATTATGAAAAGCCACGCTCAATTGGGGACCATGACCTTTATAAATAGTTGTAGGGCAACTATCGTGTTTCAATGTTATTAAATTGGCCCCCTCATCAATTTAAAACATTGAATCCGTCTCTACACTTTAATCTCACGACACTTAATACCCATTAGTCCTGAATAATCTTTAATGGATCACTTTATTGACTAAATCCTTAAGATAGTACCACACATTTTATTTTATACATGTTTGACCCCACATTATTGAATTTATCCAACACATTTCATAAAAAGATACAGCAATTTCAATAAACTTGTGGACTCAAATCAAAAGCATAACTGCAAATCAATAAACTTGTTCACTCAAATCAACAACTAATTAAACTTTACCACGTACATGCTTGAGTTGCTGAAAGACGTGATGGGCGTCAACGATTTGGAGGGGAACCATGAACGATGACGACGACTCGACAAGAATAGAAGAGAGGAAATTAGGTTTAGGGCTTGAGTCGAGTTGGAGAATGAGACAGATACGGTGTACGATGTATTGGTTGGACTTATCCGTATGTTTTGGATTTTTTAACTTTTATGTTTTTTTTTTTTTTTTGTTTAAAGTATATGCATTGGGTTGGGTTTATCCGATTCAACGAGTTAACCCATAACCAAACTCGCCTACTCTAACTCGAACCATAACCCACATATTATTTTATAAAAATCAATTCAAACAGGTCGGTTTGATCGATTTGATTGAGTTTTGTCCAACTCAAAACACAATCTTTTATCAATCACTATTCAAAAATTAAGTTTTGACAAATAATTACAATCAAACATTAGGTTATTCAGAGGATGCTTGTTGTAAAAGAAAAATTCATTTATTTACTATTTTTGTTCCGACAACTGTTGTCCACTGCCAGTGATCTATAATTTCAACTACTTTTCAGAAAGAAAAAACTTTTTTCATATAACCCTCCCGTGGTTTCTGAGACTCCGAGGTAGACAATACCTGTACTCTCTCGAGTACACATTACCCGTACGCCCCTTTAGTATCTAGACATCTGTCCATCAAATCGAATTTTAGCGAGTCAATTCAACGTGTTTGATTCAGTGTGACAGTTGGCCTTTTTTGGTAGCGAGTAGAATATACTCTCGATATATAGTTGTTGTACACTAAAACCGCTATACCGCTCCATGTTTTAAGAATTGCATCAATAATACTTCCTTCCAGCTCCAAAAAGTCATCCCAGAAAAACACACACTCTCTCTCTCTCTCTCTCTCTCTCTCTCTCTCTCTCTCTCTCTCTCTCTCTCTCTCTCTCTACTCTATATTCTCTCTCACACACTATCACGTACTAGTCTTCAATCGAAGCTCAAATTAGTAAGCTGTTTTGTCTATCGCTCTCTCTTTAATCTTTTCTGTGAATTCTAAAAGTGGGATTTGATCAAAACCCTAATTTTTTTTTTTTTTTTTTAACTACTTTTTTTTATAGCAGATCAACAAGGGAAGGGTAAATGGGAAGAGGGAAGATTGTGATCCGTAGGATCGACAATTCAACGAGTCGTCAAGTGACTTTCTCAAAGAGAAGAAATGGGTTGCTGAAGAAGGCTAAGGAACTTTCAATTCTTTGTGATGCACAAGTTGGATTGATTATTTTTTCTAGCAGTGGAAGACTCTATGAATTTGCCGGCACCAGGTAATTAATCAATTCATTTTATTTTCTTAAAAATCTATTTATTTCTTAATTATAATTACATATGAAAATAAGTTACACGTTAGAATGTTTATCTTCGTCTCTTTGATTTTATGTAGATAAGGGTTTATTAGGGTTGAAAAATAAATAATATCTAGTTCGCTAAATAAAAGAAACAATCCATCAACGCAAACCTGTGTCTGTGTGAATTGTGATTGAGTGTGCTCGTCTCCTTATTCTGATTCAAGAAAATACGTAGCCCATCTTTTTATGAAAATCATAAATATTTTTCTCTCAAAAAAACAAAAAAAAAAAAAAAAAAGAAAATCATAAATATTTGCTTAACATATTGTTATCGTATTTATATATATATATATATATTAATCTGAATTAATTAATTTTAATAAGTAATCAATATATATATTAATCTGAATTAATTAATTTTAATAAGTAATCATTTAAATTACCATATTCAACTTCAACTTCTTGCAAGTGGTGAAATTTGGCAATAATCCAGTACAGTACGTAGTACTTTTTAATGTTGAAGAGAATGTGCCCTCACAAATATTAAATCGAGCATTCACGAAACTTCTATATATATATATATATATATATATATATATACACAAATTTAAATCGAACTTGTTGTCCTTTTAATACATTTTTGACACTTGAGTACATGATCTCTTTTTAGCAAATTGAAAGATGATACATCTTGATCTTCGTATCTGCTAAGAAGAGTCGTGTCTCGACTTATATCAGAAATGTATAGGATCGTTTGAGATGAATGATTTGCGCTCCTATTTATACTTAGTGTGTGAATTCTACACATTCACGCGCACGTAAATGAATTCCTGCTTTCTAGACATAATACATTTGATGTTGAATGTGTTCTTCGATTAGATCTATCAATATAATAAATTCATGTAGGCATTATTAATGTGGTGTAGCAGTTCATGAATCTTGTAAAAAAATTTATGTTCATGAATCTAGAAGATGATGATTATTATTATTATTATTATTATTATTATTATTATTATTATTTGCTAGATTATTTTTATAGCTCCCTTTAAACTAGACTTGGGAAACGTTTAGTACATATTTTAATCCCATTTTTTTTTTTAAATTGAGTTTCCTTCACATTCTTTTTGAATATTACATTCTTCCCAATAAAATAATTTTGCACGTAAAGTTCGAAAAAAATCATTTTTTTATTCACACATTTTCCAAGAAAATCATTATTTATAAAATGTATTCTTAAAAAAGATGTGACTCAAACATGGTCTTATGCTCTACGTAAATTTCTTCTATATAGCCATTCACAAATGTTAACCCGTCTATTCATAAACTTTTCCCTCTCATTTGAGTTATCATTGTCAACTGTTTGGTTGTCTTTAATCTAGGCACTCGAGCAAAAATTTCTTTAAACAAAGGCTCCTATCTTTAAAGTTTATAATTTCAAATTATAATGAGCACAATTTTTCAAATCATTTTTCAACCACACACATTTTTTTTCTACAAAATGAGTTTCGTAGGGGTAAAGTCTGACTCCAAAATTTTCAAAATGAGAGAACTTGTACTGACAAATATGTGTATTTTTTTCCCACAAAATATTCGTCCAGCTAGGTAGACATTTTGTTAGAATTCGAATCCCCACCATGTGACTGCTAGTAACGCAGACTTTAATCAATTTAGCTTTTACCAACTGAGTTATGCCGTGAGGCAATGAGAACCATTCTCAAATCATCTCCAAGAGGCTCTCTATTTATAAAGAGCATCTTTTGTATAATAGAAAGTGCCTTTAAATTTAGAGAGATACTTTTATACGCTCTAACAATGCTCTTTATTTTAGTTCTACATTTTATTTTTTTCGAAGGAATATTTATTGATATCTTTTTATATTTTAATATTTTTTATCAATTCAAATTAATAAGAAAGTGTGTTTTGCTCTCCAAATTTGAAAAGTATAATCCAATATCTATTTTAAAAATTTAGAATAGAGAGATTGTTGAAACTTATTTTTAAACATTGGAGAGCAAGAGTCTCTTGGAGATGCTCTCGAACGTAGACCTTTATATGTTTTATTTCAACTCTATGTTTAAATGGAAATAGAAATGCTCCTTCCTATTGGTCTCAATAATTCTTAGTTTTTGATCAGTTTCATGACGAGAATCTGAAACTCCACTCGATTAATTTCAGCCCTCTTTTTCTCAAGCTTATCTTCATGAAGAATCTCCAAACTGGAGTATTATTTTAATTGTCCAGGTATACTGGAATATTATTTTAATTGACCTTTTTTTCAGATAAAAACTTAACATATAATCTAGTTTAGTATAACTCACAATCCGTTCGATAACAGTAAAATAACAGGTTTATAAATCAATTTTTTTTTTTTTTTACATAATTTTCTAAACCACTTTTTAACCACATACATTTTCTCTCTTTACTTTTAAGTTTTAAACCACACTAAAAAAAAAAAAAAAAAAAAGTGTACCGAAAACTCAGTCAATCAATTATTGTGAATTTAATGGCCTATTAATAGGTTTTTCATGAAGCGTAACGATGAATGTGTTTATTTCTTCAATAATTAGTCATGTGTGCAACAGTAATAACCACTTTGACTAGGCTTTAAAAAAAATCATTTTGATTAGAGTTGACGCTCATAAAGAAAGTATTTTCAAATTGCTTATAAAGTCACAAGGCAAGCTTTCCACGAACAAAATGAGATAATATTAATCAGAGTGATTAAATTATTCTCGTTAATTTTCAAAAACGACGTCCCCTTTTTTACGAGCTAGATCTCAATTAGAAGGGATTGTTATTCTAATTTTAATTGTAACGGCCACTTTGGATAGTTACCCTTTAAATATTTGGCCTATAAAGGGATGGTTCTCAAAGTGCTTCATGCTTATAAAGACAAGTTTTACCTAGATTAGTTTATTTCTTTGTTCTAAAAAGCGCGCTTAGACATACGCGTAGGCGTGCTTAGGTGCAATTATCGACTTTCACGTTTCGCGCTTTACCCGCGCATTGTCGAGTTTTTTTCATTTCTAGGCGCACTTAAGCGTGATTCTCGTTAGCGCCGATTGGTCACGCTTTATACTTTTTAGAGTATTGGTATATTCTCAAGTATTCTTTTCTTTCAATTTCGTCAACAAAACAATTTTTTTCTAAAAATCTGTTCCTGATCTTCTGTTATATATCAGTATGAAATCTTTAATTGAAAGATACAATAAAGCAAAAGAGGAGCATTACCAACTGGTTAATCCTACTTCAGAGATCAAGGTATTATTTATTTCATTTCTTCTTCTTTTCTGCATGAGAATTCTAAAATAAGCAATTCATAGAGTAGCATTAAATGGGAATACTACTTGATGATCAGTACTTTACATATGTAATTCTTCCTTTTAGTTAGTTAATTAGTTTTCTTAAATGATTATTCTGTCTTCAAAAAAGGTAATATATATATATATATATATATATATATATATATATATATATATATATATATATATATATATATTGTTCTTCTTTCTAGCTACTATATATATATATATATATATTTGCTAATATTTTACCATCGAAAATTTTCTATGTGCCGTTTGTTTCATCTATCTCCTTTCTACGTGAACACTCTTCGATAAGTAACTTATAACTTTTAAACTTCGTGTTTAACTTTGAAAGAAAATAACACACTTATTACGAAGTGTAAAGAATTTCGTATAAACTTTGTTCTTCAATTTCTATCTTCGACTAGATGGTTAAATTCGAGGGTTTGATTTGAGCCTTTCTTTCTAATAAGTTGAACTCAAATCAAATGTCTAAAACGATTTTGAAGAACTCAAATATGAACTCAGAAATCTCTATCAAATATGAGTTAAACAATCCATTCAAAATAATAATAATAATAATAATAACTCAAATATGAACCCAAGAATCTCTATCAAATATGAGTTAAACAATCCATTCCAAAAAAAAAACACGCAATCTAAGTTACACGTATGATAATTAGGTTCATTTATATTTTGGTGGGTAATAATTTTTTTTGGAAAATTGATATTCGTACAAACAAAATATACAAATAAGTGAACAAACATGATGTGACTATTTTATGATGGTTGATTCTTTAAATGATTTGATGTATAAGTGAATAGATTTTTATCACATATCCTGTTTGTACACTTATTTGTACAAAATACGTCATTATTTTCTTTATGTGGAAAGTAAAAAAGAAGAATTTATGGTGAACAAGTGATGGCATGTGGTATAAAAGGGACGAATATATAGAAAGTTGGATTGAGTGTAAATCCATCATATTGAAAAAAGACGAGACAATAGGCAAATAGTAGCAAAACAAACCCACTCTTTAATAATACACAATGTGAATGTAAAATATAGAGCTTCTTCGAAGAAGATTTTAAATGAATAGTGACCACTATTTAAGAACACAAAAATAAATTAATAATTAATAATTCAATGAGAATCAAGAACGAGACTGCAATGAATGACCGAAAACAGGTAAAAATACAAATAAAAGAACACTCTGTGCTTCTAGCTCCCCATATTTGGATTGATTAAATGAAAAGATCAGTGAAAGACAATTTTTTTGTTGAAAACAATATTATGCTTGATTTTTCAATTTTGGAGCCCTTTTTGGTCGAGGCCTAGGTAGCACGTAAACGGGAAACGAAACGAGGAACGAAAAACGTGATTTTTGAAAAAATTAGAAAACGAAACGTTATATTAAAATTAATTATTTATTTATTTAAATACAATATTTAACTTCAAAAATTATTTAATATAACTTTAATAATAAAAATACTGCAATCAAATAATAATAAAAATACTAGAATCAAATTTACTGTAACGCATTATCGCTATCAATATGTATGACATTATCACCAATATCAACGTTTATAGTAATATCAACATGATCGTTGAACAACATGACCTCCAACTCTATTTCCTCTAAAAAAGATTTGAAATTTCAAGTTTTTCAATATGATCAAAAAAATCAAATTGATATTCAACTATATCCTACATTTTAATTTTCATTGACATAGTATTGTGGACTTCTTCTTGATAGATAATGTAGTTACTGTAAAAAAAAAAAAACCAAATCTTCAACACATTTTTTTGTGAATTTGTTTCTTTTCATCAAAAGTTAATTGTTAATTTCTATGATTACTTATTTTTTTGAATTTGTAAACGTAAAGTTTCCTTAAAGTTTTCAAGAAGTTTCTGAAAGTTTTCATGAAGTTTCTAAAATTAATTAAAAAATAGGAAACTCTTTTTTGAGTTTCCAAGTTTTCAAAACGTTTTTTAAATGAAACACTTTTTTCCGGAGAGGTTTCCGTGCTTCCTAGGTTGAGGCCCTAAGCGACGATCTTGATTGCCATACTCCAGGCCAACCCTGTATACTTTATAGAATTCAAGAGATGATCATAATGAGACGAGCTGTTTATCGTTGAGGGCTCATTCGACGGCGCCCATTTATTTGGCTAGAAGACAAAATAAAAAATAAATAAAAATTTAATTTACACAATTTCTCATAACACTTTTTAACCATACACATTCTCTCTCCAATTTTTAACCTCACATTTTACTTAAAAAACACAAATAAATCAACAAAATAATTTACATTCCATTTAAATCCAGCCTAACAGTGCCTGAGATAGAAGTCATGTGGAAGTAAAGTGAGACATACAACTGAGGTATTATGGAAGACCAATGACATGAACTTTATTCCAACATGACCTCATCATTTTGATCGGCGGTTATTATCTATTTTCATTATTCTAATCTTTGACAGCATGAAAATTTGTCATTAAATAACTATTTGAGAATCTGTAGAAACCAAAAGCGATTAGAGAAATTGAGTATTCAGAAGCTCCACCTTAAAATAAATTCTTTGGTCGATAATACTGCCATAAGGAGGGAGGGAGGGAGGGAGGGAGAATGCTACGGCCTAGAAGGGCATGTTTGGTCTCGGCCACTTTTTTTTCAATTTTCCTTGGAATTCATCTCCAATAACGTATTTCTTTCTATAGGATCCACACTTTTTAATCACTTTTCAACCACACATGTTTCCTAAAATCCAAAATTCCTCAAAAACTTGAAAAAAGAGTTGGTATCAAACGGGCTCTCAAATGTCATATAGTAGCAAGTATTTAGACACCTTAGAATTATGAAGATGAGAAAAATGGAAAATTTATATTACATAAATACTTCTTGAATATATCACATTTAACCTAGAGAGGCTTACCAAATAAAAAGTTGCATCAACTTTCACTTCATAGTTCATACACAGTAGATGTACAATGCCACAAATCTTCAGAAACTATAGGCTAATCAAATATCAATCCTGTTGTGGAGATTCTGGAACAATCAAAGCAACATTCAATCGAGCTACATGGACCGAATTTTTGACACAAATTTTTACACCTTAACACTTGTTCGCAGATCTGATTTTCTATCTATTACATCAACATCGAAATCAACGATCCACACCAATTCAGCCATCTGTTCGGTCACCATTTTCGGGGCTCAATATCATTATTCAAGCAACATTAGGTTGTCTATATTGCAAGAAATCTTCAGAAACTAGGCAAATCAAATATCAACCCTCCAGTGGAAATTTGGCAACAATCAAAGCAACATTAGGTTTGTCTACTCTTTAACAATTTAAGACAATGTCGTTCGACGTAGAAGGCACGGTTCTTAATATTATAAAATAGGATTTAGATAGCCATTATAATTCATTCACTTATTTACAAACTTGAATAATACATACTAATTGTGAAACAGTCATAATGCCTTAATCTAAGGTAGTAAGATCTCTAATGACATTGAATGTGTTAACAAAGGTAAAAATTTCATCAAATAAAAATCAGTTGTCTGCTAGTGTACAAGAACTATGAAGCATTGTAGCTGCTATGAGCAATCATGCCCCCACAAGATTGAGCATCTATCAAGGAGGCTAAACTTGAACTATTGCTCTTAACAAGGTTAGACTCTTTAAAAATGAATGATTTCCGACGTATCAATGAACTATTGCTCTTAACAAGGTTAGACTCTTTAAGATGGAACCCCCAAGTCTTATTATGATATGATATTCCATAATGCTCGAACAAGAAGTCAGATTTCAAGATTGGTGTTCTCAAACACGTCACCATCTTGGAATGACATGTTAAGTGACCCACGTCTATTAAAGATGAATTTATTAACAAATACGATTTTGAACTATTTATCTTTAAAAAATTAGCATTTTAAGATGAACCCAAGTATTAATAGGAGCAACGTCAAGCATACTAGCAGCTTTATGAGTCAACAAGCTCTTCTTTGATGTGAAGCTCGGACAAGGCAAAAATGGCGGAGTACCCATGTCGACACGACATGGGTATGGTATCCGGACCGGATCCTGCAATTTCAAATCGGACACGACAGCCATTGTTGAAGAGAAAATCTCAAGATAAGGGAAGAAGAAAATGCGTCATTGAAAGTGACTTACTAACCTTCTGTAGATTTCTAGAAGCAGCGTCAGTCTTTGCAGATCGAAGGAGGGGGGTATCCGTCGGGTTCGGTCTTTGCGCAGATAAGAAAATTTTCGCTCCATTCGGATAGGGTATTCGTCGAGTTTGGATTTGATCGAGTATTTTTGCCATCCATATTATGATCTAGTAAGTAATGATAACAAAAGTTTTAGACCACAATTAAAGTTTGCTTCCGTAAGGACGAAACTAAAGGTAGCACAATGAGTCAATACAGAGTTTCAATATAGAAAAATAATTAAGTAAAAACTCACCGTTGGAATAGTCATATGATTTACTAAAAGGTCGAAGCTAGCTTCGATAATGAACTATGCTTTCGTTATTCAATGCTAGCAAGTTCAAGTATATAAAGGAGATTTTAGTCGTTGAATTCCAAGTGATGAACTAAATTATGTATTCACCATCATCGTCATAGTAAAACAATTTATTGCAAGGTCAAAAATGGTTTTTAACAATTTTTTAAAAAATGATCAAAGATAATTGGTACTTTGAATTTTTGTTTGATAAGATAAAACCAAATGTATTTCGTAAAATCATCTACAAATATAATAATATCTAGAATTATCAAATGCCATTATGGGAGATGAGCACCAAATATATGAGATGAGCCCCAAATATTTGAATAGATTTCCAAAGGTTTAGCAAATTAAATTGAAGAAAGTCCATATTGAAGTTTGTCACTTTTATTGCTTAAGACACGAAACACAAAATGATTTGGACATGAATATATAATGATTTAGAAGAGAATATTCAGACACTGATTTCTTGAGGATTATAGGAATTGGAGGACTAAGACGTTGATGCCAAAAGTCTGTTTAATGCGGTGGATAGGTAGGTAGTAGAAGTGACCAATTGTGGCAATGTCATCGTTGGCCACTCATAAATGTTTCCTATACTCTAGCCTTGAAACAAAAATGTCATGTACTCAGATACATAATAAAACTGAGTTTGGAAAATTTCAATAAAACATTATTTTGATGCACCATTGAGCTTTGAATAAGAGTTCTTCCAAATTAAAGGAGTGCATGAAACATTGTTGAGTTAAAAAGTAGTGTGTGGATCAAAAGTAGTAAAGCCAACATGAGTTACGGGAATAAAATTACCGTCTCCAACTATAATACCCATATTACCATCATATTCAGAATGGATTGGAATTCTTGGAGAATGATATTTGTGGTGGGAAGCAACCGTCCAGTGACTTCGAGAAGAATTAGCATACAACTAGCTTGAGGCCACTGTGGTATGAAGTTGGGAGGACAACATAGCAAGCGTTGTAGTGTACCTTTCTTGTCAAATAGATGACAAATAATTTTCAGCTGAGAGTTGCCATCATATTGATTGGAATTGTAAGGCCATTGAGATTGAACACAGAGTGGATAACCTTGGTTGAAGAAGCTTTGATGACCACCTTGCTGGGTTTGGAGATTATTTCTAAAATTCAGATTGAATAGTAAGTATTTGACAGATTGCGGTCCTTTCCCCTTTGTTCTTTGATAGAGTTGGGCAGTTACATTGATTGAAATGTAACTTTCTTTGTTGTTTCTCTTCATAACTACGACTCTCGGTTAAGTAATTTGTTATGAAGCTCCTCAAAGAATACTGGAGGGTATAGAATCATGAACCATTGCCTTAAATCCAAGTCCATTAAGAACATGGATGACAAATTGTCCGATTAAAGTAAGTCATGTCATCTAAGATGCTTTTGATAGACTGCATATACTCAGCAATTGACTTCCTTCTCAGTTCTGGTCAGAGAATGAAGAAGTCCCAAGCATGCTAATTTTATGCAGGTTGGCAAACATGGCTCCAGTGGTATTTAATGATCTTTCGCATCCAGGGCATGTGATCCTAATTACCGACGGCCAGAGTAAAGTCAGAAGATAATTGGGTTTTCTGGTTTACACATTAATCTTCTCGAAATTCAGATCCACTTTCAAGAGATCAGAGCGTTGGATTTACATAGGCTTAGTCACTAACAGATGCAATCATTTGAGAGAATGTATTTCTCAGTTCATGCATTACTAAGGTTTAAGGAACATAAACACGTTGGGAAACAAAAACTTACTATTGACTTGTAAGTTTAGTGCTATTAGCTATATACTAACTTTCACCAAAAAATGAATTGTTTTACGATTATTCTTGAAAGAATTCTGCAGGTTCTGCCTGTAAAGTAAGCCAACACCGCTACTTAAGTTTCCAGGCTCCAGCTTCAAAACCATTGTCCATATAGGTTCTGCTACCCAGCATTAATATCCATAACAAAAATTTTAAACCTATATGAATTGCTAAACTTTCCATAAATGACACTTGAAATTTAATGATGAAGAACAATGCATCTTGATGACATTTGGATATTCACCAATCATAACACCCGGAATTATGGGCTTCTATTTCTAAAAGCATATGCAACTCCCACTAGCATTTCAGACAAAAAATAAGAAAATATGCATGATGACTATTAATTCTTATGCTCATCACAATGCCGAAAGTACCAGATATAATGGCAAGAAAACTCAATTCCAAGATACTTGCGTCCTTCAGCTTTCTTTTAATGGAACTGACAAAATAAGTAAAAATTTACAACTTTGAAGTGAAGTACACAATATGTTGACAAAAAATGGATACACATTAACATTTCATTCATTAGGATTTCGAATTTTGTTCTGCACGCTAGTCTTACGGAATGAATAACTCATCTAGTCATAACTATGCAACTAATTTTACAAGGCTAAAAAAATCCAGTACTGAGGAATGAGGATCAGTACCCTGTTATTCTTGACGTTTTGGGACCCTATAATTCTCTGTATATATAATCTTGGGTGGATTTCTTGGATAATTAGCCGTTTCTTTCTTCGTCATCCTTAAACTGCTTGCCTATAGTTTCTTTCTCTAATGCAATTTTGGTTAACAAGAATTGGATATAAACCAGTGTGATGATTAAAATGATGATTATGATTACAAATATATAAATTATAATAAGATATACGACCCAACCATTACTGGTCTTATCTTGGTCCAAAATATATCAATACCTCTGACCTTCAATTTAACCATGTAATTCTGCATTTTATAAACTAGGGAAACTAATCATTTTGCAAAATGTCTTCCTAGTTCTGGAAAAGGGAAGCAGAAAGCCTGAGAAGACAGCTGCAGTACTTGCAAGAAAGTTACAGGTAAGTTCGTTGGAAAAATAACAAATAGCATCCAGTATTAAAGTAGCAGATTTAATATAGACGAAATCAAAGACTGATGAGATTTCAGTCGAAATATAAATGACAATGTCTATCTGAATGACGAACAGGACCCAGATGGAGGGAAATAAATGAAGAGGTAGTACCTGGCCCAAAATAGTGTAGGATAAAGTGTCATTATACTAGTTTAGAGATAGAAATAGTGTCGGGGATAATAACGCTTCCATAATTTCTTGCTAGGTATTACATAGAGAATGACCCACTTTATAGAGTTAGGAATACCTATAAATGGAAAGATTATATACTGACTTAACAATCGAACTATTATAGTGATAATCAAGGAGTATATTGAAATATTTCCACATCTTTAACAACAGTGGAACCATTGTGGTTTGTCAGAACAAAAACGATGTATCATAATTGAAGGCTAAAAGGGATAAAACCTTTATAGGAACTTGTAGATCAAAATCCATTCCTAATTTGCTATTGAGGGAGTCCAGAAGGTCGGCAAATTCACAAAATAGACAGTGCAATACTTTAAGCACCAAACTGAACTTGGACTGGAGCATTAAGACAGAGTTGGCTGAAAACAACGGTTTATGGCTCAGGATTTCAGTATAACTGTGAAGTTTTCATACTGTAGAGGCCAATGGATTTCATCAAGCAGTAGGGAACCCCAGGCTCATAAATTATTTATAAGACCACATTTAAGATCTTACGCTTTTTGTCCCCCTCCAAAATTTGTAAGCTATAAGGAGTCATGGCTACAAAGGAATGAAATTAACTAGATACAATCATGTTGGATAAATAAAGAGAATAGATATGGTGATACTTCCAAGTAATTCCTCAAATATCAGAAAATTTCATACAGAAAGTTGAGGAAGTGTTCATACAGGCAAAGAACATACCATATAACTCTGTCATGATAAATGCAGGAAACTTTTGGGAGAAGAACTTTCTGGATTGGGCATTGTAGATCTACAGAATCTGGAAAATCAACTAGAAATGAGTTTGAAAAGCATCCGAATGAAAAAGGTCAAGAGGGCAGTTCTGTGGCTTCTGATATATTAAGTACATGAAAATTCACAATATTTGCCATTCCTTGCAGGAGCAACTTTTAACGGATGAAATCAAAGAGTTAAACCAGAAGGTCCTCTTGGAAACACAGTTAGATGTTCCAATTTTTATATTTGATTCATGTTTAAATTCAGGAATGAATTAATCAAGCTTGTTGCAGGGAAATCTCATGCATCAAGAAAACATAGAGCTGTATAAGAAGGTAAGCCTTGTCTCTCAAGAAAATGCAGGCTTGCAGATAAAGGTATTGAAAGACTGACAACAACTTTTACAAATAAAAAAATACTATTCTTGCACATTTAGCTTAGCGAAATAATTTCCAGACTGAACTTAATCATAAGTTTTGGTCCAGGTTCATGGCTCAGTAGGTATAAACACAGCAAACAGGTTTCCGTACATAACGCATGGAACCAGTCATGGTTATGATTTGCCTATACCTGTCAACTTCGAGTTAAGCCAGCCACAAACAGAGAAGAATGATACACCAGCAAATGGTATCAAATTGGGGTAATTCTCTATTCAAGATAACCATGTCTGATGAGTAGCTATTGCTCTCTAAGCATACTTTCTACGTTGTTCATATTAACCCCAGTAATTTTATATTTTGTCGCTGTAACAGGCTACAACTGCATTAGTAAGCCGGATGACAGCTCCATACAAAGAGGCTCTGCTGTAAAATTCAAAAGAATAGGCTTCAATTAATAACATTTCACAGTTGCACAACAAGATGAATTTCGATAAAGCATCAAAACCATCAATTTTGGTTCGACAGATGGAACAGCTTTAGAATCTTCAGATATTTAAAGCCATGTAAACTAGTACTAATATTGTGCATACGGTTTTCTCTAGCTAAGTGTCTTTCGTTGTTAATGCTTGTGATTCGGGTACCTTAACCTCTTGATTTACCTCTGTTTGGTAACACTGTGTGGTTTATAAACTGATTTATTTTATAATTTTGAGGTAAAAAGTAGTGGTTGAAAATTGAAGAGAGAAAATGTATGTGGTTAAAAAGTAATTTGGAAATTGTGTAATTTATAAATTGGTTTATAAACCATTTTATTTTGTTTACTAAACTCTTGCTTAATAAATATGTCAAACCTTTATTATCTGGACATGTCATGCTCTGTAGAAAGATTGTAAAATGAAATTGTTTGTTAAAGTTTCTCGTGGATATAGAATGAACATGCCCTACCTCAGAAAATATAACTAGCAATTTGCAAGTAATCTATGTTTGCTTAATAAACACAACTTCAGCTTCGAAAGATATAGCAATTAGAGGCAAGAAGGTTCAATGAATAAGTCATATCATAGCACCAGAGGAGAGTTGGTATTTATCATATATGGACCTTAAGGGATGAAAATCTTATGCAATATAATCCCATTTCTGTAATAATTAGGATACATTGAAGAACCATAAGTTCCACATAATTAGGATACATAGCATGTTTGAACTGAAACTTACTTTTATGTTGCTTGTTTTGTCCAATATGAATTTCAAAGCTACTTTAGCTTACAAAACTCATTTTTTCTAGAAAGTAAATTGTCTTAACTTGCTTTCTAAAAAAGTAACTTTTAAGCACAATAAAACCTGTTTCAAGGAGATGAATGATAATTTGGGATAAGTAGGAAGACTGATTTGAGTGCGTTGTTCTATAAATATATGGTAATAAAGCATATGCACAATCAACTCAAGAGTAAAACCTTGTCATCACAGAAGTTGGTGTTAAATGTTATTTTGTCCCTTGCTCAAACATTTAGTAATATAAATTAGCCAACAAACCAAGATCGAGCATTCCAAGTTCAATAGCTGTGCCTAAAAGTTCGACAATTTGATTTTCAATTACTAACAAACTGATTCAATTGAATGCACAAGATTGCACATGTGGAGGCTGTGTATTGTTCAATTGTTAAGAACTAAGGGTGCGTTTAATTGCTAGGGTGGAAAATGGGTGGAAAGAAAATATTTTCCAATGAAAATATTTGCCTAAAAATTATTTCATGAAAAATATCAATTGAAAGTGTTTGATTTGTTTAATTTTTTAGGTGAAAAAAGTGGAAAAAATTTCAAGTTTTGGCGTTTGATTGACATTATTTTTCATGGCAAATAAAGTAAAATTAAGCTATTTTTATTTTATTTTATTTTTTTACTTTTTTAACATATTTGTGCTTGATAATAATAATATATTTTTTGGAACAAAAATAAGTCAACTAACAACAACAAAATTAATCAAACGTGACAAAAAGGTAACTTTTGCTACCAAGAAAATATTCTCACACAAAGTGAGAGAGAATTTTCTACCTATTCAAGGCAAATATGGCGCGTGGATGCTTACCAAGAAAATATTTTGCCTTCCAAATTTGGTTTGTCAAACACAAGAAAGTAATAAAAGATGGAAAATGCATTTTCCATGGCAAATTTGGGTGCATCAAACACAACCTAATATGAATATCAACCTATGAGCTATACGGATTAGTTATCCCATTATATTTTCCCTTCCCTTAATTTGTACTCAAGCATACAAATAAACATTATGTGAATTTGCATTATCTACAATATAGTAAAAGGGAGAATGATGGAGAAACTTCTTATTGACATTTTTACCCTTAAATTTATTTTTCTTTTGGTCAATAATACCCTTCCTCTTATTATCAAATTGATGTAAATATTAAAAATTAACTTTTAGCATCTAGTTATAATAATTATATTGGAAGTTAATATTAAAAATAAAACTTATAGAATCTGAAAAGCTGCCAAATAAATGACCATATATTTAATCATTTTTCTATTAATAAAATTAAATCGGTATACATGAAACTACAATATATTTAGTTCTTTTTTATCAATATTAATTCATTAAAGTTATACATGAAACTAAATTTCATTTATATAAACTCAAATAATCAAATGCTCATAAACCACCTAATCCGCATACCATACAACCAAAAAATAAATAAAAATAAAAATAAATTGTAGAAAATATTATGTTTATTTTCTCAAGAACTTAGCTATTGTGATGCTTTAGCCCATGTTTGGTCCAAGAGTTCTTACACAACTTTCCTCCTAAACTCATTTTCAACCACATATTTTTGTAGGACCCACCACTTTCACATTTTTCAACCTTTTTTCAACTATACACCAAAAATTCAATTTTCCTTCAATTTCTCCTACACCAAACAAGCTCTTAATATAACTAATGATATATTTCACATTATTTTCAAACATCAGATTCTTCTATTTTATTTGTAAGTTTTGATCGAACTGTAATTATTTAAATTTTTTGAATAAAAACATCACAACACTACAAAATTATGTGCAATGCACGTCTTACATACTAAAGTAAGAATAAAAAGGAAGGAGAATCAAATTCTCAAGTTTTCTATTTTGTTATTGTTCCATTAAGAATCAAAGACTAAAAGCGTTTGAAGAAGGAAATTCCTCATAATTGGTTCATGACAACTACTCAATCCAGAAAAAGAGAATACTTGTCAATTTCTAGTTTTGAAGAAATTCGTACTTGGTCCAGTTTTGCTTGCAAGTAAACAAGCAATAAATTTGTAACCTCACGATCAAAAGAATAAATAAGACAGCCCCTTCAAATTTACCATTGGCCATTTGACCTAAAACTAGTTTTAACTCATCAACTCCCTAGACTGCTCACCAGTTCCACTGACTCCTCAGTCCTCAACTATCCTTCCCTTCAATTCATAAAGTTTCCCCTTCCTGAATCTACACTTAAGCAACCGGCTAAGCTTTCTGTAAATTAGCATGATTTAATGCATCTAACATTTCAAGCATATCATTAAAAGAAGAATATCATAAACCAATTCATGCCAATTACACAAATTTATAAATCAAACATCTTTGATGCACTTCCTAAATTTACAGCAGTACTCGATATCCTAGAGGAGCATAAGTAGGTCTCTTAAGTCTATATAAATGACCTACAAATTGTATAAGGGCATCTCCAACCCTACCCCAAATTTGGGATAAAATCCCAAATTTGGGGTAAAATCTTCTCCAATGGTACCCCTAACCTCACCCCAAATTTGGGGTTATGAATAGTGCAACCCCAAATTTGGGGTTACACTATTCGTAACCCCAAATTTGAAATTTGGGGTTGAGCTTAATTAATTACCAAATTGCCATTTTCTTATTTAATTTAAATGTTAAACATTATTAATTAGTCTAATAATTTATTGTTATAGTAATTATCTTAACTGTAAATATTATAATTATTATTATTTAATAATTGTTGTTGTAATTCTATAATTGTTAATTTAATTTTTCTTTAAAAAAAAAATTTTGTTCTAAATAACAGTAATATTTTTGTTAATATTGTTACAAAATCGGTACGAATTAGTTTGGATAATTAAAAATACTGAAATTTTATTTCCAAAACTAACGACGACATATGTCAAATGAAGCTACATATGCAACAACAACGAGAGGAAAACATAAACTTGAACATACAAGAAAACTAATACGAAATAGTTAGTCGAGATAGTCAATGAACTAGTAATCACCCAAACCAGTGGAGGATCCCCCGATGTCGCCAAACAATTGAGAAAATGAACCAGCGGTACTTTGCGATCCGGAACTTTAATTGTTAGCTCTTTTTTGGGTTATTCTTAACTGTTCACTTTCTAAAAATGCACGTACATGTGGGTTTGCACTGGAGGTGGAAAGCTTGTCCAACTGGTTGGGCAGGTCAGTACGCAGGTCATAGTGGATCTCCAACAATTATCCTTGAGGCTGTTGCTGTTTATGATCTTTGGATCTGGCATGCATATTTTGGGTTGCCTGGGACAAACAATGATATCAACGTGCTAGAAAGGTCTCATCTTTTTGCTAATCTTGCATCAGGCGTAGCTCCTCCGGCTCATTATATTATACAGGGAAAGGAGTATGTGACGGGTTATTATCTAGCTGACAACATATACCCGAAATGGTCCACCCTTGTGCAAACAATCCACGATCCTCATGGACCAAAAAAGAAATTATTCGCAACAAAACAAGAGAGTTGTAGAAAGGACGTGGAACGTGCATTTGGAGTACTACAATCAAGGTTCGCAATTGTAGCAGGACCAGCTCGTTTTTGGGACAAACATGTGTTGAAAGACATAATGACAGCGTGCATAACATGGTTATTGAAGATGAACGTGATCTCGATGCACCCATTCAAGATTATGTTGAATCACCAGCTCCAGAAGTTGAGATAGTTGGCAATGAAGACTCTCGTTTTCAAGAATTTCTTGGTCGACACAGACAAATAAGAAATAGCGATGCTCATTATGAACTTCGTAATGCTTTAATTGAGCATTTATGGGAGGAATATATTAATTCTGAAAATTAAGTTTCGTCCATGATCGATAACATCGTTTAATTTAGGGAATTTGTAGCCACTAGGCGTATTTTATTGTTCAACTTAGAGTTTTTTTTTCCCGAGAAAAATTACTATTTTTAATTTGGTCTATTCTACGC
This sequence comes from Ligustrum vulgare, assembly GCA_963555705.1. Taxonomy (NCBI): domain Eukaryota; kingdom Viridiplantae; phylum Streptophyta; class Magnoliopsida; order Lamiales; family Oleaceae; genus Ligustrum; species Ligustrum vulgare. The sequence continues at coordinate 28,723,627 of OY743186.1, read as the reverse complement.
ATTAGTTATTAATTTAAATTAAAGTTATTAATTAACAAATTTATAATCAAGGTATACTTATTAAAAAATTAGAAGAAAATTGGGTACTATTCACTTAACCCCAAATTTGGGGTTAAATGGTTGGAGATAGAATTTGATTCTACCCCAAATTTAGGGTAAAAATTACCCCAAATTTGGGGGAGACCATTGGAGATGGCCTAATACACCAAAGAGCGAAGGGAGTGCAAGTAATCTTTAACTAAAAAGAGCATATTCAATTATGTTTCTTTCACTCAGACACGATTACGGGTATTGGGTGCGGGTACGGATCCAAGTGTCGGAATCTTTTTTTTTTTAATCTGGGATACAGGGACAGGTACGCGGGTACGACTTTCAAACTTCAATTATTTCCCTCATGTGTAATTATTAATTTTATTTGCTAAACCTACTAATTTCTATTTAATTAAGTTGTAAGTAGCCTAAATTGCATAAATTAAGATTTAAAAAAATTAGTGGCACTTTGAGTTTTAATTGTAAGTTGTGCACCTAATTACAAAATTTAAGGGAATTGAGGGACTCATTTGCAATTTTACAAAAGTTAAAAAAATTAAACCCTAACCCATCACTCACCATCAATCTCGACTCTCACCTCTCTCAAGTTTCAACAGAGGCGCAACCTCCCTCTCCCTCTCCCCCTCGGCCACCACCACCCTGGTAAGACACTCCTCTTTCCTCACTCTTCCCCGGTCCAGGTCTATTAATATGATTATATTTGTATCAACTGTTAGACTATAATACATCATACATGGATATGCGTTTTAGTGATGTTGAGTCTTTTATAATTTATCAATTGGGTTTTGTTTATTTTTTACTTTTAGTTTGAGATTTAGACTTTAATACATCATACTTGGATATGGCTTTAGCAAGACTTTTGGGTCGTTAATTTGTTTGAACTAAAAGAGGTTCTCATTAAGTAATCTATTGGTGTTTTCTTTGAAATTATCAATTTGTCAAATTATTGAAATTCATTAATTATTATTTTTTAGGTTTGTCATTGAACTCTATATATATATATATATATGCCTCCTAATTATTTGTCTGGAGCCCAAAAAAAAAAAAAAAAAAACAAAGACGAAGCATTGATTCAAAGTCAAGTTGGAGATAGATATCAATAAATACTTTAATTTTAGTAGTAATCAAAGAATAGATATGGAAGAAATAGTTGAAATTTGGTGGATGAGGATAGACAACAGACTTTGCATGAAAATGAAAATTTGAATGAATCCAACGAGAATAACGAAGAGATAAGGCCTACTAATGTGAATGAATCGACTATGAATTATGAAGAACCTCCTAATGTTCAACGTGAGAATTTAAATGAGAGTTCTTCTTTTAATTTGGAGGATCCCGAAAGTTGGAAAACCATTGATCAAAAGATGAGAGATTATTTAGTTGAGATGGTCCCAAAAAGAGTTGACAACGTCTTTTTTCCTAAACAACGTATCCACACATTGTTTTCTTCTTCTCCTAAGCAATGGAAGACTTTCAAAGATAAAGTAGAGGGGCTCACAGTTAAGCCATTATTACAAACATGTCCAAAAAGTCATGTCGAAAGTGTAACAACTATAAAAGAACAAGCTTCTCAAATACTAGCGATGATCCTAAAACGACGAGTGAAGCTGAGTCCTTGGCATTAAATGAACTTGAAAGTTTTGAATTCTTGCTTGGCATGGCAATTTGGTACAAGTTGTTGCATACAATCAATACCGTGAGTAAGTTTCTTCAAAGTATAAACATGGATATTTAACTTGCTATCAGTCTCTTGCAAGGACTTGTTGGGTTTCTTAATGAATATAGAGAACTTGGAATTTGGTAGTGGTATGGATGAAGCTAATGAAATGGCAAGTGAAATGGGAATTGAAGCTACATTTCAAGAAAACACATCATTCGAAGAAAGAAACAGTCTGACGAAAGTGAAAGTGATGAGATATTGCAATCAGCCGAAGAATCTTTTAGAGTAGATTACTTCCTCTTTATAGTTGATCAAGCTCGTTCTTCACTTCAAGCTCAATTTGAACAATTTAAATAATATGAAGAAAAAATTAGATTCTTGTTCAAACTGGAGAAGTTAAAAAATGATCCTATTAGGAGTGTGTTGAAGTCTTCTGAGAATCCTGAAGGGTATCTGAAACGTAATGGAATTTCAGACATTAAAGGAGATGATTTTTGTTCAGAGTTAACAATTTTGATGTGCTATTTACCAGATGAAGCAAAAAGAGCAATTGATGTGCTACATTAATTGAGGAAAGTGAATGGTTGTTATCCACAAACTTATGTTGCTTATAAAATCTAGCTAACTATATTGGTTTCAGTTGCATCTGCAGAGAAGTTTTTCTAAGTTGAAGCTCATCAAAAATTATCTCCAACCATGTCACAAGACAAACTAAATGGATTGGCTATGCTATCAATTGAGAAAAACCTGGTTGAACAACTAGATTAAACAAATTTGATTGAAATTTTTGCTTCTAAAATTGCAAGAAGGATAGTATGTTTGGAACATTTTTAGCTTTATTATTATATTATGATATAAATTTTGTTCGTTGTTTTAGTGTTAAGTTATAATATTTAGTTATTAAAATTTTTGTTTAGTTTGGTCGATTTCAATTTTTTGAACTGTTAAAAAAATTGCACATGTAAGGCCCAATTTAGAAGTTTGCCTTAAGCCCTCACAACCACATGTACGACGCTGCTTAAAATTAACAACAAATTCTATGGATTTTACCAGCTCGTGTCAAAACAAACTTGCTAAAAAATTATGGTGGAAACCCCATATTTGACTTTCCCTAAGAACTCATCAGTCATTGACATTAATTCCATCACACACTCTGCATCAACTCCAAATCAATGTCGTGTGCAAATATATGGACCCGCTAGTAAGAACACATCATCTATCATATCATGGCAACTAGTGACATGCCATGAATATGTAAACATTTTACTCAAAGTACATCTTCATCACCCCCACGAAGAGATGCATTATCGGACTTCAAGCAATTAGTCGAGTCTACTCCACCTTTTGGACAAATTCTTTACATGCGACCAGATTTCGCCGTTTCGAGTTCCTACAAAAGCTAGTCTAGCATGAATCAATATATCCTGACTTGTACTTCCCACAAGTCAAAATTGATACTACTATCAAATTTCTCCACGTCATATTTGACATACATATTTTCCTTTTCCTCCAATTCTTCTAACCACCCAACGCTCTGATACCACTTTAGAAATCAAATCAAATTCTCTTTAATTTACAGAATGATCTTTTTGTTCAAAGAAAAATAGCAAACAAAAAAATATAAAGATATGACAAAAAATTTATGAACAGTCAAAACTTTCCACTATATGAAAAATTCTTACAATTATATAGAATTTCACTCAACAAACTCCCCAAGTGTTGTAGGAAAAATACTCAAACTTTACCATGTCTACAAATTTCTATTTTTTGTACAACCCACAAAGAAAACAAGAAGAACCAAGATGTCATGCTACAATTTTTCCAAACAAAATTCTCTAGCCACCTTCTCTAAAATAATGAATAATATCATTTATTTATAATAGCAACTTCTTCATAGAAGAGTCCAATTTCAATTCAATAAAGGCAAATAATGCTAAAAGAACCTTGTAATTCTTTTTTACAATAGAAGCCCACCAAACTTCAAAGCAATCCTCATTGATATCATTTTCAAACACGTGGCATGGCTAGAGCATTCAATTAGAATTCGAACTTGTTTGAGACACAATTATCCCAACCCAATGATGGAAGCAAAATTCATAAATATTGAATAATCATTCAAATAAAACGTGAAATAAACCATAACAAAACCAGAAATATGTTTTACCTGCTTTTGGGCTCTGTACTTCGACAAATCGAGAGAGAGAGAGAGAGAGCAGATTCATCTCTGAAAGAATATTCAGATGTATGTTCAGTCATTCGAAAAAAATATGAAACAACCAAAAGACGAGTGCACGGTTTCATGCATGTAAACAATATTACGATAATCAAAGAAAGAAAAGATAAACGAAGATCACAATAAGCAAAATACAGATGATAAAAAGATATGGGTCATGATTAATTTTCTGTAATAGAAGATAGGAACCCAAAAAATGAAAAAGAAAGTAATCACAAGTTCAGTTCAATTCTTCAAGATCGTGAACAACGTACGCACAAATCAAATTCTGCGTGTCGTGTAAATGATTCGAAGCGTACTTTTTTGATGATGAAGAAAAGCTTGAAGAATAATAATGCAGTACTATATGAATGAACACCACCTGTTGAGAAGGAGAGGAGAGAGAAGAAAATATCTTTGCTGTAGTACGAGGTGTGGTGACGAGGACGAGGTGTGGTGACGAGGTCGGATAATTCGATGCACCCGGTGTTTCAAAACCGGAGGCTTGAGAACCCACGCTGGCCAATTTGATTGGATGGCTTTTCGTAAGCAAACGGCGTCGTTTTGTGCTTTGAAGTTTGGGGCTGCGTTTGATTAAGCATCTTTTACTAGGAATGGCAAAAAAATCCGAACAATTCGAAATTCGGAGAACCCGAAACGACCCGTCCCGAAAATTACCCTTCCCGTCGGGTCCACGGGGCGGATTCGGGGCGAGCCCCGCCCCGTGACACGATAAATTTTTTTTTTGTAGGAATGAGAAACTAAAAATAAATTTAATGAGGTCTAGAAAAATTAAACCTTGGTGGACTTTAAGGGTATGAGAATATATAACCACTATACCATTATGTTATTTATTGATTTTTTTCCCCCTTCAAATATACATATTATGTTTAAAATTCAAACTTAAAAACTCTAACTAGTTCGATTCCTAAGTTTTTCACCTAAATTTTTATTAAAAAAAAAAAAATCGGGTCATTTGACGGGCCGGGCCGGGGTCATGCCATATCGGGTTTGACCCGCCCCGAACCCGACCAATTGCCATTCCTATTTTCCACTTCCAGTTTTGTAGTGTTTGATTGCTTTTTATTTCCAGGTAAAATATTTTCCTTGCTCTTTCTTGACATGCCAGTTTTCCTACTTTTCGTTGAGTTTGTTTTCCCAGCCAGGTAGGAGATTTTATTTTTAGGTAAAATCTTGTACCATTTTCGTCACGTTTGATCATTTTTATTGTAATTAATTGATTTATTTTTTTTCCAAAAAATTAACATTATTATTACTAAGTGCAAATGTGTTAAAAAATGAAAAAAAAAATTATTAAAATAGCTAAATTTGCTTTATTTTTCATGAAAAATAATGTCAATCAAACAACAAAAGTTGAAAATCTTTAACTTTTTCTACCTAGAAAATTAAACCAATCAAATACATTAAACTTTCCAATTTCCTGAAATTCTTTTTTTTTTTTTACCCAAATTTTACCATCGCTATCAAACGCAACCTTAATTCTCGAGGAAACAAGTTGAAAAATTGAACTAATCTAGAGGACAACCGAACAGGTAGTGATGCATTTGAGATAGATAGGTCTGATTCATGTTCGCCCAGCTTCCGCCCTGTGATCCGTTGATTTTCGAGACGGATCGGATTCGAATTGGGACGGATCGACAACTTTTTTAATTCTTTATTTTTAGAGATTTTAGACGATTAAATTAAGGTATTGTAACTAATTTTTTTATTATTAAATGGGGAGGATCTTCCCCGATTCATATCCGTCTCGCTGATCCGTTGCTCAAAAAAATTTCACTTCATTCGGATCGGGTATGTCTAGTTCGATTCGAATCGAAAGTTTTTATCATCACAACGAACATAACACTCGCAAGCAAAGATTATATATAAATGGGTATTTAAGTTTTAAATATATGAATGGGGTTAAAAATAAGTAAATATTTATTTTAATTTAAAAGGTAAGAAAATGAGAAAATAAAAAGACTTAACTTTCCGTTTGGTAACACTGCTTAGTTTATAAACTGGTTTATTTATGATTTTGAGGTAAAAAGTAGTGGTTGAAAATTGAAGAGAGAAACGTGTGTGGTTAAAAAGTGAGTTGAGAAATTTTGTGTTTTATAAATTGATTTATAAACTAGAAAAAGTACCGTTACCAAACGGAGTTCAAAAATAACCTTTGTTCGAACACAAAATATTTTTCTTTTAGTTTATAAATGGGAAAAATACGCGTATAAGGCATTTTAAAGATACCAATTCATCTTTGACAATCTCGTGTCCCAAGTTTCAAAAGTCAGGTCAATATAAAAACTATTTATAACAAAAAAAATATATTAATATACATTCCATATCAAACATAAACTCCACAGAATCAAATATACGTAGCTGAAAATAGAGATACTTCCCATAATTTTTCCTCTGCCATCAACGACGAAGCTGAATCTCTCAAGTCAAACCGACATTCGAACTGGTGCCTATTGCTGAAATCGGTCACAGGTTTGTAATCGCCATCATTGAAACTAAGCTCCAGCGTCTTCCTATTTGCACATAGAATCGTCGAATTGTTCAATAATAGAGCGTAAGTGTTTTAAATTGAATTCAATTTGTATAATCTACATCAAAACAACAGCAATTGTCCTTTCCCAGCGTCGATCTTTTTCAACGTCGATGTTTTTCAGTTCTGTTTGCATTATGTGACCTGCACTTAAACCCATGTGGCCTGGAACTAAATGTTGTGACCTGTGGCTTTGTTCTGTGACCTATACATTAACTCATGTGGCCTGGAACTAAGCCATGCGACCTGCAACTAAGCCTTCTGACCCGTGGCTTTGTTCCTGTGACCAACGCAGTTAATTATGTGACCTGCATCTGAATGGTGTGATTTGTTTAATTTAATATTTGTGACCTCTGTTTCCATCATGTGACCTGCACTTCAAATCCTGTGGCCTGAAACAAAGCCTAGCGACCTGTGGATTTGTTGTGTGACCTACACATTAACTCCTGTGACCTGTCGTTATACCTTGTGACCTGCGACGGCTTAAACCATGTGACTTGCAACGATGCTTTGTGACCTTCAATTAAGCCATGTCACCTGTTGCTTTGTTCTGTGACCTACACTTAAACCCCGTGACCTGCAACTAAGCCATGTGACTTGCAACTAAACCATATGGCCTTCAACTAAGCCTTGTGACCCGTGGCTTAATCTTGTGACCAACGCAGATGTTCCTGTGACCAACGCAGTTAATTATGTGACATGCATCTGAATGGTGTGATCTGTTTAATTTAATATTTGTGACCTCTGTTTGCATCATGTGACCTGCACTTAAAATCATGTGGCCTGGAACAAAGCCTTGTGACCTGTGGATTTGTTGTGTGACCTACACAGTAACTCCTGTGACCTGTCGTTATGCCTTGTGACCTGGCTTAAACCCTGTGACTTGCAACGGCTGCTTTGTGACCTGCAATTAAGCCATGTCACCTGTTGCTTTGTTCTGTGACCTACACTTAAACCCTGTGACCTGTAACTAAGCCATGTGACTTGCAACTAAACCCTGTGGCCTTCAACTAAGCCTTGTGACCCGTGGCTTAATCTTGTGACCAACGCAGATGTTCTTGTGACCAACGCAGTTAATTATGTAACCTGCATCTGAATGGTGTGATATGTTTAATTTAATATTTGTGACCTCTGTTTCCATCATGTGACCTGCACTTCAAATCCTGTGGCCTGGAACAAAGCCTAGTGACCTGTGGATTTGTTGTGTGACCTACACATTAACTCCTGTGACCTATCGTTATACCTTGTGACCTGCGGCGGCTTAAACCCTGTGACTTGCAACGATGCTTTGTGTCCTTCAATTAAGCCATGTCACCTGTTGCTTTGTTCTGTGGCCTACACTTAAACCCTGTGACCTGCAACTAAGCCATGTGACTTGCAACTAGACCCTGTAGCCTTCAACTAAGCCTTGTGACCCGTGGCTTAATCTTGTGACCAACGCAGATGCTCCTGTGACCAACGCAGTTAATTATGTGACCTGCATCTGAATGGTGTGATCTGTTTAATTTAATATTTGTGACCTCTGTTTGCATCATGTGACCTGCACTTAAAATCATGTGGCCTGGAACAAAGCCTTGTGACCTGTGGATTTGTTGTGTGACCTACACATTAACTCCTGTGACCTGTCGTTATGCCTTGTGACTTGCGGCGGCTTAAACCCTGTGACTTGCAACGGCTGCTTTGTGACTTGCAATTAAGCCATGTCACCTGTTGCTTTGTTCCGTGACCTACACTTAAACCCTGTGACCTGCAACTAAGCCATGTGACTTGCAACTAAACCCTGTGGCCTTCAACTAAGCCTTGTGACCCGTGGCTTAATCTTGTGACTAACGCAGATGTTCCTGTGACCAACGCAGTTAATTATGTGACCTGCATCTGAATGGTGTGATCTGTTTAATTTAATATTTGTGACCTCTGTTTTAATATTTGTGACCTCTGTTTCCATCATGTGACCTGCACTTAAAATTCCTGTGGCCGGGAACAAAGCCTAGTGACATGTGGATTTTTTGTGTGACCTACACATTAACTCACGTGACCTGTAGTCAAACTATATTACCGACACATTAAAATCTATGACCTGTAACTAAGCCTTGTGACCCCTTGTTTTGTTTAGTGACCTGGTATTAAAATATGTGACCCCGCACTTAGTATGTGACCTGTAGCAAAATTTTGTCATTCAATCTGTAACCTGTAGCTAAATTTAATCACCAAAATATTAACATTTGTGATATATTTGCAGGGTATGGATCACTTTCATGTTTGTTTGGTATATGGAGCGCACTCGTCATTAGTTTTGGTTGAAAATAATTGTGTTTATGTGAAGCTCGTTCAGATTGTGATGTCCGAATTCACGTTGAATCCTTTGAAAGTTGCAGTTTCAATGAATTACGTATTGAGTAGCAACTTGCCTCCTGTCAGAATACTGAATGATAAAAATGTGATGTCTTATTTGAAGCTCAAAAGTATAGATTCTGACCCTTCCAAATATCCCATATACATTGATGTCACATTAGCAGTCAGTGGACAAGCAGGTGATATTTTTCCATATATGGAGCCAACACCAATGCATGAAAATTCATGTAGAGAATTATATTCGTTGGAGAAGATAGCATCGGAAATATGTGAGGCAACAATTGAAGAAACAGGTCACATTCCTGATGATATGGTCACAATTGTATCCATTGCTGATGCGAGAGACGTATCAGAAGGAAAAGTTTTCCATAACAAAGAAATTCTAAAATTGAGCTTGTCATTTTTTGCAATACAGAACATGTTTGAGTATATAGTTGTTCGATCGGACAAAAAGGAGTATCTTGTCAAGTGTTTAGATGATGAGTGCAGATGGATTTGCAGATCATCCAGATTGGGGAAAACAGAGTTATTCAAAATTAGAAAGTTGGTTGATGGCTACACATGTACATCGAACATTGTCTTAGGATCTCATAGGCAAGTCTCAACTTCTGTTGTATCATCATGCATCAAGTATAAGTATTCCTCATCGCGTACTATATATACTCCGAATGATATACGTAACGACATGTTGCATATATATGGAGTTTCATTGAACTACGTAAAGGCTTGGAGATCTCGTGAGCAAACTTTGAAAATGATTAGGGGTGATCCAACAGAATCTTTCAAAACATTACCAAATTATTTCTTCATGCTTGAACATACAAATCCTGGCTCGGTCACAGGTATAAAGTTGGATGGTCACAATAGGTTCATTTATTGCTTTATGGCACTAGGTGCATCGATCGTTGGATGGGAACATTGTAGACCTGTGATCGTGGTAGATGGTACATACCTAAATGGTCACTATGGTGGTACTCTTTTCACTGCTTGTACACAAGATGCGAATAATAACATATTCATACTCGCATTTGGAACTGGAGATAGCGAGAATGACAAATCATGGGCATGGTTTCTTGCCAACTTGAAGAAGGCTTATAAGGAAAGGAAGGGACTATGTTTTGTCTCTGATCGACATGACAGTATAAGGAAGGCAATTGAAGTTGTGTATCCGAGAACATGTCATGGAATTTGTTCATATCACCTGCTACAAAATTTGAAGAAACATTTTGGTAAATCTGGTCAAAATATTACTCAAGTATTCAATTCAGCTGTCCGAGCTTATACATTATTAGATTTTGAACACAACATGAGACAACTACATGCAGTGGATGCGGGTATTATAGAGTACCTGGTAATGTAGAATTCTCAATTAAATTTGACGGCTATATCATTTCAATTGTAGTAACTTATTACTTATTCTAATGTTTTCTCTTCGTAGAAAGAAGTTGGACCTGAGAGGTGGTCACGATTCCATATGCCAACAAACAGATACTCAAAAATGACGTCTAATATAGTGGAATCAGTGAATGCGGTCACAAAGGCAGCCAAAAACTACCCTGTTGTAGCTTTGCTGGAGTCATTGAGGAAAACTATACAAACATGGTTTTGTAAAAATAGAGATAATCCACATGTCACCTTCACAAGGCTCGCGACCAAATATGAGAAGCAGATGAGAGAAATGAGCATAGAATTGAGGAATATGAGGGTAACATCCTATCCTGTGACTTGAAATGTTATTCTGTGACCTGTGTGACTTGAAATCTTATTTAAAGAATTTGATTGCATATAAATTCTGTGACCTAATATCTTATTCTGTGACCTGAAATATTATCTCTGTGACTTGTGTGACGTGAAATCTTATTTGTGTGACCTGAAATCTTATTTAAAGAATTTATGAATTTGATTGCATTTAAATTTTGTAAGCTAATATCTTATTCTGTGACCTAAAATCTTATCTCTGTGACCTGATATATAATTATTTAAATTATATTACTTGGAATGTTATTTATTGAGCTGTGTGACCTGAAACCTTGCCTGTGTGACCTGAAGTATGAGTAAGCTTTTTTGTGACCAAATACTTCTCATCATTATGTGCAGGTGTGTGCTGCCAATCAAACCATTTTCTCAGTTAGTGATGATAGAAAATCATTTGTGGCTGATATAAATCAACGTACTTGTACATGTAGAATGCTTCAAGTAGATCAATTACCATGTCCTCACACACTAGCCGTGCTTGCAAATCGAAAGATGGATCCATATGAATATTGTTCATACTATTACACATGAGAGGCCTACATCAATGCTTACAAAGAAACTGTATTCCCGGTGGGAAATGAAAACCAGTGGACAACGTCTGAAGAAGTACTTGACAAGATTGTATTGGCTCCAAAGCAAAAAAGGAGTTCTGGAAGGCCAACCGAAAAGAGGAGAATATCGTGTTTGGAGAGAAAGCAAATTGTGAAATGTGGACGCTGTGGAGAACATGGTCACAATCGAAGATCGTGCAGCAGCTTGGTTCCATTAAGCCATGGCCAGTCAAAACTGAAGATCATAAAAGATAGGCAACTGAAGAAATGATCAGGGACAAAAATTACTAAAAGATTCTTTTTTTCATCGTTATTCCATTCATTGCATTTATGTCTTGTGACCTGTTATCAAATCCATTACACGATTTGTGACTTACTCTATGTGAAACTGTGACCTTCAATAATTGAAGTCTGATCAGTGACATGCTGTCAATACATAATTTGTTATAATCTGTGACCATATAAAGCAGGTAAAAGTCTGAAATGTGACATGTTACCATATAATCTATAACCTTTGTATTAGCCTGGATTGTTAACAATGAACTATAACCAGTGGGACTGTGACCTATTATCAGTTTCTGATATAATGTGTGACCTGGGAACATATAAAGCATATGTTGAATTGTGACCTCTGACAATTACATTGTGACCTGTCAGCATATTACCTGTGACCAAATAGGATGAATTGTGACAAATGACAATCACATTATTCAAATTAAAAAAAAAAAAAAACCCAAAACTGAAAGAACTGAACTATATGAGTAGATCACGATCATGTTCATTACAAGTTTTTTGGAAAAAACAAGAACTATTCTTCATTGGAAAATACATCATATAGCTTCAACTATCACTCTAACAAGATGTTATCTCCCTTTTGTTATCCACGCTTTGTGACCTGCATAATTTGTCGGTGTTTAAACAGCAATGAAGCCATGTCAAGTCTAGCTCTAGAAGCATCAAAAGTCATCGGCATATTTTCGAGATCATCATGCAGTAGGTACTCCGCATATTTAATCACGAAAACTCCACAGTCATGGCTGAAAAAATAATCACATGATAATATATTAGTACTTATGCAGGTCACAATAACATGTATGTACTTGACAAATCAAGTCACAAACTTACCCATTTTGCTGTTGCGGAATGTTCCTGACAATTCTTATATTCAAATTTGTTTGTTCTTCACGACAATCACCAGATCTTCCCTTCCAAATACCAACAAATTTCATTAAATGTGTGATAATTTGAGCAAATGGTTGCATCCCGTCAAGTACTAGATTTTCCCTGTAAGTCTTGCTGCTAGAATTGTATACGTATATTTCACAGATTTTTACATCGAGTTTCCCCAGAATCCAATGAGCACGATTACTAGGTATTATCGGAATAAAGACATGGTCAACATCGGCCCAAGGACTACTCAATGGCAAACGTCCAGTAACGTAATCTATAAGGTTTGAATCAGACATAATCAAGTTTGGATCTTTTTGAAAGTGGGGATAAATATTTTTTATCTTGGCTTGGAATAGAGAGTCTGTTGTCGTGGCTTTGATCTTGACATTGTCTCCAAAACTGGCAAGTTGACGTATGTAGTAAAAACATACATCCATGTGCTATTACAATTGACATGAAAGTACACAATTAGAAAGTCACAATTATATAATACAGCAGTGATAGTCTAAGTGAAATCATACCGTGCTACACAATGATGACTCCGGATCACTCAACTGATGCCACCAAGTTTTGTAACCTACAGGGATGGTTCCAAATACAAAAACAGGATCTATGATGTCGTCTTCTTTGTTGAACTTATTCCTATAAACAAAACAACAAATACTTATATATTATTTGCAGCACATAAAAAAATAAATACACATAGTTTGTGACCAATGAATACTACTTGTTTTTGGGTTTGAAACCACATGCACGTTATACTTCGCAAAAATTGGTGCACTGTCAACACACTTTGATTGTTTTCCTTCCTCAACAATGAAGGGCGACTTAAGAATCCTTGTTGGTTTAGGAGCCCTTTTCACGGGCAGTCCAGATGATTTATCTTCCTCCTCCCCTGTAGTTGGTGTAGCAAGTGGTGATACCTACAACAATGAAATAAACATCACAGGTCACGGGACATAATATTTTCATCAGCTAGGTCACAGAATGTAATATATTCTTCAGCTAGGTCACAGAAGCAATGAAACAGGTCACATACAGCAAGGGGTCACAGACATTGAGTTCAGTTGGTCAGGGGTTAAAACACAGGTCACATATATTATTAAGACAGGTATTCAAACAGGTCATATATATTATTAAACACAGGTCACAGATAGCAAGGGGTCGCATACATTGTAACAGGTCACAGACAGCAAGGGTTCGCATACAGTTGGTCAGGGATGTATGATTTGGTCACATATATGATGAAAATTGTTAAATTTACCTCAATATTGTCAGGTTCTGTTGATTCCAAAAACATCTGCAATTACATCATCAACTTTTTTCTGCAACGTTGGGTCACAGAATACATCAGGTTGCTGGTGTTCCTGTAACTGGGACTGGGTTGACCCAACACCGAGATCAAATGAAGGTGGCAAAAATTGTTCAAAATAGGAATCTGTTCCACCACTATCATCTTCCACCTTGCTTTTTCCTTTAGGATTCTCAACTTCTGATGGTATTGGAATATGTTGTTTAGATGATTCACCCATCTTTTTCTGCAAGTCTTCCATTGCTTTTGATACTAACTGGTTCACACCTTCCATGAACGTGCTCATTTTCGATTTGATTTCAAATATATCACCTTTTATCTCCTTTTGATTGCGTAGAATGTTATCAATCTATTTTTTTGTGTCTGAGGGAGCGTTCTGTGACCTCAGTGCACTCGAGTTTACCCTCAAAGACACAACTTCTGATGTCAGTATTTCATTCTTCGCCTGCAAGTCACATAGCTGGGAACTCATATCACTTTTCAGTTTGTCACATATCTGCCACATGGGAAAATTAGATAGGTATTATGCTCTAATCAAATTATAATTATAAAATAGTTGTCAATAACTTACATCGACGCAAGAACATTTAGGTGGGTGTGTTGTGAGCCCTTCCTTTAGAGAATCTTCAGCACTTGATGTAGGAACAAATCTTGATGGAGGATCAACGAAATCATCATTGTCATGTGGAATAGGTTGTCCAATGTCTGCCTTGTGACCTCTAGATCCTGACTTGTGACCATCTGGTCCTGGCTTGTGACCATCTGATCCTAACTTGTGACCATGTGATTCTGACTTGTGACCAGATGATCCTGTCTTGTGATCTGATGATCTTTACTTGTGACCAGAAGACCCGTCCTTGTGACCAGAAGATTTTTCCTTGTGACCAGGAGATTTTTTCTTCTGAACTTGTTCCTGTATCATGCGCAAGCCTTGGTTGCACTGGTTTGTTGTATGGCACCCTACTCATATAAGACATCATCATTTCCATAGCAGAAGGATCCAAATCGTTTACTTGAATCTGCTAATACACATTAAATGATAAAAATATGAACAAAAGCTACATATATTATATAAGACATTATGAAACAAAATAGTCACAAAAGTGAATATCAATCCTTACATTAGGATTGGATAATAATTCTGTTCCTTCCGATTTAGCAGCTAAGGGTTGCTCATCCGCTTTCCAATTCAATATGCGGGGGTACTTACTACACATCTTTTTAACCACAACTCCATCAAGACAAGGAATAGTCTCATAAATCCACACTTGAAATGCAACGAGGAGGCCTTTTAATCTATAATGACTATTCATTTTCACCAAACCTTCCCTCAAAGAAGTTACGGTGCTCTTAAACAAGTGCTTGGCCCAAGGGAAATTGTTCATCAAATCAAAATCTTCAACAAGAACAAACAGGTAATGGTCAATGACCTTTTTGTATGATGTCGATAACAAAAAAGACGTAATGAAGTACAAAATCTCAAGTCTAACGATATCTATATCTGGAATAGCAGGAGCTGTAATGAACACATCTCGAACGTCTTCGTTGGTCACAACTTTGAACTTGCTGAAATATGTTTCCTTCAATTTTGATGGAATGGATTCAAATTTCTTTCTATCATCATTACCGACTTGTCCAAGACCAGTGACTAAACAAAACTCCGACAACGAAAACCTAACAAATCGTCCGGAAATGTTGAACCACATCTCATCTTCATCGGGATAATTGACCCGCCTCAGCAAAAAATAGTGTATTAATTGTGGTTGAACCACAATTTCATGAGTGTTCATGAAGTGAGAGAAACAAGTCCTCGAGAATATCTCTCGCTGGGCATCACTGAATTTTGTTACAATATTTGTTAGTACCCCCTTTGAGAAATTCGTTGTAATCTTCCCTGGAAACCAAAGGTCTGGAGGAATAATGAACTTCCAATGCTGCATTATTTTAAAACATAAATTGTATATTAAAGTCTAGAAATACACAAATCAAATGACAGATTGGTCACAAACTATCTCAAATCAAAAGAGGTCACAACTATCTCAAATCAAATGACAGATTGGTTACAAACTTGTGAATGACAAGAAACATGAACATTAGTCACATTTTTATGAAATGATTACTCACAACACCATAATTTCGAAATGTCACAAGATCAAAACTATAACAATGCTCAATCCTATAATAAGACATGATCAGTTTCTAAACACACATCCTATGCTTAAAATATTGTGACTGTGATTGGTCACAAATTTATACAGTGACGAGTCACATAAGGTAAATTGGAGGTCACAAAATCAAAACTACAACTCAACAGAGGTCACAACTATCTCAAATCAAATAACAGATTGGTCACAAACTTGTGAATGGCAAGAAACATGAACATTAGTCACATTTTTATCAAAAGATTACTTAAAAATATTTGTGACTGTGACTGTGAATGGCAAGAAACATGAACATTGGTCATAAATTTGTGACTGTGATTGGTCACAAATTTATAAAGTGACGAGTCACAGAAGGTAAATTGGAGGTCACAAAATCAAAACTACAAACAATAATCATTTCAAAAATCAAATAGAATCAATTCCTAAACACCCTCATTCAAAAATAAATAGAAATACCTTCTTCGACAATATCAATCCCGACACAGCAGATTTCGGTTTTTTTTGATGAAGTTTCTTCATGCATTATAGGCCTCTTCCTGTTATCTCTTCTTTTCCCATGCTCGTCCTCCTTCTTCGACGGATCAACAGTCCTCGATCGAACCATTTTATAAATTTTTTACTGTAAAATATGTTTCACAATCAAACTTATACAATGTCTAAATTTTTGGTACTGAGGTCGAAAATAATGGCGAGCGACGTGAGGTTGAACGCTGAGCGACGTGGGGAGACGGCGAGCAGCGTGGAAGGTTTACAGGAGACGTGGTGGCGAGCGACGTGGGGAGACAGGGTTGCTCACATATGGCGGTTTCAAAGTGAACGTGTATGATAGATACGCCCGTTTTACTGAATAAAAATTATCTAAATAAAAGTTTTAAAAAATTTTAAAAAATAAAAATAAATAAATAAATAAATAAAAAAAACCTGATTTTTGAAAAGATATGGACAAAATTTGAATTATGAAATTACAACTTAATAAGCATGGGAGGGTGTAATTTCCACTTTATAAATCTTGCACCCAAAGTCCAAACCAATGATATGCATTATGTGACAACAACTATGATATGTACCATTGTTAGTATATGTACTTTCGATTTCTGTGTAAATTTGGAATGTCACATTTTTATTCCCTAAAATAACCCTGCCTTTTTGGTAAAAAATTTTCATTTATTTGATTGTGGGGATGTTTCTGTCTTTTTGGTTTGATGAGAGAATCTTCTGTCTGCAACCTGTTTGGTCAATAGTTCCTGTGTATAAGGTTTGTACTCGGTCTTACATGGCTATGTGTGCAGGGTGGTTTATAAATAGGAAATTTCTTTTACCTAATGGGGTATTAAGTAATTTTATTTTCATATTTACTCATATTTTGGCAAGCTCGTGCAATATTAGATCACGGGATTAAATCTATTCTTCTAAAATAAAAATTTACAACATTTTTAATTTGATATATTAACTGGAAAATTGGCTTCTAACGTTATTTTGCTGGGCAAAATAATATTAACTCTTTGTTTGACAAAGAGAATTTATGTATTACTTTTCATCTATAGAAACTCTAATTTAGGGGTGAATAAATAAACCATCAAATCATCAAATCGAATCAAATGATTAGTTTGGTTCGATTTCAAATGTGAAATAGTTTGGTTTGATTTTAAAAAATTTCAAACCGTCTTAAATGATTTGGTTTAGGTTTCAATTGTCAAAATCGCGGTTTCAAACTGCCAACTCGCCTATTTTTAAAAAATAAAAACAAAAAATAAAGGCAAATGTTCGATTTAAAAAAAAAATGCATCAAACTTTTTATTTTCAGCCATTTGGAAAGAATTCTAGCTCCTACATTTCGTAATCATCATCAAAGACATTTTTTTAAGATTAAATTTTTAATGTAAGAACTAACTACAGTTTATCTAAGAAAGATTTAAATGTTTGCTTCTATATAATTAGTTTGTTTATCAACGTAAATTGATTCACAGCAATGTACCCAATTAGAAATTGAATACTATTATTAAGTTAGTTTCAACTCGAAATTTTAGACGAATACGTGTCTTTGAGCTCGTTTTGAAATATATTAATTCATTTGTTAGCAAACCTAAGTTTCAAACTGCACCAAACCGCAAAATATGATTTGATTTGGTTCGATTTAGAAAATAAAATGGTTTAGTTTTATTTGAAAAAAATTCGAACATTTTTAAATGGTTTGATTTCAAATATTGTTACATACCGCCCAACCCAAACCGAGTTCACCCCTACTCTAATTAGTTCAAATTAGAAAAATTACGATCAAGTTGCACTCCTTCCACTACAAGAAAATATGACTTATCCTACAAAATTTCTGCATACAAAATGATATTTGTACGCGAAGCCTATTTTTTCCTACAAAACTAGTTTTTGTAGGGACGATAATTTGGCTCCAAATATATTTATATTTAAACTACAAATTTTTCGCATACAAATGAAATTTGTATGCAGAGTTCACATTTTCCTGCAAAACGAGTTTTTGTCGGGATAAGAATTTGGCTCAAAAAATATTTACACTTAAACTACAAATTCTCCACCTAAAAAATTAGATTTGTAGGCGAAGATTTATTTTTTCTCACAAAAATAAATTTTCGTAGGGAAATGATATTGCTCCAAAATTTTCAAATTAAGATGATTTGTTCTCACGAACATGTGAATTTGTCTTGATAAAAAAAAAAATTCAGAGAAGATATATCTTTTGGCGACAAAACCAATTTGTATGTAAATAATTAAAGAGAACTTCTCAATCTTTCTAATAGTCCCTACAAAATTTATTTTATATGAAAAAGTTATTATTAATTAAAAAGATTGAGAATTTAATTTAACTTTGGCTGAAAAAAAAATATAATAAATAAATAAATAAATAAAATAAAAACAAAAAGATTTCTCTCAAAATTTATCATGTAATAAATTCCCCCTTCCTCTCATCTCGCCAGAACGACTTTGCCCTAATCCTCGTCCCACGAGTCTGTCGAAAATGTGAAGACGAAGCTGCCCCCAGATAAAGCCCAATGCCCAGCAGCCCAAATGATAGGTAGATACTCAACAACCCAATTCCAATTTTCAATTGAATCCCTCACTGGTCACTCCGTCATTGTCGTATTACTGCTTGCGAGTCTCGACTGTCGACATTGGCATTCCTTCATCTCTGTCACAGACACAACGTCACTTTCCGACTGCGGCTTGCCTCCGTTCACTTCATCGTCTGCGGTCACCGTCACTTCTCATGTACATTGAAAGGGCAGGAAACGTTTCACATTTTCACCCTTAAATCTGACGCCAAAGAAGCTATCTTCCTCCCTTTGTTGTTGCGACGTCAACTTTAAGCTTCAAATGTTAACAAGATTTTAATTTTGAGTATATCAATCTTGACATCCAAGTGGAATTTTTGACATTCAGGAAATGAGGGAGAGTTTTCTTGGCTTTGATAAGTATTTTTTCCCTTTAAAGTTGTTTTGTCATTTGAGATTCAGATATGAATGGATGACAAATCTGGGTTTTCTGTTCTTTTGAAAAGTTTTAGCTTTTGCCTTTTTGTTTGGATCTTGTAATTTTTGTATCAGTTTTCTTTGCAATTGATTCACATTTTTCTCTGGATGTGCAGGAGCAGAAGTCCACGCCCGACTTGGACGTGCAGGAGCATAAAAGAAATCCTCTTCTGACTAGGTAAACTACATTTTTGTTAATTTGAATTTAAATTTTGGTGGTCCCTTGTGAGCCCCAAATTCCCTCTTATTCTTTTGGCTTTCAATAATCTTTTACAAATATTGGTGATTGGCCCATTGTGAGCCCCAAATTCCCCTTGCAATTTACTTATATCAAATTCTCCTTGCAATTATTGGTGATTGGTGAATCATTGAATCTATGACTTGTAGAGTTTTGAAATGTTTTTTTATCATCACTTTTAGGTATAATAACGAGCAATGCCTCTTAATCATCATCCCCTTTTGCATTTTAATGGTGGAACAATACTCCTAACTGGAAATATGTGTAGGTGAACCGAACAAAAATTGCAGGTTTCAATTTCCATGAATCTCAAGAACTTGTCGTTTGTTTCATGTTCACACATTTCTTTCTCATTTTTGCGATTTATGAACTTCCACCCCTGGTCCTTGTGTTGTGATTTGGGGTTCTTTCTCATAGTGTAAATTATTTCAATGGTCAACAATTGTAAACTTATGGTTCTCTTTTTTGATAATTTTCAACATTATCGAGAAATTAGAATCCATTAATACTGTGATTTAATCACTTTGGTGGGTTTTTGGATTTTATCTCAGACTTTAAGGGAAAGAAGAAAATGAGCAAAATGTGATTTCCAATTCAGGTATCTATTAATTTCATGATTTCCAAAAATGCTAAATTTCTAATTCTCTAATTTTACTGAACTGTAATTTCTCAACTACGCATACATTAATGCAACATTCCACACTATTACTGTGAGAAAATTGCTAATTCTCTAATTTATGTTCAATATAACTATATCAAAAGATTTATGTTCAATATAATTTATGTTCAATATAACTATATCAGTTTCTAAACACACATCCTATGCTTAAAATATTGTGACTGTGATTGGTCACAAATTTATACAGTGACGAGTCACATAAGGTAAATTGGAGGTCACAAAATCAAAACTACAACTCAACAGAGGTCACAACTATCTCAAATCAAATAACAGATTGGTCACAAACTTGTGAATGGCAAGAAACATGAACATTAGTCACATTTTTATCAAAAGATTACTTTAAAATATTTGTGACTGTGACTGTGAATGGCAAGAAACATGAACATTGGTCATAAATTTGTGACTGTGATTGGTCACAAATTTATAAAGTGACGAGTCACAGAAGGTAAATTGGAGGTCACAAAATCAAAACTACAAACAATAATCATTTCAAAAATCAAATAGAATCAATTCCTAAACACCCTCATTCAAAAA
Organism: Ligustrum vulgare; assembly: GCA_963555705.1. Classification (NCBI taxonomy): domain Eukaryota; kingdom Viridiplantae; phylum Streptophyta; class Magnoliopsida; order Lamiales; family Oleaceae; genus Ligustrum; species Ligustrum vulgare. The sequence goes on along the minus strand of OY743186.1, from coordinate 28,702,900 downwards.
TAAATAGAAATACCTTCTTCGACAATATTAATCCCGACACAGCAGATTTCGGTTTTTTTTGATGAAGTTTCTTCATGCATTATAGGCCTCTTCCTGTTATCTCTTCTTTTCCCATGCTCGTCCTCCTTCTTCGACGGATCAACAGTCCTCGATCGAACCATTTTATAAATTTTTTACTGTAAAATATGTTTCACAATCAAACTTATACAATGTCTAAATTTTTGGTACTGAGGTCGAAAATAATGGCGAGCGACGTGAGGTTGAACGCTGAGCGACGTGGGGAGACGGCGAGCAGCGTGGAAGGTTTACAGGAGACGTGGTGGCGAGCGACGTGGGGAGACAGGGTTGCTCACATATGGCGGTTTCAAAGTGAACGTGTATGATAGATACGCCCGTTTTACTGAATAAAAATTATCTAAATAAAAGTTTTAAAAAATTTTAAAAAATAAAAATAAATAAATAAATAAAAAAAAAAAACCTGATTTTTGAAAAGATATGGACAAAATTTGAATTATGAAATTACAACTTAATAAGCATGGGAGGGTGTAATTTCCACTTTATAAATCTTGCACCCAAAGTCCAAACCAATGATATGCATTATGTGACAACAACTATGATATGTACCATTGTTAGTATATGTACTTTCGATTTCTGTGTAAATTTGGAATGTCACATTTTTATTCCCTAAAATAACCCTGCCTTTTTGGTAAAAAATTTTCATTTATTTGATTGTGGGGATGTTTCTGTCTTTTTGGTTTGATGAGAGAATCTTCTGTCTGCAACCTGTTTGGTCAATAGTTCCTGTGTATAAGGTTTGTACTCGGTCTTACATGGCTATGTGTGCAGGGTGGTTTATAAATAGGAAATTTCTTTTACCTAATGGGGTATTAAGTAATTTTATTTTCATATTTACTCATATTTTGGCAAGCTCGTGCAATATTAGATCACGGGATTAAATCTATTCTTCTAAAATAAAAATTTACAACATTTTTAATTTGATATATTAACTGGAAAATTGGCTTCTAACGTTATTTTGCTGGGCAAAATAATATTAACTCTTTGTTTGACAAAGAGAATTTATGTATTACTTTTCATCTATAGAAACTCTAATTTAGGGGTGAATAAATAAACCATCAAATCATCAAATCGAATCAAATGATTAGTTTGGTTCGATTTCAAATGTGAAATAGTTTGGTTTGATTTTAAAAAATTTCAAACCGTCTTAAATGATTTGGTTTAGGTTTCAATTGTCAAAATCGCGGTTTCAAACTGCCAACTCGCCTATTTTTAAAAAATAAAAACAAAAAATAAAGGCAAATGTTCGATTTAAAAAAAAAATGCATCAAACTTTTTATTTTCAGCCATTTGGAAAGAATTCTAGCTCCTACATTTCGTAATCATCATCAAAGACATTTTTTTAAGATTAAATTTTTAATGTAAGAACTAACTACAGTTTATCTAAGAAAGATTTAAATGTTTGCTTCTATATAATTAGTTTGTTTATCAACGTAAATTGATTCACAGCAATGTACCCAATTAGAAATTGAATACTATTATTAAGTTAGTTTCAACTCGAAATTTTAGACGAATACGTGTCTTTGAGCTCGTTTTGAAATATATTAATTCATTTGTTAGCAAACCTCAGTTTCAAACTGCACCAAACCGCAAAATATGATTTGATTTGGTTCGATTTAGAAAATAAAATGGTTTAGTTTTATTTGAAAAAAATTCGAACATTTTTAAATGGTTTGATTTCAAATATTGTTACATACCGCCCAACCCAAACCGAGTTCACCCCTACTCTAATTAGTTCAAATTAGAAAAATTACGATCAAGTTGCACTCCTTCCACTACAAGAAAATATGACTTATCCTACAAAATTTCTGCATACAAAATGATATTTGTACGCGAAGCCTATTTTTTCCTACAAAACTAGTTTTTGTAGGGACGATAATTTGGCTCCAAATATATTTATATTTAAACTACAAATTTTTCGCATACAAATGAAATTTGTATGCAGAGTTCACATTTTCCTGCAAAACGAGTTTTTGTCGGGATAAGAATTTGGCTCAAAAAATATTTACACTTAAACTACAAATTCTCCACCTAAAAAATTAGATTTGTAGGCGAAGATTTATTTTTTCTCACAAAAATAAATTTTCGTAGGGAAATGATATTGCTCCAAAATTTTCAAATTAAGATGATTTGTTCTCACGAACATGTGAATTTGTCTTGATAAAAAAAAAAATTCAGAGAAGATATATCTTTTGGCGACAAAACCAATTTGTATGTAAATAATTAAAGAGAACTTCTCAATCTTTCTAATAGTCCCTACAAAATTTATTTTATATGAAAAAGTTATTATTAATTAAAAAGATTGAGAATTTAATTTAACTTTGGCTGAAAAAAAAAATATAATAAATAAATAAATAAATAAAATAAAAACAAAAAGATTTCTCTCAAAATTTATCATGTAATAAATTCCCCCTTCCTCTCATCTCGCCAGAACGACTTTGCCCTAATCCTCGTCCCACGAGTCTGTCGAAAATGTGAAGACGAAGCTGCCCCCAGATAAAGCCCAATGCCCAGCAGCCCAAATGATAGGTAGATACTCAACAACCCAATTCCAATTTTCAATTGAATCCCTCACTGGTCACTCCGTCATTGTCGTATTACTGCTTGCGAGTCTCGACTGTCGACATTGGCATTCCTTCATCTCTGTCACAGACACAACGTCACTTTCCGACTGCGGCTTGCCTCCGTTCACTTCATCGTCTGCGGTCACCGTCACTTCTCATGTACATTGAAAGGGCAGGAAACGTTTCACATTTTCACCCTTAAATCTGACGCCAAAGAAGCTATCTTCCTCCCTTTGTTGTTGCGACGTCAACTTTAAGCTTCAAATGTTAACAAGATTTTAATTTTGAGTATATCAATCTTGACATCCAAGTGGAATTTTTGACATTCAGGAAATGAGGGAGAGTTTTCTTGGCTTTGATAAGTATTTTTTCCCTTTAAAGTTGTTTTGTCATTTGAGATTCAGATATGAATGGATGACAAATCTGGGTTTTCTGTTCTTTTGAAAAGTTTTAGCTTTTGCCTTTTTGTTTGGATCTTGTAATTTTTGTATCAATTTTCTTTGCAATTGATTCACATTTTTCTCTGGATGTGCAGGAGCAGAAGTCCACTCCCGACTTGGACATGCAGGAGCATAAAAGAAATCCTCTTCTGACTAGGTAAACTACATTTTTGTTAATTTGAATTTAAATTTTGGTGGTCCCTTGTGAGCCCCAAATTCCCTCTTATTCTTTTGGCTTTCAATAATCTTTTACAAATATTGGTGATTGGCCCATTGTGAGCCCCAAATTCCCCTTGCAATTTACTTATATCAAATTCTCCTTGCAATTATTGGTGATTGGTGAATCATTGAATCTATGACTTGTAGAGTTTTGAAATGTTTTTTTATCATCACTTTTAGGTATAATAACGAGCAATGCCTCTTAATCATCATCCCCTTTTGCATTTTAATGGTGGAACAATACTCCTAACTGGAAATATGTGTAGGTGAACCAAACAAAAATTGCAGGTTTCAATTTCCATGAATCTCAAGAACTTGTCGTTTGTTTCATGTTCACACATTTCTTTCTCATTTTTGCGATTTATGAACTTCCACCCCTGGTCCTTGTGTTGTGATTTGGGGTTCTTTCTCATAGTGTAAATTATTTCAATGGTCAACAATTGTAAACTTATGGTTCTCTTTTTTGATAATTTTCAACATTATCGAGAAATTAGAATCCATTAATACTGTGATTTAATCACTTTGGTGGGTTTTTGGATTTTATCTCAGACTTTAAGGGAAAGAAGAAAATGAGCAAAATGTGATTTCCAATTCAGGTATCTATTAATTTCATGATTTCCAAAAATGCTAAATTTCTAATTCTCTAATTTTACTGAACTGTAATTTCTCAACTACGCAATACATTAATGCAACATTCCACACTATTACTGTGAGAAAATTGCTAATTCTCTAATTTATGTTCAATATAACTATATCATACTGATCGCATCGTCATGCATATGTTTTTAATTTATGGTAATATTAAATCTTTCTTGGTTCATTTGCAGAGTTTCTATGATGCTAATGAAGAAGATGACGCTACTAGGGTGCAGAGAACAACTATGATGATGAGAACAATTTCTGCGTGGATTAATTATCTATTGATTTCATCTTCACTACCAGAGATTTACTCTTATCCTACAAAATATTAAGCTTAAGGTAGTACTCATGTCTTCTAAATCCACTAGCAATTGAGAGCCTATTTGGTAATGGGGAAATTTTTGGTTTTTGTATTTTTTTTTTGGTTTTTTGATGGATGTGTGTTTTAAAAATGTTTGAAATGTCAAAATTTGTGGACTTGACTAGAAATGGATGGTTGAAATTGAGTTTGAAAAATTGATATAAAATTTTTACCTTTACCAAACAAGCTTTGAATGTTTCATAAAATATTCTGCTTAGTGTGTATCCGTATTACTATTGTTTTGTCACTTGTGGTATGCTTCTATTTGAAAGACCTTGGTGATCGCTGTCCCAAAACTTTACTCATCGTTTGGGTTTCTTCAAACACGATTTCTTGTTGTTTTCATTCTTGGATTTTTGGTCACATACTATTAAGGTATCATCTAAATCGGTCATGTAGAGGAAGTTAATTTTGGGAGGAATTGTCCTTGACAATTAAAAGTTATATTCTTGTGTTGTTGGTCACTATTTACTTTTTTCTCTTTTTGCAATTTTTCCATATAGATGTCAATTTATTTCCTTGTGGATTTGATTTCATGTACACCAATTTTATAGTACATAGATTTAGATAAATTCTATAGAGTGTTTTTACTTATGCAGCTAATCATTAGTATCAAGTATCAACTATTAAGCTTTGAAAGAGCCATTTACCAATATATGTAAACTAACTTTCTTAATTCTGTTTTTGTTGCATTGTGATGATGTAGTAACTATTATTGAAAAGCATCATCCCCTATTCATCGATTTTTATTTTCTTTCATCACTTTTCGTAAGTGGTAATTAGTTTGTATTAGGTTGTCTATGAAAAAATGGATTTTTGGGAGGGATTTTTGTGGGTTATTGAAATGTATTTTTACTTGTCAATGATTCTGGTCTTTCTCTATTTGGTAGGTATATTTAATTGATGAAGAAACATGGTTTAGAGATTTTCCGGCCTAGTCTTGAACCTAGCAATGGATTGTCATGGCAAATGACAAACATGAGTGGCGATACAGAAGTGCACAAGTAAGTTTATTAATAGTCACACCTCTAAATAAAAAAGACCATATACTTGGAGGGATTTGATTTTATTCTTTAATTTTTCCTAGTAAAAGAGCATGGTTTGAATTGTGTTTGGTTAGAGGTGAGTTTTCTTTTCTTTCAGGATTCTCAATGCTTTTTTTCCTTGATTTGATATATAATTTTAGTCTATGCTCAAAATTCTACAAAACCTCGTGATTTTTTTTTGTCCTTGGGTGTTATGTTGATAAGCTAGGATGAGGAGGCTGGATATTGGTATCAGCACCAATGAGAGATGGTCATGAGCATTGGTTGGGACGAATTAACAACTCGAGGTGTTTAAAAGATGGTCATGGAGCGTTGGTTGGAAGAGTAATATATCTAATTCATGAGGACGTTACTTAATTATTACTAAGAATATTTATGTTTATTTTTAGATATTGAAAGTTTGTTTGCGATACTCTTTTAAGTTTCAGATGTAATTACATAAAAAGTTTTAATGTGTTTTGGTACAAAAATTTTGTTGGATTATATATTCATTGCACATTAATGTCTTTACTTATTGTCTTTTTCTGTGCATTTAGATTATTTTTAATTAATCAGGTAAAAAATTTATAAAAAATAAAATATACAAAAAAATTAATACAAATAATTTCGTTGATTGGACGAATTATTTAGCGTATGAAATTCTTTTCTCCACAAATTTTTTTGTAGGGAAAATTAGGACCTAGTCCAAAATATAATTATGGTCACAAATTCTTTATTTGTTGGGACAAATTTTAGTCGACAAATATTCATTCCCCTCAAAGTTATATTCGTAGGGAAAAATAAGATTAAGTCGACAACATGTGACCACAAAATCGTTTTGCAGGCAAAAAATACTTTTACAGACAAATTGTTTTATCGGGAAAGATCTTACTAGACGAATAATATTTGTCTCCAAAGTTTTTGTAGGGACAAATCTTAGCACACAAACTTCACAAATTTGTGGACTAAACCCTTTCCCCACGATGTTTGCGCTACAAAGTTCCCAACAAAATTTTTTTGCAGAGAAAAGCCTTTGCCCACAAATATGAACATTTTCCTACAAAAATTTTTTGTATGCGGAATGTAAAATTCTTGTAGTGTTCAGCTTAAAATTTGGAATATTGAAAATGACAACAAATTTACACAATCCAAATATTATCTTCGTTCTTGTTGGAGAAAAATATGAAGTAGAGCCTTGAGAAATAATGCATTTTCATGCACTAAATGCTTGTTTGATAAAGCTTTTGTTTTTCAAAATTTATCGAACTTCATTTACTAACACGTCGTATTGGATGCATAATTTTTATCCACTTTTTCATCAAAAAATTCATTCAATCAAAATAAATGCAAATTTAAAGAAACTAGATTGTCGAATTTTTTTTTCTGAAGTGATTGTAAAGTGTTGGAATTCACGATTTCATCATAGCAAATAATTTTAATTTCATTCATCAAGTTTTAATCTTATTTATGTTTTCAATCGAATTCACTAATGTATATTGAAATTTCTCTTTCGAGTTTAAATCAATTATATCTAACTAAGTCAATCATATATATCTACAGAGGATCCGAATTATTCATTAGTTAAATGCATAGAATCTCATAGAAATTCACTATTGATCGCATGAAATCACAAATTACCATGGTCTAGTCTATTAACTAACATCTCAGATTATGAAAATAAACCATAAAAACTATGAATTATTGATAAAGTAATTCAAGTATTAAACACAATAAATAAATTAACACATGCAACTTATACGCAAAACTTGAATTATTATAAAATTAAAAGTGTAAAACTAAGTTACATCGTTTGTCCCAACTAAAAGATCAGTTGTTCATTAATAAAGAAGTAAAAAAAGCATAAATAAGAATTACTACGCATATAGAATTTATCAAATTAACAAAATAAAGGAAGTCTTACACTAAGAATTCGCTTCCCGTTGATAATTTTCGATTCCCACACCTTCACCTTGAATTTCACCTTCAAGAATTAGAGGATAGATCAATGAAATATGAAGTTTAGAGGCTTGTAAAGATTTGATTTTCATGCAAGACATGTTCCTTATATAGTTGGTTAAGAGATATAGCTGAAAAATGAAAACAATTTGTCAAATCTACTTGCTAATATTTTTTTGTACCTGCATAACGTTCATTGTTTCGATCATATCTTTATATTCCCTTATCCGATTGAGATGATTCAAAGTGTATTAGAAAGATAACTTAAATGGGCTACAATTCTTATTGAAATAAGATTTTCCCAATTCAAACGATTACTGTCCCGTCTTACTTTTACTTGCGTGCGTTTGACTCCTATAAATCTTCAAAGTATCATCTCAAACGATTATCATATTCCATTCCCATCTTACTTTTACTTGCATTCATTTGACTCCTAGAAATCTTCAAAGTATCATCTCATGGTCTGAATCAATCATTGGATATTTACAATTTGATCCACTCGTGTTTAATTTGCTCTTCGATTCTTCAACTTACACTTAAGTCATTTCAGTCTCCAAACTTATAAATTCTTCCAATTAACTTATCATTGGAATCAATTGATTTCATGCACTTTTCATGTGTATAAATTAGCTCCATTTATCATCCATTTGTCCGTTATTCACTTCAATTCCTTCATTCTCTTAACTTTTTTTTGCAATATTAACAAATAAGAAACAAATCAATACCATTTATATTCTAAAACGACAATATTTTATCCTAATTTTGAAATATTTATAATTGTATAAAAAATACACTTATCAATACCCCTAAACTATAATTATTGTTCGTCCTCGAACAAAGTAAAACTAAACTATAAAACAAAAAATGCAACTAACAATTTTTTTTTCTTTTGTCAACTTAGTTATCATGTGCCTCAAAAATTCAGATCAAAACCATAAATTAGAAAAGAACATGGAACAAAATGATAAAAATATTTCTACTTATCCAATGCTCGACTTTCATGTGTGTGTGAATAGCCAAAATCAAACGCCTACTTGTGCAAAAATATACTTAACATTATATGGCTTATCATGCACAAGGAAACCCGAATACCATGTGGTCACCTATGATTTTCTAGTAATATTCCTTACCTCTCATTGATGATAACGACTTACTGTTTTTCTCTCAAATCCCGAGGTTCCTTCTATTGTGGTATATAAATATTTTTACATTACATTTTTCCACACGAGTTATTCAGGATTAAAAATAGACATGCACAACAAGTTGTTGGTAAGCAGTCCCCAATTCCACACCTCAAATTTTCAAAGTTCTAGTCAACTAAACTAAACTTATATCATGTACTTTATTTTTATATGGACGATTTTTTCTTTTATTGTCCATGACTTTTACCATCTTTATGCAATACTTTTCTTATTTGTTTTTTATGTGACCCCTTCAGCAAGTTTTTGGTCGATGACTCCCAAGTCAGATGACTTTAGGGCATCAGGTTCAGAGAACTCTTAAAGACTTAATTACTCGAATCACAAAGACAACAAAGAAAAATTAAAGGTGTAATATTGTCTTACGGGTAAGTCCCTTATCCCTTAATCTTTCTAATTGACCCTTGTAACGAGTTTTGGGCTCACAACTCTCAAAGTCAAATGAATTTATTTAGGGTACAGGTTTTAAAGACTCTTAAAAACTTACTTACTTGAGTTGAGTCACCAAGGTTACGAATAGTGGAATAAGACATATTTTTATTATTTTATGCTAGTGCTGACTTATATCAGTTGACCAAATCCCTTCAACCAAAAGTGCAAAATCAAAAACCAACAGACCCTCATCCCATCAACACATGCATGTACTAACATTTTCACCCATAAACTGCTTCTTTAGCGATTTGGTTCTAATTCAGGGTTGGAATATCTAAAAATCTAGGCCCTGCTCTCTTTATTATTTTTAGGTCATTTTGAATTTTGAGTTTTTGAAAATATTAAAAACGCGTTTACTTGTCTATTTTTGAAAATTGAACTTCCAAAACGCAGAATTTTTTAACAAACAAAACCCAAAATGACTAAAAGTCGTTTTGGTTATTTTTAATGAAAAAATACCCAAATATAAAAAACACGGGAAATGACTATTTTTCACATTGTAGCTTCCTAGCTCAAATGGGAGCGCTCAACTGGCACGGTTCTTGCATCCAGAGGTTGCGTGTTCGAGTCCTCCTAATGCATTATAGATGAAACTATTTTCTTTTTCTTTTTCCCTAAAATGCATATTGCAAAAACTTTAAATAAATTTGTAAACAACGAGATTTGAACCCTAGCCACCCGGATCATTATTTGTTAATTTATTTTGCCATTATATATAAATCCATGTTAAGATTTTGTTGGTATGGGGTTGGATTTTTGTTTAGCTGAAACAATATTAATGATGAATTTATTGACATAGAGAACTAACTGATTTATTGATATTAAAATTAATGTAATTCAACAAATCAACCATTTTTTATATATAAAATATCATAAAATAAATATATCAGAAAATTACAAAGTAAACGCATTTTTCAGTTTTCTATTTTTGGAAACAGTTTTTTAAAATCACAAAGAGAACATGTTTTCAGCAATCCCAAAATAAACAACCAAAATCCAAAACAAAATCCAAAATTCAAAATTCAAAATCGAAACACAAAGAGAACGCTCCCCTAAGTTTTGAGATTATATAGTCATTCCTATATTTATGTTACATAAATATACCCCACATATGTTAAACATACTCCTACACAAGTAATAATTTAACAATCGATATGTGCTCAGGAATATGAAAATCTAACATGGATAAATAGTCAATAAAAATCAAGTTCTCACGTTATCCTTTATTCTAACTAGAGCATAAAATTGATCAAAACTATAACCCAGTTTTACGCTCTGCAAGTGCACGGTTCACGCAAGTAATAAAGTGGACGTGAGTCCAAGTATCGATCTCACAGAGATTGTTTTAAATTATATTTTAGACTATTCCCTTAACCGGAATAAGGAATTTGTTTGAGTTTGACAATTTTTGTTTTTGAAAATTAAAAAAAAAATTAATCTAAACAATAAGAAAATTTGATTTGTTAAAACTTATAAAAGCAAACGCGTTAGAATTAGGAATTCATTTTAACCAAATCATCCATGTATTTAACCAAATCATTTAAAGACAACTTATGGGGTTTTGAATATCTATGTTCCTAAAATGTTTTAAATCCTCTTTCGAGCGATGCATAAAAACCTATCTCTAAATGCCAATTGACTATATTTCTATGACAATTAACCAATTAGAAAATCATTACTATATAGGATAACAAAAAGCATAGGGGTATATTTCTATCCCCTATCGGACTTTGTGGCAATTAAATAGCTTCTAATGAAATCCTACTCTTTCGAATATAGAAAATCATAAAGACAATCACACAAAAGCTGGCCAAAAAATTGCATAATAATAAAGGCACTTATTTAATTGCATCAAACTCATAAACTGCATATATTAAATAATTGGTAAAAACATGGAATCAAATAGTTAAAACTTTATCACAATTCTAACACAAGATTTCTAGCCTAAAAATATGATAAAAGATAAATCACAACTATGATAATCCTTTTCACCATGTTGTAAAAGAATCTTCAATCATGCGCCAGTTGGTTCCTTGAAAGTTCGACAGCCCTTCGAGATCACCTTTGACAAGTTTGGAACCCCCCATCTCGTGCCTTATGCCATGTATTTATAGATTTCCACGAATTCTAGGTTAATTGAGGATAAAAACTGCTGAATTCTGTGCAAAAAGCTCAGCTGCGGCCCAGTCGAATAACCGTGCGACCGCACGGTTCAAATATGCCCGATCGCACGACGCTGCGGTAAGTTTTAGTTGCTGATTTTTTTGGCTGTGTGACCGCACGGTATTACGGTTTAAGGCAGTTTTCTGACTTTTAAATGTTACAAGTTGGTCCCCTGTCTTTTAATTGCACAGCAAGTCCTCCAACTTCTGATTGCTGGAATTTTAGCCCCTGAACTTCTGATTTCTTCCAAATTTGATTTCTTCTTCCAATTGACCCTTTAATTAACTACATCAACTCTCGATTTGCTTACTTTGACACTTTTAACATCCAATAGCTTTAATTTAGCTTTAACTCCATTATTTTCATGAATTTTGGATTATTCCTGAAATATAAACAAATAAAATAGAATAAATAGCAAATCTTATTGAATAAACTATTAAAATCCTACTTTTATGATAGAAATAAGTATATAAAATACACTTATCAACACCCCCAAACTAGAATTGTTGTTCGTCCTCGAACAAAATAAAACTAAACTATAAATGTAAAAAGGCAAATTAAAAAAAAATATGTTTTTGCTTTTGTCAACTTATTTACCATGCGCTTCAACAATCCAAATTGACGCTTCACTTTAGAAAAAGAAATATGAACAACATAAAATATTTTCATTCATCTGATGCTCAACTTCATTGTGTGTGTGTGAATAGCCAAAATCAACTGCAAACTTATGCAAAAATAAACTTGACAATGTGTGACTTTTTATGCAAGAGTAAGCCCGAATTCCATGTGGTCCACAATGATTTTCTTTTGATTTTCCTTACCCTCTCATGGATGAGCACAACCTTACTGTTTTTCTCTCATATCTCGAGGTCTTTCCTATTGATGTGGTTTCTAAACATGTATAAATTGCATTTTTCCACATAAGGCAGTTAGGACTAGACAAATATGCACAACAGATCAAGAATAATTAACAAAATGTTAGGAATTTCAATCAACAAAGCTTATACCATTTTACTCCCTTTTTTTTTTCATAGGGACGACTTTTTCTTTTAATGTCCTTGTCTTTTACCATCTTTGTGCAATACTTTTCATACTTGCTTTCTATATGAACCCTGTAGCGAGCTTTAGGTCGGCATCTCCCAACTCAGTTAAGCTTAGGGTACCAGGTTCAGAGAACCCCTCAGACTTAATTACCCAAGTCATAAAGGCTTAAACAGAAAAAGTTAAAGATGTTTTAACGTCTTATGTGTAAGTCCACTCTCCGTACTTACTTTCTAGTTGACCCATATAGCGAGCTTTAGGTCGGCAGCTCTCAACTCAGTTGAACTTAGGGTACCAGGTTCAGAGAACCCCTCAGACTTACTTGCTCGAGTCAAAAAGGCATTTGAAGAGTAGAATAAGACCTTCAGCATTTTTCTGTTTTTATGCTGGTTATTATGGTTTATACTTGTTGATTGAAACCCCTTACACTAAAGATGCACAATTAAAAACTTCTAATCTTAAATCCATCAATGCATATTCATACTAACCTTCCCACCCCCAAACTGCTTTTCTACATTTCAGGTCGGGATCTAATTTTCTTAGGGTTTGGGATTTTCAGTTAGTTCTATATTCAAATTGCACAAGTTTACCCCAAAACTATCAAGCATCTCCCTGCACAAGTTTTTATTCGAAAGTGGCTATGAGCTCAAGTTTGATTAAAGTCTTACATGGATGAATGTTAAGAAAAATTTTAGTTCACGTGTTGCCCAATTTTCTAACCAAAGCACAAAATTCAATTCAAATCATGTCATAAGCAATAAATAATTCAACAAAAAAATTTCAATTTTTTCACTTTTTATGATTTTTTCACATTCTTCAATTTTTTTTGAATTTTCTACCCAAAATCGAATAAATGTGTATATGAAAGCACATGAATGGGATTCCCACCCCCAAACTAGAATCATACATTTTCCTCGATGTATTCAAAACAAATAAAGAAAATAAACACAGAAATAACAAAGAGGGTTAATGTACTTCCCGGGTTTTGAGAGTTGGTATTCCCATTTTTGAAGTTTTGACTTAAATGCTTTGTTGGATGAAATGACCATCTACTTCCTTTTCCATGTTCGACTTGAAGTGTCCCATGATGATATGTTCCTTGCAAATAAACATTAATGGTCATTAGAAACATAATTATCACATAGGAATTAAAGAAAATCAACACAACACACCCAAAATAGAACTTAGAAAAAAGTTTGAAATTTTTGAAAAGTGGTCGACCACTGATTTTCAGCCCTTGACATCGCCTTGAAAAAGTGAAAATTTCCCGAGACATGTTACGGACATATGAAAGTATATAACTCAGTCTACAACATATCAAAAATTCAGCAAGTTTGGAGTTCATTTGGGTCATGAAAAGCTGTGACAAACTAAGTGATATGAAGCTGAAATTGGTGTTGTGGTGTTGTGATGCCTTGCAATGAGGTGCATTGAAGTGCAAATATGTTCATGTCGAGTTTCATGCTTTAAATCGATATAAACATGGATTGAACGATGCACAAATGATGTATAATATGTAATGAAGGTGATCATCCAAAAAGAATTTCAAAAACTCAACAAAACATTCATTGTGACATTAATTCAAACACCTTGCAGGTACATGAAGAAATCAATGGAGAACATAGAGTTGGAGACTTGAATTTACCCAAAATTTTTCACCTACAAATCACAATTCAATATCTCTAATCCTAGCCTAAACCCATCATCAACTATCCACAATTTCACAATTTACAAAAAGAATGAGGAACAAAAGATTATGCATGATTTTGTGAAATTGTATAGAAATTCATACATCTTGAATGTTTTTGATGCAATCCAAGACATGAAATAGAGTTAAAATGATGTACAAGTAATGGTGACTAATTGGGGACTCAATGTGTGATGATTTGGGGGAGGTAAAACGGGTTTGAAAGTGGTTAAAAAGAGAGAATTCAACATATAAATGAATCTGCCGAAACTGTTCAGTATTGAACCGTGCGACCGCATGGTATAAAAGGCGATGACCTGAAATTTTTTCATTTTTCGATTTTGGACTCCGTTTTCGACCCCTAAACACATCCAAATGCATGCAACCAACTTCTAAACTATATGCACGTGTCTTAAGCTAGATTCTCAAGTGGAAGATTGTAATGAAAAATGACAAAACAAATAAAAATGCAATGGAAACTAAAAGTGCAAAAACGTGCAAAATAGAATACTAGAATTATTTAAAACACATAACAACTCAATGCATGCACTCTAAATACACTAGTGCTCCTAAAATGCAATGTCAAGTAACTAAACAACAATCAAGCAATAAAATAACTCAAAAGCAATAAACAAAATAACTAAAGAAAAGGGTTTGAAAAATTGGGTTGCCTCCTAACAAGCACTTCATTTATAGTCTAGAGCTAGACTATTTTTTGCAAATTGCGTTGGTCGTTCAAGGAACTTTAAACAAAGCTTTTGATGACCTTCTTTGCTTGTGTCGGTTGAAGTTGTACCAATTTTCATTCCTACTCCAAAAGCTCACTTTGTCTATGTCATGTATCTTGATGTCGCAAATTGATTCAAACTTCAATACATAAACTTCAATCACCTCGTCTGTGCCAATGACGAAATCAATTATTGCGTAGTCAATGGAGTTGGAGGATTGCATGGTATAGTCTGCATCTTTCAATGTCTCTGTTTTTGTTTCCCTTATTGTGATCAACTCCTCTATTTCCATATGATTTTCTTCTTTGATTGAGGTTTCATTGAGCTTTACTTCCAGATCCTGAATTGTTGACAATGAAACAGTGGCATCTTCATGACAATTATTTTCCTCTTGGTCTGTTTGTTGAAAGCCCGGTAGACGTGATTCCCTTAATTGATGTTCATTTACGCTTGGTAAAAGAAATACCTCACATGGCAAATCAAGCACATCAAATTTAGTTGAGAGTGAGACAAATAATGAAGCAGATAATGTATCCAGGATAGCTTCGTTAACTTCATATTTGGCTTTTAAATCTCGTAGTCGCTCTCCTATGATAAAATCTGCTACTAGCATATCATCATCTTCAACTCCTTGAGCTATCAATAGTTGTTCCCTTATGAGGAAATCACGTACAGACATTGCGTTGAAGTCAACCACAGCCATCTCGAATGTCGAGTATCAAGACCTAAGAAGAAAACATGACAAATAGTGAACGAACTAAAAAGAGACTAAAAATAACAGAAATAAACTAAAAATAAAAATAAAGCGGTAAAAAGTCTGAATTAGTGAAAGTAATCTAAAAATAAATTTAAACTACAATCCCAGACAACGGCGCAAAAAACTTGATACGCTCCGCAAGTGCACGGTTTGCGCAAGTAATAAAGTGGACGTGAGTCCAAATATCGATCCCACAGAGATTGTTTTAAATTGTATTTTAGACTATTCCCTTAACCGGAATAAGGAATTTGTTTGAGTTTGACAATTTTGTTTTTGAAAATTAAAATAAAAATTAAACTAAAAAATAAGAAAATTTGATTTGTTAAAACTTATAAAAGCAAACGCATTAGAATTACGAATTCATTTTAACCAAATCATTTAAAGACAACCTATGGGGTTTTGAATATCCATGTTCCTAAAATGTTTTAAATCCTCTTTCGAGCGATGCATAAAAACCTATCTCTAAATGTCAATTGACTATATTTCTATGACAATTAACCAATTAGAAAAGTATTAAAGGTCAATGAACACTATATATGATAACACAAAGCATGGGGGTATATTTCTATCCTCTATCGGACTTTGTGGCAATTAAATAGCTTCTAATGAAATCATACTCTTTCGAATATAGAAAATCATAAAGACAATCACACAAAACCTGGCCAAACAATTGCATAATAATAAAGGCACTTATTTAATTGCATCAAACTCATAAACTGCATATATTAAATAATTGGTAAAAACATGGAATCAAATAGTTAAAACTTCATTACAATTCTAACACAAGATTACTAGCCTAAAAATATGATAAAAGATAAATCACAACTATGATAATCCTTTTCACCATGTTGTAGATGAATTTTCAATCATGCGCCAGTTGGTTCCTTGAAAGTTCGACAGCCCTTCGGGGATCACCTTTGACAAGTTTGGAACCCCCCATCTCGTGCCTTATGCCCTGTATTTATAGATTTCCACAAAGTCTAGGTTAATTGAGGATAAAAACTGCTGAATTCCGCGCAAAAAGTCCAGCTGCGGCCCAGTGGAATAACCGTGCGACCGCACGGTTCAAATATGCGCGATCGCACGACGCTGCAGGTAAGTTTCAGTCGCTGATTTTTTTTGCCGTGCGACAGCACGGTATTACAGTTTAAGGCAATTTTCTGGCTTTTAAATGTTATAAGTTGGTCCCTGTCTTTTAATTGCACAGCAAGTCTTCCAACTTCTGATTGTTGCAATTTAGCCCCTGGACTTCTGATTTCTTCCAAATTTGATTTTTTCTTCCAATTGGCCCTTTAGTTAACTGCATCAACTCTCGATTTGCTTACTTTGACACTTTTAACATCAAATTGCTCGAATTTAGCTTTAACTCCATTATTTTCACGACTTTTGGGTTATTCCTGAAATATAAACAAATAAAATAGAATAAATAGCAAATATTCTTGAATAAAATATTAAAATCCTACTTTTAGGATAGAAATAAATGTATAAAATACACTTATCACCTAGACTATAAACAAAGTTTTTGTATCCCAAATAATCGAATGGGTGCAAAAGAATGAGATTATCATCCCCAAATTAGAATTATACATTGTCGTCAATGTATGTAAACTAGATACATCAATTATACATAAAACATAAGAGCGAAGTTCAAGTACTTCCAGGGTTTGGAGATGAGATGTAATCATTTGAAGCTTTTCTTTGATGTCTCTTAGATGATTTCGATCCGTTTCTTGCATTTCCAAGCTTGGTTTGATGTGTTACAAGTGCGGTATTCCTCGCAAATAAGAGATAAGTATCAATGTATCATTAGGAGCATAAACACCACTAAGAAACTCAAATAGATCAACACCAATTTAATATGCTTGTATTAAAAACTTTAGCTATGGGATTGTATCATGGTACATTACTGTGTTGAACGTGGTTGGAACTTTGCTATGTTAATTAAAATATTAATTATATTTCTAAACAAGAGTAGAAAAAAAATATATGTACATAAATTCCATAAATCTAATCTAAATACATGAAAAAAGAAAAAAAAAATTATATGCATACAAATTTACGAAAAAATGCAACCAAGAAAAAAAACACATTCGCCGATTTCCAAAAGAATGGCATTTTGACCAGATTATACAAATCTGGTCAAAATGCAACTTGTTTGCTAGCAAAATCGAGAAAGTGAAGCTCCTTTCCAATGCGAGGAACAAAACACCTATAGGTTGAGAACTTCCATGTCCAGAAAAATGTTCGAGGCAAAATTGAAAGAAGGCTATAGACCATTTGCACCAAGTTTCTATTCATAAATACCTTCCATTTGGTAAATTTATGTATAAACAACACATTTTTCCAACCACTTTTATCCACACACATTTTTTAACACTATTTTTTAACCTCACATTTTACCTAAAAAAATCACTTTCTTTCATGCTAAATTATGTTGATGGATATTAGGTGAGGATTTACTGGTACAACCGCATACCCAAAACATACATCAAAGCATAATGCTAACTAGTATTTTCATTCGAGCGATGCAGGAGATTTCTATCCGTGATAGTGATTTCGATGAAAATTTATGAAAATATGTTGATTATACAACAATGTCGAATAAAAAAATATAGTACAAATAACATTCTATTACAAAAATTTATCGAATTTGAAACTTTAAAAAATACAAAACTAATCAAAATAGGAAATCCTATATATACACCCCCAATGTACCGCACTCCGCACCTTTTAAAGTTTGACATTTAATTAAATTTGTTTTGACTTTTATTTACATTTTTCGCTAAAAAATTTGTCCACCTCATCACCAATTTTCATTTTAATATATTTTTTTATTGCGTTTATTTTTAATGTGTTGCTTAATTATTTTTTTCGATTATCTTTTCTTTTTTTCATCATTTTTTAAACATGCCAAATTTTTTTTTTTCAAAAATAAAGAGATAAATTTTATTTTATTTAATTTATACATTTGTAACGAAAATTTGATGTCAAATAATTAACTATTCTTGTGATATGCACATTGAAGAACGTACTCATTTAAATGATATATTAGGAAGTAGATTTTTAATGATTTTATTTATTTATTTCGAAATATATTAGTCCAATTTTTCATTTCTAACGTAACACATTTATATAGAAAATATTTATTTCAACTCTTACTGGAATAAATATAATTTTTTTTTTTTTTACAAAAATTCAGATTTGACGGGAATCTACGTGTGGATTCCCGTGACCGCTATTTTTGTCAAAAATTTAAATTTCTAATCTTGTTAGTTAAATTATATATAATTTAAATTCTATAAATTATGCAATGAGTTCACCATTTTTTTTATTCATTTTAGGAGATGACGAGTTAATTCTTTCAAATTAATGGAAGTCATTGATTCAAGATAAAAATTATTTGATTTTTTTTATATAAATTGAATTGAATTCAAAGAATCAAAATAAATTAAATGATTCGGACGAATTCTAGCTTAAGGCACTGTTTGGCGGCTAAAGTCAAGGGAATTGGAATTATAATTTTGTATTATTTGAATTTTCTAGGTAAGATATGTAATTAAAAATTGGATAGAGAAATTTTTAATGGTTAAAAAATGATTTGAGAAATTGTACCAATTATAATTTGGATTTTAAATCTTTTATCCGAATGGAGCCTAAAATATATCTGACTTTTCTTGTGAAATTAACTTATGTTTAACGATTTTTATAATATGCATATTGATGTAATGGTCCATCTAATATATAGTAATTCGATTTTTTCATTTATTTATATTCAAATATAGTAATTCGATTTTTTATAATGTGCACATTTATTTATATTCAAATATAGTAATTCGATTTTTTCATTTCCAATGTAACATATTTACGTAGAATATTCTTGTTACAACTCTTACTTAATATGAAGTAAATATAAATATTTTTTATTTTAAAACAAAAATTGAAATACAGAAAGTGCATTTTGGTGGAAAATTATGTGTGTGGATTCTATGTCAGATATCTTATTATTATTATAATTATAAATAAATATAAATTATAATATAATATAATATAATAATATAATAATATAATATAGATGTACTTTCATGAGGAGCCCACAACTTTGCACAAATGAAAGGTTTTCATAATTCCCAATAACTATGACACGTGGGAAAATTCACACAATCAATCACATACAATTTACAACAACACAACAAAGATCTCTTTAATTTTAATCAATTGTTATAAACCTGGCAAGAATCGAAAATATTTTATTGAAAAACAATTGGGTACAACCACATAAGTATGGTCTGCTTGCAATACTGTTAAAGAAAATTCATAATATTTATACACATAAAGACCATGTAACTAATTCAAAATTTGAGATCTCTATGACTAACAAAAATCATATTCTAAAATTGAAGGCTATCTGGATCTTGTGGAAAATAAGACCGCATCATACCCTCTCAATATTTTCGACCACAATAGCATTTTTACTACTACATTATCCAAAAATCAATCTCAGAGCTTTTATTTTATACAATTCAACAACCAAATAAATGTGACCCATCAAACCAACATGTTTTCTCGTTGTACAAAAGTGTGTGAGAAACACTGTATCTGTCCTCCCAGATTCAGACTTATTAAAAGTAAACCATACTTGCACCACCAAGCATCAACATTTCTTTTGTAGACTAACCAATAGCCTAGAAAATACAAGCGAAAATGCATATTCAAGTAACCATAGCCATATTGTAAATTGATTAATTATCTGTTTAAAAAGTTAATCTATAACAACTCAGCAGTCGTACCATATAATGCATTAATCTAGAATACAATCGATGTAAAGATATTAGTATATTACATTGTTTCTCACAAGATAGTTGAAAGAAAATGGTCATGGACACATTTAATGAGCAATACTAATCTTAGCTCTATATAAACATAACCTATATAGATTCAAAATTACATGGTTGACTAAGAAATCTATATGTAACTATTTTGCGTAGATAAATAAATAATCAATGCTTAATAGTACCTCTCCAATGATGAGACTATCGGAGTATGCATTTACACTTTGGAATTTTGGGACAATGCTTTTTACTTGCTTATTAATATTTTTATCCTTTGATAACAAGTCAACATTTTTAAAATTTTTCCAAACTAAAAAAGGTAATTAAAAGTAACTTTACTTTTTATAAATTTAGTCGAACATACACATACATGCTCTAGCATGTTTCGAGTAAATCTACAGTCATTAAGCATGATCCCCAAATGTGATGGCACAGAAATCCGAGAAAGTATACCCTACAACGAACCACGTGTAAGTCAAATGCCTTGATTTGAAGAGAATAATATTGATCCCAATTTCTCATATCATGTTGATACTAAAAAAAAAATCTAGTCTAGTATCATTCTCTCAACCTTCTATGATCGTATTTTTTTAAGCATTAGGTCATGTCATTGATCACATATTTGTTTAGGTTACTTGGCTCGGTCATTTTATAAAGCCAAAAACATTTCACCAAGAGGAAATTTTGCTTCATTTATTTCATAAGAAATTTGAAAAATTGTACTTGTAGGTCTTGAGAGCTTTCAATGCAACATCACAGGGTATTCAGGTAAGTGAATCCATGAGAGAAAGAACCTATCAAATTTTGAGTAAGAGGGATGGGTTAACCTTGTAAAAGATTATAAAAATCTTAGGAAAAGACAAATTAAAATGATGCATCTAATAGTATCATTATACATATATATACTTCTAATAAGAAAGATTTAAGTTCGCAAGAAATATCCATATGCCCTTGATTAAATTTGAAATCTTTTTTAGCAAACTCCTCGTAATCTTAGGGGTCATTCTCTTTGTATTTCGATTTTGAGTTTTGGATTTTATTTTGAATTTTTTGTTTTGGATTTTTTTTTTTTTTTTTGATTGTTGAAAACATGTTCTCTTTGTAATTTTGGAAAACTGTTTTCAAAAATAGAAAACTGATCAAAAATGCGTTTACTTTGTAATTTTCTGGAATGATTATTTTGTGATATTTTATTTGTACAAAAATTGTTTATTTGTTGAGTTATATTAATTTTAATGTCAATTTATCATTTAATTCTCTATTCAACAAACATTTTTGTTACTCTAGCAAGTAATAAAACTTGAAATATAAACTAATTAATTTATATTAGTTCATATATTGGAATGTATTTCAATTGTAACCACATTAGCATTAAAATTAAAATCCCATCACCAGATTGATTTATTAAAATTAAAATCCTACTCCAATGCATGGAATAGAATTCAATATGAGTCCACAAGAAATGAACATAGTGTAGAACTGAGAATACTTCCTAGAAGAAGAAAAATATTGTAACTTTCTCTGTTCACTTGAAATTCATTGGCTCAACTGAAACAATCAAATGAGCAACTTCATGGACACAAAATTACCAGCAGTAGATGGTCCCACTGATAAACCAAAATTACAATCTAAACTAGATTCAGACAATTTATTATTCAAACATCTTGGTCTTCTTTTCACTTCATCGTCCGTCCTTAGGAGAAATACTTGTTCTTGCCCCCTGCTTTTGGTTCTGTGCAAGCACTGTTGCTGAATGATTCCTCTAATTTTGGCATATTGGCTATGGAACTTGATAAAAATGTGTTTTTTGCTTTCCATAATTTAAGGCTTGTACACTTAATTCTTGACTCCTCTGATTTCCCTTAACAAGTGAGATAACTATAGCTACAACAGATATCGATAATCTTCCTGTAAAAGAAGCTTCTGTTGAACAATCACCAGTGAGGGTTGTAAAGTGCTCATTGCTTGACCTTAATACTGAAACGTCATCTAACTTTTGTGGCATATCAACTGCACATCTGCATCAACCACAAACAGAGAATGACAAGAATTTAACAAGAAGCAATATATCATTAAAAACAAAGAGCATGTATGATTGGGGCGTCACTACAATCACTACTTAGTTTAATTCCCACTTAAATAAGAATTGTGGGCACTAAATCTAAAATAATGAGACAAGGGAGAAGTCATATCATGATGAACCTGAAAATGAAAATCATGCTCGTGTGAGTATCTGGTTCCAGTTAGCATATTATGACCTTAGTAATTGAGATCAAATCTTAATCTGTAACAAAAATTATTCAATGTTTAATAAAGTAATCCCACAAAGCTTATAATATGAATAATGTAGGCTCTATGGAAAATCAGATGTTGAAAAACTGTCTATATATTTGCATACTTGCACATTGAACTAGACTAGCACATAAGAGGAAATCAAGGCTTTTGCCTACCAGAAATCTCCCTATTCACTATTGAACTCAAAAGGTTCTTTTATATTGGCTAAAATGTGTTCTTCTCCAACAACAAATCAACTGAAAGAGAAACTGATAATGCTTCACCATAATATTTTGATGTAAGATGTATTAACACAAGCTAGTGAGTAAAAGCAAAGGATACAGGTTGTGCAAACATTCCAAATAGTTGCAACATACGAATAATGGAAGACTTCATAATTCCATTGAACTCAAACCCACCCAAAAACACTGTTAAAGCAAATAACTAATGCTTGTGAAATAAAAAAGATAATTGAATATTACTTCCTTAAGTTAGTCATGATAAGAGTCTTTGATATTTGTCTTTCTCCATGCACTCAGGTCAAATAGATTCATCCCATATGCCCGAGCACATTCATCAGCATTCAAATCGGCATTAATCCAGTCAAGACTTAGGTTCGGCTGGAACTTCTTCGAAAATCAGCATTTATCCCCAAACGAGCAGCACAGATCCCAATACTGGTTGGAAACCGCAACACCCAGTTGAAGCCAAGTTCAGGTGAACAATCTGACGCACCTACCAGCTCGTGATATCCCTACGAAATAATAACTTGTTGAAATAAGCCTGAATCTAAATCTAAGGAAGAAGACTCAGTCTCCAAACCCAAGTAATTACAAAATTTTCGTCACCAGATATTCTAAGATTGTTGAAATACTAAGCATGTTGAAGTATTGTTATCTACAAATATTCAGTCTTATAAAATAAATAATAGGTTCAATGTGGAATACATTATTTTTTGCACTTCGGATTATTCAAAGTATTTGATATTGTGTGTGACATTTAAAAATTGAAGTGGCATATAAAATCTCTAACAGAATGCGTGTAGCGTAAGAATTTCAAGACAATTTTTCGCGTAATATATATATATATATATATATATATATATATATATAAATAATTGAATGAGAAAATATTAACAGTTAGGGTTTCACGTTAGATAACGTAAATAATTTTATTGCTACTTAAATCATCGAGTAATAATAAAGATAAACACGTCATTAACAAGTAAATAAACAAATTAGGTCAACATTATCATCATGACGTTTAAAGTATAAAATTTGGGACATCGTTATCTTTAGTAAGTATCAATACTCCCTTTGGCAGGTATTGATACTTGAGTTTAAAAAGTGGCTCAAAGATTTAAATTTTAAATAAGTATTGATATTTAAGTTCAAGGTATCGATACATACCAATAAAATTAGGGTCCGTTTGATTACACAAAATTTTCCATGGAAAATGGAATATGTTTTCCAATTCCCACTTTTGGTTTGTTTGTTTGACAAAATTTTCCATATAAAACTTTTTTCGCGGACTCCACTTTTTCTTTCATTTTCCTTGATTTGGTGGAAAAGATTTTCTTTGGGTTTTGGTGGAAAAATGTTTTCCATGATAGATAGAAAATGATTTTGGACACGTTTAATCAATTTTGTTGTTGTTAATTGACTTATTTTCTTTCCAAAAAATAACATTATCATCATCAAGTACAAATATATTTAAAAAGTAAAAATTTTTTTTTTTTGATTAAAATAGCAAAAAATTACTTTATTTTCCATGGAAAATAATGTCAATCAAACAACAAAAGTTGGAAAATTCCCTACTTTTTCCACCTAGAAAATTAAACCAATCAAATACATTAAACTTCTAATTCCCAATAATTCAATTACCTAGAATTCAATTCCCTGAAATTCATTTTCTTTCCACCCAAATTCCACCATCGCTATCAAACGGACTCTTAGAGTTTAAAGACAAGAATGTAAAATCATAATATCTTTTTACATATTTTAATAGTTATTACAAAAGTAGGAATAAGATTATACAAAATTAGATCAAAAGGATTCAAAGACCTTAACTACGGCGTTCTGTTTGTATTTTATTTTGTATTTTCATTTTCGAAAATGTTTTGTGTTTTGTGTTTTCATTTTTGTTTTCAAATTTGATGAAAACGCGTTTGGTTTGTCATTTCTGAAAACTGTTTTTGAAAATGAAAAGCTGGAAAACACGTTCTGTTTGAAATTTTGCAGAACACTATTTAAACTATTTTTAATTAATTTGCTTGCAGAATACTACTAACTCCAACTCAAATTTCCTTTCACAATACACTAAAAATATGGTTACATGCAACACACTAATGTGAGCATTAAGAGTCTATATTAACACAGTTTGGTCAGGTTCGGGACTTGAGAAAGCTCTACTTCTATTAAAATCCAGAAAATGCAAGTTCTTTCAAAACCATCTGAGTCCATTTATCATTGCATTTTTTGAAATATAACAACAAGAATTCTCATTTAATTTTTTTTTGGTAATATTGATATTGAATTCAATAAAACTTTATTTAAACTAAGTTCCAAGTTAGGATAATTCTAAAAAAAAAAAAAAAAAAAAATTCTTTATTTAAGCTTAGTTCCAAGTTAGGATAATTCTAAAAAAAAAAATAATAAAAATAAATAAATAAAAACTTTATATTAAGCTTAGTTCTAAGTTAAGATAATTTTATAAATAAAAAAATAAAAAAAAACTCCCAAAACGCGTTTTCCGCGTTTTGGACATTTTTTGTCGAAATACATACAAAACGCTCGAAACGATGTTTCGGGCGTTTTCCGTTTTGTGTACAATTTTTTTTTTTTTTTTCAAAATGCGTTTTTGAAAATGGTAAAGAGAACGCGTTTTTAGCGTTTTCAAAAATAAAAACAGAAAACGACCTCAAAACAGTAAAGAGAACAGGGGCTTATATTTTGAATAATTCTATTTGTACAAATTATGAATGATAAATTGGGTTACTCTTCCCTCACATGAAGCAGTTTGTACGTATAACAAGACCCTTATATTTTATCCTAACTTGCATTAATTTGAAACAAAGGTAAAAATTTAGTAGCTTTTCGGAATTAAATGATAAGTTTTGGGACTAAATCTCACATTTATTAAAATTGGGACTAAATTGCAATTTACAAAAAGTTAAAAATCAAAACCTAAACCCCTAAACCCACCCAATCCGTCTCCTTCTCTATTCCGCCCCTCTCCATCTCATCTCCATCCCGACACTCCCCTATCCTTCAGCCGGCAGCCTGCTTCCAGCCGCCGAGTCATCACCGCTCCGAACCACCACGCGCCACCTCCATTGTCGGTGAGCCCTCTAATCTCCTTTCCCTCGTCTATCATACAACTACACAAGTCACACTCATACACGCGCGCGCGTGTATTCATGTTGAAACTATGTTTATATATGAATGATATGTACATATATAATTCATTTTCAGATTCAAAACTTATAAATTTAGTTTGTTAAATCGACATTTTAGTTTAAATTTCGAGTTATATTTCATATTTGGAATATGTATATATTTTGTATTTATATTTTTCAGATTTGATAAATTGAGAATTCAGGCTGGTTGGTTTACTTTAGGTTTAATTTACAACCTTATTTGAGAATTTTTAGATTTGTTATAGTTATGAAATTTTTTTCGAGTTATGTAAATTTGAGTTTGAGTTTGAGTTTGAATTAAATGATAAGAAAACTTTCTAATGTGCATTGAAATTGTTTGTTTGTTTAGAATATGGTTTTATGTATTTTGGTCATGACGTAAGGTCACATTCAGGTCAAATTGAGGTTTTAAACTCGTTTAGGAGTTTTGTTAGTATTAAAAGAATAGTCAATGTGTTTCCGAACTAAAAGATATTTTTCATTAATCAATGGAAATAATTAGGATTTGTGGGCACATCGATGTCGCGGGCAATCGAGACACCTCCACGTGCTATCTAAGAAAGAAAGTGAATATTAAGGGCGTCAAGTAAGTAAATTTTCCCTATTTCCATCAAGGTTGAATGTTAATGTGGAAATAATGTGCTTAAGTGACTATCTTGCAATTTACTTGCTTTTGATGCTTCTCGTTTATTTTATGCAAGTATGTGTTACTTAAGGAAATGTTCAAGCATGCATGTCATCATTTCATTGCCCTAAAAAGCATGCATTGTCATAGAATTTGGAAAGTCAAATATTTTAAAATGAAAAATGTGTAAAAGTGCAAGTTTGTTCAAAAGATATATCCCAAGTTTTTTTTGAAAGAATGGATATACTTCTATGCCATAAAAGGTGTGAGTGGAAAATGGGACGCGGGGATTGGTGTACCGATTGAAAGTAAAAATGAATGTACCGCATTGCAGTGGAGGGAACTCAGATAAAAAAATGAAGGTACTACATTGCGGTGGAGTGAATCTTGTTCCAAATAAGAATTGCCCATTACATTTTGATTGGCTAAAAAATATACCAAGTGAGCTAACGGTAGAATGAATTGAAAGTTTTGAAATGTTTGAATGTTTTGAACAGTTAAAGTGAATAGAGATACATATTTCGATGTATTTAAAGCATTTCATGTCATGAGCATGCATTGCATGGACGAAGTTTACTTGCTGAGCTTTATAGCTCACCCCTCTCTTTTCCCCCAATTTTAGGTGATGAAAGTTAGATGATTTGAGGAGAGCGCTTGAGGGTAGACTTGGGCAGTACCCGTAGTATTACTTTTAAAAATAAACTTGAATTGGAATTTAGTCAAGTTTTCATTAATTATTTCTTTATCTGCTTATTCTTTAAATTATTTGATTGAATTTAGTTTGAATTAGTCATTTATATTTCATCTAGTGGTTAGTCTATCTCCTAATTCATTAATTGGGGTTTATGATTTGAGTTTTTTATGTTGAGGAGTTGAGAATTGATTTTGGAGTAATTAGTGTTGTTAAGTTTGTTGGAGTTGTGTTTGATGTTTTAAATCGTTGTGGTTAAATGTTGAATGTGTTAAAATTGTTATTGTTTGTTTTGATGTCCCTCTACAAGTTGGTAAGTCCAATTTATAGGGGGAGACTTTGCCGATAGAATTTTACAAATAAAAAAATCTTCATATTTAAATGATTTATTTCTGCATTTAAATTGAAAGGAAGTTAACACGTCTAGGTTTAAAATTTTTAAACTTGGGGTGTTACAATTGATATACATATCTGTTATGCTTTTTATTTCATGAAATCGTTGTCATTATATTCTATACACAAATGTTGGCAATTTCTGATTATAAACTTTGTTTATCTGATTATTTTAGTGGAAAAAAAATAAAGAATCTTATTGAAGTTAGTCCTTAGAGAGATTCTCTAAAGCTGTGGCATTGTAGATTCTTCTTTCTATCAATGTTGGTGATTTCATTTTTCTGTGACACTAACTACGTGATCTTGCAGGTAGTATTGGGCGGACACCACACACTTCCGTAAAAATGAGCAAATCAACAGTATGGTCCCGCCTTCTCCGCCATCAGCTCCGCCGCATCTTAGAACCACCAAAATGCCTCTCACCTCCATTTCCACCTCCCAATCTGTCCACCACTATTCCTTTCACCTCCCAGTTTATCCGTAATTACAGCACCAATTTCACCAACTTGTCGTTGAATGCACGTGTCTCCGCCGCGGACCGAGCGCTGCAGGAGCTCTCGGTCCAGATGGAGCGCGAAAGGAAACGCGAGAAAGAGGAGAGGCAGAAAGCGGGACTGGATACTGCCGATATTGATGCCGATTACGATGAGGATTACATGGGTGTGGATTCGATTATTGAGAAATTGGATAAACAGAAGCTGAAAGGGGAGAGCTCAGAGCTGAACAGGTACGAAGAGGCTACTGACTCGGATTCCGACGATGACGAGAGGTTTTCGGCTGATAAGATGAATAAGCAGGTTGATCAGTTTGAAAAGAAGTTCAAGAGGCATGAGGAGCTCCTTGAAAAGTTCACGAAAGCTGGTACTAATTTTCTTTACCTCCTTACATGCATTTTCATATTTTCTTACTTTTGTTTACTTGAATTTGTGTACTTACAATTACCTTCTTTTTAATTACCTCTGATAAAGGAAATGGTGGTACTGGGAGAGGAGGATACAGTTGCTGGTGGGCACAATACTAATTTGGTCTTTTGTAAATAAACTTAAAAGAAAATGATTAGAATCTTAAGTTCGTGTCATCTGCTGATTATTTATTCTTATTTGTTTGAATGCCTGTAGTTATGTAGAGTAATTGTGCTTTTAGATGTAGAATGTATTGCACGAGAAGTTTCTCAGAGTAAAAGCTCTTGGCTTGTTAATCTTTTCCATGAAAGCATAAACAATATTTGAAAACTCATGAAAGAGATCCAAAAAATTTACTAGCGTGATTAAGGATTTTTTGTGTCCTCAGGCAATAAGGTTACAAGTGAATAATTTTTTTGTAATTTTGTAATGGACTGATAGCAGGACTCTTGTTCTCTGCAATAAGATTTTCAGTACTAAATACCAGATAATGTTAACTGGGCTTTAGTTTCTGAACGTTAAACTACAGCATGAGTTGTCAAGGAGTTCAATATGAACGATTAGTGGGTTATGGTTCATTGTTTTGTAATTTAAACATTTTCCTCACTTCATTATTTGGTATTATAGACATCTATTTAACTTCATGGATTTGAGCAGAGACTCTTGATGATGCATTCAAATGGATGAATAAAATCGACAAGTTCGAAGACAAGCATTTTCACCTGAGGATGGAGTACCGTGTTATTGGTGAGTTGATGAAGAGGCTGAAAGTATCTGAAGGGAAGGAAAAGTTTCTTCTTCAGGTGAAGTTGAATAGGGCCA
This sequence comes from Ligustrum vulgare, assembly GCA_963555705.1. Lineage (NCBI taxonomy): Eukaryota > Viridiplantae > Streptophyta > Magnoliopsida > Lamiales > Oleaceae > Ligustrum > Ligustrum vulgare. Next base: position 28,673,660 of record OY743186.1, on the reverse strand, counting down.
TGAGGATGGTAGAATGGAAGGAAGCATATGATCCAAATGATCCCACCAATTATGGAGTCATTCAGAATGATCAGTTAGGATCTTCTGTTGATCTTCTGCAGCATGCTGGGTTCGAAAGGGAGCAGCGGTTGATACAAGGTGGGGAGGGTGATGATGACTTGGAGTTTGATGACATGAAAGAGAAGGATACTATAATAATGGAAAAGCTTAATGAATTAGACAAGATACTTGAGCAGAAGCTGTTGGCATTGGATCACACATTTGGAAAGAAAGGAAAGCTCCTGGAGGAAGAAATTAGGGATCTTGCTGAGGAAAGGAACTCATTGACTGAGAAGAAGAGAACACCTCTCTACAGGAAAGTATGTGGATGCATATTCTACTTTTCATTAATATGCTGACTGACTGACTTGAGCCTTCTAAGCAACTTTTCACTAAAATTAGATTATAATTTTCTTATCATTTTTCTCTTGAAAATTTAATTAGAACGTGACATTTAGTAGCTGCAACTGCCATTATTGTTTGATAAAATCAGTGTTTGAGAAGTAGATTTCTATCATCTCACATAAAGATCATTGTTGTCATACAAGGCTGCTAACCTCTGAAACTTGGCCCAATATAATCTCCCTGTACAAATGTTTCTGCTTCACCAACATACATATGCTGCCATGTAATGAATTTTTATCCTTAGTTGATGAGCTTTCATTTAATATCTGATTATCACGGTCACATTCTCCTCTCAATTTAGCATTACTTCGTGGGGTTCTTCTATCTTCCATAAAATCATCTGTGTCAATATTGGTTATGCCTTTTTGTCTTCTCTTGAATCAACTTTTCCTTCATTTAAATGAGCATAAACATCTTTACATTTTTACTTGCAATATTTGACTCAGTCTGTGCTCAATGATTTCAGGGTTTTGATGTGAAACTCATCGATGTCAATAGAACTTGTAAGGTTACAAAGGTAATATAATCTCTCTCTCTCTCTCTCTCTCTCTCTCTCTCTCTCTCTCTCTCTCTCTCTCTCTCTCTCTCTCTCTCTCTCTCTCTCAATAATCATGCTATATACGAATGATACAGGGAGGTCAAGTTGTCAAGTACACTGCAATGCTAGCTTGTGGTAACTATCATGGTGTTGTTGGTTTCGCAAAAGCAAAAGGTCCATCAATTCCTATTTCTCTTCAAAAGGTATCATGCTGGTTATTGCCTTTGTTGGTGAATTCCAGAATACAGTTGATCTCATGGTTAACTAGTGAAAAAAGTTCCACTTGGAAAAATCTGCTGCTGGATGAATGAGTAAAACTTGAGTACTTGACACGTGTGTGTAAAATTATCCAATTAACTAATTTTGTTTCAATGGTCCTTAAGATCTTTATATTGTGTGAAGACATCTGTATGTAAGAATCGATTCTCCAGTTTCAACTTACGAATATATTTTTGATTCCTTGGGATCTTTTACTTATATTGTAGCGTTTTTTACTGATTCATTTTCTGACAGGCCTATGAGAAATGTTTTCAGAATCTCCATTATGTAGAACGGCACGAGGAGCATACAATTGCACATGCAGTCCAGACTTCATATAAAAAGACCAAGGTTCTATCTAATTTTTTTAGTTCTTTGACCTTGTTCTAAAGGAAGAAGGAAAATTAAAACTAAAAGAAAAATTTCATTTCTTCTTGTTACCAAAATTTTGTATCGACTTTTAGGTGTATCTTTGGCCTGCATCCACTCAAACAGGGATGAAAGCAGGCAGAACTGTCCAAACAATTCTCAATTTAGCTGGTTTCAAAAATGTGAAATCAAAGGTAAAAAAAAATAAAAGATCTCTAATGTCCTATGACCTGCAAAATTGATTTCCATTTGCAAGCTTTCTTAACATGAATACTCTCATAGGTCATCGGTTCAAGGAATCCTCATAACACGGTCAAGGCTATTTTTAAGGCTCTAAATGCGGTATGTAGAATTATCTACTCATTCTAAACGCATACTAGTTTTTATATTTGATTTTACTAACGTTTTTTGCATTTTGTCTAACTTTACAGATCGAAACTCCCAAAGATGTTCAAGAAAAGTTCGGACGAACTGTAGTCGAATCATATTTACTATGAAGGTGTGTTTTTAAGATCCATTTGCAATATTTAATAGCTACACCCCCAAAGCCCTTGGGGCGCCACATTTCCCTAAAGGGAAAAAATACATAAATAAGGTGATTATAAATGCAAATTTCAAAATTGAGATGAAACTTGTATAATTTCTAAAATCAGGTTGTAATTAAGATCAATTAATTAAATTAAATAATTACAAATATTTTATTAATTACAAATATTAAGGTCATAAACATTGTATAATTTCAAGTCACATAACACAGATCTTTAAGGTCATAGATGAATTTAGAATCACAAATTATCAAAATATAACTTTTTTAGGCCACAATAACTATTTTTTAAAGTTACGACTGATTTCAAGATCACAACTTATCAAATCAGTAGGTCACAAAATGTTAAATTAGTCGAATCTGACTTATTTTTAGGTCACAACTTATTAAATACGCACGTGACTTGAAACTTGAAACTTTGAACACGTGTGACATGAGTCATCAGACCACAAACTAACTCTTCAATCTTCATTTCCACCCAGCCCCAACTCGCACCATCATCTCCTCTCCAACTCATCACCACTGTCATCGGTGCGCCATCATCGTCGACTCCTACACTTGCACGGTGCCACCGCCACATGCAACACAAAAGCACAATCCCTGATTTCCACCACCACCACCACCCCCACCCCCGATTTCAACCACCCCCCAATTCCACTGCAACACATACCAATACACAAGCACAACACCAATACTGTCTCCGTATTCCATCTTGAACCACGTCAAATCTACAGAATCATGAATCGACGATCGCTACTCATCGACGTAACTGCAATGCAGCGACACTCGTCGTCGCAACCATCATAACCCCAACAACCACATCTACCGCAACCACTACGTGGAACAACCGAATCGTAGGTCTCTGGAGATGAGATTTTCAAGTTGGTGGAAACGTCGGCGCTTGAATCACAAGTAGCGACGCTCGTCACCGGTGGTGAGAGATGGAGCTAGCGTCGTTAAGGGTGGGGTAGGGTGTGACTTCGGGGTGGCGCCACTGCTTGCGGCGATCTCTGTTCAAAGCATGGGCTGGAGTGCGGCGTGCGTAGGTCATGGTGTGTGCTTTGGGATGAAGTGGGGTCGTGTGGCGATCTTGTCAGCGGCGGGATGAGGTGTGGCCGTGATGGAGAACGGGCGGACTGCGGTTTCTTGGATTGAGAATGACACATTGATGAATTGAATGTAGAAATATATAGATAATTAGGGCACTATGTATTTTAGAACATTATTATTTTAATTTATTAATTAATTATTTTCTAATTACAACCTGAATTTTGAAGTAATACAGGTTTGACCTCATTTATGAATTTAAATCTTTAAAAGTAAGGGTGGGTGTAATTTCCACTTCCCTAAATGTGGAAGACGGCTAGCCTAGTACGTAAAATAAAAAAACATTAAGACAATTGTTTAACTGTTATATGTACTTTCCTTGACTCGTATATGATATGTTTTAATTGTATTATTCCACGAAATTCTGTATTCTGTTAATGTTTGCAATTTTTTGACATTTGAACCATTATTGTGTCGGCATATAAATTCCCCTGATGATCTGTCTATCAATTGACGCGTTTATATATTTTCTAATCCCAGGTTTACTAAGGGCCACAACTTGTCTTCTCTCTAGAGGTGCTATTCCCCGTAGAGGCCAGTGGGATATGTCGTAGAGTTCCGCTTTGCATGAAAAAACTGTAAATGTGATAACTTGGAAGCAAAGGTGCTACAAAAATCCCATGTCATTGAATAACTGAAAGCCCAGGAAGATGCGACAAAAAGCTTTCATTTCAAATGCCTAAGTACTGGAATTAATATTTCGGTTTGGAGTTTGTTTCAACTGTATTGTTACCGATCAATGTACCTTTTTGCACTAATTTTGCAATCTTTGTGCATTCATTTATGTAGTTTCAGGGGATAACAAGTAAAATCAATGATAATAAAGATTGTGGCATCTGATTTTCCTCGAGTTCAGGAATTACATGAGATGATCATCTCAGATTTTGGTACCTTTTGATTCTTTTGTGTATACTAGTAGTAAGCACGTGCGTTGCACGTGTCACGTAAACAATACATGATATTAGTATTAAAGTTGAAGCTATACTCTATTTTAAGACAATTGAGGTAATTAAAGAACACGAGCTAAAACATGCTACAAAAGGTTTTTTTTTTTTTTAAAAAGAAAAATAAATCAAAGATTTTGTAAACGACGACAATTGTGGAGAAATTTACTTTTAAATTGGTTGATAAGTAGCACATGTTAACCTAAGCCATAGAAAGAGTGATTCAGGTTGCTCCAGCTTCGATTTGTTCCACTTTGAACAGACGAAATCGGGGTGGAACAAAGTGATGAGAATTAATTTCATTTGGATTATTGCCCAAATGAGATTTTTCATTTCATTACTTTTACTTGGCTCTTGGGGTTCTCGGTGGGTTTTCAAATGGGGAGAGATCGTGGGAGCCGAGAGTGACCTTTTGTTTCTCGATGATATGATGATATAGCCCTTATTTTTTTTCTTTTAACTTTTTTTTTTCTACGGCACTCAATTTCAACCATCTATTAAAAATCAAGTCCACAATATTTTACTTTTCAAACAAATCTCAACCATCCATTCTCCAAAAAATCACTATTCATTTCAAAAAAACTCTTTTTAAACAATAAAAAACACACACATAATAATATCCTGTTTGGTAATATGAAGATTTTTGATTTTTGTGATTTTTTATTTTTATTTTTATTTTTTGATAGATGTGTAGTTTAAAAAAGTTTGAAAACAAAAAAAATATGGGCTTAACTAAAAATAGATGTTTGAGATTGAATTTGAAAAGTTTAGGTAAAAAAAATTTCACTACCAAACGGGCTCTAAATATATGCAATAGTATTAAGAAAGAGTATTCTTGATTTAGAGTAAAATGTGTGAGGGAAAACTTGTCAGGGGAAAGATTCTCCCCTATCTACACTTTTAAAGTAGTAGTGAGTAGTGATGATCGTGGGAGTCGGGAGTGACCTTTTGTTTCTCGGTGATATGATGATATAGCCCTGTTTGTTTTTCTTTAAACTTTTTTTTTCTACGGCACACAATTTCAACCATCTATTAAAAGTCAAGTTCACGATATTTTACTTTTCAAACAAATCTCAATCATCCATTCTCCAAATTATTTATTTCAAAAAACTCTTTTTAAACAATACCAAACACACATATAATAATATCCCGTTTGGTAAAATTTAGATTTTTGTGGTTTTTTATTTTTATTTTTTGATGGATGTGTAATTTAAAAAAGTTTGAAAAGCTAAAAATGTGGGCTTGACTAAAAATAGATGGTTAAGATTGAATTTGAAAAGTTGAAGTAAAAAAAATTTCACTACCGAATGGGCTCTAAATATCTGTAATAATATTAAGAAAGGGTATTCTTGATTTAAAGTAAAATGTGTGAGGGCAAATTTGTCAATGGAAAGATTCTCCCCTATCCACACTTTTAAAGTAATAGTGATGATGATTAATCAGTTATGCCTGTGGAATTGCTGTATTAGAGTGGAACTTAAGATTGAAACTGAATTTATCAAAGATATCTACTTGTAAATAAGACGCATTATAACAAATTTGTACAACACAAAAGGATCTCCCTGTTGACCCAAGAGTAAACTAACCAAGAGGGGGGTGAATTGGTTTATAAAACTTTTTCGATAATAATCTCAAACTTAAAAACCAATAGGTACAAGTATTAGCACTTAGTGTTACAAGTAACTAAACTATCAATGTAGTGTGCTATATATGTGTAAACTTAATTGATAAAGCAAGTATAGCACTAAGATAAAGCGTTGCACAATATAAATTGATAGAGTAGAGTAAGTGCGATGTAAGTAAGTAAAAGAGATAAGAGTGTGCAAACACGATTTATGGAGGTTCAATCAACCAACGTGATCTACGTCCCCCGTTACCTAGCTCTCCGTCACGAGCAAGGCCAAATCCACTATTTTGGTAACTTACAACAAGGAGTACCAAATCCTTAGGCGACTTACAACAAGGAGCGCCTATCCTTATACAATCGAGTTTTCACACGGCTCTCGAAACCAACAATCGAGTTTTGATAAGGCTCTCGAAAACCAACAATCGAGTTTTGACAAGGCTCTCGAAAACCAACAATCGAGTTTTCACAAGGCTCTCGAAACCACAAGATATAATGAATTGAATGTACACTTGAAATAACTCTCTTGACAAATGATATACTCAAATTAAGTACCGAGAGAGTTAGGCTAACACTTCAATAGATAGCAATGAATTAAGCTCGAGTGTTAGAGAAAAACTTTGATGCAAATGATAATGAAAAGTTCGATGCAATCAAACAAAGTTTTTCAAATAATCTCTTGTTAAAAATATTGAATCAAATTACGTACCAAGAGATGCCACACTTGAATAATTAACAATAAGTTAAGCTCAAAGTGTTTAGGCAATGGAACTTTGATGAATCAAATGATAATGAAAATTGTAGTACAAATAATCAAAGTTCCTTAATTGGAATTTCTCTCTTTTAAAAGATTAAAACAAGTTTAGAACAAAGAGAGACTTACACTTCAATTCCAATATAGTGTGAAGATGTTGAAAAAGTTTAAACAATGTAAAACCAAAAATCTTCACAAAACTTTCTTCCAAAAACTTTGATGAATTTGATAAAACAAAGTTTAGATCAATCAAAGTTTTATGAAAATAAAAGATGAATAAAAACTAAGTAAGAACACTAAATTTTCACAAGAAAGTTTGTATAAAATGTTTTCAAAGTTGTTCAAATTGAATGCAAATGTGATGGCTATTTATAGATGAAAAAATTCAAGTTCAGCCAGTTTCGGTCGACCGGTTCTTGAGTTTCGGTCGACCGAAAGTTTGAATATAGCCGTTACACATTATAGCCGTTGAAACTTTCGGTTGATCAGCTATTTCGGTCGACCAGACTTTCGGTCGATCAAGTATACTTTCGGTCGACTGAAAGTATAAAAATTGAAATTTTTATTTTAATGTCAAAAAGTTTATTTTTCCAAAAACTATTTCATGATATGATTTGAAAAATCATTTTTATGCAATTGATGAATTTTCAAGTAAGTTTCTTGATGCATAAAAATCATTTTCGAGCTCGTTGAATTTCATCGCTAAAGATTGAGAGTGTTATACCTTTACATACGTTAAATCAACTCTAATCTTGTAAGCTTGAATTCTTGATCTTTATGTCATGCTTTTCAACCTCAATTTTGATCTTTGAATATCTTCAATTCTTTCATGATCTTCTTTCAATTTTGATATGTCGACAAAATGCATTAACTTTTAACTCATTTCATGATAACAATTACTTCATAGTCAAACATAGATATTATTATTTCTCATGAAAGAGTACACACTAGAGTCACACTTGAAAGGAAATACATGGTACACGCAAATGCTAAAGAGAGAAACATGGAAAGTCCTCAAAATGAGAGATGTGTTTCCGGAGTAGCCGTATCCTACCACCTCTGATCTTTTGAGGAAACAAAGACAAATCTTCAAAGAGGTGTGTTTCGAGAGTAAAAATACTCCGTAATCTACCACATTTGAAGCACACACACACAAGATTTAAACATTAAGGAAATCCTAGGAAATTAGAGGGGTGTCTCAAGAGTGAGTATACTCCGTACTCTACCCCCACCTATTTTAGGATTCACAAAGTCAAATTTACATTAACCGGACTCCACTTTCGCTTGACTCCCCTTCCTTGCGACCAATCTATTTTTAAACCTGCTGGATCTTGTATTGGGATATATGACTGCAGCTTATCCAGTAGTTCATCAATAGTAGGAGCAGAAATAAGGATCCTTCGGGAAAATGGAGAGATGAATCCCTGTTCCACTGCATGATCAAGAAAGGTTAACAAACCATCAAAGAAATGGTTAACATTTAATAGCCCAATAGGCTTAGTATGGAGATCTAGTTGAGCCCAGGAGGTAATATTAAAAATTTCTTCTAAGGTGCCAAAACCTCCGGGCAGGGCTATAAATGCATCAGATCCATATAGCATACAAGTTATGCGTTCATGGATAGATAAGGTTTGTACTTCATGACCTCGTGTTTTGCCTGCTATATCTGCTAAAGGGACAGGAATAACTCCAATCACCCTTACTTTCTCTGTAAGAGCAGATTGGGAAACACAGCCCATCAGACCACTGCTACCTCCTCCATATACAAGATTGATACCTTTCTCCCCCAGTTTCTTTCCAAGGTCTACTGCTGTCTCAAGATACCCAAAACCTTTCCCCACATGTGATCCACAAAATACACATACAGTTTTGATCTGTCTAAGTTTTGATCCCTCCATTTTTGAAAGAAAAGAAAAGAAAACTTACGAGAAGTTGTGATTTTGGGATGCATGAACTATGAAAACCTCTGGCTATTTAAAACCGGAGAACCACACTATTTACGATTGTCTTTGAAAAAGGAAAGATTTACTTTTGTCAAAATCAAACTACTTTTGAATATTTTTATCGTATCGAGGTGTCACCTTTCGGCGATTTAATTTTTTTTAAAACCGTTCTCAAAACTCGTGAAAGGAAAAAGTATCAAAAGTTTTACCTTATATCAAATGCTGAGTTGCCAAAACAGACTGGCAAATCGGATCTTTTGCGATTGTATTCTTGAGACTATATCGCTTTTTATCCTCGTTAAATTGAGCATATAAGGAAAGAAGTTCCCGTTGCACATATCCACTTGGGTGCGTCTCAAGAGTTAATCGAATATCATCCAAACACTCCCTACTCAGTCCACCCTTTATGAACTCAATTTTATCATCTCGATTGTTAGATGAATATCCGACTGATTTGCAACGAGTATTACAGTTCCAACGAGCACATTTGTAGCAACCATTCAGCCTTTTTGCTCTTCGTTTCTTTGCAAAAGTGCTTTTACCCAAACCAGACAGGTGTTTAGGAAATGTCAATGGTAATTCACCTGTTAATCGAACTTTTGCTTCTATCAACCAGCGCACGTCTTCTGGAAAGCCTTGAGCCATAAGCAACCTCAATCTTTCGAGCCTCATTCGATAAATTTTTCTCAGATCATTAATTGGAAGATTGGAATAATACTTGCGAATGCTTAAAAGGATGTTATCCATTTTTTTGACGGATTTAACCTCTTCCCAACCGATCTATTTAAAGGTGTAAACGATCTGAGTAGTTCTTCATGATATTGATTCCTGCAAGATAATATGAAATAGAATAATGAAAAGAGGGAACAAGATTTCATGCCCTGTATCTTTACTGTTAAAGGAAGATTTAATTTGCGATATCGAATATTTTTCTTGGATTTTGTACTGATATTTTTCAGTATAATAATATTCAAGGTATATAGGACCTGGCTAGATCCACATGCTGTTGAGTCCAGCGAGAAAGCAAGGAATAGAAAAATTAAAAAGAGGGAACAGGATTTAAATGCGCTGTAACTTTCACTATTAAAGAAAGATTTGATTTGAGATATGAGATTATACTGGAATTCGTGAAACTGAATTGTGTGATTTCTGGTAATGTTTCATGCTACGAATGCTTTTCTAAGGGGGAATGCGTTACTGAGGGGGAATATAATTACAATCAAAATATTCTGCTTATGCCCCATTATTATGCTTATCACACCTATGCTCATGAATAAGGGATAGATGCCACCTTTTTGCTTATGTCAAAAGGGGGAAAATATGGTGGTGATGATTTGATTTAACTTGATTTTGGATAATCTATATGCATGAAAATGATTATATTATATGATAGATTATACCTCATTGGTTTGTATAAGATAGGGGGAATATATGCTAAAATTGAACTTATCAATTATTCTCATTTCCCTATACTTTGATTATATGCTTCAATTGCTTACATTTATCATTACAAATCATCTTGTTTGTCATAATCAAAAAGGGGGAAATTGTTGACCTATGGTCAATTTGACCTTATTGTTTTGATCATAACAAACAAGAATTTATTGTGTTGCTAACAAGTGTGCTTCAAGTGTTTCATGTAATGATAAATATTCAAAAGCACTCTATGTTCAAATCGTCTCTCAAAGATATAAATCAAAATTATGTGATCGAGCATATGAGACGTAAAGAAGATCATGAAAGAATTGAAGATATTCAAAGATCAAAATTGAGGTTGAAAAGCATGACATGAAGATCAAGAATTCAAGCTTACAAGATTAGAGTTGATTTAACGTATGTAAAGGTATAACACTCTCAATCTTTAGCGATGAAATTCAACGAGCTCGAAAATGATTTTTATGCATCAAGAAACTTACTTGAAAATTCATCAATTGCATAAAAATGATTTTTCAAATCATATCATGAAATAGTTTTTGGAAAAATAAACTTTTTGACATTAAAATAAAAATTCCAATTTTTATACTTTCGGTCGACCGAAAGTATACTTGATCGACCGAAAGTCTGGTCGACCGAAATAGCTGATCAACCGAAAGTTTCAACGGCTATAATGTGTAACGGCTATATTCAAACTTTCGGTCGACCGAAACTCAAGAACCGGTCGACCGAAACTGGCTGAACTTGAATTTTTTCATCTATAAATAGCCATCACATTTGCATTCAATTTGAACAACTTTGAAAACATTTTATACAAACTTTCTTGTGAAAATTTAGTGTTCTTACTTAGTTTTTATTCATCTTTTATTTTCATAAAACTTTGATTGATCTAAACTTTGTTTTATCAAATTCATCAAAGTTTTTGGAAGAAAGTTTTGTGAAGATTTTTGGTTTTACATTGTTTAAACTTTTTCAACATCTTCACACTATATTGGAATTGAAGTGTAAGTCTCTCTTTGTTCTAAACTTGTTTTAATCTTTTAAAAGAGAGAAATTCCAATTAAGGAACTTTGATTATTTGTACTACAATTTTCATTATCATTTGATTCATCAAAGTTCCATTGCCTAAACACTTTGAGCTTAACTTATTGTTAATTATTCAAGTGTGACATCTCTTGGTACGTAATTTGATTCAATATTTTTAACAAGAGATTATTTGAAAAACTTTGTTTGATTGCATCGAACTTTTCATTATCATTTGCATCAAAGTTTTTCTCTAACACTCGAGCTTAATTCATTGCTATCTATTGAAGTGTTAGCCTAACTCTCTCGGTACTTAATTTGAGTATATCATTTGTCAAAAGAGTTATTTCAAGTGTACATTCAATTCATTATATCTTGTGGTCTCGAGAGCCTTGTGAAAACTCGATTGTTGGTTTTCGAGAGCCTTGTCAAAACTCGATTGTTGGTTTTCGAGAGCCTTATCAAAACTCGATTGTTGGTTTCGAGAGCCGTGTGAAAACTCGATTGTATAAGGATAGGCGCTCCTTGTTGTAAGTCGCCTAAGGATTTGGTACTCCTTGTTGTAAGTTACCAAAATAGTGGATTTGGCCTTGCTCGTGACGGAGAGCTAGGTAACGGGGGACGTAGATCACGTTGGTTGATTGAACCTCCATAAATCGTGTTTGCACACTCTTATCTCTTTTACTTACTTACATCGCACTTACTCTACTCTATCAATTTATATTGTGCAACGCTTTATCTTAGTGCTATACTTGCTTTATCAATTAAGTTTACACATATATAGCACACTACATTGATAGTTTAGTTACTTGTAACACTAAGTGCTAATACTTGTACCTATTGATTTTTAAGTTTGAGATTATTATCGAAAAAGTTTTATAAACCAATTCACCCCCCTCTTGGTTAGTTTACTCTTGGGTCAACACTCCCAACTAAACCTATATTCATAAAAATTACATCTAGAAGTCATCTAGTCTTTAGAAGAACGGTCCAAATTCGAGCCTTGCAGTTTCCATCCTAGCACATTTCAGCAGATATATCATCTTTAAAAGGGGCAAAGCATTTTCTACTGTTCATAATTTGTTCACTCCAGTCTAGCAGTAGGCATGCTTACCTTAGGAGCTCTTGCGACTGGACGTCTAAGGTTTGAACCCCGCTGTGATTTTTTTCCCCCCTCTTTTTTGGATTGCTGAGATCAAAACGATTTATCTCGGCTTCCCACACATATAAAGGAAAATTTTAGGTTGCGTTCTTTTTGGAGTTTTTCAGCCGTTTCCATTTTCGAAAATGCGGAAAACGCTTTCTCTTGCGCCGTTTTCGAGAAAAAATTTCAAAAATGTTTTCAAATTTTGTAAAGGAAGTGTTTTCCGCGTTTTCCACAAATTAAACCTATAATCTGAAAACGCGAAAAACGTGCATTTTTCGCGTTTAAAAAAAATTAAAATAATCAAAAAATTTTGAAATTTGTCAAAATTTGTCATTTTAATTACATTATTGGTCCCTGATTTTAAAAACTTGTCATTTTAATCCTCAAATTTTGAAATTTCTTTCGAAAATACCTTAATTTATTTGCAATTTAGATCCCTCAACTTCAGATTTTCTTGCACATTAGTTCGCAAATTTTACTTTTCTTTCAATTTAGTCATTCTCGTATTTGCTTTATAGGTCATTATCTTTAAACATGTATAACTTTTGATGTACAACTCTGAATTACACTCCTTTTTTTGCGTCGAACTCTAAATTCAACCATCTTTCTGATGACGTATCATGTGTTTAATTATTAAATATTTCTTTTTTACTTTTGTATTGTAGATACTTATTTTGTAAGGGCATCATTAATTAATGTAAATTGATTTTTGCAAATTTTATTGAAACTTAAATTTTGAACGTTATGAGTGCTTATTGAAATGATATATATATATATATATATATATATATACCAAATAATTTTGAAAATTGTTTGACAAATTATTAGCTCTATTTCTAGAACTACCAGATCCTTTGAACCAACTGGAAAAAGAAGACATTGTCGGAACAAGGTAAGCTTAAAAGGTATTACTACCTGCAAATTGTTTGAGAAACAAGGCTAAGTTAAAGGTCGGACTTTTACCTACTCCCTCCACGTGGTCTTACCCGGGTCTTACACTCTTCTGCCCTGCCTCCGAGGTTTCGAACCATCCACTTACAGAACTTAACCTGTAAAACAAACTCAGAACAGATAACAACACTCTCCAAGGATAACTTGAACCTAAATGGCTCTGATACCAAATAGAACCCAGGTTAGATAGAACAAGGATAGTGCGGAATAAATTGAAGAAACAATAATCAAAATGCAGAAAAAAGATTCATCTGTAATGAAACAATTCAATTCCTTTTGGTGACTTAACTTATGGCGAACTTGTTAGTTACGTCAATAAGGAAGGGTTAGCCCTCTGTAATGATATCAAACTCAAAGCCAAACTCAAATCTGAAAGTTTTGGGTCTAAGCATGAGTTGGGTTCATTCTGTGAACAATATGGTTTTGAAAAAATTCTTCCTCCCTCTTCAAAAAACAAGAAGAAGTTTCCTTCATTTTTGAGGAAACGAAATTCTCCCAAAAGATTTTCTTCAAAATCTCATCCTCAATTTCAAAAATCTTTTCAAAAGAATTCTTTTCAAAAATTTCAATCAAAACCAAAACATTTTCAAAAAACTGGTGATTCAGCCAAGGTCACTTGTTTCAAGTGTCATCAAACTGGTCATTTTTCAAACGAATGTCCCATGAAGAACAAAATTAATAATCTTCAAATTGCTGAAGATATTAAGATTGATCTTCTCAATCTTCTTCATTCATCATCCGATGATGATTCTGAATTAGAGAAAATTTATCAGCATCAAGAAGATTCTGATAATGAATCTAATTCTTCCTCCTCTTCTCATCCTTGCGAAGGTAAAGGTATTTGTGGTTGCAGAACCATTAATGTCCTTACAAAAGAAGAAGAACTTATTCAAGAAATAATTGAGCAGATTGACAATCCTCAATTAAAGAAGAAGTTCTCTTCGCTCCTTCCTTCTTCTTCAAAAACCCATGAATCGTTTAGTATGAAAGAAATACTAAAAAGATTTAATCAAGAATCTACTTCTAAATCTTCATCATCTGATTTGAAATCAGAAGTGAGGGAAATGAAGTCTCAAATTTCCTTTTTGGAACGTCAGGTTAAAGAAATTAAACTTGATGTTACCATTATCAAAAATTCCTCTTCAAATATTCAAAATCAAAATGATTCTGATTCTTCTTCTTCTTCCTCAGAAGAATCCTCTGATTCTCGTATTAATGATTTTAGTCCTCTTCAAACTGATGAAGAACGGATTAATGTTATTAATCGAATTCAATTTCAAAAATGGTACTGTCAAATGACAATTGTCATTGACGAGTCTTTTCAAATTACCACTAGAGTATTAATTGATTCTGGAGCAGATCAAAACTGCATCAGAGAAGGATTAATACCTACAAAATACTTTGAGCAAACTACCGAACGTCTCTACGGAGCAGGAGGCAAAAAGCTCAACATTCAAAATAAACTTTCAAAAGCTCATGTTTTCAAATCAAACATTTGTTTCAAAAATGAGTTTCTTTTGGTGAAAGATTTGGATCAAGAAGCAATTCTTGGAATCCCTTTCATCGTTCAAATTACCCCTTTTCAAGCTAACGAAAATGGTCTTCAGACCAATGTTTTCGGTCAAAATTTGATTTTCAAATTCATGCATCATACATCTCCAGCAGATGTTCATGATTTCAAAAGAACATCGATTTCTCAAATTAAGAATATTAATTTAAGAAATTTCAAAAAGAAAGAATCTTCAATTTTCAAAAAGGACAAATTGACAGATCACTTTCCTCAAAATTTCATTGGATTCATTAGTAAAGAATCTTTCTTTATTAATTCCCTTTCAAAAGACAATCACGAGTGTCTCCCACTCATCAAAATAAACCAAAATTGTCAAAAGTCGTGGGTCCCAGAAAACACCTTTGTCACCTTTGTCAAAAGTGTCATTATTGGTATCCTTTTCATTATTGCTTCAAAGACTTTTTCCCATGTCCAAACAGCTGTGTCAGACATAGGATTAGGTGGGATCGGTAAGGGAAACCTACAGTCGATTCCTTTTGAATCAATTCAAAAACAACAGTATTTTTACTATTGCAGTAACAAAAACTGTTTTCAAAATTACTTTTCAAAAAACAAGATTTTTCAAAATAATTTTTGGGATAACTGTTTCACGGAGAAATTCCTCTATAAATTTGAGAGATTTCGAGTGACTGAAAGGCCACCCCAAAAGAGTGTTCAAACAAAAGGTTTCAAGATTGATTGGTACAACAAAGTTCTTGAAGACATGGCTTCCTCCATGGCCAATTCCTCAAAAAACAAAAATAAGGGCAAAAAGGTTGCTCTTACTCCTCTTCCTTCAATCGAAGATTTTGTTCAAACTTCCAGCAGAAGTGTTTCTGCTTCAAACATTCCTCAAATTTCCACTTCAAACAACTTTTATGTTCTTGGCAAAATTCCTCAAACCCCAGAAAAGCCAAGACCTTCAAACTACAAAAAGGCCATTCTTACTGGTTCAGGAAAACTTCCTGAAATCAATAAAAGCCCTTTTCAATATACCATCAAAAATCCCTTTCTTTCTGTTCTTACATTGGAACCTTCTTGGATTGAAAAATATTCTGATTACAATGATTGTTTATCGAATATTTTTCCTTCAGGTTTCCATTTCATGCCAACATCAATTCAAAAGAACCGTGAGTTTTATGAAAAGATCCTTCTCAAAACAGGATCAGCCATTATTACTCATACTCAAAATAAAGAAAATCCTCAAAATATTGATTTTTCAAAATGTTCAATTGTCAAGGTTTTGTCATATGATGACTGGGGACAGCAACCTTGGATTGAGAAAAAGATGAACCTTGCAAAAGGTGAAACTTTCTCTTCAAAATTCAATTACTTGGATTATCAAGATGCCTGGTTTAATGCCTTTTTGTTTAGACCAGTGAATCATTCTTGGTTCATCCTTTTTCATCAAAATTGCCAAAATAATTTTCCCCAATGGTTTCAAAATTGGTTTAATTATTTTGGACTTGAAGAAAGTATTCTACCCAGTCTCTCTCTTCAAGGATTCAAACATTTCAAAAATGAGGCTAAAGATTTGCTTAAGTCTCAGGAGAATCTTCTCCTTCAATTTTCCTTCAATTTCAAAGTCTCATGGATTCTTTGTTGGGACTTTTTTCTTCTTCAAAATACTGATTCTTTCAGTCCTCAAAGGATTGTTAGGAGATTCAAAATAAAATGGTGGGCAAAATTTCATGAAACAAATTGTTGTCCCAAGGCAGTTCAATCATGGATTAATCAAAAATCAAATGAAGGACTTCCATCAAAAAAGCTTCAAGATAAACATGCTGATTTTCTTGCCGAAAAGGGTAGATTATTAGCACTTCTTGCAAAATGCACCAGCCCTGAAGAAATGTCAATTTTAGCAGAGAAAATTGCTGCTCTTGCTGAAAATGCTTCTTCAGTTCAAGATTCCTCAGAAACCAGTTCAGAGGCGGATTTCAACGTCGAAGACAGTTTCTATCAAAATGAAGATGATTTTCTCGCCACTGATTACGATGAAAATCTTTCAAATATTCAAACTACCAAATGACTACATGGACGCAGTTTCCTTGATGACCTCAGAGAATATCGCGTTCAAAAATCAAAAGAATTTTCACTCAAAATTATCAAAGTTAAAAATCAATGTCCACTTTATCCAGAGAATCATTTCTTTTCATAAAAGGACAAATGAGATTTTTGCTTTTGCAAACTTTCGGTGGAGTTGGTGGAGTGGTTGGCTAGCTTTTGGAAAAGCTGCAGACAAGTCACTATTCAATCAACGACTTTCAATCTTCAATCACTGTTCAAGATTCCTACTTTTTGGAAAGTAGTCGACAGAGCACTGTTCAATCACTGTTCAATCAAGACTTTTCCAGCTGTAGTTCAATTATTCAATATTCTGATGTACCTTTTTCATTTCTAGTTTTCTATAAATGTAAGGGTTCATTTCAATTGTTAGGCAGAGTTAATTGTGAGTTTGTTTTACAGGTTAAGTTCTGTAAGTGGATGGTTCGAAACCTCGGAGGCAGGGCAGAAGAGTGTAAGACCCGGGTAAGACCACGTGGAGGGAGTAGGTAAAAGTCCGACCTTTAACTTAGCCTTGTTTCTCAAACAATTTGCAGGTAGTAATACCTTTCAAGCTTACCTTGTTCCGACAATGTCTTCTTTTTCCAGTTGGTTCAAAGGATCTGGTAGTTCTAGAAATAGAGCTAATAATTTGTCAAACAATTTTCAAAATACTGAAGAATCACTTCAAAATGATTCTGAAACTTTTCAAAATACAAATGAACTTCAAATTTTTCAAATTGAACAATTATTGCATAATTGGACAATTCCTAAGGTAGACAAAGGATCTATCTATGAAATTGGTCGATTTGATTTTTCTCAAAATTACATCATCAAAACACATGAGCAAACCTTGCATGTTTTGGGTCAAAATACTGAGCTTGCTCTTCTTTCAAAAAACTCCATACAAGAACATCGTAAGAAATTTCAATTCTTACATATTGGTCTTGTTCAACGTCGAAGACAGTTTCTATCAAAATGAAGATGATTTTCTCGCCACTGATTACGATGAAAATCTTTCAAATATTCAAACTACCAAATGACTACATGGACGCAGTTTCCTTGATGACCTCAGAGAATATCGCGTTCAAAAATCAAAAGAATTTTCACTCAAAATTATCAAAGTTAAAAATCAATGTCCACTTTATCCAGAGAATCATTTCTTTTCATAAAAGGACAAATGAGATTTTTGCTTTTGCAAACTTTCGGTGGAGTTTGTGGAGTGGTTGGCTAGCTTTTGGAAAAGCTGCAGACAAGTCACTATTCAATCAACGACTTTCAATCTTCAATCACTGTTCAAGATTCCTACTTTTTGGAAAGTAGTCGACAGAGCACTGTTCAATCAAGACTTTTCCAGCTGTAGTTCAATTATTCAATATTCTGATGTACCTTTTTCATTTCTAGTTTTCTATAAATGTAAGGGTTCATTTCAATTGTTAGGTAGAGTTAATTGGAGAGTTAGAGTTACTCCAAGAGTGTTTGCTACTCTGAGAGTTAATTAGCTTCGTCAATTAATTTCTCCATTTCAAAATATCATTGTAACGTTCATCGTTATAATTTCAATATAAATTTCAATATTTCAAATTGTTGTTCAAGTATTTGATTGTTTCATTACAGTTGAATCTTTTTTCTGCATTTTGATTATTGTTTCTTCAATTTATTCCGCACTATCCTTGTTCTATCTAACCTGGGTTCTATTTACACCGAAAGTCTTGAAAAGATCATTTTAATAAAGAAAAATTCTTTATTAAAGAAATTTTTTGAAAGAAGAGAGACTCTTCATCTGAACTTTTGGCAAGTTCATAGCCATCAACGGATTTGAGAATTCTTTACCAGTTACCGTTTGAACTGGAATAGCTACTGACTTCTGAGGCACAGTAGTACCAAATTTTGAAAAAATTAAAATTCATTTGCAAATTCACCAAAAGCATGATGAAAGATTGCAAAGTGAAGGACGAACCTGTTAATATTTTCGTTGAAATCATTAACAGTTTCAAAGTATTTTTTCCAAAAATCGATTTTACAAAATGGAGAACCCCAGTATCTTTGAGACATAATACCGTTTTCATACCATCTTGCAGCTTGATATTGAAAGGTGAAGAGACGGTGTAATACATGGCAAGTATTACAATTGAAATTTGAAGAAGATTCTTGAGAAAAGAGAATTGCTTCATTATTGACTTTTGAGAGACAATAAGAAGAATTTTGGGAAGATTTTTTGAATTTTGAAGATTTTGGGATCTCCAAAACGGAATCTTGAGGAAAATCTTCCAAACATGAAAATTGATTTGAAAGAGAAAGAGAAAAGGAATTTTGAACTGCCGAAGGGGCAGGATGTTTGCAATTCTTGAAGTTTCTTGAAGAAGCCATACTAATGAAAATTAGTATTTTTAGTTTGATCACTCTTTTGATTTGGACTCACCTTTTCTCTCTTTTGTGTGAGGAATTCTCTTGTGAGGAAATCTGCAAGAATGTTATCCTTTCCTTGAATATATTGAATTTTGAAATCAAAACATGACAAAATGGCTTGCCATCTTGCAAAGATATGTTTTGAAACAAGATTTTTGACGTCCTTTTGCAAAACTTCTTTAGATGCCTTGCAATCAGTTTTCAAAACAAAAGATTTATTGATTAAATCATCTTGAAATTTGGAAACACAAAGGACAATAGAAAGGACTTCCTTTTTGATAGTTGAATAGTTATTTTGAGGACCAGTCCAAACACCAGAATAGTATCTGACCAGCTGTTCTTGATTTGACCCTTTTGGAATCTGTTTGAGGACTCCACCATACCCTAAGTCTGACGCATCAGTCTCAACAATAAGATTGGCACAAGGATCAATAATTGAAAGGCATGGGATACTCTTAATGGCACTTTTGACCTTTTGAATGGCTAAGGTACACTCAGGGCCCCATGGTTTTGGATTATTTTGAAGTCTTTTGAAGAGTGGGGAACAAAGAATCCTGATATCTTTGACAAAATCAGAAACGTAATTCACGCACCCAAGAAATCTCTGAAGAGAAGTTTTATCAAGGATTTGATCTGGAAATTTATCAGTAAAATCCAAACTTCTTTGAATTGGTGTAATAGTTCCTTGAAAAATTGTATGTCCAAGAAAACGAATACTCTCTTGACATAAAACAATTTTCTTTGCAGAAACTGCTAAACCATTAATTTTGACAATATTGAAAAAAGTATGCAGATGTTTGAAATGTTGTTCTAAACTTTCAGAATAGAGTAAAACATCATCAATGTAAACAATGAGAAAATTTTGAAAAGGATTAAAAATGTCATTCATAATTTTTTGAAATTCAGAAGGAGCATTTTTAAGTCTAAATGGCATAACATTCCATTCGTATTGTCCAAATGGAACATTGAATGCAGTTTTGTAGCGATCTTCTTCTTTAATTTGAATCTGCCAAAATCCTGACTTCATATCAAATTTTGAAAAGACAACTGCTTTTTGAAGACGATTGAGAAGATATTTCTTTTGAGGCATTGGATATCTTATCCATTGCAAGGCAGTATTAAGAGGCTTGTAATTGATTACAAGTCTGGGCGCACCCCTCTCAATTTCTGCTTGATTGAGAACATAGAACGCAGAACAACTCCAAGGAGACTTACTAGGACGAATAAGTCCTTTTGCAAGTAGGTCCTTGATTTCCTTAGTACAAAACTCAAGGAGTTCTTTGTTCATTTGAATAGGACGAGATTTTGTTGGAATAGCTGATTCATGAAAATCAACTGAATATGGAAGAGAAACAATATGTTTCTTTCTATTCCAAAAAGCATTAGGAATAGTAGAACATACTTCTGTTTCGAATTTTTTGAGGAATAAAGAAATTCTTTCTTTATTAGCTGAATTTTGAAGCTGATCAGAGATCCGCTGAAATTTGATTTCTTCTTTGAGAAAAGAAATGTGTTGTTTTTTGAAATTGATGTTGTTGATGATTTGAGAAATTGACGCCTGCTTGAGAGCATTAACGTCCTTGAAAGATGGAGGATTGGTAAATTTGAAAAACAAATTTTGACCGAAAATATTGGTTTGAAGACCATTTTCGTTAGCTTGAAAAGGGTAAATTTGAATAATGAAAGGAGTACCAAGAATGACTTCTTGATCCAAATCTTTCACCAAGTAGAAAATATTTTTGAAACAAATGTTTGAATTGCAAACATGAGCTTTTGAAAGCTTATATTGAATGTTGAGTTTTTTACCACTAGCACCGTAAAGACGCTCAGTAGTTTTCTCAAAGTATTTTGTAGGTATTAATCCTTCTCTGATGCAGTTTTGATCTGCTCCAGAATCAATTAATACTCTAGTGGTAATTTGAAAAGATTTGTCAACGGCGATTGTCATTTGACAGTACCATTTTTGAAGTTGAATTCGATTAATAACATTAATCCGTTCTTCATCAGTTTGAAGAGGACTAAAATCATTAATACGAGAATCAGAGGATTCTTCTGAGGAAGAAGAAGAAGAATCAGAATCATTTTGATTTTGAATATTTGAAGAGGAATTTTTGATAATGGTAACATCAAGTTTAATTTCTTTAACCTGACGTTCCAAAAAGGAAATTTGAGACTTCATTTCCCTCACTTCTGATTTCAAATCAGATGATGAAGATTTAGAAGTAGATTCTTGATTAAATCTTTTTAGTATTTCTTTCATACTAAACGATTCATGGGTTTTTGAAGAAGAAGGAAGGAGCGAAGAGAACTTCTTCTTTAATTGAGGATTGTCAATCTGCTCAATTATTTCTTGAATAAGTTCTTCTTCTTTTGTAAGGACATTAATGGTTCTGCAACCACAAATACCTTTACCTTCGCAAGGATGAGAAGAGGAGGAAGAATTAGATTCATTATCAGAATCTTCTTGATGCTGATAAATTTTCTCTAATTCAGAATCATCATCGGATGATGAATGAAGAAGATTGAGAAGATCAATCTTAATATCTTCAACAATTTGAAGATTATTAATTTTGTTCTTCATGGGACATTCGTTTGAAAAATGACCAGTTTGATGACACTTGAAACAAGTGACCTTGGCTGAATCACCAGTTTTTTGAAAATGTTTTGGTTTTGATTGAAATTTTTGAAAAGAATTCTTTTGAAAAGATTTTTGAAATTGAGGATGAGATTTTGAAGAAAATCTTTTGGTATTTTGAGAATTTCGTTTCCTCAAAAATGAAGGAAACTTCTTCTTGTTTTTTGAAGAGGGAGGAAGAATTTTTTCAAAACCATATTGTTCACAGAATGAACCCAACTCATGCTTAGACCCAAAACTTTCAGATTTGAGTTTGGCTTTGAGTTTGATATCATTACAGAGGGCTAACCCTTCCTTATTGACGTAACTAACAAGTTCGCCATAAGTTAAGTCACCAAAAGGAATTGAATTGTTAAATTGAAGTTTGATTGAATTGCGAACTTTCTCTGCAAAAAGTTTAGGAAGTCCAGATAGAAATCTTTCTTTTCAGAACTCTTGATTGCAGTCGTCGCGAAGCATGACTCTGGTAAGGAAGATATCCTTATACCATCTGAAGTCGTGCAATTTTGGACAAGACAAATTCATTAGAATTTCTGACGATCTATCCTGGAGGAATTCAGGGGATCCAATAAAATGTTTGATAATGGCAAAAACAAGGGTCGTCAATGTATCAGAAACAATCTGATCATTTTCGGTTTTTGTGGCATTAATAACCTCTAAACGACTTGCATCGTTAAGGTAGTTAGACCACCATCCCTTTAATTGTCCAGTGAAGCCAATAATAAGATTATTACAAGCATTCACTTCATCAATCTTTTGACATCTGTAAGCATTGAAGCAAACATACATTTTATTGATAGTTTGAATAATCTGGAATTCCGTCATTCCATCAATATTCCATTCAACGATTTCGTCGCCTGAGTATGTCTCAGTGACTTTCCTTCTAAAAGATGATTCTTCTAAAAGTAAATCTGGTTGAGTAGGACGAGAATAGAATGTTGGAAGTTTTGAAGATTGAAATTTCAATCTGTTTACTTGAAGCGGTGCTTCTTCAACAAATTGGTTTTCGACATCAGAAATGTCAATTGTGTTGATATTTTTTGAAGATGCGGACATTTTTGAAAATTAAGAGGCAAGCTCTTTAATCACTGCAGAATCAGTGTCTAAAGATTTCTTACCAAGATCAGGAGTAAGATTGGTTGGTTTGAAAAGCAACCTTTGATTACTCGAGGAAGATGAGGAAGGAGAATCTCTAATGGAAGAAAAAGCATTAGAGGGAATTTTGAATTTGGCTTCAGTTTCAGAATTGGCTTCAATTCTGGTTAACTGATTACCGATAGTTTGAAGAACAATATTTGTGTAATTGTTTTGAATTTGAAGATTTCTGACATCAACAGTTTTGGCTGCTGCATTATCAGTTCTATCTTCAGGAATTTGTTTGAAAGGAGACGCAGTAACTTCTGCATTCCCATGAGGAATAACGATCTCTTCAAGAGGAGGATATTCCGATTTGAAAGTTTGATTGGAAGAAGTTTTCCAAGTTTTTTCTTTTGAAGATGAAGCTTGAATGGATTTGGATTTCGATGGGGATTTGGGTTTGGAAGAAGATTTTGAAGGCTTCTTTTGTTTACCAAAAACTTTGAAATTAATCCATTTGAAAAATGAAATATCTTCTGGTTGAGCGAAGTACTCTTCCCAGTAAGATTCAATTTCTTCTTTTGAAAAAGTTTGACGAAAAAGTTTCCTTAGGTTTTTGACCTTAGGAGACTGATCTTTTTTGAATTCAGATCTTCTATCAATGCTAGAAGAAATGACGTTGAGTTGAGAAGATAAACTTCTTCTGTGATGTTTCTTTCTCAGAAGAGGAATGTCTTCAGAAGGAGGCTGCATGTCAGATGCAGTAGGTGAATCTTGTTCAGATTCAGAATATTGAGGTTTTGGAATAACAGATCCAAAGTTGACATCTTTGAGTCTGCTGGATGAAGTTGAGAATCTTGAAGGAAAAACATTTGAATTTTGAAAATTTTGAAAAGATTTAGATGAACTAGATCTTGAAATGTTTGAAGAAATGTTTGATGATTCTCCAAAGATCATCCTAACACTTCCATCAGGAAATGAAAGAATCTGATTAGGAGTATCAGATGAAGGAGGAGGCTCCGGTTTGGAGGCTCTTAGAATATCCCATTCTAAGCTCCTAGTTTGAAGATTCCATGGAATTCTCTTAGGAATCATGGTGTTAGTATGAAGATCATTCACCTCCATAAGAAGCGATTCGTTTCTTGGAGACGAACGAAGAGCACGAATGTTGAGATTCGTACCCAAGAGTTTGTAATATACTCTGTATATTACAGCGAATGAATTTGATTCATCCAAACTAAGATTCTTAGTTTGAACATGAAGTTTGAGAGTCTTTAAGATATGTTTGTCAAAAAGACTGACTGTGAAGTTTGGATAGCAGTTTGAAAAGATTGGACCAGATTCTAGATTTGATTCTAGAACTGTCAAGAGCGAATGCTCGAAGTTTGAATGTCTTTGATCACGAAGGGTAACCAAGACAGGAATGTCAAGTCCAAGTCTGAACAAGGGCTTGAGGGCAATTTGAACAAGACCAATATGTAAGAATTGAAATTTCTTACGATGTTCTTGTATGGAGTTTTTTGAAAGAAGAGCAAGCTCAGTATTTTGACCCAAAACATGCAAGGTTTGCTCATGTGTTTTGATGATGTAATTTTGAGAAAAATCAAATCGACCAATTTCATAGATAGATCCTTTGTCTACCTTAGGAATTGTCCAATTATGCAATAATTGTTCAATTTGAAAAATTTGAAGTTCATTTGTATTTTGAAAAGTTTCAGAATCATTTTGAAGTGATTCTTCAGTATTTTGAAAATTGTTTGACAAATTATTAGCTCTATTTCTAGAACTACCAGATCCTTTGAACCAACTGGAAAAAGAAGACATTGTCGGAACAAGGTAAGCTTGAAAGGTATTACTACCTGCAAATTGTTTGAGAAACAAGGCTAAGTTAAAGGTCGGACTTTTACCTACTCCCTCCACGTGGTCTTACCCGGGTCTTACACTCTTCTGCCCTGCCTCCGAGGTTTCGAACCATCCACTTACAGAACTTAACCTGTAAAACAAACTCACAATTAACTCTGCCTAACAATTGAAATGAACCCTTACATTTATAGAAAACTAGAAATGAAAAAGGTACATCAGAATATTGAATAATTGAACTACAGCTGGAAAAGTCTTGATTGAACAGTGATTGAACAGTGCTCTGTCGACTACTTTCCAAAAAGTAGGAATCTTGAACAGTGATTGAAGATTGAAAGTCGTTGATTGAATAGTGACTTGTCTGCAGCTTTTCCAAAAGCTAGCCAACCACTCCACCAACTCCACCGAAAGTTTGCAAAAGCAAAAATCTCATTTGTCCTTTTATGAAAAGAAATGATTCTCTGGATAAAGTGGACATTGATTTTTAACTTTGATAATTTTGAGTGAAAATTCTTTTGATTTTTGAACGCGATATTCTCTGAGGTCATCAAGGAAACTGCGTCCATGTAGTCATTTGGTAGTTTGAATATTTGAAAGATTTTCATCGTAATCAGTGGCGAGAAAATCATCTTCATTTTGATAGAAACTGTCTTCGACGTTGAAATCCGCCTCTGAACTGGTTTCTGAGGAATCTTGAACTGAAGAAGCATTTTCAGCAAGAGCAGCAATTTTCTCTGCTAAAATTGACATTTCTTCAGGGCTGGTGCATTTTGCAAGAAGTGCTAATAATCTACCCTTTTCGGCAAGAAAATCAGCATGTTTATCTTGAAGCTTTTTTGATGGAAGTCCTTCATTTGATTTTTGATTAATCCATGATTGAACTGCCTTGGGACAACAATTTGTTTCATGAAATTTTGCCCACCATTTTATTTTGAATCTCCTAACAATCCTTTGAGGACTGAAAGAATCAGTATTTTGAAGAAGAAAAAAGTCCCAACAAAGAATCCATGAGACTTTGAAATTGAAGGAAAATTGAAGGAGAAGATTCTCCTGAGACTTAAGCAAATCTTTAGCCTCATTTTTGAAATGTTTGAATCCTTGAAGAGAGAGACTGGGTAGAATACTTTCTTCAAGTCCAAAATAATTAAACCAATTTTGAAACCATTGGGGAAAATTATTTTGGCAATTTTGATGAAAAAGGATGAACCAAGAATGATTCACTGGTCTAAACAAAAAGGCATTAAACCAGGCATCTTGATAATCCAAGTAATTGAATTTTGAAGAGAAAGTTTCACCTTTTGCAAGGTTCATCTTTTTCTCAATCCAAGGTTGCTGTCCCCAGTCATCATATGACAAAACCTTGACAATTGAACATTTTGAAAAATCAATATTTTGAGGATTTTCTTTATTTTGAGTATGAGTAATAATGGCTGATCCTGTTTTGAGAAGGATCTTTTCATAAAACTCACGGTTCTTTTGAATTGATGTTGGCATGAAATGGAAACCTGAAGGAAAAATATTCGATAAACAATCATTGTAATCAGAATATTTTTCAATCCAAGAAGGTTCCAATGTAAGAACAGAAAGAAAGGGATTTTTGATGGTATATTGAAAAGGGCTTTTATTGATTTCAGGAAGTTTTCCTGAACCAGTAAGAATGGCCTTTTTGTAGTTTGAAGGTCTTGGCTTTTCTGGGGTTTGAGGAATTTTGCCAAGAACATAAAAGTTGTTTGAAGTGGAAATTTGAGGAATGTTTGAAGCAGAAACACTTCTGCTGGAAGTTTGAACAAAATCTTCGATTGAAGGAAGAGGAGTAAGAGCAACCTTTTTGCCCTTATTTTTGTTTTTTGAGGAATTGGCCATGGAGGAAGCCATGTCTTCAAGAACTTTGTTGTACCAATCAATCTTGAAACCTTTTGTTTGAACACTCTTTTGGGGTGGCCTTTCAGTCACTCGAAATCTCTCAAATTTATAGAGGAATTTCTCCGTGAAACAGTTATCCCAAAAATTATTTTGAAAAATCTTGTTTTTTGAAAAGTAATTTTGAAAACAGTTTTTGTTACTGCAATAGTAAAAATACTGTTGTTTTTGAATTGATTCAAAAGGAATCGACTGTAGGTTTCCCTTACCGATCCCACCTAATCCTATGTCTGACACAGCTGTTTGGACATGGGAAAAAGTCTTTGAAGCAATAATGAAAAGGATACCAATAATGACACTTTTGACAAAGGTGACAAAGGTGTTTTCTGGGACCCACGACTTTTGACAATTTTGGTTTATTTTGATGAGTGGGAGACACTCGTGATTGTCTTTTGAAAGGGAATTAATAAAGAAAGATTCTTTACTAATGAATCCAATGAAATTTTGAGGAAAGTGATCTGTCAATTTGTCCTTTTTGAAAATTGAAGATTCTTTCTTTTTGAAATTTCTTAAATTAATATTCTTAATTTGAGAAATCGATGTTCTTTTGAAATCATGAACATCTGCTGGAGATGTATGATGCATGCATTTGAAAATCAAATTTTGACCGAAAACATTGGTCTGAAGACCATTTTCGTTAGCTTGAAAAGGGGTAATTTGAACGATGAAAGGGATTCCAAGAATTGCTTCTTGATCCAAATCTTTCACCAAAAGAAACTCATTTTTGAAACAAATGTTTGATTTGAAAACATGAGCTTTTGAAAGTTTATTTTGAATGTTGAGCTTTTTGCCTCCTGCTCCGTAGAGACGTTCGGTAGTTTGCTCAAAGTATTTTGTAGGTATTAATCCTTCTCTGATACAGTTTTGATCTGCTCCAGAATCAATTAATACTCTAGTGGTAATTTGAAAAGACTCGTCAATGACAATTGTCATTTGACAGTACCATTTTTGAAATTGAATTCGATTAATAACATTAATCCGTTCTTCATCAGTTTGAAGAGGACTAAAATCATTAATACGAGAATCAGAGGATTCTTCTGAGGAAGAAGAAGAAGAATCAGAATCATTTTGATTTTGAATATTTGAAGAGGAATTTTTGATAATGGTAACATCAAGTTTAATTTCTTTAACCTGACGTTCCAAAAAGGAAATTTGAGACTTCATTTCCCTCACTTCTGATTTCAAATCAGATGATGAAGATTTAGAAGTAGATTCTTGATTAAATCTTTTTAGTATTTCTTTCATACTAAACGATTCATGGGTTTTTGAAGAAGAAGGAAGGAGCGAAGAGAACTTCTTCTTTAATTGAGGATTGTCAATCTGCTCAATTATTTCTTGAATAAGTTCTTCTTCTTTTGTAAGGACATTAATGGTTCTGCAACCACAAATACCTTTACCTTTGTCAAAAAGACTGACTGTGAAGTTTGGATAGCAGTTTGAAAAGATTGGACCAGATTCTAGATTTGATTCTAGAACTGTCAAGAGCGAATGCTCGAAGTTTGAATGTCTTTGATCACGAAGGGTAACCAAGACAGGAATGTCAAGTCCAAGTCTGAACAAGGGCTTGAGGGCAATTTGAACAAGACCAATATGTAAGAATTGAAATTTCTTACGATGTTCTTGTATGGAGTTTTTTGAAAGAAGAGCAAGCTCAGTATTTTGACCCAAAACATGCAAGGTTTGCTCATGTGTTTTGATGATGTAATTTTGAGAAAAATCAAATCGACCAATTTCATAGATAGATCCTTTGTCTACCTTAGGAATTGTCCAATTATGCAATAATTGTTCAATTTGAAAAATTTGAAGTTCATTTGTATTTTGAAAAGTTTCAGAATCATTTTGAAGTGATTCTTCAGTATTTTGAAAATTGTTTGACAAATTATTAGCTCTATTTCTAGAACTACCAGATCCTTTGAACCAACTGGAAAAAGAAGACATTGTCGGAACAAGGTAAGCTTGAAAGGTATTACTACCTGCAAATTGTTTGAGAAACAAGGCTAAGTTAAAGGTCGGACTTTTACCTACTCCCTCCACGTGGTCTTACCCGGGTCTTACACTCTTCTGCCCTGCCTCCGAGGTTTCGAACCATCCACTTACAGAACTTAACCTGTAAAACAAACTCAGAACAGATAACAACACTCTCCAAGGATAACTTGAACCTAAATGGCTCTGATACCAAATAGATATTAAATGGAACGATTACTTTAGAAGAGAAAATTATTACCCAAATGTGGAACAATTATTTTAGAAGGGTAACATAAATTTTTGAACTTTTTTTGCATAATCAAATTGTGTAATTGGGGCTATTTTATTTATTTTTATTGTACAACTCAATTATGACATCTTTATTTCATTTATATTTACAAGCAATATAATTACAAGTATACAGAAATAATTTTCTTCAAAATTTTAAACAGAACGTGTTTTCCAATTTTTCATTTTCAAAGACAATTTTCAGAAATAACAAATCAAATGCGTTTTTAATAATTTTAAAAAAAAATCACAGAAAATAAAAAACGGAAAACATTTTAAACTGAAATAAAGAGAACGCGTTCTCTTTATGTTTCAGTTTTCTATTTTCATTTCTGAAAATATTTTCTGATTTCCGTTTTCTCTGAATGTTTTCAAAATTGATGAAAACGCGTTTAGTTTGTTATTTCTAAAAACTGTTCTAAAAAATGAAATGCTAGAAAACACGTTCTGTTTGAATTTTTTTCCAGAAAACTATTTTGCCCTTATTTGATTCTCATTAAAAATGAGGTCCACAATATTTGACTTTTCAACTAAATCTTAATCATCCATTCCCCTAAATATTACTATTCACTTGAAAAAATCTCTTTTTAAATAATACAAAATACACACTTTGTACACTTGTAATTATATTACATATGATTATACACACACACACATTCAACATTCATACATATATGATATACACAATATAAATGAAATAGAGATGTCATATTTGGTTATGTCAAAAAAGTTCAAAAATACATACGTTCATCAATGATACCCTAATTTTCTACAATACAAAAGTAAAAAAGAAATGTTTAATAATTGAGCACATAATACATCATAAGAAAGATTGTTGAATTTGAAGTTCGACGCAAAAAACGGAGTGCAATTCGAAGTTGTAGATCAAAAGCTATATATGTTTGAAGACAATGACCTATAAAGTAAATACAGGAAGGACTAAATTGAAAGAAAAGTAACATTTGCGGACTAATGTGCAAGAAGATTTAAAGTTGAAGGACCTAAGTTGCAAATAAATTAGGATATTTTCGAAAGAAATCTCAAAAATTGAGGATTAAAATGACAAATTTTGAAAACGGAGACCAATAATGTAATTAAAATGACAAATTTTGATCAATTTCAAATTTTTTAGGATTTTTTTTTTAAACCGAAAATGCGGAAAACGGAAAAACGTGCGTTTTCATTTTTTTAGTTCAAATAAATGAAAAATGCGGAAAACGTGAATTCCGTATTTTTTATTTTCTTTACAAAATTTGGAAAACGTTTTCGAATTTTTTTTAAAAAAACGACGCAAGAAAACGCATTTTTCGCATTTTCGAAAAAGAAAAACAAAAAACACTGAAAAACGACAAACCATTCCCTTCTCTCTGCGAATCCCTCTCTCTTTCTTTTTACAGCAACGCTCCTCTCTGTACACAGCGTCGGAGCGTCAAACCTCAATCTACAGCCTTGTGTCGCTGCTTCTCCGCTGCTTGCCGTCGCCTCCCGCCGCTTCCCAACGCCACCACAGCTCTCGAGATGTCGTTTTCCTTTTCATCATCGTCGTTATCTTTACCTACAAAATATGTACTGCTCTCCTGTCGAAATGTCGAAGTGTATTGTTGTTTGTGTTTGTTGGTAGATAGATTGTTTGATTTGTGGGTAAGTTTTTTATTTTATGCGATTTGCCTTTTTTTTATTATGGGTAGATATATTGTTTGAACTCTTATTCCCTCTTTCTTTGTTGTTATTTGATTTTTAATAGAATTCCTGTGTATCTGTTTTGGTGCTTTTTTGTTTGGGTTTTCTTAACACTTTACGCCATGCCTGGTTTCCTGGGCAGTTCCATCTTCAAGAGCATATTTCACAGGGTTTTTAAAAGTTTTGGCAGCTTTGTTTAAAAGGTATGGTCAAACAAAACTTTCATTTAAAAAGACCACTTTGATAATTTATGAGTTCAATAGCCTCTTAGTTGGAAAAAATGAAAAAATGATTTATACAATTACCCAAATATCCTTGAGTGCAAAACAAAACCTAATTATTTCTTCCAATTGCCAAACGTGATCAGCTGCTGGGTCTCCTTCCTCTCCCACAAACAAACATTTTCGCGCCATCTCCCTGCTCTTCCCTCTTCTGGAACCAGCTGCACTTCCATCTTTGAAACAAGAAATACATTGTCTTCCTTTGAGTAATAATCTTGTTGAAGTTTGGAAATCTATTTTGCAACATTGGTATTGGGCATTTGGAGAAGAAGAGAAGGTAAGTTTTAATCTGAAAAATTCGTAACCATTTTATATAAGCAATGTCTGAATCATAACAGCGTTGATGTATTTTTGAATTTATGTTGTGATTCTGCGCGTAACGATTTCGAAGTCGTTTTGGTCATACCGATGTCGTTATTCAGAATGTATTATTTTCATCGATACTTGTGATAGTTGAAGTAATATATATGTTGGTAAATACATACTTCTCATCATATCTAAAAGTTGGAACAATATCTCCTTCTTGGAACAAGGAATACATTATCTTCTTTTGAGTGATAATGTTGTTGAAGGTTGAAAATCTATTTTTCAACATTGGTATTGGGCATTTGGAGAAAAAGAGAATGTAAGGTTTAATCTGAACAATTTGTAACCATTATATCTAAGCAATGTCTGAATCAAAACCGTGAAGATGTAATTTTGCTCTTATGTTGTGATTCTGCGCATAACGATTTCTAAGTCATGTTGGGCATACTGATGTCGTTATTCTGAATTTATTGTTTTCATCGATACTTGTTATTGTTGAATTAATATATATATTGGTAAATACATGCTTCGCATCATATCTAAAAGTTGGAACAATATCTTAAACATGTTCTTTGCATTTGTGTTTTACCGCAGTTAGATATTGCATGTTTTACTTAAAAAAGCTATTTTGAATTGCAGTTATGGACAATGTGGATATGGTGTGGATATCAGCATGTTACCCAGGTGAGTTTGAGCAGAATCTTGAAGGTAAATGGATATGGAAATATGTGGGGAATGAAAGAGGGAGAACATTTCCTATTCTTGTTTCGAGGACGATTTCGTATGTAGAATTGTATGACAAAGTGAAACAGGAGCTCAACATTGATTCAAGGCTACATGAAATAGAGATGGCATGTCCTTCCCCAATAGTGTCTAAGACTTCAATAGCATCGATTGTCATTGATTGTGACAACAATGTGAAGTGGTTTATGTCAGTACGTGGAGAAACACCTCTATGCATAACTCTTTTGAAAAAAGCTCCTGGAAATCGAGAATGGATTGATCTTGATACATGTGTATCGCGAGTTGGGCGTGAGAAAGAAGTTGAAAATATGAACACAGAGGGAGATGTTGTGCAAAAGGACAATGTTGCGATCGGTGGCAATGATTGTGGAATGTTGCTAGATTGGAACGATTTTCATGTAATTCGAGACAGCCAACAAAGGCCAACTGCACAATGCTTGGGAGACACGGATGATGTCGGGTTGCTTGAAATTGAACATTTTAGTCAGACAGGAGCAGGTGACAATAATGCTGATTTGAGTGAACCTGACTACCATACTCAGAATCTTGCAGATGACAATATTGATGGCCGAACAAATGAGGGCTATTCACAGGCTGTAGTTTCAAGTTTTCCTTCTGTCCATTGCGGTTCGTCTGTAAGAATTCCAGAAGGCGAAGATGTTCAAGCAAAACAGTTGTTTCCAACAAAAAAGGCCTTGACAGAAAAATTGCAGTGGCTTGCTCTGAAGTGTCACTTTGAATTCAAAGTTAAGAAGTCAAATAAGAGCATTTATACAGTTGTTTGTGTAGAGGAAGACTGCAAAGTCGTTTTGGGCATATTGATGTCGTTATCATGAATCTGTCATTGTCATCCATATTGATTCACCCAACATCGTTTCAGTTGATTAGAACTTGAAGTACATTGAATTTCTCCAAGGGAATATGGACTTGAATGCAATCGCTCGAAATGTGTCCCAATGTGAAGGAAGAGATTGTCTGCAGAGTTATTGGCATGAAACTTTGAGCCTTAATGTACATTGATAAATCTGGATTTTGTTTGTCTAATCATGAATCTTTTTGAGTAGTTGTTTATCTGGAGTGAGGATACTTGATTTGTATTAGAAATTATGCTTGTGTAGTTGGAGGTTGAATTTTTTGTTAGTTGTGCAGACAATAAACATTGCATTTTAGATGTGGAAGTGTTTAGGATTTATCAATTTTTGTTGGAACGAGAATGATTGGTTTTCAGCAGGTTGTTGTTCATTTGATTTTAAACTATAACGAGGTTGAAATCGTTACTTTGCACACATACAGATTTTAACATCGTTCCCATCTAAAAAAGATAGTAACGAGATATAAATCGTTACTTCGTAAACATAACGTGTTCAACATCGTTTCTTTTGAAAAGACCTTATTGCTTTATATCTGTCCATAACGAGGTTGAACTCGTTACTGTGTACACGTAACGACTTAAATGTCGTTATAGTTACTGCTTCAAAGTCGTTCGTAACGATATTAATGTCGTTACAGTTGAAAATACCTTACTGCTTTACTGTTGTTCATAACGACATTGAAATTTTTACTTCATAAAAATAACGACATAAATGTCGTTATATATATTTACGGATATGCCCTCGTCGTTCAACATTCCCACCGGTCAACAAAGTCGTACTAACTTTTCAAAAACTATATTTAAGTCGTTGTAACGACTTCAAATCCGTTATAATTTGGAAGATCGTTTCATTGTAATTGTAATAACATTGAGCTCGTTTGTGTGGAATATAGCCTAAAACGATGTGGAGATCGTTACTGTTTCAGTAGAACGAGTTCGAGATCGTTATGTTTCAGGCTCAGAAAGTCACATAACGATAATTATGTCGTTTGTTTACAAATTTGACGACATTAAGCTCGTTCTAGTGTGCTATATTACCAAAACGATGTCAATGTCGTTTTTTCAATAACAAAACGATATTGGAATCGTTATGTTCATAGCCAAATAAATATCATAACGAGTTAAATGTCGTTCTTTCATAAGTTTGGAGAACTCTATATCGTTTCAGTGTAAATTATTACTATAACGTCGTTTCTATCATTTCTTCAATTGCAACACGACATGTATATCGTTATTGCTCAAATCGTCGAGCCGATCGTTCTTTTGCGTCCGAAGTGCCTCCAATAGACGTAATCTAACAAAAATAGGTCATAAAATGTGATTCAAACACTTTGTAAATCGACGTGATTAGAAAGATAGGATCAACATGAGATGAAGTTCCTTTAGTTATCTATTACCTTGGAACTTCTACACTTGAGAGAAATGATCATATCTTTCTAATCATGTCGATTTACAAAGTGTTTGAATCACTTTCTACGACCCATTTTTGTTAGATTACACCTGTTGGAACCATTTCGGATAGTAAAGAACAATCGAATCATCGTTTTCATCCATAACGATACACAAGTCGTGTTCTACATGAAGAAACGATATCTAAGCCGTTATAGTTATAATTTACATTGGAACGAGATGCAGTTCGTTAATTTAACACTAGAACGATATGGAAGACGTTATGATGGTTTGTCGGTTTCTGACAAAACGATTTTAATATCGTTGCATGTGCAAAGAAACGATGTCAATATCGTTTTACTTAAAATTTAAACTAGAACGATATTAATGTCGTTCAATTTGTACAGAAACGACATAGTTGTCGTTATGTTATTTTCTGAGGCTGAATTAGAACGATATGTAACTCGTTATATGTCAAATGAAACGACATATTTATCGTTATAGTTTTATTTTCAACTCCAACGATCTCAAAATCGTTATTATTACATTGGAACGATTTATCAAATGATCACGATTTTGAAATCGTTACAACGACTTAAACATCGTTACGACAAGATTTGTGCGAGTTTATTGACTGTTTGGATTTATGAACGACGAGGGCATTATTGTAAATATGTTGTAACGACATAAACCTCGTTTTGTGTACAAAGTAACGACTTCTACCTCTTTATAAACAGATCTGAAGCAGTAACTATAACGACATGAAAATCGTTATGTGTACACAGTAACGACTTCAAGCTCGTTACTATTTTTTTTTTTACTATAATAATTTTAAATTCGTTATGTGAACAAAGTAACGACTTAGACCTCGAAATGGTTCTCCTGTCGTTATGAGTTCTATTACAAGGTACTTATAGCGACAAAACTCATATATAGCAATAAATAACACATTTTCTCGATGTCGTTAAATTTTAGTCAACATTTCAACTAAAACAATCTCGATGTCGTTAAGTTTTTACAGAAACTACATGAATGTCGTTATATTATTTTCAGAGACTGAATTCATACAATATTTAACTCGTTATATACAAAATGAAACCACATCTATATCGTTTTAGTTTATTTTCAACTCCACCAATCTCAAAATCGTTATTATTACATTGGAACAATTTACCAAATGATCACCATTTTGAAGTCATTACAACGACTTAAATATCGCTATGACAAAAATTGTGCGAGTTTGTTGACAGTTCAATTTTATGGACAACGAGGGCATTATTGTAAATATTTCTTAACAACATAAACCTTGTTATGTGTATAGAGTAATGACTTCTACCCCGTTATGAATATATTCAAAACAGTAACCATAACGACATTGAACTCGTTACGTGTGCAAAGTAACGATTTAGACCTCGAAAGAGTTCTCTTGTCGTTATGAGTTCCGTTACAAGGTACTGATGGGTGTCGAATCCAACAAATAATAATTTCTTGCTCTCATTAAAATAAATTGCAATAGTGGTGAGCAAGATCGAATCCACAGAGACTGGTTAGATTTAATTCTTCGGGAAAATTAAAAACAATGAATTAAAAACAATGGGGGTTTTGAAATTTTGAATGTGAAATCAAATTATAAATAAACAATTGCGGAATTAAATTAATGAAAATACCAAATTAAACAAATATCCAGCCCAATGTATAATCTCAGTATTGATTCACGGAATTGATCATAGATGCAAAAATAAAATCCTTAAATCATTCTCTAAATTGGTTATGGTCATTGATACGATCTAACAACCTATCTCTCCTTACTTTATCGATAATCAAGAGACGCTCGTTGATTATTTCCCTAATCAATAAACAACCCTAGATACGATCGTAGGATTTAATTTACCAATAGCATTAATTTCTAGAGAGACGACCAATTCTAACCAACAAATTCACACGCGTAATTTATTTAAGTTAGGTTATATATCTTCATAACATGAGTCAAAAATCAGTCTATAATTAACTATGTTATTTGTATTAGAAAACCTAAAAAATTACGGATTTAGATTCCTAATTGGCTAAGTATTGTTTTGGCAATTAAAACAACGTGCACTTTGAATTAATCAATCAAAATAACAACTTCATTCATAAGCAGAAGACATATAAATAGAAAACAATTAAAGAACAAATTTAATTTAATTAGATCTCACAATTCTTGGCGAATCAAAACTTCGAATATCCTTGAACTGGAAAAATAAGTTTAGCTATCCATAAACATTTCGAAAATAAAACTAAAAGAAAAAATAATAAAAATTGATATCAAACTCTAGAAATCGATGAAACGTGTTGCAGCCTCCTCCTTCCTCTCCCTTTTTTTTTTCTTCTTTTCTTTCTTTTTCCACGTCAACTCCCCCCCCCCCCCCCGCAATCTTCCTACCTTTTTCTTAATTTTATTCGCAGCCAAGAGTCCAATTTTTTTCCCCTTGAGAAAAGCAGCTCCAATCAATTGTTGGGATAAGTCATGAGAGTCCCAATTCTCCAAGAAGTCTTCCTTCTCTCAACCACCAAAATAAACGTCCTGGTCCCTCCTCTTTTATTCCCTTTTTTTTCTTTTTTTTTTCTTTTTAATTTCAGCTTCCAAGAATCTTTTTATTATAATGGCCCATGAATTTTTGCCGAGGTTGCTGTCTGTCCGAAATAAGGCGTGCCCACGCTTTATGTAAAGTCCTGATCTGATTGTAAACTTTTTGAGTTTCAAACTTGTTCTTTTAATTTGTGATAATGAGTCCATTTTGTTCCAACTCCTCCATCTAATCCACAAAACACAAAATATGATTAATATCCATAATTTAAGCATTTAAAATCAATGGAGTAAGATAAAATATCACAATTTAAATAGCAAATATGCGCCCTATCAAATCCCCCCACACTTAGACAATGCTTGTCCTCAAGCATAAACTAGCTCAAGTTAATGGAATGTACTCTCATCATCATCCATTCTTCTATCTCTACAACTCAACACTATGCTAGTCACTTCAACAAAATTTTTCAAAATCCACAGGTGGTGGGATTTAACACCTCACATTAGATTCACACAATATGCTCAAAATGTTTAGGGTGTAAAGTCTATATGCACTCTCAGGTCAAAGCATAGAAATCTCTTACCATAGTCTTGCTAATATATCACATTGGAGCTGCCAATGGTTTTGAACACAAAGTATGGGTCTTAACACCGGTTGTAATGGGGCTTGGGTAAGGTGGGATAAAAAGGATACATTTTTGACGATTTTCATTGAAGGAATTATATGAACTTCTTCGTAAGAACTCACTTAAAATTCATGTACTTCAATCATATCACTCCATACCCAGTGTAGTTTATATCCTTTCACCTCTCGTGAGTATCCCCTCAACAACTATCAATGAATTACAACATGGATGTTAATTTCAATCAACTTGAAGGCACGAAATATAGACCAAGCAATTCAAACCACTCATAAGCACATGTAATGGGAGTAAACACTCTCACAAGGTATTTCTCTCTTCACACAAAGTGTATAAGGGTGAGGATTTTCACTCAGCTCACTGCATGGAGGATTCATTGCCACAGACTGCTCAGATGTCATGACCGGAGCTAACAATAACACAAGTGCAAAGTAAAGGTCTTTATTTGGTTGTAACGAGGCTTCAGGTTAGGTAGGATAAAAGGAAAATATTTAGGCTAAGTTGAGAGGAATGTTCACAAGCTGATTCAATTCAAAACGATATCTCTTCCTCCACCTTTCAATATGACTTTTTCCATAATTTCCTAGCATCCAATCGATTCAGCCCTTGACTCTTATTATGCACGTGGGGTTTATTCTCTTCACATGATTTTTTTTTTTCAAATTGATTTCTTTTTGACCACATCATCACTTAAACTTTGAATAGTACAAAGTGAAAGCTCCCATTTTTCTAAAGCTAAGTCTGTCTCATATTTCTCAATCAATACAAGCTTGTGAAATTCCTCTCTTATGGGTTCAATATAGAGGTAACATGAAAGAACGGGAATCCATGGGTTGTAGCGTGGTAACAAAATTCCAAAGACAGGCTAAAGCTCAAAGAGGCTTCTATTGGTACATGTATCATGGTAGGCTCTTTAAGAAGGCCAAATTGGGTTTCACCTAATGCCTTTACTATATTTTGCACTTGAGTCAAGAAACTACAACGGCATGCACAAGAGAGCACATCAAAGAATAAACAAACCATGCAGGACACGCATTAAAGAATAAGAGCTTAATATAAAGATAAAAATAGCTCATAGGCTCAAAAGCTCACGAATTACGGTTTATATGTGTTGCTCCCATCCATTTATGAGATATAGGTCATTGCTTGGTCCTTATTTCAAAATCAAATTAATGCTAAAAAGAGTGGAGTTAGGTCAATCGAAGTGGTGTTACAACACATCAACTTTGGTTTGACTCAATTAGGTACGGATTACAACTCGACTACTTCATCCCCCCAAACATTTCTTTCACATCACAAGTCTTTGATTTTCAATGTTTGTTATTCTCAACCAAAATAATTTGAAGCACAAGTGAATAGGCTCATATATTCCTTCAGTGCAAGGTTCAAGAGAATGGAAGATCAGCAAAAAATAGGATTTCTCATGGCTTGTATTGTGGTTAATTTTCAACAAAAGGCAATGGCTCAAAAGTGGCTTTCTAGGGGTATATTTTAAGGTAGGCATTTTAAGAAAGCTAAATTTGGCTTCACCTAAGTGCCCATACTTATTCAGTGCATTCAATTACCAAGAGGCATCTCAACATGCATAACAAAGCAAGTTCTAGAAGATATCCACTACACTTGACAATCACACAATCAAAAGAATAGAGCATGTCGTAGTGTTAAATGTAATTGCTCAAGAGGCTCAAAATCTCACAAAATAGGGTTAATGCGCATCAAATCCCACACACCCTCATTCAATCTACCATGAAGAGCAATCAATTACTGTGTAGTAAATGAAAATTCAACTACTCATGCAATTCCCTACTATGCCTCAATTCATCTCAATAATGCACAATAATTTAGATCATAAAGGACAAGTATCCGTATAATGACAAATTGGGGATGAGAATTTTCAAAAATTTCTTTGAAAAATAGGGCAAACATGGAATATAATAGAAACTGAGGTGCACTAAAATGAATCAATATTTAAAAACTAAGCAAAGCACATTCAAAACCTTCCCCCACACTTAACCCATACATTGTCCTCAATGTAAAAAGTAAAAACTATAAATAAAAAGAATAAAGGACTCCCCTGAAATCTGCCTGATTCTCTTTTGCGTGTAGGTGACTGAATATCATCCAGAGTTGTTCGGGTTTATCACTGCGAGCCTGTTGTGCAGATTATCTTGTGCTTCCTTGACTGATTTGAGACCATATTTATTTGCCCATGATGCAAAACCGATGGTGGTTGATGCTTGAATTCATGTGAGTGGAAGAAAAAGAAAGATAATTGGAGTTGAGGGGAAAAGATGAATAAACCGACACGGGCATGATATTTATTGAAGCTCCTAGATCTAACATTGCTTTCTCAATCCTTACTTTACCTATTTTGCAAGGGATAGTGAACATACCTGGGTCCTTGCATTTTGGAGGCAGTTTCTTTTGGAGGACAGCCGAAACATTTTCTCTCATACTTACTTTTTCATTGCCTTTCAACTTCCTCTTGTTGGTGCACAACTCCTTGAGAAACTTAGTATAACAAGATACTTGTTTAATTGCATCAAGTAAGGGAATATTTACCTCAATTTTGCGAAAAGTTTCAAGGATTTCCTTCTCGTCTTCCTCCTTCTTAGATCTAATCAATCTTGTAGGGAACGGAGGGGTTGTCACATAAACTTTCGGTGGTTCTCTATTGAGGCTTTCAGATTGATGTTGTGGGATAACTTCCTTTTCATATTCTTCCCTCGAATTGCCTTGCTTAATCTTGCTAGATTCTTTCAATTCCTTCCCACTTCTCAAGGTAATTGCACTAACATTTTGTTTTGGGTTGACAATAGTTTGGGAAGGCAATTTACCTTGAGATTCCAATCTGCTCACAGTTGATGCCAATTGACTCATTTGATTCTCCAAGTTCTTAATGCCTGTCCTC
The DNA here is from genome assembly GCA_963555705.1 of Ligustrum vulgare. Classification (NCBI taxonomy): domain Eukaryota; kingdom Viridiplantae; phylum Streptophyta; class Magnoliopsida; order Lamiales; family Oleaceae; genus Ligustrum; species Ligustrum vulgare. The sequence continues at coordinate 28,633,445 of OY743186.1, read as the reverse complement.
GTCTCCTGTTGAAATTGTTGTGTATTAATTGCAAGTGATTTAACAATTTCTTCTAGAGACATACCTGAACTTGAAGAGGGTTGTTGTGGTTGAGGAGTAGGTTGTCTAGGCTGGAATTGTTGGAATTGTGGCCTGGTTTGATAACTAAAGTTGGGATGATCCCTCCATCCTGGGTTATAAGTATTTGAATAAGGATCATAATTCGCTTGAGGTGGGCCTAGAAATCTTCCAACTGCATTAGTCTGTTCAAAAGAATCATCTTGAAGAGTAGGACACTTATCAGTTGGATGAGCAGTAGCAGCACAAATTCCACAAGCTTTAACATGTTGCATATTTCCTACATCCATTTGTTGAACAAGAGAGGTTAGATTTGCTATTTGATTTTCAAGAGAAGATACATTTACCTCATTCACCCTTTTTACAGGAGTGTCTTGTCTGAATCCAAACTGCTGTGTGTTAGCAGTCATGATAGAAATCAAATCCCTAGCGGCAGTTGGGGTTTTATTCACTATAGCTCCTCCGCTAGCTGCATCCATCATCTTCCTCTCCATTGGTAACAATCCCTCAATGAATTGCAATAGTGGTGAGCAAGGTCGAATCCACAGAGACTGGTTAGATTTAATTCTTCGGGAAAATTAAAAACAATGAATTAAAAACAATGGGGGTTTTGAAATTTTGAATGTGAAATCAAATTATAAATAAACAATTGCGGAATTAAATTAATGAAAATATCAAATTAAACAAATATCCAGCCCAAGGTATAATCTCAGTATTGATTCACGGAATTGATCATAGATGCAAAAATAAAATCCTTAAATCATTCTCTAAATTGGTTATGGTCATTGATACGATCTAACAACCTATCTCTCCTTACTTTATCGATAATCAAGAGACGCTCGTTGATTATTTCCCTAATCAATAAACAACCCTAGATACGATCGTAGGATTTAATTTACCAATAGCATTAATTTCTAGAGAGACGACCAATTCTAACCAACAAATTCACACGCGTAATTTATTTAAGTTAGGTTATATATCTTCATAACATGAGTCAAAAATCAGTCTATAATTAACTATGTTATTTGTATTAGAAAACCTAAACAATTAAGGATTTAGATTCCTAATTGGCTAAGTATTGTTTTGGCAATTAAAACAACGTGCACTTTGAATTAATCAATCAAAATAACAACTTCATTCATAAGCAGAAGACATATAAATAGAAAACAATTAAAGAACAAATTTAATTTAATTAGATCTCACAATTCTTGGCGAATCAAAACTTCGAATATCCTTGAACTGGAAAAATAAGTTTAGCTATCCATAAACATTTCGAAAATAAAACTAAAAGAAAAAATAATAAAAATTGATATCAAACTCTAGAAATCGATGAAACGTGTTGCAGCCTCCTCCTTCCTCTCCCTTTTTTTTTTCTTCTTTTCTTTCTTTTTCCACGTCAACTCCCCCCCCCCCCCCCCCCCCCGCAATCTTCCTACCTTTTTCTTAATTTTATTCGCAGCCAAGAGTCCAATTTTTTTCCCCTTGAGAAAAGCAGCTCCAATCAATTGTTGGGATAAGTCATGAGAGTCCCAATTCTCCAAGAAGTCTTCCTTCTCTCAACCACCAAAATAAACGTCCTGGTCCCTCCTCTTTTATTCCCTTTTTTTTCTTTTTTTTTCTTTTTAATTTCAGCTTCCAAGAATCTTTTTATTATAATGGCCCATGAATTTTTGTCGAGGTTGATGTCTGTCCGAAATAAGGCGTGCCCACGCTTTATGTAAAGTCCTGATCTGATTGTAAACTTTTTGAGTTTCAAACTTTTTCTTTTAATTTGTGATAATGAGTCCATTTTGTTCCAACTCCTTCATCTAATCCACAAAACACAAAATATGATTAATATCCATAATTTAAGCATTTAAAATCAATGGAGTAAGATAAAATATCACAATTTAAATAGCAAATATGCGCCCTATCAGGTACGTATAGTGACAAAAACTATCTATAGCAATAAATAACACATTTTCTCAAATCAGTTTTAACCACACAAATTTATCAACCTTGTTACTATATTTTTTTGTACTGGAACAACATGAAATTCGTTACGTGTACAAAGTAACGATTTAGACCTCTTTATGAATAGACCTAAAGTATTATTGTCTTCTCAACTGCAACGAAATTGAACTCGTTATGTGTACACAATAACGAATTCAACCTACTTACCAAGTTTTTCTATTTGAACGACATTAAACTCGTGGTTTCGAAAGTATTATATAGCGTAACAGTTCTCTAGTTAAAAGAAAACAAATCTATTTGACTTTCTTTGTCATGTGAACAGAATGAATCATCTTGATAAGCATTTGGAGTCACCCTAAGTTGTCATAATTAACAAATAATATATGCGCATTAACTATTCAATTTATGTTAAACAAAATAAATTTTCATTTAATAAGTCTATAAAATAATTATTTGGTATTATAAAATAAAATAAAACGTCTAACTTCAAATTTTTTTTTTTTCAAAATACTTTTAGAAAATATTACATGTTTATTAAATATAACTTATTACAAAAAAATGTTGGTTCTAATATTTTTTTATTAAATATTAAAGGTTCAATTCATTACTATTTTAAATTAAAATATTTTTAAAAAGTCCTATATGTTTATTAGATATAACTTCTTCCCCAAAGTGTTTTTAGTTCAGTGTTTTGGTTGACTTTATAATATTTTTAATACATATTTATTTGTTAGATATAATTTATTATAAAAAATGTTATTGGTTCAAGTGGTTTGATCCTTAAACTTTTGAACTAAAAGTACCGAGTTCAATTCCTGGAACCTTAGTTTATATAGGAAATAAATTTTTTAGAATACAATATATATGTGTTAGAGATATTTGTTACACAAAATGTTGTTGGATCAAGTGGTTTGGTTCTTAAACTTTTTAACAATAGGTGCAGGGTTCAATTCCTCTCAAACTCAATTTTCGGGGAAAAAAAAAGGAAATTTTAAGTTAACATACTATGGGTAAAAATGTCTTTTAACATTTTAATATGTTTTTCTATTTACATTATTTTTTTACTTTTGGTCAAAGGCCAAACAAACAAATGTTTTATCAGCGTCCAACACTGCTTATATGTTTACTAGATATTAAATTTTCAATTCCTTGCAATATTAAATTTAAAATATTTTTGGAATATAATATATATTTATTAGCTATAATTCATTACATAAATTATTATTGGTTCAAGTGGTTGAGTTTTTAAAATATTCAAGGTTCAATTCCTTGCAACTTTATATTTATGGGAAATGAAATACAATTTTTTAGAATACAATATATATAGGTTAGAGATATTTTGAACACATAATGTTGTTGGTTGAAGTGGTTGAGTTCTCAAAGTTTTACCATATAGGTGTAGGGTTCGAATCTTTGCACACCTAGAAGAAGGAAATATATTTTTTAGTTTTTCCATCAAGAATAAAAAGGTCATTTGATACTTTAAAATGTTTTTCTTTTTTTTTTTATATTCTTATTTTAGTCAAGGGGTTAGTTGGACAAAAGTTTTATGAGTGAGGGTTATCCCAGCTAATTCTCCCTTTTTAAAATTGTCCATGTTCCTCATTTCTCCTAAGGAAAATGATTTTTAGCTTTTATCCATCTCTCTCTCTCTCTCTCTCTCTCTCTCTCTCTCTCATTCATGTCCTTTTTTTCTTATGCATGCCAAAGTTATTTGGAAGTTTCTTTGATTTCATTTCAATTCTTTCGTTTTAATTATTGAATGTGTTATGCTATCAATTTTGGTAAGTGATGTCCTATGGCAGTGGCAAAAATATAATTGATGCAGCTAAATATTGGCCATTATGTAAAACTCAATGCTGCATAAGGGAAAGCGAGTGTGTATTGAAATTGTGCTTCTAGATTATAATGTTCAAGTTTACCACCTTTTTCTCCTGCGTGATTTGTCAATCTGTGGTGCCTAGCATTATACATAGTGATGTCGCAGTGGTCCCTGAGGCCATAGTTCATTCGAAGAAGAGGTCACCACTGAGGTATATACTTTACTCCAATCTTCCCCATGTGATCATTTTCACTTCGGATAAAAAACTTCATGGAATTAAACTTTATGTCAAGTTCTTAGCCTGTAAAACAGGAAACACTAGTGTCAATTAATGATTTGTGTTCAGATAGTTAATAGAGTAAATGACTGAGTTGATTCGAAGAAAGAAAGTATAAATTACAAGGAATGCTGATTTTTCGTGTTTTGAAGTATCCAAACTTTTAGATATTACAAGCTATTTAAGTTTATCAAATCAATTTTCGATGAAATAAACATCAGTAAGGAAAAAAGTTCTCAAACTGACAGTGATGTTTTTGTGAAGCGCATAGAAATGAATCGTCATTCATTCGAATATTTCTATACACCAATTAATCTGAACTAATTATCAATTAGATTTGTTATTAGTCATCCATTAGTGTTTACATTGATATGGTTTCCCCTATTCATTGGAGATTGTTGTTTAAATTGTTACGTGAACAAAAAACTACGTGAGATTCATAGATATGTCTTGTATTTGCACACGTCTAAAATTTATAGCGACAAATATTATTGTGTCTCTCAGTATTGCACGATGTATTTACTGCATTGGGCTTGTCAAAATTCTTCAATGGGATTCTACATATAAATTAAAAAATCTATTCTATGTGCTTTTAACTTAGGTTCAAAAAAGCATTAGATTTATTGGTTTTAGTAAGGGATTCCCCCAACTATTATTGGTTCTTCTTATATCTGGTTTTTTTATTAGTTTCTTTTATGTTACTCTAGAGTGTGTGATGGTATTTTTTAAATAAAACTGAGTCTTTAATGTTTTGAGGTTTCTTGTTTTATCAATTCAAGAACATCTTGAGTACATTTAACGGGGGACCAAACTTGCATTAGAGACATTGAGCCCATTTAGACGTGTATAGATAATTAAGGTTAATCCAAATTCTAACTAATATCCTTACTATTAAAAGAGACAAATTCATTTACATTGTTCATATATATTGTCCCTAACACTGTTTATTAATGGTTTTACACACTAGAGAAACATTTTTCTCCTCTTCTGGTACCGCAATAGTGAGGGCAGGCTGAAAATATCTCGGAGTTGAAGTCTAAGATTACCAACTGCATTCGGAAAGCAACTTCAAATCAAGCCAAAGAAACAAATAACAAGGAATCTGAAGAAAGCCCAGTTGCAGAAAATCAAGAATTAAGGAATGATGATGATGATGATGATGATGATGATGATGAAGAATAAATAGACAATTTGATCGATGTTAGAGATGTCTGTCCCTTAAATCCCAGTTATCTTCCCTACGGGTTCCTTCTTGATTTTGGTTTTAATTCTCTTTTGGTTTGACAACAGTGAGGACAGGTCAGCGTTAAGCAACGGTGCCAACAACAGGTCAAAAATATCTCTGATTTGGACATTAAACAATGAAGTGCTAAAAGTTAAACTAAGCTATCGCTTGGTTTAAAGGGCATGCGATCGCTCGGATCCAAGTTTCTGAAGCAAAGAGAAAAACTTGCTCCATGCGATCGCCGGCTTTAATACCATGCGATCACATGGTTATAGATTTTAGGGTTTTCCAGATTTTTTGTTAATTTATTTTTTAAGTGTTTTTAATTTTATTTTAAGCACATTAGTGGCGGCTATTAAGCCTATTTCATCCCTTATTCATATAAAAAGGGATTTTCTTGTTTATTATTCATTTAATCAACTTTGAGAATATAATTTGAGAGGCAAATTTGCTTTTAAACCTTTGTTCTTCATTGAACTAATTCCAAACTTATCAAGAATTGATTCTTGTGGTGTTCAAACAAACCGAGTGAGATTTTCATATACTAGTATTTTCACCCTTGCGATACACGTGAATTATCGCACGAGAATATGTTTGTAATAGTGATTTCGATTAAAATTTATGAAAATATGTTAATTATACAATCTTATCAAATAAAAACATAATAGAATAACATTTTAATATAAAATATTATCAAAATCAAAACTTTAAAAAAGACGAAATTAATCAAGATAGGAAATGCAACATCTAAAAAACTAATCAAAATTAGGAAATCTTGATCTTTATGAGATTTTTCTTTTAAAATTATTTTTATTTATTTATTATTTGTTTGTGTTGTTTGGCTTTTTTCTTCTAAATAAGTTATTTTAACTTATTTTTTTATATGTTAAATTATTTTATTTTGAAATATAATATAATATAATAAATAAAATTAGCAATAATATATATATACTAGTTTTACCACCCGTGCGATGTACGGTATCAGATATAAAAAAAGAATATTATAATACAATAACTAACCAAGACAATCATAAGATTATAACATAAATAGTATATAATCAACAATCTTTCAAATTTATTCTCAATAGATTTTTTATCTCAATCTATTTCATAATTGTAGAATTGATATTTGCCTATGAAATTAAAGGATTCATCCATAGCCTACTAGCAATGGAAAATGAAAAGAAATAATTTAGCTCAAGCTTAAAACTCATTCTTACAAATCTCACCTTTCTCCAAACTTATTTTCAACTATACATTATTCGATAAAATAATTTCACATGTAAATTCCAAAAAAAAAAAAAAAATTCCTACTTTTTAACCACATTCTCCAAAAAATCACAATTATTCTATTTTCCCAAAAAATATAGCTCAATCAAACCCTTAATACAAATCCAAGCAAATAATAGAGTTTCCTCAGTTGAGAAATTTACATTTCAAGCAAAAATGAAAATTTAACTGGATTCATAACTTTTAAAGTTAATATTTTTCTTGAATTGCAACTGAAAGGTAAAGATAGACTAAATTCACCATTGAATTAAATTGTTAACTCTACAACCACACCCAGCCTACTCATCAAAATGGCTAGACCCACTATAAGGTCGGTGGCTACATATGTTCTACTGCATTCTTTCGATTCTCCTGGGGCATTATTCTCGAAGCTTTGGCCGTTCATATCACGAAAAGCATCACCAATATTTTTCCATTAGTTTACTATCATTTGATACCTTTGAATTCATCACTTCTGCATTGGACTCGTGTCCTGTTTCAACAGAACCTGATTCATCTTTAGCAGAACTTTGAAATGGGTGAAGGAATATGAGCAGATATGAGCAACACGCAACTGCCTAATTCTAGATAACAGTAAAATATTTGAACGATTTTTACAAATTGTAAGCTTATTATCTAAATAATATGGAAATGTGACTATTATACACATTACGCAATGCTGCAGAATTACTAATAATGATGAGTTGGCAACATAAACTGACTAATTAATTAAATATTTTCTTGCACTTCATCAACTATACAGAGGAATGCAGTAAATTGTAAAGGTAACACTCGAGATGGAACTTCACCAAGTGAGAAGGCAAAACTCACATTTGAGACATCCAGCTCCGGCAGCAAAGCCGTCACCAACAAATCCATCTTGACATTGGCATCTCATCCCTGACAAAACAGAGGAAGCATTGAGGGCATATGCATTGGCAGCACAAGTTGCTTTGGTTGAGTTTTTGGGCACAGCCCATTCTAACTTGACACTGCACCTGGCAGATTTGTTGTCTGGCAAAGCAACCCAAGAGGAGAATCCCCTGCATCCAAACTGTGAAAAAACAGAGAAGCTATCACTGTTTTCTCCTTTGGGCCAAACGCTATGGTCCGACAGTGGGTAGCAGCAAGAAGGATAGTCAGAATTATAAATTCTATTTTCCCAAAAAAATATAGCTCAATCAAACCCTTAATATAAATCTAAGCAAATAATAGCATATCCTCAGCCGAGAAATTTACATTTCAAGCAAAAATGAATATTTAACTGGATTCATAACTTTTGTAGTTAATATTTTTCTTGAATTGCAACTGAGAGGTAAAGATAGACTAAATTCACCATTGAATTACAATTGTTAACTCTACAACCACACCCAGCCTACTCACCAAAATGGCTAGACCCACTATAAGGTCAGTGGCTACATATAGCATTATTGGTATGTAAGCAATAGCAGTAGACCTACTTACCACCCCCAAAAAAACAAAAGAAAAAATAGACTGCTCAATAATATGGACTGCTGGAATTAATATATATGCAAGTAGGAGATTAACAATGATAAATATGTTGATGAAAAAATTAAGTATATAAATGTTTATCAATTCACCTGATAACGAAAAGTCCTCCCCATTTTCATTAACACGACTAACTGTACAAATTCTTATTTATGACATATCCCATAGCACCATAGAAACTCATCACAAATTTGTAATAAAATAAAGCTGGTTGTGAAAATAAATCTCAGACATCGCAATCAAGTACACAGAAAGTCCAAGAAGTGGTGCTATTCTTGGATCAACCATGAGTCTGATGCTTTGGAAGATCAAGGAATCACAAAAATTAATACATTAATGCTCAAACCTTTTCTTCTTTCGCTCCAGTCTGCTACTTCATCATCTCCAGTGCCTGCAGTCACCAGATGTAACTTAAGAGGATCACTTTTCTATGGATGTACCATCAATACTAATATTATCACACATACATTGTAAAATTCCCTTCTCTTGTGAAATCCCAAGCATCATAACAAAATATAGAGAAGCAGAAGAGAAGCAGATTAAGTTAATGTGACACATTGAACCATGACCCAGATTTGAAAATAGAACAGAGAAGTGTAGGTAGTAAAAAAGGCTAAGAATGCTTAAAAATACACCATGGAAATTATTTGCAAGGAGATATATAGGGAAAATAGCCTCTGTTTGGTAAATAAATTGGTTTATTTATGATTTTGAGGTAAAAATTGTTACTTTACCACTAAAACTCGAAATAATTTAGTCCAAAGAAGTCAAACAATAAAGAATAAATTTTTGCAATCATAGATGAGAAGTATATTCCAAATGATCTTTGCTTTGCAGATAAAATTCAAAGTCAACACATCTTGATTTATTCAAAGTTCCCTTAAAGAGACTGTCCATGTGAAGGTTCAAAAAGTTGATGTATGTTATATCTAACTCCAAGAGATGATTCGACTCTCGCATCCATCATTTGTAATACAAAATTATAGAAATCACTAACGAAAATAGAACAGCAACGAGGAAACTGTATTCTTCTACCGAAGTTTGTAGTTTTAGCAGCACTTTCAACTCACATGAAGCGATATTTTTGCGACCTTGAGAAGATTTGTAAAGTGAACTCTCTCTAATAAGTGATCACATCAAAGATTATTGCAAATATCTCAGCCTGTGTTCAATAAAGTAATTATAAATTCATTTATAAATTGCACAATTTCCCAGTGTAGATGGTAGATAAAAACACATCAGATAAAAAGAGGTCATAATTGTTATGTATCATTCTCTTATTACATGATAAAATAAAAGACTCAAAAGAAAAATAAAGTTCAAGAGATAACAATTTTCATTTCTAAAAAACTCAAATTATTTACATTGAAAACCGTCTTAATCTAATAGAAGTTCACTAACCTTTTGAAGGGGATTGTGGGAAATCATGAGACAGTATCAACTTCATTCGGAAAACACAATTTTCGTATGGAGTCCTAGCTGCAAGGTTAGAGATGAACAATTACTAAAAAAAAGGATGTTCTAAAATCAGATAAGTAATAAGAAAAGAAATATTACCTGGGTCTTCAATATCAACGTATATAACTCAAAAGTTATCTTTCACCACTACTTTAATTCCCTCTGGTGGTGTTTCATTGAGAATCTTCAGTTCTCTTGCCAGCTGAAACTCCATCAGAAAATGCAAGATTTTTGGCAGAATCTTGAACCTAAGGGAAAACGCACATTCACTTGTTAACTCTAAAGGTTGAGTTATGAGGTTAAACTTACATATTTTTCGGTTGTCAAGGTCAAGTGAGCTGACATAAATTCTGTTTTCTAACAGAGATTTAGACATAATGCAGTAAAACTGTTTTCTAACGAATTGTAGAAAGCATGGCAGTTCCAATTAGCAAAATAAATGTGATTAATTCAATTATATAACTGTTCAATTAAATCTTGTTATATAACATAATTCCACTTCAAGGTTCCCAAACATAATTTTTATAGCATAAAGCATAAAGTAAATAATAAAACATAATGGCTTAATCGTTCTTTCTCCCTCACTTTTCTTTTCAACTTTATGGCTTCAAGTAACACATGTTTAAAAACCGAAACATGTAATCTATCTCGTTATTAAAAAATTTAAATGCATTTTTTTTCTTTTCATTCGCTAATTTATATGAAGGAGAACTCAACTTTCAATTGACAACAAAATATTTACATGAAAATAGGGAAAGGGAAATAATAGGAATATCGTTAAAAAGGAAACTTCACTTAAAGGAAGAGATGTGCATAACAAATTGAAAATTTCAAAAAGTTTTTTAAGAGCTTTAAAAAGAATGGTTACCATTTTTGCAGCAAGTACATCATCTGGTTTCATCTTGCAAGCAAAAACCACATAAGAACCACCCAATTTCATATAAAATCATCTTTTAAAGTACATCACATCAAATTTTTTTTCTTAAGTGACATGATATTGCCTCATGGGCTATTATGCTCAAGTGTTGGTTTACCTTATTGTTTCTGACCACTCATGACCACAGACTTATAGCTGATATCCTTCCTGATTGTGTTACCTATTAAAATACATTAAGATTCAATTAATCAAAAGGCTGAAAGGTAAAGTGCAGAGAGAAGTCATGTTGTATTAAAACATAAAAAGAGATTACACTATATGAATCAAGAACATTGTACCGATAGGCCACATTTGCAAGATAGCGCAGAAAAGGATCCAACAAAAAACTGCTTGATGGTAAATAGTTTTCATTTGTTCACTTCTTACATATATATGTATATATAAGAATAAGAATAAGAATTACTTTTTTGTTCAAGTCTATAACAAAAAATTAGCACCTACTGCCATTATGAAATGCAAGACATAAAAATATAAACCTATTGTCAATCAAAGTTTCAAACAAACCCACTGCTTACCATTGTCAGTCAAAATTATAGTAAAAAATGATGAAAATCAATTTAAATAATAAAAGGCAACAAATCTGGAGTTGATTTGTGTGCTCCACTGGCAGCACACCGACTATTTGTTGCCCAAATAAAAACCTAATACAACATCAGTAAAATCAAAGTTAATCTAAATATTTCAAACTACTAAAACCATAGAAATAGACAGATCACTCAAAAGGGACAAAGGAACATAAACTTTGATTGGGTCACTTACGTCTCTGCAGTAGGAGATATGAGTTGCAACGATACTTTCATACTGATGAAGCTCCAGCATTTTGTTCACCTACAATGTGATTGAGAAGTTAAATAATTGAAGTGGTAGTAAATGATGAATAATATTAAAAAAAATTGTTTGAATAATATTCAAAAAAATTAAATGATGAATAGACAAAATGTAAAATATTTTATTTTTTGCTCTAAATCTTTTTCACAGCTACATCACAACAAAAGAAGATAAATACTATGGTAATTGTTTAATAAATACATCATATTATTAATTTAATAATGCAAGACAAAATGCATGTTGCACATGTACCAACATAGAGACGATTGTTAGAACCAAGTTACAATCATCTCATATAGAAATAAATTGGTTTTCAATGAAGACAAACTTTTATGGCTCATCATTTGATATACTAAGCCTCTGTTTGGTAACACCTAGTAGTTTATAACTGATGAAAATGGATAACCATACATATGAAATCCAAAATACAATGAATAAAGTTTCAAAGAAGAGAATTTTTGGACAGGAGATTCAATGCTAACCCTAAAGACCTCATTTTTTTAGATAGCAAATGTAACCTCGTTAAAGAAATCCAAAACTATTTAATATTAGGATAAATACCTCCAATTCTGAAACCAAACTTTGTAAAGCTAATGTTCTTGTATTCCACAATCTCCACATTAAATCCTGACCAAACAATATTTCAGTTTAGAAAGTGATTTGAAGCCAGATGCTGAAAAGTTAAAATTTCAAAGAAGATGCTGAGGAAGGAAGGCAGTCACCTGCAGGTCATCTGGAAGGGGTAGACATCACTAAATATTGTTACCCTTGCATTAGATAAGCTATTCCATCCTGGAATCTATGAATTATGCAGGTCAATGTAATGCATTGATGGAGAAACACAAAAGAAACACAGTAAAGCAAACTTTAAATTCCTAACATGTACTATTACAATGCACCTCGGAGTGGCTATCAAATTTCGGGACTTGGATAAAGCTCCACAAATCAAACATACATTAATCAATAAGTGAGAAAAACACGTCCGATTTCATCTCAGAAAATGACAACTAAAGAGTTAAAGAAGTAACATTAATCAGACACAAATTCATAGGCAGCAATGAAGTAACATTTATCTATAAATAGATTGAAAGAAAATTCTGAAACCTAGTGTAAGTGCAAAGCCTCCTAGGGTAAGATGTAAATATATCTGTCAAAATTTAGAAGCAAGCTGAGAGGAGAAACTTTCACTTCCGACTATAAACTCGTGGGCACCTTTCTCTCACTGCACCATCCAATAAGCTGCACGACGCTGGTAAGGTTGAAGATTAGGAATCAAGGCAGGTAGGTCATCCTCCACCATCAGTGCATCCCTACAAAAATTCGGAAAAAGAAACTTAATAAAGTTTTGCACAAATTCACATACAATAAAGCTTGGAGATTGAGAGACAGATTAGGGAAAATGACTTCCTCTATTTTTTTTCCTTTTACGACACCATGGTCTCTCCAATCGAAGTCAGTGGGAAAACCATTAGTCTGAAGGATCGGATGGTGTTTCTGACCCAAAACTCAATCTCCAACCTCCGGCCATCAAACCGGCCAACCACCACCAGAAGGATCGTGCCGTACAGGGGAACACTCGACCAGAGTCTGGGCAAAAATGATGGCGGATAACGGCGGCAAACGACGGAAAAAGAGGGTGAAAATTGGAACGCTTCTTGCTGAGATTCAACTGTTGTTGGACATTCATCTTCACCACTGGGAAATGTATCAACAAATGGTATCAGAGCCAAGTTTAATGGCTGAAAATATGTAAGAAGAAAGCGGAACGCAGTAGAAGATCCGGGTGAGGCCGGAAGCTAGAAGCACTGAATTCCCATTTGAAATTTGAAATGAGGCCTGACAGTATTGTATTTGGTAAAACAGAGATGAGGAGTGAACTTCGTGGTCCCACCACTATTGATAGGTAGGATTTTCTTGACATTTTTTTTAAGGGGATGTTTTTGGAGGGAAACTTGGGAGGGAAAATTGTGGCAACTATCCTCCTTTATAATATTAATAAGATTATTAAATTTTATCTCCAAATGAGTAAATGTTGCTTTATTTCTAAAATAATTTTTTTAGAAAATTTTGTAATGTTTGAAACAATTATTAATTTTTTAATTAAAATCGGTTCAACCACAGTTCGACCTGATTCAACCTTCGGTCCTTGATATGTTGCCATTTTTGGATCGAACCGATTTTAAGTTTTCTGAATACTGAGTATTATATAACTTAAATGATATATTTTAAAATAAATTAGATATTAAGGAAAAGTAAAAAAATATATAATAAACTTTTACATTTGATCTTTGTGACTTTTTACAAACAAAGTGTTTATAGTTTGTTCTTACTTGTTATTTTGTATTAGATTTCTCGTTAATTGTCATTGCATATGACACAATCAAAGTAAATTTTTAATCACAATGCCAAAAAAAAAAAATTAGTTAATTTGATTCTGAACAAAATATATTTTAACTTTTGATGAAATTTATTTTTTAATGTATTGCTTAGATAAAATTTTATAAAATTTTTAATAGTGTTTTCCAAATTAAAATATTGTCATTGCACAAAAAAATTAAGAATAATATAAATGAACACTATATTTCAAAAAAATATATATAAAAAAAAATATTTAATCAAGTATGAAATTATTCGATCCGAAAGAAAATTATGTTCAATCAAGTATGAGATTATTTGTTTTGGAAGAAAATTTCTGGATTGGTAATTTACAGAGTGTTCGTTGGCTTGAGCCGCCATTTATTTTTTGAATTTTTTGTCTTCTTTAGGTAGATCAACGGTTGAAAATTGGAGAGAGAAAATATGTGTGATTAAAAAGTAGTTTGAAAAATTGTGTTGTTTATAAATTTGTTTATAAATTATAATCATTGCATAAAAGAATAGAGTGTTAGTTTTTTTTTCTATATAATCTAATTGAAAACTTATAAAAAATACGCAATTAAATGAATGTTCTTAAATTCTTTAAACTAAAACATTTTTCGTTCTTTAAACTAAAATATTTTAGGGTTATTTAAATGTTTTTCAACACATTTTATAATATAATTTAATATATTTATGGAAATAATTTAATATTACTTTACCAAATTAGTTACAATATGATTAAACAGAATATTTTTGAATAATCTTTTTTTTTATAAATTTAACAAAATTTCTAATTTACGGATTTTAAATACTTTTTTATAACAATCGAAAATTATCTATTTATTTTTTAAATTAGATTTATAATGCTTTTGATGTAATTTTTTCACCTTTTTTCACAAAAAAAGAAAAGAAAAAAAATAATGAAGTATCTCTGTTTAACAATTAAAAACACATTTTTTTCAAGAAAAAAATAAATTAAATTGTCCTTTTTTTGAATTAGAACAAAGTATCTATATTTGACAAAATGTTTTTAAACAACACATTTTTAAATTACTTTTTGACTACAAATATTTTTCTCTCAATTTTTCAACCACTAATTTTTACCTCGAAAACATCATATTCTTTTTTTTTTTTTTAAATAACTACCATAAAAGTGTAATTCAAATTTTCAATTATTACAATTTGGAGTTTGGATTATTCAATTATTACATTTTGAAATGGTTCTAATTCCCATTGCACTTTAATGAGTCTTTTTTTTAAATTCTTATTATTATTATTTTTTTTGGCAAGAACTTTCCAAATTTAGCCAGTAATTTTAGGCGGGAAAGTGTATATTTTTTGTGACGGCTACTTTATTTTTATATAGAGACTAGTATTTTACCCGTGTGATGCACGGAAGTTGTTATCCACAATATCGATTTTAATAAGTATTTATAAAATTTTAATACTTATACATAATCAACACATATATAAATGCATAAAAATAATTTTCTATTTCAATAATTGTTAGACTTTAAAAAATAATATACCTAACTCAAATTATTAAAAACATCTTTAAATAGTAAACGTCAATTTATATATTTAAATATTTGAATTTAATGGATAAAACTTTATTTACAAAAATAAGCAGTCAAAATAATAATTTTGAAAATATCGCAATTATCATGATACGAAAATCGAGTAAAGTTAACAATTACGAAATTGTACCGAAAATCTTATACCCTGTAATCTTTAAAAATTTATTAAAAATGAGTATGGTTAAAAAATATTAATCATCGTATTAATATTATTAACTTAAATGAAATCAAAGTATTAACTCATCAATATTATATTAACTTTCGTTCAATAACTTTTTTGATAAATTATTTATAAGTAACACATTTTTTCAACCCACTTTTTAATCACATATATTGCTCCAAAAATTTTCTCAACCACACATTTTATTATAATACTAAAACATAAAGAATTTAAGAATTAATTCTGTCAGATTATCCTACTTTCATATATAGTATAGATTTTCACCAGTGTAATGAACTAAAATTGCTATCCATAATATCGATAAGCATTCATTAAAATTTAATGATTATACATAATCAACACAAATGCAAAAGATATAAAAATAATTTCTCAATTCTCATCACATATTTAAAAATTTTCTCAATTTTCATTCAAAAATATCAATACAGTAATTAAAAATATGTGTTTAATCTTAATATACGACAATTGAACAACGTTGAAGATCATGAAACTATTATATCATATAATCTTTGCACAATTATTAAAATTAAAAATGATTAAAAAATATTAACCATTATTTACCATAATAGTAGATTATTTATTAGTGTGTGTGTGTGTGTGTGTAAAAGGCAATAAATGCATTCATATCTATCTAGATTTTACATTCACATTTGGCGTATAACTATTTTGTATTCACATTAATCTCGTTTTGCATTCACACTAACCAAACCATATAAGAGATGTGGACTTTAGGCGGGAAAATAATAGCTTCTATGATAAGCTACAATTCTACTTTTATTAATATAAAGAAAAGATATAAAGATAAAGATATAAAGATAGATTGTGAACAAGAGGACAATATATTGTCGACGATTTTTGGTAGCTTGGTTCAATATTTTTGAATCAAACTCAAATATTTGATTTATTAACTTTCTTGGGTTGTAAATCAATCTCATGTGGATTTCATAACGTGGAAATTAGCCCTATAACCACGTCAAATAAACTATTTTTGACATTTAACCACTTTAAAATTGATAACTGAAATATGCAGCATTCGGCAAAAGAATTCAGTAAAATGCCACCCCAAGAAAAAATCTAAAAAATACAATTTTAATTATAAAAGACTAGAATATCCCTTGTAACGCCTCGAGTTCTAAATACACAGTTCACCACGTCATTTTCTGGTCTAAACTTGAAAATAATATTCTAGCGGAAGAAATAACTGAAATTCATTATTGACAACATTAAATAAACTGTAATGGGCGATAAAACTTGAAAACATTTATGAAACAATTCAAAATAATAAATCGAGCCATTAATAATACAAAATATTCAGCAATACTATAATTTCTCAAATAATTGAAAATCTCAAAAATATCCAAAGTTTAGAAATATGGATCGTCAAAATAAGATTTTTGATTATTTAATGACTATTGCCACAATCATCCATCACGTGCCACCATCTCTGAAATCTGCAAATATTGTTAGAATAGAAATGAGCATTTCATAGAAATACTCAGTAGACTCATTGTCAATTAATTAATTTACAATATAATTGAACACGTAAATGCAGGCTCTTTAGAAATCATAGGGTGTAGATAGTCTCTTCTCGTTATTAAAACACATGACTTCTCTTTGAAAAATCATATGCTCTTTAAAATCATCGGATGTGGGTAGTTTCGTCTCGTGCACTTAAGGCACGTAAGTTATGCATAACATCATCATTTATCTTACAAGATATTCTCTTCTCTCTTTCTCATGCATAAAAGCATATAAGTTATGACAAGCATAACAATATAAATATTTTCGAAGAAATATATTCTCGTCTCTTTTCATATAAATGACTTTCACATAAGTCACATAACATACACATTCACATGCAATCATAATTTAAATAAATTAATAGGGACGAGTCTACCTTAAATTCAACGAGTGCAAAATCGAGCGGGAAATGACTTCAACCCTTTAAATCCCCGTACGCCTCGTCTAGCCAATTAGAAAAATAAGTAAAATTAGTCTTTGAAATTTATAGTTTAAAAATAATAAATTACAATTTGGGGACTGAAATTGATGATTTGAAAGTTGGGGGACTAAAATGAATACTTTTAAACTTGAGAGACTAAAATGTAAATTTTCAAAACTTGGGTTGAAGCTCAAAATGGATATTAAATTGTAAGGATTTAAATAATTGATTTTTCAAAAATGAAAGAACTGATTAAAATCATTTAAAAACTTAAGGGGTTGAAATGATCAGTCTTAAAACTATAAGGACTGATTTAAATAATTTTACAAACTTGGGGACTAAAGTGTAAATTTTGATAATCAAAAATATTAAAACAATTCTTTACTCTCTCTCTCTCTCTCTCTCTCTCTCTCTCTCTCTCTCTCTCTCTCTCTCTCTCTCTCTCTCTCTCTCTCTCTCTCTCTCATTTCACGATCAGAGAAGAAGGAAGAGAGGAGGTGCGGCCGGCGGGCGAAAAATGGGGAAAATCGGTGCTACAGTTGGCGATGTGTCAGCGAAATGCCGCCTCAGGGTGGCGGCGAGTGGCGGTTCAAGAAGGGGGTCAGATTTTGGGATCTAGGTGCTAGAGTAGGTGCAAAACCGAGCGACGAACTGGGAGGCGGCCGAGGTATGTGTTTGGGTTAAGTTTTATTCTTGGTTTATGGGTTTTTGATTTTGAGTGATTGGTGGGATGTGGAGTTGGGAAGTGGAGGTGATGGGTTGTGCGGTGGTGTTATGGTGGAATTGTGGCGGTGTAGTGGTGAGGCAGTAGTGGTGGTGGCTGTGTTGGTGTTGGGTGATGGAGATGGAGGTGAGTTGGAGGTGGCTATGGTGTTTTGAAGGTGGTGGTGGCTGTTGAAATTGGCAGAATCCGATTGGGCAGTGATGGAGTCCGATGGTGTGGTCACCTTTGATGTTGGGTAGTGGACGAAAATGGTGGTGATGATGATGATATACGTGGTGCTGTAGGCGGTTGGGTGGTGGTTCTTGGTGGTTCAGTTATAGCAGCGTTGGTGGTCGAAAATGATGGTTGGTTAGTTTGATAGAAATGGGCAGGTTACGTTGTGGTGTTGTGCCTGCCTGTGGTGGTGCGATGAGGCAGCTGCAATGGCTGCGTGAGGTTGGGGAAAATTCTTATCTTGACGCTTGGTTGCAGGGAATCAGAATTGTGGAGATGTGGTTTGAAGTTTGTTGAGCTCCAGCTTGCTATGAATGGAGAAATGAGGCTGGAACTCGTGTGTTGATTGTGCAGAGGGAGAGGCTGGAACTCGTGTTGGTTTGTACTGAGAGGGGAGAGGCTGGTGATGATGATGTTGAGGATTGGGTTTGGAGGAGTTGGTGATGCATAATGGAGTGGGTGGAAGTATGGGATTGATGTAGTTGGTAGTATGAAATCTTGACAAGCAATACACGAAATTCGAGGAAAATCGTACGCGTGAATCAACTGAGTAGGAAAATGGATCTGATAAAATGAGCTTGACGTAATTTGGAATTTAAAACGATTTTGAAAATAATAATTTAAATAAATAAATAAAATAATAAAATTTTAGAAATTCGGATTTTAATTAAAATCGAATGGACTTGACATTTCTCGACTTGGCTAGACGAATACGTCGTGACTTTAAATTAAAAATGGGTGAGATCGCAGCGACTCGTTTCATAGTTTAAAAATAATTATTTAAATACATGAAAATTCTTGGTCGCTACATCCCTCTTTGTATAACGTACGCAGATTATTCTCATTTTAGTTATTGATGATAGTGCATATTATTCTTCAGATTCAAATCAATGCCGAATGTAATAGCAGAAAGCCAAACTAGTACCAATTCAAAAATTATAATTGCTCATCAAAGGATTACAATCCATCTGAATTTCACATTCAAGAATCACCCATTATCAATTTCCAATTTCAATATGAAAACTTTTGAGCTAGATTCATAATATATCTCTGTAATCTCCTATTTGGCATTGAGCACATGTCAAAACAACGAGATAACAGTAGCCTAACACCGTGAAGCAGATGGTGCGTTGATGACTTCCCCTCTGAAGACCAATGTCATGGTTGGTGGAGACGAATGTTATTATTTTTCACAGTCAGATCATGCAAGTGAGGGTATCAACATATATAGTTGGTGGAAATCAATGTTAATATCTGTAACAAAGGGCAATCATTATCATGTGGAAATCAGATCAGGCAACATAGGAAGTGATGCTAACGGGTAACCTATTTGACAGGTGTGCTTATAAGAAACCTTTTTTGGCCAGTTGATGATCTTATTAAAGTTTCTTATTATGGTCTATGTTGAAAGCTTGAATTTCATATTTCACCTTCTCCTGATAAATTTTTTCGTATAGTTTTGGACACTTTGAGATGACTTTTACTAACTGTGAAATGGTTAGCCCACAATTGATTCTTTGTGTTTATATATATTAATCCCCTTAGTACATGTTCTGTAGTCATATTTATGCTATGAATACTGTCTAAAACCATTAAGCATTTGTTCCTATTGTTGGTTGCTGAAATTCTTTGTGACGTGTTGCCTGGAAATATAAGAATGAAATTTACCTTAACACATTCCTTGCCCAATCCTTGCCCATCATCGAAAATGCTTAGTGATGGAACTAAAGGATTTTCACTGACCACTATTGCATTTGCATTGCCGGCGGCCACCACCACCACCATCACTAACCACCTTCACCACCTACACCTACACCTTCACCACCACAACCACACTACAATCACAACCAAAAAAACATAAAAACAACCACCATACCATCCTCCATAGCCATCATGCGGCGATGCTGTGACTTACGCGCAGGCGCCACCACATTAGACGCCGTAGTAGCCGCCTATGTATTTACAACAACTGATCTGAACACGTAATTATAGAGAATACTGGCTACGTATTTACAACTACCATAACAAAAAAAAAACCACCACACCACTGATCCAAACACGACCACACAACTCCCCTGCGCTCAGGCATCGCTGCTTGAGAAAGGTTCCGCTAGAGTGTGATGGGAAACCAAATCCGGCACCACTAACGGTTGTCGGCGAGGATCCATTGCAGAAGCGGCACTCTTGTGTCGGCGATGTCCGAGAATCACAGCGTCGCTACTCATGATGGCGGCCGACAAAGAGGGTAGATCCGAAATTTATGTTTATATAGAGAAGAGAGAAGTGAGAGAACATATTAGTTAAAAAAAAAAAAAAAACATAATTAGTTAATTAATGAAACTGTTTTACATGTATTATAATATTAAAAACTAGTTAAATAATAAAATATTTAATTAATTAATATTAATTGGGGGTGGTTAGCACTTTATTTATAAAAAGAAATTAGTTGTCTACCCGTGCGATGTACGAATTATATAATTTTTAATTTATAATTTTGAAAATTTCTTGATTCAATCATATCAAATAAAAAACATAATTTAAATAAAATTTTAATAAAAAATGTTATTCAATTTGAAACTATAAAAAAGACAAAAATATTCGAAATAAAAAATGATACATGTACACTAAGTATGCAGCGCCACTCAAAATATGACACTCATTTAAATTTTTTATATAAGTTTTTTTGACCTTTAATTACGTTTTTCTCTGAAAATTTACCTTCATCATCACATATTTCCCTTTTAATATGTTATAATTTTTTATTAATTATATTTTTAATGTGTTGCTTATATATATTTTATTTGAAATCCAATATATTAATTAATATATTTTATTTTTCCTTATTTTTTAAACATGCAAATTTTTTTCAAAATGGTGAAATGATAAATCCTCTGTTTAGTAATAATGTTTAGTTTATAAACTTATTTATTTATGATTTTGAAGTAAAAAATAGTGGCTGAAAATTGGAGAGAGAAAGTACGCGTGGTTAAAAAATAGATAGAAAATAATTAGTTATTTTTTTAACATATGTATTGAATAGCCTATTTATTTGTTGACATATTAGGAAGTAAAATTTCAATAATTCTATTTATTGATTTTCAAAATATATTAATTCAATTTTTTTCATTTCTAACTTAACAAATTTACATAGCATATATTTATTTATTTTAAAAAATATTAATCCAAAATTTTCATTTTTAATGTAACACATTTATATAGATATGCTATGACATTTATTTATGTTCAAATATATTTATCCAATTTTTTCATTTCCTATATAACACATGTTATTGAATTTGAAACTTAAAAAAAAAAAAACTAATCAAAATAAAAAATTTTGCATGTACACTCAGTGTACCGTGCCACTCAAAGTTTGGTACTTAATTAATTTTTTTATATAAAATTTATTTTGACTTTTATTTACGTTTTTTCTCTAAAAATTTGCCAACCTTATTACTTATTTTCCTTTTAATATGTTATAATTTTTAATTAAATTTATTTTATAATCTGTTGCTTCCATATATTTTATTCGAAATCCAATTTATTTATTAATATATTTTATTTTTTCATATTTTTTTAAACATACCAATTTTTGTCAAAATGATAAAATGATTAAATTTTTTTACCAATTTATCATTGGTGGTAAGAGGTTGATAATTAATTATTTTTGTAATATACTTATTAAACAACCTACTCATTTATTGACATATTTGGAAGTAAAATTTCAATGATTTTATTTATTTAGTTTCAAAATATATTGATTCAAAATTTTCATTTTTAACTTAACAAATTTATATAGCATGTATTTATTTATTTTCAAATATATTAATTCAAAATTTTCATTTTCAATGTAATACATTTACATAGATATGATATTTATTTATGTTCAAATATATTAATAATTTTTTTTCATTTCCTACGTAACACATTTAAATAGATATCATATTTATTTATGTTCAAATATATTATTCCAATTTTTTCGTTTCCTACATAACACATTTATATAGATATCACATTATTTATGTTCAAATATATTAATCTAAATTTTTCATGTTCAATATAACACATTTACATATAGTACATTTATTACAACTCTGACTAAATATGT
Source organism: Ligustrum vulgare (assembly GCA_963555705.1). NCBI lineage: Eukaryota > Viridiplantae > Streptophyta > Magnoliopsida > Lamiales > Oleaceae > Ligustrum > Ligustrum vulgare. Next base: position 28,611,007 of record OY743186.1, on the reverse strand, counting down.
AATAAATAATAAATTTTTTTTACAAAAATCTTTATCTTTTATTTATTTATTTTTATATATTTTATATAGATGTAGATGTAGAAGTGAGGAGAGAGCGTCATTAAATGCAATTTTCCCTCCAAAATGACCATCTCTCCTCACTTCTACTTTTAAAGATACTAGTTGATTACCCGTGCGATGCACAGAATATATAATTTTTAAATCATAAGTTTGAAAATATCTTGATTCAATCATATTAAATAAAAAATATAATTTAAAATAATTTCAATAAAAAATGTTATTCAATTTTAAACTTTAAAAAAATAAAAATATTCAAAATAAAAAATGATACATGTACACTAAGTATACCACGTCATTCAAAATTTGACATTCGTTTAAATTTTTTATATAATTTTTTTTTTTTACTTTTAATTACGTTTTTTTCTGAAAATTTGCCCACCTCATCACCTATTTTTCTTTAATATGTTATAATTTTTTATTAACTATATTTTTTTAATGTGTTGCTTACATATATTTTATTTGAAATCCAATATATTAATTAATATATTTTATTTTTCCTTATTTTTTAAACTTGTCAATTTTTGTCAAAATTGAGAAATGATAAAGCCTCCGTTTGGTAATTTTTAGTTTATAAACTTGTTTATTTATGATTTTGAGGTAAAAAGTAGTTGCTAAAAATTGGAGAAAGAAAATACATATGGTTAAAAAGTTGATAGAAAATAATTAATTATTTTTTTAACATGTGTATTGAAGAGCCTACTCATTTATTGATATAATAGAAAGTAAAATTTTAATAATTCTATTTATTTATTTTCAAAATATATTAATTCAATTTTTTTCATTTCTAACTTAACAAATTTATATATATCATATATTTATTTATTTTAAAATATATTAATCCAAGTTATTCATTTTCAATGTAACACATTTACATAGAAATGATATGACATTTATTTATATTCAAATATATTAATCCAATTTTTTCATTTCCTACATAACACATGTTATTGAATTTGAAACTTTTAAAAAAAAATTAATCAAAATAGAAAATTCTGCATGTACACTCAGTGTACCGCGCCATTCAAAATTTGACACTTAATTAATTTTTTATATAAAATTTCTTTTAACTTTTATTTACGTTTTTTCTCAAAAAATTTGCCCACCTTATCACCTATTTTCCTTTTAATATGTTATAATTTTTAATTAACTTTATTATTTTTCCTTATTTTTTAAACATACCAATTTTTGTCAAAATGATGAAATGATTAAATTTTTTTATCAATTTATCATTGGAGGTAAAAGGTTGAGAGCAAATAACTAATTATTTTTGTAATATGGTTATTGAAGAACCTACTCATTTATTGACATATTAGGAAGTAAAATTTCAATAATTTTATTTATTTATTTTTAAAATATATTGATTTAAAATTTTCATTTCAAACTTAAATAAATTTATATATCATGTATTTATTTATTTTCAAATATATTAATTCAAAATTTCCATTTTCAATGTAATACATTTACATAAATATGATATTTATTTATGTTCAAATATATTAATACAATTTTTTCATTTCCTACGTAACACATTTAAATAGATATCATATTTATTTATGTTCAAATATATTAATCCAATTTTTTCATTTCCTACATAACACATTTATATAGATATCACATTATTTATGTTCAAATATATTAATCTAATTTTTTCATGTTCAATATAACACATTTACATATAGTACATTTATTACAACTCTGACTAAATATGTAATAAATAATAATTTTTTCTATAAAAATCTTTATCTTTTATTTATTTATTTTTATATATTATATATAGATGTAGATGTAGAAGTGAGGAGATAGCGTCATTAAATGCAATTTTCCCTCCAAAATGACTCTCTTTCCTCATTTCTACTTTTAAAGATATAAATATAAATATTTTTTTTTAACATATGTATTGAAGAGCCTATTTCTTTGTTGACATATTAGGAAGTAAAATTTCAATAATTCTATTTATTGATTTTCAAAATATATTAATTCAATTTTTTCTCATTTCTAACTTAACAAATTTACATAGCATATATTTATTTATTTTAAAATATATTAATCCAAAATTTTCATTTTTAATGTAACACATTTATATAGATATGCTATGACATTTATTTATGTTCAAATATATATATTCAATTTTTTCATTTCCTATATAACACATGTTATTGAATTTGAAACTTAAAAAAAAAAAAAACTAATCAATTTTTTTTTTTGCATGTACACTCAGTATACCGTGCCACTCAAAGTTTGGTACTTAATTAAATTTTTTATATAAAATTTATTTTGACTTTTATTTACTTTTTTTCTAAAAATGTGCCAACCTTATCACTTATTTTCCTTTTAATATGTTATAATTTTTAATTAACTTTATTTTTTAATATGTTGCTTCCATATATTTTATTTTTTCATATTTTTTAAACGTACAATTTTTTGTCAAAATGATGAAATGATTAAATTTTTTTACCAATTTATCATTGGTGGTAAGAGGTTGATAACAAATAATTAATTATTTTTGTAATATACTTATTAAAGAACCTACTCATTTATTGACATATTATGAAGTAAAATTTCAATGATTTTATTTATTTATTTTCAAAATATATTGATTCAAAATCTTAATTTTTAACTTAACAAATTTATATAGCATGTATTTATTTATTTTCAAATATATTAATTCAAAATTTTCATTTTCAATGTAATACATTTACATAGATATGATATTTATTTATGTTCAAATATATTAATACAATTTTTTCATTTCCTACGTAACACATTTAAATAGATATCATATTTATTTATGTTCAAATATATTATTCCAATTTTTTCGTTTCCTACATAACACATTTATATAAATATCACATTATTTATGTTCAAATATATTAATCTAATTTTTTCATGTTCAATATAACACATTTACATATAGTACATTTATTACAACTCTGACTAAATATGTAATAAATAATAACTTTTTCTACAAAAATCTTTATCTTTTATTTATTTATTTTTATATATTATATATAGATGTAGATGTAGAAGTGAGGAGATAGCGTCATTAAATGCAATTTTCCCTCCAAAATGACCCTCTCTCCTCACTTCTAATTTTAAAGATAAAGATAAAGATAAAGATAAAGATTTATTTATACTTGATTATTAAAATTGGAACTTAGAATATATGACTCCATGTAATTTTCCTATTCAGATTTCTACCTAATTGTACTTTCTCTCTCATATCTCATTATTTTTTTTTGTCTCTCCTCTCTCTAATTCATTTACCTATCTCACAAGACATCTCCAACTATTTTTCTCTCACCTATCAGGGCATCTACAATGCTACATTTTTCACATTAAAAAATGTTTGCTACATCATTAAAAAAAATCTTATGTTAATATTTTTATCTCCAATGCATTACATTTTGGAGTCTATCATGCTGACATAGAAATAATAAATGAAGAAAGTCTCAAGCTCACTTCGTACTACTTAAAAGAGTGATTAGCATGCTAACTCAGCAATTTTTGAATTTTGTTGATTAAATGCTATTTTTTAGTTTATTTTATTTGAATAAAAGAAAAACCACCACACGTGCAAGATTATGAGATGTAGAAATAACGCATTGGAGATGACTTTCAACATTTTCTTTATTTTCATTAAATATTCATCTTATGTGAAAAGAAATTCCATACATAAATTGTCATATGGTAAAATTTACTCAATGTGAAAAGTGTAACATTGTAGATGCTCTCAATTCAAATTAATCTCAAATCTCTCACTCCTCATTCATCCCTCACTCATAGCATTGTAGATGCTTTCAATTCGAATTAATCTCAAATTTCTCACTCCTCACTCACCTCTCTCTATGTTTCTTTTTTAGATTACGTGTGATGAAGATTACGTTATATTTAATGACGATCACAATACTTTTAACGAATATTACATTAAACGCGTGTAAAAAATATTACTATATGTATAATGAAGATTAAATTTCCTTTAATCAGATATATTCCCTTCATAATTAGTGTCACCCAAAATATCATGTATATCTTACATACAATATGGTGAATGTAATTTTCATGAAGATTATTATACTTGTAATAATGAATATATCATATAATAAGTATATATTAAAATGATTTATATCAGCGAAAATATATGTCACTTACAAGTTTCACGACATTAATTAGTCGTGTAATATTTCCTTCCAGATCATTACAACTTGTGTAATGCAACATCATCCCACGAGAAACCATGATTATGCCGACTGAAATTTACAAATGCTCTAATTTATACAGTGTTTAATGTGGGAACCATGATTTTGCCAACTGAAATTTACAAATGCTCTAAGTTACTTGGTGTTTAATGTGTCCGATATTAATGAGATGTATCTTATTACCACACAGTAATCACCTCAAATTTATAAATTAAGTTATTATTAACAGTGTTTTAAAAAGCGTGAAGCGTGACGAAGTGTGGAGCCCGAGAGTCAAGCTTTTGAAACTTAAGCGGGAGTATGCGTTAAAAAGCGTTTCTCAATTATTACATATTAGATTTAAACTTTACACATACTTTAACTTGTAAAAATAAAAAAAAAAATTAAAAAAAAGCATCAGAACGCATCACTCGCGCTTAGGCGCGCATACTCGCGCTTACTCACGCTTAAGCGCGCTTTACGCGCACTTTATGCACGCTTTTTAGATAAAAAATCGTCAGCACGTTTTTTTCGCGTTTTTCACAAAATCGTCGCGGGTGATGCGCGCGTCGCGCCTAGAGCGCCCGTAGGCGCGCGTTTTAGAACACAGATTATTAAGAATATTGTAATACTACGACATTGTTATACATGTTGTAAGTAATAAAATATCAATATTACGGACATTGTAATATTGTAACATTATTACTAAACATGTGTGGAGATTGATACTATAATATACAACGATATTGCATACACCGTGATATCTCGTGTTGTAGTAATGCTTTTATTTGACTAATTACAACTTTCATAATTATTAATCTATTTTAAATGTAACAACGCTCCTAAATTAAAGTTACTATAATTAAGTAAAATAATTACTAATTATCTTATCTCTCTAACATTCTTAAATTTAAAGTTTTCATAAATAATGAAATTGATAAAAAATCACATTTTCTCTTCTAAAATTCGTTTTTTTCTAAAATTGGGAAATAAGATTATATAATATTATAAATATAAATAGTATTAAAATTAAGTATTTTTCATGTTCCACAATTACAACAAGATAATTGAGTAAATTTCCCTTCTATTATTGGGGAAAAATATTTGTAAAGCCCAATTAAAAGGCTGGCGTAACAAAACTATGACCCATGTGTCCCCATGTCTGTCTTGTCATATATTCACAGTGCAATGGGAAGTGGCTAGGTTTTCTTTTTCGTTATTACACTAAAATTTGGGAACATATTCATCAACTCTCGGCACCAAGTCAGTGATTTCAACTGAACTTCTTCATCACCAAACTTGGAAGGTAGTATCCGGCTTTAAGTGTTTAGACGGGCTTTATATGTTGAAATCGCTCTCAATTTGTTTGTTGTGAATGATTAAATTTGAAATCAACTCCTTATAATTTATTTTGTTTTTCTATAATTGATATTTCTTGATGTAATCTTCCTCTAGCAACAGTTATTTTTTCAATAATATTTCTCTTGAATTATTGATGCAGTTGTTTATGGTTTTCCCTTTTTTTAAAAACTGGCTGCCCCTCGAGTGTAATAGGTGAAATAACCAGAACCAAAATCCAATGGAGGCAGTTGCCCCCACTAGACCCAGGTGGCTCCGCCCCTGTGAATGTTAACACGTGCAGACATCTGTCTGATATTCATTAGTTATTTCGCATTAATCGAATTAATTGATTGATTTATAATGTCATTGTATTTAAATTTGCAGATAATTACTGTTTTACTTTAATGGGGAGCAAAAAGAGAGTGTCCGATACCATAGAAGAAGCAGATATAATGGAAGAGAAAGAATTGAGTTCAGGGAATGAAGATGCTAGTCCCGAACCCTCTAAAAAGAAATTGAAAAAGGAGAGAAAGAGAAAAGAAACTGAAACCGAAACTCATGAAAATGAAGATCAAAATGGAGCTAATGCGCCATCGACCCCCTCAATTACTCATAAGGCTTCTGTAAATTCAATGGAAAGAAAAAAGAAACGAAAATCACTTGATAAAGAAAGACACCATTCTTCCCCAGGAGAAGCGGGTTTAGAACTAGAAACGAATAAAAACGAGAGTATAACTCATAGTAGTAGTGGTGGTGGTGGTGTGTTGCCTGAGTTCCACATTGGGGTATTTAAGGACCTTGCAGCAGCTGATGCAAGTATCAGGGAAACAGCCGCTAAGGCCTTGGTTACGGAGTTGATGGATATTCAGAATGTTTATGATATGTTGGAGGATAAGCAAGTAGTGGAGGGCGTTCTGAAATTGGAAGCTGAGAAGGATGATGGGCTGAATAACTGCGCCCCGTCCTTGAGATATGCTGTTCGGAGACTCATTCGTGGGGTATCCTCATCAAGAGAGGTGCGGGTTTTCTGTAATTTCAAGTTGTTTCGTTTCAGCTTATTTTTTACTGTTGTGTTTTTTGTATGGGAAAATCTTGTGCGTAGTTAAATGAATCATAGTTTCCCTGCAATGTTATGTATACAATCTCTGTTCTTTGTTTTCAAGATTCAATCATTTTGAATTTTTATTTGGATCTAGATGTTTAATGGACCTTGTAGTTGATATACATAGAATAATGATCATTAGTGGAATCAAAATTTCTATGAAGGGTATAATGGATATTGTGTCGTTATCATGATGTTAGTATCTGGTTAACTAATAACTTATTGAACTAACTCTCACAACTTTCTAGGAATAGAAAGATCGTGTACACTTCTTAGTAAATCTCCTTGTCTACTTTCTTATTGGTACTTAATTTGGTCCATTGGTTCTTGTATTGAATGTTTTCTGGATCTGAATATCAGATTGTCCGTCAATACTCAGATTTATTGACATTTATTTTCTGAAACTGACAAGTCATAAGTTAAAATTTTGACTTGATCATGCAGGCCTTTTATTTTTCCCCCTTTAGGTGGAGTCTTTTGCAAAGCAAATTTTGTATAGTTTGTATTTTATCCAGATGAACTTGTCGGCATTTACATGTGTTTTATAAAGCTCTATGTGAAGTATAATTGATTCAATTTCAATCCAAGTTTTAGATAATTCATCTCCTTTACAAAGATGACCTGAGATGTCTCTTTCTTTATTAATTACATGGGGTGTTACTTAGACGTGTGGGTACATTTTTTTATTGGAAAAAATGAGTTTCAGAATGTGAGTTTTTCTCATTATCTATAACTTATCTACAAGTTCTGACATTTCTGCAAAACTTATGGCCTAGCTGTGATTTTCCCCTCTTCTTTCTTTTGCAGTGTGCAAGACAAGGATTTGCATCGGGCCTTACAGTTTTAGTGGGTACAGTTTCTAGCATCAAGGTGGAGTATTTATTAAAGCTAATTGTTAATTTATTGGAGGTATCCTCTTCAATGAAGGGTCAGGTGGGTAATGCTGCCTAATTATGTTGTAGATTTTAGTTGGCCATTTTCTGTGCGTAAATTTTGAGCTGGTTTTGTAGGAAGCTAAAGACTGCCTGTTAGGCCGCTTGTTTGCATATGGGGCTCTGGCAAGATCTGGTAGACTGACTGAAGAATGGATTGCGGATAAGAGCACTCCTTATGTTAAAGAATTTACTAGTTGTCTTATATCGCTTTCAGCTAAGAAGCGATACCTACAAGAGCCTGCTGTCTCAGTTATTTTGGAAATGGTTGAGAAGGTACTCTTATCTTTAAAGAAAAGCTAATGGGTGTCACTGTTGTAGGGTACTGGAGACTTCTTACCTTTTACTTGACTTCAGTTTTTTTTTTAAGTCCAACAATTTTAATGGCTCTAAGAGATGTGGGAACATTTAGTAGCCTCTGTTTGGTAACATTGGAGTGTAGTGGTTTAGAAACTGATTTATTTATATTTTTGAGGTAAAATATGTGATTAAAAAGTGAAGGGAGAAAATGTGTGATTAAGAAGTGATTTAGGAAATTGTATAGTTTATAAATTGGTTTATAAACCAATTTATTTGATTTACCAAACGGATGCTTAGCCCTTGTTTGGTATAGATCAAAATTAGATTTTTAGTAAATTTCGATGAAGGTTGATAAAATTTTTGGTTGAAATATTTTTGGTCACAAGAAAATTAATTGATGACTTGAGAACTTAATCTACAACAAGCAGGGGCTTATTGTGCTTGTTTGGGATTCTTAAGTTGTTGAGATTATGATTTGATAGACTTGAGTAGTTGTTAAGTGGGTAGTATTTGCGTGTCTTACAAAATGTGTGGTTAAAATTAAAGTTTGGAGAACTTAAATTGTAAGTTAAGGAGATCCGAACAGACATATTGTTTCAACATTTTAAGAATATGCTCATGGTGAATATTTGTTGGCACGATCTTCTAATATGTCATGTTCCTATGCCATTGTAGAATATGCAACAAATTGCCTTTTCCAGAAAGTAAATCGGTCAGCATCAGCCTGTCTAATTCAGAAGTTCATCTGAAAAGGGATTTGCATTTTTCATTTTTATGAAAAGTAGAATGGTGGCAATGTTCATGTTCTCCTTGTCTTCATTACCCTATTTCACGTTGTTCTATCTGTTTGCATCTGCATTGTGGGAGTACTGTGTGGACCATAATCAATTTTCTCAGTGGTAGAGCCAGAATTTTGAGTTTGTGGTGGCGGGTCAGAAAAGAATATCGATGGAATTATGTTAAAGGACAAACTATGAAACTAGTGCTAAAGGTTGGGGACCGAAAAGTCCGATGTTAAAATTGAGGATGTATTTGCTATATAGGTATTAAAGGTTAATGACTACTTGTGCAGTTTTTTCAAAAAAGGGAGGGAAAATTAATAATGTGGACTCTGGAAAATCGAACTCAGGTTGGTTGCATTCACAAAGTAAAATCTTTACATTAGGCTACACAGATTATGTCAAAAGCTGACATTATAATATTTATTGCATGTTTATATGTTCAATAATTCTATTTTTTATATAATTTTTTTTATATTAAAATGTTGCCTGGGTGGTCGCCGTCCCCTGTGCCTCCGCTGCTGAATTTTCTACTCATCGAGGTTAGGCATTAGAGTTTTTTTTATGTGCATGCATAAAAACAGGGTATTGACAATTACATATAATTTGGTGAAATACTGGATAATTTGAATTATTGGTTCCATGGTCTTCTACCTTTAGAAATTATTTTCTATACTTAGCGTTGTTCTTGTTTGTTCTTCTCTGTAACTTGACTGTTATGTTACCATACATCTAAATCATTGATGTTTGCAATGGTGTTTCAGTTACCTATTGAAGCCATTTTGAATCATGTTCTCGAAGCACCAGGAGTTCAGGATTGGTTTGAAGGAGCAACTGAAGTTGGAAATCCTGATGCTTTGCTTCTAGCTTTTAAAATACAAGAAAAAATTGGTGCTGATACTAAATCATTTTCCAAACTTCTGCCTTCTCCATACAGTCAAAGCAGGCTTTTCTCCGCTGATCATTTGTCTGCCATTTCTAATTGCTTAAAGGTGATATTCATATTTTTCTTAAGTTATTACCGTTGAGAAGGTAGAGTCTTGATATGTATATATAATCTATTTTTTATAAATGTTGTAGGAGTCCACCTTCTGTTTGCCTCGGGTTCATAGTGTCTGGCCTGTTTTGGTAAACATTCTCCTCCCCGACTCTGTTGTGCAAGATGTAAATTTTGCATCAGGACTGAGTACCACTAAGAAGCACAAAAGAGGTCGCAAGGGTAGTTCCCTTGAAGATATCGAGAAAAGTCTTAAATGCTTTTTTGAAGTTATCATTGAAGGATCGCTTTTAACGTCCTCTCATGATCGAAAAAACTTAGCATTTGATGTTATGTTGCTTCTACTACCAAAGTTGCCTGCATCTTGTGTGCATGTGGTATTGTCCTACAAAGTTGTCCAGTGTCTTATGGATGTACTTGCGACAAAAGATACATGGCTTTACAAAATTGCACAAAATTTTCTTAAAGAATTGTCTGAGTGGGTCCAACATGATGATGCCAGGAGAGTTGCAGTTATTGTGGCTTTGCAGAAAAACTCCAATGGAAAATTCGATTGTATCACCAGGTCAAAAACAGTTAAAGATTTGATGTCAGAGTTGAAGTCAGGATGTGATCTGTTTATTGAAAATTTGATGACTATGTTTCTGGAAGAAGGTCATACTTCAGAGGAACCATCAGACCAGAGTCAAACAACAGATGAAAATTCAGAGATGGGTTCTGTAGAAGATATAGATTCTGTTGGAAATCTGGGAAGTCCTGATTTTCTCAGAACCTGGATTGTTGAATCTCTTCCCAGTGTTTTGAAGCATTCAAAGCTAGATCCGGATGCAAGGTTCCTTGAGCAAAAGAAAATTTTGAATTTCTTGTCTGTTCAAGGACTATTCTCTTCAGCTATTGGGACAGAAGTTACGTCTTTTGAGTTACAGGATAAGCTTAGGTGGCCAAGGTCTGCAATTTCTAGTGCTTTATGCACTGTATGTATTGAGCAGCTACAATTATTGCTTGCAGATGCTCAGAAAATGGAACAGCTACAATTATTGTTTCCAGATGCTCAGAAAGGAGAAAAACCTCATGCGGTGGCATGTGGTCTCGAGGCAAATGATCTTGGATCTTATTTTATGAGGTTTCTGAGTATATTATGCAGCATCCCTTCAGTTTCATTATCAAGGGCCCTGAGCACTGATGATGATGAAGCATTCAAAAAACTGCAAACAGAGTTATCAAAACTGCAAGCAATGCAGAGTCAGTTATTGAGAGAGGTAATCCACGTTTTTGATAATTCCCATACTATGACTAGACATTTTTTTTCACAATCTTTTAATAATTTTTTTCTCCGTTCATTTTATTGTATTAGTCTTCATGTTGGGAAGGGAGGGGGTGCTGTTTTTATGATCTTTGTTGTGGTATGCAGAAAGATTCTCCTAGATGCATTCTTATTTATATCTTATCCTTTTTTGTTTTTATCTTCTACCTAGATTCTAGTTGTGATGCATGGCAATGGACTCCACATTTGTATCAAATACATCCCCATCTTTTAATTCATACAACATTTTAATAGATGGATAAAATTATTTCCTAAACCTTTGATAACTGTAGGGAAGAAATCCTGATCTTAGCATGGAAGTGAGTAAAATTCATGCCATGAGGTATTTGCTAATTCAACTGCTGCTTCAAATCCTAGTCCGACCTGGGGAATTATCTGAAGCTGCTTCTGAACTTATTATGTGCTGCAAGAAAGCTTTTGGCCCTTCTGATCTTCTGGAATCGTCTGGTGAAGATGAACCAGAGGGGGATGGTACACCTGAGTTAATGGATGTTCTTGTAGACACATTGCTTTCCCTAGTTCCACAGTCATCAGCTCCTACGCGATCTGCTATCGAACAGGTAAGTGACATAACACTGTATGTTTACCCATGGGGTGACTGACTGATTATTAGATGAATATTCCCCTCCATCTTTAAAAAATCTTGCGAATCTATGAAAACTGCTCTCAATTAAATCTATGTTATATTGCTTTACTAGGGCGAGCAGGTTTTCATTTACTTTGTTACATTAGAATCCTCTATATTAATTAACTTGTTGCCTCCCCCAACATCTTTGCTGAATTCCCAGTCCGCTGAAATTGAAATTTTAGTTAAGATAAGGCGAGAGGTTCTTATTGCTGAAGATTGTTTGAGAGGCACATCTCATATATTCCAGCCTCTAGTTAGATTTATAGGCCTTCAATTGAGTACAGCTTAGTAGATACTACGAATATAACTGTGTTGAAAAGCATAGATGATATCAAGCCCATATTTGGCATATATAAAAATCATTTTTTTAGTAGATTTTGACAGTGTTCTAAAAAGCGTGAAGCGTGACGAAACGTGGAGCCCAAGAGTCAAGCTTTTGAAGCTTAAGCGGAAATAAGCGTTAAAAAGCGTTTTTCAATTCCTAAATATTTGATTTAAATTTTACCCATACTTAAACAAGTAAAAAAAAAAAAAAAAAGGAAAAAAAAAAAAAAGAAAAAAAAAATGGCAGCTGCGCGCATCGGGCGCGCACAATGCGCGCTTAAGCTCGCTTCAGCATGCATTGTGCGCGCTTCGCCCGCGCTTTTTAGATAAAAATTTTCAAAAACACGTTTTTCTAGCTTTTCGCCAAAGCGACGCGCTTAGGCGCGCGTCGCGCTTAGGCGCGCGTTTTAGAACACTGGATTTTGATGAAAGTGATGGAATGTGTTAAAATTGTTGGTCCCATGAAATGTGTTGTTAAAATTAAGTGTTGACTTTGAGTTAGATTTTAATCCAAATTTTTAGCTGAACTAGTTAGGGGCCAATATTTTTTCTCTCGTCATACACGTAGAATTTCTATAAGTGAACTGTATTAGCATATTGAAGAACCAATATTTCCTTGAAGATGATTCATCTCATGATTAATAGATAAGTTCTGAGTCCTACTAGTGAGGTTGAAGAACCAACATTTTCTTAAAAGTGATTCATCCATTGAGCAACAGAGAGAATTTCAACCATAGTTAGCGTAGCCCAATTTGCCTAATCCGTTTTTATTCAAGCTTTTCATCAAATTTGTTGCAATCAATCCTATATATATAGCACAATCCTATCTATAATAGAAAAGTATTATTCTATCACTACGTTTCAACCATAGTTAGCGTAGCCCAATTTGCCTAATCTGTTTTTATTCAAGCTTTTCATCAAATTTGTTGCAATCAATCCTATATATACAGCACCATCCTATCTATAATAGAAAAATATTATTCTGTTACTACGTTAATTCCTAGCCAGACTAAGGTAAAATATTTATAATATTTAACACTCCTCAAGGTTTATATATATTACATATGTCCAACTTGGATAGTGATGTATACAATGGCAATGGCAATGCCAACTGAATTATCCTATAGAACAATACAAGCACATCAGAATCCAAGCATCAAAATATTCGTACAGAAAAAGCCTACATACAAACAACACTTACAGAAAGATGCACAAAGTAAAGGCCCTATGCACAATCCATTAGCAGTGCACACAAATAGAACCATGTGCAATCATCATCAGATCTTTGTTCATGATACCAAATTCACAGCCACGGGAGGTAGTGCACGTAGTAGATGTAATCTTTGTGCAACTGAAGATAGATGTTATGAATCAGTAGCAAATAATAGTATATAGAGACGTAATGTTTCAGAATCCTAAGGGCTACCGCAAGGTTCGGTCGACCAAGACGAATGATCGTGCACCACTAGGAATGGTTGTCAGAGAATATCTTTGGTAGCAAGAACAGTAGAAAGGGTGTACTTGAGGATCCAGTCCAAAGAAAAAGAGAGAAACTGGAGGACAACCACCAGTTTTCGCTTGAGTTCCTTTGATTTCATAATTATTTTTTGGTTCTTGAATTAGGGTTTTGCAATTTAGAGCTCAATCTGAAACCCTAATTTAGAATCATAAATTTGAAACCAAAAAAAACCGAAATTGATATATGAGAGAGAAAAAAAGCTTGGCCAAACAAGTGGCACAAGGCTGCTGAACAGTGAACTGAAGCGATTTCAAGTTTATTCCAAGTTGGATTAAACTTTTAATCTGAATTTAATGCATTTCAAATGTGTTCAATCCATAGTTACTTTGCATATTTTAAATCAATCAAAAGTTGCTTTTGTTATTATCCAGGATTATGATTTTTTATTGCAATAATGTCTTTATAGGTTTTCAAGTTTTTTTGTAAAGATGTTACGGATGATGGGTTGCTTCGGATGTTGCGTGTTATCAAAAAAGATTTAAAACCAGCTAGACACCACGATACAAATAGTCAAGATGAAGGTGATGCTGATGATGATCTTCTTGCTATTGAAGAAGCAGAAGAATCTGATGTGGCTGAGACTGGTGGAACTCATGAAAGCGATGAGCAGACAGATGATTCTGAGGCAGTGGTTGGATTTGAGACCGTAAACACGGAGCTTCCAGAAGATTCTGATGACGATTCTGATGAGGGGATGGATGACGATGCAATGTTCAGGATGGATACTTATCTTGCACGGATTTTCAGGGAACGGAAGAACCAAGCCGGAGGTGAAACTGCCCATTCTCAGCTTGTTCTCTTCAAGCTTCGCGTTCTCTCTTTGCTGGAGATTTACTTGCATGAAAATCCAGGCAAGGTTTATATTGTCAAGTGTGCTTATGGTTCCTCAAATATCTCCTTGCATAAACTGAAAGCCTGATTTCTGCGTCATTTCCCTTTGCATTCCTTAGTTTAGTTGCATTTTATTATTAATCTTCTTAGAAGTCATAATCTAGGGAGTTCATTTAATATCATGTCTTTTTAATATCATCCATTTTTCTTTTTCGTTTTCCTTTGGGACTTCTTAACTTCCTAGTTACACCTTTTGGCCAATGTTAGTCACTTGGGAAATACCAGATTTGTCTTCAATAAAGCGAAGGAGTGACTATGAAGGAAGAAAAAAATAAAAGTACAAAAATAGATTTTATTACAAATTACATCGTTCTTCCGTGAACAAACTTGTATGATACTCTGCATTGCAACATTTTCAAATATGGGTGTCAAATATTTTGATTCACTTTAATCATCTTTGCAAAAGTAGGATACTTAGATTTTCTTGTACACAGGTAAATCGCAGGTGCTGAAAGTTTTCTCTCACCTTTCTCAAGCATTTGTAAATCCACATACTACAGAAGGTAGTGAGCAGCTTGCCCAGCGGATATGGGGTATTCTGCAAAAGAAAATATTTAAAGCAAAGGACTATCCGAGAGGCGAAGCTGTACAGCTTTCTTTACTTGAAGCTCTTTTGGAAAAGAACTTGAAGTTGGCAGCAAAGCCTTTCAAGAGGAAAAAGTCTGCTTCCAGTCCATCTAAAAAGAAGCAATCTGCCTCCTGGAATCGATACAAAATGATAGGTTCACTTGCTCAAAGCTCGACTTTTTGGATTTTAAAGATCATTGATGCAAGAAACTTTTCTTCCTCTGAACTGCAGAGGATGTACAATATTTTTGAAGCAGCATTAGTAGCCTACTTTGATAGTAAAAAGTCACAGATGAAATCTGATTTCTTGAAAGAAATATTTAAAAGACGACCTTGGATTGGGCATCACTTCTTTGGTTTTCTTTTGGAGAAATGTGGTAGTGCAAAATCACAGTTTCGGCAAGTTGAAGCTCTTGATTTGGTGAAGGAGATTTTGAAATCTTTCATATCTTCTAATGCTGATGATGAAGGTGGGCAGAATGCACTAAAGATGATGTTGAAAAGCCATCTTCCAAAGATATGCCATCTAATCAAGCAGTTAGTGACCAACATGCCTGAAAAGCAGTCCAGACGGGCTGATGTACGTAAGTTCTGTACCAAGATAATCCAAATTTTAAAGGCTCATAATCTGAGCGCGTCGTTTCTTAAAGCTTTGGAGCCGGACGGTCATGCTGCTTGTGAAACTCAACTTGGAGTGACATTTGTTGCTATGAAGAATTAGGAACACTAAATATGTAGAAGCATCAATCTGCTGGAAGCTGTTTGCAGGGCTCATTCAACCTCAGTTACTGTGAAGCTTGGGAAGATGTCAATTGGCAATTGCTCCTTAGAGGTAAGTTTGATGGTGCTCCATTGACCTTGGAAAGTGTTGTTTACTTGTCATAAACCACTTATTTGCAAGATGTTTGGGAGTTTTCTAACCTTATTTAAATGCAGTTTTCTTGTTCTATCTTTAGTGTTTATTTCAGTCATTGGTCCATTCCAAGTTGTAGGACCATTCAATTTTGAGCCAAACTAGTCAAAGCATATTTTATTTCTTTTCCACCTCTTTGTATTAACTCCTATAATAATTAACCTTTTGTTACAACCGTATGCTTGGTGCATGTGGTAGCTGTATAAGTAAGCGCTATTTACCTTCAAAGTATTTTGTCCATTATCATCAAAAACTGAAAAGGGGTGAAATGGTGATGTAGAAAACCAATTTTTTTTTTTTTTTTTTTTTGGGAGAAAAGTAGGATATCTCAAGATTTCTTCTAACATATCCCCTCCCTCGGAGAAGTGCAAGAAAGCAAAAATAAAAATGTTTAATTCTCCTTCCTACCTTTGTGATTCTGTTTCGGATGCAAGAGCCCCTAATTGATAGATATAAGAATCAGATTTTTAGTAAATTTTGATAAAAGTTATGAAATGTGGTTGAAAATTTGTGAGTCTCATAAATTATGTGACTGAGATTAATTACTGATTTTGACTTAGATTAAAATTTAGATTTTAATTTGTACCGAACTAAGCTAATGGTAAGATTGTGTGAGCTGTTGATGGACTTGTGCACCGAGTTATCGAATGGTGAAAAGTTTTATCTGAGCGTGGCACGTTAATTGAAGTGTTTTTGACAGCGGATCTTTGTCCAAAACGGGCAATTTTCTTCGTAGATATTCAAGAAATATTGGATTTTAAGTAGTTTTAATCAGTTGAGTTCACTCATTGTTTCCTCCGGGCAGTACAACATTTTTTTTGGTCTTGCTAGAAAAAAAAAAAAAAACAAATCAAGTCATGATAAGAACGCGTCTCAAGTCTTACCAACTCTTGGATCGCAGTTTTCTTTTTGTTTTTGACCTTGGCAGCCAAACAGAAATGAAATTTGGTGCCAACGGTCACATTACCAATTGTACAATTTTAATTTTTTAAATCGTTAAATATTTTTGATAACAAAGCCTTCGTTTGGTAATCAAAATAAAGGATAATTATATTTGCACTATAATTTCTTATAAATATATTACATTTGAATTATATTGTTGGCCCCCTTATCTTTATAGATTATTACATTCATGTTTTTTTTTTAATTTTTTCATCATATTCTTATCATCAAATTTTTAACAATTATCAAATATTGTCCTTAATGATGGTTTTCATCCATTTTTTTTTTTTTATTATCGTGCTTTAAAACGATGGACAAGTATTTAATTAAAATTTTGATTTTTTTTTTACTTATTAAAAATATTAGCGGTAATTAAATCTTTTTATTTCTCTTTAATAAATTATTTGACAAAAATCGATAGAAGAGATAAGATATAATAATTGATGAAAGAATCAAAATATGAATACAATGAAAAAAAAAGATGGGAACATAATTGTGAAAATGATTAATATTATGAATATTTCTTGTAATTAAAATGTGGTGAACATATAAGAATATGTGGTGACAACACATTTAGTCCAAAATAAATAGTTTTAAAAATTAGTTTATAAACTATACAATTTTTCAAATTATTTTTTAATCACATATATTTTCTCTCTCAAATATGCAATCATTACTTTTTACCTCAAAATTATACATAAATTAATTTATAAACCAAACAGTTTTACCACTTACCAATCAAAGGCTCATTTCACAAATCTTTATTTCTCAATTCGCAGTTCTTATAATCTTCATATTCTCTCTTTGTCGTGCAACTTAGAAGTCTTATTATCTTTAAATTATTTACTCGATTTATTCTTATCCAATTCTATTATTCTACCTATTTCTTCCCTATATTTTGTGTGTTCGGGACCCTTTAATTTAAAATTTTGATTTTTTCTTTCCACTTTTTAATTGCTCATTCTCCAATAAAATAATACTACACATAAACTCAAAAGTTAACATCATTTTTTAACCACATTATTTTAAAAAAACTATTCAAAACTACAACATTCACAAAAAAATGGTGACCAAATTGTTTCTAATTTGAGTTCAGTCAATTCTACTTCTCCCTTTTCGAATTATCTCTTTCAATGTGATGAGTCATGAAGAGTTTATTCGGAAGAAGGGACTATATGAACTAATAGAAAATGGTTTCTGCATTTTTGAGAGATCAATATGGAATAATAGAATCAACTCGTTCAAAGCCATAATCAATCTAAAAGTTTCGATCTAAATTCATATCTGGTGGTAGAATTAGTTCAAAAATATCATCTTTTAAAGACTTTGAACAGTATTGGCACTAGGGCAGATTCGGACGGATCAGAGACGATCTGAATTCGCCCCGTGAAAATTTGGTCAGATCCATATCCGTCAATTTTTTAGGTTGATCGGAGGGGACAGGGTTTGAGCTGGGACGAATTGAATATCTTATCCACCTATGATCTGTCAATTTTTTTTTTTTTTTCCCTTTCTGATTATGGGATCATTTTAGCTCTTCATTGTGATTTCACATTATTTGTTGTTGATTTGCATAATAACAAGATTTCTTAAGTTGTCCATTTAGTAGTTCATCTCTATGACATTCAAATTCTAATTTTCACTAAGTGTTAAATGAGATCAACTTGATTCATCTCATAGACAAGCTGATTTAATAAAATAATTTTCATACAAGACTTAGTTCATGCAAAAAGATGTAATTAGATTTTTATATAAATTAAGCCAAAGAAATTTGTCATGACATGCCAATTAGAATTAAATTCAAAATTAAAATTACAAAATAAGAACGTCATGTAATGCATATATAGAGAATTAGAGATTTTGTATCAAATTCAACAAAATATTAAATATTTTAGATTTAATAATTATATTTTTAATACAATTTTTAATTTTTTTGTAAAATCAAATCGCGGACTGAATTGGATCATTCCAAATCCAAATCCGCTCCTAAAATTTTCAGTTCAGATCGAATCACATAATTTTCGATCCACGGATTGAGATTTTTTTGTATCGGAACGGTGGATCGGATTGAATTTTTTGAACTTCATGAAAATATATATGTTCAGTAACACTAACAATTATAAATTAATTTATTTATGAAATAAGATGTGTAGTTGAATAGTGAAAAGAGAAAATATGTAGTTAAAAAGTGATTTAAAAAATTGTATTAATCATAAATTAATTTATAAATTGTAACGATTGAATAAATTATAGTAATGTATTGCATTTTACATAGATATATATGCTCCGAATTTAAGGTAAATTAGACTGAACTGTTCTCAAGATCATCTAGATCTGACTTCATAATTAGTTAGTATTATTTGCGTTAATTTTCTCTGATATTCTGACTTACTAGAAGAAATTATCTTGTTGGTGTTCAATTTTAAGTTTTAACCTCGCTTAAACTGAAAATAATCAATCAATCCCAAACCACAATAAGGAAAAGATCCCCTCCCCTCCCCTCCCCTCCCGGCCCGTGGTGGGGAGGGATCAACCCTGTTTCTTTTGAAATGAATCTTGGACACGTGAATGATTCAACTTGGTCCACAAAGTTCAAGACTGAGCCGGATGACCGACCCATTGCCACCTCCAACAATGCTACATTCACAATATGATCCACAATGTAAATGACAATCCACCCACATTGTAATTTTGTAACTCTCATCCAAATATGAATGGATTGTCATCCACATTGTGAAAATAGAGTTATTGCCACCCCTTGGCCCCTACTGGTCTGGTCATTCATCATAGACAAAATCAAATGGTGACTTGCAACAATTTTAACGAACAAAATAACTTTTTACTTTTTATTAGTTCCGGTGCTCCTCCAATTAATTAAAATCTACCAATTTCGCCATATCCCCATTTCCTTTGTTTTGATTAGGATTTCCCTTTTTCTTTAATTCGTTAAAATTGTTGCTCTGTATCTCTTTTCCCACAAATGTGGTTAATTGTGTCCCTTGCACTGAAAGAACCAAAGAATCAAGAAAATGTCAACTTTTTCCACCAAACAACAGGAAAATGTGAAAATCACACGATCCATGCCTGTCTCCCAACCTCACTTAACTGTAAAACCCATAGAATAGAAACCTACAAAATTCCAACTTCAAATCAAATGTAATTCAACATATTTTCTTTCCATTGCAATAAACAGTGGGAGGAACAAATACCAACATAATTTTATGGTAAATCAAACTGTACAACAGTCCGTATCTCTACACCGTTATAATCTTTCCCTATATTTCCCTAAACGCAAATTGGGATTCAACTCCACTCCACAGAGCAAACTACCAAGAAACTCCTTTTACTTCAAAGTTCAAACTAATACCCAAACTACTAATTTAAGTTTTCCCATATTGACATATCTTTGCAATACTCTGCAAAAGGCGGGTTGAAAATTTCAGATCAAATCTATATGCAAATGCACATACAGATTGAAAATAAATACTCTGCTTACCTCAAATAATCACTATCCTAATTTATCAACCCATTCTGAGGCAAAGAGCCAATTTAGACAAGTTAATACTCAAAAATTGCAAATTCACTTAAACCGTGATGTCAGGACTGCGCAACATCTGCATCAGAGTCACTACTGGAGGAACTCCCTGATTCAGAACCTGTAAAGAGGAGCTCAGGATATGAGCATTGAATTAATAATGCCTTCAACATCTCATTTCCGAGCAACAAATTCCTCAAACACAATTCAGAAAAGCGAGAATCAATACCATTGGAAGACGATGATTCACTACTGGAACTGCTAGAACTACTTGAGATACTACTGGCATTGCCTTGATTATGACCTCCACCATCACCCCCTTCTTCATCCTTCTCGATCTCAACGGGAGGAAAGCTTGTCGCAGGCATATCATCGTCGATATCCACATCCTCCTCCTCATTCTTTTTTGGCTTATTTTCCATGTCATTTTCCTCACTCAATGCATCCTACAAAAATCAGCATAACATAATTAGATAATAATCAATGTCCCAGTGCCAAATCATAAAACTCACTAGGCAACTAACTGTATCGACATTGTTGAATTAAGCATTACCGTGTCGTCCTCCACATTGTTTGCGTTTGGAGCAGTAGCTTCTTCAGCATTATTGTTGTTTATCATCAATGCCTGTCTTTTAGTCTTACTCACCATCTTCTTCCAATTGGTCACAAAACGATCCAATTCCCAAAGAGTCTCAGTATCAAGGGCCTCTATGTCAAGCTCAATTTCATCACCATCTTGCCCCAAATGCTCATTCCTCTTCTTTATAATCTGAATCAGTTGTGGCATCTTCTCCTGAGGCAAACTCTGTAACCCACTACCAAGTTTATGCTTCTCCTCCATACTCATCTCCCTCTTATTCGGATCCTTCGCCCTAGGTTTTGGCTGCTTCACCATACCAACCCTCCCAACTTTCTGCTCCTTTGCAGGCAATGGACCACTGACAGGAGATGGAGATGGAGATGGAGATGGAGATGGAGTTTGTGCATGTACTCGAGGACTCAATGGTGGCGGCAGACAGGCGCCGGGAGGCATTTCCATGCTAGAATGATTTTGCTCTTGCATTTTTTCCACCTTCTTTGAAACCTGAGGAACTGGAATCGAGCACGATTTTGTTTTCCTTTTCTTTCCACCCCTTCCCGGGGATGATTCCGCTATCTGTCTAGGGTTATTCCGCCGATTACCTTGCAATTCATCATTATCCCAAAATTCTTGAAGCTTCCTCTCTCTTCGTTGAGTATTACTACTGTCAATCTTCTCCTGAACTGGACTAAACAATTCCTCGAACCTCGCTAATAGCTGCTCTGCCATCCCGTGAACCTGGTCAGTTTTCGGATTGTACAGTAAGGCATTATTAAAAGTCAGCCTCACATCAGCAGCATATTCAGTAGGATGAGAATACAAATTCTTGGCTAGATTCGACTTCACTGTCCCCAGATCCATCGGACGCTTCACAATTTGATGATAATCGTGAAGACCCAGAGCAGCTGCATCAACAGGTTTATTGAATATCCATCCGTTCTTGTGCTTCATCAATTTCGTCAAAATCTGCTTGCATTCCTTCAACACAGCCTCACAATCAATGGTGCTTTCCACCACTAAATTTCCATTATAAAGAAATCCATTGCATTGTTTATTTGGATCCTTATGGGATCCAACTGGGGTTCCGGGCCATTTGTTACCAGATAATTTCTTTGGTTTCCCTTGAGACCTAGGATTGTTACTGCTACTTTTGACGTTGAATTGACCGGAGTCGATTTGATCCCTCAGGTTCTGGATCTGTTCAAGTTCGTCGGCCATGCGTTTACGGAACTCTAAAAGCTCTGATTTTGTGTACGAAGCAACGTTGTAGGTTAGATACCCTCCGTGGTTGAATCCACTACGCGCCTCCTTAGTAGTCTGATTGAATGAATAGGCATCGTCAGAAGCAGCCTGCGTTCCAGCCGGAAAATCATCGTTGTTCCGGCCGCCTCCATTACTGCTTGAATTGTGGAATTGCTTTTGCTTTTTCTTTGGGTTAGGGTTAGGGTTTGAATTCGAGTGAGGATTTAAGTATGGAATCTTCCCCATATGCGCCCAGCTCGATTCATTCTGGCTAGCTAATACAGCATACGCCATGAATATCACCGGTGGGGCTCACCTCGGCTCCGGCGGATCTCCGATCCAAAAACATGTATAATTTTATTTAAATTTTCACTTACAGCAACGCGCTAGCCGAAATCTTCCCTAAAAAATATTCCGATCACCGGCCTCCTACTATTTGTATTGTAGAATGAAAAGGGGGTGTGTGAAGGAATTGAGTGAGGATGAGAAAACGAGGGCTAGGCTTCTTAAAGACGACTAGCTTTACCCGTGACGTATACGGGAAGAATTAGGGCCGTTGATAACTTTGTTTTGTTGATCAAGGGTTGTGATAAATCTTTTTGCTGACTTGAGTAGTTGACCGTGACATCTGGCATGAACGCTGAGGATGAGACATGTTGTGTACGTGGCCAAATAAGAACCGTGGATTATGAGAATTAGAAGAGAATTTATGAATGACCTTTTTTGGTAACAAAAGTAATTTATAAATTGGTTTATTTATAATTTTAAGATAAAAAATAATTGTTAAAAATTGAAGAGAAAAATTGTGTGATTACAAAGTAGTTTGTAAAATTGTGAAATTTGTAAATTGATTTATAAACATCAATTTATTGATGATTTTCAATTTAACAATTTATGATTGTTGATTTATCAATTTAATACTTATATACATCTATTAATTTACTCATTACATCATTTCTAAAATCAACAATCATAAACAGTCACCACAACATCTGTACATCATTCTAAACACGATATCTATACAAATATCATTTTCTTTGTGTTATCTTTAATACTGTAATATTTATAAATTAGTTTAGTTATGTTTTATTATGTAAAAGATTTGTTTAAAAAGTGAAGAAAAAATATGAGTGATTAAAAAATGATTTGAAAAATTGTATAGTTTATAAATTGGAATCTTTTTGGTAATACTGTGTGATTATAAACTAGTTTATTTATGATTTTGAGATAAAAATCCGGATTAAAAATTACAGAGAGAAAATGTGTGACTAAAAAGTAGTTTGAAAAATTATGTAATTTATATTGAAGTCGCTTTTTGACATGCTGCTAGTCAACAAGAGTATAAGGTATGATTTTGACTTTTCTCGTTAAAATAACTTTCTTTTATAGATTCTGGCTAAGTATACATGTTTTTTCTTTATTACTAGAATTGGATAATGTTGAGGAAATGATATGCGAATGGATTATCAGATCAAGAGCGAACTGAATTTATAATGAACTTATCTAATGTTCAATTAGGTTCTGATATGACGTTCAAGTTGAAAATTTATAAGAAAATAGCGAAAGTTGGAAGTATTTCTTGTATTACTTGCCCATAAATAAGCATTTACTTCTCCTATTTATAGTATCATAGGTAGAGATGGCAATGAGCAGGGTATAAGTCGGGTTTGGAAAACACATACCCTACTCATATATCCATTTAAGAGTGGCGGGTCGAATGCTAGTATACTTTTATACCCATTTAAAATTCGTTACGTATTTTAATTTTAATAATTTTTATTTATATTTTTTTGGCATTGGCGGCAATCTAAAGTGACAATGTATATATATGTTACTTGATTAACAATAATATAAGTATCTAATTGTAATTTTTCATGGACTTCACAAGTAATATACTAATAATTTTTAAAAAAATTAAAAAGAATACAATAATTTTTTTTAAAAAAATTAATAAGTATATGGGTTAAGTATGAATTTTTTTACAATACTCATACCCATGTTGGGTTTTTAAATCTACACCGATACCCTACTCACAAACTCATTTAGTCAAGTAATTTTCACCAATTTATGTCGGGTACCCAATGAGTTTCGGATTCGTAAGTATTATTGTCATCCCTAATCATAGGAGCTGGATACACAATTATTACAATATATCTTGTTGTCAGGATGTGCTTGATAATGACGATTAACGTTTCTGACTGATTAATATCAAATGATTACACCGACACATTACAGATAATAATGAGTACTGACATGTAATCCAATTGATTAGACCATTTCGTAGAGCTTTCATTTTCACCTCGGTTTGATCTCTTAGGTTGGCTCGACCCATTCACATCGCACGTGTAAAATTACCCGCCTGTTGAAATCACATCTATAGCACCCAGGCCAGGAAAGCTTAGAAGATTTAATAGATATTACTCATACCAATAAGGCACACCTTCTTTTCAGGAAGTCTATCGTTAAAATCTCCACGGTTAAACGTATTTGGCTTGGAGCAATTCTATGATGGGTGACCTCTTGGGAAGTTTTCTCGGGGGAGCGTACGAGTGAGGATAAAGTATGCTGAAAAGATCTATGTTGGTACAGTGGGGACAGTACGTCGTCGATCTAACGGAAGAGACAGCCCTAAGTGGGACCCGAGTCGTTATAACCTCAGTCATATGGATTGCCTTGGAACTGAAATTTACTCTGGCTGTGACTGTGTGTTCGCCCCAGTTCATCGTATCTGTCTAAAGTTCATTGATTTTCAAAACGCATAGAATGTTATGGTTTACCACGCAAGTCTATAAGTTGTCTTGACCGTTGACCTTTTGACTATCGAATTCAATTTTTCCACCTTAGCTCAGGGCACAACAATTTAGCCTCTATTCCGTAATTGCCCAAATTTGGTTTATAAACCAATTTATAATCTACACAATTTTTCAAACCACTTTTTAATCACAAATATTTTACTCTCCAATTTTTAGCCACACATCTTACCTCAAAAAACGAAAAAAACCTGAGTTATAATCACCTACAAGATCCGAACAAATACTTATAAATTGGTTTATTTATGATTTTGAGGTAAAAAGTAGTAGTTGAAAATTGAAGGGAGAAAATATGTGTGATTGAAAAATGGTTTGGAAAATTATTTATTTATAAACCAATTTATTATATTTATCAAACGGATGCTAAATTATAATAATTATGTTAAATAACATGTGCTTAATAATAATACATTCCATTGTACAACTGGCACCGAGTGAGAAGAATTTCAAGTTCGCATGTGAAAGCAAGCTTGACGGTCCCCACTGCTCCGTCCCTAGAGCCTTGTGGAATAGGTAAATCGCGAAATATTCCTCAATTAGCCATGAGTCTGAAGCTTGTCATCTGATTTTCACAACAAGGAGGTCAAATCCAAATCATTTGTAAGGATTCTAACCACTTGGCTGCCAGCAACACAGGTTTTTATAGCCTTTGTCAATTGAGCTATGCCCTGAGGGGGCGTTATTGGCGATTTTTTATCTTACCGATGCTAGTAATTGAGTCAAAACACTGAATTTACTTAAACGGTATTTTGATTAGGGGTGTAAAGGGAAAATGAAAATATGTTTCGCTCATTTTCACTTTTTGTGTATGATGATTGTATAATGTTCGATTGAATTTGTTTTCAACTGAAGTTCAAGTTTTATTTTACTTGAAAACAAGGAAAATAAGGTTCCGTTTCTTAAAATTTCCGTGTTTAAAAACATTTTTTTTTATATTTTCGAGTTAAAATATGTGGTTGAATAGTGACGAGAGAAAATGTGTTTGGTTAAAAAACTGTTTGAGAAATTGTGTAATAAAAAACTTGTTTTTAAACAAGTTTGCCAAACAGAGATTTCCAAGGGATGTATGTGAGAAAATGATTTCCATGGAATTTCTTTTCATTTTTCTTTTCCCTTTCCACGTCCAACCAAACACACCCTTAAGGTTTAAGATGCAACTCATTTATAATTGTTGACGTGATAATATTTCGTTGGTCCTTTTTTTGAAGAGTAAAAAAATGGCTAGTAAGAATTTTTGATTAGTTGAAATTGTGAATTTTCAAAAAATAGTTCAATGAGATATTATCACGTAATTGTTTATAAAAATAAATTAAAAAAAATATTGCCATGCACCCTCTTAATTTAACTAACAATTTTTTTGGGTAATGCATCAAGGTTTCTAACGTTTGATTTTTAGCATGCGGAGTCCCAAACTCTACAATTTTATTTGATTTTATTATTTTTACTTCAGGGGAGGGCGAACACATAAAATTTAAGTTATGGGGCAAAATATTTACGCATGTGTGGTCATAAGCTAATCTATATACTTAATTAAATCTAAAATCTTTACAATTTGAAAAAATGTTGAGCTCCAACCTTAAAAACCCCTACAGCCCTTGTTCTGAGGATTTGATGATGTAAATCGTGGGAAGTGTTTCAATGAAATAGGGTTGAGAACTTGTTGTTTAACTAAGCTTGCAAGGAGCCTCATCCAAATCAAAAGTAGAATTCGAACTCTCACATACAGCTGCTAGTTGATAAGTGTATTTATACATTTATTTATTTGTCAAAATTAGGATATTATATTTTTTTTTTTTGTGAACAAACTCTACTTAGTTTTTGTTATTTATAACTAGTATTTCACCCGTGCGATGCACGAAAGTTATTATCCGCAATATTGATTTCAATAAGTATTCGTAAAATTTTAGTACTTATACACAATCAACACATATAAATACATAAAAAAGAAATCTCTATTACAATAATTATTTGAATTTAAAAACTAAAAAAAAAGTAATTCAAATTATTAAAAAATTAACATTTTCCAACCCATTTTTTAATTACATATTTTTTGAAAACTATTTTTCAACCACACATTTTACCTCGAAACAAAAATATAGTTGTTGAATAGATGCTTAATTTATTAAAATTTTAATAATAATATAAAATATATATTTTAGAAAATATGATTTGACCATTAATAATTAAAACACAATTTCATTATTGATGGTTACTCATATGATTTATAATGTTAAGAACAACAAATAAATGCATTCATATCTATCCAAATTTTACATTGACACTAATCTACTTTGCATTCACACTAATCCACTATTCTCCCTTTATATATAGTATAGATTATTTCAGATTTTATCCCAAAATCAAGAAAAAATGAGGAATTGACGCAAAATGCATCACAATGGATGAAAAGTGGAGCTTAATCATGCAAAAAGAAGTTGATGAAGACAATTGAGGTCCAAAAGTCCAAGAGGGAAAAATTTGAGGGTCTAATTGAAGAAATCAAATGATGAATGACCAAATTTCAAAAATTCAATGGTTGATTCGGACCACGATACGATACTTGAAAATTGCTAGGAGTCAATTGGATGCAATTAGAAGTCAAAAAGGAATTAAATATAATGTTAAGACCTAATTTTGGGGTAGTAAACTTTCGAATTGGGAAAATCTTACTTCATAAAAGTTACAGCACGTCAAAGTAGGTTATTTTAATATAGAGTTTCAAGAATTTCGATAATGAGAAAACTTTAAAAATTTGTTGACGGTCATACACTAGCTGAGTCCAAAAACCGCATATGCCATATCGAAGTTTGTTTTGGAAACTATATCATAAACATATCAAATGAAATAGACATTGAAATAGTTAAATGTGCATCTCGAAGATAGACGTTTAACTTGTTTTTTCTTTATATATATTTTTTAATTATTTCATCGTCGTGTATTATTTTCACGCAACAAAATTCTCAATATAATTTATATCATTTTATTAGGAAATCTTACATGGGCGATGGCGTCAAATTTTAATTTTTGGATCATTACATATGACATCAAATTTTTTTGTCTGTTACATTAAATTTCACATAATTCAAATTAGGCTTGGCAAGACTTCCAAACAATTCAAATTGTAAAGATTTAGCCCTTGGAATATAGTTTAGTTGGTTGAAATGTAAGAGTTGGGAATCTCAGCTGAGCTGGTGTTGTGTTTGAATATCGTAAGTATACGATATCGTTAACAAGTAATATTGTAGATTTTAGAGTCCAGGTTATCGATTCTACTGGGATTATTTATTTGTTATCAATTCAATTTGATCAAGATAATTCTTAAATTAGGGCAAAACTAACTAAGAAAATAAAATTGCAAACAATTTCAAAAATGACAATAAATTGATGAAATAATGAAATAAACAATTCAATTAAATGAAAATAGAAAACTAAAACTAAAACTAATAGCAACTAATAAAAGTAAAATATAGAACTATGAGTTTTCTAACAATAAAGGACTATTGAGATTAATGATTTCAAAATACTATTCTAGTTTAATTTCGCATTTCAAGTTATTTTTTAAATTTGTATTTGATCGAATTCACGAATGTATCTAATTTACCTCTCTCGAGCCCAAATTAAGTCTATTTAACTAAGTCAACAATTTATTTCTACAGCGGATCATGATTCTCCTTAGCTAAATGCAATAAATTATCTAGGAATTCATTTGATCACATGCAACCACAAATTTATATATCTATCTTTTTGTTCAAATTGTCGAATTTTACTACATGATCTAATTGTTAACTCACATCACGAATTATGAAAATAACCATTAAATCATGAATTAGTGGTCAAGTAATTCAAGCATTAAAAACATAGTAAAATCAATACATGAAAACAATTAAAATCCCAACTTGAAAATTGAAATTTAAAACTAGAAATATTAAATATACATCATCAATCCCAATATAAAATCTAGCAACTAATGTTCTTGGAATTAAAAACAAATAAAACAATAAATAGAACCCAGAATTGAGAGAATTGAAATCCAAGCTTCATCTTACACCAAGATTCTACAAGAACTTGTTGATCTTCACAACCCCTTTGCCATTTTCTTGATTTTCGTCTCCAAAATTTGGGGTAGTAAACTTTGCCACCACTTACTTAATTAGGTTAATTAACTTGATCTGCTGTCATTTATAAGTTTGACTCGTTGGAGGGGATGTAAATCTAGTTTTTAGTAGATTTTCATGAAGTAAGCTCGATCCAATAATTGTACTAGGTTTGAGATTGGCCTTATAATCAGATAAGTATATCAAAAATCTTAACATTGATTTTGAAGAAAAAATGAATTTTTATCCAATTTATCAATGATTGAACAAGGAGCGCTAAGATATCAACATTTAATTGACGATTGTGCAGGTTTTCCAACTTGCAAGATTTTCAACGCAATTGCTTTCGATTTTTCTATAATTTCGAGTTGAATTAGTTTCATGCACACAAGTGTAGATAAATCGAGTGTAAAAGAACCCCCAAAATACTGCAAAATATTATTGATTTACAAAATCTTTTCAAAGATTAACAACGTTTCAGTAAAATATACAAGTAATTTTACAGAAAACCTAAAGATAACAAAACGCAAACTGCGTATCACAATCTCAACAGAAAACTCTCAAAATCGCACCAACAAATTGTGTTTACAAGAACACACAGACACCTCTTATCAATTTCAGAAGAGTAATACAAATTTCTACTGAATTTAAAGTGTAAGAGAGTAAAATCGCCAAGAACAGAAGAGGCGAAGTGAGAGACTTTTGAGAGAGAGAGTTCAGAACGTAAGAATGGATCGATTCAATGAATGTGATGAATCTAGAAGTCTTCAGCTTTTCATATGGCGTATTCAACAAGATTAATCCAACGGCCTCAGTTACACCAGGTGGAAGAAATCAACGGCTGAAAAACTGATCAGTTAAAAAAGGATAAAAACGCGTTAAGGGAAGCACGACTTATGTCCGGATCAGAAATGGTAGTGGGCTTCAGCATTGGATCAATAATAAGAGGAAAGCCCAAGTTCAGACAACAGGCCAGATAATGGGCTGGTTACTGCTGTATGGGCCAATTGCCTTACAACAAGTTCTCAACTCCTCCCATTTATATAGTAATTGAGGCATAATCTAAAAGTCTTACGACTTTTTCTTTTCATTTTTTTCATCATTAGGAAAGACAGTGTATAAGATTTCTTGGTAATTTAGGAATTTAATCATAGTTAATTTACTCAACTTTTGTAGTCGATGAAGGAAATTAAGGAATACAATTTTGCAACCTAGATTATCATTTCCTTATGAAAGTCATCAAGAATCCCAAGGTGGATTTTCTAGAATCACTATCACTAGACAAATCTCCATCCATTTATTCATCCAAAAAAAAAAAAAAAATTCACCATTGCCTAAATGTAAACATGCTCTGGACACTCCTCTTAAAATTCTTGAATATGCATTTCATAGTTGCCCATTGTTCTTTTCAGTATCGAATGGAATCGACTTACAACTCCAATTGCATTAGCAATGTCTTACCTTGTACACACCATAGCATGCATCAAATTGCTCATTTCTCATATGCAGAGAAGATCTAGTGCACGTTTACGTGTGCACATTTGTCCCATTTGGCACTATAGTTGGATTTGGTGGTCCCCACAACAATTAAGAAGCCCATACCAAGACCAACCATCACCCTCTCTCTCTCTCCTCTCAAATTAATTCCTTAGTAACGCTCCCTTATCTCTCTTTTGCCCCTATTTTTTGCGATCAACCCTTTGCTCCCTCAGTACGCCACTGTGATCTCACTGGTTGGAAGTTGAAAAACGACAGCAACCCACCGGTGGATGACAGGCGCAACGTCACAGTTAAAAAAAAAAAAGGCTTTTTCTGGATTGTGCATGAATATTTTTCAACAGGGAACTCTGTTTTTTTTTTTTTTTTTTTTTTTGTTCTGGAAATATGATGTTTGCTGTAAATCTTGTGTGTTATGTGGTTTCTACATTTATGCACATTCATGATAAATTTCATGTGATTCTATATTTGATATTTTCATGTGGTTTTTATTTTTGATTTTTTTCATGTGGTTCTATATGTTTGATGTTTTCATGTGGTTTCTAAACCAACGGCTCCACCCACATTTTTACCACTGTGGCACGGTAAAGGTAAAATATGGGTTATATATATATATATATATATATATATATATATATATATATTAGTGTTTACGTGGTTTCCATTAATGGGATTGCTATGAATGTGATTAATTTATGTTCTTGATTTGTATTTGATTTGTTCATCAGAATTATAAATTTGACGTTTATGATTTTGGAGTTCATTTACGTTTTTCTCAGTTGACAGTGAGCCTTTTTTTATTTTTGCTATAATGCGATTATTTTCATGTGGTTTATATATGTCATGTGGTTTTCTAATCTCCTAGTTTAGAGTTCTATAACGTCTAATTAGCATGTATGGATTCAGAAACCAAAGATAACATATACACTCCTCAAGTATCTCAGCGTTTAATTCCACAAATGCGGCTTAAATTTGCATCAATGGAAGATGCATTTGCACACTACAATCAGTATGCTTAAGTAGTTGGGTTCAGTACACGATTATGTAATGGTAACAAAAAGAAGGAAACAAATGAGTACATGTGGAAATTATATGTGTGTTCGAAGCAAGGGACAACAAATAAGAGTTATCATCTACATGTTAAACATTCTGTGACACGTATTGGAGAATGAAATCGTGACCATATACGATGTGACTGCAGAACTAGACTATCTATTATGACGGAACGAATAGGGGAGTGGGCAGTGAGTCAGTTTGTTATGGAGCACAACCATCCTTTGACTACGCCAAGCAGGGTGCATTTGTTGCGATCCCACCGGATAGTTTCATCCACGAAGAAGGCACTAACCCAACCGTTTTCTGAAGCCAATATTTCGACTTATCTCAAGTGTGCCTTTTGGAGATTGATTAGGGCGGTCCATCGTTTGTTTGGTTCTTAGAGAGAGAGACATCAGGAACCACGAGAGGAACCTTCGACAAGAGAAGTTTGGGAAAGATGCAGGGTCTTTGATTGCGCATTTCACGTTTGAGAGGGAGAAAAATCCAAACTTTTTCTTCGACTATAAGGTAGACGATGAGTACAAGTTCGTTAGATATTTTTGGGTTGATAGTGAATCTCAAAGATCTTATGCGTACTTCGGAGATGCCGTGGATGGACTAATGTTTGAATGGAAGAATAATGTTTGAATGTCTTACATGCATGCTGCCCTTTATTTTGCATGTATTCCTATTGAAATTATTGTGTTTTTCATGGAATTGCCTCCTAGTCAAAAGCATACTAATAGTTTGTGTATTCAAATTTTGTGAATAAAACAATCAATCATAGAAGATAGAATCCAAAATCATTACTTCATATCAGTATTCTAATGAAATACGATCACATATTGTGTAACACTTACTAGTTGAAATCCAAAAACAAAAAAAAAATAAAATACATAGGTTCGAAAATGAAATCCACAACACGAGAACTGGTTCCTAAAGTATACGACAACAAGATGTGCTCTGCATTTCCAAATTCTACAAACGTTCCATAGTTGAATCCTGAACTACGTTCAGCTTCTCCGACAAAGCCGTCAACTGGTGTTTAACTTCATGGAGTTGGCTATCATGTGTCTCACCTACTTGAGTGTGGGTATGCATTTGTTGATCAACTTTGTCAGCCCATATGAAAAAATCACATGACTGGCATTTCCAAAATTCTAGATTGGGGTTTCTCGATGTGCGTGATGTGTACAACTTCATATCGCATCCACAAATGCATTTAAGGCAGGACTGAAGATGATTTGCACTCATCGTAGACATTAGTTAATATACGTTGCTTCAAGTAGAGACATAAAACATATTACGAAACAAAATCTAAGAGGCTCAGACATACTTTGCAATGAAAATGTGTCATCGCCATGGCTGAAAATTCAATGGTTGCATGTTTCTTGGGGATCATATCATCCAAAAAACATTCCGTCCATTTTTCCATGCCATGATACGAATGACCAACGCTGATGTTACCAATATTCACATTTACCAAAATTCACATTTTTAGCTCCAATTCAAACACAGGAATCATCACAGCCCCTGAACAATACACAAACCCAACATTGAAATACAAGAGAACTGAACTGGTGTACAGTCCTGGGTTCTGAAATCGGGCATCCCAATCTAGGGCACAAATTATAAAAAAAATTACATTGCACCCAAACTACATCGTCAAAAATTAGAATTTTGCGTTCAAGGAATTTTCCAGAAAAGCCTATGATTTCGAAGCCAAACTCAAATACGGAATTTAAAAAAGTCAGGGAGAAAATGTAATAAGAATCATGTCACAAATGCTTACCTCCCTGCAAATACATACTATACAAATTTGAGGAAGCAAATTTACTGAGATTTAGGGTTCAATTTAGGGCACAAATCCTTACTCTACTGAAAATAACTGTAATCGTCCAAGTGTTGGGATGAAGAGAGAGAAGATAGGTTCCAAAAAAGATCTAGTGCACGTTCACTTGCAAATCGGTAGACGGTGCTGGGGTCGCCGTGGGTTTTGAGGTGCGGTGTTGTTCAGGCGTGAATAATGGAGAGGGCAGCTGAAAGAGAAAGAAGTCTGGTGTGTTGCGGCTAAAATAGAGAGAAGTCTGTTGCTTTTAGTTGGGTCAAAAGGTTGGCCAGATTTTTTAATTGCTGTGTGGGCCCCACTTCTATACAAATCAGCTGCCAAGGTGGCTATTGTGCACAATATAGCGCACGTGAACGTGCACTAGATCTTCCCTGTTCTTAGATGTAGGACATTGTTTGACATTGAGGTTAGAATGACTTGCAAGTGGAGAGCTAACGGACTTTGCCATATTCGTGTTGATTTTCCCAAAAACCCTATCGATATAGTTTTTTTTTTCTTTCTTTTTTTTTTGGTCAGATAATCCAAGTCTTCCTATATTCTTGTTCAGAAAAAAGTGTTCATAGAAGCAACATAACATCTCCCCACTTGTCCATGTGGTGGGTAAGTGGACTCCACTGATCATCCACCACTAGGGGCCAAGGGCCCACAAATGGGCACCATAAGGCACCTTAACATTTGAGAATTCTTGTCACAAGATATGTTCATAATGAATATTTACTTTGTTGATCATAAATCTTTCATCTCCAAAGACTTGCTTAATTCTCTTTTAAGTCGAACAGTCTTGCTAACATCAGGACCAATGATCAAAATATCGTCAACATAACTTTGATAGGTACACGAAAAGTTGAAAACTGATATTCAATTTGATTTGCAGTTTGG
This sequence comes from Ligustrum vulgare, assembly GCA_963555705.1. Lineage (NCBI taxonomy): Eukaryota > Viridiplantae > Streptophyta > Magnoliopsida > Lamiales > Oleaceae > Ligustrum > Ligustrum vulgare. Next base: position 28,576,689 of record OY743186.1, on the reverse strand, counting down.
CCTTTTTTTTTTTTTTTTTTGGTTTACCTCTAATAGTTCGTGTTAAATTGTGCTTGTTTAGGAGGTACTCAAATTATAATATTTTTTTTATTAAGTACATACTTTTTACTCTCCCATTTTATAAGAAAATTACAATTACAATTAAAATTACAATCACTATTTACTTTTTAAAAAATTCCTTGCTTAACTTATAATTTAAATACTGCCAAATAATCAAGCATAGGGCTATGGCGATACAATGATTATAACCAAAACAACTTTTTTTTTTATTTCAAAGAAAAAAAAATCAAAACCTTTTCATATGTAATCATCGTTTAAGACGTAAACAAGTTAATTATTGAGGTAAGTATAATCTTTCAAGTCAAAGTGTTAATTACCATAGTTATAATTATCTTCTTGATCCCTCATAGTTGGAGTTTGTCCAATTTCGAACGCATTTGAAAATATCAATTTAAGCTGTAATTTTTATTTCAATTGTAACAGTATAATTTATTTGTAATATAAATCTATTGTTTATAAACACATACTAGGATAATTCAACTTTTAAACTTCAACTTTGTCACTTAAAATTATTCAAAATTTTATGTGATCGTCCCCCTCCAACAGCAATTCTAGTTTACTAATTTGGTAATTCAGTAAAGAAGTTATTTTCAGTGTACTCAAACCTTCCAAAAGCTTTCTTTAAATTATTAGAGTAATTCTAGGGACACATTTTTAATCGACATTTTTAGGTGACATTATGACATAGCGTACATACATTGGACGATGAAAAAGTAAGTAGTGAAGTAGTTATTTACAACACCCAATATATGTGCGATATGTCATAATGTCACTTAAAAATGTCAATTAAAAATATTTTCCTAGAATTACTCAAATTATTATTATCTTTCATAATTGATCCAAAAGAGTCGAAAGGTATTCTAATGAAGTAAACTACACTCATACAATGTCCCTTCGTGCGGTAGCTGAAAAAGCACCCAATGATACCAAGGCAAATTCTTTAATTTCAATTAACTATCGCGATTCCAATCAAATTTTGTCATATGATCCGTTCATAAGTAAATCTGTAAGTTGTAATGTACATATATAATAAAATAGAAATTAATATATGACTGAACAATTTTTTATGGAGAGATTACACCCGCACCTAATTTTTAACTCATCAATTCAAAAGTCATATTTTGAGATTTTTTGCTTAAAAATTAGGTGTTAATTCTTTTTTAATAATAATAATAATAATAATAATAATAATAATAATAATCACTAGTACAAATTAGTCCAAAAAATAAGCAATTAACGTCGCTTTTTTGGGAAAATTAACGCGTATAAAAATGGCAGTGATAATTTTGTAAATAGGACATCTCTTTATGCGTCGGTTTCATAGTATAAATTGACGCAAAATAAAACCAGAACAAAATGTGTCGGTTTCTAAGAAGAACCGACGCATTTTGTATATGTATATACGTCAATTCTTCTTTAGCAACCGACGCATATACTCAAATTCATTTTTTGCGTCGGGTTCTATATAGAAACCGATTACCCTCCCAGAGCGGCGGATCTCCTTCATTTTCATTCTTTTCTCACTCACAAAAGCTACATTCTCTCTTTTACTACTCAAAATCCGCCGCCACTTCTACTATCTCCGCTGCCACCACCACCACCCATATTCAAGCTCACACTACCACCACACCCTACGGCCACCCCCCGCGAATTCTCTCTCTCTAGACCTCTACCTAGCGTGTTCTCTAGATCTCTCTGCCCCGTCGCTCTTGTTGCTGTCGGCTGTCGCCGCTACCTCCTCAAGTCGTCGACATTGCCTTCTTTAAGAGACGTGTGTGTGTGTGTGTGTGTGTGTGTTTATATGGTGTAGTAATTTTTTTATATATATGTTGTATATTTATTATTTATGTGTTAATTGGTTTAAATGAACTTTTTTTATTAGTTTAGTTTGAATGTTAATTTTAGATTGTTGATTTTGAGTGAGTAGATGGATATATTGCAATTTTTGAATTGTTCGAGTTTTATTGAAATTTTTGAACGTTGAGCTATCAAATCTTAGTTTGAGTTTTGAAGTAATATTGGATAAATGATGATTGTGAGATATGAATAAGTGAATTATTTGGGGTATTTTGTACTTGTTTGACATTTTGGTGAGTTGAGGTGATTATATTGTGATGATTGAGAGATATGAGCATGAACATATAGAGTGAATAAGAGACTAAAAATTCATGTTGCCTAGGTGTTTGATAAGTTGTCTTAATGACTACATTTTTGAAAAACTTATGAATTTAGGTTGTATGTTTAATTTCTAATTTTTGGATTTGCTAATTTGATGTATCATGGAATTTTGTAACTCAAAACTAATAAAAGTTTTTTTTCGCATTCTAAAGCTCGAGTTTGAGGCGAATGTCAATTGATATATTATTGAGTATTGGATTTGGTCCCAGATAATTTGAAGTATATATCTTTACAAAAGTAATTAGTTTAGTTTGAATAAAATCAACACATGCATCTATTAGTTTAGTTTGAATGTTAATTTTAGATTGTTGATTTTGAGTTAGTAGATGGATATATTGCAATTTTTGAATTGTTGTAGTTTTAATGAAATTTTAGAATGTTATTTTTTATATAATATAAAATTGATTATAGCCATTTCATGTTGAGGAGTTGGAAATTGACGTCGAATTAATTTTAGAGTAGTTGATGATGTTGGGTTTAGCGTGTATGTCATGGTCAAAGATGTATATGGCAGGCCCGATAGTTCCAGCAAACGATCGAGTGGGTTCGTGTCGGTAGATGTTGTTAAAGATATGATCACAAAGGAGAACGATCAGGTTAGGTTGGAGTAGCAAAATAAGTTTGACAGTATGCAACAGAAATATGATTCTATCATTCGGCACATTGGCTTAAATCTTGATGCCAATGGGACATAACTCCGCCTCTCCCACCACCAACTCACAGCAGTTGCCACTCTATTGATCCAAATCCATATGATGGGCTTCAGGTATCAAATGTGAATGAAATTATTTGAATGTTTAGAATATTATTTTAAACCGATTTCAACTGTACGGTATAATGTTGATTTTCAATCATGTTGAATAATAGAAACCGATACCTTGTCGTCTCACCATAAGTTGTGATGATGAGCTTCATATAGAGGCGAGAGGGATAGTGTTTCCATTTGGACTTGAAACTGTGGTGCATCATCAACCACTCTTGACCGATTGATGAGTGCAATTTTACACTTATTTAGACAATAAAAGTGAGTAATTATGAGTCTTCTTAAGTGTTTTATTCTTAATTTTTCATTTGTTTGGTTATTCTAGGTCAAAAAATAAATTTGGAAGAAATTGGAGGAAAACGCGAAAGCTACGTGTGGAGCATATGAAGAAATTAGTGTACAACTTTTTTTATAGATATCTTCATGAGGCCCATAATATGTAATTAGAAATGTAATTGAATTTGGAGTTCAATGCAAAAAATGGAGCACAATTTGGAATTGTAAATCAAAATTTATGTATGTTTGAAGTTCAGTCGATGGATCAGACCGCTTCGTAATAGCGCCTAGGCGCTTCCCATTGTTGAAAAATTTCAGATTCTTAGCGCTTAGGCACTACCCACGTGCTGTTTCAAACTTCAAAAATTATGTTTTTAAGCACAATTCAACCCTAACTCTTCTATGACTTCAAAAGAATATAAATACAAACTTAAAGACCATAGTGGAGGGGGATTCAACCGCGCTAAAAAGGACAAGATTCAAGAAATCAAAAGGAGGCAAGAACAACATCAAGGAAGAAGATTGAATATCTATCCAAAAAATAGTTTTTCCTATTCTCTTCTTTATGTTGTTTATTTTGAATTGTATAGATTTCACGTTTCTTATCATGAACTAAACTATTCTTCTAGGGTTTGATTAGCCATAATTCCTTGAGTATATGATTTGAATTTATTTTAGTTATTTCTATGATATTTTCCATTATATTTATTTGTGTCATGATTTTCATACTTTCAATTAATTGACCACTAATTGAATGAGTAGATGCTAGTCAAATCTGGCACTCGAGAGAGGGGAATTTTGGCACGATCATAAGATTAACATAACATAGATTTTATAGGTTTCAAGAGAAAGTGTAGAATCTATGAAGTTTACTTCATAAAAGAACTATGAAATTGATAAATTCTTGATTTTAATTCGGAATAGAGATATTGGAATTGGAATTTAGGATTAATTTATTGCCGGCACTCGAAAGAGGGGATAGAAATACAATTGAGGTTCTTGCTTAAAAACATGTGAAAATTGATTAAAGATAACTAGATAATTGTGAATGATATTCAATAATTAGGTGAAATCAAATCCTAGGCTTTCTCATCTAATTTATCTTCGAACTTGCATTTATGTGTTGAATTCATCACTAGAATAGATTAAAATCATTGATCTTATAATTCAATTTTTTCTAGATAAAATAAGAGCTAATCAATTATAGTACTTAGTATAAAATCAAATTAAAATCCCTACGGGTTCAACATCCTATTTTACCATTATATTACAAAACTTGAAACCGTACACTTGCGGTTATAAAATCACACAATGCCAATCATGTTAAAGTGACGGTTGATGATGTTGTACGTGGTGCAGAAGCATACCGTCTTCCAGTACCATCTCAATATCACACCACATTGGGGGAAGCTATTGGAAGTTTCACTCAATGGCTTCAACATTTGGTTATGTTTGGATGGGTAATAATTTATTGTTATATAAAACCTTTTATCATAATTATTTACTTTGATATTTATATGAGACGATTTATGATGATATATAACAATTTTTTAAATGCAGAAAGAGTCACCAAAAAAGACAAAAAAAAGTCAATAAACAAAAAAAGGGCCAAAGTTCTGAAATGTCATCTACTCGACGATCTTCGCTTGTTGATGATGCAACGTTACAATGTTTGGGTGATGATTGAAAAGGTTGCACAACGCGGTCATTCGAACACCTGTTGACATTGACTTCTTCAGTGTGCCTTTAAACGTAAATGTGTTTCATCATACAGCGACACAGATATTTACGTCACAATCGACAACATCGTCAATTTGCTTAAAAAGGAGTGGTTGAATATATCTATTCTGCAAATGCACACAATGTAAAACTGCTTAACACAAATTTATAAATTTCATTTAAATTTTTATCATTCATTTATTTATTGGTTTATTTATTTTTAGGTACCTACGTGGGTTATGTGAAGAATTAGGTGTCAAATCAGCTGGATTTATGTGTCCATCACAAATTGCGTCAATTACGGTATAAAATAATTTGGACAACGTTATTACGTATATGGATGAAACCATGCAGAGCTTGCAATTCAAGCAATACGTTCTCGCACCGTACTTTCAAGAGTAAGACTATTAATATTTATTTTTTCTTACTTAGTTTGAATCATTTGGCATTTAAAGTTGTATTTACACATTCATAATTAGTAGGAATCATTGGATGTTGCTTGTGATTTATTCTCAATCCTATACTATGTACTTCTTGGATTCTGCGATGTCAAATAAGTGTAAAATTCAAATCAGACCAGCGTTGAATACGTAAGTAATTAATTAATTATATATTTCCTTGATCATTTTTTTTTTTTGTTTAGTGCGTCGTGCATAAGTTTTGATAATTTCCATAGAATAATTGTTATCGAGTTTGAGGTGAATTTGATGTATTTGTGTTGTGATTATTGATAATTTAAGAAAATTTTTAATGGCAAGGTCTCTATACAAGTTGGCTATGTTCAATTTATAGGGGAGATTCTGTCAAAATTTCTGTATAAATGTTATAACTCATTCATATTTATTGAAATTTTAGGGCTCTTAAAACATTCTGCATATATGATGGCAAGAGTAGTATAGACAATGTAAATTGAAAATCAATTGCGGTATATCAATTTAAAAGTTACAACAAACTCCTGAATAATTATATATATATTTCTATTTATTTATACGAATAATATTACTAATAGTTTTAATATGAAAATTTCAGTGTCCTCAACAACTGGGAGGTTCTGAATGTGGTTATTATGTTTTGAGAAATATGTATGAGATAGTGATGCAAACCCCCTTGGTATATTGATCAAGAATTCCCACAACTATTCGAAATCAAACCTAAGAAAGCTAAAATGGTAAAATAAAGGGCTAGAACACCTCAACCCAAGTTTAAATCTAACCCAAAATTCAATGGTTAAAGAACCAAGTCTAATGGGTATCAACTAAACAAATTTCAAGGTGGCGAAATTCAACAACAAATACAAGAATAACAATACTCTAGAATTAGTTGAAGACATTCCAAGAAGATTACAAGATAAAAGGGTTTACCTCACCCATGGGGGACTCTCTCAAGAGCAATACATTAAACATCCAAATTATCTAGGGTTTGAAATGAAATGTATATTTATTTTACAAAATATGGACCAAAAGAGCAATTCCGAAAATTGCAAGAAAAACCTCATTTTTCTGAAATAGGGTATTTCGGTCAATCATATGATCGACCGAAATGTCCCTTTCAGTCGACCAATCCTTAGTCCAACGCGACTGAGGCTGCACCCCAAAATCTCTGCAGAGTTTCGATCGACCGGAATGACTTTCAGTTGACCGGAATTGGCCGAGTCCAATTTCTTATTTTTGGTGCCAACTTGATTCTTGACTTCTTTTCTATTCACATTGTTTAGCCTCGAATCTTGAACCTCCTTGGTATCGGATCTCGTCATAGGTCCCACAAGCACGCGCATCGAGGTTTGGCTTTCTCGATTCTCATCATCCCCTCTCTCTTGAAAAGGATTCGAGCTCGAATATTAGAACTTTGATCTTGCAACATTGTAGGTCACATGTTAGTGCAATGAAGTTGGATCTTCACGATTCTCATCATCTCATCCATCTCGAAAGAGATTCGACAACGAATTGACACCTACAATAAAAATAGAAAATTCAGACATAAAAAATGTAATTGAAATTTCAGACTCACCGTGCAAAATCAATTTGTAGGTGTTGCCAATAGCTTGAAATGAGCCAGTAGCAATTTGGATTTTATTCGATGGAACCCGTTCTTTCCTCCAAAGGAACAACATCCAACCACCCGGGTCAAATAAAACTCGCATTTGATCTTGGTTCGGATTGGAAGTACATTTTTGAATATGCGCCCCAAATTGAAGCTCACCCCACTCTCTCAAGGGCTCAACCAAATTTGCCTTTTTTATGCCCACCTAAACTAACAGTTCCATCAATAAACAAGTGCATCAAGCTCAAAAGAGTTAGTAGGCTAGGGCCATAAGCAACATCAAGTGGAGAAAATTTGCTATTAGGATGAACAATTAAATTGCAAACAAATTTAACAACCATGACATTAGCACCAACTTCGTGCAAATGCACTACTTCCCAAAAGAAAAGATTAGCTATGTTGATAACATTGTTGGTTTCATGACATGCAATCAAATGTGACATTTTAATACTCCTACCAACAATCACAAAAATAGCATCATTTTCTTTCTCTAACCTAAGTAAACCCAACATAAAATTCATAGAATTAGTAATCCAAGGTTTACTCATGACGGGCAAATATGTATGGAGTTCTTGGGGCAAAAACTTGAGTTTATCCATTTTGCAAGTTAGGCATTCACTACAAGTGCCAACATGTTCAACACTAATCTTAAAATTAGGCCAATAAAATTAATCACATAATACCCCTAAGACCCATTTGATTTTAAATCGCCCAACAACCATAATGTACCTCTCCCCCTAGCAATTCGCGCATGACACATTTAAAAAGAAACATTTCAATTTTTCAAAACAAATAATTATCATGCCCATAGAACCCATCAAAATATTGCTCACAACATGATTTATAAATGTTTAACAAATTCAGATTATTAACATGCATGCCCTTAATATGTTCAATACAAAATGAGTTGACACTTAGGTAATTAGGAAAAATTTGGATTTACAAATGAGGAATTTATCATGCCAATGAACTTCATTACATGCAACATTTTCACACGACAAAATTTCATTTGTCAAGTCCACACCAATGTCATATAATCCTTTAATGTATTCCAAATATAATAATCTTGCTCTAGAAGAAGTGTTAGGAGCATACCTCCTAGATGTTGCATTGGTTACCACATTTTCTTTACCTTGATTGTATTTGTTGTGGTAGGAAAATATCTCCATAAAGTTCTTCCACTCGGCATGACCTTTGAGTTCTTGGTTGCTTTGATAAGTCGGCCTCACGATCTCCTACATCAAAGAAGTAACCAAGTTAGGGGGGTATTGTTAGAATATTCAAGAGTAAAGAACATTTTTTGTGATCTCTTTTCTCCATTTTCTTGGTGGCACTCAACACTCCCTCATCTTTTTCAGAGGTAGAAACCTCAACTCTCGGTTCTTCTCTCATCTCTCCTTTTTCTGGAGTCGTGTCTCCAACTCTCAATTTCTCACATTTTTCTAGGGTCGTGGCCCCAACTCTCATACTCTCATTTAGCCTCACTTTTATGTTTTCATCAAATTTCTCAATCGAATTTTCATTTTCATTTTCTTTCTCCTTTTTCTTTTCTTCTTCATTTTCTTTTTCTCATTTTCTTCCTCAAATTCCTTCTTGAGCTTCATTTGGTCCTTGCATATTTTTTCCGGGCTCAAAGATAGGATCACAACCTTTTTTCTATTCATTTTGAAGTTATACCGGTTCCTCCTCCTATCATGATTAACATTTCGCTCACATTGCCAAGATCTCCCCAAAATTATGTGAGTAGTATGTAAAGGAACTACATCACATACCACTTGATCACTATAGGTTTCAATGTTGAAAGTAAGAAGAACTTGATCACTCACTCTCACTTCTCCATAGTCATTCAACCTTTGCAATATATAAGGATTATGATGCTTCATTTCCGGTAACCTCAATTTTCCACTCTACTAGCACTCACCAAATTCGTGTCACTCTTCCCATCTATAATGAGACTACATGCCCTATCCCCTAAAAAGAATCTAGTGTAGAAAGTATTTCCTCCGTGCTTCTCCCTCTCATTATCTCGGGCCAAAGATGTTGGTGGCCTAGCATTCATTTCCAACTCTACTTCTCTACTTTTACTCATTCCATGGAGTGATGAATTTTGCATTCTCACACTATCAATATTTTCATCAACTCCATTTCTCATATCATCCAATCACTCTCTTCTTTTCTTATTCGTACTCCCATTTTGTTCACCATCCCCGTCATTTCTCAAAACATCCCCACATTTACCCCTAACTTCTTTTCTATTCTTCCTTCCCATTCTCCCATCATCAACCAAAACATCTCCACATTTATTCCTCATTCTTCTATTATCCCTTCCCTCTCCTCCATTACTAGTGGATGTACTCTTCCCTTTTGTTGCTAACCTTTCTTACCTTCCCTCAATCTCCTCCATTTTTCTAGCCATGGTGATTGAAAGAGTTTGCAACATTTCCTTCAAGTCTTGAGTTTGAGTGTTAAATTTTACATGGTGTACAAGTGTGAAAATGTTCTTATAAGAATATTTTTCACTCATGTTTAACTCAATTTAGACTTTTACCCTCTAATGAGCTCACCACTCTTGCTTTTTTCCGCTCAAAATCTCTTTTTTCAAGTTCTCCAAGGAAGGTAATCAACTAAACCACAAAATATAATTCTTGTGGAGTCAAAGAAATCACAAATAAGGAAGAAGGAATTTATAACAAGTAGGAACAATAGCAAGTCGAATATATGTGTTTGTTATACTCAAAAGGAACAATTGTTATGTGAGATAAGATGCTAGGAAGACAATTTTAACAAGGAGGTTGAATAACCACAAGTAATAGACAATGCATAGATGTAGAACAATAAGTACAAAGAGTGTAATTTTCAATGATGCAATTTAGCAAACACTTTGTACTCAATCTTGGAGTGGCCTTGAATGGATATAATGTGGATATATGATAAATTCCCAACAACCCAAATGTGGTAAGGAATGAATGAATAATAATCACCCAATTATGGAGCAAGTGATATATGGGATAAAATGTTGATAACACAATCTCAATAATGGGAATTGGATAGCCCCAAGTAATTAGCAATATATGGGCATTGAACAACAAAGTACTAATAGAGTATTTTTCTTTGGGGCAATTTATTAAACACTTTATGTGTACACTTTGGATAATATAGGAATGTAAGTGTTTAGCTAATTGAAACCCCCAACAAATTTAACAATCAATATACCCAATATGTAGGAATCAAGAAATACTCATGGGCATATGAAATTTTCCAGTTTTTATGAATTTTTTTTTTTTTTTTTGTAACAACAACAAATGTAAATGATAGGTTTACCAAATTAGAATCAAACTCTAATACCAAATGATGCGAACCCCCTTGGTATATTGACCAAGAATTTCCTCAACTATTCGAAATCAAACCCAATTAAGCTAAAGTGGTAAAATAAAGGGATAGAACACCTCAACCCAAGTTTAAATCTAACCCAAAATTCATTGATTAAAGAACCAATCATAATAAGAAAATTTCAAGGTGGCGGAAATCAACAACAAACACAAGAATAACAATACTCTAGAATTAGTTGAATATATTCCAAGAGATTACAAGATAAAAGGGTTTACCTCACCCATGTGGACTATCTCAAGAGAAATACATTGAACATCCAAGTTATCTAGGGTTTGAAATGAAATGTATATTTATTGGATAAAATATGGACCAAAAGAGAAATTTCAAAAATTGTAAGAAAAACTCCGTTTTTTTTGAAACAAGGTGTTTCGATCGACAGAACTGGTCGATCGAAATATTTTCGGTCGATCATATGGTCAGCCAAAATGTCCCTTTCGGTCGACCAATCCTCAACCAAATGCGATTGAGGCTGCACCCCAAAATCTCTGCAGAGTTTTGGTCGACCGGAATGACTTTCGGTCAACCGAAATTGGCTGAGTCCAATTTCTTCTTATTTTTGGCTCCAACTTGATTATTGGTTTCTTTTCTTGACTTATTCACATTGTTTAACCTCGAATCTTGAACCTCCTTGACATCAGATCTCATCATGGGTCCCACAGACACGTACATCGATGTTTGACTTTCTCGGTTCTCATTATCTCATATCTCTTGAAAAGGATTCGATCTCGAATCTTGCTTGAATGCACTGTTGTGAGACTCTTAGAACTTTGATCTTGCAACATTGTGGGTCACAGGTTCGTGCAATGAAGTTAGACCTTCCCTATTCTCATCAGATAGTTATACAATATTTTCAATTGAGTTCTTTAGATAAGGTATTATAAGTTACTGAATACTACAAATTGTTTAATAATAGATTTATTATAGTTATTAAAAAATAACTAAAAATTCATTTTAATTATTTGTAGGAATTTTATCAAGATTTTTATGCAATGGAGGAGATAGACGAGATTAGAAAGTTAAGAGCCAACTACTTCTACGAAGATTGTATGTAAATTTTATATTTTTATGTTATATGTGAACATTTGTAATAAATAATTTATATTAATGTAAATTGACTTATTTAATTTTATTACGCATTTGATGTTGATTATATGTTGGTTGTTTATAGCTACATTTGACGATGAGAATGTAGAAAAAATAACGGGATTTTTAGGGAAAAAAAGGAATATGCGTCGGTTGTGGTACTACTGACGCTTATAGATCAACTATATGCGTCGATTGTTTGACGACAACCGACGTATATAGTTGTGTGCCACAATCGCCTCATATTGATATCTATATGCATCAGCTGTGGTGACAATTGACGCATATAGTCTATCTTATGCGTCGGTTGTAAACCGACGCTTTTTCGACTTACCATTTACGCTTGTGCCAAATGCGTCACTTCCACAACCGACGCAAATGACTGAAACTGTACTAGTGAATAATAATAAAACTAAAACAACCTACCCCCAACTCCCAAACTCACCTACCCAATCTCATTTCAATCACAAACCCTAAATCATCTTTCCATCTACTCTCTCTCTCTCTCTCTCTCTCTCTCTCTCTCTCTCTATCTCTCTCTCTCTCTCTCTCTTCTTCGACAACTGTGAACCAAACGGAGTTGCATCATTGATGCTGAAAGTTCTGGGACACCCCAAAGTTTGACCTTATGTGCGAATATAAAACAATTAAAAAGGAACGGGTCTTTATTAATTGTTGCTAGATGGTTAGTCAAACAAGTTCAATTATCCTATGTTGAATTACCACAATTGCAATAATTAAAGGCAATAAACAATCAACACAACATTTTGATGACTAAGAAACCCAACGTGGGAAAAAATCGGGACCAGGACAGTTACCTCCACTATATGCAATTCTGCTTATAGTTAGATTTATCCAGCTTCCCCTGCTAGACAACGCAAATCTATCACTCGTAACCTAAGATACAGCTACCTCCAACAGTTTCCAGATCTTGATGCTTCTTCCAAGTGGATACCTCAAGAACTCCATGTTCTTGTTAACTTCCTACGCTTGTAGTCCAACCTTTTTCAATCTCCAGCAACTCTGAAATTTCACAATCGAAGAAGTAATCCTTAGGTTAAAGGATGCCAGGTGCTTGATTAGGAACTATTGATGTTTTTCTAATTTGAGTTGTCAGATCACAAGAAGAACATAGATTTTATTAAAGGTGAATTCAGTTCTTGGATATTCAATGATACATGAAATCAAGAGAGGTTTATGATGATATTAAGCCTCTAAAAATAATGACAACAACCACCATGAATTTTGTGCACATGCTTGGTATTTATAGAAGAATGAATTGGGCCACAAAAAATAGGTTTGAAACTGAATTAGGGCGCGTTTTGGCCGTCGACCCCTCGAGCGGAAATCAAGCGGTCTCTTTTTCCTTAAGGACCGTTCGAGCGCTCTGAATTTAGGCAAGGGCCGCTCAAGCAGAACTCGAGCGTGACTCAAGCAGCAGGCTATTGGAAATCGCTCGTCAAGCGTAAATCAAGCATGGGGCGAGCGTGATCTATAGCTTCCGAATTTCAGCCTTCACTTTCTAACTTAACCCTAACCTACCTTATCAACTATAAAAAATTGCACCTTAGTCCTTGAATTTTACAAATGTTCAATTTAGTCCTTTGTTCACAGAATTGTTACTTACAAAATCCTTACAGATGCACGTAGAAACAGGCCTATTGTGGTGTCACCACACGCAGGAGTAGGTGACGATGGGAATGTCACTGTGTTGCTCCTGCACCCTATATTTGATCCTGAGCGCTACAGGTGTTGTTGCAAGGCTATGCACTATTGGTGACGTTGCGAATTGTCACAGTGTTGTAGTCTCATGTGGTTTGTTGTGTTGCGATTTATTTGGTAGTTGGTGGCATTTATGTGGTGGTTGAGATTTGTAGTGATAGTGGTGCATGTAGTTGTGGAGTGGGTGGTGTTGGTGAAATGGTGGTATTGACAGTTAGTATTTTTGCAGGTGGTGGGGTATAGTGATGACAACGGTTCGGTTCGTCCAAAATCATAACCAAACCACCAATGTTTTGTCTATACCATAACAGCACCATAACCACCTAAGTCGGGCCGGTGTGATTTCGGTGCGTGTCTCTTGTTCAGATGTTCGGTGTGGTTCGATGCGATGCGGTGCAGTGTGGTTAATAACCACTTAAATATACATTAAAGACAAAATGTTCCAAAACTTATGGAAATTGGTAGTAAAATTATTTTGTCTTTGTTTGATATTGTGGATCGATAACATATTAAAACAATATTTTTAAACATTTCTCTATTTTATATTATACTAGCGGGACGTCGTGCTATGCATGACCATGGGCGTAGAAAGATTGACATTGGTTTGTAAATGAAGAAGTAAAGAGAAAAGTTGGACATGAACTGATATTAATATTGAGATGTAAACATGGTAAAGGTAAAAAAAAAAAGAAAAAGGTTGAACCCCAACCTTAGGGGGTCCCACCTGCCCTGGGCCTTGACGAAGGATGTAAATCGTAGGTTATGTCTCCCAGAATGCAGGGTGAGGGCTTACCTTTTAACTTGGTAATGACCGGATTTAAACTCCTGACCAAGCGAGGCTGATTTTTAAACCACCCTCCCTTTCACCGCTGGAAGATGTGCCCTGGGAGCGTAAACATGGTAAAGGTAATTTGAAATGAACTTGTTATAGAGTAAACCAAAAATCTAACATGCAAAGCATAATAAAGAAATGGTAAATAAGTAACAATCTATTTTATAATGATACACAACTTACCGGTAAACAAATGCAAATGGCATCTCCAACAAACTGTAATTTTAAAAATGAACTGTTTAGCATTAAGGCCAAAAAGCAAATTTATTTTGTACTATGTAATAAGGGATTAAACAATAATGTGACGTAGCAACCAAAGATTGGTTCTCTTGAACCAACGTTATACAGTTCATTTTCCTGCTCTTTAGAAAATAAAGAACTAAACTCTTCATCTTCCCAAAACAAGTATTATTCCAATAACACTGAAAGTTTACAGTTTATAAAATTAGCAAGAAATCTGCTCTTCTTCTATGACTAGTGGAGGCTCGTACTTCGTACGAGAACCCTTTTTTAGTCGAATTTATTAGCGTTATTTTAATAGATAAACACATGAGAATAACGTCACCTAAATGCACAACATAAAGAAATCAAAATCTTTTTTGAGAAACTGCAAATTTCATAATCTAATTCATACATTCACTTGGTGTTGGAGAGTACCCAAAATTTGGCACCTTTAAAAACAGAACTTCAGAATTTTGAAATTGTGTTCATGCCAAGTTTGCTTCTTCCTTTACTTTCCTTTTTCGCTCTTTCCTTTTTAATAGGAAAACTAATTGATTGGAACAGCATTCGGTTTCACGTGGTGATGATCATTTTGTTGATTTTTTGGCATTTACTGCTGGGATTAGGCTTCATTAAATGCCATCAACAATTTTTATGTGTGGAGTATTTGCCAGAAAGAATGAAAATGAAGATCAATGATATAATTTGGACTACTTTCCAAATGAGGGTTGAAATGCTTCAGATTGGTTCACCTTAAACCATTAATCCATAGTTATCTTCCATTTCCTAAACATCAAAGATGAAATCACAAGTAAATGAAAAGGCAATTTAAACTTTTGTCCTATCCTAAATTAATTCACTGTCTATGAACCTAAATTGCCGAAGAAGAATAGCCGAATAGGGAAATGAAATGAAAAAAAGTGCCCCTGACATTGTTTTACGTCGTAAAAGAACATGTAAAGTTCATACAATAAATGCCTCGAACATAAGAGACATGCGAGAAGGATAGGATATTGTGAACTTTAGGGGCTGCAAGCCTGTCCATAAACAATGAATTGGAGAGGAATGAAATGCGCCTCCTGGCTTCTAAATTGGATGGAACATCCATGGCCGTCTCCTTCACAGTAATCAATAAATGAATCCACCCGATCTGACCACACAAGCAGCACTTTTACAATCACGGATGAATCAAATTCATTTGCCCAAATTGTATAACAATAATAATAAGAGGTTTACGTAGTTCCAACATTTTAAAGGACTCTCCCTCCTCCTTGGGCTTTTTTTTTTAATTACGAATCTGAATTTGAGTTGAATATGCTAAATTAAAACCTTGCAACAGAACAAGATCTCTTCCCAAACACTACCAATCAAGATTGAAGACTTAGTTTCTCTTACCATGCCTCTTTATCTTCTGTAATTGGAAATTTTAGCATCCCAAAGTTCTGAACTTGTTGATCAAGAGGAGTCTCCCTAATGCATCCCGTAGGACTCACTGTGACTGGAATCTAGCAAGCTACAGTAGAAAAATAATAAGCAAAGTACATCCATATTAATAGGAAATTGTGCTTCATCAGATAATACTCTGCAAATCATTGCCTAGGGGCTAGTAACAATGTCTTCCATTATGTCCGTGGTTACAATCTGATGAGATTCGAAGCGCGGAAGAAACACCGGAAAGTTCCGAACTCAGGTTGTGGTTGGACGAATGAATCATGACCCGATATTCATGAAGCGATGGCTTGACGATGCGGAATAAAAAATCACGACTTTCGAAATGCCACAAGGATTTGCCCAATCTCCTTGATAAGTCTCTGATTTTCAACGCCACAGATACTCTCGCGAATATTTGATAAGTTCTGGATGAACGCCACAAGATAATCAATCTTGATAAGTTTGAGTTTGTAATGTGAATCCACACATTAAACAATTGAAAAACATTCAATCTCTTTTTATTCAATCATCAAAGTCTGAATTACAATGAATGGAAAAAGCGTATAAATAAGCAAAATAAAACCCTAGTCGCTAATCTACTCAAAATAGAATTCTAATTAGACTAAAATAACTAAAACTGATAAGGAAATAAAATAATGCGAAATCTGGAAAAATGTGATCCGTTAAACAGTTACGGCCGTAAAGATGACACTTACGGCCGTAAGTGTATTTCTGTTTAAGGTTACGGCCGTGATCCCTTATTTACGGCCGTAAATCGAAAATCTTGAAATTCTGCATTTTATCCCGAGGGGAGGTTACGGCCGTGACATATGTTGGTTACGGCCGTGAAAGCTCTTCTGCATAATTTTCGATTCTTTTCGACACGGTTTGATCTTCAAAGCTCGTCGAACCTGTTGAATTCTTATTTTGGCTTGAATATTTAAATTTTCCCATCAAGCCTGCTATGACTCTGATTGTCGAGGGTCCTT
The DNA here is from genome assembly GCA_963555705.1 of Ligustrum vulgare. Taxonomy (NCBI): domain Eukaryota; kingdom Viridiplantae; phylum Streptophyta; class Magnoliopsida; order Lamiales; family Oleaceae; genus Ligustrum; species Ligustrum vulgare. The sequence goes on along the minus strand of OY743186.1, from coordinate 28,559,984 downwards.
GATCACATCATACCCTCCTTCTTTAGGATGATTCGTCCTGAATCATAGCTTTGTTCTTGTTGTTTCACTTCACCTCCTGGATCAAACGGAAAATTTCTACTTCAATGCCATGAGTTCAATAAATTGGAATCCTTTGATTGGCAAACATGGAAGAGATGGAGCTTGAACTTTCTTTGCCATTTGCGGTGTGGTTGAAGCTTCCAAAAATAATTAACCTGAAAAAAGGATTTAAACAAAATGGGGAGGGACATGTTAGCTTCATGAGGTACAAGGTATGGATCCTTGTATTCATGACAAACCACCACCAATTCCACTTCTTAAACCACGAGGCTCTTCTCTTCGCCTCTTTCCTCCTTTGCAATTTCTTGTTCAATTTTTTTATCTTCAAACTCAACCACATTTTCGACCTCCACATTTGAATCACCATGATCATGTACTACCCCATCACTACCAAAATGTGGATCTTCCAATTCAAAGCTCAAAATTTGAACTTCTACCCCAACTTCTAATTCCTCATCATATTTTGGAGTTTGTTCACATAACTCCACGTCTTCAACTCCTACCACAAAGTTCGGGGTCTCTTCAACTACTTCTAATTCATGTTTCAAGCCTCCCTCCTTCTTTTCAACATTCATATCCCGAGGCTCAACTATAACATGTATTTCACTCTCCTCTAGCCATTTAATCACCGCCTTTCGTTTCTCCTCCTTCTTTCGCAATTTAGCCAAATATTTTCTTTCTGCCTCCCGTTCACACCTCAATCTTTCTTCATAAATTTCTTTTTTAATTTTCAAAATTGCTTTTGGATCAATCTCAGCTCCTCTCTTAACCCCGATTCCATCCCTAGGTTTAGGATCACGCCTATAATCACTACGATTTGCTTGAGATCGCCCATTTTTCAATTTCCCTTCCCTTTCATCTAGTTTATCCAACCTCATCAAAGCTTCATTCAAAAATCTCCACATACGATCTTTAACGCTTTCATGGGAATTGGACATTGTGAAATTTATGTGGAAGGACACAGAAAAAGAATAATGAAAACAAATGATCAAGAAATTCAAGAAAGTGGTTCTTGAACGGACTCTTTTTTTTTTGAATTTTAGGATGAATTTTCGGAATAAATAAAATAATAAAAATAAATAATTTTTTTTTAAATCCGAAAATTCGACAACGAACACGACAAAACAAACGGAACTTAATTCGGATAAGAATTAAGCAAAACAAACACTTTTGAATTTTGTTGAATTTTTATATGGATCAAACAAAGAAAAAATTTACTAGTACGAAGAACAAGAAAATCAAGAAAAAAAAAAGACTCAACAACAAGATATGGATGATTTTTATGGGACTCGATGATAAACATAAAAATCAAACTGGATAGAAACACCTGAATTCAGAGTCCAGCTCTGATACCAGATGATGAGATTCGAAGCGCGGAAGAAACGCCGGAAAGTTTCGAACTCAGGTTGTGGTTGGACGGATGAATCATGACCCGATATTCACGGCGCGATGGCTCGACGATGCGGAATAAAGAACCACGACTTTCGAAACGCCACAAGGATTTGCCCAATCTCCTTGATAAGTCTCTGATTTTCAACGCCACAAATACTCTCGCGAATATTTGATAAGTTCTGGATGAACGCCACAAGATAATCAATCTTGATAAGTTTGGGTTTGTAATGTGAATTCACACATTAAAAAATTGAAAAACATTCAATCTCTTTTTATTCAATCATCAAAGTCTGAATTACAATGAATGGAAAAAGCGTATAAATAAGCAAAATAAAACCCTAGTCGCTAATCTACTCAAAATAGAATTCTAATTAGACTAAAATAACTAAAACTGATAAGGAAATAAAATAATGCGAAATATGGGAAAATCTGATCCGTTAAGCAGTTACGACCGTAAAGATGATACTTACGGTCATAAGTGTGTTTCTGTTTAAGGTTACGACCGTGATCCCTTATTTACGTCCGTAAATCGAAAATCTTGAAATTCTGCATTTTATCCCGAGGGGAGGTTACGGCCGTGACATATGTTGGTTACGGCCGTGAAAGCTCTTCTGCATAATTTTCGATTCTTTTCGACACGGTTTGATTTTCAAAGCTCGTCGAACCTGCTGAATTCTTATTTTAGCTTGAATATTTAAATTTTCCCGTCAAGCTTGCTATGACTCCGATTGTCGAGGGTCCTGGATCACATCACAATCTGTAGCATGATGAGCGAGAGAATTACCATCTTATCCTCGTCCTCCTGCTTATTTTCTGTCTGCAAGATTTCAAAGCAATACTATCAGACCCCAAACTATTGCAGTCCTAAGGGGAAGTAAAATCAATAATACGATAATGAAAAAGTTTACCATATGGTTTATGAGCTGCACAAAGTTTTCATAGAGGCTAGGAAGATTACTTATGTTAAATTCTCTTATCAGATCACCCTGCTCTGTGTCGATCAACTTAGGAGAAATTTGCATCTATAATGCTTAAAATTATCAACCAAGAAGAGTAAGTTTCGATGATTAATAATTTTATACATGATTTTGAGTTCTACTCTTAAGCAATAGACTTGCCACTTCTCACGTTAACCCAAAACCAAGGTCTTAATGACGTTTTTACATGAAGCACAGCACTCGCGAATGGCACGGTGCATATATGTATCAGTGTGCATGCTCAATTAGAAGAATATTCATATCAAATGGAGTACATAAGCAGAGAGTTCAAAGGAAAAGAACGAAGTCAAACCTGATTGTTTTGATGCAAAACGGTGCCAAAAGAAAAGGGAGACATATGAATGCTTAAAGAAAGTGAAATACAACTTAAAACATGATTAATAAGAGGATTAAATGCACAAAAGGTGCGAATGATAAAATCATTAAGATAAGACTACGTACATGAAAGAACCAAAAAGAAGAACAAAGGGAAAGTGATAATATGTATATCTCTAATGCAATAATATATATTATTTTTCTGGTCATAAACTAAATAAAAAGAAAAATCTGGTTGTCACTTGTATGTGCATTATGAAAATAGTCAAATTTTCTATCACATAATTTAATTTTAGAAGTCAAAAGAACAAAATAACATGCATGGGCAAACAACTGCCTTACCCTTCATACTCTAAAGCAAATATCTTATAATTTGTCTCTACTAATTTAAGCAAGATAACTCCTCAAAAAAAGCCCACATATGGGATGCTGAACACAGGAACACATTTCAACAAGGTCTTTAAGAACATCCTTAACAAAAGCCTCTTTCGATTTTATATAAATAGAACCAACTGTACACAGGAGATACCAAATATGATGACAAAATAAACATTATGTGCCTCTTAAGCCACTATTGTCCGTAAATAATACATTCAATTGTATAAGCCAGAAAAGATAGAATTAATTGTATAGGTCTAAGAAAATGCACGCAAAATAGTAGATAGAATAAAAAGATAAGCAAATTAAACATTAAAATTCAAAATGAATCACATAAGGTTAGTCATTAAATTTACATGGCATTTGTACTATACTTGCAACAAGGATCAACAACTCCAAAATCCAACTGATTCATGAAAAACTATCTGGAACATTTCAAAAAATTCGGTTGAGGCCCGCTTCAGAGTGAGGCAAACAATAAAGACATCAAGGTGCTAATCAACTTTAAATGGTCCTATTATAAACTTTAATAATTCATTGTTGCTTTGGGGATGAGGTATCTTATTTATATTTTCATTTCATATAATTTGAAGTTCTATCACTCAAAATTGTAATTGATAACAAGATATTGATGTTTACTTTATCATCAGATTTCACAAAGCCTGTGCGTAATGATCTGCTCACCCAGCATCAGTGATAAAAAGCCATTAAAGAGGTGGTTTTTTCATAGATAAGAGGGTTGGTTAAAAGGATAATCATTACACATTTCGAAGTAACGCACTGGAGTCTAGACTAAGTATTGTGATACATTTAGTATGGACTTGAAGTCAACAAAAGCAACTCCAGTTCTCATCGATCTTTCGCCAATAAACAACTCTAGACTGGGAATCCATTCCAGTCTCTTGCCTTATTCACAAGGGCCGTCTTTCTGAATCGAGCAAAATTACAATAACAAAAATCAAAAAATGACGTACATATAATTCCCAGTCGAGGGTCGGATCTGGAGTTGGAATCGCTGACGGTCATTGGATAGGTATTTCCAGTTGCTGAGAAGTTGATTGCGGCGGTATTGGCGACTACGATTCAGGTCAGCACCAGTTGTGAGTACCCTACCTTAGGTCTGGCCTCTTCTTGCTTACGGTTTGAGAGTTCTTATGTAGAGTGAAAAATCAGGAGACGATTTTGAGGAGAGAGAAGAGATATGGTGATACACAGTGGCTTTCCCAATCTCATATAGAAAAGTCACAAAAATTGCACCATCGAAAAGTAAGGATTATTAGGAAGGATCTTACGTTTTCTATTGAGAAATTTAAAAAACTGCTAGGCAAGTCGTGAGAATTAATGAGTTGTGCTCTAATAAAAATATCATTTACTGACAAAAAATATAAAAAGAAAAGAAAATGCAGAAGAAAGAGGTGGGAATTTGGTCCATATTTCTATACAAAAGTTATCACTTGTTGCTAAGGTGCATGAGTTACAATTACTATTGATCATACGATGCAAGACAAAAATCTCAATAAAAGACTTTTAAAGAAGTAATGATGATGAAATTTAAATGAATAAATATGAGATTTATTAGATGCATTGATTGTTGGAGAATTGATGCAATTTGATTTTTTTTTAAATCCCACAGAACGTGATCTAATCAACTGTCTTCAAGATATCTAATATCTATTGATTTCAGACCATTTTAATGGGTTAGAATTTTTAAATCTTCAAGTTACAATAATGCAGATGTATATAATAGATGGACATTATAAATTTTTTTTTTTTGCACAAATTTGCAGCAGCTAATGATATTATAACTAAATTTTGAACTGCCAGAATAGAAATTTACAGTCTTGGGAGAAATAATTGTAAAAGTTGGACAATGGAAAGCATAATTTCTCACTATTACCTAAGTATATAGTCACAATTTAAAAAAAAAAAAATTACACGGACCAAGTATAATTGAATCACATATTCACTTGTAAACATTTTTTAATAGATAAGAAGATGTTTCATCGTCATTAAAAATGGTTGTTGAGTGCTTTATTTGACACCCGACAACACAAACAAATGTATAAATCGTAATTAAAAGTGATTGGAGTTTTGTAGTTTGCGATAATGTTTGAAAAAATGATTTTATGTTTGATTTAACTTTGTTTTAGATGATAATAAATCTTTTCTTAGGTTAGTGTTCTAGTGAACAACATTTGGTGATGTCAATAGTCAATATATAGAGATTTTGGTCAATCTTTTTGATAATTGCTTACTTGCCAACATTCTTATTTTGTGGATTAGGTAAATTAAATAGCTCCAAACCAGCTAATGAAAGCACACAAAATAAATAAAAAAGGACAAAAAACAAACACGTCAAATATCTCTATCCACTTTCTTGAGCACTCACTCCCAAAAGTTGAAAATTAATTAAGCAATTAACAAATAAAAGTTGATTAGTTTAATAAATAAATTAATTAAATGAGACCAATAATAATAGACTTATAGTGATAGGTTATTCAAATTATTAAAGGGAAGAGCAAAGAAAATAAAGAGTTGTGGCAGTGAACAGGGAAGATGATGGTAGGCTTGAAGCCAACAAGTTCATCGAGAAGCAGCCTTTGCGATCGTGAAGTCGAGAGTTAAAGATCAAGTTAGGAGTAAAGGTCCAACCAAGGTAAAAGGGATGTGATTTAGGTTTCCTGGAATTGGGGGCATAGGCTGTAATGAGAATGGAGTTTGGATGACTATAGTTATTTTTTTTTTTTTTAATCTGATAAGGTTAATTATTTAGCCCATTCCTCTCTCTCTCTCTCTCTCTCTCTCTCTCTCTCTCTCTCTCTCTCCCTCCCCCCTTAAACTTGAACAGTCTTTGGAATAGTAAATGTTAAAAGAAAAAATACATTTCTGTCTTTTAAGACCAAAACCCATTTTCAATTTTGAATGAGACTAAACGAAACCCGTTTAAAATGTCAATAGAGGGATTTAAGCGGGAAAAAAAAACTTCAGTTTTTTTATGATTATCCCTAGGAGAGTTGGTAAACTCAATGGCAAAATTTGGAAAAAAAATTTCATACATACAAAACTAAAGTATATAATAGCATAGAACTCACATAGTATATTGTTCTTTTTCTTGATCTTGAAAATCTTGTGTGGTATCCATAGCAGTAGATTTCTCAGAATTTCTTGAAGTAAATTGACCCTTGATGCGGTATGCTGAAATATACATACACATCAAAGTGGTAATGTAGCAGTGTGAGTTATCCTGGAATAAATCAACAATATGTGTACAAACTAAATATGAAGACCTCATTTCAATAATAAAAAATAGCTATAATGAAATGATACAGAGTGAAATGCAACCGAAGTTTTTCTTGGCAATCAAAAAAGAAAGTAACTCAGTAAGGAATTCAGCCGTAACTCCCTGATCAAGAATTGTAACATTGCCATGGTCTCAATAATGAGAAGTATCACACACAAACAAGTCCTAATGAACAAATAATTAAATCTGTTTCGAATTAATTTCATTCAGCTAAAGCCACAAACAAGTATGACGACGAAAATCAGCATTGTCGTAGGCTCATTAATGAGAAATAGCACGCACAAATACTAATCAATGCTAGCTGAATATCGTAATATAAATAAAGACAATGAAGGGTACAAAAAATACCTATTGACCCAACTTATCAATCCTAGCAATAAATAGCTACCTTGTACTGTTAAAAGTTTAAGTGAAGAAGACTTCAGTTTCATCTGTCTATGAAAACATTAGATATGACGACTTTCTAATTTGATAGAATACTGTGAAGCTATATCCACCTAAGCAAGGCCACAAGAGACTATTATTTCCAATGAAAATAGATCTACCATATTGCTTCGAGAACTGATCTCTTATTATAGGTGCAGAAATTGATAATCCAAACTGAACATAGCAACAAATTTTTTTAAATAATGTGGACGAGACATGGAAGAAAATAATACCTTGCGTAGAAACCTTCTAATTGGACCAAAAACAAAATATGGACCATGTCTTGTTTGTCAACATACAACCTTTTAAATTTCCTAGCATTATGCCCCTCCTGTATAGACTTATGAAAAATAACATTCAAAACCAATATATTTATACTTCACGCAACTAAAAGAAAGGGAAAATCTTCAAACCTCTGCATACAAGAAAAGTGCTCCACATTGTTATTCTTCGATAGTAAATGCAAAATAGTATCAGAAACTAAGCTGAAAATATTAAGAGCTGGTTCTACTTCATTTATCAACTATAACCATTTTTCTCTTCTATAAATTGTAAATAATAATTTAAGGAGACATTGAAAATTCACAATTATTTACAAAAAAATTATAAAGCTTCTCAACCATATAACTTAAATTTTAAAGTAGGGGTGGACTAAAAAAGGGAACCGAAAGAACTGAATCGGAACCGAACAAAAAAAACTGAAACCAATCGGTTCTTTAGGTGAAAAATGAGAACCAAAACCAAAAAATGGAGAACCGAAAATCGATTGGTTCCTATTTGAAAACCGAAAACCGAACCAAGAACCGAACATTCTTAATTTAAAAATTAAGTCCACGTGACACTTTTGACATTTTCTGTGTTGCTTTACATGATAGAGTGTACAAATCAAACTTACTTTGATGTATTATTATAATTGTTGAATTGTTCATATCGTGTTGCATCTTACATGAAATTCTTTGCATCAATTTTAGAAGATTGGATGTCTAGTCTCTCACTCGCATTGGTTCAGTGAATTTTTTGGATGCAATATTTACAAATTAAGATAATGACTGTTGTATTGATATGTATTAAATTAATTTTAAGAAGAATGTCTGGTTTGAAATGTATGTGACTTTTGTGGAGGTGCATTAGTGAATTGTGGTTTTACATTGAAGTCTCAGATAAAAGTTCATTAAAAATCGTTTGTTATCTTAGAAATATACCTAGGTTCAAATGACCTAAATGATTTTATGTTATGATAAATATGTCTATATGTCATCATTATCATTTTTTTAGTTCGGATGATCCAGGCATTCCAGCATAAGCAACAGATACAACAACAGAAGACGAAGATCCTACATTTCTAATTGCTAATTGGAATACTGTAACGACCTCAAAATTTCCATTTTTTTTTATATAGACACTATTTATACATTGAAACACATACATAAAACTCTTTACTCATTCATTTGCCTTTGAACATAGAAGAACAGATTTCAGAAGTCTTCTAATAGCTTAAAGTTGTACTGGAATTCAAGTTGCAGAAGGCTTCTAATAGCCTAAGACTGCACTAGAATTCAAGCTGCAGGAGGCTTCTAATAGCCTGCTACAAAAACTTCTATCATAATCTTCTTTTAAGATTTCATTTATATTAAATGATAAGCGGAAGCTCAAGACAAAGAATAATTTCATTTTCAAATAAACCGAGGTAGGAAATACGATCAACTTCATTAAAAATCTTACAACAGTTACACATCATGTTCAATCCTTCCAAGACATACAAGTTTACAACCATTTCAAAATAGGATTTCTTGATCTTACTACATGTCTTAATGCCGAATAGTCTTAGTTTTACATCAAAATAGGGAAAAGCTTTGCCCACACTATTCTCTTAGTGATAATATGATACTTGATCCATCTGAGAAAGACCTCCCCAAATACGCAAAACCTCCAAATAGTTAGAGCTTGTGACCTACATAAGAGTCATAAGACGACTATAAGCTATGAAGCTTAGTGAGTAAAGCTACACATTATCATTTAAGCATGCTATCATATAGATACGATCAATGTGATACAAACACACTTTACCTCTTAGCTTTGAAGAGAATAAGTAATTCACATAAATCTATTCAGAATCTTCTCAAGTATACAACATTTTGTCTCATAAACTCTTCAACATACGCATGCTTGAATTTGCAATTTACATATCATTCTCATATTACACTTTACCTCTTAATTTTGAGGAGAATAAATAATTCACTTCAATCTGTTCAAATTCATCTCAAGTATCTTTTACCATATGAAACATCATGTCTCTTGAAATGTCAACATAAAAATACTTGAATTCACATATTACATATCGTTCTCAAATTATATAATGTACTTTAAAAGAATATGCATATCATGATGTAATGCGTGGACTCTCTAACTTCATTTATTAATTTCTTTGGGCCCCTACCCTAAGAGTAAGTATTCACGGAGCGCTCAATATAAGATTTGGTACCCTTCCGGCACAAATCTAGTACCCTTCCAGTACAATTCTGATATATATAAGATCTGATACCCTTCCGACACAAATCTAGTACCCTTCCGGTACAATTTTGGTAAATATAAGATCTGATACCCTTCCGGTACAAATCTAGTACCCTTCCGGTACAATACGGGAATTATGCCCTTGGGCATTTAGAATCCCAAACTGGTGAATACTTAACATCTTAGAGTTCTATACTTGTTCATGCACATTCTTAGGTGTACTTTTGAACCTAACTGCATGCTTAGAGAATGAAACATGAATACATTTAAGACATTGCATGAGAGTTACATCTCAACATCTGATACTCATGAAATCAAGACTTCTAAACACTTCGCTTGATCAACATAAAAGCACATAATTTTGCTCAAGTCTTTGCATGCAAGATAGAATTCTTTGAACTTAATATAATAGGAGCTTTAACTACTAAGTTTATCAATTAAGCTCACATGTGCTTCACATAATTAAAGAAGTAAAGAACAATTACCATTTAATTGGAGAAAGCTTACCAAACTTAGAGTGATTAAGAGTAAACTTATATTTAAACAAATTATAGAGATCAAATGACTTACAAGTTGCTGGAAATAATTTAAAGAATCTGAAAATAAACTTAGACACATCTCCTTAAAGATGTAATTGTAATAAAGTGCTATGAATTCATCAAAAGTCTGAAAATAACCTTAAAATACTCAATTGTCTTCATTTAAGAATCTGAATTTAAATTTAAATTTCCCAAACTTCATCATTCAAAATCTGAAAATTTCCTTTAAAGTATCAAATCAACATTATTTAAGAATCTGAAAATTTTCTTTAAAGTACTCTAAATAAATTGTTTCAAAAATCTGAAAATGACTTTAAAATATATAACTAAATTATTCAAGAATTCAAGAATCTGAAATTAACTTTAAAATATATAAATAACCTTAGATAAGAGTCTGAAAATAACTTTAAACTATACCACTAACATTATTCAAGAATCTGAAAATTCTAGATTAAGTTTAGAGCTTGTTTTACTTCATTTTATACACATGCAATATTGTCTTGGTGATGATGACCCTCATAGAAATCAAGGATCTAACATGCAATTAAATAAAACACAAAAATATTATAGTAGCACTTTAGATCCCAAAAGAAACACAAACTCTTGAACAAGAATTAACTTTAAATTAGGACTAAATGAAAAAGTTAAGGAAAAACATGAAATCCAACATTAAGTATTAAATAATCACAAGTATATAACTCTAATCAGTCGAGAATATTACTTTACTGTAGTAACTAACTTTACATAACAAAAATTGCAAGAAAACACATAAATGCTTTACTCACTGCTTGTTAGGGTGTTTATACTTTTAGATCCTGCAATTTAATAAGTTTTTGTGATTAGAAACCTTGTATAACTCAGTTAATAAAGATCTATTACTTATGAACAGTCTACATCATAGTTATTCCTCTGGGAAATTGCCAGAATTCTGTTTAGTTCACCATATAAAAATTTTCTACTGCAGGAGACTACTAGATGCCTACGTCTGTGTAGAAATTAGGCTTCTAGTAGCCTAATCCCGGCTGACTGTTTCTGGGCGAATTTTTCTGCAGATTTTGAAACTGAAATGTATTGAAATCTTATGTTTAACAGGCTGAAGATGATGAATTTCATAAAGAAACAAGAATCCATCATTTTCACTTGTTAATCCATGATTTAGAAGTAAGAAATCTCTACTTTACCTTTTCTTTCCCAGCAAGTTTTAAGGGCTGAAATGAGGGTATGTTGCTGTATTTATAGAGGTGAAGTAAGGTCATGTTTGTCCCTTCTTAATTTTTCAACTTTTAGCTTGTAAGTGTTTTTCGATAAATATACAGTAGTTATGCCGTTACAATATATTAACATGCATTCTGATTAAATAAGTACTTCTAACTAAAATAAGTAGGCTGCCAAACATATCCTTAGAATTGGGGTTAGTGGAATGACACTTGTCCCACTCCCATTATTTTAATAATATTTCTTCCAATTGTTTATGTTTCAACAAGCTTGTTTCGGGTTAACATTCGAGGGTCGAGACTAATTCCAAACTAGTCAAATTTTATATCGTTGGAAAGCTCGTACTACATGCTTTCTAATGGTTACACATGCAAAAACATCAGGTCATCCAAATGTTCGTACGACACTTGCAAACATGGCCACAAGTTCACTATTTTCATACTTAAAAAATTTTCACATACTTACCATATTTCGACTATACTACTATAGCTCGATTTTTCCAACAAATGCGAACCCGAAAACTTGAAGTCAATGTATCAATCTCAACGTCTTGCTATAAACTTCGCATAGGTATAACATGCATTGTCCTCGGTTCAATATCTAATTCATAAGATGACTACAAAGATCGCTTGATAAAATGTTAAGGTTAAAATAAATCAACCTTTTCAAAGTTTCACATTGGTCCCCAATTTACCTAACCATGTTCAATTAAGGCTCCAATGGTTTTCGCAACTTTAATTTCTAGCAAAGTAGTCCTCCAAACTTTTTAACTCATGTAAAGCATTCTCTAGATTTAAAGAAATTTAAATAGAAATGTTATACTCATTTCCATTAAACGAGTTTCACTTAGGAAAAATAATATTATGCCAATTAACCTCAAATATCATAATTCGTGCAACTTTTTCCTTCAATTTCTAAAAAATGTTACCATCTCATAAAATTGACTATTTTCTAATAAAAGAAAACCATCTAAATTTCTAGATAAATAAAAATAAGGTACCAAATTTTCGGGTTGTTACAATCTTCCCCCCTTAAGAAATTTCGTCCTCGAAATTTACGCCTTCATAGGGATCCTTCCTAGAAGTATATAATCTCATATCACACTTCCACTGCATTACTCTATCAATATGTATTGCCAGAATCAAATAAAGTATACATTGGCTTAAATAGTACCTGCAACAACATCGTTGCTTGTTCCTGTGTCTGTTCGTGCTTTTGTTGGGCATTCACGAGATATGTGTCCAGGCTTCTGACACTTGAAACACACTCTTTGTCCTGCATAACACAAGCCAAAATGGTTCTTACCACAATTAGTGCAACTTGGAACGTTTATGGTTCCAAACTTATTCGCCGCTTCCTTAAACTTCTGTTGAGGTCTTTCACTACCATTTGGTTTATCTCCTTGATGATTTCCTAGCCATTGTCGCTTATTATTTATATTGCCATCACTTTTCCATTTTCGATCAGTTGGAAACCTATCCTTATTTTTTCCTGAGTTCTTATTCTGGTATCTTGCCTCTTGGGCTTTGAAAATCTTCAACTCTGCCTGTTCGGCCATTAAGGCCTTATCAGCAACTTCAGGAAAAGATACGTTTTGAACTCCGGAAGTCTCCCACCAATGTCCATTGGTGCCAACTATATGGGTAGCAAAACGTGACAGTTCCTCAAATTTCATGATATATTCTGTCACCGTCATTGACCCTTGTTTCAATTGAATAAACTCATTCATCTTTTGATTTCAAACTGTTGTGGAGAAGTACTTGGTTCGAAACATTTCGCAAAATCTCTCCCATGTTAAATTTGTTGTCTCACCCATACTAACCAAAGTCTCCCACCAATGTCCTGCACTACCTCGTAGCATGAAAGAAGCACATGTTACCTTTTCATCATCTTCTACATGTGCATAGTTAAACATTCGCTCCATGGTTCTCAACCAATTCTCAGCCTTTATGGGATCCTTTGCCTCGATAAATGTGGGTGGATTAAGACGGCGAAAAACTCTGTCTTGATTTGGGTTGGTTGCGCGTTGGTTCACAAGTAGTTCTATTTGTCGAGCTTGTTGTTCAATCAGTTGGGTCAAACGGTCGATGGTTTGGTTTGCTCGACTTCTAAAATTCACATAAAACAAGACTTATTATTCTCCTTTGACATAATTTTTTTTTTTTTTTAACGGCCAAGATGTTATAAAAAAGAATTAACTCCTAAATATTTAACTTGGTCCAAAAGAATTTATAGTCCAATCATAAATAAAAGGGTCCATATGCTTTACATACTAACTGATCCGTCCCAATGTAAATGGGTAAAAAAAACCGAACCGGCCCAAAAATTCTATCCATTTCCTCCCTCATATTCATACCAAACTCGGCTTCCCTCTCTCTCACTCTCCAAAAATTTCCCTCTTCATCCCCAATTCGAAGCCCTCGAAAATTCCACTCTACAATCTATCATCAACCCATAAAAATGGCACCTAAAAGGAAGAACAAGGGTAAGGAGAAAATGGAGGGCGCACAAAACTCCTCCACTGCACCGAGACGAGCGGCGGGAAGAGGGAGAGGCGCGGCCACCGGAGATCGCGCACCTCCTCCGCCGGTGGATATGATGACAGTGGTCCCATTTTCTTATATCCCACACTAATGTACCGAGATGAGAAGTCAATGCTGCTCCATGTTGAAGAAAGGCACCGACGGGTTGCACCTGGTAAAGTTCTCAACATTCCTTCACTGAAAGGGTTGTCATTTCGATTTTTGAGACAGTTTGAAAAGTTTAAATGGATGAATATTTTAGGGATTGAGGGGAAATGCTGTGATTCAATAGTTAGGCATTTCTATTGTAATTCCAAAGTAGAGAATGTAAATAACATCCCCTGTATAATTAGCTCATATGTGAAAGGGAGGTTTTTAACTGTAGATGCTGGAATACTTTCTGAAATTTATGGAGTGCCTGTAGGTGGACTGGCTAACCCTGGACATTTTAATGTCTTAAAGGCTTGTCGTGTGGTTTTTGAAGATCCTGAACTGAATAAGCCTCGAAAAGATGTTCAGGGACTGGGTAGAGATGTACGTTTACTACATCTAATTTTAGTAAATGCTGTGAAACTACGCAATGGTAATCTATCCAAGCTTTCTTTAGAGGACATTTGGATGATGTGGAATGTGATAGAAGGTCGAGCCATAAATTTGTGTGAACTGATAATTTTTGTTATGGTGGAGTGTGTTGTGAAGGTGAACAAAAAGTATGCCTATGGTTGTCTGCTTACTGATCTTTTGACTAAATTTGATTGTAGTTATTGACCCTTACTTATTTGTACTCCATTTTAATAGCTGTATTTCCATCTAGCATCTACACTTCTGCAGCTATTTAATCAAAGAGAATGAATTTATTTAATAAGATAACCACAAGTTTTACAGATTCAATAAATTAGGAAAATCAAGTACATAGTGTTGATGAAACTTCAAAAATCATGCATTTAAATATCAAAAATTATTTACCAGTAATGAAAATCAATTACAATTTATTTACATTCATAAAAGCAAAAAATAATTAGACAGACAACATAACAGATACATTTATTTATATCATATACAATAAGTAATTTTTTTCAAAATCCGCAATATGATTATTCACTGATTTAGTTTTTTCTTTCTCAAATTTCTTTCCTCTTTTTTTTAAATTTCTTACTTCATATCAAAGATACATAAATACATATATCAAATACTGTTTATATGTAGTTCCCCCCCCCCCCCCATTTTAAGCATTTTAAACTATATTATTTAAACAAATCCCATGGAAATAAAAACTTATTAGCTGAATTGGAAAAAAAAAAAAAAAAAAAAAAGCTGTCAATGTATGTATACATTATCTTTTTTTTTTTGGTGTTAAAAATATACAAGAGATTTAGATTTTCCCATTTTCCTGTAAAAGAAGTGAAGGATACATTCGACGTCACGTCCGGCTCCTTTTTTGTTTTTCTCCATGGTTGAATGTGAAGATCTAACCATAACCTTGCTAATCAATGGTGTTCTTTGAGTCTTCCATCAGATCAAACGATACGAAATCATATTAACCAAATGTGATTTAGCGTGAAATGAACCGAATAAGGTATACTAGAATTTTGATCTTGGTTGAAGAAGTGGGCCAAAAGTTTCTGGTTTTGGTTTTGTGTAACGTGAAAGATTTGTAGTTGGATTTTGTGTTTATTTTCTTTTTATTTATTTATTTATTTTTATGTTAGAGTTGTCAAAAGTCCATGTTATCCTATGGAAACCAATTTTAATATCGGTTTGATGTTTATTATTCCTCACGCATGGTTTTATCTTTTTTTTTTCAACCACACATTTAACAATAAAATAATATTACACAAAAATGCAAAAAAGATTCTTAGTTTTTTTACGACACATTCTCCTAAAAATCACCACTCAAAATCACAAGTACTTTTTTTAAACAACATCAAATACATCTTTAATACTCATAATTTTGGAATTTAAATTTTAAAATGTTGTATGTTTCGTGTCCAAATAAATTATCCATTTTATTTAAATCAAGTGAGCATAAAAAAGGGTTATAAGTATGTTGAAGATATGATTTATATATTACGAATGGTAAAATTAAAATTTTCATCTCTTTAATTTTTAGCGTAATTAAAAACTGATTAAAAATGTAAAAAATAATGACTACAAAACGATAAAATATTGAATAAAAATGATTTTCACCTAAACAATATAAAAAACAATCACAATCTAATATTAGAACGCGTGGACGAACTTATATTTTTTAACTCTTTTTTTTTTTTTATAACATTACGGTACTTTCAAAAATGAATTTGTAATATTTGATTTATTGAATTAAGATATGTTTACAATGGTATGTCAAACGACAGATTGTCATCGACTATGAACTTTTTGCACCTTCGAACTATTTTGTCCAACATACGCGATATACAAATCATTGCAATGCATAGGTTTCCGGTTTGTATTTTCAATCTTAGTTACAATTGATTACGTATTAAGCTATGAAGTCATTTGAGGACAATGAAATTTTTATCCAATGTTGTTCGATGATACTAGAATAATTGAACCTCAATTTGTTTAATATTTTTCCGTATTTAAATTTTATTGATATGTAGATTAATTATTTTTTTTAGTTTATCTGTTTTTAGCACTTATCTATGTATATGTCTGACATCTCATCTGATCTTGTCCTATTTACAAAAATTGATAATTTGGTGTTGATTTTTTTAGAATTGATTTTGTGAAAAGTAATATTTTTTTTTTAAGAATGTGTAGTTAAAAATTAGTATGAAAAATTGTAAAAATGATTTTGTGATTGAGAATGAATGTTCAGAAAAATAGATTCTTGAAAAATCAATTCCAAATGGGCAAATGGTAGAGTATTATGTCTTGTATGTTAAACATCCGTGCCACTTTTATAAATTGAGATGCATATATGATTTTTTGGTACATAAAGCTAAATATATTTACAATATACGTTTGAAAAGATTTAATTAAAATTAACATTTCATACAGGAATGGCAATGAGGGGGGTATGGGGGCGGGGATGCCTTTTCCCGTCCCCGCCCGTTAATGATTTATCATCCCCATTCACGCCCTGTCCCCATTTAATCAAGGATGGGTCGGGTCGGGTCTGGGAAAATACCCATTTACATCCCCAATTGTGTTTTTTTTTTTTTTTTTTTTTTAAAGTTTTAAAATAATTTTATACAGAGAATATAAGGAAACATGCAAGAACAATCCTAACATTTTCTAAATTTAATAATCTTTACACATTATATAGACATTAATTGAATATATATTCATCTTTGTTTGTATCTTTATTTTATATTTGATTAGATTAAAAAATACAACTTGATAAGCGTAATAACTAATAATGAGTAACTTTTTCAAAATAAGTATTTAAAATTTATGACTTGATAAGTAATAAATCTTTGGTGCAAGAAATGTTGACATCATAAGACTTTTGTACAAATAATATAGGACTTTTTTTTGGCTTTTTAAATTTAATGGAACTTGTCAATTGGGGAGGGGATCGGGGACGGGACGGGGTGGGGACGGGATAAGACGGTCATCCCCGTCCCCGCCCCATCCTCAGTTCGGGGATACTTTTTCATCCCCATCCCGTCCCCGTCGGGTTCGGGTATTTCCCGCCCCGTTGCCATCCATAATTTCATACTGCGTAATTTGTTACATTCATTTAAATAAGCGATCACATATATTTAATTTGTAATGTTAAAATAAATATGAAATGAAATTAATTTGTGATTATCTAGAAATTATATTTTGAAAAGATTAATTATGTCAATAATCATTAAAATTGAATAGTTATGCAAATTGTCTTCATTCGTTTCTCATTTTTCTTTAAATATTTATTTCATATATTAACATATAAACTCAATGTATGTGATCAACAAATGACCGTGCATTGTAAGGGTGTAACACTAATAATAATATATAAAAGTTGTTGAGCTCTTGCGGGTCCCACTACCACTTTCCCGCCTAAATGATACTCTTTATTTTTTTTTCAACAGATTTAATGAATTTTTTCCTTTCCTATTGTCTTACACATTTACCCATATGCACGCACGCATTCATCCATGCAGCACAAGATTAATTTCATCAAAGACGTGATATTATTTCTTATGCGTCTCAATTTTATAACTTTTTAGATGTCTTTTATTTTTAAGAGGTCTGGTGATGTATTATTAGATTAATTATTTCTTTTGTGTTCAGTCATACAAATTCAATGTAAAATTTTCAGTTCAAAATTATATCAAAGTTGTATTGCATATCTAATATTAATAAATCTTATTGTATAATTTTTTTAAAAAATAATTTTATTTTTTAGTTATTTAGTACATCTAAAAATTCGAGCTCCTTTGTATTGAATTTTATTAAATTAATGAGTATTTTTATAGAAGGTTACATTTAATAAGTAAATAATTTTTAATAATGATTGTGATATTTTATTGGCCTTAATCTTATGAATGAATAATTTTGTTTAGTCATACAAATTCAATGTCAAATTTTTTTCATTTATATCAAATATTTAATCAAGTTGTATTAAATTTTGTTATAAATAATCATATTTTTAAGTTCTTTGTTACATATACATAATAATATTCATTTCTATATCAAAGTATTTATTAAAATAATTTTAGTTACAATTACATTTAATTATTTTTTTAATTTTTTTATTCCAGAAAGTCTCATATCACATTTTTTAACATTAACGATCACCAAATTTATTTATATTGTTTTGAAATGATATAGTAATTAATGATTTTTTGTCCTAACTGTTAAGTCTAAAATTTAAAAAACAATTAACTATATGCCATGATATTCATTGTTATATTTTAATTCAGTATTTATGATTCTAAAATCTGTACAACAATAAGTAAATTATCTTCCAATTTATTTAACTGAAAATTGAGGTGGTCAATTTTATATTATAATTTCCATAAAAAAACAATTACGTTGTATAAAAATTGAAAACCTATAATACCATGAATTTGATGCATCTTTGTCAATATCACAATTTTAGTTTTTTTGTTTTTTTTCCTTTTTAATTATTATCGAATTCGTTTCTTATACGTGTTGTTTTCCATTGTCAATTGTGAAGCCAATGAATCTGATCTTTTATACGTTTGGTCTATACTATTAACGTTTTCATCTATTGTTTGATTATTCAGATTACATGGATATTGAAGATCCTACATTTAAGTATTCATTTTGCTAGGCAGATTTTTGGTTGGGCGGTTTGTAGTGATATTTCAAATCAAACCAAATCAAACTATTTCATTTTCTTAACAAAACCAAACTAAACCATTTTTTGCGGTTTGGTGCAGTTTGAAATCGCGAATTGTCATCGAATGAATTAATATATTCCAAATCGAGCTCAAAGATACATATTCGTCTAAAGTTTCGAGTTGAAACTAGCTCAATAATAGTATTCAGTTTCTAATTAAGTATTTCATTGTGAATCAATTCATGTTGATAAATAAACTAATTATATAGAAACAAACATTTAAACTTTTCTTAAATAAACTGTGGTTTTAAAAATTTTATTTGAAGAAAATTTCTTGGATGATGATTATGTAATGTAGGAGCAATAATTATTTCCAAATGATTGTGGATTTGAATAAATTAATTTTTGACTTCTTAATTTTGATTTATTGACAATAAAAAAGTGTGTGGTATTTTTTTTTTCTTTTAAATTCAACACACTTGCCTTTATTTTTTAAAATTTTTTTTAAAACTTTGGCGGGTAAGCTGTTTGAAACCACGATTTTGACAATTAAAACATAAACCAAACAGTTTAAGGCGTTTTGGAATTTTTTCAAATCGAACCAAACCATTTCACATTTGAAATCGAGCCAAACCAAACCATTTGGTGTGATTTAGTTCGATTTCGCGGTTTATTTGTTCACCTTTACTTTGTTGTATGCAAGGGAAACTGAAGATTTCTCTTATGGAAGATCATCCGCTTATTTTGAAAGATTTGTTGTTATATGGCAGGAACGACATGATTAAGAATTTCGTTGAGAACATTCGGACATATAATATGATGTTTTCGTTCACTTTTATGGGGGAATAGATAATAGGATGAATGATGGTAGAGGGCCTCCCGTCTTCAGATTACACAGTAAAAAATGTTATAAGATTAGGAGTATGTTGCTTGATAACGGTTCAGCTCCGCAATTTGCTCAGCTTTACATTATAGGGCCGTGAGGTACATATTATTTATTTATTGCTTATATATTTATATTGTTTATGGATAATTTTGTTGTGATAGTCTAAAATTTAATTTATGTCTTATGATGTCCTCTGATAGGAGTGAATCATGCAATTCAATGTTGCATGATTGTATGGTTTCTGATTTGAAGGATATGCTAGATAAATACAACAAATTGGTAAGACAGTTTAGGTCGGTTAGAGAAAAGATGATTGAGCAAAATACTTCAAATGTAAGAGTTATACTTATTGGTCGGTGGGTGACCGATAATAGGTGATATGATTCGCATGTTGTCGATGAAATTGCCGATTGATTGTCGATGGATTTTGATACACAACTCGGACACAGGAATATCATTATTGCGCTATGTGGTGGACCGTTGCAGGGGATAAGCAAAGTGCATTCTCTTTATTTGTCTTTGCAGTATCCATTGCTCTTCCTGAGAAATATTGATCATAAATATGGATTGTGCAATGGAATAAGGTTGATAGTTACAAAACTTGGCGGGTCTTATCTCTTATTTGCGAAATTTATTTATTTTGTCTAAATAATTCATCTAATTTCACATTGAATAAATGAATTATCTTTACCCAAACGTTTTTTTCCGTGCATCGCACGGGTGATTCACTAGTACATATATAAAAGTAGAATTGAGGAGAGATAAGCATTAAATGCTATTTTCCCTCCAAAATGCACTTACAATTTTTGGAAAAAAAATAACAAAAATAAAAATAAATTAAAATATTATCTTTTAAACAATAAATCATATTCTCTAAAATATATTATTATTATTATTATTATTATTATTATTATTATTATTATTATTATTATTATTATTATCTATTTAATAAATTAAAACCTTTGTTCAAAGGCTTTGTTTATGTTTATAAACAAAAATATTGATATTTTCGAGATAAAATACGTGGTTGAAAAATGGTCTAAAAATATGTATAGTTAAAAAGTGGGTGAAAAATGTGTTGTCTATAAATAAATTTATAGAGAAAGTTATCAAATGGATGTTAATATTTTTAATCGTTGTAAATATTATATAGTATAAGGTTTTCGATAAAATTTCTCAATCTCCTACGTTGTCCGATTGTTATATCATGATAATTGAAATTTTTTCGTAATTATTATTTTAACTTCTTGATTTTGTAAATAAAAGTATAATTTTATTGATTAAATATTTATAAATATTTGCTTGATTGAGAATAAACACACATTTATAATTATTTTGATAATTTTTTGAATGAAACTTGAAAAAATAATTAAATTCAAGAGGCAAATGCAGATATAATATAAATTTGCATTTTTAATGAAGTTAATAATAACTCATAAAAATTATACACACGATCGTTTATCATTTAAATATATAAATTGACATTTTATTATTTAAATGCATAAAATAGCATTTACTGTCCAAAAAAGTTTTTAATAATTTTGATTAGTTATATTTCTCATGTTTGATAACTCTAAAACTTTAGATTAAAATTCAATTCAAAGTCAAAAATTAATTTCAACCACACATTTTATCAACTTTTATTAAAATCTATTAAAAACCTGATTTTTAAATTTTTATAACTATTATAATAGAATATTATTATTTTATGCGTTTTTTATTTGTTTTGATTATGTAAAAGTATTAACATTTTACGAATACTTATCAAAATAAATATTGTGAAAAATAACTTTCGTACATCTCACGAGGTAAATACTAGTATCATTAATGTTGTAAGTAAAGAGGACAACTTATTAAGCAAATTTGGAATTGAATTTTTTTCCAACAATCCTCCGAACATTTGTGTCCCACGTGATGTATACATAATGGTAAATTTTTATTTTTATTTTTATTTTTTAAATAAACAAAGAAAGTAATATTTTTTGAGGTAAAATATGTTGTTAAAAAATAGTTTTTAAAAATATTTGTAGTTAAAAAATAATTTAAGGAAACATGTTATTTCAAAACTTGCTATAAATAAGTTTAACTAATTTGGAAATTGCTTCGATGATTCTTAATATGTTATTCTAATAGTTGATTCTCGATCTTTCTATTATAATTGTATAATAATCGTTTGTTATAAATCTCTGTAGAACAGTGATGTGACCCTCTTCTGTTTATCGTATGCATCTTCTCTTCTGAAATTATAAGACCTTTCATTTTCTTTGTTTGTTCTATTATATACTTTTTGCATATCTTTATTTTTATATATATAAAAGTAGAACTGAAGAAATGAGAGAAGAAAGAATCATTTTTGAGAAAATATTGCATTTAATAACTCTTTCTTCCCACTTCTACTTTACATATAAATAAATAAAAGATACAAATTTTTGTAAGAAAAATTATTATTTATCAAATATTTAGTAAGAGTTGTAATAAATGTACTATTTATAAATGTTTTACATTGAAAATGAAAAGATTGAATTAATATATTTGAACATATATAATGTGATATCTGTTGGATGTTGGTTAATAAATCGATAAATCAAGAAATTGATTATGTATCGAAAAACTGTCTAAAGCGACTTTGTATCGACTTCGGCTAAATACTCAAAAGCTTGGCTCAATCCGTTTATGCAAAATTGTTTGCCACTTCGTCGTTTCGGGGTGCACAAATTGATTGAGAATTTTGATTTCTCTACATGAATGAAGGGGTATAATTGGCATTTCGAAAACCAATATCGGATGAATGAGAAATTACGAAAAAGGATGAAATCGGGTCAAAATATTTGATCGTGCGACCGCATGGTTAGGAAACCGTGCGATCACACGTCAAATTCAATTCCGGTTTTTTGAATAAAACCGTGCGACCGCACGGACTATAACCGTTGCAGCCGCACGGTTATCCGGTGAAATGACACATTTTCATAAAGGTGCATGATTTAGAAATGGTGCATGGTTTGGCCTCAACCACTTCGTCCACATCCTTTCATGGTCTATAAATAGGACCTTTTGGGTGTCCTATTCCTCACAATTTGATATGCAAAAACATATATCATCCTACCTTCTCTTCTAAATCAAAATCATAGCATTTGTTTTTTGATTTTATTCCATTTCATCTTTGGAGTACATAAGCCAAAATTTGGTTCGTTGTACTTGTTTTTTGGAGTGCTACAAACACAAGTGTAGCCGTTGTATCTTGGAAGTCGATTGCCGGAATCCGTAGGCACCGTTGCGGGGCAAAATCGACTTAAGGACAAATAGTCCAACTCTTGCCTCGGCTTTGTCCATACTCTTCTTCTATTTCTTGTTTGTGTTTTCCTTGCCGTTACTCTGTCCAACTTTCGGCACGAATTTACAAACTGTAGCGACCGGGAATTTTCAATTCTTTCTAAATAAAATACTTTTAGAACTTTAAATGCGCGTCGCTACGACTTTTTCCATTTAATTTAAAAGGAATGTTCATTTAGCCAAATTATAAATGAAATTAAATTAATTTTCATCGTAATTAAATTTTCGAATTTTATTTAAAAAATATCCCAATGTCACCATTTTAAGTCTTAATTCAAATTTTAACGATTTTAAGGTCCAAATTAATTTATTTCGATATTTTGATCTTTGTCCAATTTAAATTCCTTTAATTCCCAAATTTAGTTTTAAGCACAAACACAATTGGTAAAAATCAATTTCCCCCGCATTTCCAATAATTTCACCTCCCATTCCATTTTCACACTCCTGACTTCTCTCCCTCTTTTCCCTAAATCACCCATGTTTACCTTACAAATTCACACACGTTTTTCATCAAACCCAGCAACCTGCATAATTTTCTCTTCCCCAATGGTTATCTACTGATTCCCTCCCTTAACTCCCTCAATCAAGAGATTTCTATTGCAGCTTTCCAAAATCTGTATCCCCCTTTTCAGCCCCTCAATTATGCATCCAACTGATCATCATTCCTTCAATCCCCCCCCCCCCCCGAATCAGCAACTTACCAATATACAGCAAACAAACCATAACTTATATCACATTTTTCATTCTACACGAGCTCACCCAGGCCAGACAACATTTCTGGTAATTGTTTTTCTTTCTACTGTATTGCACCTCACAGCCATCACCACTCTTCAATTTCTCTGCAAGACCCATGTCACAAACGAAACCCCCATCACGACAACAACCAACCTCTTCCACCTTCATCGCTGCCAAACCAACCCAATCGAACCACCATTCACTATCACACAACCCGTGGCCCTCACCCACGACAATCACCACACGACAGCACTACCACCATCTCAACTCCAAGAACCGCCCCTGCAATCACCCGCGACCACCACTACCGCAGCCATGCCCAACCCCAGTCTACATCAATTTTCCCGAAAATCAAACCCAAAACCCAAGATTTAAATAATACCATAACTTACCTCCACCTCACTGGAGTTTCCTTCGCCGGACAGCTACAAAACCGAGCCCCATAGCCTCGGTTAACTCCAATTTCGCAGCCCAAAAATCTTTTTTTTCACACACTCACACCCACGCCTTCATCACCGCCACTCGACGGCGGATTCGCACCGGAGGGCAGCCCCTCCCTCCCCCTTGCCGTCGCCTCCCTCTCGCAACTCCCTACTCACTCTCTCTGTTCTGAATGGAGAGAGAGAGAGAGAGAGAGAGATTTTATTATTTTAAGTTTTCAAAATTTGCCCTTTTAACCCCACAGTTTGATATATATCCGTTTCAGCCCTCTTTTTTAAAATGATTTTCAATTTAGTTACGAATGTTTTTATAATTTACGAACCGGCCCTTATTTTTGTAAAAGTCTACTTCAGTCCCTAAATTTTAATTTCAATTCTCTTAAGATTTCATTTAGATCCTTATATTTAGTTTTAGTTACTTTAAATTCAAATTTCGAAAATACTAATTTAATTAATTTTCTTGGCTAGACGAATCATTTGGAGAATTAAGAGATTGACGTACTTCCCGCTCCGATTTTTGAGAACTCATAACCTTAAAGGTAGACTCGCCCCCACTAATTGATTTAGACTATAATTGCACGTGATTATGTGGATTTGTGTGATCTTATATGCTTAATTGCATGAGAAAAGAAAAGAATATCTCGTATTAGATAAATTTGAGAATTTATGTCATGCACGTCATAACCTATCTGCTAGCATGAGACAAGAAAATAATGTGTTCATTTGCACTCATTTTATGATGTTTATGGATAAGAAAAGAACATCACTACATTATTTGCATGATTACTTGTCCAATTATCTTCTAGATAAATTATTGGAGTTGAGTCTACTGAGTATTTCATTTTGAAATGGTCACCCCATTGTTTTAACAATATTGCAGATTTCGGCGACGGTGGCGAGTGATGGACAATGGCGGCAAATATAAATTTGATATTATTTTTTTAAAGTCGTGAATTTCGAAACAATCATTTCAAGAATTTTCATTTTAATAAGTTGTACTAATTATTTTATTTAATCTGAATTATCGCTAAACTTTTATTCATTAAATGTGAAATTTAATATTTAATCATTTTCCGCAATAAAGTTTATTCAAGAATTTAGAAAAGTGACGTTTCCGCGTTTCTCGGAACTCGGGGCGTTACACAAACTATTATTCTATCTATTTTGGCGTCACTATTCACAAATTCCTCCAACAATATCTATATAAATGTTTTATGTAAGAAATAAAAAAAATTGGATTAATATATTTGAACATAAATAAATTTGATATCCATGTAAATGTGTTACGTAGGAAATGAAAAAATTGTATTAATATATTTGAACATAAATAAATATCATATCAATGTAACTACGTTACATTGAAAATGAAAATTTTGGATTAATATATTTGAAAGTAAATAAATACAAGCTATATAAATTTGTTAAATTAGAAATGAAAATTTTGAATCAATATATTTTGAATATAAAAAATAAAATCATTGAAGTTTTACTTCCTAATATGTCAATAAACGAGTAGGTTCTTCAATAAGCATATTACAAAAATAATTAATTATTTGCTATCAACTTTTTACCACAAATGATAAATTGGTACAAAATTTAATCATTTCATCATTTTGACAAAAATTAGTATGTTTAAAAAATAAAGAAATATAAAATATTTTAATTAATATATTGGATTTCGAATAAAATATATGTAAGCAACATATTAAAAAATAAAGTTAATTAAAAATTATAATAAATTAAAAGGAAAATATGTGACAAGATGGGCAAATTTTTGGAGAAAAACGTAAATAAAAGTCAAAAAAAAAAATTTATATAAAAAATTTAATTAAGTGTCAAATTTTTAGTGGCGTGGTACACTGAGGTACATATAGATTTTTTTTTTTAAAAGTTTCAAATTCAACAACATGTGTTATATAGGAAATGAAAAAATTGGATTAATATATTTGAATATAAATAAATGTCATATCATATCTATCTAAATGTTTTACATTGAAAATGAAAATTTTGGATTAATATATTTTATACATGCGATATAGATTTGTTAAGTTAGAAATGAAAAAAAAATGAATTAATATATTTTGAAAATAAATAAATAGAATTATTGAAATTTTATTTCTTAATACATCAATAAATGAGTAGACTTTTTAATACGCATGTTACAAATATAATTAATTATTTTCTATCAACTTTATAACCACACATATTTTCTCTCTCCAATTTTCAACCGCTACTTTTTACCCCGAAATTATAAATAAACAAGTTTATAAACCAAGCATTATTACCAAATGGAGGTTTAATCATTTCATCATTTTGAAAAAAATTGGCGTGCTTAAAAAAATGAAATACGAATTAATATATTGAATTTCAAATAAAATATATGTAAGCAACACATTAAAAAAATACAGTTAATAAAAAATTATAACATATTAAAAGGGAAATAGG
This sequence comes from Ligustrum vulgare, assembly GCA_963555705.1. Lineage (NCBI taxonomy): Eukaryota > Viridiplantae > Streptophyta > Magnoliopsida > Lamiales > Oleaceae > Ligustrum > Ligustrum vulgare. The sequence goes on along the minus strand of OY743186.1, from coordinate 28,533,255 downwards.
TGATGATGTGGGTAAACTTTCAGAGAAAAACGTAAAAAAAAGGTTAATAAAAAAAATTTATATAAAAAATTTAAACGAGTGCCAAATTTTGAGTGATGCAGCATACTTAGTGTACATATAGTATTTTTTATTTTGAACAATTTTGTCTTTTTTAAAGTTTCAAATTCAATAACATTTTAGTATTGAAATTTTATTGAAATTTTGAATTTTTATTCAATATGATTGAATCAAGATATTTTCAAAATTATGATTTAAAAATTATATATTCCGTGCATCGCACGGGTAGATAACTAGTTTAGAAAATCAGAGAAGGCAAAAGGACAACAGTCAAAATGTCCGATTAAATTGGATCGATTTCAATTAAAAAAATTAAAAATTATTCCTAAAATTACAAAATTTTCCGTTTGGTAACAAAGATAAATTAACTACACAATTTCTCAAATTACCTTTTAACCACATACATTTTCTCTTTCCAATTTTCAACCATTACTTTTTACACCAAAATAAATAAATCAGTTTATAACCAAACATTGTTACCAAACCAAGGTTTAAGTTAGTTTACAAATAAACCAACATTTACTCATTTAAAAAATAAAATCACACATAAAGTAGCTTAAAATAATCGGAGGAAACAAAAATAAAAAGAAAAAATTGAAAACCAGTCGGTTCCTGATTTTTCTGGTTGAATTGGCTAAAAATCGGGTTTTTGGGTTGGACCGGATTGGTTCCCAATTTTCTTTATCGAATCGATCGGTTCGATTTGATTTTTTAAACATTACTTTTTGTGATTATCAATATTAGACAATATGCAAAAGTAATAAAGATGATTTTTTATATATATAATTACAAATACAATACAAGCATAACAAAGTCGAAAGGTTATGAAACTAAAATTTACTTGCCAATCAGTGTTTGTCGAAGCTGACACATAAATTGAAACCGAAAATTGAAAATACTAAACTCATTGAAAAACTAAAATATTGACTATGCCATGCCAGAGACAAACCGATTGCTTACACCTAGAATCCACTTAGTTCACATTAAGCCTCCGTTTGGTAACACTGTAATGATTTATAAACTAATTTTTTTTATAATTTTGAGATAAAATGTGTGGTTAAAAAGTGGAAAAAGAAAATTTGAATGGTTAAAAAGTGGTTTCAGGACAGGACGAGGGGGTTTGGGACAACCATGCTGACCCATTTAATTTTTTCATCTTTTTGCACTTTTTTCTTCTAATAATAATTCAGGACGAGTTCGGGGTGGGCGGCAAAACTCCGTCCTGTGACCCGTTTGGGTAGTCCAGTCCCACCTCATTAAGGTCCGTTTTACACACACACACACACACACACACACACTTTTTCTTTTTTCTTTTTGAGTACAAAGAGGAGCATGAGGGGAAAATGGGAGGGAAATAGAATTAGAATCCTGGACTAAGTCAGGAGAATGGGGACACTTGAGTATTTTAGAGTCTGTTTGATAATGTGAAAAATTTTGATTTTTGTGATTTTTTGATTCTTTGATGGATGTGTGATTTAAAAACGTTTGAAAGTCAAAAACTGTGTGCTTGACCAAGAATGAATGATTAAGATTGAGTTTGAAAAGTTGATGTGAAATTTTTCCTGTTAACAAATAGGCTCTTAGCCACTTAGGTAGAGGTGGCAATGGGCTGAGCCCCCTTGGCTTGTCAAATGGACGAGCAGAGCCACGAGCTCGGGTCAAATGAGCTAAGCCTATGCTCGGCTCGTTTGATTGGGGCTGGCTTGGCTCGGCCCACGAGCTCGAGCTTCGGCTCGTCATTTTATTTATTCATTCATTTATTTTTCCTTCTCTTCTGACTTAACTTCTTACATATTAATATAATGATATATTATATATAAATTTATAATTAGTTGTGTAGTAAATAAATTAATAAGTAATGTTAGTGAATGAAAGCCGAAATGGTGAATTAGAACGTAAAAACTTGTTCAAATCTCCAATTAGAATTTAAAAATAAAAAACTATAATTGAGTAGATAAATTAAAATTTAAAAGTTTAAAAATTAAAACCCTCCTCCTTTTTTTGGGGTTTCGGACCGGCTATTAAATTGAATAATTGAATTTTCTAGAAGGCGGAGTTAAAATTGTACACAAACAACTTGTTACATGCACAATTTTGGTTTGAAATTTAAATTTTATTTTATATAAAGAAATTAAAAGTTTAAAGTTAAATATCATTTACTTGATTGCATGCAATTTCGACGTACTTATTTTGTATAAAAAAATGAGCGTCTTGTTAATCTTTGAAATACATTAACACTTCCAAAATATCTTATTTGAGTCGGCTCCTGACTTCTAACAAAACCTTTTTACCTGTATTAAAAGCAGACTCTGAAGCTACCGTGCTAATCGGAGATGTTAGTAGATCTTTTGCTATGGCGAAAATAATCGGATATCTTTGTTCATTTGTTCGCCAAATTCAAGTAAATCAAATTCTAAAGAATTAGCAGACTCCACATTTTTAAGTAAATCTTGTTGAAAATACATTTTCAGTTCTTCAGGTATTACAGGCAAACCCAATTCAGTACAATTAGGAGACATATTGTAAGAAGAAGTTCCTTGTGTTTGACTTATTTCTTCCATTAGATTTTATAATTCTACTTTGTCGCCTCCAAGTGTAGTCACACGTGATGGTGCATATTGTGTGTGACTAATATTAACTCCTAATCGTGCTACATATATGATATACATGCTTACTAACGTAGTTTCTAAATTATTGTAAGTGATAGGGGTTTCCAAATTCAACGAGCTATTAATTTTTGAAACAAGAAGTTTCGTACCCTTTAAATTGTAACGCTTGTCCATTACGTACGCTAAGAGAAATAACATAGATAAATCTTCCCAATATTTTCTAAATTTTATTTCCATACCAATTATCATATCAACAAAAAATGAGTCATTTTTATAACTAAAGTTCTTGCAATAACATAAAGACGTTTAAGAACTCTTGAACTAGTTGGGTAGTATACCCCAGATAATATGTTGGTTGAATGGTAAAACTTGTCAAAAATCTTTTGACTTTAAAATCAGCTTCCCAATCCGATTCTATTGATAAATGATCATTTTCATTCCTAAGTGTTCTATTGTTATAATACTTGGTTATGGTGTGTTGATAACTTTCACATGATTTAAGTAACAAATATGCAGAGTTCCACCTCTGGCCTACGTCGCTGATGAATTTCTTAGGAACTAAACAATATTGTGAACACATCTCTTCAAAGTATTGTTTTCTACTCTGTGATATAGTCATGTGCACTAATGCATCTCTAACTTTATTCATTTGATCTTTAATATGTTTCATTTCATCTTGAACAACTAAATTTAAAATATGACAAACAATTTAACGTGGAATAAAAAATCACCAAATTACGAATTAAGAATTCTACATAACTTATCTACTACATACTTATTTACACTAGCATTATCGAAAGTAAATGATATCGAATTTTACTTTTCAAACCATATTCCCTAACTATTTGCATTATAACATTAAATAGGTTGACTGTGTTACGAGGAAATTCTATAATTTTAAAAGCGATAATTTTTTTATACATAACTCAAAGTGGATCAATTTAGTGTGCAGTTGCAGTAATATAACCTTTTTATTTAGAGTCCCTTTGGTTTTCATTTTTATCAATTTCTTCTACAGTTTTTTTGACTATTTGTAGAGCCCACAACACATTTTTCACTACAGCAGCCTATCATCTTTGACCCGTTCCACTGTTTGTACAGTAATTTTTGCCAAAAAATCATCATTTTAACGAAAACCAAACGGACGCTTAATACCTTCCCAAAAATCGAAAGTAAAAGAAATAACACAACCATATTTATTTAAATTGACTATTAATTTTAATAAAATATTCTATAGTATCATAACGCAGAGTGTTTTGACTAATACCAACGTACCTGGGTTGACAATAACGTTTGATGTAGGTAACAAAGTGTTTGTTGTCCATTATGCTTAGCGGCAACTCCGCCTCCGCAACGAATTGAACCATACCCCTTCAATTCTCTTCTTCGGAATACATCCAATTTGAAAGTGTAGATCCAGCAGCAGAACCAGTAGCGGATGAACCAAGTTGTAGTTGACTTTGATTTGATTCAACGAACTCATGCTTGGTCACACACTTGTGAAAGTGACGGTTGAGGTGTGCAGTACCAATGCCCTTTTGTCATGCCAATTGTTGTCCAAAATATTTGCACACTGCTCTGAACTCTTGATTTCGTCAGTTGTTTTTTCAGTTGTGATCAATTTAAAGTGATCCCAACACTTTGCAGCTTTCTTCTTACCTTTTTAAGATTTTCACTTCCCTCTTGCGTCGAGAATATCGAGATCATTTTCTAAGATTTGAACATCCACATCTTCTTCAAAATCGTGTAATTCGATTCGTTGATTTAATGTATCTTCTTCAATGTTATCGGGAATTGGTATATCGTTGAGGGCAGCAAATTCATCGTTGAACTGAGAGTGAGATTGTGGTGTTGAATCATCATGCTCCCCAAACTAGGTGGACCATCAAACAATTCATTAACAAATCTTTGGCAGTTGAGATCCATTCTTTTGTATGTTGAAAATGAGATGTGTATGATTGTAGTATAGGAGGTGATAAGAATATTGAAATAAAATGTGTATAATTTTATAAATAATAAATGGTTAGAATTGAGAGATGTAATGAAAATTTGAGAGATTGAAATGAAATGTAAATAAATAAATTATAGTAATGAAAATTGGAGAGATTGAAATATGTAAGTAATAATTGTATAATTGTAGTAGAGAGCTTGGAACTTGGATTAAGATATAGAGAGTAAAAGAGTCGAGATATTTTTTGATGTGAAAATGTTGAATTATGGGGTATTTATAGGAAGAAAAAAAAACTAAATTTTTGACTGTTGCCCAACGGTCCAATTTGTGACCGTTGGCAACGCCAATGATCACTTTTGGCCAAATTTATTATTTATTTATTTTTTTGGCGAGCCCACAAGCAGAGCGGCTTGTTCGGCTCGTTAGGCTCGTGGGGAACGAGCCATGAGCTGCTTGTTAAACCACGAAGCCGAGCCTCCCTCTGTACATGTTTTCACGGGCATGTGTTTTCAGGAGTCGTGTAAACGAGTTGACGGGCGACTCGAAATGTTTGTCACCTCTACACTTAGGACAACTCCCAATCCTCATACTGATTTTGGGCAGTTGTATAATTGTATTTCAACGTTGAGTACCAAATTTACTTTTTTTCTTTAAAAAGTTGGGGATGTAAATTACCAATATTCCAAATCGTAAGGATTGAGCGAATAAACTGGGAATGGTGGTAAACTGGTGGGGTCCAGAAAAGATTAGCAATGGATGGTGGGCCCCTTTATAGTGAGAAATTGTACACTTGTCTATGGAAATTCCGGCACCTATGCTTATCATATATCATTTTTTCCATGCTTAATTGTCAAAAAGGTTTAATTAATTTTAGTGTTCTCAAGTCTTGGCATGACTAGAGCTCAATTTTACAGTATTTAATTTTGTGCATGTCAGCCTCAGACAATATTATCATAAGCTAACAGCGAAAGGGACACATCGAATATGTGGCTTTTTTACTTGCACTTGCAGGCATTTGTCTCTCAACTTTATCACGAACTATTCTTCTAACATTTTCATAAAGATGAAAAGAATATAAAATCGGCTCTTGATTGAAAATGGCAGTTAATCTGTTACCACTCCTTTAAGAATTTAGAGGTAGACTTGGTTTTTGATCTATATGTATGTTTGATATTGTTTGAAAGGATTATTTTTTTTAAAAATGAATAGTGATTTTTAAGAGAATTGATAATTGAGATTTGATTGAAAAGTTAAATATTGTGGACTTGAATTTTAATAGATGATTAAGATTGAAATGAATATTGTAGAAAAAAAAAAGAGAAAATTTTAAAGAAAATTAAACAAGGACTACGTATGTACATTTTCAATCAAGAATGAAACCTTTTGAAGATTCGGAAACTAACAGAAAGACTGCATATAACTCTAGAAATCGAACTTGCTTATAACTTTTCGCTTTCCCTTGTTTTCTTTTTGGGTACTAAAGGATCTATTTAATCTCCACTTTCCCTTGTTTTCTTTTCTGGTACTAAAGGATCTATTTAATCTCCGTTTTCCCTTGTTTTTTTTTTTTTTGTATCTATTTAATTTCCGCTAAAAAAAATATTATAAATGTTTTAATTCTTAATTTTTGTTGGATAAGTAAATAGTATTTGAGCTTAATACTTTGTAGAAAATAAAGTTCAATCATTTATAATTTATCCTTTTCATTTTTTATTTAACCGTTATTTAATTTTTCCACCTAACAGGCAAGCATACCATACCCGAACCAATGGTCCAATGTAGAAAATTGAAGAAAATTCACACAAGATTGCAATAATAGTAATGAAAATGCTATAAGGTTCGCCTCTCACATGGATGTAGCACAAACAACCCTAATAGTAATAACGTGAACACAAGTTCAAGAATACACACGTCTATTAAACACTGAAATTATTTCTTCATAAATTCTAATCCTATCTATATATTATATTATAATATAATTTCATGATAATCACAAACCTTAAAATCAAACCCTGCTGCTTCCAGATTCAACGCTGCCGGCCGATCTCAATTCTGCAGCTGTCGCGATTGCTTGATATCGAGGCTGTTGAACTTGCTGTGGCGCCCCGATAACTCCTCCTGGCGCTGCTGTGTACATCACCTGTCTACCCACCATTCCGCCATCATAAGCCACCTGAGAGTAACTCGCCTCCGTCATCATAACCGCTCCTCCGCCGCCGCCTGTGGTTGTGGGTCTTACCATCCCGTAACCTTCGGAATACCCAGTTACCTTCTGCGGAGGCAGGGTCGGTGGCACTGTCGCCATGGATGGCACGGCTGGCTGTGGTGGTGGTGGTGGCACTGATGTCATGACATTGTAGACTGGTGGTTGGTCTCGATAAACCTCCGGTGGTATCTTTTGGACGGCGTAGTATCCCTGGCCGTTAGGTCCAGTCACAGGCCTCACAATCGGAGGCGCGTTGTATGCACCCGCTACGGGACTGGGGATAATGTAAACGGGCTGTTCCGGATTCACGGAACTTGCGGGAAATACCCCTCCGCCGCTGACCTGATTTTCGCGCCAATACCCAGTAGGCATTGGCACTCCTCCGGGCATAGTGACCGGAGACACTTTCTCCGGCACTTTATAGTATTCACCGCCGGTGAATCCTCCAGAAAGATTATCATCGCTCATTTTTCTATTTTTCCCTGATTGCTCTTCAAGCCGCAGCTTACGCAGATCCTGAATGTGCTTCTGGATCGGATCTGATCCGATCAACCTCTCCTGTAAATTCGGAACAGCAGTATCCTCCGCCTCCTGAACCTTCCCCACCATTGGAGGCGGCTGAGGAACCATTCCTTTCCCTTTCTCCAACCCAAACAAGAAATCCACATCATTGTTTGGTGGCTGTAGCTGAGGCGAAACAGCCACAACGGCAGGCGGATGTGGCACCGTCAGTACAGGCCCCGTATTTAACGCCTCCACGAACCTCTCCTTTTCCGATTTCACCTCATCCGATCCAAAACTCCTCGATGAAGAATTCAAACTCCCATGCAGATTCGAAAAAATAAACAACCTTAGCTTCGCAGGTTTTGGAGAAACCCTATACAGCCGATCATACTCATGCATCATGTGCCCCAAATCATCATCATTCGTAACCGAGATCAACGCGTCCAGATCTTCACCAGGCAACTGATATTTAAACGAAATATTGTCATTATCACACAAAGCAATCAGCTTCGAAAGCAGAGACCCAAATTTGATGTTTCGATCAACTGCCAAGATTTTGGTCTCACCCCCAATATAAGATAACAGGTTGTCATGAGGACGAGGGTGGATTTTTCCTCCAAAACTGCACATGAACCTGACTTTGTAATTTATTGGCATCTGCCCATCCTCCCATGGCGGTGGGTTTTCAAATTCGATTTCTCGGGATCTTGGCGATGATTCGCCGGATTCCGGGTACGAGTTGTATGAGTTATTCTCCATCGACGGTGGGAAAAGATTTGGATAGTTATGATTTTTTGATGAAAAATCTGTGTTAGTCCAATTGAGTCTCCTGGGTTGTTACATATTTGAGTCTGGGCTATCACACTTGAACAGCTTAGTTGTTCAAATAGAATTGGACTAAAAAAAACAAAATTTTAATTAAATTATTGTTCATTATTTTAAAGCACGAAAATAATAAAAAAATTGGACGAAATCATCATGAAGGACAAAATTTGATAATTGTTGATAATTTAAAAATAAGAAACTGATAAAAAAAATAGAGAACATAAATCTAATAATCTATAAAGATAAGGGACTAATAATGCAATTCAAATGTTGTGCAAATATAACTAACATAGAATTTTCCTTTGGGTAATTATATTTGTACCACAATTTCTTATAATTACACCACATTTGAATTGCATTATTGGTCCATAATCTTTATATATCATTACATTTACATTCTTTATTTTTTTATCAAGTTCTTGTCATTAAATTTTCAACAATTATCAAATTTTGTCATTCATGATTATTTTCGTCCGATTTATTATTATTATTATTATTGTACTTTAAAACAATGGACAAATATTAATTAAATTTTGATTTTTTTACTTATTAAGTGTACAAACGATAAATAAATCTTTTTAATCTCTCTTAATAAATTTTTTGATAGAAATCAATAGAAGAAACGAGATATATAAATTAATGAAAGAATTAAAATAACAATACGATGAAAAAAAGTTAGAGGACATAATGTAATATTGATTAAAGATTATGAACATTTTTTACAATTAAAATATCTTACAATTAAAATGTATTGCACATATAATAAAATGTGTCACAGTGTATTTAGCCTTTTTCCTTTTGAGTTTTTGTTAAAATCCCTATGGTGGACTGAATTTTTGTTCAGTTTTGTTGAGGTGGCAATAGATGATATATGTGATGATTTTTGTGTGAAGGGGTTAGAAGGTAATGTTATAGAGTGGCGCCGGAGAATTTGTGTTGGCCACGCGGCATTGATTGAGAGGAGAAATTTCTTTATAGGTCACCCAACTTGTTTGTTGCAAGCTCGGTTGTCCAACTTCAATTTGTTTTTGTTTTGATCAAATTTGCATTTGTGTTTCAGCTTAAACATTTCTTTTACGTGTTTGATTTACATGGCCGCCAAACATTTGTGTGGCATTAAATTAAGGGTAATTGACAGAAAATATCCCTACTTTTGACATAAATTGTGCGAAACATTCCGATTTCCGACGTTTTGATTTTTTACACAAAAACGTCAAAACGTTTCCATTTTTTTTTTTGCAAGACGTCATTTATGTTATTTTTAACTCCTCTCCACCGTCAATTTCAGTTTTCATAATAGACCTTCAAAACTTTAAAGGGCATTGTCCAAAATAAAATTAACACGTTTCATTTTTTTTCGTCTCAATTGTTAACTGCTATTAAATATTATTTAAAAATAAATTCATAAATATTTTTATTTAAAAGAATAATGTAAAAAATGACAAATGACCAACTCTTTACCATCAGAATAACGATTGCAAAAATAGAACAAAAAGAATTGGAAATGTATCAATGAATCTTCACATTTCAGTATGAATGTTAATGTTGAAAAGAATAAATAGAAAGTTTCTGAAGGACGAATATAGTTTGAAACAAATATGGTTCTCAACATCCCTACGTTTAAATAGCTTTGGTGAAGAACGTGCCAACATTTGAAGATCTTTGGCGGTAAACATCTCTACCTTTAACACATTTTGCACAAACCGTCCTACCTAAAAGGTTTGGCGTGTAACAGCTTTGTCTTCTTCTTTTCTCCAACTTGTTAAAAACGCAAATCACAGTGCATTCATCGTACACAACAGCCTATAGTCTACAAATACCCTCATTATCACAGTGACGTACACCAATTAATCCTCATGATTGGAAAAATTTTGAAAAAAAAAAATTTGAACCCATTTAAAGCATATTATTGCATTTTATTACTAACACACAATTATTAATGTCAAAATTGCAAATCATTATTGCTCAAACACTCACTTCAAAAGTACAAAGAATGTTGCAAAACTCACTGTAAATGGGTGGGTTATCATCTGACTCTTGAAATCAAAGTAAACATCCTTGAAGGATGATGATTTTGAGATTTTAACATCAATAATTGAGAAAAAAAATGTAAAAATCAGTATGGCCTTTTCTCCACAATCAGTTGAATGAGGAAATATTGTAGATAAGAAGGAACTAAAAAAGGAAATACTATAAATACCCACTCTTCACCTTCAATTTTCGACAGTAAAGCTCGTGTAGAGCAGCAGAGACAGTCGTTGAATTTTGAAGAGGTTCTGGCAGTATGTTGGTTTGATGCTTAGTTCACGTTTTTAAAAAAGGAAATGAAATGGTTTAACTATGTTTTAACGAAAATGCCCCTCAATGTTTTAATTGTTTACTGTGCAAAGCCAACTTGGCGGTTGAAAGGTTTTAAAAGTAAGAGAAATGACGTCTTACACAAGAAAATGGAAACGTTGGGGCATTTTGTGCCAAAAACCATAATTTTAAGATGTTTTCCACAATTCATGTTAAAGGGAAACTGAAATGAATAAATTGAAAATTATGTTCCCTTGTTTGGCTATTATTATAATTTAGATTTTATTATAAGTCAAAGTCAACAATTAATATCAATCACATATTCTATGGGATCCACAATTTTATAAGCATACATTTTATCAATTTCTATTAAAATTCACTTAAAATGTGAATTTAATCCCCACCAAAAAGGGGTATATCTTTTTTATATCTTTCTATTTTGTTTGACGATTAGATACTAGTAAAGAAACTAAATCCACATTTTTACTCAAATTTATTTTCAAGTACACATTATATGATTTACAATTTTTATCAACTTTTCAATTACATATTTCAATCAATTTTCATCAAAATATATTAAAAATTTGAGCTAAACCAAACATGTACTATGTGATTGAGTCAAGAATTCTAGATTTTTTTTTTTTTCTTTCGATCTTCTTCAACTGTTTGAATTAGATATTATGCTACTTTACCGTATAATCATAATCCGTTTGATTGCAAGCATAGAATAGGAGTAGAAAAAATAAGTTACAGAGAATTGAATTGACAAGAACTTATTTTTCATGGAAAGTAGGAATTTGAGTGTGTTTGATTGAAAGGCAAATTGACATTTAAAAAGTGTGGTAAATATGGAAAATGAATTTCCAACTAAACTCAAGAATAATATTTTTCTTGTTTTCAAGAAAAAGTATATAAATCGAGACAAGACGGAAAAAAATTTCACTTGACAAAAACACAATCAAACGGATTAAAGGTGGAATTTCATAGCATTTTCATGGAATTCCACCAATCGAACGAAGCTTAAGATGTTACACATTTCGTCAACCTAGTTGGATGTGTTACACACGATATAACAATCTAAAATATAGATATTGACTGTATGGTGAATTTTAGACAAATGAAATCAGGATGATCAATATGAAATAAAATCCTTGTTTGATTTTCATTAAAATTTTCTCATTTTTCTACAGTATACAATCTCAACCATTCAGTAGAAATCAAGTCCATAATATTTGACTTTTCAACCAAATTTCAACAATTCATTCCCTTAAAAATTACTGTTCATTAAAAAAAAATTCATTTTAATCAGAATTAAACACACACGTCTTTTTACTTGGATGACCCCACCAAAATGTTCCCTGCCCTCCATCCGATAGTCACACGCAAGAGAGGCAAGTAAAGGTGCATGAATGCCAAGTTGCGGCTAGTAATTAAGTGGAGTATTGGAGAAGGAATTTTAGAATGCCCAAATGTTAAGGGGCACACTAATGGACACCATCATATAGTTTTAAGTTGGATGACCCCACTAAAATGTTCCCAGCCCTCCATCCGATAGTCACGTGGAAGAGATGCAAGTAAAGGTGCATGAATGCCAAGTTGCGGCTAATAATTAAGTGGAGTATTGGAGAAGATATTTAAGAACGCTCAAAGGTTAAGGTGTTCACAAATGCGGTGGAGAAGGAATTTAAGAACGGTTAGATATTTTTCATTATTTTGTATGTTCATATTTTATTTTGCAAATACTTTACCGTCTCAACAAGTGTTTGTCGCTTCGCAACGGGACACACATATTCGAATGGTTGCCTCCATTTAGGAATGGCAATGGATCGAGATCGCCCCGCCCCGAACTCGAAATATGTCGACCTCGCCCAGCCCAGCCCAGCCTAGCGATTGTTTGCAAGGCGAGTCGCGAGTCGGGGCGACTTATCCGCCCTATCAATGTTTCGAAAATTATTATTTTTTTTCCAAAATTGGTAATGAGATTTTTGGTGAAAACTTAGACATCGAACTAGTTAGAGTTTTTAAATTTGAACTTTAAAGATAATATGTATATATTTGAAGAAAAAAAATCAATAAACAACATAATGATATAGTGGTTGTATATTCCCATACCCCTAAATCCCGCCAAGGTTCAATTCTTCTGGACCTCATTCAATTTATTTTTAGTTTCTCATTCTAATTTTTTTTTTTTAAAAAAAATCGAGTCACGTGGCGGGTCGGGGCAGGGCCGGCCAGAACCCGCCCCAAAATACTCCGCGGGGCGAAAAACCACCCCGCGAACCCGATGGGGCGGGTTGTTTCGGGTAATTCGGATTTTTTTGTCATCTCCACCTCCATCTCTATAAATTCTGAGTGAATTTTCATTTGCAAAACACATTCATTCTTCCTATTCTTCTCCCTTTCTTTTGGCATCATCAGATATTTTACAGTGTCTTCTTGGTTTGAATAGTCACAATTTGAATCAAACACCTGCATTGTATCTTGAAAGAGATTTTTCTTGAAACCCCATTGTGACTTTATTGGATAGGGGAGAAACATATCTTAAAAGATAGTGATTTTCGTACTTTGAAATTCGTTAGTTTTTTCAGATTTTCCTACATACTTCACAACAAGAACGTCCAAATGTTCAGGTACCCACAAATGAGTTGTACATTTGAAAGCCCTCCCCTCCTGATGTAAACCACGTAGCAATTGTAGCTACGCAACCCACAAATTATTGGAATCGACCCAAGAACGTCAAAGAACCACGATTTAGAGATTGATTCAAATTAATTGAACCAAGAAACCAACACAATCGATTGATATGTTGACCTCTTGATCACAATAAAAATAAATTTCACCCAAGATTTGAACAAACAAGAATAACTCGCAAGTTCAGATTTTATTCAATGAAGAATAAGGTTGTGAAAGCAAAATAGTCTCTCAATAATAATATCAAAGTTGTGTTTTTTTTAAGTCTCCTTTAAAATCAATAGAAAAAACGTATAAATAAGCAAAATAAACATAGTCGCTAATTAGGCTCAAAATAGAATTCTAATTAAAGTAAAATAGATAAAATAACTAAAACTGGAAAAAGGATAAAATCAGCAAAATTCTATCCGCTCCATATTTACGGCGGTGTGAGATAGGTTACGGCCGTAAGTCTAATTTTCCTGGAAATCTTATTTTCGACAGAGAGACAGTTATGGTCGTAACTTTAAGCAGAATATAATTTACGGCCGTGAGGATTGTTTTTACGGTCGTAATGGCCTGACTGCAACATTTTCGTTATTCTTGGTCTCCAACTTGATTTTCGTACTTGAGCCCAACATGAAACTTGCCTCTTTAGTCCCCAAGAATGTGTTTTCATCCATTGTTGCTTGAAAACTTGTATTCGGGATCTGGATCACATCATTCCCTTCTTCTTCAGGATGATTCGTCCCGAATCATAGCTTGATTCATGGTGTTTCAGTGCACCGCCTGGATCAAAAGGAAAGTTCTTGCCTCCATTACATAGGATCAACCAGTAGTATTCTAATACTTGAATTGGATGGAGGAGTCGAAATATGAACTTCCTTGGCCATATGTGGAGTGGCTCAAATCTCCAAGTATATTCAACCTGCAAGAAAGATTTAAGCAAAATAGGGTGGGGAATGTTAGTTTCACCAAGTACAAGATAGGGATCCTTATACTCATGGTGTATCATCTCCAAATCCTCTTCCCTAACAATGAGGTCCTTCTCTTCACCTACTTCCTTTGTTGCAATTTCTTCTACATTTTTAGTTTCAACCACACCTTCATCCTCAATCACCTCTTTCACAATTTTATTTCCTTGTTCATTCACCTCCTTACTACCCAATTCTTCATCTTCTACTTCAAAATTTGGAATTTGATCAACCGTTTCTAGTTTCAGCTTTCCCTCCTTCTTCTCAACATCCCTATCTCGAGGATCCTCTTGCAATCTCACTACAACTTTCCTCTCACTCTCTTTTTTACCTTCCTCGAATCGTCTAGTGCTTCCTCGAGTGTCAATCCATACAGTGTGAATGTTTTCCCTCTCGTAAGAATCCTGTAGCGCCCCAAGTTCTAAATACCGGTTCGCCACGTCATCGTCTGATCTAACTTTTCGAATTATATTTTAGCGGAAGAAATAACTGAAATTCATTTTTGGCAACATTAAAAAAAAAAACTGTAATGGTCGATAAAATTTATAACATTTATGAAATAATTCAAAATAACGAATCGAACCATTAATAATACAAAACATTCGACAATGCTATAATTTCTCAAATAATTGAAAATCTCAAAAATAGTCAAAGTTTAGAAATATGGATTATCAAAATAAGATTCTCAATTATTTAATGACTATTGCCACTATCATCCATCATTGGCCACCTTCTCCGAAATCTGCAAATGTTGTTAAAAATAGACATGAGCATTTCATAGAAATACTCAGTAGACTCATCGCCAATTAATTAATCTACAATATAATTAAACACATAAATGCAGGCTCTTTAGAAACATAGGGTGTGGGTAGTCTCTTCTTGTGCATTCAAGCACTGAGCTTCTCTTTAAAAAAACATAGGCTCTTTAAAAATCATTGGGTGTGGGTAGTCTCGTCTCGTACACTTAGGCACGTATGTTATGCATAACATCATCATTTATCTTGCAAGATATTCTCTTCTTTCTTTCTCATGCATTTAAGCAAGTAAGTTATGACAAACATAACAACATAATTATTTCCGAAGAAATACATTCTCGTCTCTTTTCATAAAAATGACTTTCACATAAGTCACATAACATACACATTCACATGCAATCATAATTTAAATCAATTAATAGGGGCGAGTCTACCTTAAACTTGACGAGTGCAAAGTTGAGCGGGAAACAACTCCAATTCCTTAATTCTCCGTACGCTTCGTCTAGCCAATTAGAAAATAAGTTAAATTAGTCTTTTGAAATTTATAGTTTAAAATGATAAATTACAATTTGGGGGCTGAAATTGATAATTTGAAAGTTGAGAGATTAAAATGAATATTTTGAAAGTTGAGGGACTAAAATGAATACTTTGAAAGTTGATGAACTAAAATGAATACTTTGAAAGTTGAGAGACTAAAATGAATATTTTGAAAGTTGAGGGACTAAAATGAATACTTTTCAAAAGTTGAGTTGAAACTCGAAATGGATATTAAATTGTGGGGATTGTGATAAGAAATTTTAAAAATGAAAGGCTTCTAAAAATCATTTAAAAACTTAAGGGCTGAAATTATAAGTTTTAAAACATAGGGACTGATTTAAATCATTTTGCAAAATTTGGGGACCAAAGTGCAATTTTCGAAAATTAAAATCTTAAAACCTAATACTACTCCCTCCTTCCCCCAAATTCAGACAGAGAGAAGCGAGAGAAGAGAGAGAGAGCGAAGTGCGCTACTTCGCGCCCTGTCCGCTGGTGATTCACCGGCGAAACGCAGGCGCAGAGAGGCGGTGAGCTGCGGTCAAGATGGGTTCAAGTCCTTTGGGATTTTGGTGCATTTTGGGTGCAAAACCGAGGCTCGAATCGCGATTTTTGGAGTGAAATCTCTGGTGAACCTCCGGTTGAAGCAGCGGCGGTAGAAGGTGAGTAGTTTAGGTAAGTTATGTTTGGGTTTTGGGTTTGATTTTTAGGTTTGGGCAGTCCTGGTTCGTGGTTGGTGGTGGGTTCGAAAGGGGTGGGGACAATGATGTGGTGGTGTTGGTTGAGGCGGTGATGGTGGTTTGATAATGGTGGTTGGCCGGTTATGGTGGCAGTGAAGTGGTTATGGTGTCTGCGTGTGGTGGTGGCGGTGGTTGTGGTTTGGGCGTGGTGATGATGGTGGTGATGATGAACGGTGGTGGTGGTTGGTTCGAAAATGGTGGTGATGGTGATGCGTTGG
Source organism: Ligustrum vulgare (assembly GCA_963555705.1). NCBI lineage: Eukaryota > Viridiplantae > Streptophyta > Magnoliopsida > Lamiales > Oleaceae > Ligustrum > Ligustrum vulgare. The sequence continues at coordinate 28,516,914 of OY743186.1, read as the reverse complement.
TGGCAGTTGTGGTTGTGGTTTGGGCGTGGTGATGATGGGGTCTTGGCAGTGAGCTGGTGATGGTGATGATGCTGCAATGGCTGCGTGAGTGGCGTGGAGGTAGCAGCTAGGTGGTGATTGGTGGCTGGAGATGGAGGTGGTGGTTCTAGGTGTATGCTGGAAATGGTGATGAAGGAGGAAAAAGGGTACGTTACCTGTATGGAGTTGGGAGGCTGGGATGGTGATGCTGAAATGGGTTGGATTGTGTAGTGTATAAGAGAGTTTGGTAGGTATGGTGTAGTATTGGATTGATGTGATAGATGGGGTTGGTGGTGTGAAAACCTAGGCAAGTAATGCACGTAGTTCGAGGAAAATTCACACGCGAATTCAACGGGTCGGAAGGATGCATCTGATAAAATGAACTTTACGTAATTTGGGATTAAAAATGATTTTGAAAATAATAATTTAAATAAAATAATAAAATTTTGGAAATTCGGAATTAAATTTAAAATCGGACGAACTTACTATTTCTCGATTTGGCTAGACGAACGCGTCGTGACGTTAACTAAAAAAATGGATGAGATCGCAGCGATACCGTTTTCATGATTTTAAAATAAGTATTAAATACGTAAAAAATCTTGGTCGCTACAAATCCTGTATATGTGCATACTCTTATAATATATTGCTTCCCTCATACAACTCCACGATTTTCCCAACAAAATATGACAAGATTTTATAGGCACTGCATCACAAAATACGTCATCAATATATTTTCCACGGGTGATAGTCACTAGGACTTGCTTGGTTACATGGAACTCTCCAAATTCCCTCATCCACGTCGCACAATAAGGTCTACTATGCGGTATTAGTGATAATCCTAATTTTTCAACCGTGGTGATATTAGCAAAATTAGTGAAGTACTCTCTATCAATTGCCAAACTGCACACCTTCTCACCCACATAACATCTAGTTTGGAACAACGAACCCGGATCATAATCCATCCCTTATGATGTAGCTTTCAAAAATTTGCGAGACTCAAAATAAGATGGTCCAGATATTGACAAATATCAAGAAGGAATTTAATGTTGACTCGAAAAGGAAAAACAATATCAAGAATTTTAAAGAAATTCAAGAAAGTGGTTCTTGAATTTGACTCGAAAGGAAAGAATATCAAGAATATTGTATAAATTCATGAAAGTGGTTCTTGAATTTTGACTAGAAAGGAAAGAATATCAAGAATTTTAATTTGACTTGGAAGACAAGGATTTATCAAAAATTTAAGGAAATTCAAGAAAGTGGTTCTTGAATGGAAATATATATATATTTTTTTAATTTTAGGTGAATTTTTGAAATAAATAAAAAAAAAATAATCTTTTTTTTTATATAAATTCGAAAATTCAACAACGAACACGACAAGACAAACAAAACTTAATTCAGATAAGAATTAAGCAAAACAAACACTTTTGAAATTTTTTTGGAACGATTTTCTGGATTAAAGACTCAACAAACTCAAGAACAAGAAGAACGCAAAAACTGAAAAACAAAACACTCAACAAGATATGGATTATTTTTGTGGGACTCGATGATAATCATAGAAAACAAACTGGATAGAAAACTCAAGAAAACAAAATAAAGATATAACCTTGATTTTTGGAGCCTAAGCTCTGATATCAGATGATGCAAACCACGTAGCAATTGTAGCTACGCAACCCACAAATTATTGGAATCGACCTAAGAACGCCAAAGAACCACGATTTAGAGATTGATTCAAATTAATTGAACCAAACAACCAACATAATCGATTGATATGTTGACATCTTGATCACAATAAAAATAAATCTCACCCAAGATTTGAACAAATAAGAATAACTCGTAAGTTCGGATTTTATTCAATGAAGAATAATGTTGTGAAAGCAAAATAGTCTTTCAATAATAATATCAAAGTTGTGTTTTTTTTTTTTAAGTCTCCTTTACAATCAATAGAAAAAGCGTATAAATAAGCAAAATAAACCTAGCCTCTAATTAGGCTCAAAATAGAATTCTAATTAAAGTAAAATAGTTAAAATAACTAAAACTGGAAAATGAAATAAAATCAGCAAAATTTTATCCGCTCCATATTTACGACCGTGTGAGATAGGTTACGGCCGTAAGTCTAATTTTCCTGGAAATCTTATTTTCGACAGAGAGACAGTTACGGTCGTGATGGATGTTGGTTACGGCCGTAACTTTAAGCAGAATATAATTTACGACCGTGAGGAATTTTTTTACGGCCGTAATGGCCTGACTGCAATATTTTCGTTATTCTTGGTCTCCAACTCGATTTCCGTACTTGAGCCCAACATGAAACTTGCCTATTTAGTCGCCAAGAATGTGTTTTCATCCATTGTTACTTGAAGATTTGTATTCGGGATCTGGATCACATCACCTCCCTTAGGAGAGTGGGTGGGCAGGGCAATGGGGTTCACCTACTCGTAATCAATCATAACCCGTCACATGGGTGGGTGAGGAGATGCTGTTGTGCTCCTGTGGGCACCGTAACTTTTCTGTTGAAGAATGCATGACTTAACGTAGTGATGGCAAAGAATCGAGTTTGGATCATATCAGCTTGATCCAAATCTGATCCACGAGATTTCTGACCGAATTGGATTGAATCAAAGAAAAAATTTTGGATCGAACCAAATCAAACGGTAAAAAAATTTCATTATTTATTTTCGTTAACAACAAATAAGTCAATATACAATTCATACAAAAACTAAAATAATATACAATTCATACAACAAATCAATGCATATATAGAGAACTGGAGATTTTGTACCAAATTCAACAAAAAATAAATATTTTAGATTTAGTAATTAAATATTTTACACAAAGTTTTTTAACTTAAAAAAAAAAAAAATTCGGTTTGCAAATCGAGAGTTTTTTGGATCTATATTAAGGTGAAGAACCTTTGTGATCAGCTGGAGGCTTTTGGTATGAAAAACTATGATGTCAATAATCTTAGTCAGATCATGAAGGGTATAATTTTCGAAATATGATGGGTGGATCGACGAATCAAATAGATTTTTTTTTTTTTTTTTTGCAATCTCTACACCACTACACTTGTTAATGCCATCAAGGAGATTGATGAGTTTCGAATCAACTCAAAGTTGGTTTGAACTTTAGTAAGGGGTAATTAGAGAAATTGGATGAACTAAAGTAAATTGGGATCAGATAAATGCATTCTAGACGCAATTGCAAATGACGGAAGTGAAGGACAAACAAGGAGACGTGGCCAATGGTTAAATTGAAGAGAATCAGAAGTTGAGAGACTAAATTGCATCAAATCAAATGATGAATGGCTTGCCCGATAAAAACTTGAGGACCAAAAGGAGGCTGACCAAAGTAAACCCAAGCGATCTTATTACACCCATGTGATTGCCCATGGTTAAATTTTAATTGTAGGGACATAAACAAGTTGACGGGTTAACTACACAAATACATAACTTTTAGTTGCTATTTTTTAAATAACAGGTATTTTAAAATATATTTTAAAAATAAAAAACATATTTTCAAAATAGGTTGATGATGAATCCTACCATATAAGTTTAGGATCCGGTGTCGATCACCACGTAAATTGCCTGTTTGGTAGTGGACCCTACATAACTATGTATTCTGACTTCCAATCAGCTATAGTAAAATAATCAACTCATCCATTCATTAAATTTCATATCTACCATGGCTTTTGAAAAATATTACATTGTTCTACCTCAACCTAAAAAGTGATAGTAAGAATCGAATAGTCTATGCAAAAAAATGCCTGATGCAAGCCTGACTCCCACTGTGAAATACTCAGCCTTTTGCACGCTAGCATGTCCCATGATTTGCTGTAAATTTTCTAATCCGTGCAAGTTTTTGAACTCCGAATTTCAATTTTACAATTAATTAGTAACTAATTAATTTATAAAGTATGACAATTTTATTACTAAAATTAATTAAATTAACTATAGATTATAATTAATTACTATTGTAACTGAATTTTATATTACAAGTCATTCGAAATTTCATTTTCTTTAAAATTAATTGATTAATTATAATTGCTAATAATGATTTTGCAAAAACATGAAAGATTTAATTGCTAAAATTATATGAATTAGTTACAAATTATAACTAATTACGATTGAAACTTAATTATATATTACAAGTCACTTGAAATTTCATTTTTTAAAAAATATTAATTGAACTTAGTTAAAAATTATATTTAATTACAATTGCGACTTAATCTCAAATTTGCAATTAATCACAATTATAGCTAATTAATTACTACTGTAAGTTAACTGTATATTACATATCACTTGAAATTTCATTTTTGATTAAAAATTAATTACAATTTGTAATTAATTACAATTGTAACTCAATTATATTTTTCCTTTGTTTTACTATGTATCTACAAATTTTAATTAATTAAGTTTGTAATTAATTTAAATTGTAACTTAGTTTAATTTTTGTACTTAAATCATTGGATTCTCTTAACGGGAGTCCGTAAGACTTTCTCTCAATGATATTCAAAGTAATTAATTATAATTGCAAAAAAATTACATTTTGTAATGAATTACAATTGCAACTTAATTTCAGTTTTGCAATTAATTATATTCTTTGTTTTTCTTTTTAGATTAATCGATTTAGTTACAAATTTTAATTTTGAATTATAGTTTGTAAACTTACAATTGTAACTTAGTTTCGATTTTGCATTTAAACCATTGGATTCAATTACAGGGCGTTCATAACACTTTCTCTCAATTATACTTAAAGTAATTAATTACAATTGTAATTAATGAATTTTGTAAAACATGATAGATTTAATTGATGAGATTAATTGAAATAGCTACAAATTGTAATTACAGCTGAAAATTAATTGTAACTCAATTATATATTACAAGCGACTCAAATTTTTTTTCTTTTAAAATTAATTGAATTTTGAACTAATTAAAACTGTAACTTAGCCCTTGTTTGATCCCCATTAAAATGATATTTTTGGGGGAATATATTTTAAAATAGTGATTTTTTAAGAATGTGTGGCTAAAAGTAAGAGGAAGAAAAATATATTGAAGACTGTGTGGTTGAAAGAAAGAGAGTGAAAAATGTGTTAGAATATTCTGTAATGAATTACCGTTTGTAAATAATTATAATTGTAACTTAATTTCAATTTTACAATTAATTAATACTCTTGTACTAATTAATCATTCGAAATTTCATTTCACCCTGTTTACTTGGTTTCGAAATAAATTACTTATAAAAACTTGAATATACTCGGTCTTTTTAGAGAAGTAAGAACACACTAATTTGTACCTTTCATTTCATTAGATGGGATTTCATTTAGATTTTGAACCTCATCATCCAAGAATTCAACTTGAGTTGATGATTAAAGTGATACATAGCACCTGGAAGATTTTTAGTTGATGAAACTTTACAGAGAATAAAGACATTTTCCCAATACACAAGACCCAGATCCTGAATACATTTATGTTGTTCAGGCACAAGCCTCTCTCTTGGACAAAATTTCTATTTTTCATGGCTTCAACAATGGGTTCAAGAAAGCATGGAATTGCATTATCATCAAAGTAAATGGATGATTTGTTAGAAAATTTATCACAGATAATTATTTATCTATGATCCAAAATAAATCATCATGCTAAATTATCAAGAATTAATTAACTTAAGTGGAAGCGTACCTTAATCAAACGTGATTCACGATAAACGATTCGGTTGGTTGGATCTTCTAAATCGATACGTAGTCCTTATTTTCTCTCTGATGATGGGATGTCAGACAAGATGAACAGTACGTAGGATTCAGGGACCATAACCGACTTTATATACTGAATTGTCAATTAACCTAATCCGGCCCATCATGAATTAGGTAATGACCTGGTATCTACACATAAAAGCTCATACATTTAATTAGATGCATTAAAGCCCGATATATCAAATCCTTATTAGATCACTTTAATTGGGCTTAACCAAATTGATAGCCTTTTATTCAATACACAATAATTCACATATAAGCCCACACGATTGATTAAAATCCTTACAATCTCCCACTTGGGCTATATGTGTAACCTTACAATTGTGTATCAATCATAACCTTATGAGTACTCAGAATTTTGCTATCATTACTGAATGCATCCCCAAACAATCCGGTCCATTAATTATATCAACATATGATCAAAGCGGCTTTCGCTACATTAATCGTAACTAAACCTTCAATGGTCACGTATATCAACATAACTGAATGACATGGATGAAGTATGGATGTGTAGCATGGAAATTACATGTAATGTGATCTTCAACATGCCTATTTCCAACTGGTCCGACTTAAGTGAGATCATCCTTAAACAAGTTCAGAGATAATAAACCTGAAACCTTATAGCTGTAAATAACTTCAACTTTAAATTGTATCCAAAAGGACAATAAATGTGTCTAATGCACCCAAAATACAAACTCCCACTGAAACCGAATATCCTTAAGAAATACAACACCCATATGAGTAATGTATTCATGAAAGACCTTGGGTTGTAATACTTTAGTAAGCGGATCCGCAATTATGGAGTTTGTCCCAATGTGCTCTTATTGACACGTGTCCACGCTGAACTGTATCCTTCACAACCAGGAACTTATGTCAATGTATTTTGACTTAGTTCAGCTCCTGTTGTTACTGGAATATAAATCTGCTGAGTTATTGTCACAATATAACTTTAGTGGTCTTTCTTTACCGTACAAAATATGCAGCCTTGTGACAAAATTTCGCATCTATATTCCATAATTAGATGCCCCCAAAATTGCTACAACTGTGCTGCCAAGTGAAAGAAGCTAAAGTGTCTGTTAAGCACTCCATCCGGAAATAGCTCCTCCAACCAGCAGATAAATGTAGCCTTATGTGGATCTTTTACTTTCTTGGCATCTAGAAAAAATCGGAATCATAATACCATATGATCTCCAACTGATCCGATTTTCTGTATGTGAGCATGTAATCTTTTGTTCTCTTTAAATACTTTATAACTTATGTTTGGCTGCTTTCCGAATGATCCATCTCAGGGTTACTTAAATATCTCCTTAGTATCCCAATAACGTATGCAATATCCGAACGCATACAAATTTGAGTATATATCAGATTCCCTATAGCTTAACTATATGGGAGCCTCTGCATTTCTTTAACTTTAAGATAACTTTTCGGGCATTAGTCGAGACTAAATTTGTCTCCCTTAGCGATAGGGCTGTCCCCTGATTTACTGTCTTGCATGCCAAACCTCTTAAGTACTTTATCGATATAGCCCTTTTGTGACAATCCAAGAATACCCCGAGAATAATCCCGGTGTATCTGAATTCCTAATACAAAAGAGACGTCACCAAGATTTTTAATCTCAAAATTCATTGACAAAAATCTCATAATTTTATGTGACATGCCTATATCATTAGTGGCAAGCAATAATCAACATATAAAACCAGGACAATATACTTACTCCCACTGAACTTGTAATACAAACAACCATCAACAACATTAATCTCAAGACCAAATGAGATAATTACTTGATGAAATTTGTATTACCCTTAACGGGACGCTGGCTTGAGTACATAAATGGATTTCTTTAATTTGCAAACTATATCGTCCCATCAATGTCACCATTGAGAAACGCCACCATAGTATCCATTTGATGTAACTCGAGGTCAAAATGTGCAACAACCTAACTTTCTTGAAAGAGTCTTTCATTGAAACCGAAGAGAAAGTCTCTTTATAATTAATGCGATCATTCTGTGTAAAGCCCTTAGATACAAGATGAACTTTATATCTTTCCACATTACCTTTCAAATCCCCCTTAGTTTAAAAATCCATTTAAGACCAATGGGCTTCGTACCTTCTGGTAATGGGACAAGATCCCAAACTTTATTGTCTTGCATATGCTTATACTCCTTATTTATGACATCAATCCACTTTTGAGAGTTAGAACCCTGCATGGCCTGATGGAATTGATTGTACCATCTTCCACCATTCCATTATTTCCTTATGTTCTTGGAAAAATACTATTTAAATTATCCAGAATAGCATTTTTTCCCTTTCTCTCGTGGATCTCCTTAATGGCTTTAGTTATTGAGGTTGTTGAGTTTGTACTTCTGAAATTTACTTTATTTTGGATGGGAGGTTCTTCAACATTGTCTAGTTGAGGTTCCGATTATGCTTCTTGATCAATGACATGCATAAAAACTTGCACATTGTCAAAAGCAACAATAGGAATCGAAACCGATCCTTCCTCAACTTCTTCCTTAAAGACAATATCTTTAACCTTATTTCTCCCCCCAAACTCAACTTCCTCAAAAATGTTGCATTTCCCATTTCAAAAGTTGACTTAAGTGTGGGATCTTAAAATTAATAGCCCCTTAAACGCTCAAAACAATTAATAAAGTAGCTGCTTACTATTTTGGAGTCCAATTTCTTTATGTGGTTTCTTTTATTTTGGACCTTTAACAACTTTATGTTCTTTACTTGCTTTCTTGTCCTTATCTTTAGAGGTGTTTTCCAAGTGAACACTTTCAGTTCTGTCCTGCTTCAACTTTTCTTCCTCTTGAACACAAAATAGAATGAACTCATTTAGAGTTCATTTCTTCCTTTGATAGTTACAACTGACCTTAAATTGACTGAATTGTGCAAGAAGCTTTCACACTATGAAATGAGCTCATTGAGAGTCCATTTCTACTTTGACAGTTATAACTAACCTTAAATTAACTATATTGCGCAGGAAGCGATATCAATACCAAATGCACGAGCAAGTCATTAGACGAGTCGAGTTTTAGTTCCTTAAGTTTTGAAGCAGTTTGAGATATCTACATGATGTACTCCCTTATTTTTCCATTGCCTTTATACTTTATTGAAATCAAGCTTTGGATAAGCGTGTTTGTTTCAGGCTTATCGTTTTTCACAAAACGTTTCTTAATTTCGGCAAGGAATTCATTGGCATCATTTACCTCCGCAGATACTATGCCACTAAAGTCTTCCGGAATGCCACACTTAATGATCATGAGACTCACGTAATTTAAGCAATCCCATTTCTCAAAGTTCCTCATTTGATTAGATAAACTTTCATCCGTAAGAGGAGTAGGTAGCTCAATCCTTAGTACACGGTCTAGATCCATGCAGCCAACGAAAAGTTAATGTTCTTGTTTTGATCCTTGAAGTTTGTTCCATAAATACAGGGATTAAATTTGAGCTTGTAGATATACTACTAACAGAATTTGAAACCGAATAGAGAACACTTAAACAAAATAGCTCACATAAATACCTTATTATGCAAATCTTACTTTCAAATAATGGTAAGGCCCATCACAAGATACCTAGCACAACATCAATATTTAGTCTTTGGACAGAAATATTGACTTGTAAGTGGTACTCTTGGTGTAGTGATCAAACACTGACAGTAAGACATGTCAACCAACAAACCTTTCTTTGGACCGATTTATTAATCACACGTAAAACCAAATAACCGTCACGTATTTATCTCCACAAGTTCATGTGAAATTCGGGCCAAATATTGACCTTCCTTTGGGCCGATCAATATCCGCATGAGATAACACACAAACACCTAATTTTCCCTTAGTGTAGTGATCAAACACTAGCAATAAGACATGTTAACCAATAAACCTTTCTTTGGATCGATTTATTGGTCACACGTTAAACCAAATAATTGCCACGTGTTTATCACCATAGGCGCATGTGAAATTCGAGCCAAATATTGACCTTCCTTTGGGCCGATCAATATCCGCAATGAATAACACACACAAATACAAGTAACTTACTTTCGAATATTATATCTCTCAAAAGATTCCGATGTACCAAGATTTGAAACTGAAATCCATTGATTTGCATCTATTTTTGACTTTAGGATTTGAATTATAGAATTCAAAACTTTAGAATAAAGCAATCCTTAAGTTGCGAGAGTCTAATTGCAATATTCTTAAACTTTTGGTGGCCAATTTCTGTAAAATTTTAAGCTTGAAGGACTTAAATTATAATTTTCCCAAAACTTTATTGGCCAATTTAGAGAAATTCTAAACTTTAGGTCCTAATTTGAAAGAAAAACAAACTTTAGAGGGCCAAAATAGGAAATTTTCAATCTTTAAATGTTGATTTTTGAAAATTTTCAAACTTTAGGAGCCAATTTAGAAAATTCCCAAACTTTAGGGACTTAATTTAAAAAAAAGTTCAAACTTTAAAAACCAATTTTGAAAATTTCCAAACTTTAGTAACTGAATTAGAAAATTTTCAAACTTTAGGGGACTGAAAATGAAAATTTTCAGACTTTAAGGGACCAAATTAGAGAATTTTCAAGCTTTAGGGACCAATTTTGAAAATTCTCAAACATTAGGGGCTGAAATATTATACATTTAACCTTAAAGGTACCAATTTTGAAAATTTTCAGACTTTTGGGACTGTTTTGAAAAATTTCAAACTTTAGTGGTTGAATTATAAAACCCTTAACTTTAGAGGCCCAAATTTAATAATTTATAACTTTGTGGGGCTCAATTTATAAATTTCAGAACTTTAAGGGCCAACTTAAATGGTTTTATAACTTTAGGTTTAAACATTTAATCCAAAACAAAAGAGAGGACCCAAGGTGCAAATAAACGAGATTTAGGAAAATTGCACATGAGGCCTCGAAAACTTCAAATTTCCAACGCAAGCCCCATGCCCAAAAATCGATTTCGCAACTGCTAGGGTTTTGCAAACCCTAGCTTTCGCCGCTCCTCAGCCCTCAAAACGCGGCACCACCACCGGCGACTGGAACCGCCTGCAGCGCCATTGACGGCGCTGCATCCAATAATACAGCGTCGCGGCGCGCGACGCTGTGAACCTCCACAATCCCATCGCGCGACGCCGCGCGCAGCCAAGTTCCGGCTCTGCGCGCTCAGCCCGAAGACTCCAACTCAAAACCAACGGAATCCGACTTCAACCGACCAAAATCGAACCCTCACAGATTTCATCAAAAATTCAACACCAAAACCGCAATTAAATTCGAAAAATCAAGTTACAGATCCAAATATTCACAACAATCCATATCTTAATCTCGAAAATATATACATACACATTTCACAGCCTAAAAATTGGATGCAAGTTCACACACCCACATCCAGAAAACAAACCCCAACCGAATCCATTGATTCCAAAAACCATATTTCCAAATTTTGATCCTTCAATGTATCATTGTATCTATATATTTCGAAACTTTGAAATCAAGTTCTGTATGTATAATTCTCAATTACACGAAATCAGTAGATTGGTTTTTACATATACATACGCAAAAGTTAGGGTTTTACATATATGCGTGTAAAATTGATCTGATAATTCAACACGATGTTGGCTCTGATACCACTTGTTAGAAAATTTATCACAGATAATTATTTATCTATGATCCAAAATAAATCATCATGCTAAATTATCAAGAATTAATTAACTTAATCGGAAGCGTACCTTAATCAAACGTGATTCACGATAAACGATTCGGTTGGTTGGATTTTCTAAATCGATACGTAGTCCTTATTTTCTCTCTGATGATGGGATGTCAGACAAGATGAACAGTACGTAGGATTCAGGGACCATAACCGACTTTATATACTGAATTGTCAATTAACCTAATCCGGCCCATCATGAATTAGGTAATGGCCTGGTATCTACACATAAAAGCCCATACATTTAATTAGATGCATTAAAGCCCGATATATCAAATCCTTATTAGATCACTTTAATTGGGCTTAACCAAATTGATAGCCTTTTATTCAATACACAATAATTCACATATAAGCCCACACGATTGATTAAAATCCTTACATGATTCATTCACAGATCTAGAAGATGGAGTGCTGATTCTGGTATACATCTGCAAATTTCATCAACAAATAATTCTCCAAAAATATTAACATTGAAGAATATAATGAAGAAGAACAGTTTGTAGGGGGAAATGTCACCAGGGCATCCAAGCTCGCCAGTGATTCTTGGTGATAACAAAGGAAATATTACAAGGTTATGGAATTCAAAGCCTCCAACCAACAAGTCCTTCAAGGCTAAGGAGTTGTGTAATACCATTTCTTCGTTTTATGTGCGTTCTTGATTTAATGTAATAATTATGTTAATGTTATTATAAATTTTAAATTTAATGATATTTTAATGTCGATAATTCGAATTATTTTGCAGTGGAAGGACTTGGATGCTGTCTCGATCAATGTACCAATTAAAAGTTTATAAATTGTTTATTTTAATAGTTTACGTGTAATTTTATTTGATTAAATTTTTATTGCCTAAACATGCTATTTTCTATTTTATTGTGTTAAATGGAAAGTTGGGGGAAAGTTTGGTGGTAATTGGAGAGTAAATAGAACTTATGGACTAAGTTATGTATATAGAGAGAAATGAGGGACCAAATTGCAAATTTCAAAAAGATTAAGTTTAAACCTAATTCAATCACTCAGACTCTCTCTCTCTCTCTCTCTCTCTCTCTCTCTCTCTCTCTCTCTCTCTCTCTCTCTCTCTCTCTCTCTCTCCACCCACTAACCGAAACACCCTCACTCTCTCGATACACCGCCACCACCACCCACCAGAGTTCTCCGCCCACTGCCGCAACCACCGCCTCCCCTGCCACGGTAAAACTTCCTTTTTTTTTCTCTCTCCCTCGACCACGCACCCACTCACGGACACACACACACACACACACATGGAATTTTTGTATGTATATATGAAATTATATGTATATATTGATGTATATATGGATTGAATGTAAGTATATATGTATTTTTCCACATTTTCAGATTTTAGCTTTTTGTTTGATTTTGAATTATACCATAAATTTAGAATTTATTGATGTTTATGTGTGTGTGTGTGTATATATATATATATACACACACACACATGTTTAATTCTTTGAATATGGAATTTGATATATGTATACATATGGTTGTATAATTTTCACAATGGAGTTTTTTAAATTTCGAAAATTTTATATTAGTTTGGTTAATTGATATTTTTAGCCTGATTTCGAATTTTAAATTGTTAAACTTCAGTTTTGGGGTAATGTGTGTATACATATTTGTGTATGTATGTATGTATGTATGTATGTATGTATGTATGTATGTATGTATGTATACATTTCAAACTTGTCAATGTATGTGAATCTCCAGATTTTGATAAAGTACGAATTTAAGTTTGTTAATTAATTTTTCGTGCTTAATTATGAGTTGAAAATTGTAAAATTCTAAATTGGGAAAAATTCATGAATGGTTAGAGTTATTATTTGAGTATTTAGTACATTTTGGCTTAAGTTAGATATATTTATTTGAGTTAAAATTTAAAAGGCGAAAAAAGTCTTCTAACTCGCAATGAAATTGTATTTTTGTGTTTAAAATATGGCATGCTAGGTGTTTGAAATAACTTTAAACCTCATTGGATTAAATTGAAGTTTTAACTTTGGTTAGGGGTATGGTTAGTTCAAAAAGGATAATGATTGTGTTTTGAACTAAAAGTTTTGCCTAATTTCATAAGTGAGATTTTTAAGAGTTTAAGTTACTTTGATTGAATTTTTAGTGTAGAGTTCGAATTCAAAATTTGTTAATTTCAGATTTAAGAATTTGGTTATTTTTGGTAATTTTAAAAAATTTAATTGAAATATTATTTGAGAAATTTAGATTTTATAATGATTAACATGGTAAATTGATATTTTGTAAAGTTTGAGTTAAGTTAAATATTTTAGTTTGAGTTTGAATTAAAAGATGAGAAACTTTCTAACGTGGATTGAAATTTATCTCTTATTTTCGAATATGGTTTTATTTGTTTTGGTTATTATGTAAAGTCACGTTTGGTTTGGTTTAAATTGAAGTTTTAATCTGGATTAATGTGTGATTAGTATTAAAATGAATAACGAATGTGTTTGTGAATTGAAAGTTATACTTTTTGACGAATAGAAATAATTAGGACTGTTGGTACATTGATGTTACGGGCAACCAAGATACTTCCACTCACAATTTTGGATAGTTGAATGTTTAATGTGGAATTATGTGCTTAATTGACATTCGTATTAATTACGGAATTATAATGCTTTTGGTCTACCATATGCAATTATGTGTATTTAAGGAAATGTTCAAGCATAGACGTTATCATATCATTGCATCATTAAACATGCATTGACATCGAAATGGGGAAGACAAATGTTTTAATGAAAGGAATGTGTCAAAGTGCAATTTTTATCAAAATTTATGTATCCCAAGTTTTTCAAGAAAGAATGGGTGTACTTTTATGTCATGAAAGATGCGAGTGGGAAATGGGGCGCGGGGGACCGGCGTACCCGAATGTAATGAGCCGTTTTGCGGTGGAATGAAGTGAATGAGTCGCTTTGCGGTGAAAATGTGAAAGTTAATCTGGTTCCAAATAAGAATTTCCCACTGTTATCTGATTGACTAGAAGATACATCAAGTGAGCTCACGATGGAAATGAAGTGAAAGTTTTGAAATGTTAAGTGAAAGCTTGAAAAGTTTGAAAGTCTTGAAAGGTTAAAGTGAATGGGGATACATATTTCAAAGTTTAAAGCATTTCATGTCATAAGCATGCATTACATGCATAAAGTTTACTTACTGAGCTTTAGCTCACCCCAATCCCTTTCCAACATTTTAGGTGATGAAAGTTAGGTGATCCGAGGAGAGCACTTGGCGGCAGGCTCAGACAGTACCACGATTTATCATTTTAAATAGGGTTTGAAGTGGAATTTCATAAATGTTTTAGTTATTTTTATTAGTTCATTCTTTTAATTGTTTATTGGATTTAGTTTTTGATAAGTCATTTATCTCTTTAATAGTTTATCAATCCTCCATTTAGTTAAATGGAGCTCATGGTTTAAATTTATTTATGTTGAGGAGTTTGGGAATTGATGTTGAAGTTAAATTTTGGAATTGTGGTTGGATGTTGAATGTTGGATGTTGAATGAGTTGAGAACTGCATTTGTATATTAGGTATGATGTCCCTCTACAGGTTGGCTATGTCCAAGTTATAGAGGAGATTGCCGAAATTTTTGTAAAATTTTATAATAGAAAATGAAAATATTTAGGTTTTCAATGATTTCTTTTCCGGATTTAAGTAAAGAAAAGTTAACACGCCTGAGTTTAAGATTTTGAACTTGGGGTGTTACAAGTTAGACTTCACTCTTTTCTCTTTGGAATCACGGTGCCCGCCTCGACCACCACTACGACCTCGTCGGTTGTCACCACTACTGCAGTGACCACATAATCCAGAGCCAAAACCACCGCGGTCTCCTGCACCTGTTTCTGCCATGCTTGCGATGATCGGTGTTGAGAAAATGATAAAAAAGAAATCCCAATTTTGAGAAGATGAGGGATAAAGAAGATGTTAACTTATTTTAAGTTATATTAATTGGCATTTTCTATTTTCCTATATGTTTGTAATTTGATGAATTTAGGTTATTACTAAATATTTTTATTTAGTAATTTATTAAGTTTAATTAAATTACTTAAACATTTCTTGGACGTAATATTGTGATAATATTTGTTGCTTATCTTCTATGATAATGACAAGAAATATTGTGATAAAATGAGTACACGGGCAGATGAATACACTAAACCAGGTGGATCCAGGTATGATCATTCATCATTTGTTAGCAGCCCTATGCAGACTACCAAAGGTACGCTTACACCTTTCAGTTTTAAGTCTTGGTTGACTGGTGCCCATGCTGATTCTCAAAAACCATATATCTGGGTATCTAGAGACCTATAGATGGATCTGGACAACCTAAATCGACTGGACAGGATGACAGAATTGGCAACTGTAATCTATTTGCATGTTTTCATGAATTCTATATTTGAGGGGTTGTTGGGGGAGAGACATAGATATCCTACTGCATTAAATTTCTATGCATTGCAGTATGGGGAGCATTTGTGTTTTCAGAGTTTTCTAAAACTCAACCTTTATTTGCAGGTTTTATTGTCTGTAACTGAATTTTGCCTAATTTTTGTCTACTCGTGCTTACATTGGCAGGTTACAAGACGTGGATTGCTTCCCCTATTTCTTCCAAAAAGGGGGAGTAATATTTTTTCTCATCTTTTCTAATTGATTGAATGTTGAAGTAACTTTTGGTTTATTTTGATTCTCCTTTATGTGCTTATTATTTTTCTCTTGTTACATGCATGAATTTCTTGAAGAGAGCTTATTATGATGCATGACTTGAGGGGGAAAATTTTGATAGGGGAGCTTAATAATTGCATGTTACTTCTTTCTATGTTTGTGAAAAGATGATTAGGTTTTGGAAAAATAGAAAAAGTCAAAGGGGGAGATTGTTAACTTATTTTAAGTTATATTAATTGACATTTTCTATTTTCCTATATGTTTGTAATTTGATAAATTTAGTTTATTACTAAATATTTTTATTTAGTAATTTATTAAGTTTAATTAAATTACTTAAACATTTCTTGGACGTAATATTGTGATAATATTTGTTGCTTATCTTCTATGATAATGACAAGAAATATTATGATAATATTTTGAAGATAATGTTGGTTGCTTATCTGATATGATAAGTATTGTGATAATGGTAGAAGTCTATCACTTATCGTTTGTGATCAAAATTGTGATAATATTTTATTTGGCTTGAAATTATATCTTTATCACTTATAAGTATTTTGATTATATTTTAAGTCTTGTTAAATATTCTAATTGGCCGAAAATCCTTGATCACAATCTCGAAAATTTGTTGGTAATATTCTTGATAATATTTTGTGTTTATTCTTGATTGTCAAGGTATCCAAAATATGGTAAGCATCTTCTTGATATGGTCAAGAATATTTTATTCTTATCTTTGCATATGGTAAGATTTGTTGGACGAAAATCTATCTAGGGAAAATTCTTGATAGGGCCGAAAATATGAAGTCCAAGTTTATATTAATCACGTGATTGATTAACTTATGGTAAGATCTTACATGATTTATCTATATCTTGGTTATGGTAAGATTTAGTAAGAATATTTATCTTACATTTTTACTAATTATCTCTACCATGTTTTGCAGGTAGTAGAGATTTTGTGCAATAAGGAAACTTGGGAATCAAGAAACCTAATTGCACTATAAAGAGAAGAAAAAGTGGACGTTTTTCTTGTGATGTGAAAATCCAAAAATCATGTGGAGCTCTACAAAAATACACGTCCACCTTAAAAATATTGAAACTAATTTTCGTGTGTGCACAAATACAAAAAGCTTCAATTGTGTTGTGACTTCAATACTCCGGGAGGAGGATTTATTCACTTAGAGAAGGAAAGTATTTCAGCGTGAAGATCAAACGGGAGGTTTGGATCGTGTTCGAACGGGAGTTCGAGGTTGCTGAAAAAGTGTTGCAGATTCAAAGAAAACTACTGAAGAGTGGTGAGACGCCATCTCGCATTACATGCCACAGAAGGATCAGGGAGTGATCTATTTCTTGGATATTTTATAAAGTCTATGCGTAGATTTATCCTATAGTTTAGATTAATCTGTATAAACTTTTTCCTTATATAGTGATTTGTTTTTGTTCGCAGGATGCGAACCGTGGATTTTCTCTGTTAGGGTTTTTCCCACGTTAAGCTCAAATTATTGTGTTCTTATCCATTTATAATTCCGCACAGTTTATTCTGATTGTTTATCCTGCTAAGGCAGATTCGTCTGGTACTGCGCTAAACAACGATTAACGATTTACTGTTAACTGGTTACTGTTCAGATTTGTCTGTGACAGTCCATTATTAAAATTTAGACAACCTCAAACTTTCAGAAGAGAACACTATCGTTCTGATTGGTCATGATTTACCAAATTATTTATAAAATACTTGATTTTAAAAATTAAAAATTTAAAGATATGATTGGGCCTAATTAACCCCAAGTTGACCAAGCAATAGCCCATGTTAAGCCCAAGCAATCACCTTTTTAAACTCAAAATCTACTAGGTTTTGGGCTTCAACTCGATTTTCTTGACATGATCTAATACTGGAGACACCGAAAAACAAAGAGGCTGATCAAAGAGCCTACTTTGGGATTAAGAAATAGGAGAACATCACATTTGCATCAAGATTTTATCCAACGAAGATTCAAAGTCGTTGATTAATTTATGATTTTATTTGACATTACGCTAATTTTTTTTTTATCTAATCAAGCAATTAATATTATTTCTAATTCTTCTACAATTATGTGATCAGTGATTGTACGAAGTGTTGTGGCTTATTTTTAGATTTGAGAGATTAAAAAATAATTAGACATATATAATTGTCATAGAGTCCGAAAGGGGGTATAAATATACCTATACGCTTATGTGATCTTTAATTGTTCATAAATTCATTATTGCTTTCTTGTACGTCCACATTCGACATAAAGATATATATAGATCATATATAGAGTCTGTTTGATATTGTTTAAAAAGAATTTTTTTAATGAATAGTAATTTTTAGGAGAATTGATGAGTGAAATTTGATTGAAAAGTCAAATATTGTGAGCTTTACTTTTCATAGATGATTGAAATTGAATACTATAGACAAAAATGAAATTTTAAATAAAATCAAATAGGGGCATAGTAACATGTTTAAAACAAACTTAAGTTTTTTTTTTTTAAAATCAGGTGTTAATTATTAATTAATAAATATAATATTATATATAATACAAAAATAATTATCACTGAAATATTAAATTAAAACTAATATAATATTAAATAAATAAAAAATTAAACAATACTTTACAAAAAGTTTGTCCCAGTTGTCATCACCCCACTACCCGACACCAGTGGCGGACGTAGACGTTCCATCTTAGTGAGGCACAAAAATGAATTTTTGTTATCGTGACGGAATTTACGGGGGTTCGGGGGCAGCGCCCCCGAATTTTTTATTTTATTTTAGAAAGATCATTTAGAAAATACAAATTTATGTTTCAAATATCTATTCATAACTAATATAAACAATCAAATAAACAATTGTAAACAGATATTCAACGAATACCAATCACCACGATCAAAGTTGTATAAATGTTGAAAAAAATGAAGAGACACTTGAAATGTTATTACAATTTTATTTATTAATTACTGATACAAACAAAGAAATAAACAATTGTATAAATATATTTAATCCCCAAATATAAATTTCAAAATAGATCAATAGCACAAAATATTAATTTGAAAGTATAAACTCCAAACAAAAGTATATAATTTAACCTCTGTTTGACAAATTATAAAAAAAAATAATATGTTTTTAAACAATACAATTTTTCAAACCACTTTTTAACATCACTAATTTTCTCTGTCTACTTTTCAACCACATATTTTACATTGAAAATATAAAAAAATATTTTTAAACACAAATTTTTAACAAACTAAAATCTCAAATTTTAGTTTCTTTCACACAAAAAAAAAAATCAGATTTTTTAGTGGGGCACGTGCCCCACTATGACCCACCTTAGGTCCCCCCTGCCCGGTACCCACCCGACCCTACTCCACCCCACCCCTACCCCTACCCACCCACCACCCACCAAGTTAGAGTTGGTCACACTAAGCCCTTGTTTGACAACTATACTTTTTCATAAAAAATACTAATTTTTCTACATTAATCAATCTTAACCATTCAAAAAAGTCAAACCTACAATTTTTTACTTTTAAACTACAAGATTTCCCTAAAGTACTATTCAAAACTCTTTTTTTTTTTTTTTCAAAAAGTATGACAATCAAACAAGGGCTAAGTTACATTTCTATAACAATTACAAATTTAATCACAAATTTTACCCACCCACCCCACCCTATTCTACCCACCAAGTCAAAGTTGGTCACACAAAGTTACAGTTCGGTCAAAATTATAAATATAGTCACAAATTTCATCTCAACCCCCCACCACCCCCCACCGACCCCGCAAAGTCACAGTTGGTCAAATAAAATTCAAACAATACCTAATTCACAACCCCCACCCCCACCCCACCCACCCAGTCGTAGTTGGTCACATTCAGTCACAATTCGGTTACATAAACAAATTTCATAGCAAATTCCATCTCGCACCCAACCCCACAGTACCCTCCCCACGCCCACCACACAAAGTCACAGTTGGTCACACTTAGTCGCAGTTCGTCACAATTACAAATTTATCGAAAAATTCACCCTGCCCCACCCGACCTACCCGCAAAGTCACAGTTGATCACGTAAATTCACATTTCAATCACAATTACAAATTTAATCTCAAAACCCACCCCAACCAACCCCTACTCACTCCACACTACCCCTACAAAGTCACAGTTGATCGCACAAAGTCACAGTCAATCACAATTACAAATTTAGTGGCAAATTTCACCTCATCCTAGAAGTCACAATTGATCACATTTCTGTCACAATTAGTCACACAAAATCACAGTTCGGTCACATTTCATATTTGTCACAAGTCACATAAAATCACATTTAGTTGATATTTTCGTCACAATTAACTAATAACTAGTCACAATTAACTATAATTACTCTCGATCACTATTCAAGTCACAACATTCCAACCCCACCCACCCCACTCCACTCCACCCCAACCAAACCCGACCTTACATTCTCCATCCCCACCCCCAACGAACACCTGATTGCTTCACTACCACCGTTCAGCTACCGGCACCGCCATGACCAGCCACTAACACCACCACCCAGGGACGGAGCCAGGATTTCGAGTGAGTGGGACCAAAATCTTCAAATTGTGGGAGGGGGAGGCGGAGGCCTCCTCCCGGGGGTTGGCCCTGAAATATTTTTGAATCGAAATGATTGAAACGATGAAGTAATAAACCAAAAACTAAACTAAATTAACTAATAAGTAACAACTAACCTGTGTAAAGTAGTAATTCACAAAAGAAAAGACCTATAACTGAAAAGTAAATGTAAACTTTCAAGGTAGGTGATATTAGTAATGAGCATTGTATCTACTTCTTGCATAAACATAATGATTGTAGAGAGATAATTAAGATCAAAGGAAATAAATTTAAGTTGACAATTCTTCTTCTTCTTCTTCTTTTCTTTCTTTTTTTTTTGGACTCAATTTTTTTTTTCAGAAGGCCCCCACTGGGCCAAGGCTAGCTCCGTGGCTGCCACCACCCCGCCTCAATCACACCGCCACCAGTGTCACCAATTCCAAGCAACCACAACACCACCATCACACAGCCATCCATTTAGCAGAACCCCTAACACTAGACCCTAAAACTCCCAACCCTGCTACCATGACCACAACCACAATCACAATCGGCGGCAACCACCATCTACAATTAACACAGTGCAAACCGTGACCACATCACACCAAAAACTAATAAACACCCTGAAACGAAACATCAAATGAAGACAAGAAGAGGAAGAAGGAAGCTAGCGGCGATTAGGCAGAAGCCATCACCACCACCTCTTGAATCCCTGACTCCTCAAAGATTGAGAGATCATACAACACCACGCTTCGTCGACGATTTGATCTACTGCGCAGCCAGGTGCTTCGGCCTGCTTTGATTCTTGCGCAAAAGCTTTTCGATTGTTTTTCGGGTTGGCAATGGATCTGAGGGCGGTAGTAGCACGGCGGGAAAAGAGCGATGGCGCTACTGCTGCCGCCGGGTTTGGATACCGGTTTGAGACGAGTGAGAGAGAGAAAGAGAGTGAGCGAGACAGTTAGAGAGAGAGATTTGAGTGTGAAATGAAATACCAAATGAAATTAGGGTTTGATATAAAATGATATTTGAGTTTATTTAACTTGAATTAACACCTATTTCTTAAAAAAAAAAATACTTACCCTTGATTTTTAAACTTGGAACTTAAAATGTAGGGTTCTATGTAATTTTCCCCACATAATTAGATGCATAAAAGTCTAATAAACCAAATCCTTATTAGATCACTTTAAATTGACTTAACCAAATTTGATAACCTTTGATTCAATGGGTGTTTACAAAAAAAATCCTTATTTTTTGACCACTTACAAAAATATCTTTTAGAAATTTTTAGGAAGTAAAAATACTTTGTAAATTTTGAGTGTCATTTTTTTATTGTTTTTGCCACATTTTTAAAAAAGTGATACAATGTCAATTATTCTTTAAAAAGTGACATGTATGTTATTTTCTCAATCAAACAAAACTTTAGAATAAATTCATGACTTGTTAAATTTATTAAAGATATTAGAATAATTGTGCCTCAAAATGCCACCTTTTTTTTTTTTTTTTACATAGTCTCACCTTTTATCATATTTTTCTTTTTACTAAAAGGTGACACTTTGTCACTTTTTAGTGAAAAAACGATATTTTGTCACTTTTTTTTACTTGAAGATCAATTTTCAATTTTTTGCAGTATTCATTATTGACTAACAAATTATACAAGTTTACAAACACTTGTAGATACATTACATATTTTTCATTCTCCATACACAAACTTAATGTCACTATTTAGAAAATTTCAAAAAGTAAAAATACTTTGTAAATTTTTAGTGCCACTTTTTAAATGATTGCCATTTTTTAAATAATTTTGTTACTTTTTAAAAAGGTGGCACAATGTCACTAATTTTTAAAAAGTGTCATGTATGTTACTTTCTCAATCAAATATAAATTAAAACCTTGGAATAAATTCATGACTAGTTAATTTTATTGAAAATATTAGAATAATTTTGCCATTTTTTTAAAAGAAGTGACATTATGTAACTTTTTATCACTTTTTCTTTTAACAAAAGTGACACTTTGTCACTTTTTAGCTTGAAGGTCAATTTTTCAATTTTTTCAATATAATCATTGACTAACAAATTATAAAAGTCTACAAACACTAGTAGATGTATTATACATTCTCCCTTCTCCATATACAAATACAACATCGCTTTTTTACATTTTCTTTTAACTAAAAAGTGACACTCTATCACTTTTTCTTACTTAAATGTCAATTTTCAATTTTTGCAATACACACCGTAAACTAAAAAAATACACAAGTCCACAAATACTGATAGATACATTACACAATACCACTTTTTTTAAATAATGACAAAATGTCACTTATCACTTTTTTTCTTTTTAACCCACCTTCTCTTTTAAATAATAAGTGACTTGTTGTAACTTTTTAGTTTAAAATATGACGTTTTGTCACTTTTTGCTACTTGAATATTACTTTTTCAATTTTGTAATATTCATTATTGACTATTGTAACTAAATAAATTACACAAGTTCACAAACTCAGAATCAATAATCACCTCATTCATCACATGCACTAAAATATTCCCCAATATCAAATCTATACACTATGATAAAACTTTATTTTCTTGTACAAAAAAAAAGTGACATAATGTCACTTTAATCACTTCTTTCTCACTAAAAAGTGACGTTTATCACTTTTTTCCTACTTGAATATCATTTTTATCATTTTTACAATATCCATACAACATACAAAAAAGGAACCATAATATGGTCTTTGTCAAAACATAGTCAAGCATAGGCATCAAGTAAAATGTAAACTCATAAGTGATCGCATCTACCCTATGCTGCTTCTCCACCCATAGTCTCCTAATTACTAGTTTCCACCCACTTTTACTCAGTCGTTGGCTCACAGTAGAAACCACACTTTGTCGGAGAAAACCTGATCCAACTCATCATTTTTTTCATCCTGCACCATCGAGTAACATTTCAGGTTGCATTCAAAAAAATTAGAGAATCCACTAAACACCATAAACTTACATACATGTCACAGAATATGATATGATTGAACAAAGAAATTACCCATTGCTGAAGCCATTGATGAAGGTGGGACTTCTGTAGTTTTGGGTATATAATTTTACCAAGCTCGGCAGCTCGCAATGAAGATCTGACTTTATAGAATTTTTGGGATTCACCTCAAGTTATAACTTTGAACGTCGGAGAAGAGGGAAGGGTAGTCGGAGGAGTGAGGTGAAGTGTCGTCGGAGGAGTGGGGAGAAGTTGCATGAGGAGGAGAGGTCACAATTGAGAACGGGACGTTTGGGATGTATTTAGTACGGTGTTTAAATATTGTAGTTAGTTTTAGGGTATTATTAATAATCTCTAATTCTATGGGGTATTTAGTATAATTTCCCCTTGATTCAATACACAATAATTCACATATAAGTCCACATGATTTATTAAAACCTTAAATTATGTGATTTATACATGCTACCTTAAGTTTTCATAATAATGAAAATATAACCCACATATATAAGATATTAATAGCATAGGGTTATGATGAATTATGCATAAAAAAATGGG
The DNA here is from genome assembly GCA_963555705.1 of Ligustrum vulgare. Taxonomy (NCBI): domain Eukaryota; kingdom Viridiplantae; phylum Streptophyta; class Magnoliopsida; order Lamiales; family Oleaceae; genus Ligustrum; species Ligustrum vulgare. The sequence continues at coordinate 28,492,683 of OY743186.1, read as the reverse complement.
CGACGCTTATACGGAAGAACTTGTAGCTATAAACGATCAGATTAGACACAACACTACCAGAATTGGAAGCATTAGTGACGAATTTTTCCTACGGAATAAAAATCCATAGGTAAATACCACGAAAAAATCGTTGCTAATTAATGAAGGAAAAAAGAACCATCGATAGTCATCGTAAATTTCCAACGACAAACTAAACTAACTGCATATCAACAGCAAATGGTGAACCACCAAAACACATAGGTGGTTCAATTTCATTTCTCGCTCACGAGAAGCGTATGGTAACTCAAGCCATAAATGGCACATGTAAGGGCCGTTTATACAACTTAGGGAGTTCACATGTTTCGAAGAGATACTACACTCCTCTTGGTCTTCCACATCATCCCTGAACTCAAATGGAGAGGAGTTTGATTCATTGTGAAATGATCTAGAAGAAGAGCGAGAGGGGAGAAAGAGGGTGATAGAGAAGTTAGAAGAAAAAAATCGCCTTAATAAACAAGAGTTAGAAGAATGGATGAACGCCTCGATGGAAGAAAGAATGAGATAGATGCTTTGATCACTAAATCTTCCCCATTCAATTTATGAATCATCATCTGGAACAAAAGGTATGCCTTTCATTTGACGTTATTATGTGTTTGTGAGATCGTATATTAATAAGGATTCAATTGCCTTATCGATTCAATGTTATATTCATTTTTGAATTAATCTACTTGCACAATTATTTTGATAATATATGTGACAATTTGGTGATGTGGAAATATTGTTATTGATTTAAAAAATGATGTGATGTGTGGGGAAAAAAAATTGTGCCACGTATGCTAATTGTCATCCTCATTGTGATACTCATTGTGAGTGTAACAAAGTTGTTCATTTTTTGCTCTGCACTTGTTTAGGTTAAATAGTAGTAATATGGAGCAAAATATGTTAATTCTTTGTGTGGTTCTCTTTGATCATAAATTTATTATTGTTCTTTTTTGTTTTAATCCATCGACAAACGTTGATGGTGCAGATAAATGATTGCTACAATTGTGATACCAAAGATGTGGAACAATCTAAAAGAAATGAAGCTTTTGTGGATGGTTTTTACATCAAGTTTTGCACTAATGTAGTAGTAAGAAAATATTTTTGAGAAAGACATCCTCTGTAATATAATTATGATTTCTATCGACGACTTTTGACTTGTTAATTACTTTTGTGTATTTAACCTCGTTTCATTTCAATTTAATTACGTTTACATTTATTGTTTTACATTGTTGGAATTTTATATAATTACACAAACACGTTAGACATTTTAGTGAAATACAAAATCAAAATTTAACGTTGATTTTATGAAATGCAACAATTTTATTTAATTATACAAAGAAATTAAAAATGGGATTTTCCTACGTACAGAATATTCGACGCAAATGTATATCAACGATATTCGTTGAAAATTCATGGCTAATTTTCGATGCGTAATCCGTTGAAAATCCATTGGTAATTTCCAATTGAAAAGTCCGTTGGTATTTCCAACAGAAAAATCTATTGGAATTCGTTGGTAATTTCCGATGGAATTGTTCATCGAGAATTCATTGGTAATTTTCAAAATATTGCATTATCATAAATAATACCTGGAGGCAAAAATAAGAATGATCCGTCAGAAGAACATGTTAATCTTCGAAACAAAGTAGCGTCTCATTATGTTAGCAAAATTAGAGATCAATTTCTTAAACTGAAAACATTCATTCAACATCAATGCCTCACACAAACATTAATACATAATACTGGAAAATATTCAAAACCTCGCCTGAAACCTCATTCATAAACAGACAAATGAACAAAAATAAAAGCATGTGTTGAATGAAATAGTTTCATTTTTTCTTATGCAAAAAAAAAAAAAAAAAAAAAGGATAGGAAAAAACAAATAATAAAAGATTTAAATTTGAAAGAGATTAAATGGGGCCTACGAGTAAAGAGCAAGAGTCCTTTGGATAAAATAAAGGTTAAATATATTAACACTACACTTTTTTTATATTCGTACCATATTTTAATTGCATGAAATTTTTATAACCTTTAGTCAATGTCACAATTTTGTCCCCAACTTTTTTTCATTATATTCTTATTTTGTGTCTTCCATTAATTAATACATCTTGTTTTTTCTATTAAGTTCTATAAAAAATTTCGTTAAGAGGAAATAAAAAAAAAAAATATTTATCCCTCGTAAATTTAATAAGTAAAAAAATTATAATTATAATTAGATACTTGTCCATTGTTTTAAAGTACTATAGTAATAAAAAAAAATTGATGAAAATCTTAGTTGAGTAGAAGATTTGCTAATTGTTGAAAATTTAATGATAAAAATTTGGAAAAAAAAAATTAAGAACATAATTATAATAGTCTATAAAAATTAGGATCAATAATACAATTAAAAAGTGGTATGTTTATAAAAAAATTGTGGTGCTAATATAATTACCCTAAAATAAATTATCATTGTGAGACCAAGGGTTGGCCCAAGTAGTTAAGGAGTCATCCTCATCAGGGCTTGTTCCTGGATTCGAGTCTCTCTCCCCACTCCTAAGCTTCCAAATTTGTATAAAAAAAATTATCATTGTCAAAGAATCTCACTCACCATTTTTTACCCTTTTTTTTAAATAAAGGACAAATGAAATGTCACGTCGTTATTTATTTATAAATAATATTTATGAACAAACGTTTATAAAAGATTTACCAAACAGGGGCAATAAATGCTCGTGCAGCAAGAAAAAAATATATTACATTTTTTTTACTTGTGCTTATTCCACAACAGAGACGACTTATTGGCAATGTTGAAAGTTTCATTTTTCGCATAGTTCAGTTGGTTGAAAGATAAGAGCAAAAAATCTTAGCTGAGCTAACAGCTGCATGATGGGAGTTCGAATCCTACATTTAATATGGATAAGGTACCTTCCAGACGTAGTTAAACAGAAAGCTCTCAACCCTACTCCACTGATGCACATCTCACAATTTACATTCTCTACAAATCCTTAGGATAGAAGCTCTTGGGGCTCATAAGGTTGGAATTCGACCTTGAAAGTTTCATTTTTTTCATAGAAAAGAACCATCTAGCTAGCTGCTATAGTCTAGCTATGTAGTCAATTAAATAATTAAATAAATTTTTTTGCTATTACGTTAATTAAAGAGTAAAAGAAATGGTTGCATAAAAACATTAATTACCTTCATTATTTCTTATGAAGTTTTACTAGACTTGAATAAGAATCAAGAATTGCCTTCAATGCAAAGGTTGATAAAGACTCAAACTTTTTCAAGGGTTTTAAATTATTGACATTAACACTGGTTAACGTGTGCGATTAAGAGAGAAGCAACAAGGATGATAAAAAGTGAGTTTTTGGGACTTCAGAAGGTTGAATTTTATTTAGCTCATTGAAGAGAGATTGAATATGGCACTTTTATTTTGTGCACTTGTTAATAATTTTGGCTTTAATAGTCTAGCTAGTGACGCGGTGCAAAAATCACATGATACTAATGGTCTGATGGAGCATGAGCTTGACAGATGGGGATAGAATTAGGCATACGACTCTGGAACCGAGGTTATATATGCATTTTTTTTATATACAAGTTAGCTGGTGCATTGCATATGACTTTGTAATTAAATATGTTCTGAATACACATTAACTATTTTTAATATTTTTTTTCTAAAACTGCATAAATTAAAAGCACGTATTTACATATTGATTATCTATTAGATTAATATCGAGCCAATATTTTCATCAAGACAACAATGGAAAAATAGACCAAACTTGCTAACAAATTGAAGTTGATTAACTTAATTTCACTACTTTGAAGATGATTTTGTTTAAAGATCAGGTTTGCGTTAAGGTGAAACAAGATATATGTTAAGTACATAGCTTTAACATATTTATTTTTTCAAAACTATTGTCAACTAAACGACATTTTTAATGTTTTACTTCCTTAAATGCTTGTTGCGTACAATTTTTTATAAATAATTGAAATCGAAACTTGAATTCAAAAAAATAACAGCTCTGAAAATGTATTAAACTACTAAAAAGCATGCATATCAGCCATCTTAACTGTTAAAACAATAAGTTATATATATTAATTAATAAAAAAATATCACGAGTCCTTGTCTCTTAAAAACAACTAAATATGAATATATAGATTGTGACATTTTACATTAAAATATAAATAAATTTGGTGGTCAATAAATGTTAGTAACATCATTTTTTTTATAAAACATGACCATTACATATGTAAATAAATGTGGCATTTATTTTTAATTATAAAAGACTATAATTAAAATAAAGTTATTTGAATAAATAAGAAACTATAAATTATTTTCGAGAGTATTATAAACTAAAATATTTCTCCATTCAAGTTATTTTAGAAGTAGTACAGATATAAATATAGATCAATGAAATTTGAAGAGATAACGACCATCATTAAATTATAAAAATTATTTTTAATTATAAAATGTTATAATTAAAATAAAATTAATTGACAGATAAATAAGAAATTATAAATTATTTTCGAGAATATTATGATCCAAAATATTTATCCATTCAAGTTATTTTAAATGTAGTATACATATAAATATAAATCAATGAAATTTGAAGAGACAATGACTATCATAATTAAAATAAAATTAATTGAAATAATAAATAAGAAATTGTAAATTATTGTTGAGGATATGATCATCCAAAAAAGTTTCACTTTCAGAAGGAGTATATAAATAATAATTTGTAAGCGTGGACGAATCAAGGATCAAAGTTCAGTTGGGGTGGTCATTAACTGTGAACGGCCGCAATATCGAGATTGTTTATTATTATTTAATTAAATAGTATTAAAAATTAAATATTAGTGTTCTTTCAATCAAATATTCACCAAATCTCAATAATCACAATTTAATTTCAGAAATCAAATATTCAACAAATTATAGTTCACATTTCACATAACTAATGGCTCACAAGTGACTACAAAGAGTGTTTGTTTGGAAGCATTTTCAATGAAAATTTCAAATCAAAAGAATTTATATTCTTTCTTATGCGTTTGACAAAAAGATTTGTCATGAAAATTATTTTTGTTGGTACAAATCATATGATGCATATTTTAGACCAATTTTCTTAAACATAAGATTTTTAATAAATTTTGATAAAAGTTAATGGAATGTATGGTTAAAATGTTATAAATTTCATTAAAAGAATTGATTAAAATTAAATATTTACTTTGAATTAGTTTAAAATTTCTGTTCGGAGGCACCTTTTTTTTTTTTTGGTTTACAAACACTATACAATTTTCAATATAATTTTTTAACTACACATTTTTTATCTCTTTAATTTTTAACCCTTCAATCATCTCAAGATACGTGAAAAAAGTTTTAAAAAAAAAAAAAAGTTTTTTTTCTTTTTTTTCAGCGCCTCCGAACAGAGGTATCAAACTGGAGCTTTCCCTGTAGATGTACATCTTTTCGTGTTCAATTAGGAACTGGCTATTATTACAGCGCTACGTGTAACTTGATGCCTTTACCATCCTACAGTATCACAATGTGGGTACAGCGCATGGAATCATAGCCCGGATTGGGTCGGTGTGGGTGGACCTGGTTCGCCATGTCCAACGGTTCAAGTTCGATGGAGCAAAATTAAATCAGGGAGAAAAAAATCACTAAACACGCGCACGCATTTATTACGCCAAATGGGCTCTCAAATCCTGAAAATTTCCCCATTTGCTTCATCAAGAACCTTCATCCTCAATTCAACCCATTTCTCAACAGGCGTACTGAATTCATCAGCCCCCATTTATTCTATTTCTAACCCCCATACCAGATCGAAACCCATAAAACCTTGCCAAACTTTGAGTGTATCAAGTGGGTTGATAAATCGTCGAGGCTTCAGAGGCGGGGTGATGGCCATGGCGGCACCTGGATCGGCTTCCAAATCTGAGGAAGAATGGCTTGCAATTCTTTCTCCTGAACAGTTCCGTATTCTAAGGCAAAAAGGCACTGAGTGAGTCCCTTCAGATTATCTGGAATTTAGTTGTTTTTAACAACTCATATAATTGGATTCTGTGATTAATTGATAGTTTTTAGTTAGCTAGTTTATAGTTTAGTTTTATGTGTGTGTGTGTGTGTGTGAGCGTGAAATTTCTATCCCTTTTAAGCTTTTAGATCAACGGGTTCAACAAAATCTATATAGAAGTTGTTTTGGCGAGGTGAGGAAAGTACACTAGTGGCTGTGTTTTTGCGGAGCTCATAAATTCATAATGCTCACACATCTAGCTTTTGTGCTTCTTTTTGTGGCAGAAAATTTACATTCATTGTTAAAGTTACAGTTATTTGGTAATATTATTACTTTTATAGAATTATAAAACGGTAGCAATGACTTTGATATTTTTTTGGCCATATATTTATGTTGGAACATTGGCCATTATTCTTTATAGTGCATTGAAGATTAAAACTTCGTGCTAGTCATAACGTAGTGCTATCTGCTCAGATTTTCCAATTTCCATCAGTTTCAGTTGAGATGAAAAGTTCGAATGAATTCCTAGTCCTACTATGCAATATTAAAATTACGGGAGCAATGACCGAAAATTATTTGAATTTCTCTATACAAGATTGAGAGGTTGAGAAGAAGGTAAGTTTGAAGTCAATATATGGATTGCCACTTTGGATATCCATAATGAATTTGTTCGCAATAAGAGCAAGTATCTTTTGTATGAGCAATGCCCTCGTTCTCTCTCTTCATGAATAGTAATAAATCAGAGTAGGTGGAAGATTATGAAAGACTTAGGGCCCGTTTGGTCCCAACTCCTTTTCAAGTTTTTGAGAATTTTTTGATTTTTTGGGGAATGTGTGATTGAAAAGTGATTGAAAAATGTGGAAAGTGGTGGATTTTATATAAATATGTGGTTAAAAATGAATTTGAGGGAAAATTTGTAAAAAAGGGTTGTGACCAAACAGGCACACCGTCCTCGACTGTATAATTAATTAACAATAACCTAAGATCATACTACTTGAATGTCCCAATGCAAAAGTATTACCAATTACGGCTTCGTCAGGACACAAATGCGAACTTTTTTTTTTTTTTTGGGTCCTTCGCATAGCTCCTGGTTGATAGTAATCTTTCTCCCAGAAATATAAGAATACTTCAGCCTTTTCCTCCATAGTCTGTTGTTTGAGGCTGCATTTGATTTCATAAAAAATTTCCATATTCAAACTGAATTATGTTATAGAATATTCATCAATAGCTTTGGAGTACACATGAGTTTCATGTGACCTTTTTGTTATATTTTCTTGGAAAAGAAGTTTCTAGTTAATCTCTAGCTATACTCCCCTAGATTCATGGATGTCAACTTCCTATGTTGCCAGTTAATCATCCAGTGATTTTGTGTAGCTTCTGAACCTACCTCCATTCTCTGGGGTGATATCCGTGAGGCCAAAACTCATGCGATGGAAGTGTAACAGGCTCCACATGCTTCAAATTGAAGTTTGCAGGGTTCAAAAACTCACTTACAACAATTCATAAAATACTTAAAAGAGTTGCATAATAAAATTCGCATCCATTGATGAGTGGCTAAGATTTCTGAAACAAAATAAAAATATCAAATTAGTTTCTAGATCAATATTTATCAGAGTTTAGAATTGTTTAGTTGTCAAAATATTTACTTCAAATCAATCAATTACTATAGTGGTTATGGTAGAGGTAAAAAAATGTGTTAAAGGATTGCTTCTGGTGTTAAGTTGAAGTGTTATCAATTTTGTTGGAAAGAATATTGCCTGATGTGCAGTACTGTTAGTAACTGCTCATTTGGAAAGCTTAAAAAATCCTAAGAAGCAAACAAACAGTTTCTGTAGTAAATAAATAAATTTTCTTTAGTCAAAGCTGGAAATAAGTTACTTATGTTGAAAGTAACCCTACTAATAGTAAATAAATAAATTTTCTTTAGTCAAAGCTGGAAATAAGTTTCTTATGTTGAAAGTAACCCTACTTTATTAGTAATTCTAGGTAAGACCATTCAAATTGGGCATTCTAATGGGACATTGTGAGTTTCCACAGTTTCATTGGACAATGATAACGTAGCCACTTTTTATTCATCAATGAAATTGTGACACCTCACAATGTCTCATAAAAATGTCCAATTTGAATGTCTACTTAGAATTATTGGGCAATGATCACTTTTAACCACTTTTTATTCACCAATGAAATTGTGACACCTCACAATGTCCCATAAAAATATCCAATTTAAATGTCTACTTAGAATTATTGCTACTTTATTGTCAAAGTAATTTTTACATAAAATGAGGAGAAGGCACAGCTGGAAGCACATCGCTCGAGCTATCTCAACGTTTTTGAAATGCTTTTGCGAGACACGGAGATTTTGCCTTCCAGGAGCTCATGAGTGCTCAATATAAACTTTCCTCGGTCACGATGATTTGGAATGAGAAGGTGAAGGGTAAGTTGAGGAAGAACATTGTATCCAAACCTGTTCGGAAACAAAAGTTTACTTAAACTAAAAATTTAAGTTACATAATATAAGCTTAACCAGCATTCCCTAAAATTAAATGTTAGATCACTGGGATGTTGGAGTTAATTTTGGTATTGTTTGATTTTACATATGACGTACAATGTGGCTGTAAGATTTGATGTTTGTTTTGCAACAACCGTTTCTTGTGAATCAAATAATCATAGAACTTTTATTTCAAGTGTTGCAATTGGCGTACTGTTTCTTGACATACCTGCATGCTATGCAGGTATCCGGGTACCGGGGAGTACGACAAGTTCTTCGAAGAAGGTGTCTACAAATGTGCAGGATGTGGAGCTCCCCTCTATAGATCCACAACCAAATTTAACTCGGGATGTGGTTGGCCGGCATTCTATGAGGGAATCCCCGGGGCTATAAACCGAAATGTGAGTTTTCTTTGCTTAATTCCATGTATTTTCCGTCTACAAATATTTCTGGAAATAATTATATGCATGCTCACCACCGTGCTTATCCCCGTTGCTTTGTGATTTCAGCCCGATCCAGATGGAATGAGAGTAGAAATTACATGTGCAGCTTGTGGGGGACACCTCGGCCACGTTTTTAAAGGTGAAGGGTTTCCTACACCAACGGACGAACGCCATTGTGTTAACAGTATTTCACTGAAGTTCACTCCTGCGAATTCCGGGTGAAGTGGTTTGGATTATGTTATGTAAATCATAGAATTATCGATATAATCTCCTGAAGATATGTTGAGCATGAGAAGAGATCTGACCTATACTATTAATTTAAGGACTTTTTATTTCTTTTTTCTTTTAAATCAAAGATGTAAATATATATAGATAAAAAAAAAGAATGATACAAATACGTTTGGCATCCCTGGGAAGTAGAAAGAGATCCTTTCTACAAATAAGCCAAGTAAACTGGATTAAAACTTGGTCGCAGTCAAGTTAACAAATCGAGACAGAGATTGAAAATACCTTAACAATCGGTAATATTCGGTCAAATAGTGATCAACTATCAATCCAAAAGATGTTCACAAGTATACATTGGGCATATCTGGGAAACAATATACAAGTGCAAAATCGGGAAACAAGTGAAAGATATAAAAATCTCCGGGCATACTTAGGTAACGAGTTATTAAACAAACGTACAAAACAAAGTACATTAGGTTTCACCAGCTAATTACTCGTGAAGGTTCAAAACATGATGATATAAGATAAAAAGGGTTTTGTATACATGTATTTGATCCTTTTAACAATAATATTGTTAATGTTGGGACGTAATCCTTCAAAAAAGAAGCCCGTTCCTCGTGATCCAAGCAGAGGAATGGGCTAATTAGGTCCAATCACATGTTTAGATATTGAAATTTTTAAGGGAAAATTACATGAAACCCTTCTTTTAAAGATCACTTTGTAATAATAAGATCTGAGTATTACATTTACAAAAATCAGGTCCTAACTACTAATTAATATCTATTAATAAACATTTTATACACGAATCAAATCCTAAATAATTACAAAATTATTTCATCAAACACAAACTCTCTCTCTCTCTCTCTACCATCACCCTGTGGCCGCTCCCATCGAAGGTTATCCGGCCACCACCATGCCGAAGTTTCTGTCCCCCATCACCCCGAGCTCGTCGGACATCCTCTCCCTCCGACATCTCGTTGCTCAATGGAAGTAGTGGCTCCGCTGGTTCCGTCAATCGAAGAAGTTCCTCATCGCGAACTCAGATCCATGGTCGTTGTTGGATCGAAGTTCGATTTTACCGAAATCTAAAATTGAAGTTTCAGTGTAGTAGCGGCGATCTCACGGCTGCAGCCTCAGATCTATCAGGTTTAAACGTTTCCAGACTCATCTATCACACATGACCCAGTAACCAACAAGCTCTCCCTCTCTACCATCTCATTGCGCACGTTCCACAACCGGCGAGATGCCTTCGGGATGTAGCAGCTATGAACTCATCGCTGGTAGCCTCAAGTAACGACATCTCCATCTCAGGCGGTGGTGCTAATACAGGCGGTGGACCTGCATTGGGTATTAGTGTGTTGGGTACAGGCGGTGGTGTGATCGGTGCAGTTGGGTGCCGATTGTAGTGCGAGATTTTGAAAGTTTTGCCTGTGTGGAGCGGTGGTGGTAGGGTGTCCATGGTTGCGACTGTGTGCGGTGTAGCTTTGTCTATGTTTACGGTGGTAGGATAAGGCGGTGGTTACTGGGGGCCGCGTTGGGGTGTGGTGGTGCTGGTGATTACGCCAAATAACCGATGGTGGTTGTGCTATGGTAGCACCATTGCAGGATGGTAAAATTGAGGTGGAGGGAGTGGTGTGGTGTGGTGTGGGTTAGTGTGGTGTGGTGTGGGAGTGGTGGTGGTGGTGGTGGTGGTGGTGGGGGTGGTGGGCGTGGGCGTGGGCGTGGGCATGGGGTTGGGGTTGGGGTTGAGATAGGGTGGAGGGTTGATGACTTGAATACTAAATAGTACGTGACCAGTTATTAGGTAATTGTGATCAAAATATTGTTTAATTGTGACTTTGTGCTACTTGCGACAAGTATGGGATGTGATCAATTATTAACTAAATGTGATCAAAATTTGACTTTATATGACCTAACTGTGTTCTTGTGTGATCGAATTGTAATCTCGTATGATCGAACTGTGACCTTATCCAATCGAACTGTGACTTTATGTGACCCAACTGTGACCTTGTGTGATCGAACTGTGACCTTATGTGATCGAACTGTGACTTTATGTTCGTGTGACTGGACTGCGACCTTGTGTGACCAAACTGTGACCTTGTGTGACCAACTGTGACTTTGTGTGACCAATTGTGACCTAACTGTGACTTTGTGTGATGGAACTGTGACCTTGTGTGATCAACTGTGACTTTTTGTGACCAAATGTGACATGGTGTGACCATTGAACAAGGACGTGATGTGACCTACAATTGTGTCAAATATGACTATGTGTGACCGAACTGTGACTTTGTAAGAACGAAGTGTGACTTTATGTGATCGACCTGTGACCTCGTGTGATCTAACCGTGACCTCATTTGACCTAATTGTGACCTAACTGTGACCTCATTTGACCAAATTGCGACTTTGTGTGACCGAACTTTGACCTTGTTTGACCAACTGTGACTTTGGAGGGGTGAAATTTTACAACTAAATTTGTAATTGTGACTCTGTGTGACTTAACTGCGATCTCGTGTCAACTTACGTGACTGACTGTGATTTTGGGGGGTGGGGATGGTGGGGCTAGAAAAAGTAGAAGGAATCAATTTTTGTGGTGAGGTAGGGTCGGGGTGGGTGGGTTGGTGGGGTGGGGGTCGGGGTTGAAAAAATAGAAGAAAAAAATATTTTTTTTTGTGGGTGGAGGTAGGGTAGGGTGGGTGGGTGGGTAGGGGGAAAAGTATAAGAAAAAAATCATTTTTTGGAGTGGGGTGGGTGGGTAGGGTAGGGTCTAGGTTGGGTTGGGGGTTGGAAAAAGTAGAAGAAAAAAATATTTTTTTGGTGGGTGGGTGCGTGGGTCGGGTGGGTAGGGTGGGTTGAGATGAAGTGGTTGGGGTGAAGTGTGAAAAATAGAAGAAAAATAATTTTTTGATGGGGTATGGTGGGTGGCGGGGTGCGGTGCTGTGGGATGGGGTGGGGCGGTTGGGGGGAAGTGTGAAAAAATAGAAGAAAAATCATTTTTGGGTAGAGTGGGGGTGGTTGGGTGGGGTGTAAAAAATAGAAGTAAAATCATTTTTGGATGGGGGTAGGGGGGTAGGATGGGGCGGTTGAGGTGAAGTGTGAAAAAATAGAAGAAAAATCATTTTTGGGTGGGGTGAGATGTGGTGGGGTTGCTAGGGTGGGGTCTGGTGGGGTTGTTAGGGTGGAGTGTGAAAATATAGAAAAAAAATCATATTTGGGTGGGGTAGGTTGGGGTGGGGTGGGTAGGGTGTGGAAAATTAGGAGAAAAAAATTAATTTTGGGTGGGGTGGGGTTGGGGATGGGTGGCGGGATAGGGTCTGGGCGAGTCATGGAAAAGTAGTAAAAAAAATCATTTTGGATGAGGTGGGTTGGGTAGGGTCTGGGGCGAGGCTAGTGGGGGGTCTAAAATTAGTAGAAAAAAATTAATTTTGGGTGGGATGGGTGGGGTTGGGTAGGTGCCGAGGTAGGATAGGGTAGGGTGGGTGGGTAGGGGGAAAAGTAGAAGAAAAAAAATCATTTTTTGGAGTGGGGTGGGTGGGTAGGGTAGGGTCTAGGTTGGGTTGGGGGTTGGAAAAAGTAGAAGAAAAAAATATTTTTTGGGTGGGTGGGTGCGTGGGTCGGGTGGGTAGGGTGGGTTGAGATGAAATGGTTGGGGTGAAGTGTGAAAAAATAGAAGAAAAATAATCTTTTGATGAAGTATGGTGGGTGGCGGGGTGCGGTGCGGTGGGATGGGGTGGGGCGATTGGGGGAAAGTGTGAAAAAATAGAAGAAAAATCATTTTTGGGTGGAGTGGGGGTGGTTGGGTGGGGTGTAAAAAATAGAAGAAAAATCATTTTTGGATGGGGGTAGGGTGGGATAGGATGGAGCGGTTGAGGTGAAGTATGAAAAAATAGAAGAAAGATCATTTTTTGGGGTGGGTGGTGTTAGGTTGGGTGGGTGGGTTTTTTTGGGTTAGGGAGGAGTGGGGTGGGGTGGTGTTAGGTTGGGTGGGTGGATTTTTTTGGGTTAGGGAGGAGTGGGGTGGGGTGGGGTGGGATGGGACAGGGGGTTGGTGGGTGAGAGGAAAAAAAATAGAAGTAAAATCATTCTTGTGGTATGTGGGGTGGGGGTGAGGTGGGTGGGTGGGGTTGGGGAGGAGTGGGGTGGGGTGGGTAAGATGGTGTCGGGGTGGGGGTGAGTGTGGAAAAATAGAAGGAAAAAAATCATTTTTTTGAGTTGAGAGGGGTGGGTGGGTGGGGTGGGGTGGGGTGTCGTGGGTGGGTTGCCAGGGTGGGGTGGGTGAGTGTGGGGTTGGGTTGGGATTGAGTGGTTGTGGATTAGATATTGTTTTGATTTTATTATGTAATATTATATGAGTTTTAATTTAATATATAAACGATAATTATTATAATATTATATTAATTAATTATCTAATTAATACCTGATTTTTAAAAAAAATTATAAGTTTGTTATGTTTAAAAAGTGAAAGTTTTAGTTGTATAGTTTTGTACTTATCCCAATTTTTAAAGTCAGGTATTTCAATACTATTATTCTAAATTCTGTATAATGAACTTTCATTTGAGAGACCCCCTATCCCCCTCTCTATCTCTCTAAACGTTTCAGAGACCGACCCATCTACTGCTTGATTACTTTTTCTTCTTTCAATTTTTGCACTGAAAATCTCAGGCAAATACCTTAGGTATTTCAAATAACCTTTGTTTTGTTTTGTTTTTTATTAAGCCAATTGAACCCGAGGAAGATGGACTGGCGGCGCTTCAATTCTCCGACAAAATTACTCCCCTGCACTTCTTCATTTCCGGCATCGAAGAAGCCATTGCGTGTGACAACGTGACAGTATTTTTGGCATCGACGAAGCTATCCGTCACTGGTGCTAGAATCCTTTTTGTGCTTCCAACGTCGGGATACAAGATTGAAATAAACCAACAAGAAGAATTGCAGCAATTCCACCACCAATTCTGCCTCCAATTGCTTTTAGGTTTTTAGACTGCCCCTTTCCAAATGATTGGTTATTTAATGAGTCATCTTGTGGTTCCAAAAGTAGAGTTGGATTTGGACCAGCAAGATTCCTTGCTACTCACAATTGACATTTTTTTGGGGGGTTGGTGGTGGTGGTGGTGGTGATGGTAAGGTGGTGCGGACAATTGTTGGATGATGTGCAAGGTGTTATTGTGGGTGAAGTAGTGGTTCAATAGAGGTGTTTTTGGTGGAGATGGTTGGAGATGACAATGGTTTACAAATTATACTAATTTTTAAAAATTCATTAGTTACAATTATAATTAATTACAATATTGAAATAAGTTACCATTGTAATTAATTGTAAACTGTAATTCATCACAAAATGTAATTAATTTGCAATTGCAGTTGTAATCAAGGAGAATGTAATTAATTCAATTAACTTAAGCAAAAAAATTGTCATATTTTGTAAATTCATTAGTTACAATTGTAATGAATTGAAAAGTTGAAATAAAGTTACAATTGTAATTAATTACAAAACCAAATTTTGATAATTACTTTTAATACTTTTGCAACTAATTCAATTAATTTTAGAAGAAAAATGAAATTTCGAGTGACTTGTAATATACAATTAAGTTACAATAATAATTTATTTCAATTTTGTAATTAAATTATAACTAATGAATAGGCAAACATTAGTATAATTCGTAATTTGTAATTAATTTCGATGGTGTTGAGATAGTAATTAATTAAAAATTGTGAATTACACTAATATTTTACGAATTCATTAGTTATAATTGAATTACAAAATTGAAATAAAATTACAATTATAATTAATTACAAAATTTGAATAAAGTTACAATTGTAATTGACAATTGTACACTACAATTCATTACAAAATATAATTAAATTATAATTACATTCGTAATTTAGATGAATGTAACTAATTTAACCATGTAACTAGTTCAACTAATTGTAGAAAAAAGTATGTCATGTTTTTCAAATTCATTAATTACTACTATAATTAATTACAAAATTAAAATAAAGTTACAATCATAATTAGTTACAAATTGCAATTGAAGCTACTACAAATTATTGTGCTCTCAAACAAAATCTATAATAATATTCAGTAAAATACTAAAAATTGACCCCCCTGTTAAAAACCAATGTCCAAGGTTTTATCCCTCAACTGAAGAAAAATCTCTCGAGGTATGGCTGAAGAAAATAAACCCGTGATGTAATCACCCGAAAAATTATGATGTCCTTAGTTGTCTATTATGACATAATAAAAGTATTTTAGAATTTATTTAATTATTTTGGAAATTAAAGAAATAATATCGGATTTTTTAATTAAATGAGAAGTTACGAAAAATGTATTTTAACACCTATCTTTAGAAAATTCGTTTGAGCTCTTCCGACCTCAGATAGATAATTGCATATCTTATATGTACGAATAAATACTCGAAGTAAACTTCGAGAATCTGAAATCCGTTTATCATTTTGATTAGTGTATCGTCCTCAACAATTTTTCAAAGATGGCTACTCCACCGCACGACTCGAAAAGATAGTTTCGAGGGTCTATCTTTGGAACGCTATAATTTCTTCTTCCGTTATCCAAATCTTGCGAGGAAAATTTTATATGAAAGTACTATATGAGTACTTTGAAATGGTACCGAGAACACCCAATTTAGAGTTCATTTGATACCTTTAATATATGCTCAAATATAGCAACCTGAAACTACCCAAAACTAGAAAGCTGTGGAAGAAAGGAGCATGAGCTGGACATTAATCCTCCATATCCGGTTTTAGCTCACATGAGTCACCTTCTTCCTCCTTAGGACACGTTCAGCTGCATGAAAATGGAGTGACACCTCAAGCTAGGGATTAAAATAAGATTTCTTAACCATGAAGGAAAAAAGATTAATCATCTACACTCATTTCCTCACCTCCAAATAGGGATGGTTTTTGAATGAGATAACACAACAAAATCATATCCGAAACGCTTCTGAATCGTTCTTCCCTCTTTCAAACCCTAAGAATTGATTCTATGCCAAAATCATGTTTCAATTTGTTATAATACATCCTTTTTATTGGTAAACATGTTTTCTCAAAGGTTTTTATCAATCAAAACAGATGATTTTAGATCAAAGAAATCAAGAAAACTGACTTTCAGATTCTGAAAATACGTTTAGTGTCACCTACTGGTTGGTGTCGACACCATGTTAATTTGAGCTTAAAACGATGATTCTGATACTTTTGTGTCGACACCAAATCAGGTGGTGTCAACACCAGACGGACTGTCCGGCGACATAACTTCATCCCCGGCGACATAATTTCATCCAGCCATAACTTTTGATCTACAACTCCGATTTGCAATCCGTAAAGTGCGTTGAACTCCAGATTCGATGATCTTTCCAATAATATATTATTCCACTCGTAAAGACTTATGTTCTAGGATTTATATTCTTATTCCTCCACCTACTCCTTGCAGAGGAAGGCTTCTATTCCAAGAGAAATTATTTTAGGAGCCATTCATCTAATAAACTGTGAGTGGGATGTGTTTATTTAGTTTATTTGAATAATATGTGAGTATATTATGTATATTTGAAATAGTTGATTAATGATGTGAGTGGGATGTGTTTATTTGGATTTGTTGAATAATATGTGAGTGGGATATGCTATTTGAATTATTTGAATAGTATGTAAATTAGATATGATTCATTATATCTATTTGAATATGATTACTTGAATCTATTTGGATTAAAGCACTAAACATATGATATACCTTATTATGTGATATAATGTGATAACATGATATGTTGAAATTACATTCCTTCATGTTTTGGAAATGCAATGGCATTGGATTGATGATGTTTTGGAAATGCATTGGCGTTTGATAGATGATGAATTATGAAAGAAATTTATGCATAAAGAAAAGTTTTGTGCATGTGGATTATAGATTTGAACTCTAGCCCCCTCGGTAATCAAATGTTTATTGTTGGATATCGATGTGTGTCGTGAGGACCTTGCGACTCCAAGGCTCCGACAAACGACATGGAGATCTAGTAACCCTATTGGAGTCGAATATGGGGAAAGATGTCAGGGATGTGGAAGCCTTAAGGGATATGGGATCCCGAGTAACATGTTTATGATTATGGCCATTTATCGATATCTGAGTTGTGTATATATTAAGCGCTTTGGAGTAGAGGAGATAATCTATAATCGTGCCCTGAAAGCATGAGTTTTGAAAAGAACATGCATGTGCATCAATTACTTGTAATGTTGAATTATGTTTCAATGTGCAATAACACATGTGCACCATATCTTACTCACTGGGCAAGTGTATACTCATCCCACGTTATCTAACATTTCAGGTAACTATTGATATAAGATGGATTGGCGGGGATCTTCAGATAGCTTGACAGAGAGTGTTGCGCTAGGTGACGACATGTGAGTTGTGGACTTGCCACCGAATAAGAACTTTTTATTGAATTGCCACTCTTTAATTGAACTCCTTATTTAATAATTTAAAAATTAATATCGTATCATTTTAAATAAATGAATTTCATTATTCTTGAAAAAACTTTAAAATTCGGGGTTTGACAAGAGTGGTATCAGAGCATTATAATTTTGAAAAGAAAAATGCTTGAAATTTTGGGGTTTTACAAGTGGTATCAAAGCATTATTATTTTGAAAAATGCTTGAAATTTTGAGTCGTTACACGTGATTTCGAGTCCAATATATCGACAATCATCCTCCGGGAGGGATGCAACTAAATCATCGTAACGTTCACTTGCAGCACCGAATTTGTCCACGACCACTAGCTTGAGTCCCTCGTCAATCTTAAACACGATGTACCTATGAACCTTTCAATATTGATTGAGACGAATAGAAAATTGATTCCCTACTGGTGAGATAAAGGAAAGGCGAACATGAAGAAATAGCTAGAAGACTAATGTTATGTAAATCCTCGAGATTCAAGCAACATAAAACTAGAAAAAGAAAAATGCTGGAGTATCCAAATAAACTGGAAGCAATTGGACGTGAAGTAGCTCCAAAGGCCGACAAGATGCAGGCGAAAATCAAACCAGTTGACCTTGACTGATCCAACTGGAGAAGAAATTGTTGCTCAAGAATAAAACAAACCTAGAGCTACTAGATGTGATAGAGCGCCGAAGGCTGATGAGATATTGGGGAAAATCTGACCATGTGAGCTTGATGGAGCCAGTGGAGAAGAATCTGTACAAGACTCCGTTTCCGTTTCCTATGGGAATTTCCAAAGAGAGAAGGTCAGATTTTAGTTTTTAAATTTTACATGATTTTAATAATATTTTTTATATTGTTAAAATATCTTTTAAAATACCTCATATTTAAAAATAGACCTTTAAAAGTTTGTATTTGCATACTTAACCCTAAAGGAATTAGTGGCCAATAGCCGGATCATCCTACCCATTTTTCAAAATACCATTTGACCCATTTGTAAGTTAAAAAGAAAAGGTGAAAATGATTTATTATTGACAAAGTCTAAAATATCCTTTCAATTATTCAAAAACCCTATCATTTGAGTCCGTCGAAAAGCTCACCCTTCTCTTGTCTTGAGTCCTTCCAAAAAGAAGAAGAAGACTCCGGGTTGTTCAAGAAGAAGATCTATTCATCATAATCTTCAAATATTAGACAAGGTTAGATTACATTTTTAGCTTTGATTCCTAAATTTATAACTTGAAGTTTGAAATTTTTCTTATGTAAATTGAGTTTGGAAACATTTATTGTACAATTTATTGACGGAGCTCGCCGGAAATGGCGAGCTCCGCCGTTGTCTTTGCTTGGCTTAATGCCCAACGAAGAAGATGAAGTGGTCTGGCCGGACTGCTTGCGGTCGGACCAATCAATCTGTTTGGTTCGGACCAATTAAATTTGAATAAAATTCACTTTGTTTAATTAATTATAAATTCGAATAAAATTCATTTTGAAAAATGTAATTATAATTTCATAATTTGTTAATAAAAATGTATTAATAATTTCATAATAATTAGAAATAAGATATGTAATTATAATTTCACATTGCAAATAAGAAATTTATTAATAATAACAAAATAAATGTAATTATAATTAAATAATGTTGATAAAAAATTATTAATATTTTTCATAATAATTAGAAATAATAAATATGAACTATAATTTCATAATGTAAAAATATATATAATAGTTTCATAACGTTAATAATTGTAATTATAATTTCACAACTTTAATAAAAAAAATAATACAATAATAATTAATAATGTTAATATATGTACCATAATAATTAAAAATAATAATAATAAAATTTTCCCTTTAATGTTTAATTTTCCTACTTATTCATTTACGTGAGGTAGTCTACAATTTAAAATAGTTAAATTTATGGATATTGCGGCATACTTTTTTGAACTATGATTTTAACATTTGAAATTATTGCAGGATGGAGTATGCGGTTGATCTTGAACTGAGAGAGCTTCCAGCTAAAGTTTTCCAGTACAAGAACTATAACTGCTTCGCCACAGTTTTAAAGAGTCTTGATGAGTATCATCAAGATATCTTTCCTATGGCGATTCGAAGAATTGACCAAGATGAGGTTTGCACCGCAGATTATAGATTATCTGGTACTTCGACTTCTGAAGCCAGTCGGCGGTGGTGTCTTCAGTTTTTGCTTCGGGGATGGGAAGATAGTCACGTTTTCCACTCTTGAGTTTTTCTTCATCACGGGATTAAAGTGTGGTGGCTAAAGGGCCCCAAAGCCCCGAAAACACTCAAAATCTAGGCTTCATCTCAAATACTTCGAAGGAAAAAGGACCGTTACAAGGGGGGAGCTCGAGAAAACTTTACTGACCTGTCCCGATATGTTAGACAAATTGAAATTAAGCATGGTCTATATTCTTGAGAGCTTCGTGAAGAGCAAGCAATCAAATAATGGTATCTACTTATATGCTTTGGAAGTTGTTGATAATATTGAAGTCTTCAACAACTATCCATGGGGGTCTATAATTTATGTCGATACCGTCAACATATTTACGAAAAAGCATTTGATGCCCAGTGCGGAGAAGGCCCCGCGGAAGTATGATGCGTACAGCTTCCCTTTTGGATCAGTTTATTATATTTTTCATCGTCGCAACAATTGTAAGTTTCACAGGTATGGGCGTACGAGGTTATTCTTGCCTTAGGTGACAGGTGGGCAATTAGGACGGAGACGCGATTTCCTCGGATGCTACATTGGAGAGCAACGAAGACGCCAAGGGCTAAGGTACTTTCGGTTATCCTCGATGATCCTCGGGTGAGCGTTTAGAAATTATTATTAATGTAATATATGGCTTGAAACATGATTTATAAATTGTTCGAATGTTAATATATTAGCTCGAAGTCCTTCACGAGATGACGACTTCGATCGAAGAGGAGGAGCGGGAGTACATACGTGGACTAGTATGTAATGTAGTTTTAGATTGTTATTTAACTTTTGGGTTAAATAATTAATTTTCATTTCTTTTTATTTATCTAGGATCACCGCAGTCCAGTACGAGACATGTCCCCGTCGTTCATGAGATCTCATTTACCGGGCACATCTTGCGTACCTTTAAGCTCCCCCACTCCCCCGGTATGTTCATAGATTCAGTTTTTAATAAGCTATAATATTTTACTAAGGGTTAGTTTATTTCCTATTATATTAGTTGGAGTTTACAATTTGAATTTGATATGTTTATGAGTTGAGAATTATTTTTGGAGTAGTTGGTGATATGGGAGTCTTATTGAGTTGTGGTTGATGTTTTGAATTGTCGTGTTTGAATGTTTTTGGTTTATTATGTCATTTTGATGTCCCTTTACATGGTGGCTAAGTCCAATTTTAAGGGGAGACTCTGTCGAAAATTTTGTAGAATCTTAAATAAACAATATTTGACATTTAATTTCCACTTCTGTTCATTTATCTAGGATCACCGCAGTTGAGTACGAGGCATATCCTTTCCGCTCATGAGATCTAGGATCTCATTCACCGGGGACATCTCGCGTACCTTTAGACTCCCCACTCCCCCGATATGTTCATGAATTCAGTTTTTAATAAGTTATAATATTTTACTAGGGGTTAGTTTATTTCCTATTATATTAGTTGGAGTTTATAATTTGAATTTGATATATTTATGAGTTGAGAATTATTTTTGGAGTAGTTGGTGATATGGGAGTCTTATTGAGTTGTGGTTGATGTTTTGAATTGTTGTGGTTGAGTGTTTGAATGTTTTTGGTTTATTATGTCATTTTGATGTCCCTTTACAGGGTGGCTAAGTTCAATTTTAAAGGGAGACTCTGTCGAAAATTTTGTAGAATCTTAAATAAATAATATTTGACATTTAATTCCCACTTCTGTTCATTTATCTAGGATCACCGCAATCCAGTACGAGACATGTCCCCGCCGCTCATGAGATCTTATTCACCGGGGACATCTCGCGTACCTTTACGCTCCCCCACTCCCCTGTTATGTTCATGGATTCAGTTTTTAATAAGCTATAATATTTTACTAGGGGTTATTTTATTTCCTATTATATTAGTTGGAGTTTATAATTCGAATTTGATATGTTTATGAGTTGTGAATTATTTTTGGAGTAGTTGGTGATATGGGAGTCTTATTGAGTTGTGGTTGATGTTTTGAATTATCGTGGTTGATTGTTTGAATGTTTTTGATTTATTATGTCATTTTGAGGTCCCTTTATAGGGTGGCTAAGTCCAATTTTAAGGAGAGACTATGTCAAAATTTTTGTAGAATCTTAAATAAACAATATTTGACATTTAACTTCCACTTCTGTTCATTTATCTAGGATCACCGTAGTCCAGTACGAGACACGTCCCCGCCGCTCATGAGATCTCATTCACCGGGGACATCTCGCGTACCTTTATGCTCCCCCCTCCCCCGGTATGTTCATGGATTCAGTTTTTAATAAGTTATAGTATTTTAATGATCACATTTACATGTTATAATATTTGAGTTAAATAATCAATTGTCATTTTTGTTTTCAGCGCCCAGTACCTCACATTGATGATTTGTTTGAGCGTCTGGTGGGGGTTATTCGTGATGAGATGTATGCCCTTCGAGATGAGCTCGGAGGTAAGGTTGAAGCCCTCGGAGGTAAGGTCGACACCATTAGGGATAAGCTCCGAGGTGGGCATGGAGTATTAGAAATGATGCCAGAGCATGATGAGTTGGATGATATGATAGCTCGGATGACGGAACAAGATTTTTGCAAGGTGCCGGCATGGGTGGCTGGGGATGTGACTGAGGGGGTGCCGGTGGGGGTAGATGGTGAGGCGTCGTGTAGATGGGAGTGGAGGAGGAGATGCCTCGAGTGGAGGTGTAGTTGGAGGAGGTGACTCGGGTGGCGGAGGAGGAGGTGTGTCGAGTGGAAGTAGAGTTGGAGGAGGTGCCTCGGGTGGCGGAGGAGGAGGTGCCTAGGGTGGTGGAGGAGTAGGTGCCTCGAGTGTCTGAGGATGTGACTGATCCACATTTGTCGACAGATATTTCGACGAGGGTGGCATAAGAGGTATCTCAAGCGTCTGAGGAGACATCTCAGGTGTCGAGGTTTCGGAGGATGAGTCGACTGAGGTGCCGATGGAGATTGTCGAGAAGAGGGGACAGAAACGTACTGTCGAGGTAAAGGAGGAGATTGTTAGTAAGAGAACAAGACAACCCTCACAGCATGTTCTTTCTCCCTTCACGGCCAGGCGCAGAAGAGGACATTCATGGACGGCACTTATGTCAACTTATTCCGCAAATTCGATCCGGCGAAGAAAAAGGCGGTCGATATGTGGTACTATAAACTTAAGTCGAAGTAAGTTTCTTATGATTTTGTTTATTTATTTCTTAACTGTTAAAATGATTGTATATGATTTTCTAATTCTTTATTCATTCAGATTTCGCTTCGCCATTGGGAAGACAACCATATTTGATGCCAAAGATTGGTTCGGAATAGTCCTCGAGAGCGGAGCTTGGCTTGCCGTCGATGTGAGTGCATGATCGTAATTATGTGAACTCACTATATTATTTGTTGATTTGATAATATTTAATTCGCTTATGTTTTATATTGTAGCATGTTGATCTTGCGATGTAGTTGTTGTGTGATAGGGCAAGGAGGTACTTGAAATCGTTCGGCTTCCTCGAGCGAGTCATCATGTGCTGCGGCTTCAAAAATGCTGTCAGCATCGAGTATGCAAATTACGAAAGCAACCCTTCCATGTACATGTTTCCAGATTATATGTTGGAATACGTGGCAGGGGTAAAGCCGGTGTGTGGCCAGTTGTGGACGGGTTGTACACACCTTTATGTTCCGGTGATCGCGAACTCACACATTATTGCTGTTGAGATCGTGTTTTCTCAATCAAAAATTTATGTGTACGACTCTGATCACGGTTGTCTCGCAACGTCCCAGCTGCAAGAAGCTCTACTATCGTTGGCAGTCATCGTTCCCCTTATAGCTAAGCGTGCTAGAATTGTTGTAGATGATATACTGGTCATAGAGAGGATCAAGGGGACTTCCAAACAAGGTGTCAGGTAAATTTTTTCTAACAATCGTATTCTAGTATTTAATTAAATTCTTAACTATGTTCATTTATTTCACTAACTTTTTTTATAACATACAGTGGCGATTGTGGCATTTATGCAATAAAGTATATTGAGTTCTTGAGTATCGGACGAGATGTCATGATGATCAATCAAGAACATATACAGAAATGGTGGATTAAATTAGCTGCTGATTTATATATGTACAATTGTGATCCATAATAATTTGAAATGTAAAATTGTAATTTTTTATATGTAATGTATATTTATTTAATTGGCAATTTTTTTTTATTACAATTACAATTACTAGTGCATATTATTAAATTACATCTCCGCTGATAAGAGTTAGTTCGTGTTGATTATATAAAAAACAGTGAAAAATATATGAATAAATATCTCACAAGATAAAAAATAAAAAAATAAAAAAAGTCGGTCCGATAGGACCTATGGTTAGTCCTGCCGGACCCAAGTCGGTCAGGTCGGACCATATGGTTAGTCCAGCAGGACCCAAGTCGGTCCGGCCAGACCATATAGTTGGTCCGGCCAAGCAGTCTAGTTGGTGGTCCGGCTGGACCGACTGCTTGGTCCGGCTGTTAGAGTTTGGGTTTAGGTTTTAGGGTATGAAATTGTTAATTAAGAGTAAATTGTGTGAATTGTCTCACAAGAAAATAGGGTAAATATTTTTGGGAAAAAAAGGATATCTTAGGTTATTCTAAACGTGTGATTATTATTAAAAAATTGTGAAAAAAAAATTTATTCATTTCACCTTCTCGATATTGCTTTCACAGAAGTGTACAAGGCACTTGACACACGGATAATCGAAAATCATTTTTATCTTCGTCCGATTCTCCACATTTACAGCTTCACTTTAGCAGAATTAAACACTAAGGGTGTGTTTGATACACCCCTATTTTCCAGCTTTTGTATTTGTTGGGTGTTTGGTTGGCAAAATTTGCCTTGAAAAATATTTTCTTAGGTACAACCATTTAAAGCACAACTAACTCATTTTCCTTGAAAATATTTTCTTACCTATTTGTTGAGAAAATATTTTCCAGCTAAGGTGGAAAATCATTTTGCGTCACGTTTGATCATTTTTATTATTGTTAATTGACTTATTTTTTTCCCAGAAATTAATATTATTATTATCAAGTACAAATGAGTGAAAAATTAAAAAAAAAAATTATTAAAATAGTTAAATTTTGATTATTTTTCATGGGAAATAATATCAATCAAACAACAAAATTAGGAAAATCTCCCACTTTTTCACCTGGAAAATTAATCTAATCAAACACTTCCAATTATCATTTTCCAGGAAAATAATTTCCAGCCAAATCAATTCCTAGAAAATATTTTCCTTCCATCTTTTCTATCAAACACACCCTAAAATAGAAACTAAATTACAAATGACATCAACAAATTAATTTTCCGTTTTAGTGTTTGATTATGTGGAAATAAAGTTGTCAAGATGGAGATCACAGAAAGTTAAAAATGGATTTCAATAATCTATGTAGCATATGCATTGACGACTTCTGTGAAAGTAATCCCGCACCTAGGAATAGGATAAATGTATCTTGGAAAATAAAAGTTTTTGTGGGGGCACCACAAATGTGTCATTATTAAATAATACCGAAACAAAAAATTTATGCATTTCACCTTAACTGGATTGCTTTCACAAAAAAGATCGAGACACATGCTACACTGATTATTTGAATCCATTTCCATTTTCTTTCTATTCTACACCTTTACAGCTTTACTTCGATGAAAATAAAGATGTAAAGGTGGAGAATTGCAAGAAGATGGAAATGGATTCAAATAATCAGAGTAGCACGTGTCTCGACTTTTTTTGTGAAAGCAATCCAGCAAAGGTGAAATGCATAATTTTTTTTGTTTCACAATTAATTAATAATTACACATTTCTGATGGCCTAAAATATCTTTTTTTTTTCCCAACAAAACATTTATCATATTTCATCGTATGATAAGCAATTCACGGACTTTATTATCATCAAGTAAATTAGATAATTTATTATCAACCAACACTACAATTCCAATAATAGTTTTAATAGTGATAAAATTAATTATTCAAAGGAATCTGACTAGTACAAGGTTGGCAAGTATGATCGACTGTGCCGCACTTGCCGCATTTTTGCGGTCTGGGAAACTCTCCAGTAGATGGTATTCTAGACGTATGTACACGTCCAGGAGTACGTCGGCGGACATTTGGTGGCAGTAAATTATCAAGCAAGAGCAAGTGTTCGGGAAGTTCCCACTCGGCCTCATTTGGTAGAGGAAATATAGTTTCAGCATACGCTTCTCTCCAAAAAGCAGTCATGTAGCATTCACTTGATAATGAATGTGGTGAAAAGCCTCGATGTCTAGAAACTGCAACTGCATGAGCGCATGGAAAGCTCTCAAGTTCAAACTGTCTATACATGCACGTGTTGTCATTCAAGTCCACAACATAACCAACATTACGTCAGCATACGACGTTGAATGGAAACTGATCCAGTGGCTCCACGGCCAACCTTCTAGCTAGGTCTAATGTCTTGAAGAGTTGGTTTTCCATAGCAAGGGTGAGATAAGATGTGTCGTGAAACCAAACCTAAAAGTTCTCCCTAATATTCTCAATCATTGCCAGAATTGGTAATTCTCGATCCTTCTTTAATAATGCATTCAAAGACTCCACATTATTTGATGTCATCATATTGTATCGACGTCTTGAAAACTGACATCGTGCCCAATGTTGAATCCCCAGTTTATCTATTAAGTACCCCGAGGCATCCTTACTCTTGTTATCTATTTCGATCATAATCTTATTATAATCTTCAAAAGTGTAAGCTTCTGCCGCTCTCTTAAACAAGGAAATGATCCCACTGCCACAGTACGTTGTCTTCAAATTGCCTTGTATATGATACATGGAATAACCATGGTGTGCCTCGGGAAAAACTTCAGCGATACCATTTATGATAGAATTTCCCTGATAAGTTATAAAAGTAAGGTCATCGACATCTCCAATTACTTCCCTCAACTTTGAGAAAAACCAATTCATCGCTAGATCATTTTCGCTATCCACTATACCGAATGCAAGAGGGTATATTTAAATGTTGGCATCTTGACATGTAGCAATAATCAACTTGCCTTCATATCTAGCTTTCAGTGTTGTATCATCTACTAGAATTAGAGGTCGTATCTATCCTCTAAATCCATTTATGCATTGTCCAAGAGCCATGAAAAATTACTTGAAGCAATTGTCGTCGTCAGCCTCAATAAAGAATGTCAAACTAGGATTAGTTCTTGACATGTTATGACAATACCTGGCCAATTTCGCATAATTTTCCTCTAGTGAACCCATATAATCCTCTAACGCACATTCTCTAGCCTTCCAGGCCTTCTGGTAGCTCATGGTTACCCCAAAATCTCTCTTCACATCGCTAATGATGTCTCTAGGTCTGTATATAGTCTTGGGTCATCAAACTTATGCATTATCTGTCGTCCTATAAACCATGAACGCGCTTATCTGTGATCGTTTCGACGAATGCCCACTTGACTAGTATGTTCTCGTGCATACTTGCGAACTACAAAGAATTGATTTGTGTCCATCCTCGTTGCTCGCAGACGCCAACTACAATTGTCGTCTACACAGACAATTGTGTAGGTACTCCTGTTTGACTTCTTCACTTTAAACTCGAAATTGTGCTTAAGTGCAATACCGTGCACCAGAGATCTTACTTAGTATTAAATAATTGCTGGACTTCCAAATCTTCATCATATGGAACCACACGCGAACAATTAGTTGATCGTGAACTTGGCCCAATCTGTGAGTTCTCGACGTGCTCATGTCGATGTCTGGATAAATCAATCAGATCATTGTTTGTAAATGGAATGTCCTCCTGATTGTCTTCGACTACATCATGACCTCTATGGATGACAAGAGGATCATGGCGTATAGAAACTGTATCAGGTATAACATCGTCATCCTCACGAGCTATTCTAATGTGTCCCAAATATCATTCTCATTCTGATCCCCACCATCGATTTCTTCATTCTGATTATCGGGGGTATTCATTTGTACTAAAGTTACACAAAGAGGAATAGTTTCCTATTTGTTCGCCTCAATTAACCATATAATTTGCACATCAGAAGTAACAAACAAGGGTGGCAATGCAACTGTAGAACTCGAGTTATATAGAAATCCAAATTTCATATCATATTCAAATGGATCAACTTCGAGTTGATCTTGTAGTTTGTTTTACAACTCTGCAAATGACATACCTGGTGTTAACAAAATTACAGAATTGTTTTGATCACTCGTATATTTCCATGACCATCGCATATTTTCGTCAACTACGAATTCACCAAAATAAGAAACTGGGATGAAAGTCATATCTGCATTAATTAAAAATAATAAATTTTCAAAATAAAAAGTTAGGGAGAATGAGAGTAACTTTAATAAAAAATAATTTTTAAAAAATAGTCGGTCCATCCGGACCATGCCATGTTCCGGGCTGACTGACCATGCCTTGGTCCGGACGGACTTCGGTCGGTCCGGTCGGACCATGACCTACACTTTTGGTCCGGTAGGACGTTCAATTCCTCCTTCCGATTTTGTTTACTAAACTGAAAAAAAAATCACGTGTTGCCATATTAATTTTTCATTGTTTAGTCTACATAATTATAAATCTATCGAACAATCTGTAATTATTAACTACAAAATTAACATTAGATGAATTTTTCGATAAATTTTTGTTAATGAAATTATAAATCTGTTGAATAAGTTTAACATAACAAGAACGAATTAAATACAGTATAATAAATATTGCTAAATCAACTTACCGATAAGAAGTAGCGGATGAAATCTTTCCGTTGAGCGTTGTATTTTTTTTGCCAATTTTTTTTAACACAACCGGATGAAAAATGAGAGAATAATTTATTTGTGTATTGAGCACAAGCAGATGAAAAAAAGAGAGAATGATGAAAAGTGAGAGTTGTTTGGTTTTTATTTTAATATTAATATTAATATTAATATATGAAATAAAGAAAGGAGAAATATGGTTATTAAGGGCATACAAGTCTTTTTATAGAAAAAAGGTATTGTGGTTAATTTTTAAAAAGTTGGGGTATTTTGACTTGGACATTTAGAAAATTCCCCCAATCCAAGTTTGATAAACAGTTGTAGCAAAGGCAATACATTTGGATTTACCTTGCCACGAAGTTCCTCGTACTTCTTTCTTGATCCATCTCAACGCACTAGCCAAAGTGGTCATAGATCTCGTGAAACTCAGCTAGACCTTTATTCTATCCCAAATTTTGCAGTTAAGTCTGCATTGGGAAAAGAGGTGGTGTTTCAATTCTACAGGGCAGTGACAAGAATCACATTCGGTATCAACATCTAAAAAATTCAATCTGCCTTTAATATGCAGTTCGCCCTTAACACTCAACTAGAATAGAGTGTTTTGGGGCGGTAGATTAGTTCCAAACAAGAGCAACCCAGATTTTGGAGACCCCCATGTTACGAAAGTAATCATATGCGGTATATGTACATAAATTTCCCCCAAAGGTCCATGATTATTTTACAGATGACTGCCTCAATCGATCCTTCACCACTAATAATGAGATCCCGTAAGGAGATGAGCTTTTTAAGCAATGGTGAATCATCATTTTTGACAGACACACACCAAAAGAATGCACAGTGAAGGTAGACACGATTGACCCACTAAATCCAAAGGGAATATTTTACTCCTGAATGTTCCATATAATCTTCGCAAGGAGGGAAAAAATCTAGACGGCGCCAATGATGATGTATCGCACCTGAAATATTTTGAGCCCATGTTTGATGGGTACCC
Source organism: Ligustrum vulgare (assembly GCA_963555705.1). Classification (NCBI taxonomy): domain Eukaryota; kingdom Viridiplantae; phylum Streptophyta; class Magnoliopsida; order Lamiales; family Oleaceae; genus Ligustrum; species Ligustrum vulgare. Next base: position 28,463,165 of record OY743186.1, on the reverse strand, counting down.
CCAAGCCGTATGGACCCAGAGCACATAAACCGTGAGTGGCGACAAATAGTGCTCGGAGATGAGGACAAAGGATATGCTTCAGGTACAAATGATCGTCAAGATTGAGGACATCCTCGGGGTATCAAGATGTAATATGGGACAATATTCATGTGTTTGTGCTCGAGCCCTTCATGAGGGGTCAAGTTCATGGTGGTTGAGGTTAAGGTCCTCCTCGATGATATAAAATATAATATGGATGATATTCATATTTTCAGGGTTGAGGTCCTCCTCGGGTTCATGGTGATCCTTAGGGTTACACATTTGATTAGGAGATTATGTTTTGTCAAAGAACTCAGGGCTTGAGGCTTTTGTGAATGCTTGGGTATGAATAAAATTTATACTCATCATAGGCCCCTCGCACATCCATTATAGAATTTTGGGGAGAGATGGATGTGCAATAATGAGGTATCGTGATGCGATGATTATGTTAAGGATAAATAAACAAGAGCTTATGTTAAGCAAGGAATAAGCTCGAGCTTATGTTAAGTAATAAAGTCGAGTTTATCTAGACCTGAGGACTTAATTATATCAATTTGATTACTTGATTGCTTGAGGTGGTCATGTGAACTTGCGCAGGCAACTATTTTGTATGCTTGTGCAGGACAATGTTTTGTTTGTTTGTGGTCACGCTCTTATCTCGCGTGTTCGGATGAGACTTAATTCTTGATGGCCACTTCAAATCCTCCATATCCTTGATTTCCATGAGGATACTGGCCCTTGTGGCGTTCATACTTTTGAATGGTGTAGGAGGGTCATGCTCTTGCTTGCCCCGAGCCCGATCTTTCCATGTACCATGGTCATGCCGTCTCTTGTGTTCGGACTTACTTTCTATGTGATCTGAATTTTTAGTGTTCGGGCTATTTTTCCTGGGGTACATTGTTTCTTCCATATTGATGTACTTCACTCCTCGAGTAAAGAGCTCGGTCACTGACTTTGGTGGGGTCTTTGATAGAGAAATCTTGAAAGATTAGCATCTCACGGCATGGGTGAGGGTGGAGATAGCAGGAGTAATGTGAAGATCGGGGATCTGGAGCCTTTCTTGAATATTGTCATAAAATCACGCAGTGACTCGTTATGCCCCTGACTCAGCCTCATAAGAGATGCGGCCGTTTTCTGATGCGCTTGCTATTTGCAAAGAAAGTGGAGACCTTGTTGGAAAAATCAACGAATGATGGGATGGGATGGGATGGAATTGGGCTCAAGGGTTGAGAACCAATCCCTGGCAGCGTTGGTCAATGTTTGGAGGAAACACCTTGCACATAATCTGATCGGGAGCGACTTGCAAGTTCATGACGTCAGTGTACACATTGAGATGATTCATAGGGTCAGTCGTGCCATCATATTCTTTGATCCTTGGATACTTGAACATGTCCGGTAGAGGATATGCTAGTACCTCTGGTGTGAATGGTGTGTTGGGGGTAAAACTTACTAGAGCCTGAGTGCTCTGTTGTATGCTTGTTGCTATGCTGTCTTGAATGATTCTTGCAAGCTCAGCAAGGGGTATGGTGACTGTTCTCGAGCTTATCATAACAGGGAGTGATCGGGGTAACCCTGAGGAGCTTGCCCTAGAACCATTTTGCACTTGTGTGATATTCCCTTCCTCAGGTGTTGGTGATGCACATAGGGATGGCAAGAAAATCCGTTTCGACCTAAACCCGATGGGCCCCGACCCTAATGGGGCGGAAAAAAATTTCCCGCGGGTCAATGCGACGGGTTTGGGTTTGATATCAATTACCTAAAAATGGGTTTGGAATGGGGCGGGTTTTGGTTGACCCGCCTCGTTGTGACCTACCCTGCAATTTAAACTAAAAAAAATTAATTCAAAAAATTTAAACTTTCAACATACAAAATTATTATAAGATTTGTCCTTATCTTTGTTTATGTCATAATGTATTTAGAAAAAATCTATGTTTTGTTAATTGATCATTATTGTTTATGTTGGGTTGTTGATTATATTATAGGATCTTGTTGGACACTTGGACAAAATGTTATTTAATTAATGGTGTGTTGTGTGTTTGTAAAAGTTGTTTAACTAGGATGAACGAAATGTAGTAATAAAATAAGTGGAAAAAAAGTTGTTTAGATAGGAAGGAAGAAAAAAAAACGGTCGGGGGTGCCCCGTTTTGATTTAACGGGTAATGGAGCGGGTATGGTTTCAATATTCTTCTAGCGGGGGCGGGACGGGTACCCCGCCCTATTGCTATCTCTAGATGCACGCTAGTTTTGGTGGGTGAGCAACTGAGTCAATGCGGCAACTTGCTAACAGAGCTCTTCCAGTACTGCTTGAGTATCGATAGCATGTTGGGGCTGTGATCCCTGATTTTCAGGCAGTGTTGGGAAATTTTCTTAAAATGTTGGGGGCTCTTGCGTTTCTCCAACAGGATGATCATGAGCAGAAAAATTTGCTTGTGGAAGTCCAGAACGTGTATTAACCATGACTTTTGGTAATGATTCCCATAGACGAGGCCAATGATGACGCTAAAAATGCGCACCTGATATATTTCGAGCTTGAATAGCGAACAAGCACGATCTGGACCTCCTAATACCCGAAACAAAGGCGGTGAGGTGTGACCTCGTCACCCCTCCGATACTTAAGTCAGTAAAGAGAGAGAAAATATTGATGCAAGAGGCTATGAACTGTAATGATAATTGTGTGTCTTGATTATGAATAAAAGTCAAGTATTTATAGAGGTAAGTATTACCTTCCAAGTAGGATTAGGTTGCCGCTGGTTGTGAGACTTAGAAGTCCCTTTAGACGTGGAAGTCTTCTTGGCATCTTTAGGATAAGATATATGTAATTTTTTGTAACCATGTTGAAGTAAAACTTTCGTGAATTGAGGGTCCTACTTGCGTTGGAATATTGGCTAGGGCGCGAGGAAGATGACCTGAGCCTATGTTTGATGGGTACTCCGAAGCCGTATGGACCCCGAGCACTTAAACCGTGAATGGCGACAAATAGTGCTCGGGGATGAGGACAAAGGATATGCTCGAGGTACAAATGATTGTCGGTGTTGAGGAAATTTTCGGGTTATCAAGATGTAATATGGATAATATTCATATGTTCGTGCTCGAGCCATTCATGAGGGGTCGAGTTCATGGTGGTCGAGGTTGAGGTCCTCCTCGGGAATATAAAATATAATATGGGCGATATTCATATTGTCAGAGTTGAGGTCCTCCTCGTGTTCATGGTGATTCTCGAACATTTGATTAGGAGATTATGTTTTTTCAAATAGCTTGGAGCTTGAGGTTTTTGTAAAGGCTCGAGTATGAATAAAATTTATACTCATCAGGAATAATCTTCAATTTCTCAACAACAAAGGAGGATACCCAAATACTGAAAGGGAATAGCACCCTTTGGGATGCCAGTCAAAGAGTGAATATCAATGTGGAATTGATCAAAGATCCCAACTGTGCAGATGGAGGATTTAAGTTCATTAGCATGCACGGGCTCCACACATAGTGTGAAAGTGCATACAGCAAGGTCCTTGAATTAAATTTGCTCAGATGCTCCTAACAGGCACATGTAGTGAGCCCCTCCTGTATGTGGGGGTGGCTTTTGAGCAAAAATCTTCTATGAATATTGTTTATTTGATTTTTCCTTGTGGAGTTATTTAAACAATATTTTGTGAGGCAAGTTTGGTAAAAATCTTAGGGTGCGTTTGAAACACACTTTTTTCCAGAGAAGTCAAAAAATTTCCAGCCTTTTTTCCATCTTTTTGTGTTTGGCAAGCAATATTTTTCGGGCAATTCGTTTTCCTTATTTTTCTCTCACGCGCGAGTGTTCCTTCAAATTAGGGAATTCGTTTTCCCAGCTAGCTACTAGAATTTATTTTTCAGGTAAAATTTTTAATCATTTTCATCACTTTTGATCATTTTTGTTGTTGTTAATTGATTTATTTTTTGCTCAAAAATTAACATTATTAAGTACAAATGTGTGAAAAATTAAAAAAAAAAAATTGATTAAAAAAGCTAAATTTTGCTTTATTTATCATGAAAAATAATGTCAATCAAACAACAAAAGTTGAAAAATTCTCCAATTTTTCCACCTAGAAAATTAAACCAATCAAACACATAAAATATCAAATTCCCTAGAATTCATTTTCTTTCCACCTAAATTCCACACTCGCTATCCAACGCAGCCTTAATTTTCATGTATTTATTAGTTCATTTGGTAAAAGTTTTCTAAACGATGCTAAATTGGTGTTATGCTATCACTACATGGACGTGGGATTGACATGGTTGAGGCTGTGGATTGGAAAATACTCATATTTGATATAGATTAAAAATAGACTTTAGTAGATTTTGATATCATCAGTGATGAGATATGTGGTTAAAAAGCATTGAGTCTCATAAAATAGAATAATGCTGTTTGTACAGGTGTTTTACATATGAGTGTACAGATACATGTGGAAATTATTAATAAATAAATAAATAAATTAAACAACTGAAATTCTGAAACAAAAACACGTTTTTGCCTTCCAAGTTCCATCTCTCTTCAACTTTCCCTTCCCCCAAACCTTCTGCTCGAATCCCCCGTCTCCACCTCCATCTCCGACCAAATTCACCCACCTCCATCTCCGGCCACCTCTACACTACTTTCGAACCCATTTCGAGCTCATTTTCAAAACGAAAGGTTAAAATGCCATCTCCATCTCCGACCAAAAGTCACCAGCCATCTCCGTCTCCGCCTCCTCCTCCATCTCCGACCACCACCAGTTCGTGTAAATGCCAGACATCCGAATATGCACGTCCATATGTCATCTATCTACGCAGTTTGTATAAATACTAGTTTGAAGAATCTTGTTTTATTTTTCTAAGTTCAAGTTCTACTATTTGAGTGCGCTGATTTGCTACTAGCCACCTTAGCATTAACGAATACATTGCTTTAAATCTCAGGACACCTAAACTTAGTACATTTTTCTCTTCCAACAATGTTCAGAAAATCCAACAAAAACATCTCAAAAGTTTTCTTAATTTAGTTTATGTGATTCGTACCTTCCAAATGAAATGAGAAATTTGAGCCAGTTAACTTACTTATGCTTCAAAGGGTTATATTCTATGAAAGTTCCTTGCACTTTATGCAAACTTAGAAATTTGCAGGCCTTCGATTTTCAAGAATGTGTTTCAGTGAACCTTCCTCTGTGTGTTTGGAACATAAAACAGTTAAGAAATGTGTTTCAGTGAAGAAATGTGTTTCAGTGAATCTTCGTGTGTATGTTTGGAACATAAAACAGTTAAGAAATGGTGGAGAACGGTGACAGTTGGAGAAGGAATCAGAAGGATGAGTTTTTGGGGAAAATGAAATAGCTTGGTTTCACTTGACAGAGGTGGTGTACGGCCGGAGATTGTGGCGACCGGTTTGTCACACTTGCTGGATGGAGAAAAAGAGTTTCAAATGAATGAAAATCAGAAAATAGTCAACTCAATTTACGTGTTTTTTTATCTTTTTTTTTTTTTTTTTTTTTTTTTTTTACTAATTTCCACCCGTACCTGTACATCATCTGTAACCCAACCCTGTACGAATAGCATTATTGCATAAAATATGTGGTTTAATTAATTATTGATTTAACTTGACATTAAATTTAGAATTTAATCAGAAACAAAGATGAGTAAATTTTACCTAGTCTGATGCATTAAATAAATTTAATTAGATAAAATAGAGAGGAAAAAATTAGTAAGAATCAACAATAAAAATAGTTAAATAAAAATGCTACTTGAACAATATTATTAAATAATAAGTTGAACAACACTCTCATATGGAATGGAGTCCACACATATGAACCTCATCCCTCATGTGTGAGTATTGTTCAATTTATTATTTAATAATAATATTGTTCAAGTAGCATTTCTCATATTTAAATTTGGTCATTGTTTTATCGAAGTTCATATAACGACAGTCCATTAAAATGATGACACGTTATATCTTTTTTCCCCCCTATATATATTCTATTAAAATAGGTAGCCTAAACTAAAGTCTAAAAAAACTAGTCTAAAGGGATAAGCATTAAAGCAATTGTTATCCTTATTCCTTAGCCAATAAGTCACAATCCAAAAGTCAAAATAGCAGTATATCCCTAATGTTTATCTTATGATACACTTTGGTTCATAGCTTTTAATATGCAATATTTACATTTCCTGAACTCGTCATATGTTGCACCCTAGTCCGATGCAACCGTTGAAGATTGTAAAATGACACGTGATGCATAAGCCTGAGTTCAATAACTATTATAATCAAGTTGTCGGATGTTATTTCATTTTTCTAGGTAGAATTTATGATTAAAAAATAATTTTAAAAAATATATGTAGTTAAAAAATAGTTTGAAGAAACGTATTGATTATAATACCTAAAATAACACATTTTACCGAACACACGCTAAAATGCAAGTTAAATTTCATTCTTGGGTTAAGTAGAAAGTTGTACTTTAATTTGATTTTAATCGGGTAAATGTAGTTTAGTTTGAATTTAATTAACAATAATTCTAGTGAGATATTAATAAAAGACATTGTTAAGTGACAACTATAATATTGTGATGTGACATACATTTATTGGTGATAACAAAGTAAATAGTGGAGTAGTTATAATCAATGAATATATATCACGTCACAATGTCACTTAAAAAAGTCCATTATTAATGTCATTATATAATTACTCTTTAATTAAAGTTACCACTCCTAATTTCACTAATGGAAATAGTGCCGTGGTGATCGATAGATGATGTTTTCTTAATATAACTTTGAGTTAGATAAATGAGGATCGTCATCATTATTTCCCGTCAATTTAAGTGGTAAAATTGAATGAAGTAATATGTAAAACTTAATTAAGCCCATGTTTGGTTTCCATATTTTTCTACAATATTCAATTTATACCACTAATCTTCTTTTTAGCCTACAATTGTTGACTTTTCAATTTAATCTACACCCTATATTCTTCAAAAACTCAACTTTTTTCATAAATTAATGGGAATCAAATAAGGGCTAAGGGTGTTTTTGATTGCGACGGTGAAAAATTGGTGGAAAGAAAATATTTTTCAAAGAAAAGATTTGTCTGAAAAATATCAATTGATAGCGTTTGATTGATTTAATTTTCTAGGTGGAAAAAGTGAATTATTTTCCTATTTTTGTTGTTTAATTAACATTATTTTCCATAACAAATAAAGTCAAATTTGACTATTTTAATTCAAAAAAAATTATTTTTTTTTATTTTTCACATTATTTGTATTGTACCTGGTAATGTTACTGTTAATTTTTGTAAAATAAATAAATAAATCAATTAATTAATACAAAAATTATCGAACATAAAGAAAAAGATTTTCCACCTAACAAGGAAAATGTTTTCTCTTGAAATGTAAGAGAAAACATTTTCCTCCAAATCGTTGCAAATCAGATCACGTGACCCCTGCCTAGAAATTAATTGACCTGAAAAAGGTTGAACATCAAACAAGTAACTTTGTTGAAATCAAGCACATATTTTCTCTCTTTCGAGGAAAATCACGGCTATCAAACATAGCCTGAATATAAATTTACATGATTTAGAGCTTGTTTTGTTTTCTACTCAAATGACATGTTCCGAGAAATTCCCCATCCTAGTCCAGTAGGACATAGCTCATTGAGGCTCCAACCTTGAGCACGTAAAGGCAATTTCCCCTGGCGATCAAGAGCCCAACCTTGATCGACTAGTTGATGACAAAACTCAATCTTCATGTGAGAGCTGCTTGAAAGATAATAGGAGCAGCTTTTCGGGGTTGCTTTTCTCGGGTTACCTTTTTTAGTGGGAATTCGAGTTCCATTTAGCGTTGTAGTTTCGAGCCTTTTCAACACGCTTATATGGAATTAACACTTTTCATACTTTTTAACTACACATTTTCTTAAAAACTTCAAATTTCTTTAAAAAGATGTTAGATTAAATAAGCTCTCAATAAAATTAATGTGACAATTAAGCTCCTGTTTGATGTACATTATAATGGTGATTTTTTAAATAATATAATATATGGTTAAAAAGTAGAAAATAATTTTGTATTTATATGTAAAATATTTTATTGTATCAATATGTATTTTTTAAAAAAATAATAATGAGTACCAAAAAATATGGAAAAACATGTGTGAAACATAGGCTAAGAAGTCAGTAGATTCAAGATTGGGGTCAGAATCCAAAACTCGAAACCAACAGCAAAGCGCCCACAGTTTGTTTCTTTCCCCGCAAATTAAAACTCTCATGATTCACCGCAAACGCATCATCGTAACGATCGATTTTGCTTCAAATAATTCATCTAGATTCAACAAAGGCATGGCACCAACAGCAGCAATGCTCATATTAGGGCCCCACACCAGACCAACGTCGTCACGTATTTCCAATTGCTCATCGTCGCCTTCTGCACCTGTTTTCCAAGCTAAAGCGTCAATCGCAAAGTGCGTTTCCCGTTTCAATAACATATTCCGACGAGAATCATCGCAAGTTAAAGAGTCTCCTGCCGTGGATTGCTCCGCTGCGGCTCTGGAGAGGAGGTTTCAGGATGTTGTTGAAATGTGTAACTGGTAATCGAAGGGTGCAAATGAGTTTTCGACTGGGAAAAAATTGTAAATTCTTGTCCAATCCCCTTTTATCCAGTTGAATAATATGCGGCTTTACAAAATCATGTATTTCAGATCTATGATCGTGTTCAGAGTTCAAAACTCAGAACTCCCTTGCATCTTTGACTTCAAACAAATTGTTCATTTGTATACATTCTAATTTGCAGTTACTTAGAAATCACTAGCAATATTTGTGTATACCAAGGACAAGTATTTTGTAATTTTCAAGTTTTACATTCTAATTTGCAGTTACTTGGAAATCACTAGCAATATTTGTGTATACCAAGGACAAGTATTTTGTAATTTTCAAGTTTTACTTCTATATTAACGTGTCGAAGAGCGTCTTTGGTATAAGATGATTAGTGAGAATTTTGAGTTTTTATTTGAAAAAACGTGTCATTAAAAATGTGAAAAATGATAATAAATTAAAAGGGTTAATTGCACAAATAACTGTTTTAAGAAAAATGTTGAAAAATACGTTATCTTCTTCTCGATCAGCACCCACAAACCAGTAAACCACCATTCTTTTAAAAAAAAAAAAAAACCACTACTTAAGAGTCGCGTCAACCACCACCAAACCGTCACCAAGCATCACATTTGTCTGATGAGAGAGAGAGAGAGAATGGGGGCATTAACTGTCACAACCCACTTTAATTTTACAAGTTAAATAATTATTTTATCAAGTCAACATTTATTTTTGACCAATTTAGTCCAAGTGGGGACCAATTTAAATGAGTGAATATTTTGGGGATCATTTAAATTTTATTATTAGTTGGGGGAATTATATCATTTATGTTTGGAAATTTTATTGGAAGATAAATGAAGGACCCAACATGCAATTCTATCCAAACTTGAATTTGTCTTGACATTAGTAGACAACATTTCAACCAAACCAAACACATCACACTACCACAGAGAGAGAGAGAGGTTACGCAGAGGAGAAAATCGGGGGAAGAAAGAAGAGAAAAAAAAAAAGGAAGGAAGAAAAGAGAAGGAAAAAAGGGGAATTTCATTCAACATTCAAGACTTCATTTTCACTTTCAAGAGGTAAGGCAATATCCATTTATTTGAGATATGGTGTTGATTTTAGGGTTTTGATTTTTGAGTTAAATGTTAGATTTTTGGATGGATTTATGTTTCACTTGAAGATATTGAGCTAAATATTTAAGTTTGGTTGAATACATTGTGGTTACATGCTAGGGTTTGTAATAATAGTGGATTAAATTCATGATTTGGGCAAGATTAAGTTATTGGAGCCTATGTTAAATTATTTCATGCTTAAATGCTTAATTTGGTGATGTTTATTTGGAGATTAAATTACCCATGTAATTAAGTTAAAGAATTAGTCCATTACTAGTTTCTTGGAAAGGGGTTTTGGTGTCTATGAGCATTCCATTGAGGTATTGGTTAAATAAATAATATATGAGTTATAATGAAGCTATATTTCACATAAGAGAAGGTTGGTTGGATGTAATGTTGGAGGCATATAAAATTTGTGGTTATTGTATAGGATGTTATTTCATTTTGGGCATTTGGTTATTGGAGTTGATCCAAGGTTTTAATTTAATTTTCAGTAGGCGACACGGAGATTGGCCAGGCCTATCAGCCAAATTAGGTTTCAGTCACAATCTCTGTGAGTGGAGAAACTTGTTTTTCCTTAAAGTTAAATTTTAATATTTAATGGCATAAATTTTCCATACGATTCATGTTTTCAATTAAGTAGCCAAGTTACGGAAATTACTACTTTTCGCAAATACAAGTTTAGAAGCATGATTTTAGACTTCTTCTTTTAAAATTTTCAAGTTAATCAAATTATAAATTTAGTACATTATTCTATAAAAGAATTTGTTACATATAAATTATTATTGTGAAAAACCATCAGAAAGTACCCAGGTGATATTACCCGCTCTGCACTGATGTGAATTTGTTTCCATAGTATATGACCATATTATCAGATTATCAGAGGTCTTTGGGACCCACTCTTGTGCACATATAGACTTTGGGCCGTGTATTAGGGTGCTTTAGCCTTTGGGGCAGTCTATGCGCATATGACACAGTTTATCAGATTATCAGCTTATCAGATTTGAATGGCTTTGCCTTGTACATCGAGAGTACCTGTACTTGAGTAAAGTTGTTCATTGGGTACACTTTGATGTGATTCTTTTCAGTACAGTATGATATATTTATTCATAGAAAAATATTTCAGCTTCTCAGTACAGTTCAACGAATTTTTAGTATTATCAGACAGTTATCACAATTTATGCCAGGGTTTCATTATTTATAAATTCTCATTTCAGCTAGATGTGCTTTTCAGATAAGTAAAATCTTTTCTTATGTCAATCAAAAGTTATAGTTACAAAACAAATAGTGATTTTATAAAGAATTATAAACGAGAAAAGTATGACTAGTTTTCAAACACTCCACTCACTGAGTTAAAATCTCATATTTTTGTAACATTTTTCCCTACCAGGATACTTTTGAGTTTTGAGAGGACGTTGGAAAGCCTGCCAAAGAGCTACAAGATCATTTAGTTGTATGTTTCTAGTTTTCATCATTCTTTTGGGATCCATGTATATATATTTAACTCGGTCCATTCTCGAGTTATTGTTTTGTCAAGTACTTAGTTGATTAGAATGATATGTTGATGTATTAAATGTAAGTGGAATGGATGATAAGTAGTAAGAACTAGATGGGCAGGCACAAGCTCTTTTGATTTTTGATATGATGATGGGAAGTGATATGGATCCCCAGTATTTTACATGTGGTTGTTTGAGGATTTATTGATTTGGTTACAGGGAAGTTATATCCAATATTTAAAGGAAACTCTGTCAAGTTTTTTTAAAATCATGGGGTATTAGGAGAAGTTTTATAAAATTTGAAAAGTTTCAGTAGCCTTGGTGATAGGTCTAGTATCTAGCTGGCATTCATCATCGGCGCACGCCACGTTTCGGGTCCACATATGGTGATTCGAGACGGGGTCGTGTCATTAACCTTGCAACATTCCAAGCAGGAGCTCCAGAAGATAATTCAATTGAATTGCAGGCATATAGTAGGCAAGTTTTGGATGCAATGGTAGTGTTTTGGACTACGTACATGTGCATGAAATGTGTTTGATTTAATGTATGAAATAAAACATTACAAAAATTTGTAAAGTATCATGGTCTAGTATTAAAATTTCGCCCTTAATATCATAAAAATTTAATAAAATTTCACGTTATGATATCAAAAATTTGAAAATATAATAAGCGTCATGTTGTAATACTTTAAAAGTATTATGATACTTTAAAAGTATCATAATATGATACTTATACTGAATGACGTATTTTTCAATAGAAATTTCTTTTTTGAAGTAGTTTTCAATAATTATTTAAAATGAAGTAAATTTCAATTATGATATCAAAAGTAGGGTATTTATCCAAATGTTCCTTTAAAAAAAAAAAGAAAGAAAGAAAGAGGCGTGCTAGGCCCTGGCTTGTATACAACCCCCCCTGCACAAGGGGATTTTCCCAAAAAATAATAATGCTATTTAACAATGAGTGTTTAAAACAGAGTCTCTTGAGCTAAGACACATATTTGTATACATGAACTTAGTCACAGTTTTTGGCAGTTAAAAATTATTTATAAATAAAGAATATTTTATTTTTTAGGTAAAATATAGTTGAAAAATTATTTTAAAAAATGTGTAGTTGAAAAACAATTTTGAGGAAATATGATTTATTTATAAATAAGTTATTAAACACCTTGTTATAACATCAATGGTGCTAGTATAACATGTAATTACTTTAAGCCCCTGTTTGGTAAAGATAAAAATCAATTTTTTAGTAAATTTTGATAAAAGTATGTGAGATGTGTGGTTGAAAAGTTGTAGGTTCCATAAAAGATGTGGTTAAGATTAAATATCGAATTTGACTTAGATTAAAATCTAAAATTTTAGCTATACCAAACATGAGCTAAATATTATAATAATAATAATTTAAAAAACATGGAATTTTTTTTGCATAATAGTGTACGAAGAAGAAGAAGTGTGTGTGTGTGTGTGTTTTTTTTTTTTTTTTTTAATGTAAAATAGATTTATAACAAATCTATGTAACAACCCATAATTCTCATCCTCATTTTCTAAAAGAACCAGTTTTTAAAAAATTCAAGTCATGTATTGATATACGTATTAATATCAGTGTATTGATACATCAAGACCATGTGCAGATACATTCAGGTAGTTACTTAGGATTTAAGCACGTTTTGAAAAAAAATATATGTGGCCTCTGATTAGCTACGATATCATCCAACCATTTATTATTGACACTTTTTCTTAACTGGAATGGATGCTCACATGCATACGAACACCTCGTGCTTCATTAGAATGACTCCTCCAAGTTATGGTAGATCATGATTGGCCTAGAAATCATATTTTAGTAGTAGGTAATGATTGGATCGCCTACAATATCTTCCTATATATAGACATCATTTTGAAGTGAAGAAGACGTATCAAACTCCCTACGGAAAAACATTTCCAATCTCTCTCAAAATTCTTAAATTTCTTGAAGTTTTATGGTAGCTATATAGTTTTTTATTATGATTCCAAATCAGCGCATGCTAATGCAATATCATTACGTTAATAAGTTCATTACATGTATGCAGAGATTCTGCCTCAATTGTATAAGTAAAACATTGAAATCAACCATGAACAAAATATGATTACAGAATGCAGAACCTTATGTATCAATACATGTATATCATATCGATACATGAAGCAGTTTTGTTCAAAGCAGCATTCTAATTTTTTATTCTTTTGTCATTTTCAGGTCTCGAGAATTGTAAGTAACACTACTCTTTGTTTATGTGCTTTTAAATGTTACTTCATGCTATCTTTACATTATTTCCTTATTATTGCATAAAAGTCAAGATTTTCTCATACTCTCCCTCACATACCTCTTGCTCATCAATTCCTCCACTTGCCTTTGAAGTTTCTTTGTCTCATCGAGGTTACTTTGATAAGCTGGTCGGTTTGGAATGACTGCTTTAATTCAAAGTTAATTTGATGTTCTATGCCTTTAATGGGTATAACCCACTAGGCATGTCCTCCGGAAAGACGTCCTCGAATTCCTGCAATAAAGTAGTAGCCAAATTAGGGAGGAAAGTGTTAGATTCCTAAAGATTGAGGAGTGACACTTTACAGACCAACATGATCATTGGTTGACTCTTAACTATTGCCCTCTTCAACTCATTTCTTTTCTCAAAGAAATTTACTTTCAAATTTTCTCCCCTCTCAGAAGACTATTTTTTCTTCTCACTCTTATGGCTCTACTTTTTTTCTCTCAATAATAGCCGCTCACTATTTTCTCTCTTTTCCACCTTACTATTCTCTCTTGCTATATATATGTATTTCCCTCAATCTTTTATCTTTCTTATTTTTCAATTTGATTTGGTCTTCATACACTTGTGCCGGTGTTAATAGCGCAAGGGTAATAGACTTCCCCCCCCCCCCCCCCCCGGGTAAAACTATACCTATTTTTGTACCCATTAAGTATCACTTTCCTATCATATTGCCTTGGCCAATGCATAGGAAGTATGTAGCAAATAACCTCATCATGATAGCTACTAATTGAAAAACTACTAATACCCTCTTATTCACCTTAATCTCTCCACATTCATTCAACCATTGAAGCCTATAAAGTTTCTAAGACCTCGCCTCGAAATCAATAGCTCTTCCACTGCATACTCCATATTCTCACCATCACATGCCTCTTCTGATAAGTATGTTTTGCACACTTATTTTGGTCTTAAATTGAAATTTTAATTGACAAATTGAGTAAATCTCTACTTATAAATTGTATTTATCTTGTACAATTAGGTACAACCTCAATTGGAAAGAAAATTGACAAGATTCAAGAGCAATTGAGCTAAAAGAAGAGCAAATTTAATGTGAAAGGACCTAATTGAAAAGAAATCAAAAGTTTGGGAACTCAATTACAATATCTCAGAAAGTTGGAGGACTAGAAATGCAAATATTTCAGGGGTATTTTTGCAATGAAACCAAATTGAAGAAGATCAGGGACTGAAATGCAAAATAAGGGAGATTGGTTGCGCAAACTACACCGTGCAGCCTCGCGGGTACTTTAGTTGTGCGGTCGCTCGACATTATCCAAAATCAACAGTGTCATTTCACCTTCATTGCGCGTCCATGAGCATTTGCCTTGCGCGGTCGCATAGACCATTTCAGTCCGGTTCCAAAATTAGTTTTTGTTTTTCTTATTTTTCTGTAGGGGCGTGTTTGGCTCTGATTATAGGCGTTTTTAGGGGATATTTTTGGTCAAATTTTGGGGAGTATATATAGTCCAACTTTCTCACTTCTCCATATCCCCAATCTTGGTAACAAAATCCTAGCCTCACTTCCCTTTTCTTCTTCTTTCTTTTCTTTTCTGTGTTTTTCTTTAGTTTGTAGTTTTGTTTTGTTTCCAAATTCTAGTCACCATTGAAGCAAGAAGTGATGTGAAAATCCAAAGCAAAGTTCAAGAAATTTTGTAGCAAAAATCAAGTGAAGTGGTTTATTTCATCATCTTATATTTTTAATCTTTGATTTCTATACTCTATGATGTATTTTTATAAACTTCAACTTTGTAAAATATTTATATAATGGACTAGTTGTTTTATATTGAGATGATTGATGTAACTTAACTATAGCGACTGAGAATTTTTTTTGAAATAATATAAAATCATTTTTCTCGAAAAATGAGTCGCTAAGTTTTAACCCCAATTTTTTCTTTAAAATGAAAGCGTGCTCGTCTAGCCATTGTAAAAAAAATTTAAATCTATTCAAATCGAGTCCAACCTCGAATGCTTTAAAGTATCAAATTTCTTATCAGTTTTCAAAGGCGGCCCTGAGGCCGTGCGAGAGGTGCGACGAACAGGGCACAAAAAATTTGGGGGGCACCAATATTGAAAAATATATTAGAACATATTATTTTAAAAAAAAAATTAGATTTTTTTATACCAGTACATGGACAGCAAAGGGACGGACCAACTCTAAAATTTTCCCAAATTTTCATTTTTTTTTTCACCCCTCACCCCATTGTAAATAAAAAACCTACTCCTAGACGGTAGCTTGAGACTCCCCACCTTCCAAAACAACCCCATTTCCTATGTAAATCAAACCTCCCGAGAATAGAAGCCAGATTCCACTTTCTAGAAATAAAAAATCTACTCATTGCGTCTGCATCACTGTCTTCGTTACAAGAAAATTCCGGATTCATCACTCGGCTCCGTCTCATTGACATTGTCTGTCTGTCTGTCTTCCAAGTTCCAAAACGGCAAAACCCTCCATCGTCACGACTATGCTTCAGCTTCTGCCTTCATCACGTGACTCTGTAGGTAAAATGTTAGATTGCTTTTAGCCTTAATGAGTGATGAATTTAGACTTGTTGAATGTTGATGCTGAATTTTGATATATTGATGTTGAACCCGAATCCCAAATTTCCAATTGAGGTTCAAATTGTGTATAGTGCCAGTGGGCTTGGTTCGTTGACTTCATTCAGTGCAGTGCTCGGTTCATATTCTCTTATTAGTCATTTCTAAACCAGGTTATATTTTTCTGATAATATTTATCTTCTCTTCTCTTTCGTTTGTTTTTTGTTTGCGATAAAAAGATTAAAAATGTTTTATAGAAAACAATTATCGGGATGTGATAAATGAAAGAAAAAGAGAAAATGTGAAGAGTTAATACAATCTCAAAAAGGTGCTCTTGATAGATTCGTGGTTGGATGATTGCAAGATAAAGACATTATAATTGACACGTCAACGGAAGATTTAGCTAATGACCAACAACTAAATCACGAGAAAAAACTTGAACTCAATGAAAATAATAATAATGAAAATGGTCACGATGAAACAAATTTTGTAGGTGATACAAATGAAGTACATGATGAAAATGATAGAAATAAAGGTATAAATTATTTAAGTGATGCAAGAAGAACTAATTTTAAATGATTTGTTGCATTTCAAGATTTACATATGATATTGTTTGAGTAGTTTTCTTTCTTTTTCAGGTCAACTCATATTGGCTATCAAAGATATTAGTAATTTGGATGACGCTTTCTTATGAAAGTTCATGCTTTTGGATGTTTTGAATGTTCTACAAGACATAAATTTAGTTTTTTTGTTTACATTTTCTTAATGACATGAAAACGATAAAAGAAAAACATTGAAAGCGATATTTTTGTTATGTGGCATTTTTATTTATAGTGAGTTTATATAAACAGTTTATTTTTTTTCTCTATACACATACTTTATAAATAAAGAATGGGGATACTTTTTTAACATTCGCACAGGGGCACCCAAAAACACAGGGCCGGCACTGTCAATTTTAAGTCCAAATTTTATTATTTTAGGTCCAAAAATTATGTTAGTCCAAATCTTGATTATTTTTAGGGAAAATTACATGGAACCCTTTATTTAAAGATCACTTTGTAATAATAACATCATGAGATTATATTTGTAAAAATCAGGTCCCAATTACTAATTAATATTTAATACCCAAATCAAACCCAAATATTTTCAAGATCATTTCAACGCACACTAATCTCTCTCTCTCTCTCCACTGATTTCATGTGATCCGGCCAACACCATGCCGGAGCTGCTATACCCACCACCCACGAGACCGCAGGACATCCTTTCCCTAACATATGGCTGCTGCTAGATGGAACGATGCGCTGCTCATAGCAGTAGCGGCGCCGCTGCTTCGATTATTGCTGCGACGCCACTTCTTCTGATTATTCGCCGTCGCTGACTTTCATACATACAATTCTCAGTGGTGATGGTTTGAGTAACAGAGTTAGCCTCCTCAAGCTCCATCATCCTGTATTTCTTCTGGTCAGATCTTAGGTCGAAGGCTTCAACGCTGCCGCGTCGTGGTGAATGTGAGTGGTGTGGTGGTTTTTTTTTGTTTGTTATTGTTGTGGTTATGATTGTGGTGGTGAAAATGAAGGTGATAGTGGTGGTGGATTAACATGGGAAGGGGAGGGGATGATGGTTCAGTGGCGGCGACTGTAGTGTTTGGGATTCTATGACTTCTTAATACCCGCGGCGGCAGTAACGGGTAATATGAATCTGGTGCTTCTTCTGGCATCGGCGTGGAGGGGTGGCGACAGTGATTGGAAACATGAATCGGGAGCTTCTTCTAGTATCAACGTCGAGGGTTTGGGGAGGGGGAGAAGAAAGGGGTGGGTGAGGGGATGGGGTGACATATTATGATCGATAATTTTAACTAATTATTAGGTAATTGTAACCAAAATATTAACTAAATGTGACTTCATGTGACCAATAAATAAATAAATAATGCATGATCAATTATGAATGATTGTGATTAATTATTAGTCAAATGTGATAAAAAAATATTGATTAATTGTGACTAAGAAACGAGTAAGTTGTAACCAAAACAATAAATAACTCGTGACTAGTTATATATGATTGTGACTATATTAGAGATTGTGCTGATTGTGACTTTATGTGATCACTGGATTAGAATGTTACGTATCCTACAATTGTGTCAAATATGACTGAGCTGTGACTTTGTGTTAGCGAACTATGACTTTATGTTATCGAATTGTTATCTCATGTGACCGAACTATGACATCGTGTGATCGAACTGTGACCTTGTGTGTTCAAATCGTGATTTTGTGTGATCAAGTATGGGATGTGACCAATTATTAGGTAAATATGACCAAATATGTACTAATTGTGACTTGTGAGAAATGGGAGATGTGACCAAGAAAACTGAGAAAACGGAATGTGACCAAATATTAGGTAATTGTGACAAAAATATTAACAAATTGTGATTGAGGAAACAAGTAAATTATGACCAATAAATAAATAATATGTACCCATGATATGATAATTTTGATCAATTATAGGTAAATGTGATCAAAATATTGACTAATTATTAATTTGTGTGACTTATGATAAGTCCGGAATGTGATCAAGAAAATAAGTAAGTTGTGATAAATTAATAAATAAATTGTGATTAATTATAGATGATTGTGACCAATTATTAGGTAATTGTGACCAATAAATAAATAATATGTAATCAATTATGGATAATTGTGACCAATTATATAGATTGTAACCAACTGTGACTTGGTGTGACCATTGGACAAGGACAGGATGTGACATACAATTATGTGCGAGAACGAACTGCGACTTTATGTGATCAACTGTGACCTCGTTTGACCTAACTGTGACCTCCGATGACCTAACTATGACCTCGTTTGACCTAACTGTGACTTTGTTTAATCGAACAGTGACTTTGTGTAACCAACTGTGACTTTGGAGGGGTGTGATTTTACAACTAAATTTGTAATTGTGACTCTATGTGACCTTGTATGACCTAATTGCGATCTCATGTGACCTTGCGTGACCGACTACGACTTTGGAGGTGGGATGGGATGGGGTGGGGTGGGGTGGGTGTATAGGGTTGAAAAAAGTAGAAGAAAAAAAATTATTTTTTTGGGGTGAGTGGAGTCGGGGGTGGGTGGGTGGGGGTAGGATAGGGTGGGGTCGAGGTCTGCGTGGGGGTGGGGTGGGGAAAAGTAGAAGAAAAAAATCATTTTTGGAGTGGGGTAGGTAGGTAGGGTGGGATCGAGGTCAGGGTTGAAGTTGGAAAAAGTAGAAGAAAAAAAATATTTTTTGGGTGTGTGTGTGGGTGGGGTAGGTTAGGGTAAGGGTGGGATGGGTGGTTGGGTGAGGTGTGAAAAAATAGAAGAAAAATCATTTTTTGATGTGATGGGGTGGGGTGGGGTGGGGTGGGTGGGGAACATAGAGAAAAAAATTCATTTTTAGGGTGTGTAGAGGTCGGGTAAGGCTAGAAAAAGTAGAAAAAATCATTTTTTTTGGTGAGGTGGGGCCGGGGATGGAAAATTAGAAGAAAAAAATCATTTTTTTGGTGGGTCGAGGTGGGAAAAGTAGAAGAAAAAAATCATTTTTTGGAGTGGGGTGGGTGGTGGGTAGGGTGGGGTAGGTTGGGGTTGAGATGAGGTGGTTGGGGTGAAGTGTGAAAAAATAGAAAAAAAAAATCATTTTTGGATGGGGTGTGGTGGGTGACGGGTGCGCCGGGATGGGGTGGGGCAGTTGGGGGAAGTGTGAAAAAATAGAAGAAAAATCATTTTTGGGTAGGGTGGGGTAAAAAATAAAAGAAAAATCATTTTTGGATGGGGTATGGTGGGGTGGGTAGGGTGTGGAAATATAGAAGAAAAATCATATTTGTGGGTGGCGAGGTAGGGTGGGGTGGATGGGTGGGTGGCGAGGTAGGGTCAGGGTGGGGCGGGGTGGGTGTGTGTGTGTGTGAAAAAAATTAGAAGAAAAAAATTTAATATTGGAGGTTGTGGGGTGGGGATGGTTGGCAGGGTTGGGGATGGACGAGTTGTGAAAAGTAGTAGAAAAAAATTATTTTGGATGCGATGAAGTGGGTAGGATCTGGGGCGAGGTTGGTGGGGGAGTGGAAAATTAGAAGAAAAAAATTAATTTTTGGTGGGGTGGGTGGGGTTGGGGTAGGTGGCGGGTAGGATAGGTAGGGTCTGGGCGAGTTGTGGAAAAGTAGTAGAAAAAAATCATTTTGGGTGAGGTGGGTGGGGTGGGGTGGTGTTGTGTTGGGGTTGGTGGGGTGGGAATAGAGGTGGGTGGTTGGGTTTGGGAGGAGTGGGGTGGGGTGGGACGGGGGGTGGGTGAGATAAGAAAAAAATAGAAGTAAAATCATTCTTGTGGTGTGGTGTGGTGGAGTGGAGTGGGGTGGGGTGGTGGGTAGGGGTAGGGTGGGGTGAGTGGGGTTGGGGAGGGGTGGGGGTGGGGTTGGTAAGGTGGTGTCGAGGTGGGGGTGAGTGTGGAAAAATAAAAGGAAAAAAGTTATTTTTTGAGTTGGGGTGGGGTGGGGTGGGTCGGGGTGCGGTGGGTGGGTGGGTGGGTTGCCAGGGGTGGGATGGGGTGAGTGCGGGATTGGGTTGGGTTGGGTTGGGATGGAGTGGTTGTGGATTAGATATTGTTTTGATTTTATTATGTAATATTATATGAGTTTTAATTTAATATATAAATGATAATTATTATAATATTATATTAATTAATTAACTAATTAACACTTGATTTTTTTTAAAAAATCTTAAGTTTGTTATGTTTAAAAAGTGAAAGTTTTAATTGTATAATTTTGTACTTTTCCCTGATTTTTATGTCCAATTCATTTCAGACCAATTAGGAAATTCTTGCCATCCAAATTCTTGGCTCACTTACTCATATACCTCTCAATCACCTCTCCTCACAACTCACGCAGCCAAGCAGTATTCTTGATAACACTCTTCTTCCATGCCCCCATTCCCTCGACACAAACATAGTTACACACATTTCAAACAAATCTGCAAACCGAACCACCATCTCGAACTACATCACAGCTTTCATCCACCTCCAAACCCGTCCATAACCGGCTACACAGATCAAACCTCCATCACCTACATCGATCCACCCACAATCTGTAAACTGAAAACATTACATATAGGCCAAACCGAGAACACATTTTCGACTTCAACCACGGCACCACCAACCTCCATCATCCAATTGAACACCGCACCACAAGAAATCGAACTTCATACACCATAGCCATCTCAATTCTCACTCTACCACCAGCCTCAAACCCAGCCAAAACCCAACTTCGAACCACCATCACCATCACTAACTACAAACACACACACAATCTGCAAGCAGGTTTGCGCACTCAGCACATCCCCGAAACCAGTTTAAACATCATAACCTTCAACCACCAACCACCAACCACCACATCGCCGGAAAACTCAACCCCAAGAAACCTAGAAACCAAACTTGCACACCACACCCGTCACCACCCACTGCCCAAGACACCCAAATCATCACAAAAAACCCATAAGCAAACAAAACACATTCACATACCTCAACCTTTGGCTGTTTTGACTGAATTTTCGTCGGGAACCGAGACCTCACTGCCCCGTTCACCTTGTTTTTCGCACCCAGACGTGCCCCAAATCCCACTGCACCTATACACTTGACGCCGGCGGTCTGAAATCGAAGTCGCCCCTTTTTCCTCGTCGCCATCTCGTCTCTCTCTCTCTCTCTCTCTCTCTCTCTCTCTCTCTCTCTTCTTCTGATCCGATTTTTAGAGAGAGAGGGTGCGAGATACATTATGTATATATTTGAATTTTTTAAAAATTATTCTTTAACCCCAAGTTTTTAAAAGTTGTTTATTTCAGTCCATGAGTTTTAAAACGCCTTAAAAAGTCCCTGCAGTTTCAAATATATTTTATTGGGCAGTCCTCAAATGTTTTAAACCCAATAAATCAACCCCTGGAGTTTTTGTACCCCCATAGTTAGCCTACTAATCTCGAAAAGTCTATTTTAGCGCCTAAACTTTTAAATTCCAGCTTTCCTCAAAATTTCAATTAAGTCCCTAAATTTTACTTTATCATTTTTAAAATTTTAAATTTTGAAATATTAATTCAAAGCTTATTTCATTTTCTAGTTAGACGAAACGTATGGATGATTAAAAGATTGAAATTACTTCCCACTCCACTTTTTACGTGACTCGAGATAAATTGAGGTAGACTCGCCCCCACTAATTAGTTTATATTATAATTGCATGTGTTATGTGGATATACGTATTTATATGCTTAATTGTATGAGACAAAACAAGAATATCTCTTACGAGATAAGAAGAGAATTTTATGTTATGTATGTCATAACTTATATGTTTTATTTGCATAAGACAAGATAAGAATATGTTCATTTGCACTCACTTTGTGATGCCTATTATTAAGAAGAGAATGTCACTGTATTATTTGCATAATTATGTGTTCAATTATCTTGTAAATTAATTATTGGCGATATGTCTAATGAGTATTTCTTTTGAAATACCCACTCCATTATTTTAACAATATTTGCAGAGTTCGGAGATAGTTGCGAAGGAGGGGTGGTGATGGCAAACATTAATTTCAAGTTATTTTGAAAGTCACGTTTATTGAACATTGTTAATTCAACTTGTTGAGATTTGGAATTTTATGAAATGTTTTCAAGTAAATTTATTTAAATTACCGTTACTAATTTTCAAATAAATGTGATGTTTAAAATTTAGTTTATTTCCGTAATATTTTGTTAAATAGTTAATTTTAAAGAATGACGTGCCGTTCCGAGTTTTACGGAATTTGGGGCGTTACATGAACTTAGTTTAAGTAATTTTAATGTTTGTTTATTAATTTTGAACTTATTTTATGTGTGTTTGTTATTGTGATTATTCCATGTGCTTGATTGATCACCAAATATATATTTTGTGAAGTGTATGATAATAGTGAGATATTGTGCATTTTAGACCAAATAACAAATGCACCAGGTATTAATTTAGAAGATACAGATATACGCATATCCTTAAATGATCCATTAAGCTATTTTCAGAAAGAGTTAATGCAATTGATTGAGTTTTAATCGACATAGAGATATAGTAGGTTAAACCAATTGATTATGATTAATTTCACTCGAGAAAGGTAATTAGCTAAATTTGAAAATCGGGTTTAACATTGTAAATGAGTAATTTATAAATTTGCATGTGTTGAGAAATTATTTACACGAGAGTTAAACGAAATTATGAATCTCAACTATTTTATTTTTCATTTTCATTATTTTATTTTAGTTTAAAGTTAGTTTTTTTAATTTAGAATTTACAAAATTTCATCTTTAAGTGTGGGTTAGTTTGTTAAGATTAAATTAAATAGAGTATAATTGAGTATACATTCCTTGTGTGATCGACAATCCAGACTCAAAAAGTCCACTTTATTACTTGTACATGACCCGTGCGCTTGCGGTACACATATTTAGAGAACATCTTCCAATACCTCCTCCTCACTATCGCTCTCCACTTCTCAATTGTCTCGCAAAATCATTACCATTTTGGTGTGACATTGAGAAACAATATGTCTCGTCCCCAAACACTTAACACATTTGAGTCTCTACTCCTAGATGGGTAGGATTCCACTTTGGTTGTGACCCTACTAGCACTTTACTCTTTCCCCTTTGGCATCTCCACTCCGCCTTTTGAAACAGTCATATCTCTCTTGTTGTTATCCCACTCCGGTTTCCAAGATGGATTAGAAACCAATGGATACCTAGATGTACCATTCCTCTTCAATTGTCTCTCTACCTTCATAGCCACATGTAGGATATACTCCAACTCCACATAACGTTGCAATTTTACTATACTAGATATTTCCCTATTCAAACCATTCAAGAAATGGTTCATAATAACATCTCTATCCTCCTCTACATTCGCTCTAATCATCAACGACTCCATCTTTTTATGGCAGTCCTCCACACTCCTAGACCGTTGATAGAGACTTTGCAATTTTTAATGAAGATCCTTATACTAATGACTAGGCACAAACTTCTTCCTCGTGATAGCATTCAATTCTCTCCAAATCTAATATAGGTCTCTCATGGCTCCCCCTAGATGTCACTACTTGATCACACAAAGTAATAGCATAATCAATAAACTCAAGTAACGCAATCTTTACTTTCTTTTCCTCATAGTAGTTGTGACAATCAAATATCAACTCTATTTTCTTTTCCCACTCCAATTACGGCTCCTAAGATCTGATACGAACTAATGCGAATGCACGTAGCAATTGAAGCTAAAAAATCCACACGAGATTGAATCACAACCAAAGAAAGCCAATAAGTCAAAATTTGGAGTTTGATTCACAAAAATTTAACCAAGCAACCAACAATCATTGACAATATGTTGACCTATTGATCACAATACTTGAAAATCTCACATGAATTGTTTGAACGCCACAAGAAACAATTCTTATAAGTTCTTGAATAATTTAATGAAGAACAAAGGACGAAAAGCAATTTTTTGGCCTCTCAGAATATATTCTCAAAGGTTGATTAAATTTTACAATGAAAAGAATATTTCCTATTATAGGAAACTCACAAACACCTACTCTAAATAGAATTAATGACTAAAGAATATAAAAGTAACTATAAACTAGAGTTTTAAAACAACTAAAAGGGAAACACGATCTAACCATGCAATAGAATGGTAGAAACGTCGGCAATCGCACGAAGTAAAAACTTTGCTCTCGGGTTCTTGTAACAGGACATAGGCGATGCATGCTCGGTTATGCCGTTTGATCGCTTGCTTGTGATTTCAGCCTCTTTGTCAATTGCTTGAATCAAGTTGTTCCAAATCATTTTTTGACTCGAGCCCAACGCGAAATTTGCTCATTTAGCTTGGACAAGTAGATCCATCGCTTCTTTGACCATCTTTACATGCGACCAAGTCATTTGACATCTTCCATGATACACAGATCTTTGCCTGAACTTTTATTCATTGTGTGGATCACATCATGGGGAGAGCTTAATATTTTCCTAGGAAAAAAAACATTTATCACACTGTCCTATTGTTTGCATGTGATACCTAGGGTTGTAACCAGAAACCGCAAAATCGGAAAATCAAACCGAAATCGCATGTTAGAAATCGTTGGATTGGTGCCATGTGGACCCGTCAACTAAATAGTTTTGAACCGGACCAAATCGGTCAAAAATGGTTTGGTTTAGGTTTGAAATTTTTAATTGTGGTTTAAAAGCAAACTGGACTGGCGAGAAAATATATAAAAATAAAAAATAAAAAAAATCGAAAATTTGGCTAATATGTCAAATTCAATAGTTATATGGGTATTTTTTTAATCTCTATTATATTTATTACCTAATTAAACAATTACGAAACTTCAAAATTCAAATAAATCCAATAATCTTCATCAAAATATCCAATAAATGGTTTGAGTTCGTGACAGCCGACAAGGATAAGCTTATGTAATTGTTATATTAATTATATACTTTCTATCTAATCAAAAAATCTTTTTTTTATTATGGTCTGTTATACTTTTTATCTAATCAATAAGTCTTTTTTTTTTTTTTATACTAGATATGTTGCTCACGGAGGTCTCATTGAGCATCATGTTATTTTTTTGGCCTTATAGGCTTGTATTGTAACGTTGTAACTTTTATTTGTAACAACTTAGCCTAAAAAAGAGGACAAAATAACTATATTATAATTTTACCGTGATTTCGTTTTGATTTAATTAGTATTTTAGTTTATAGTAGATCTATTTAATTTGTTTAGATTTACTGTCAATAAAATATAAGTATATATCGAAATCAATGAACTAGTGACATAAAAGTAGATAGGCAAAAAAATATATAGTGAAATCGGCCGTTTAAAACCGGACCAAACCGTTAGGTTTAGGTTTTAGTTTTTCTCTCAAACCAATTTAAACGGTTTGATTTTAAAATCTGTCAAAAATTGGTAAAATCGGACCGTTCACAATCATTGTGATACCTTGAAAAAAAATTGGTCATGGGTTATACACAATTAAGGTAATTCAATTTTTTTTGTTTTATGACATAGCCGTTACCGTTTTGCTTAGCTTTCTTACGAACATCCTATTATACTGTACATAAAGATGATATTTGGCCCCCAGAAATTTGGAATTGAATTTAGAAATCACTTTTCGTTACCAACTTCATGTTGCTGCAATTGAATTCTGGGCTAAATTAGAGAACTCCATGTAATATTTAAAACATTTATTCACCTTTTCTTATATGTTTCTGCACTTAAACAAGAAATCTTTGCATCATTTTTTCGTAACCAAATCAGTAAGCACTTAGTTCTCTATCTTTTCTAACACTATCATTCAAACATCATCTATTAATATATTATCTCCATCGTGGTTCATTTGTCTGTTTATATAGAAAAATGTTACAAAAACAATCCTCAGAAATACAATTATCTTGTTTGAACAGTCAAATATATTCTCGTTTTCATCATATATGCTATGGGGAAGGAAACTCATCGTGTCCTTATAAAGAGGCTAACGATATATATTGTGTATAGGAAATGATCGTTGTTATTTTTCTTTTTCGTTGCGGTCTTCATCTTAATTGTAAAGCGCATTTATCGTATCAAATTTTGTAAACATCTTAGAACGTGTAAAATGAGGACGTGTTATCTAATTTTGCAATTTTTGCTTGTAGAACATGAACTTGTTTAATCCCCATTAAAAAGAGTTTTTTTGGGAAAAATATATTTTGGAATAGTAATTTTTTGAAAATGTGGTTAAAAATTAAGAGAGCAAAACGAATTGAAAAATGTGATTGAAAGGGAGAGAAAGAAAAATGTATTAAATTATAATTGGGCCAAACAAGTGAAAAATGTTTGAGGTAGTGAGTATTGCTTACATATATACATTGGCCCCCTTTAAAATATGAAATGTTTTGAGTGGATGAAGTCTAAATTTAATAATAGTTGCAAGGAAATGGTTATACGATTCTTGCTTTTCTTGTTCTTCACTCTTTTATTTTTTTATTTTTTTTACGTTGGGAAGAACATTTTTTTTTTTTTTTTTTTTTTTTATGTTGGGAAGAACAATAACATTATTGTATAAACATTTATGAATAATTCTGGTAGCACTCGTGAGTCGTGATTCATGCCCTCCCAAACAACCAAGACCATAGATTGATACTGCCAGCCTATTCTTGGGATGTCTGCCACCTTTCTATTCACTTTTTCTCTAAGACATTGAGACCTTACTAGCATTCTCCGAAGTTTTTCTTTTCTATTTTCTATTTGAACGTAGGGTAATACGGTAATAATATTAAGCCTGTGTGTGACTCGGTATCGATTTTCTCGAGTTTGGCAGCTCGATTTTTGTTACTTTTATTTTAAAATTTTGTAGAAAAAGTCTTAAAACTCCAAGGGCAGAGTTACAAATAGTAACTCCACATGCTGAAGAGTGGATCCAAATAGCACATATATCACTACAACAAAAATAACCTTTTATAACGTTCAAAAAATGTTGTCAAAAGGCTTTTGTAACGTTTGACAAGTGTTGCAAATCTCAGTATTGCCGTAGAGCAAAAACCTTTTACAGCATTTTTTGAACGTTGCAAAATATTGAAATAAACGTTGCAATAGACCTTTTGCAACGTTTATTAAGTGTTGTCGTAGACCCTTTTGCAACGTTTTTTAAGTGTTGTCGTTGACCTTTTTGTGCAACTTTTTTAAGTGTTGCCTTAAACCCTTTTACAACGCTTTTTAAGTGTTACAAAAACTTTTAACCCAATCTTTTGTAACATTTATTGAGTGTTGCCGTAGACCATTTTGCAATGTTTTTTGAATGTTGCTATATGTTTTTTTTTTGTAAAATATTATTGAACAAATTATTTATAAAACCCAAATTTTTCTAATTACTTCATTAAAATGGTACTTTAAACAAAAAACAAAAGTAAATACATTATGAATTTTCTAATTCATACAAAATAAAGTTTTGATAATGTTTAACAAATCTACAATACAGAATAACAAATCCACGAAGAAAGTGTGATAATGTTTAACAAATTCGTAAAAGAACATCATCATTTGACAAAAGAAATATTTTACTACGAGAACATCAATTTCATCAACGCAATATAACAGCACCTTTAGATCGCAAAATTCGGTCCATTTCCAAAAGAATATCTTCAAAGTTATACTTAGTGTGTGTTTGGTTTTGATTAAAATGAGTTTTTTTTAAATGAATAGTGATTTTTAGGAGAAATGATGGTTGAGATTTGGTTGAAAAGTAAAAAATTGTGGGCTTGACTTTTGATGGATGGTTGAGATTGAATACTGTAGAAAAATGAGTTTTTTTTTAATGAAAACCAAACGAAGGCTTATAACAAATTTGAGCAAAGATATAAGTGAATGTCAGGCTTTATTTAATAAATGGTAAAAAAATAAATAGAGTTAAAAGCAAAATAATATTACACATAAACTCGTAAAAAATTCACTAATTTTTAACCACACATTCTCCTAAAAATCATTATTCTAAAAACTATTTTTCCAAGTAAACTCTTTAAAATCAACATCAAACAGGGGGCTATATTTCCCTATGAAATTGGATTTCCATACCAGAATCAAGCAAAGCCACAAAAGAACAAGTCTTAATAATGTTTAACAATATCTTCAAAGTTTCACCTATAACGAATTTGAGCAAAGTTATAAGTGAATATCACGCTTTACTTAATAAATGGTAGAAGAAATAAAAAAAGAGTTAAAAGGAAAATAAATTTATAACTTTCCAATGTGATTTCATAAAAATAGATGACTTGTCCTAAATCAATCTACTAGACCCGAGACGTGAAGTGCACCGATGACAGATGGATCAGCTAGATGCTAAATCTACCACCAAGAAAAATGACATTTTACCCCAAGTGAAAATCTAAACTTAGACGTGTTAACTTCCCTTTCCTTCCCTGCTAACTTCCCTTTCTTTCCCTTCCATTCCATTGTAAAAAATTCTATAAAAATTTCAACAAAAACCTCCCCTATAAATTGGACTTAGCCAACCTGTAGAGAGACATCATAACCATCATAATAATTTAAAAATCAAACCAACACTTCAAACAACATCCAACATCAATCTTCAATTCCTCAACATCACAAATTCAACAATAAACTTCATCTAACTAAATAGGACATTAATAAAATACTATTATATTTATTTTAAAAACGAGTTGCAAACAAAACACTTGGAGATATATTTATTATAAAAACAAGTTGCAAAAAAAACACTTGGATAGTAGATTTTATTCTTCAATAATGATGATCATGCTTGCCTTAGGTCAAGCTTCTCTTGTACAATAAGGCTTACAATTTACCAAATCAAAATTAGTTTGCTAAAGTGGAGGGGTGGCTGCATTGTTAACTGAAGGGAACCTAATCTACACTCAGACAACAAAATCTAACCAAAAAGTTAGCATCACAAGGTAAGCATTTCCACTTCCAAAAAATGAATGTAAGAAACAAAGTGATAAACCCCCGATAAGTACAGCAGAGTGCACAAGCTTATCACAAAAAAGGTGTTCAATGAGCATGCTCTAAAGGAACTCCTACAAAAGCAACAACCAGAATTACCATTTAAGCCACTCCCCAATACACACCCTTAAGTATTTCAAGTACACTTACAACGAGGAGTTAAATTCTGTCCAATGACAAAAGCGAAGTGACCATCTTTATCATCCGGCCTCCATGGTGGAGAACCATTAATGTTGTGTTAAACCCCCTTGTAATATATAGAAGAATATGCATAATTGGTGACTGGCCAAAGCTCTTTTCCAGATTATACTGTGGGAAGGATCTGCACAAGTCAAGAATAAATATTCAGTCTTCACAACACAACACAACACAATAACCATAACCTACTTATTCCATACGAGGATAATCACTAATCGGTGTGAAGCTACGGCAAACTTTTTAATCTTATTATCTTCACCCTTCAATTTTTAACATTTAAATCAATTATGCTACATGCTTGAGTGTTCTTGCATTACATTGTATAGAAATATTCATAAGATTTCTCATAAATATATACAACCTATATTATCAAATCGTTCAAAATTTTATTTCTCCCCCAAATATATTTATATGACCCATGGGAAAAAAATCAAGCCAGTATACAACTTCATTGTTAAAATTTAAAAAGGCAAAAGAAAGCTTTCTGGGGTACATTTGTTCTCCAATTCTTAGCTTCTATCACAATCAAGAAAATTCTAGCACTTTTTTTAGGAAAAGGACGCAAGAAAGCAAGATCACAAAACCATAGTACCTAGAAATGAAAACAAGTTCATAATCTCAGGTAATCGAGATATTATATCCAAAATCAATACGACGTGTGTCAGCTATCACATTCAATTGAAAGCCCTAACTTTGTACTAAAAAAATGCAAGAGAACTGTAAAAGTTCATATATACAAAATCAGACCTTGGGATGATTAGGAGGAGGTACAAGAGGCATGTCCCATGTTAAACGAGGTCACTTTCGGGGCCGCTTATCCGTGCTTCGGTGATGCAAATCCACCACTCTCTGTGTCTCCATTTTCATTATAAAAATTAAAAACTAAACGAATATAGTCGAGGTTAGGGAGGGCGGCGAGTCAGGAGCCGGTGTGGTCGGGGATCGGAAGAGAGCCGAGAGTGAGAGTTGCGAGAGAGGTGAGGGAAAAATGACTCGGTTTTGGGTGGGGTTAGCCGGTTTGGGGTTAGGTTAGGTTTGAAATTTTGGGAATTTGCAAATTAGTCCCCATCTCTCATAAATTGGGGACAGATATTAGGTTGTAAGTTTTATAATATTTACAATTTAGTAATCAATGTTTAAATAATGTGAATTAGCCCCCGAAAACGTTGCAGTAGCTCAGGCTATTGCAACGTTTAATAAACATTGTGCAAGATTATCTATTGCAACATTTAAAAAATGTTGTAAAAGCCTGAGTTATTGCAATAACACAAGCTTTTGCAACGCTTATTAAACGTTGCAAAAGGCAAATTCTTTGCAACGTTTGTAAAACGCTGCAAAGCTTAATTTGAGCGTTGTAAAAATTTCAACTTACCGCAACAATCTTTAAACGTTGCAAAAAGGTATAAATCTCGAAAATATGAACCAAAGGCAACATTTAGTGACAAAATGTTGTCGTTGACCCCTTTTAGCAACATTTAATTACTGAATGTTGCCTTTTAAGTGTTACAAAAGCCCCATTTTTTTGTAGTGTATTATATATAGGCTTGTTGAGTCTCTATAAAGACTTGCATTTCTGATGTGGGATTAAGTTACTTTAGTCCCTTCTCTACTTTTCTAGACTTAATTTTGATTAGTGAAAAAATAACA
Source organism: Ligustrum vulgare (assembly GCA_963555705.1). Taxonomy (NCBI): domain Eukaryota; kingdom Viridiplantae; phylum Streptophyta; class Magnoliopsida; order Lamiales; family Oleaceae; genus Ligustrum; species Ligustrum vulgare. The sequence continues at coordinate 28,431,808 of OY743186.1, read as the reverse complement.
CAAGCTAAGGTTTAGCTCAAATGGTAGCAACGCTCTTCACTAGTCACAGTACATTGGTTCGAGAATCCATATTCGTAGTTTTAATTGTATTATTTTTTTCTAATGTTTTTCAATTGTTTTTCTTTTTTATTCTTTTTTTAAATTAAATAAATGATCCTCTCTATTTCGAGAGTTGTTTTTTCTTTTCATTCTCTTTTATTTATTCAAATTTTCAAATATTTGTATTTCATTGTTAGTATAATAATTTTAGAATCAATTTTATGGGTTAAAATACTTTTAATATTTAAAGTTTTAAAATAAATATAATTAACAACATTTAATCTGTAGTTTCTTTGAATTAATAATTCTAAAATTAAAAAATTATTATTTCTATAATGTTTTATATCTTGTGTATATTTATTTTCTATGTAAAAACTCTAGTCTTATATAAAAAATTATTTATTGTCTTAAAAATAATTAAAATAAAAAAAAATAATATTGCTCACAATTCCTATCATCTAGTTTTTCAATTTTTTGATAATTTTATTTAAAGAGGAAATTACACCTTCTGAGGTGTTTTAATTTCCAATTTCAAAAATCATGTGAAAGTTCTATTCATACAAAAATCAGGTCATTAATTTAATTTTAATATTAAAAATAAATATACAAAATAAATTTATAATTATCCTCCACCCCACCCCTAAATAACAAACCAGCCCTAATCTTGTGAGATCAAAAAGTCAATTCCTCCCCCCATGATGTGATCCAGACCACGGATACAAGCCCGCACAAAGAACCGTTGAAGATCAAAGGAGGACCGATGACTCGATTGCAAGCAAAGAGGGCCAAGGAAGCAATGGACAAGTTAGTTCAAGAAACAATGGCCAAAACAATGTTCGTGTCATCGAAAGAAGCAAGTTTCATGTTGGGGCCGAGCCAAAACGACGAGTGGATCAACCTCATCCAAGCCGTCGAAGAAGATTGCCAAAATTCGAGAATTACGGCCGTAATTCAAAAATCCTCACGGCCGTAATCAACCTTCTGCTTAAAACGGAATTTTGAAGAAATTGTAGTTTACGGCCGTAAAGATTATATCACGGCCGTAATGGAGTTGCTGCTTAAAAATTGAAGTTTGGACGTTTTGGACTTACGGCCGTAAGTCATATGTCACGGCCGTAAGAGTGAGTCAGAAACAAGTTTACGGCCGTAAGGAAAGTAGTCACGGCCGTAAACATGTATACGCGGAATTTTAGGTTATTTTTATTTCCTTATTTTTAGGTAATTGTTTCCTTATTTAATTAGAACTCTTTAACCTAGTTTTGACCCTATATATAGGGATGTAATTTTCATTATTCAGACACAACTTTGATATATTAATTGAGAGGCAAATTGCTTTCACATTCTTATTCTTTATTGAATAAAATCCGAACTTGCGAGTTAATCTTGTTTGTTCAAATCTCGGTGAGAATTATTATTGTTTGTGATCAAGAGGTCAATATATCCCAGTGATTGTATTGGTTGCTTGGTTCAGTTAATTTTAATTGGATCCATAAATCGAGGTTCTTGGCGTTCTTGGGCCGATTCCGATAATTTGTGGGTTGCGTAGCTACAATTGCTACGTGGTTTGCATCATCTGGTATCAGAGCTTAGGCTCCAAAAATCAAGGTTATATCTTGTTTTTTTTTTTCTTGAGTTTCTTATTCTTGTTCTTCGTGTTCTTCCAGCTTTGAGTCGTTAATCCAGAAAAGTGTCACAAAAAAATTCAATAGTCGTTATTTCCTTCGTCTGTTATCCAAATTAAATTTCGTCTGTTGCGTCTTTCTCGTAGTTGAATTTTCGAGAAATTAAAAAAAAAAAAAAAAAAAAAAAATTCTCAGTCCAACTAAGATATTTGATATTTGATTTCAAGAATTATTTTCTTGAAACAATCCTAGTTTCCATAAAAAGTGTCAAGTTCTATATAAAGTCAAATTTAATTCTCTAAAGGTCTTCTTTGAGTTTTCCAACAAATTCATTACTTCTCACTCATATTCGATTTGAAGCAATCGGTTTAAACTTGTTTGAGTTCGGATTCGTTCTTTGAAGCTATTGGGGTGAAAGCTATTGAGTGGAAAAAGGCAGAGAGGTGAGATCAATAGAGGGTAAAAGCCTAATTTGAGTGATACACGAGCGAAATACACGTGAGGCATATAATATTTAGTGTTAGGATGTCTGAACAATCTTCTACTGCAAAAAACAACGATCGAGCCAACATGACGGAAGAGATGGTACAACGGTTTGAGCGGTTGTTCGGGGATGTGTTAGGTAGGTTAGAAAGGCTTGAACAACCTCGGGAAGTGCCTAATGCCCGTAGGCAAGGGGGACAAGGTCGTAGAGTAGAGGGGATCGATGAGAATGAAGAAGGTAGTGATTTTGACGATGGGGCAATTGTTGATAGAGTAGTTAGGCATGGGAGAAGGGATAGAGAACTTGGTGGCGATAGAATAGATGGTAGTATGAACAACATCAAAATGACAATTCCATCATTCAAGGGTAGGAGTGATCCGGAAGCATACTTAGAATGGGAGAAGAAGATGGAATTAATTTTTAATTGCTACACTTATTCGGAAGAGAAAAAGGTTAAAGTAGCTGTACTTGAGTTCTCCGATTACGCTATTACTTGGTGGGATCAATTGGTGACTTCTAGGAGAAGGAATCGCGAGAGACCCGTTAGTACTTGGGATGAATTAAAGGCTATCATGAGAAAGAGGTTCGTTCCTAGTCATTACCATCGGGAGCTTCATCAAAAATTACAAAGTCTATACCAAGGATCAAAGAGTGTGGAGGATTATCACAAGGAGATGGAGTTGTTGATGATTAGAGCTAATGTAGAAGAGGATAGGGAGGCTACGATGGCTCGGTTTTTGAATGGGATGAATAAGGATATAGCTAATGTGGTTGAACTACAACATTACTTGGAGATGGAGGATATGTTGCACATGGCTATAAAGGTTGAGAAGCAATTGAAGAAGAAGGGGACATCAAGGTATCAATCGGGTACTAATTCTTCTTAGAAGCCGAAGTGGGAAGGTAAAGGAGAAGGGACTGTTTCTAAAGGAAAGTTTGAAGCATCAAAAGGGAAGTTTGAGGCACCAAAAGGGAAGGAGGAACAAGCTAATAAATTTGTACCTAAAGGGGAACCTCAACCATCTAGGAGTAGAGACATTCAATGCTTCAAATGTTTGGGGAGAGGACATGTGGCGTCTCAATGTCCTAATAGGCGAGTGGTGCTTTTTCGAAAGGATGGAACTATGGAGAGTGATAGTGAGGAAGAGGATTATAGCGATATGCCAGCGTTGGAGGAAATATGTGAGGATGAAGATGTGTTATCCGGGGAGCATGGCGAGTTATTAGTGGCAAGGCGAGCTCTTAGTGCCCAAATCCACACGGATGATTTGGAACAACAACGGGAGAACATATTTCATACTCGATGTCGCATTAATAACAAGGTATGTAGTATGATTATTGATGGCGGTAGTTGCACTAACGTCGCTAGTACTATACTTGTTGAAAAATTAGGATTACCTTTGTTAAAACATCCTAAACCTTATAGGCTTCAATGGTTAAATGATAGTGGAGAAATTAAGGTGAATAGGAGGGTGTTGGTGAATTTTTCTATTGGTAGCTATGTGGATGAAGTTATGTGTGATGTGGTACCTATGCATGCCGGGCACATTTTGTTGGGTAGACCTTGGCAGTATGATAGGAAGGTCACGCATGATGGGTATAAAAATAGGTATAGCTTTACCAAAGGGGGAAAAACCATTACACTTGCACCATTGACACCGTCACAAGTGTATGAAGATCAAATAAAACTGAAAAATGATGAAGAAAAAAGAGTAAAGGAAAATGAGAGAAAGAGAGTTGAGGCCACGACCTCAGAAAAAGGAGAGGAAAAGAGAGTTGGAGCCACGACTCCAGAAAAAGGAGAGGCGAGAGAAAAAAAGAGTGTTGGGGTACATACCTCAGAAAAAGGAGAGGGAGCGAAGAGCGCCAGAAAAGAAAGAAAAATGAGTTTCTACGCAAAAAGGAGTGAAGTCAAGAAAGCATTTATGGAAAAACGACCAATGGTCCTTTTATTGTACAAGGATTCATTCCTTTCCTTTGATGAAACTAACAAATCCCTCCCTAGTTTGGCTATTTCTTTATTGCAGGAATTTGACGATGTATTTCCGGAGGATATACCTAGTGGGTTGCCACCCATTCGTGGTATTGAGCATCAAATTGATTTTATACCTGGAGCAGTCATTCCAAACCGTCCAGCTTATAGGAGCAATCCCGAGGAGACGAAGGAGCTTCAAAAGCAAGTTGAGGAATTAATGAGTAAGGGGTACATAAGGGAGAGCATGAGCCCATGTGCCGTACCCGTGTTACTTGTGCCGAAGAAGGACGGAACGTGGAGGATGTGTGTTGATTGTAGGGCCATCAACAACATAACGGTAAAGTATCGTCATCCTATTCCTAGGTTAGATGATATGTTGGATGAATTGCATGGCTCTAGCATATTTAGTAAAATTGACCTTAAGAGTGGTTATCATCAAATTCGAATGAAAGAAGGAGATGAGTGGAAAACTGCTTTTAAAACTAAGTATGGCTTGTATGAATGGTTAGTAATGCCTTTTGGACTTACTAATGCACCTAGCACATTTATGCGTTTAATGAATCATGTTTTACGTGCATTTATAGGTAAATTCGTTGTAGTTTACTTCGATGATATCTTGATATATAGTAAAACTTTGAATGAGCATGTGGAGCATGTTAGGTGTGTGCTTGTGGTTTTAAGACAAGAGCAACTTTTTGCTAACTTTAAAAAGTGTGATTTTTGCATGGAAAAAGTTGTATTTCTTGGTTATGTGGTTAGTGCTAGAGGGATAGAAGTAGATGAAGAGAAAATCAAATCTATTAAAGAGTGGCCAACACCTAAAAGCATAACTGAGGTTAGGAGTTTTCATGGCTTGGCTAGTTTTTATAGGCGCTTTGTTAAAAATTTTAGCACGATTGCCACACCACTCACAGAAATTGTCAAAAAAAGTGTAGGATTTAAGTGGGGAGTAGAACAGGAGCATGCATTTGAAACAATCAAAAATATGTTGTGTAAAGCACCGGTTTTATCACTTCCTAACTTTGACAAGGCTTTTGAGATTGAATGTGATGCCTCAGGGCTAGGTATTGGAGCTGTTTTAATGCAGGATCAAAGGCCAATCGCCTATTTTAGTGAAAAACTAAAAGGGGCTGCACTTAATTATCCCACATATGACAAGGAGTTATACTCACTTGTGCGCGCTTTGGAAACATGGCAACATTACTTGTGGCCACGGGAGTTCGTGATACACACCGATCATGAGTCCTTGAAGCATTTGAGGGGTCAAGCTAAACTGAGTAAGAGACATGCAAGGTGGGTAGAGTTCATCGAAACATTTCCCTATGTCATCCGGTACAAACAAGGTAAGGAAAATGTGGTGGCTGACGCATTGTCTCGAAGGTATGTTCTTTTAAATTCTTTGCATTCGAAATTGCTTGGATTTGAATACATTAAGGACATGTATGCTAATGACCTGGACTTTTCTAATATTTATGAGTCTTGTGGTAAAGGGGTTGTGGATAGGTTCTTTAAACATGATGATTATTTATTTCGAGAAAATAAATTGTGTGTCCCTAGGTGTTCAATGAGGGAGTTACTTGTGAGAGAGGCCCATAGTGGAGGTTTAATGGGCCATTTTGGGGTTAAAAAGACCATTGAAATCCTAAGTGAACATTTCTATTGGCCTAAAATGAAAATTGATGTGGTTCGGGTTTGTAATAGATGCATTACTTGTAAAAAGGCTAAATCTAGGATTAAACCCCATGGATTATATATGCCTTTACCCGTCCCTAGTGAACCTTGGGTCGATATCTCTATGGATTTTGTTTTGGGATTGCCTAGGACTAAGAAGGGTCGAGATTCGATTTTTGTGGTAGTAGATCGCTTTAGTAAAATGGCACATTTCATACCATGCCACAAAACTGACGATGCTACAAACATAGCTGAAATTTTCTTTAGGGAAGTCGTGCGCTTACATGGAGTGCCTAAAAGTATTGTCTCGGATAGGGATGTTAAATTCCTTAGTCATTTTTGGAGAGTCTTGTGGAATAAATTAGGAACAAAATTGCTTTTTTCTACAACTTGTCACCCACAGACCGATGGACAGACCGAGGTAGTAAATAGGACAATGATTCAATTATTGCGCACCATAATCAATAAAAATTTGAAAAATTGGGAAGAGTGTTTGCCATTTATTGAATTTGCATATAATAGGGCTATACATTCTACTACTTCGTGTTCACCATTTGAAATTGTTTATGGTTTTAATCCGCTAACACCATTGGATTTAATTCCTTTACCTGTGAATGAACGTAGTAGTTTAGATGGCAAGAAAAAAGCTGAGGTGGTTAAAGCACTCCACGACAAGGTGAGGTTGGCGATTGAAAAGAAAAATGAACATTATGCTTCGCAGGCTAACAAAGGAAGAAAGGGCATCATTTTTGAACCTGGTGATTGGGTTTGGTTACATTTGAGGAAGGAGCGGTTTCCAGAACAACGCAAGTCAAAGTTACAACCGCGAGGGGATGGTCCGTTCCAAGTGATTGAAAGGATCAACAACAATGCCTATAAATTAGACCTTCCTGGTGAGTATAATGTTTCGGCTTCATTTAATGTTTCTGATCTATCTCCGTTTGATGCAGGTACAGATTCGAGGTCGAATCCTTTCGAAGAGGGAGGGGATGATGTGATCCAGACCACGGATACAAGCCCGCACAAAGAACCGTTGAAGATCAAAGGAGGACCGATGACTCGATTGCAAGCAAAGAGGGCCAAGGAAGCAATGGACAAGTTAGTTCAAGAAACAATGGCCAAAACAATGTTTGTGTCATCGAAAGAAGCAAGTTTCATGTTGGGGCCGAGCCAAAACGACGAGTGGATCAACCTCATCCAAGCCGTCGAAGAAGATTGCCAAAATTCGAGAATTACGGCCGTAATTCAAAAATCCTCACGGCCGTAATCAACCTTCTGCTTAAAACGGAATTTTGAAGAAATTGCAGTTTACGGCCGTAAAGATTATATCACGGCCGTAATGGAGTTGCTGCTTAAAAATTGAAGTTTGGACGTTTTGGACTTACGGCCGTAAGTCATATGTCACGGCCGTAAGAGTTAGTCAGAAACAAGTTTACGGCCGTAAGGAAAGTAGTCACGGCCGTAAACATGTATACGCGGAATTTTAGGTTATTTTTATTTCCTTATTTTTAGGTAATTGTTTCCTTATTTAATTAGAACTCTTTAACCTAGTTTTGACCCTATATATAGGGATGTAATTTTCATTATTCAGACACAACTTTGATATATTAATTGAGAGGCAAATTGCTTTCACATTCTTATTCTTTATTGAATAAAATCCGAACTTGCGAGTTAATCTTGTTTGTTCAAATCTCGGTGAGAATTATTATTGTTTGTGATCAAGAGGTCAATATATCCCAGTGATTGTATTGGTTGCTTGGTTCAGTTAATTTTAATTGGATCCATAAATCGAGGTTCTTGGCGTTCTTGGGCCGATTCCGATAATTTGTGGGTTGCGTAGCTACAATTGCTACGTGGTTTGCATCACCCCATTTCTCTCCCCCGCGCCACCCTGATTAACAGCTCAGAAATCAGGGCCACTGGAAGGCGACGAAGACAGGTGATGAAGAGAAGGTCCCGCCTGGAGATGGCTCCTTCAGCAACGACGGTGGGCTGCTCTATCGACGATGATGCTGCACCGCTGCTTTCGTACGTCGCTGCATCACATCGACGATCACTTTACCGCTGTTCCATCTGTATACTTTTTACATATCTTATGCTTCTTGTGGCGTGTGGTGTTGGGGAGCAATGGCTGTATAGATTGCTGCAGATCTATATCTAAATGTGTCGGATGCGGTTAGTTTGGAATGGTGGGTTGTGTTGGCAGTAGGGTGGGGTGAGGTTTTAGTTGTGCAGGTGTTTGTGTGAGTTTTGGTGAAGTGTTGGCCAATCGGTTGTGGTGCTTGCGATGATCGGTATAGCAGTGTTTGTTGCGGTCAGTATGGTGGTCTGTGGTTTTGTGATTAATGGCTTTTGGTATTGAATTTGGAGATTGTGTGAGGTTTCTGGTGGCGGTGGAGGCCTCGCCGGTAGTGGTGAGAGTGGCGGCAGAGGTTGTCATGTTGTTGTGAGTTTGAAATCAAAAAATGACCTACAATTTACATTAAATTAAGTCTTGTGACCATAAAAAAAGATTGTTGACTTTAGAAAAATTTAGATGTGGTTGTGCCCATGGCGGCGACGGTAGGGATGGCAAAAAAACCCGAAGCACCCGAAACTCGGAGGACCCGAAATGACCTGCCCCGAAAATTACCCGCCCCATCATGTCCGGGGGCGGGTTCCGGGGGGACCCGCCCCGCCCAGTGACCCGTTTTTTTTTTTTTTTTAAATATTGGAATGAGAAAATAAAATAAATTTAATGAAATCCAAAAGAATTGAACCTTGATGGAATTTAGGGGTATGAGAATATATAACCACTATACCATTATGTTGTTTATTGATTTTTTTCCTTTCAAATATATACATATTATCTTTAAAGTTCAAACTTAAAAACTCTAATTAGTTCGACGCTTAAGTTTTTCACGTAAGATTTCATTACCAATTTAAAAAAAAAAAAACAAACATTTCGGGTCATTAGCGGGGTTGGAGGTCGCCTCGCCCCGACCCTCCCCGCCCCACGAACAGTAGCAGGGCGGGGAGGGCCTGGGGTATGGGTTTTCGGGTTCGGGGCGGGGTGACCCCGACCCATTGTCATTCCTAGGCGGCGGTCATGGTCTTGGTGGTCGGTTGTGGTTGTGGTTGTAACCTTAGTGTGACCAACAATTTTTTCCTCATGATATTAAAATTAATCTTGGTGTGCATTTTCAGCATGGGTGACTGAAATTGTTGAAGTTGAAGTCTAGATAGATGTAAGGTATCCCTTGCTCATGTGATTCAGCAAGTAGAAGCATGTTCAGTGCAAAATTCAACTGGATCACATATATAAGTCACAGATCAAAAGCTCAGGTCACATGCATGGGTCACATGTTCAAAATCGCGAGTCAAGTCAAAAATCACATGTTCAAATCATATATTCATGGTGGAGATACAGACTTCGAGTTTGTTTTCACTGGCCGTAGAGGCAGGCTAAAGTGCAAGGTGAGTCGGTGGGGTCACATATAAAAATCATAGGTCACAGGTAATCACATGTAGCACTTTATGTTAAAGTCACGATTCTCGGGTTACAGGTCACATGTTAAAATTAAAGTCATTGATTAGACAAATATTTTAAATCATAAATCTAAATTCTAATTCTAATTCATTTTTCTTCTTTTAAATTATTGACACGATTTCACACGGCTTTACTTGCACTCCTATAACACAGAAATCGTTGCACTCTTTAGTCACCATCAACGCCATAGATATTTATTTTTTAAAATTTATGTATATATAAACCTCGGCTCAATTCGTCAATTCTCAAGAGTTAACTCAAATTCAAGTTACAAATCCATCCCTAACTCACACGGCACTGCGGTAGAATAAGACTCAGAACTTGATTGTAACCTATAACTATAAGTTTAAACAACCTTTATGTTCGATTCTTTAAGTTTCAATAGGTCGGTGAGTTTCCTTTAAGCGAGTTTCTTCTTCTTTGACTTATAATAACATGTTACTTTTTCTAAATTTTTATTTTGTTAATTGAAAATTTCATTTTCTATTTAGTATTAATATAGATGGATTGTTAATGAAGAAACGGATATAAACAAGTTTTAATTTACATTTATTATTTAAAAATTCAAGTAATGGTCTCAGAACCAACGAGCGGTTTGGTTCCATATCTTTAAAAAAACCAATTAGTTTCATTAGTAAAAAATCATCGATTTATGATTTGATTTGATACAAAATTGAATCACGTCCACCCCTAGGTGGAGGTAGAGGTGGTGTTTATTAACAACTTTTACAGAATATTTGAATTTGGGTTGAATTGGATTGAGTTGAGGGGAGGGGCTGGGGGTATATTTTTATAATATATTAATTAATAATTAATTATAATATCCTCCCCTTTCCTCCCCTCCCCATCCCTATCCCCGTTCCCCTCCGAAAGAAGAAAAAAATCTCATAATCTCATAGTTATAATTATTATTAATTAAATAAATAAAGTTGGAAAAAAAGAAAAGCTGCACCACCTTCTTCATGAATTTATGTTTATGAATTATTAAAACCCTAGAAACCCAAAACTATTCAACAGTTCGATCAATTTTTTTGTACCTATATATCCACTCAAATGGCTTCATCAGAAATCGAAATTGTATCAGAATCACCGGACCAGGACCCCTCCGTTGAGAACCCTAATGAACTCCAGATTACGGACATATATTCCGCCTCTGCGTACGGGGACTTCGAGAAGATCCGGCACTTTGTCGAAAACAACGGCGTTTCAGTTTCCCAACCTGACGGAAATGGCTATTATCCCCTGCAGTGGGCTGCCCTCAACAATTTTGCCGACGTTGTTCAGTACATAATTCAGGTATATTATTGCAATATATGTTTAAATTCATAATTCTACTACTCATTTGAATTATTTGGATTCTAGTTTTGGGTTTGAGCATTATTTGATGGAACTGATTTTTTCGTGTGGAAGCGTGGTGGTGATGTGAATGCTTCAGATAATGCGGGGCAAATGGCATTGCATTGGGGTGCTGTTCGTGGTTCAATTGCAGCAGCGGACACATTGCTCCAGAATGGGGCACGTGTTGAGGCTGTCGATGTAAATGGCTATCGGGTAATTGGTCTGAAATTTTAATTTTTCAGAAAGAGGTTGATTGATTTTTATGCTCTTGAAGTTCTATCGGAAACTTTTTGCTGACTAGGGGAATAATCTAATATTGACAGAGTATTTTCGTAGTGTTTTCTTCATTTACTTTTGAGAAAAGATAAATTTGCGGTGAACTGTTGATGCGGCATCAAAATGGATTTCATTATGAGAAAGCCTAGGAGTTAGGACTTGAGCGTGGATGATATTTTTTGGAAATTATCTGATGCTATCAGTAATTATTATTATTAGGGGTTTTTAGTTAAACTAGTCTAAAAGCACGTGCGTTGCACGTCTTATGTAAATGATGAACAAATTGCATAATTTTTTTTGTAATAAACGACTTTTGAATAATTTTTACGAAATTTCAGCCAAAAAAAAAAAAAAAACCGGCCGAGAACCGATTTCTGTAAATTATAAAACATATTTGTTTCTAGGGTAAATGGAGAAGTGGAGATTGATGGGGTTTAACTTATTAATTAATTAATGTAGAAGCAATGACATATTTGGGTTAGAATAAAATATGTGAGGGCAAATTTGGTAACTGAAAGATTGTTCCCCATTGGTACTTTTAAGATAGTAGTGATGATAAACTTGGCAATCAATAACTTTAGTTAAATAAACATCTTTGTTTAAAGGTCAAAATTACCCTTAATGAATAAATTGCAAGGTTTATCATTTCTTTATTCTCGTTGATTTAACTTATGACTAATTATTTGGACCTTTTGTAACTTCTTCAATTGTTCTAAATACTCTTTGTATTTTGATAATTTTTCAAAGGCTTTGGGATGATCTTGCTTAGTTATATATCCTAATACTATTCCTTCTGAAACTTCTTCTTCTATATCCTTATGTTCGAGTGATATATTATAAACTATATTTATATTTTTGGCAGTTTCAACATAGTTGAATCTTATATTATTTATGCAAGCGTAATCAATATCTTTATATATTTCTTCTAATTTGGACTGGACAACAGAATATATGTCTTGATATTTTTCAGTAATAGTTAATAAAAACGAAATATCTTTATCATCCAAATACAGTTTATCACAATCACTAGAAGTAAATGCTTGTGAAGTGTTCATAAATTCAAACGATCAGGTTGATTATGATTATGTCTAATTATTCTACTTTCTTGATCTAAGGTTCTTAAAACTAAATCTGGGAATCTAATTTCAGTATTTTCTTGTAACCAAATCAGATGATGTTGTTGTTTGAGTACATAGATATCTGATGGTATTTAGTATTTTTTCCCACTTTTCCGAATTATTTTCTTGTTTTAATTCTCTGAGAAGTTTTTCTATCTCTCGGATCTTAAATCAAAGGTATTATTTTTTACTATTCTAAGTCTCTTAATATATTTTCTATCATCATTGTTCATAATTAAAAATTACAAGCATGTGGAAGCATATGATTCAAAGCATGTAATCAAAGTATGTAAATGACAGTAAGTAAGCTTACAGTAATCAAATAGAAATAAGCAGACTTTTCCTCCAGTGTCATCCTATAGCTGCCTTGCATGTACTCAATCAATCCTTTGAATCAAATGAATATTAGATGTTTTTTAATAAATTGGGTCCACAACTGCTTCCGCAAAAAAAAATTCAATCAAGGTTGCACTTCTCACTCTAGAGAACTAGCCGTGTTTCCACATATGCTATCTCACAGTATTTAGAGTCTCTGTTTTCACCCCTATCTCGACTCCTTTAAGGAAGACCTTACTTAGAACTTTTTCAAAACTACAGGTTTTAAAAACAAGTTTTAAAACTGAAACAAAGCTCAAATATTATCCCAAAATGCCACAACACACAAAAGGCTGACGGGATTTATGCCGAGCAATAGATTCTTCAAGAAGAAAACTCATTTTGGAAAATATCAATATTGCCGGAGTTCATGAGAAACTTAACGAAAACCTTTTTTAAGAAAGCTTTGATAAAAACTCAAATATCATTTCATTCATAGATTAACATTGTACATACTGCAAACCATATACAGACACCTTTGGTACTCACCTTATGAAGTTTAAAACTCTTTAAGTTATTACCTTATTACAAGCTTTGATATCTTCAGACTATCTACCAATATTTTTCTTGAATACAAGTGGTGTAGACAAGTTTTGAATAAAAAAGTACAAATGCTTGACTCAGAAATTTCGAGATGATCTCTTCACTGAATCTCTTTCCCCTTCTATAGAGGTTTTGGATTATTTTCCTCCCCTCCTTTTTGGTGACAAGAAATAACTCTTATCTTTTCTGCAATAAATTTCTTGTTGAGTAGTCATCAACCACTTTTTTTGGTGCATTTATCTTTCTTGCTGACTGGCTTCAATAACTCTTGACAAGTTATTTTCCGGATTGTGACAAAACACCACAGCTTTTCTTTAATAAATAGACTTTATTAAAGTAGTGAGTGAAGGGTTTTTGTCATGGCAGCTACCTTTCATTATCTTCTTGTTGTTTAGTGACCACAATTTTTCTTTAATAAATGACTTTATTAAAGTAGTAATAAATGATCACTAGTTGACAGCATTATTTTTCCATCCTCAAGTCAAAGAACTCTGCTGGGAATTCTGTACTATCGAGTGATACATGACTTGTATCTTTAACAAGACAGTGTTCACACCTATGCTGGTCACACATTATCTTTCATAGCTCTTTGCGCATAGTTTCACTTCCACTTACTTCATTGATAATAATTTTCTAAAGTATATGGTCCAATTCACAAATATTTGCTTCTTTAGATGGCAATCTTGCATTGGAGTAAATTACATGATTATCTGAAGGATATAACCAAATTTTTTCTTTTTTCAGAAATAACTTGACTTAAATTATCAAATATTTCTTTATATCCTTTAGCTTTTCTGTAAGAAATCATGTTAACAATATCTTCATATCCATTCTTAACAACTTTTTGGCTAGTTGGTAAAAAGTGTTGGTTTGTGATCCCTACTTGGTACAATGAAATGATGGGATCATTGTTCCTTCATATTTATCCCATTTCATTGTGGCTGAAAAAAATCGGATATATCTGTTTGTACTTTTGATAACTTCAGTAAATCTTTAGACTGCCTTTAACATCTATGGGAAGTTGTGAAATTTCCCGTAGATCTTTGCTTTGATATATGCAGAGTATATTCCCTAGTTCAAAGCAATTTTGAACCCAATTAGCTGGCGCTCCTGGATAGAAATTAATGTTGTATTTTCCATAGTGTAGGGTCTTCATCAATTTCCCTACTTCGAGATATCAATCTGACAGTATATTGAAAATAACACTAAAGAAGAAAACTTCTTCATAGTTATCTTTGTTTGTGGCAAATTTTTACCACATCTTTTGGATTTATTTGCTCAATACGGGTTTTGAAATCAATTTCATTCCTCTGTGAATGAAGGTTTTCATAACCTTCTTGGTATCTTAATTATCCTTCTTGAATTAAGGCTTTGTATCCTTCTTCATATTTTCAGTACAAATATTAGGATTAATTTTTTCCTGTGAGGGGGTTCCTTATATTATTTTGTCTTTTCCTTTATTCTCGAGAAGAGCGCTAGTACTCACAAGACCTGGTGAAGGGTTACTAAACTCTATACAAGTATTTTCTGCCGAATGGGCTATTTTGGTATTGCCTAGAAGGCTTTCTTGCATATTTTGAATTTGCATCTCCAAACAAGAGACTTTAAGTTCAAGTATCAAGACTTTTGTCTTTAATTCTTTCAGCTCCATCTCTGCTAAGATAATTAGGAAGAAAGTTAGACTGTCCTTTAATATATTCAATATCAAACTTGAAATATGAAAACCATATCTGGATTTTGATAATGTATCTATTGGCAATAGATGGATCAATATTATTTTTCAAAAATACTTTTAACTTGTGTATTATCAATTCTAATCAAGAACATTTTTGGTAGCAAGTAATCTTCATATTTTTGTACTCCTCGTTTCACAGCAATGAGTTCTTTTCTATTTGTATCATACCTCGTTTCTACTTCTTTGAACGTTCCTGATGTATATCCTGTAAGTATTTCAGGACAAGAACAATTCTTTTCACATTTATATTCTTTATGATTCTTTTTTACCTTAAGTACTGCTCCCCAGTAGTTATTTGAAGTGTCGGTTTCAAGGATAAAGAAATCTTCTTCTTGTGGAATAACAAGTTTTGGTAGATTTTTTAAACATTTTTTACCTTCCTGATTTTTTTGCGATTTCGTTCATCCCAAAATTACATTACATTTTTCCTTAATTTTGGAAGAAAGTAATTTTTTAGATTGGCACAATTTTCAATAAATCCTTCAGCATAATTTAATATACCTAGGAAACTTTGTAAATGTTTTTTATCTTTGATTTCTTCAGGAAAATCTTGATATTTTTCACCAATATGAGATTGCAGTTGCAATTCTCCTTCTTTTATAAATAATCCAAGAAATTCTATCTCTGTTTTTGCTATCTCAGCTTTCTTTTGAGAAAGTGTAATACCACGTTTTTTTATAATATAACAAAACTTTTCAAGATGTTCAATATGTTCGTTCATATCTTTTGAATGAATAAGTAAATCATCTATGTAGACGATACAAGAATGAGTAATAGGTTTTATCACCTCATTCATTCTTCTTTGGAATATCTGTGGTGCATTTTTTTAATCCAAATGGCATTACATTCCATTCAAATTGGCCTAAAGGATTAGGAGTGCTAAATGCAGTTAAAGGTTTGGTATCTTCTTTGAGCATAATTTGCCAAAATCCTGATTTACAATCGAACTTTGAAAATATCTTCTTGTTTTGTACTTGTTTAACAAGGATGTCCTTATTTGGCAAGTAATATCCATCAAATTTTGTAACTTTGTTTAGCCTCTTATATTTAATCACCATTCTGACTTTTCCTCTTTTTATTTCACTATGTTTTCTAACCATAAATGCTGGATTACTATGTGGACTTTTACTAGGCCTAATTAGTTTGACTTCTAGTAATTCTTTTATTTGGATTTTAAATTCCTCTTGGTTTTCAACACTGTATCTCATCGGTTTAACTCTTACTACAGTATCTGGTTTTATAAGCTCTATCTTGGCTTTAACCTTATCTGTATCCCATTTTTCTAATGGGTTTTCAAAATAAGTTTCAAAAATTTCTTTTATAAGTTTTTCTAATTTATCTTCTATTATCATTTTTAGCATTCATTGGTTTAAATTTTTCTGTACTCCAACATCCACTACGCTGGGTTGAGGAGCTTTGATTATTAATTTCTTTGTAAGCTATGCTTACGGCTCTTGTGATTTTAGGTGTAAATATCTTGTGTGCACAAGGTGTTGTGAACATATATTTATCAATAAATTGAGTAAAAGTTGCATATTTTAATAGGAAATTTTTTCCTAATAAAATATCACATCCAATTGTAGTTGACATATATATATTATCAACAAATACTTCTCTAAGAGATATTAGAAAAGGTATTTGTGTAGCATATTTGCTATATATTATCTTGTTTCCTCCTGCTGTTGTAGTAGTTACAACTTTCTTTGAGTCATATTTCCAATATTCAGATGGTAATACACTTGGTAAGTAAAGACTTATAGTACATCCTGTATCTAAATAAGCATGAAATTTTATTTTACAATAATTTTTTAAATTGAGTATAACTTCAATATATAGACTCATGGGATTGGTATTTATTATCCTTTTCATGGTAACAATGATCTCATATTTTCATCTATCCTTGGTATAATAACTGGATTTCCTTCAAGTGTTATTTTTATATATCCCTGACATATCTTGTAAGGGCTTACTTTTTCAAGAAAGCTCATTCCTAGTAATTTAGGTGTTTGGCTAAGTCCAAAATTATCATCCTTATATAAGATTATTTCTATTTTATGTTCACCTTGATTCACTTCTATAATTATAAGAGGAAAACTCAGATATCTTTTTATTTCAAGGTTATGTCCTAAGTAATCTTTAAAGACATATTTTTGTGGTAACTCATAATCTTATAGGTGGCTAACAAATTCATCATCTACATGGTTTTTATCTGCTCCTGTATCTGTAAGTACAAGAAGATCGTTCTCGATCCCCTCTTGTTTGATATATCTAGTCCTGATATAATATTGTGAGCTTGCTGGTTCATCAATGCTTTGGTTTTTAAGTCGTTCTATATAAACATTTCCTCTAGGATGGAATCTTACAATAATATTTTCTCTTTATAGCCTCACACTACCTTTTCTTATTATTCTTCCTTCAAAATCAAATTCTTTAGCTTGTTTATGAAAATCAAGCATTATTTGTTCTGGTATTGTAACTTCCTGTTCCTTATATTTTTTAGGCGGAATATACTGTGCCAATTCATCAAAATCTTTGTGTATTATTACGTTATTTGTTATTTTCCTTAAATTGCTATGATAGCTAGTACTAAAAGCAAATATTGATTTTATGCTTATACTAATAGCCTTACTTTTATGTAACATATTCAAGTTTCCAATTCTATAATAGAGATTGAAACTTAGGTCTATATTTTTATCTGTTATTGAGATTGCATATTTTGGTTTTATTGTAAATATTATCTTCCGATAAACTAGATTTCCTACAACAGTTCCTAATAGAGCATCTATAGGATCTTGTAGAATTCTGTTATCCATGCAATAAATTTCAATTAGTATATTCATACCCTAAGTTGCACGGACACGACACGCGACATGATACGACACGACACGACAGCGACGTGTAATTTTTCAAAAAGATAGGACATGACACGTTTGGGGACACGCAAATTATTATTATTATTATTATTATTATATTTTAATATTTTAGTTTAATATACAATAACACGTCTATTTATTGCATCAAAACAAGTGTATCAAATAAAAATAAAATTTTAATTTAGTTGTCTAAATTTAGTCATAACACGAAGTTCAACAAAACATAAAAGAAAATAATCTATGAATCTTTCATTCTTCTTCAGCTGCTTCCTCAACATCTTCACCAGTATGATCAGTAAATATTACTGCCTCTAATTCCAGTTCATCTAGTGACAAATTAGTAACTTGGAGCACTCAAACATCTTCAAATGAATCAAATGTATCACCACCAATATCCCACATCTTAGTATCCCCTTTGAAGTATTGTGGACTCCTCCTCGATAATAGACGAAGATTGCTATGAGAAAATACCAAATCCTCAGCACGTTTTGGAGTTATCCTATTCCTTTTAAGTGAATGCACAAAGGAATAGGTACTCCAATTTCTTTCACAACACGTTGAAGAAGAAGGTTGTACTGATAACTTTAAGGCCAATGATTGAAGCATAGGTGCATAAGCGCCATGATTGACCAACCAAGTCTTTGGATCCAAGTGGTAACGATCATGTATAGAATCAAATTCACCAAAATCATTGTCCATAGTTGAAAAACTAGCATACTCAGCAATCACTTTTACACTTCCTTCATTTGACAAGTATTTGTTAAGGCATTTCTTTATTTCTCGTGGCACTTCTAAATCTTTATGAGGAGGAACTCGAGCAGGATCCTCTTTTAGCCGTTCCTTGCTATAGTATCTGATATACAAAAGCAAATAATAAAATGATAAAAAGATTAGTGACAAATTGACAAATAATAATATTAAAAAATATTAAAACACGAATAAAAAGAATATTATATAGAATTACCTTGGATTTAAAGAATGAGCCAAACAATGCAGTGGCGTGTTACTCTTTGTCCAACGATCAATAAGAATCTTATAAATAACATCATAGAATGACGACACCTCATCTTGATGTTTTCCCTCATGCCTATGGATCACCGATATCACCTTTTCTATCATGGTATCCCACAAATCATAAACCAAGTGAAGACAAGGTTTATCTGTATTACAAAGTCTAAACATATAGAAAATTGGTGCCGTGAATGAAAGAACATAACTTATGGAGACCCACAAAGAACATCAAGTATTTTCTGTTTCCCAAAATTGGCCTTTTGCACATTGTCTTGTCGATAAGTTGTCCACTTTTCACTTATAACCATATTCTGCAAGCCTCCTTTAATTAGTTTAAATCTTTTAAGCGTAACAATTGATGAAGCAAATCGGGTTTCTGCCACATAAAAGCAATTTCAATGACACAAATTCCTCAAACATTGCAATACCATAGTGTGATTCATGATAAAATTTTTAATAACCATAACATCATCGTGAATACTAGTAATCCAATTGCATTCCTCATACGTAATCTGATTATTATCAACATTTTTCGCTGCACATATATTCTTCAAAGCAAGATTCAAAGTATGGACGACACATGGTGTCCAAAAAATATGAGGAAATTCTGCCTCAATTATTTGACCCGCAGCCTTGCAATTTGCAGCATTATCTGTGATTACCTGAATAACCTTCTCGTGCTCAATTTCATTTATAACATTTCGCATCAAGTTGGAAATAAAATATATATCCTTTATTTCACCCATACAATCAACAGCCTTTAAAAACATTGGTACACTCTCAGATACGGCTATGAAATTAATTAATGGTCTTCTTTGTGGATCACTCCATCCATCATTCACAATGCTTACTCCTTTTTCGGTCCATGTGCTTTTTATAGGCTGCAATAATCTTTCCACATTTCTCTTTTCTTTTTGAAGAAGAGTGGTTCTCAATTTATTATAAGCCGGAGGTACATATCTTGATAAGTGGCTATTTGCAGCAATACTATAAGAACTGACATAATAAAGATTTTTGGCAAGATTAAATGACACACCACTTGTGTAAAATAACTTAGCAATTTCTGAATCCAATTGTTCACGAGATGTTATATTAAAAGTTTTTTCAAGTGCACCAGTCATTCTTTTCTTTTGCTCCATCATATGAAAAGTAGCATCATCATTCCTAGTAGCAGTACCAATGGAAATTCTTTCCCCAGGCAATGGTACTCTTTTGGGCTCATTATTTTTACTTCATCGTATAACTTTTGCATCTCACTGATATCTTTTGTAGTTACATTTTTACAAGCTCCTATACCAAAAATAGACAATTTCAACAAATGTGTCATAACTCATGTATATGAAGATTTTTTCTGTTGATAACAAAAATTGCACTGCCTAATATTACCACCCCCTTCATTAATTCTATCATATTTTGTTACGTATTTCCATAATGGTTTAGATATTTCATCATCTATCGAAGTACTATCAGAAGCAATTGGTGAACTCATATCTTTGAACTAAAAAAAAAATAAATTTAACAAATTATCAAGATAAACAGTGTAATGACCCGGTCCCCACTTAAGGGCTGGTCCCGACCGTTAGAAACTATGTATTGTCCGCTTTGGGTGAGCTTAAGCCCATCTTATCCCTCACGGATTTCTGGACGCATCCCCTAGGATTCGAACCCAAGACCTCCCACTTTAAGAGAGACTTAAGTTCAAACCTGGTACCAATTGGGGGGACTCGAACCCAAGACCTCCCACTTTAAGAGAGACTTAAGTTCAAACCTGATACCAATTGTGGTACCAGGTTTGAACTTAAGTCTCTCTTAAAGTGGGAGGTCTTGGGTTCGAATCATGGGGGACGCGTCCAAATATCCGTGAGGGGTAAGATGAGCTTAGACTCTCCCAAAGCGGACAATACGTAGTTTCTAACGACCGGACCAGCCCTTAATTGGGGACCAGGTCGTTACAAAAAAAATGCACAACCTCCCACTTTAAGAGAGACTTATGTTCAAACCTGGTACCAATTGGGCTTTTTTTGTAACGACCCGGTTCCCACTTAAGGGCTGGTCCCGGCCGTTAGAAACTACATACTGTCTGCTTTGGAAGAGCCTAAGTCCAACTTACCCCTCACAGATTTCTGGACGCGTCTCCCAGGATTCGAACCCAAGATCTCCCAAAGTGGGGACCGGGTCGTTACAAATAGTCTCTTTGTCACTTGACCAACATTTTTAATTATGTATATTTTGAGAGACAAAATTGAAATTTAAGGGTAAAAAAAAGTACCTCAAAATTAAAGGCAACGCAGCAACTCTCGAAATTACAAATGAGAATGGCCAATGAATAATATGTACAATTTTCAATGCTTTAGTTATATGTATAATGCTGTCTAGGCCCATTAACCCATACACTCATCCAATAACCTAACTTGTACATATAAATAAACACAAAACACAGTCTAGCGCCGCAAAACCCAGAGAGAGAGAGACTTGACGCTGCTAGCCTATTGCTCTAGGCTTCTTCTCCGACAACGCTGCTCCGGATTCCTTCTCCGACGACGTTGCTCCAGGCTCCTTCTCCAATGAACTCCGACCAAGGTCCTTCTCTGGCTTGGCTGCAAAGGAAAGTAAGATTCATCATAGCTTGTAGTTCCGACACGTGTCGGAGAGTGTCCAAAGAATGTTAGTGTCCGAAACGTGTCGGTGTATCTTAGTTCATACATTCTCTAAAGAATCCTTTAATCATAACTTGGATTCATCTAATTTCAATACATTTTAACTTTTTCCTAATATTTTCTGAGATATTGGATAATTTTTGTTTTACCCATTCTTTTGTAATTATTGGGATTCTGGTTTTTCCCACTTCATCTTCTATGTTGTTTGGGATTTCTTTATAATTCATACTTACAATTGTTTTGTTCATCCTAGGGAGTATTCCTAAGAATCCTTGATGAAATACATCTTTTTCTTTTAAGTCTAAGATTCTTTTAATTATCTCCTTATATCTTTTGCTATCATATGTAATTTCTTGACAAATTCCTTCTATTGAGTCTTCTACTTCCTCAGTTATTTCAATATCTAATCCTTGTACTTCTTGATTTTCATTCATATATATATATTTTCTTCAGATTCTTTATCTGATGATGATGTTTTCAACTCATACATACTACTACATTCACTGTCTAAATCCTCAAAATACTCAATTGGTTCTATATTACTATCATCCATAAATTCTTCAAAAACTTTGAGAGTTTTTATATTTTGTTTATCTTCTCTTAGGACATTGGGGGGGCTATGTGTCCTTCTTCATTACAAATGAAGCATCTACATTTTATGATATATTTCTTTTTGAGTTTTTCAGATCAATTTCTTTTCTTGAATTATTTTTTATATGGCTTGAAGTTCCTTTTCTTAAACTTTTTAAAATTTTTGAATCTTCTTTTATGTTTTTTGTATGACTTATATTTCTTCTTATGACATCCAAATTGTTCTGTTTGACCTATATCTTTGTAACACCATAAAGAGTTCATCCTTATCTTATATGCTTTTTTATTTTCTAGTGCTTCTCTGTACCAAATACTTATCATTCTTTTTGTAAATTCAAATCTACTTCCAAGGCTATCAATATGTATTCCTTCTTCATCTCCTTCAGGTAATATTTTATTATATTCTTTTAACATTTTAGTTCCCCATGAGAATGGTAATTTTGTGAAGTAAGATCTTAAGATTGACTTATTATTTGTATAATCTCCTTGGCTGATTGTATAGTATAATTCTTGGAATTTACATGTATATCTTTCTAATTCACACATATCATATATTCTTAAATTTTCCATTGCAATCATTCATTCATTATATTCATCTTGTTTTCTAACTTCTTCATCTATTGTGTATCTATCTCCGAAGAATTCTGTTCTGAGGGCTCTTTCCAACCTATTTAATATATCTCTTATACTTTGATCATTCAAATTATTTCTATTATCTAATGCATCGGTTGTGTTTTCTACATATTTTATTCTTCTTTTTGTATTTACAGGTAGTTTTCTCCACCATTCTTATACTATACCTCTAAATGTATATTCTATAAATCCAAAGACTATGTATGTGTCCCATTTATTAAATTGTATTGCTAAATCAGTATTTTTTGTCCATGTTTCAATAGCTTTGTTTGTATCTACAAAGTCTAAATTTAACCATAGGTCCATAGTCCTGTTGTGTGGATTGGTTCATTATGTGATTTTGTTGGATTAACTTCTTTTAAAGATTGTTTTCTAATATTTCTACTATATCTATTCTGGGTTTTTCTATATCTTTGGAATCCTTCTTTTCTAGGTATGTAAGTTCCATATGGATCACTTGTATCTTCATCACTATTAAATTCTTCTTTTACATTACTTGTAGATGAGTTTGTATTCATTTTTGTATTTATTACTTATTTTGCTAAATCTTCTGACTGATTTTTATATTCATCATATTCTTCTCCTGTAAATTCTAAGAATTTTCTGTCTAATTCTTCTACATCCGTTCTCATAAATTGTTTTATTTCAAGTATTTTTTCCTTTACTTTATTTTTATCTTTAAATTTTCTTCTATAATCCTGAGTTATCTAAAATAGCGATTCCTATTTGTAAATAATATTCTAAATTTCCATTTTCTTATTCATTTCTTCGAATCCTTCGTTCAAATTATATTTTGGTATATAGGGATAACTTGGTTTTTTTTTTTTCTACATTTTTTAGAAAATCTTCAATTATATTTTCTTCTTATGATAAATTCATTATGATTTTTGGTTCGTAACAGGGCTCTGATACCAGTTTTACTAGGGTGCGCAGAACACATTCTCTATTTTCTTGAGGAATTATAAACGTCTCCTGATGCTTCTCAAAAAATATTTCTTCTTGTACTAATTCGTTTATTTCTATTAATCTCAAATTTCAATATGTTGTCTAATTAATTTTTTAAGTTCTTCGTATAATTCTATAGCTCTGGTACTTGATTCTTTTCTAGTACTAACTAATTCAATATATTCTCTATGTAAACTCTTGATTAAATCTTTCATTTTTTCTTCAAGTATGTGGGGGTCGTAAACATGCATAAATTTAAATAGGTAAAAACTAATTTTATAATTTTGTTTTCAACAAAAATTATTTGGGGACTAAATTGAAGTTGTTTTATATTTAGATGTCTTTGGCTGAAAATTCTATGTATGGTGGTATTTGAGGAAGTTTGAATGGTCTAAGTCTATATTCCAAATATTTTAGTTTCAAGGTCTATTTTCCAAATGTTTTATGTTGGTAGGTCTATTTATGGGTATTCCCCTTATTATTATAATTATTTCTTGTTTTGGTCTGTACTATGAAATTACTTAGTAAATGGGAAAACTAATGTTTAAAATAAAATATAAAAAATCCAATCGTCGTATTGTCACCTACCAAAAGAAAGAGAATCTGGCAAATAACATATGAAAAATCCAATGGTCATATTGTCACCTACCAATGGAAAGAGCATTTGGCAGTACTGTGAAATGGTTAGAACTTGTGGTGCACATGTATTCCACAGTAACCAAATTCACATGCACGTGCATGAATATAAGCTACGTGGTCAGTACATGGTCATCCAGCTGTATTTTTATATTTAACTTTAAGAATTTAGGATCCAGTTGTAGCCAATTCCCCCCCCCCCCTTTCCCTCCCCATAAAATAAAATGGTTGTTTTCTTGGGAGTCAGGTATATGGAGTACTAATGATATGGCAGAGTGAAAATTCTGTGGTTATTTCCATTTTATGATTTGTTGGTGTATTTTATGTTTTCCATACTCAAGTATTTGATGGCAGTACCTAGATTAAAACTAAATATGTTGCAGGCAGTTCATGTTGCAGCTCAATATGGGCAAACAGCATATTTGAATCACATCATTGCGAAATATGGTGCTGATTTTGATGTACCTGATAATGACGGGAGAACACCACTTCACTGGTTTGTAAATGCCTCTTGAGCAATTGACCATAGTATTTTATTCCGTTACATTGTTATTATTTGAATACACTTTCAGCTCATATATTTCTCTTGCTATGATGATATTTGTAGACTAAGGCTCTGTTTGAGTCCCATTTTTTTTTATTTTTGTGAAGCATGAGTTTTGCAATAGTGATTTTTTTTTTTTTTTTTTTAGAATGTGTTGTTAAAAAGCAATGAATTTTTTTGATTTACGTGCAAAAATATTTTTCTAGTATAATGTGTGGTTGAAAATGAGTTTTTACTTTTTATAGAATGGGCTCAAATAAGGGCTAAATTTTGTGAATTTTCATAGCCTTATATTCTATTGATGCCCAAGAACATCTTAGTTGCTACTCTATAAGTCCAACTTGAAAAGAAAATATACATTTTCAAGACCGTTTAAAGAAATGGAACATCAAGAAATCTGTTTTTCTAAATGTCAGGATTATATGTCTTACTCGTTTTTAATCAGTGATCGAGCTTTGTCATTTTTCTTTTTGGTTCTTTCCAAAAAATTCTACCTGAAGCTTTCCTATGATGCAAATTTGAGAATAGACTTTGCCTGAGATATTGCTATAGTTTCTGGAAGAATTTATTTTGAAAAATATATTCATGACACCTTTATGCATCATTTTTTCTGGATATTGGAACGTCGAAATATTTAAAATAATCTTCAGCCATGCCATGGTACTATTCTTCATTTCATTTTTTCTCATAATGAAGTAAGTGAAGATTTACATTGATAGCCTATCTTTCCTCACTTAAAATTCTATGCTCAGCAACATCTGTGCTGTTATATTTGTCCTAATTTCTTTTTCAAGCGTGTCTTTGATGGCTCAGAATATTTTAGTTTCACTTTGTGCGTTTCAGTGAATATCCGGTTTCTAGAATCGTCACAAACTTAGTGATTGTCTGGCTCGTCATGCACTGTTATATTTCCTTATCTGCATCTTTATCCTTCTTGAGTATGGTTTTCATGCTCACGCCAGCCATAATCCTGTCTACGTGAAACGTTAAGTAGGTGAGAATGCTACTTCTCCATGTTGGTATTGAAAAGTGATATTCCTGAAAAACCAATTTTATGATTTGTATTTTTGGGAGGCACGTGAAAGTGAAGGCCTCTCAAACTCACTGTGATTGCTTCATGTTTGTTGGGAGTCTTATTCTATTTAAACGCATTAAAATATGCTTTTGCGAGTATTGGAAACATATGGCTTGATCCTCCTCTTCTTTCAACTAGGGCTGCATACAAGGGATTTGCTGATACCATTAGATTACTTCTGTTTAGAGATGCCTGCCAAGGGAGGCAGGATAAAGAAGGTATTTAAAATTGGAATGAGGCATTGTTAAATAATTCGGAATCAGGTATAATTTATAATCAATTCTAATTGTCTATGTGGATCAGTGGCTAGTACAACTACAGTCAAGAAGTCCCATGTATGGAAAGTAAAACAATTTGCAATGATTGAAGTATGTTTAAGCTTTATTACATTTTGTCTTAGCTATTTTGTATAATGTCAAAAGTAACTTATAGTTTACTTTTCAAAATCAAACTTGCTTAACCACACTTTTTGTAGGATCCACAACTATTATTATCTTATCAATCACTAATTTTTGTCCTATTATGCCCTTGTTTGAACCCCATTTCACAAACAATGTATTTTTTTTACAGTGAGTTGAATTTTGGAGAATGTGTGGTTAAAAAGTAGGGAAATCTTTTGGATTTACGTGTAGATTATTTTATAGGTAGAATGTTTAATTGAACATGGGTTTTGGAAAAAAATGAGTTTTTTAATAAGTGGTATCAAACATGGGCTATAATTCTATCCAAACACTCACATAGATGTTATTCTTTTAATTCTGATTTTCTAGGTGATTAGATGTTGTCTATGGCATGGAGGACAATCTTATATTAATATCTTTCAAATATCTCTTTAGAGAAGAACAATGTTAAAATGTTTTGGGCATGTATGAATGTGGTTTTCACATTTTGGTGATTTCTTTCATAAAATATTAACTTGGCTATATAAATAATCGAAGAAATCATCTGACTTGGTTTTTATATTTTTTCTTAAGCCTCTTTTACACTACATGTCTCTTTTTTTTTTTATGTTTGACAAAAAATCAAGTTGGAGTATTTCTCATTTCTGTTTTCCCCTCTTTTCCGTTTGTTTGGGGTTGCTTAGTTGGCAGAACAACTGAAAGAAATTGCTAAGGGAATGTCCACTATAATAAACTGTTACTGAAGTGTGGACATAACAATTTTATCGTGGATCAGAAAGGTTAAAAATGAATGGATAATTATACATTTAACTGAATTGATTTTCCTCTGTGCAAGTGTTGTTTGGTGCTTGTCATAGTTCCGACCACAATATAATAAATTTTGTGGCACTGAAGATACTTGAAGCTTTAAAGCATTGTTTCCATGCTTGACAGTTGACTTACTCCCTCATTAAATATAGTTTTTTGGGCTTGAGCTTATAGGACATGTTTGATTGTGCTTAAAAGTTACTTTTCTAGAAAGTAAATGAAGACTTACTTTCTAGAAAATTAAGTTTTATTGAGGAAAAAAGTCACTTTAAAGATAAGCACGAACGGAACTTTAAAATAGTAACCGAACTTGAGAAAGAAAACTTGCAGTCTTGTGTAGAGAATGGAATATGAATTATGAATATTTTGGTTTTTTCAAATGGAGAAAGGAGTGCTCTATAAATAGAGAATTAGGAGACTTTATAAAGGGGTGGAATCTGTTGATGAATTGGTATTTTGAATGAATAGGTGCTTCCATGTAGAAGAAGACCAGAAGCATCAATCGTTTCATGAAATGGAGTGTTCTATTTGGGCTTATATCCCATAGCCCATGATCCACCTATTAAGGCCCAAGTCCAATTTCTTCATTCACACTTTTTCATTCAACAATCTCCCACGTGAATGAGAAATTGGATAAAGAAAACAGTTCGGTTCTAGGTTAAGAAAACATGCATAAGGATAAGTAGTCAAAGACTTGGAACTTTCTGTAGTGAGAATCTATTGGATTCACTTGATTGAGCAGTGGACATGATGCCTGGAACTGTCAGTCGTTTATGTAAATTGAGACAATAGAAACCACACATGTTTTCTCCAATCAAAGTTCGTTCTCACGTTTGTATCCATTTTGGCCTTGGACACCTCCTGGTTTCATGAGTGTTTTTAGAGAATCCAGCCTAAAAGATTCTTGTAGAAGTGCCCCCTTCACACTCACATAGGTGATTTCATAATCTTTTTAGTTTACTCACATACTCGTGCAATTTCCTTAATGCCTTTAGAAATCATTAAAAGCTTAGCTTATCGTAACATCATTTATGCACCGTCTCATCATTAGAATGGGTTAGAAAATTTATTTTTCACGGTGCTACCAAGTCAAACAAAGGTCAGTTGTCCCTTTGAACCTAGATCTTGGGATCTCCAGTCAGCTAGGTAGGGTTGCCTCTTTAACAACTTTTAATAGGCTTTAATCCCATTCTTCT
Source organism: Ligustrum vulgare (assembly GCA_963555705.1). Classification (NCBI taxonomy): domain Eukaryota; kingdom Viridiplantae; phylum Streptophyta; class Magnoliopsida; order Lamiales; family Oleaceae; genus Ligustrum; species Ligustrum vulgare. The sequence goes on along the minus strand of OY743186.1, from coordinate 28,403,734 downwards.
CAATGAACATTCAATCAACTCTCAGTTAAAGCCTTTTGTAAATGGATCCACCATATTACTTTTTGAAATAACATAGTCAATTACGATAATTTCACTAGAGAGTAGTTGTCTAATAGTATTATGTCTTCGACGTATATGTCGCGACTACCATATTCATTATACATAATATTCCGTGCCCTTGGCTATCACAATGAATACATATTGCGGGCATAGGTTTTTTCTTGCTTTAGTTAAAGCTTCATTTATACATTAACTGTAACCACCACAATTTGGCGTATTTATGCTCGAGCTTTATTTCAAACAAGGAAGCTTCCAAAATCACGAATGCAACTTATAGTTTTATTTGAAGTCATTAGTTCATCTTCAAATCTAGAACACTTTTGAGATTTTCCAACACCATATTTCACTTGATGTCAAATTCTCAATACGGTACCGTTTACCAATTCCTTTAATTGGCTATTCATAGTGTAATTAAACAATATTCAAAATCACAATATTCTAAGTTGAACAATGCATGATTACCCCCACAAATCATAGGTAGGCCTAAGATCAGGGTTGTTCCTACAATCAAACTCAATATCATTTGACAATATCATCAAACATAGGAACCACAAATTGCCCTTTAAAAAAGATACATGAAGAAAACTGCTTCTCCAATAAATTTGGATCGCCGAAATCAAATTGGAACAGCCATGCATGCATGCACCTATAAATCCAAAAGTTTAGGTGGCGTTCTGTTTGTATTTTATTTTGTATTTTCATTTTTGAAAATGTTTTGTATTTTGTGTTTTCATTTTTGTTTTCAAATTTGCTGAAAACGCGTTTGGTTTGTCATTTCTGAAAACTGTTTTTGAAAATGAAAAGCTGGAAAATACGTTCTGTTTGAAATTTTGCAGAACACTATTTAAACTATTTTTAATTAATTTGCTTGTAGAATACTACTAACTCCAACTCAAATTTCCTTTCACAATACACTAAAAATATGGTTACATGCAACACACTAATGTGAGCATTAAGAGTCTATATTAACACAGCTTGGTCAGGTTCGGGACTTGAGAAAGCTCTACTTCTATTAAAATCTAGAAAACGCAAGTTCTTTCAAAACCACCAGAGTCCATTTATCATTGCATTTTTTGAAATATAACAACAAGAATTCTCATTTAATTTTTTTTTTTTTTAATGTTGATAATGAATTCAATAAAACTTTATTTAAACTAAGTTCCAAGTTAGGATAATTCTCAAAAAAAAAAAAAAAAAATTCTTTATTTAGGCTTAGTTCCAAGCTAGGATAATTCTAAAAAAAATAATAAAAAAATAAAAAATTTATATTAAGCTTAGTTCTAAGTTAAGATAATTCTATAAAAAAAAAAAAAAAAAAAAAAAAAAAAAATCACAAAACGCGTTTTCCACGTTTTGGACATTTTTTGTCGAAATACACACAAAACGCCCAAAACGATGTTTCGGGCGTTTTCCGTTTTGTGTACAAAACTTTTTTTGTTTTCCAAAATGCGTTTTCGAAAATGGTAAAGAGAACGCGTTTTTAGCGTTTTCGAAAATAAAAACAGAAAACGACCTCAAAATAGCAAAGAGAACAGGGGCTTAGGCCCCGTTCTCTTTGCTGTTTTGAGCCTGTTTTGAGTTTTCGATTTTTGGAAATATCGAAAACGCGTTCACTTTGCCCATTTTCAGAAACGAGTTTTCCAAAATACCAAAAAAATTACAAAGAAAACTCAAAACGAGTTTATTGGCGTTCTGTTTGTATTTTATTTTGTATTTTCATTTTCGAAAATGTTTTGTGTTTTGTATTTTCATTTTTGTTTTCAAATTTGCTGAAAACGCGTTTGGTTTGTCATTTCTGAAAACTGTTTTTGAAAATGAAAAGCTGGAAAACACGTTCTGTTTGAAATTTTGCAGAACACTATTTAAACTATTTTTAATTAATTTGCTTGTAGAATACTACTAACTCCAACTCAAATTTTCTTTCACAATACACTAAAAATATGGTTACATGCAACACACTAATGTGAGCATTAAGAGTCTATATTAACACAGCTTGGTCAGGTTCGGGACTTGAGAAAGCTCTACTTCTATTAAAATCTAGAAAACGCAAGTTCTTTCAAAACCACCAGAGTCCATTTATCATTGCATTTTTTTGAAATATAACAATAAGAATTCTCATTTAATTTTTTTTGTAATGTTGATATTGAATTCAATAAAATTTTATTTAAACTAAGTTCCAAGTTAGGATAATTACAAAAAAAAAAAAAAAAAAAAAAAAAAAAAAAAAATCTTTATTTAGGCTTAGTTCCAAACTAGGATAATTCTAAAAAAAATAATAAAAAAATAAAAAGTTTATATTAAGTTTAGTTCTAACTTAAGATAATTCTGTAAAAAAAAAAAAAAAAATTCCCAAAACGCGTTTTCCGCGTTTTGGACATTTTTTGTCGAAATACACACAAAACGCCCAAAACGATGTTTCGGGCGTTTTCCGTTTTGTGTACAATTTTTTTTTGTTTTCCAAAATGCGTTTTCGAAAATGGTAAAGAGAATGCGTTTTTAGCGTTTTCGAAAATAAAAACAGAAAACGACCTCAAAACAGCAAAGAGAACAGGGGCTTACGTTTTGGATATTTTGTATTAAAAAGTCCAAAACGACCAAAACGTGCGTTTTGAATTATTATTATTATTATTTTTTTGTAAATGTGAGATACTTCCTTCACTTGAAGTTCTTATATTATTTTGCCATTATATATAGATTCATGTTAATATTTTTTATTTTTTTGTAATTTTTTATTTTTTATTATTATTTTTATTTTTAAATGTGAGACACTTCTTTCACTTAAAGTTCTTATGTTATTTTGTCATTATATATAGATTCATGTTAAGATTTTTTTTTTTTTTTTTGTAAATTATTATTATTATTATTATTATTTTGTAAAAGTGAGAGATACTTCATTCACTTAAAGTTCTTATATTATTTTGTCATTATATGTTAGATCATGTTAAGATTTTTTTTTTTTTTTTTTTAAAGTGAGACACTTCATTCACTTGAAGGTCTTATATTATTTTGTCATTATATATAGATCCATTTTAAGATTTTTATTTTATTTATTTATTTATTATTTTATTTTTTTTGTAAAAGTGAGACACTTCCTTCACCTGAAATTCTTATGTTATTTTGTCATTATATAGATTCATGTTAAAAAAAATTCTTTTTTTTGTAATTTTTTATTATTATAATAATAATAATAATAATTATTATTATTATTATTATTATTATTATTATTATTTTTTTTTTGTAAATGTGAGACACTTCCTTCACTTGAAGTTCTTATGTTATTTTGTCATTATATATAGATTCATGTTAAGATTTTGTTGGTATGTGGTTAAATTTTTGTTTAGCTGAAACAATATTAATGATGAATTTATTGACATAGAGAACTAACTGATTTATTAACATTAAAATTAATGATATTCAACAAATCAATCATTTTTTTACATATAAAATATTACAAAATAAATATATCAAAAAATTATAAAGTAAACGCATTTTTCAGTTTTCTATTTTTGAAAACAGTTTTTCAAAATCACAAAGAGAACATGTTTTCAAAAATCCCAAAACAAACAACCAAAATTCAAAACTCAAAATCCAAAATCGAAATACAAAGAGAACGACCCCTTATTTTCTTGTGATAATCTTGATCATCATTTTCAAATCAAGTTTGTAATCCTCATTCAACTGCACTTCTACAGATTTACCAGAAGAAATATGTGCTAGTACCAACATTCTTAAGATAGCACTTTGATTTTTGTACACTTGCACTCGTACATATTCAAAAGAAAAATGCTATCAATGAAAAGGCATAAAAAAGAACTAAAACATATTTATTTTATTTTTCTTTCTTTCTGGAAATTATTCATAAATTCAAAAAAGAAAACCAGACCATACGTCTTCAGAATATCGGATACATAAGCTCACCCAGAAATAGACAGAAAAGATTCAGATCAAAACACAATTTTCTGAAACTTGGTCCATGAACAAATGAAAAGATAACCAGAGAAGTTCAATATCAAAACACAATTAAAGTATAACTATAAAACAAACGTATTACAAACAGAAGAACACTCAGGGTTAAACTTCATATGCCCAGAAAAGGAGATGAACAAGATGCTGGCAGGAAATAATAAAAAAAAAAACCAATAGGAGAAATAAAGGTCCAAGGAAGAACAAATTTGTCTTAAGATTGTTATACCTCCTACTACCCGAAATTATGAGCACACTTCTCTATCATTAAACACTTACGGATTATGAGAATTCGATGAAGCATAATTTGAACAAAATCGATAAATCTGAGCTTTGCGACTTCACTCAATTTCCTTAAGACAAATTTGCTCCCTCTAGTGCCAAAAGGTTCCAAGCAATTATCCCCCAAGATAGAATGGACTTCATCTTGTAGATAAGCACGAACGGAACTTTGAAATAGCAACCGAACTTGAGAAAGAAAACTTGCAGTCTATCGTAGAGAATGGAATATGAATTATGAATATTTTGATTTTTCCAAATAGAGAAAGGAGTGCTCTATAAATAGAAAATCAAGACTTTATAAAGGGGTGGAATCTGTTGATGAATTGGTGTTGTGAATGAACAGGTGCTTCCATGTAGAAGAAGATCAGAAGCATCAATCTTTTCATGAAATGGAGTGTTCTACTTGGGCTTATATCCCATAGCCCATGATCCACCTATTAAGAGCCAACTTTATTCTCCTACTAATTGAAATTATGAGACTCTCCAAAAACACTTACTGATTATGAGAATTGATGAAGCAGAATTTGGAAAAATTGATAAACTTGAGCTTTGCGATTTCACACAATTTTCTTAAGATAAATTTGCTCCATCTAGTGCCGAAAGGTTCCAAGCAATTGTCTCCCAGGATAGTACGGATTTCGTTCTTACAGATGAAGCACCCTCTCTATCAAGAACTCAAGAACGGAACTTCGAACCCAACATGTGTGTGGGCCCCACCACACATGGGAGTGGATTGTTCATTTGGGTTGTTCAAGTAGAATTTTTGAATTTTATTTGTTTTCTTATTCTGGTGGGTGCAAGCCTCCACCGGTTCAGCATCGCATGTCATTACACAGGAACATTCTATCGAAAGTTAAATAATCTGGTATATGAGCACGAAAAAGGTTATATACATGGACATTAATGTTCTGGACGATCTAAATAGTTTGACGAAAAAAACTATTGAAGACGTTCGGAAATTTCTAGGATTGAACTTGTCCATGGAGTTTTACTATGTGAAGCATTCCTTGTCACATGGACTTGATAGAATTAGATAGTTATAGTATGCTAGATGTGTATTTAGTGCGGCCATGTGTTAGAGTAAATCCCGCAAGTGTACGGGATTGTTGACAAGTAATAATTGTGATGAGTTGAGAGTTATCGTTCCCACGATGAATAAAGTCCAGTTTTAATTAACAGTCTACTTTCGACTCAATTAAGTGAAACAATGAATAAAAAGATGGTTTATTGATCTATTCTAAAAATTTCAATGCGTAAATAATAAATAAAAATGTGGATGAGTAAATATGAATGAGGAGCATGTATTGGAATTCGAATCCACTTGTTACCATCTATCTCAATTCAACAATTTGTAGTTTAAATTATTCATGCGCTATTTAACAATCGATAATTCATATGCAATTAATTTTCTTTTCCAAGCCAAATTAAATCTATCCTAAACATGACACGAATCTATTTCTAGTCCGAATACGAATGCTTAGAACGCATTAAATCACACAATTATCCATTAGATTGCACATGTCATAGAATTATTCCTAACATCTAGTGTTCATGTGTTAATCATGCAATGTTCCAACTTATTGTGACTTTTCCAAGAATACAACAAGTAATGATATATTTAATTGATGTCTAATCAATTAAATAATAACAATAAAACATGCAAGATCAATCAAGACAACACAGAATTCCTAAACTAATAGTTCTTGAATTGAAATAAATAAATAACATTTTTCATTTTCATCCAATACATAGAGGAAATTAGTCTAGCATATTAATTGATGAATAATCAACAAAAGAATTGATAAACATTACCCGATTTAATCCCAAAATCTGCCCGTTTAATTCCCAGTAGGCTCTTCCTCCTCTGAATTTCTTCCACCAGCCGTTATCTCTAATTAATCAATCAGTGAGCTATTTCAATTTGCTCCAAGAGCCAACTACTTAATTCCTAAGAGAATCCCCTATTATACCCAACCAACCTATCACCTAAATGTGTATATATTCTCTTTTTTTCTCCCTTCAATACCATTAGTCAGTTGTTTATGTATAATATGCCTCTTAAATTTCCAACCTCCCCTGCTGAAAATTATGCTATTCTTTCCCAAAGTTTCATTATTAACCCTGATTCCGTTTGCTCGACCATGGGTGGCGCCACCAATTGTTTTCGTCCCATCATCGATAACCATCACTAGAGCATCATTATTGTTTTGAATCATACAAAGAATTTGAGTGTGACCAACGCGTTTACAAAGATGACAAAATTTTGGTATGTTTTCATATTCCACTTGTTGACAAAAACCAAATTTCTCACCACAATCTTCATAAGAAACCCATATGAATTTAGGCATATTGTTCGCTACAAACACACCGCAAGTGCACAAGTCGCATACAAGTGATAGTTGACTAATTGAGTCCGGTTTATCGATCCCACAAGGATTGTCTATTTCAACTACACTCTAGTATAATTAATTTTAACAAGAAACACACACAATAAAGGTTTGTTTTGGAAAAGTTTTCGTACTAGAATTAAAGTTGCAATTATAAATAAATAACTAGAAAAATGGTGATGAATAGATGATAAAGGAGTGTTGGGATTCTTGATTCCACTTGACCATTACCTAATTGAATTATCAACAAGCAAATAGAAATGCAATTCATTAATCATGTTAGACCCGATTTTCCAAGCTTAGCCAATTACATCTCTCGAGTGAAATCAACCCTAATTAGTGGCATTAACCTACTATATCTCTATGTCGATTAAAAACACACCAATTGCATTAAACCTTTGTGAAAATAGCTCAATGGGTCATTTAGGGTTTTAGGTATATCTCTATCCTAAACAAAAACCTAGAGCAAATATTGTATTGATCTAGAATACACAACAATTTCTCAATAATTGCACATTCCATGAAACCTAAGCATAAATGTGGCCACAATAAATGCTAGTCAATAAATACAACAATAAATGCACAAGATAATAAAAAGCTTAAATTCTTAATACAAGCATTAAAATCAACTAAGCTAGGTCAAGCTTCATCAACATCCCAACACAAAATAGTTTAGCCCATAGTGAAATAACAATAAAATTCAAGAATTAAATACATCATTCCAACTATGAAGCAAAATAAATAGAGAAATATGAAGATTAAGCAAAAACACTTCTCTTCACCAATGATTCTTGTTTCAAAATATCACTATTCTTCCACAATAATGTTGATATTTCTCCCCTTAATCAATATTCATCAACTATACTATACAAAATCAAGAGAAATTACAAGAAGAAAATGAATGAAAATGAAGAACAAAAGAGAGAAAAAGAGAGCTAGGGTTTTTTCTTGACTTCCAAAGATGAGAATCCTCCCAAATCTTGGCCAAAATCCCTCAAAATACCCCCAAAAATCACTAGATCCGCGTGTTTCAGCATTTGGACCGAATCGGGTTGCACCTGGTCGGCCCAGAATTTGGTTCAAAATTTTGGCCACGCGATCGCGTGGTTGACTGGAGTGATGATTTTGCAGCCTGATCGTCTTTTGGTGATTTGCAATTAGGTCCTCCATCTTTCAATGTAGATCAACTTGGTCCTCATACTTCGACTATTTGATGGATTTGACTTTTTTCTCCTCAATTTCTTCAAGTATTCATCCATTTAGCTTCTTTCTTTTGCTTTCTCCAAGAAGTTGATGGTTAAACCTATTTAACCACAAAATATGCACAATTAAGTAGGTATTTGTCCAAATTAATCCAAAAGTATTACTAAAAATATATGAAATATGCATGTAAAATGCACTCAACAAATACCCCCAAACTTAAACTCTTGTTCGTCCCAAGCAAGAATATTCTCATGCATCTACAAAAATAATGACATAATGATCAACAATGCTAGATATCTCGCAATCTTCCATGAGTGTGAAATTGCATAATTAATTCACAATTATGTTCCCAAATAATGCTACAAAAATGAGTTTGGCTTATCCGATGTTCGATCGGTGACTGTGTGTGTAGCCGCTGTCAATCGTCAATAAGATTCAAGAATGTTGATGAGTAAAGATGTTTCAAGTCAAAACTATCCCACCATTAGTGGTCAATTCTTTCCTTTCCCACTCGTGACATTCATCCCCCAATGAATAATTTTCTTTCTACTCCCGGGATGCAATTCTAGAGGGTACTTCTCAAATCACTCTTTCTTTTTCCACTAAAGCACGGGTGTGTTTTACCGACAATCTCGACAGCCTAGAAATGCAGTGACTCTCCACTAATGAGTGCTTCGACATTCAAGTTTATACCAAGTAATTCAAACCCACTATTCATCTAAGCCCTTATGCAAGTACAAATGCATGATTTCTAACAACTAACATGATGTTTGCTCGTGACTTCCCCACTCCCTTAAGCTTTCTACTTGACCCATGTAGCGAGCTTTAGGTCGGAAGCTCCCCGATTTTTTAGATCAAAGGGTACCAGGTTTCAAAATACCCCTACGGACTTATTAACTCGAGTCAAGAAGGCTACGAAGTGGGGTAGACTTATTAAGCGAATGCAATGATAATGTGCTTTTTTTTTTTTTTAGTGTGTGTATGAGTACCCTACTCATTAAGCTTTCTAATTGACCCATGTAGCGAGCTTATGGCCGGTGACTCCCAAGTTTCAAACTTAAGGCACCAAGTTTCAAGATACTCCTACGAGCTTAGTAACTCGAGTCAAAAAGGCTTCGAGATAGGGCAATGCAATGCAAAAATTAAAATGGGTTTAGAACTCTAGCATACGGTCATTACTTGACTTATACTTGGCGAAAGATACTCCACACAAAAATTTACTTCCACATGCATGGAATCACCACACGTCTAGGCCGTCTCCTTTACCGGGTCGACCACCCCCAAACTTGTCTTACATTAGGATCTAGAGATTTAGAGCATTAGGAAACATTTGATAGGTTGATAAAAAAATACAAGCTCACAACCTAGTTCATCTACTCCATTAACCTAGTCGCCCTTCAAGAATTCCCAAACTCACCGACAATTAAACATGACTATTATGCTCAATGTACATATGATCTTACATGGATAAGCATTTAAAGAAAGTAGCACAAGTAGCACATTTGGTCATATTTCATGAATTAACGACAATTTCAAACATCAAAGTCTTATAAGCCGGCAAGGCTATCTAGCATGTCAATATTCTCAACAAAATAAACAATTTCAAACATCAAGACATCAAGGGCCGACAAGACAATGTAAAATGTTCATAAAACAACATGATCCCAACACCCCCAAACTTAAATCAAACATTGTCCTCAATGTTGACAATGACATAATAACAAGAAAGGAATGGGTGATGGAACTTCCCCGGATTGATGCGTGTATGATGTTCCAAATTGACCTAAGCTTTGATTCTCTTGCTACGCAAATCTCCCCCAAACTTGTTGAGGACAAGGTTGCTTAGGATTTCAAAAAAAAAATTCGAACCTACAAAAGTTGGTAATTAACCAAGTTAGACATAATAAAAATGCAAAAAGTAAATATCAACAAGTAATTAAAAGAGTAGAAATTTGGGTTGCCTCCCAAAAAGCGCTTGGTTAAAGTCGTAAGCTCGACTTTTTGATACAATTACTCCGGATTTGCAAGAGGGATAGATGACTTTTCCTTTTCATAATTACCCCCCAAGTATGGCTTCAACCGTTGCCCATTTACTTTGAAGTTCCCTTTACTTCCATGATAAAGTTCGACCGCTCCATGTGGGAAGATTTGAGCAATGGTGAATGGTCCCGACCATCTAGAGCGGAGTTTACCGGAGAACAATCGAAGTCTTGAGTTGTAGAGAAGTACTTGTTGCCCAACTTGGAAGTCCCGCTTCACAAGGTTCTTGTCATGCCACCTCTTTGTCTTTTCTTTGTAAATCTGAGCATTTTCATATGATTCAAGGCGGAATTCATCAAGCTCATTGAGTTGAAGTAGTCTTTTCTCACCAGCCAACTCCATATCAAAATTCAAGACTTTTGTTGCCCAATATGCTCGATGCTCAAGCTCAACCGGGAGATGACATGCTTTTCCAAATAAGAGTCGAAATGGAGACATACCAATGGGGGTCTTGAAAGCGGTGCGGTATGCCCATAATGCATCATCCAATTTCTTGGATCAATCTTTCCTCGAGGCATTCACCGTCACTTCAAGGATCTTTTTCAATTCTCAATTTGAAATTTCAACCTGCCCACTTGTTTGCGGATGATAAGCTGTGGATATTCGATGTTTGACCCCATACTTGGTCAAAAGTGAGTCGAAGAGGCGGTTACAAAAGTGTTTTCCTCCATCACTAATGATAGCTCGAGGGGTGCCACAACGAGTAAAAATATTTTTCTTCAAAAATTTCACCACCACTCGAGCATCATTTGTGGGGAGTGCCACCGCTTCTACCCACTTGGACACATAGTCTACTGCAACTAGAATGTATTGATTAGAAAAGGACGATGGAAAATGTCCCATAAAATCAATACCCCAAACATCGAATATCTCCACCTCTAAAATAGAATTTAAGGGCATTTCATTTCGGTTAGAGATATTACCCAATCGTTGGCATCTGTCACATTTGGACACAAGTGTGTGAGCATCCTTGAATAAAGTGGGCCAATAAAATCCCGATTGAAGAACCTTTGATGCAGTTTTCACGGCACCAAAAATGGCCTCCATAAGGCGATGAGTGACATTGTTCAAGAATCTTCTCCATCTCCTCCTCGGGCACACACCTTCTCATGATTTGATCCGGACCCCTTTTGAACAACAACGGGTCATCCCAAAAATAATGCTTGATATCCGCAAAGAACTTCTTCCGTTGTTGATAAGAGCGGTCCGGGGGAGTGATGCCACTTACAAGAAAATTCACATGGTCCGCATATCATGGCACACTAGCAGCTTGTAGAAGATCCATGATTTGGAAAATTTGCTCATCCGGAAATTCCTCACTTATCTCTTCATCCAAAATTTCCTCAGTTTGCTCAAGTATAGATAAGTGATCGGCTACAAGATTCTCCGTCTCCTTCTTGTCACGAATCTCCAAATCAAACTCTTGGAGGAGAAGAACCCATCTAATTAACCGCGACTTGGCATCCTTCTTTGCTAACAAATACTTGAGGGCCGAGTGTTCGGTATACACAATCACCTTGGAGCCAATAAGATATGACCGAGACTTATCAAAGGCAAAGACCACCGCTAGCATTTCCTTTTCGGTAGTAGCATAATTCAATTGTGCATCGGTCAAGGTTCTACTAGCGTAGTAGATGACATGTAAGAGTTTGTCCTTTCTTTGCCCCAAAACCGCCCCCACGGCGTAATCACTTGCATCACACATAAGCTCGAAGGGCAAACTCCAATCCGGAGCCACAATAATAGGTGCCGTGATGAGTTTCTCTTTAAGAGTGTTAAAAGCTTGAAGACACTCTTTAGAGAAATCATATGTGGTACTCTTCTCAAGTAATGAACAAAGTGGCTTCGTGATTTTTGAGAAGTCTTTGATAAACCTCCTATAAAATCCCGCATGCCCCAAAAAGCTTCTTATGCCCTTTACTGAGGTTGGGGGAGGTAATTTTTCGATAACTTGAATTTTTACCTTATCAACCTCAATCCCCTCACTTGAAATCCGGTGCCCAAGAACTATCCATTCTCGAACCATTAAATGACATTTTTCCCAATTCAAAACCAAATTGATATCCTCACATCTTTTTAGCACCATTCTCAAATTATTCAAACAATCATCAAATGAAGTACCAAAAACTGAAAAGTCATCCATAAATACCTCAATAAATTTCTCCACCATGTCGGAGAAGATAGCCATCATGCACCTTTGGAAAGTAGTGGGCATTGCAAAGACCGAAGGGTATCCTCCTATATGCAAAAGTTCCATATGGGCATGTGAATGTTGTCTTTTCTTGATCCTCCGGGGCTATAGGAATTTAATTATAGCCCGAATACTCATCTAGTAAGCATACCTCAAATGAGAAGGAAGAGGCTTTTGCTCGAGGGTAGGTGCCTTCTCGAAAGATGGTAGGGGTGGTGAAGAACTCTTTTTCAACTCCTCAAAGTAGGGGGCCCTCTTGTGTTGATATTGTGGTGATGCCTCCAAATAATGAGCCATTTGTTCAACTTCATGATCCTCATCCTCAATAGTCAAAGAGTGGGCAATGCATGATTCCAATGGATCCTTAGAAATCCCACGGTTGAAGGAGTTTACCACAAGATGATCAATTACATCCACCCGAAAGCATGAATTTGACTCCGAAGGATATTTAATGGCCTTCAACACATTGAAGGTGACTTGCTCATCTTGCACCCTCAAAATCAATTTCCCTTCTTGCACATCAATAAGTGCTCTCCCGGTTGCTAGAAATGGCCTTCCCAAAATAATTGGAATGTCATGATCTTCCTCCATGTCTAGAATAATGAAGTCCGCCGGAAAGATGAATTTATCCTCCTTCACAAGAACATCCTCAATGATCCCCCGAGGATATTTGATAGACCTATCCGCCAACTGTAGAGACACGGTGGTTGCTTTAGCTTCTCCCAATTCCAATTTCCTGAAAATGGACAAAGGCATCAAATTAATGCTAGCACCAAGATCACATAAAGCTTTACTAAAATTAACATCACCAATAGTGCATGGAATAGTAAAACTCCCTGGATCTTTAATTTTTGGAGGAAGCTTGTTTTGAATGATAGCACTACATTCCTCAGTTAGCATCACCGTTTCATGCTCTTCAAGCCTTCTTTTGTTGGATAGAATATCCTTCATGAACTTGGCATAGCTTGACATTTGAGCTAATGCATCGGCGAAAGGAATGTTGATGTGTAGCTTCTTGAACACTTCCAAAAATTTTCCAAATTGACTATCGAGCCTTTGCTTTTGCAACCTTTGAGGAAAGGGAATAGGAGGCACATAAGCCTTGATCGGTGTTGGAGCCTTTGATGTGGATGCTTCCGGCTCACTTTCCTTTGGCACTTCAACAATTGGTTCGGATGCTTGAATAGGCTCATTTTCCTCAATGGGAGCTTTTTTTGATTGAGTTGTTGGTTGTGGGGCCGTGATTTCGGGCAATTGCACCCCGCTCCTTGTTGTAATAGCTTGCACATTCTCCCTAGGATTTGTCTCGGTGTTGCTATCAAAGCTCCTTGTTGCCTTTCCGAGAGAAGTTTAGCTATTTGGCCCACTTGCTTCTCCAAATTTTTCAAAGAGGCATCATTGCATTCTTGATATTGCAATTGATGATTTGCTAACTTGGTGATAGCCTCTTCCCATCCCTCTTTCTTCTCTTGTGGCTTTGGATTCAACACATTGTGATTGTTGCCATAAGATAGATTATGATGATTTCTCCAATCGGGATTGTATGTAGGAGCATATGGATTGAACCCTTGGCGTTGGAAATTTTGAGCATAAGCAACTTGCTCGGTAGATGAAGAACCACTTGCCACCAATGGACACATAGAGCTTTGATGATTAGCCCCACATATATCACATACCGGAGGGGCTTGAACCATATTGACGGGCCGAGAGGTTGAAGTAGATAACCCTTCCACTTTCTTGGCTAAGGAATCAATTTTTGACAAGACAAGTGCATAATCATCACCCCCTCGTGCACCACTAGAACTCCTTGGTGCACTTCTATCCGGCCACATTGCACTTTGTTCACTCATGATCTCAAACAAATCATAAGCCTCCCGAATGCTCTTTGTCTTGATGGACCCATTAGAGGATGAATCAACATTTGAACGGCAAGGAGGAGTTAACCCGGCATAGAAGTGGTTGACTTGTTGCCCCAATGTAATCCCATGATTTGGGCACTTCCTAAGCATATCTTTGAATCTCTCCCAAGCTTCATGAAAGCTCTCCATCTCGAATTTTTGAAATGCAGTAATATCATGCTTGAGTTTAGCAACTCTAGATGGTGGAAAAAATTTTGTAGTGAACCTTTGGACAAACTCCACCCAAGTCGTGATACTCCCCGGAGGAAAAGTGTCAAGCCATTCTCTTGCTTTATCCTTCAAAGTATGTACAAATAACCTCATCCGGATTGCCTCCACATTCACACCCTCATAGTTGAAGTTGCTACAAATCTCTAGAAACCGTACCACATGAGCATGTGGATTTTCATCGCTCCTCCCATAGAATGAGATGGTGTTGGAGAATAAATTGATGACATCCGGTCGAAGTTGAAAATTTGGATGATTGTAGGAGGGATAGACAATACTTGATTGATTCTCGACAATAGGAGGATTCATGAAATCCCCAAAAAGCATGTTTTCTTCATTAACAACGGGCTCTTGAGCTCTAGCCGCTTGAGGAATAAAACCGGGTGGGATTCCACCCCTTGGAGGAATTGCGGCTGGAGCATTAAGCTCGATGTTAACTCTTTCGCCTTCCATCCGGATCTATTTCAACTAGATCAAGACTTCTACTTCGACACATGCACAATCACAACCTAGAACAACACAAGAAATTAGAAGATTTCTTACACAAAACAAAACAAAAGAAAATTTTTACAAGAAATAAAAGTAACCAATAGTTAAAACTAATATCAACTAAAATGTAATTTAATTAGAAACAATACCCGGCAACGGCGCCAAAAACTTGTTCGCTTCAAACACACCGCAAGTGCACGAGTCGCATACAAGTGATAGTGGACTAATTGTGTCCAGTTTATCGATCCCACAAGGATTGTCTATTTCAACTACACTCTAGTATAATTAATTTTAACAAGAAACACACACAATAAAGGTTTGTTTTGGAAAAGTTTTCGTACTAGAATTAAAGTTGCAATTATAAATAAATAACTAGAAAAATTGTGATGAATAGATGATAAAGGAGTGTTGGGATTCTTGATTCCACTTGACCATTACCTAATTGAATTATCAACAAGCAAATAGAAATGCAATTCATTAATCATGTTAGACCCGATTTTCCAAGTTTAGCCAATTACCTCTCTCGAGTGAAATCAACCCTAATTAGTGGCATTAACCTACTATATCTCTATGTCGATTAAAAACACACCAATTGCATTAAACCTTTATGAAAATAGCTCAATGGGTCATCTAGGGTTTTAGGTATATCTCTATCCTAAACAAGAACCTAGAGCAAATATTATATTGATCTAGAATACACAACAATTTCTCAATAATTGCACATTCCATGAAACCTAAGCATAAATGTGGCCACAATAAATGCTAGTCAATAAATACAACAATAAATGCACAAGATAATAAAAAGCTTAAATTCTTAATACAAGCATTAAAATCAACTAAGTTAGGTCAAGCTTCATCAACATCCCAACACAAAATAGTTTAGTCCATAGTGAAATAACAATAAAATTCAAGAATTAAATACATCATTCCAACTATGAAGCAAAATAAATAGAGAAATATGAAGATTAAGCAAAAACACTTCCCTTTACCAATGATTCTTGCTTCAAAATATCACTATTCTTCCACAATAATATTGATATTTCTCCCCTTAATCAATATTCATTAACTATACTATACAAAATCAAGAGAAATTACAAGAAGAAATTGAATGACAATGAAGAACAAAAGAGAGAAAAAGAGAGCTAGGGTTTTTTCTTGACTTCCAAAGATGAGAATCCTCCCAAATTTTGGCCAAAATCCCTCAAAATACCCCCCAAAAATCACTAGATCCGCGTGTTTCAGCATTTGGGCCGAATCGGGTTGCACCTGGTCGGCCCAGAATTTGGTTCAAAATTTTGGCCACGCGATCGCGTGGTTGAGGTGAAAACTCTCGAGTTGAGTTTATGCCTGAACTCGCGAGCGCGACAGACTAATAACCACGCGATCGCGTGGTTGACTGGAGTGATGATTTTGCAGCCTGATCATCTTTTGGTGATTTGCAATTAGGTCCTCCATCTTTCAATGTAGATCAACTTGGTCCTCATACTTCGACTCTTTGATGGATTTGACTTTTTTCTCTTCAATTTCTTCAAGTATTCATCCATTTAGCTTCTTTCTTGTGCTTTCTCCAAGAAGTTGATGGTTAAACCTATTTAACCACAAAATATGCACAATTAAGTAGGTATTTGTCCAAATTAATCCAAAAGTATTACTAAAAATATATGAAATATGCATGTAAAATGCACTCAACACATATCTTTTCAAAGATCAACCTCATTGCATAAACGAGCAACACGAGGCCACTTTCTAACTGTCGTAGTCTCATCCATTCTCAATGGCCTTCCAATTGAACTAGCAAGATAGAATAAGGCCGATTTTTCTAAAAGAAAAATGGGAAGGAGAGGAAAGGCAACCCAAATATTCAAAAAATACCCCACTTCCATGGCATATTTTAGTCAATTAAACATAGCCTTAAAGATGAAAATTAAATAATTGAAGTACTCTTGTCTTGCATACTTTGGCATGCCGTGGGAAAACATACCCCCAAGTGTAAACTTGAAAGGATTGGACAAAATTTTCATTTCTTCTTCCTTGTATATGACGGCCGGCTTTTCTTCATTGGGGGGGAGGGGGGGGGGGGACTTCTGTTGCATAATAGGATGATATTCCGGTGTGAGAATTGAAACAAAAGATTTCTTGTTGTTCCTTTGAACATCGAAGTGCAAGATGGTATTTTTGGTTGATCATCAGAGAAGTTGAGACCTAAACTAGACCACCAACTTATGTGAGGCTTTTAATGATTCAGTTTTAGATGCGGGAGAGAAGCCAATATTCAGTATATTGGAACAAGTTTGGTATAACTTGATGACAAGAATGATGAGCAAGCATAGTGAGAAATGGACACGAGAAGTAGGGCCTCAGACATGTTCGTGTAGGGCTCGGCAGGTATTCAGATTGCCATGTGTTCATTTTTTGGCTTCTTCAAAATAAAGAAGAATGAGAAATGACGTTATATTATACGTTAAGAATTTATATAAGAATCCCTTTTATATGAGGTGTTATACCCAATACATATGTCCAATGATAAGTCACAAATTCTGTGGCGAATCGTGGTCAACATCCGCTCACTCCACCAACCATAAAGAAGATGCGCGATCATCCAAAAAAGGCAAGACGCATAAGCTAGAAGAGCCACCGACTACCTCAAGTAGTTCAGGATGACGTAGAATAAAGATGAAATATAGAAAATGCGGAGGGAAATAGCAATTACAATGGGTCGGGGTCGCCCCGCGACTAGTCGCTGGGCGGGTCAGAGCAGGGCAATCTACCTGTCCCGCCAATTACCCGAAAAATTTAAATTTAAATTTTTTTAAAAAATTGGAAATGAAATTTTAGGTGAGAAATTTAGGCGTTGCACTAGTTAGAGTTTTAAGTTTGAACTTTAAAGATAATATGTATTTATTTGAAGGAAAAAAATAAATAAAAAATATAATGATATAGTGGTTGTTTATTTTCATACCCCTAAATCCTACCAAGGTTCAATTCTTTTGGACCTCATTAAATTTATTTTTAGTTTCTCATTCCAATTAAAAAAAGGGTCACGGGGTGGGTCAGCCCCGAAATACTCCGTGGGGCGGGGAACCCGCCCCGGGGACTCGATGGGGGGAGGGGTCATCTCGGGTCCTACGAATTTCGGGTCCTTCAGATTTTTTTTCCATCCCTAAAGGGAAATGATACAAAAGTTCATGCATAGTAATGCAGTAAACTAGTTTAGTCCAATGTGGACTGAAAATCTTTTGTAAATATTGTGAGTTGACTTGTTCTTAATTTAGTCCGATTTAATGGAAATCTCTTCTTATTGGAGGGAAAATCTTGTGTTTTGGTGGGGAAAAGATGTATATTGATGGATTGACTAAAAAGCCCCTTGTGGGTCGGACAAAATAAGCGCAATTGGACTTCACGCACAAATTTAACGAGGAGAAGGACGCTTTCCATCCAATAAGACTAAAGGTTAATTAAGCCCAATCATATCTTCAAATTTTTAATTTTTAAAATAAGATATTTTATAAACAGAAATGCTAAACTCCCAGCACATGTAACAGCACAACTAACCGCAGCAATTTCTCTTACTTTAGTGACGATATATCGGGTCGAGAAATTGAATAATGGATTGAAAATCGGATTGAAACACACAGAAATGCATTTCCCCTCCAGCTAAAAATTTCGAAGCTCTCTCCCACTAAAAATTTCACAGCAATGGAGGTGAGACCTGCCCAGCTGCTTCCGCCGCTGTCGATTCAGGAATGAAATGCACAGAAATGCATTTCCCCTCCAGCTAAAAATTTCGAAGCTCCCTCGCACTAAAAATTTCACAGCATTGGAGGTGAGACCTGCCCAGCTGCTCGCGGTGCCTTAGTCCTGCCACGTCCGTCGCTGTCGATTCCGTCGGAGATTCATTTCCGGTCGCAGGTTCAAATGGATTCAGGTGAGTTTGCAAATTTTTCACCCTACTTGCCTAACTGATTATACAATTAATGTGAGCTAGCAATGTGAATCTCAGATGAACCTTTGTAAAGCTTAACCTATTTACTATCTTTACAATTAACTCTTTGCAAATTTTTTTTTTTATTCAGAGTAATTCACATTGCTGAACCTATTTACATATTTACCTATTTTCAAGCAAAGAAATTGAATAAATAATTGAATAAACTGAGCTAGCAATGTGAATTACTGAGAACCTGTGACCCATTTACCAAATACATTTGGAAAAATGTTATAAATTGTTAAGATTATTCAAACGAGATAAATAAATGTTGTGTGACAATGTAATGGAAGTTGTGTGATAATCGTTTAAATTATACAATTAATGGTGAGCATATTTATTTTTACCATTTAGTCTTTCTCGTTGAAATAGTTCAGATTATCCTAAGTGCGCAACATTCGATTACATAATTAATTGTTGTGTGATAATGTATTGGAAGCAGAAGTTATGTTAGCTTGGTTTTCAATTTGTCAAAATAATTGCCGTGGACTTCATATTTAGTGTCAGTTCCCCAATTAGCATCTTCGATTTATTGATCTCGTTTTTCAATTTTTATTGTTGAGTGGACATTGATTTTAAGCTCTTTAATTGCAACAGAAACTCAGTTTCCGTACTCGGATGAAGACATATTAAACACAAATGTAGTGATTGATGATGATGTGAGTTCACAAGTTAATGAAGAAGCGACGAGAGATGATCGTGGGTTGAATGAGGATGAGGATAGTGAGGTTGTGCCTGCGGTTGGCATGAAATTTAAGGACGTCGAAGAATTGTATGATTTTTATGCAAAGTACACTTACCGCATGGGATTTCCAGTTAGAAAAAGAAATTCGAGGAAGGGTGAGGATGGGTTATTAAGAAATGTGGCAATTGCATGTTCACGAGAAGGGAAAAAAATGTGTACTACTAGCAATTCTTTGAAGCCACAACCAACCATGCAAACGGGATGTAAAGCTAAGTTGACAGCTTCTTCAGACGTTAATGGAATATGGCGAATTACGAAGGTTCATCTAGAGCATAATCATTTATGTAGTCCTACAAAGTCTAGGTCGTTTCGATGTAATCGAAGGCTTAGTGCACACGTGAAACGACAACTTGAGGTGAATGATATTGCTGGAATACCCTTGCATAAAACTTTTAACTCCACTGTTGTTGAGGCTGGTGGGTATGAGCAAGTGACATTCAACGAAAGGGATTGCAGAAACTACATTGAGAAGGCAAGGCATTTAAGACTTGGGGATGGCGAAGCTGCAGCTATTCAAGCCTACTTTTGTAAAATGCAAGCGGCTTGCCCGGGATTCTATTTTTCACTAGATTTGGATGACAAGGGTCGTTTGAGGAATGTTTTTTGGGCCGATAACAGATGTAGAGAAGCGTATAAGGAATTCGGCGATGTTATCACGTTTGATACTACATACCTGACTAACAAGTACGATATGCCATTTGCCCCGTTTGTAGGCGTGAATCACCATGGGCATTCAACATTATTGGGCTGTGGTTTGGTTTCTAGCGAGGACACAGACACTTTTGTTTGGCTGTTTAGCACTTGGCTTCAGTGTATGGATGGACAAGCTCCAAGCGGGATAGTAACAGACCAAGATAGAGCTATGCAAAATGCAATTGGAGTCGTGTTCCCTGGCACGAGGCATAGGTGGTGTCTTTGGCATATACTGAAGAAGTTGCCTGAAAAGTTTGGGTATCACAATCACAAAGGCTCTATAATGTCAGCAATACATGAGTTGGTTTACGAATCGCAACATGATTCTGAATTTGAAGAGGGGTGGACTAGGATGCTCGATGAGTATATGCTACATGAGAATGATTGGTTAGACGGACTTTACAGAGAAAGAAGGCGCTGGGTACCTTGTTACCTCAGAACGAGCTTCTGGGCAGGGATGTCAACGACGCAAAGGAGTGAGAGCATTAATGCTTTTTTCGATGGTTATGTAAAATCGAAAACATCGTTAAAGCAGTTTGTAGAACAGTACGAGCGAGCGCTGAGGAGTAAAGCTGAGAAAGAATTTCAAGCTGACTGTAAGTGCTTCACACAAGCTGTCCCATGTGCTACAAGGTACGAACTGGAAAAACAGTTTCAATCCGTCTACACAATAGCAAAATTTAAAGAATTTCAGGTAGAGTTCACTGGAATGGTGTATTGCCAGGTTGTATGCACATCTAGTGCTGGTATTGAAAAGATATATGCTGTACAAGAAGACCATTTCTATGATGGAGGTTCGAAAATGAAGAAATTCATAGTGTCATTTCAGGCGGTACAATGTCAAATTGGTTGCAGTTGTCACTTATTTGAATTTAAAGGAATTCTTTGTAGACACACACTCCTGGTGTTCAAGTTAAATGGTGTCACTTCAGTTCCGGATAGGTACATCTTGCGGAGATGGAGGAAAGATGTGAGCAATTTGTACCAACGAGTAAAGGTTAACTATGCTGGATGGAAAAGCACACCGGCCCAGTTAAGATATGATCAAGTTTGCCGTTCTTTCACGAAGGTTGCAAACCTGGCTGTCGATGATGAGAAGGAAACTAATGAGTTGCTTTCATGGTTGGAAGAGAAGTTCAATGATTTGTCAGTATCAAAAGCAGGGCCAAGTTCGATGGGGAAAAACCTTGTGCAGGATTCTTCGGAACAATGTGTGGATACGACAATGATTTTAGATCCAAAATGCATAAAATCTAAGGGTGCTCCGAAAAAGCTTCGAAAGAAAGGGCCATTAGAATCTAATTCGAATAAGTCGCGAGTAAGTATCATATAATTTGCATCTTACAATTATAAATATTCCAATTTTGTTAAAATGGCTTTATTGAAATGTTTCTTGATATATACTTTTTTAGGTACGATCCACATCATACAGAAGCAGGACCATCGTACAATCAACTCCAAATCCTGTTGGTGCAGTAGGTCAAGCATCAGGGGAACCTCAGTACGTGTTGATCAATCCAGTCTCATACACGCAACAGTTAATGGTAAGATTACGATACATACAGATGGTTTTATGGTCATTGGGATTCAATATGCTGATATGTGTCATTGCCTCACTATGTAAATTACAGGGTGCACAAACGCAGTCCTAGTTTCAAGCAGGTGGAGGATATTCCTTTCCCACTGGGGATATGGGGAATTCATGGTGCTCAATCTTTCAACCCCAGGTCCGACCCCTTGAAGAGGAGTACGTTGGATCGTCTGGTGGAACGGAAAATACTGACAGAGTTGAATGAATGTTATTCCTTAAACATTGTATAATGTCTCTAGTGTGGAATATTTTATTTGGAATGAAGACAATGGTTTTATGTTGTTTTGAATGTACAATGAATTTTATGCTTGAATGAGATAGGTTTTATTTGTAGCAGGAATAATTTTTAAATTTTGGGCTGTGTAGCATGTTATTGTTCTAAACGTCTAACAGGTTGAAACAGGAGAATATCACCTCGGCCTATATTGCTGCTCAGTAGGCATTGGCATCTCACAAGTTAATGTAGAATAGCAATGACGGCAAAAACCCACCAATGAATCACTTGTTCAGTGAGAGCACATTGTTTATTTGAGCAATTACATGTTTACAAATCGTTTTAAACTTCAATACTTTCAATTTCTATTATCAGATTTTATAAAAATTTCGGCAGAGTCTCCTTTATAATTTGGACATAGCCAACCTGTAGAGGGACATCAAAACCATTTTAAAACACAAATCTCAACTCATTCAATCACAAACATCATCAAAACCAGTGCAATAAGTCCCAAACTCCTCAACAAATTAATTCCAACTAATAAAATGTAACAAGTACAACAACAGGTAATTACATACACTAATTGCAATTGAAATGAGTACATTAGTTTCTACAAAAGGAGAACTAATTATTTTTTTCCCTTGCTAAATTCCACCGTCATTGATATGTTAACATTTCTCTGCTCCGCTAAGCGCGCAAAAAGTGAAAACGTGCGGGCTAGAGCTTCACTTTCCTCTTCACCCAGGGAGTCTCCACCTGCATCGTGGGCCGTAGTCGAACTGCCTGCATCATGGAGCATACTCGAACTGCCTGCATCATGGCGCGCACTCGAACTCCCTTCATCCCATTCGTAAAATGTACACCCATTGATAGTACAATTGAAAAACAGCTTCCCTTTCGATTTTTTTGCAGGGTCCTCTACCCTAAGCCATCTCACGTATCCGCGGTCACAAATTGGGCAACGTCGCTTCATATCGCAGTCTTTCATCCAATGCCCGGGCTTTCGACAGCTATGTCACACTTCATTATTCTTGAGCAACATTTCTAATCCCTACTCAATCATAGGATGAAGTTTCAGGTTAGTGACAATCCTCACACAAAATAAAAGGAAAAGCAAAATAGGTACACAAACAATACTGAAATATACCATACCATAAA
Source organism: Ligustrum vulgare (assembly GCA_963555705.1). NCBI lineage: Eukaryota > Viridiplantae > Streptophyta > Magnoliopsida > Lamiales > Oleaceae > Ligustrum > Ligustrum vulgare. The sequence continues at coordinate 28,380,610 of OY743186.1, read as the reverse complement.
CAACCTCAATGGTACCTATTTTGTTCATTTGTTCTCAAATCAAAGATAACCTAAACAAGCTCTATTTTTCAACACTAAGATAACCTCTAAAACTAACAAAGCCCTAAGAAAAAGTGTACTAATGATAACAAGAATTTATCTGTAGTTGAAACAAAATAGCATCATATTTATTCATTACACAAAGAAAGGAAGAGATAAGAAAAAAAAGGGATAGGCACTATCAATGACATATGTATCAATTTTTCCTCTTCTTGGTACTCCTGCTTCACTCCAATTAAGGTCTCAAAACCTGTTAGTAACATTAGCAACAGAAGTGAATTCATTATCATTTAATCAAGATTGAAATAAAGGAAGTGAATATTTTGTCCTGTGAATTTATTGTCCAGATAAATGCAAACTAATATATAGAATCTTGTATACAAGTAAATGTGTTGGAAGCAGAGACCAGGGACATATCTTTCCCAAATAATATACATAAAAAGGAAATATAAAACAGATTACCTAGACAATTAGAACTAACAAACTGATTTTCTTGCTTTGCCATATAATAACTAGGAATAAATATGTTTTTTGAAAAAAGAATATATGAAAATAAGATTGCAATGTTAAAGCAAAATGGGATCCAAACGTTATATAGAAAATCTACCTTTATTGGCGAGAATAATGCCACAATTGACAAGAGTAAGTTGTAGTTCTTATAGAGAAGAAAGAAAATGAACATTAGCTGATGGGTTGCTGGTGTCACCCCTTTTCCTCATTACAAATGCATACTTATATACAATTAAATGAGACATCCTTTAGCAGATCAACCACATTCTAATATTACAAACTTCCAGTTATCTGAATGAGATTTTCAATTATATTTCACAAACACATTTCAACAACTGAACCTAAGATTTTATATGTAGTGAGAATTTTTTTTGCCCACACCAAGGACATTTCTTGCCTTTCCATAACTGTTTCGTCCACAGCAAGGTTGAGGAGGGGGAAATTGGTTTTGACAAAGAACTCAAGATCAAAGTTTGCAAAATACGGAAAGCCTTGCATATACTCATCATAATCGTGACCTCAACTTCATCAACAAACCCAATTCTAAGACGAACTCGAAAAAATCAACAATGAACGAAATCGAAATTTGAATTACCCTGTTATAACTCGTCGTCGACGTTGTGACAGAAATGTGGATTGGGTTATGCAATCTGTGAGCCGACTGGAAATCTTCTTCAACAGATGATGAAGACCTGGGCCTTTGCGCGAGAAAGGAAGATGATGAAGATCTGGGGCATTACCGCTCTGATTGAAATCTTTGTCCACAACAATCGTCGATCACAGACGAGAGGAAAGGGCTTTGCGAGAGACCGAATTGAAGGGCTGGGTTTTAAATTTTTCATGTTAAGGGAATTCCAATATGGGTTTGTAATATTGAGGTTAAGTGAAGGGCTGAATTGTCTTTACGTGTACTGGGGTGATTCTTGCGGTTACAGATGATGGGAGTCTAGCATGACTGTTTTATAAATAATTTTATAAATCATGACGAAACAGAACGATACTCTTCTCATCTTTTCCCCTCATCTTCTCAAAATTGGGATTTTTTTTCTTTTATCATTTCCTCAACACCCATTATTGCAAGAAAGTCACTTTTCATCTTCTTTTTCCTCATCTTTTCAAAATTGGGATTTCTTTTTTATCATTTTCTCAACACCGATCATCGCAAGCATGGCAGAAAGAGGTGCAGGAGACCGCGGTGATTTTGGCTCTGGATTATGTGGTCGTTGCAGCAGCCACGGTGATCGACGAGGTCGTAGTGGTGGTCGAGGCGGGCACCGTGATTCCAAAGAGAAAGAGTGACGCCCAACTCCTTAGCCTTGAAGGACTTGTTGGTTGGAGGCTTTGAATTCCATAACCTTGTAATATTTCCTTTGTTATCACCCAGAATCACTGGCGAGCTTGGATGCCCTGGTGACATTTCCCACTTCGGACTGTTCTTCTTCATTAAATTCTTCGATGTTAATATTTTCGGAGAATTATCTGTTGATGAAATTTGCATCTGTATACCAGAATTAGCACTCCATAGATCTGAGAATGAATCATCCATTTACTTTGATGGTAATGCAGTTCCATGCTTTCTTGAACCCATCGTTGAAGCCATGAAAAATAGAAATTTTGTCCAAGAGAGAGACTTGTGCCTGAACAACATAAATGTATTCAGGATCTAGGTCTTGTGTATTGGAAAATGTCTTTATTTTCAGTGAAGTTTCATCAACAAAAAATCTTCCAAGTGCTATGTCACTTTAATCGACTACTCAAGTTGAATTCTTGGATGATGAGGTTCAAAATCTAAATGAAATCCCATCTAATGAAATAAAAGGTACAAATTAGCGTGTTCTTACTCCTCTAAAAGACCGAGTATATTTAACTTTTTACAAGTAATTTATTTAGAAACTATAAGTAAACAGAATGAAATGAAATTTCGAATGATTAATTAGTTACAAGAGTAATTAATTAATTGTCAAATTGAAATTAAATTATAATTGTAATTAATTATAAACTGTAATTTATTACACAATATTCTAACACATTTTTTACTCTCTTTCTTTTAACCACACAATCTTCAATACATTTTTCTACCTCTTATTTTTAGCCACACATTCTTAAAAATCACTTTTTTAAAATATATTTTGCCTGAAAAATATCATTTTAATGAGGATCAAACACTGACTAAGTTGCAGTTGTAATTAATTCAATTTGTAACTAATTCAATTAATTTCAAAAGAAAAATTAGATTTTGAGTCGCTTGTAATATATAATTAAGTTACAATTAATTTTCAATTTTAATTACAATTTGTAGCTATTTCAATTAATTTCATCAATTAAATATGTCGTGCTTTACAAAATTTATTAGTTACAATTACTTAGGTTGCGTTTGATTCGCCATGGAAAATATGATTTTCCACGTGATTTTTTAACTTTGCGATGTTTGGTTGCTTAAATTTTCCATGGAATTCATTTTTCCACTTGCCTCGAAATCCAGTATTTTCCTTGTTTTGGATGAATTCGTTTTCCGGAGGAGGAGGTTTTATTTTCCATGGAAAATCTTATACCATTTTTGTTACGTTTGATCATTTTTGTTGTTATTAATTGATTTATTTTTTTCCCAAAAATTAACATTATTATTATTAAGTACAAACTTGTTAAAAAATGAAAAAAAAATATTATAATAGCTAAATTTTACTTTATTTTCCATGGAAAATAATGTCAATCAAACAACAAAAGTTGAAAAATTCTCCACTTTTTCTACCTAGAAAATTAAACAAATCAAACACATTAAACTTTCAATTCCCAGGAATTTAATGAATTTTAAAGAAAATGAAATTTCGAATGACTTGTAATATTAAATTTAGTTACAATATTAATTAATTATAGTCTGTAGTTAATTTAATTAATTTTAGTAATAAAATTGTCATATTTTATAAATTAATTAGTTACTAATTAATTGTAAAATTGAAATTAGGAGTCCAAAAACTTGTACGGATTAAAAAATTTACAGCAAATTATGGGACATGCTAGTGTGCAAAAGGCTGAGTATTTGACAGCGGGAGTCAGGCTTACAACATGCATTTTTTTTTTTTTTTTTTTTTACATAGACAATTCAATCCTTACCTTCACTTTTTAGGTGTACAACAATGTAATAACTTTTTAAAAGTCAGAGTAGATTTGAAATTCAATGGATGAATGATTTGATTATTTTACTGTAATTGATTGGAAGTTAGAATACATGTTTATGTGGGGTCCACTACCAAGCAGGAAATTTACGTGGTGGTTGGCAGCGGGTCCTCAACTTATACGGTATTATTGAGCATTTACCTGATTTTGAAAATATGTTTTTTATTTTTAAAATATATTTTAAAATATCTGTTATTTAAAAAATAGCCACTAAAAGTTATGTATTTGTGTACTTAAGCCTAAGACTAATTGTGCCAAAGTTTGGAAGGTTTGGGACCATTTGCGCTACAAGTTATAGGTATGTACCCGCTTAACATTTGAGTGAAAGGTTTGCGACCAAATGCGCCAATCCCTAAGGCCCCGTTCTCTTTGTTGTTTTCGGCTCATTTTGAGTTTTCGATTTTTGGAAATATCGAAAACGCATTCACTTTGTCCATTTTCAGAAACGCGTTTTCCAAAACACAAAAAAAAAATACAAAGGAAACTCAAAACGAGTTTATAACGTTTTGGATGTTTTGTATTAAAAAGTCCAAAACGACCAAACGCGTGTTTTGGATTTTTTTTTTTTTTTTTTTTCTTTTGGTGTAAATGTGAGACACTTCTTTCACTTGAAATTCTTATACTATTTTGCCATTATATATAGATTCATGTTAAGTCTATTTTATTTTTTTTGTAATTTTTTATTTTTTATTATTATTATTTTTTAAATGTGAGACACTTCATTCACTTGAAATTCTTATGTTATTTTGTTATTATATATTGATCCATGTTAAGATTTTTTTTTTTTTTTTGTAAATTATTATTATTATTATTATTATTTTGTAAAAGTAAGACACTTCATTCACTTGAAGTTAAGTTCTTATGTTATTTTGTCGTTATATTCAGATCCATGTTAAGATTTTTTTTATGTTTTATTTTTTTGTAAATTTTTTTTATTTTATTTTTTGTAAAAGTGAGACACTTCATTCACTTGAAATTCTTATGTTATTTTGTCATTAGATATAGATCATTTTTAAGATTTTTTTTTTTTTTTTTTTGTAAATTTTTTTTGTATTTATTTGTATTCGTTTATTATTATTTTATTATTTTGTAAAAATGAGACATTTCCTTAACTTGAAGTTCTTATATTATTTTGCCATTATATAGATCCATATTAAGATTTTTTTTTTTTTTTTGTAATTTTTTTTTATTATTATTATTATTTTGTAAATGTGAGACACTTCCTTCATTTGAAATTCTTATATTATTTTGTCATTATATATAGATTCATGTGAAGATTTTTTCTTTTGTAAATTTTTTTTTTTTTTTTTAGTAAATGTGAGACACTTCCTTCACTTGAAATTCTTATATTATTTTGCCATTATATATAGATCCATATTAAGATTTTTTTGAAATGAGGTTAAATTTTTGTTTAGCTGAAACAATATTAATAATGAATTTATTGATATAGAGAACTAACTAATTTATTAACATTAAAATTAATATAATTCAACAAATCAACTATTTTTGACATATAAAATATTACAAAATAAATATATCAAAAAATTACAAAGTAAACGTATTTTTCAGTTTTCTATTTTTGAAAACAGTTTTCCAAAATTATAAAGAGAACATGTTTTCAGAAATCCAAAAACAAACAATCAAAATCCAAAATTCAAAAAAAAAATCCAAAATTCAAAATCGAAACACAAAGAGAACGGCCCTTAATTTTTCTATTCCAAACAAGCATTAAATGAATATTTAGTTAGGAAATAATGCTAGAGCAGGTTTGAGGTCCAATCTTATGGATTGTGCCACCTAATTTGAAGTGACATTACTATCAATTCATTATAAGTTTTGTCCCCACCAAACATTATGATCTTTCTAACTTCACGTCATAGGAGCCATTTTATATAATTGAAAGATTTTTTATTGCTTGATTAACTTCACTAATGCTCTACTACTATTCAATTAGATTGGGGGGGGGGGGGGGGGGAATGTAACCTGTTTAGAAATATATCCCTTTTAAAACTACAATAATATGTAAGTTTTCCTTTAATGGTCCCATCGAGATGTTGAATTTCTTCTATGATTTTCTTGATTATAAAAATATTCATTTCATTTCATTGTGGACGATCCATATGTGAATAAAAATTGGGTTTGTGGTATTCAACTATTCATTGTCATTTCAAGGGAAAACAGGGAGATTGACGCTTTAAAGTCGCCATGAATAACTTACATTCACACTTGATTCTCAATCTTTAATTTTTGTAGCGTTCTTTAAAAAAAATGGGAAAACAAATATGGTTTTAATAAAAGGAAATCTTTAATCAAATTATTTTTAAGTTACTTATTTTGTTTAACATATTTTTATAAAAAAATCTCTTCTAATTAAATATTTCTGTTTGTGTATATATATATTTGTTAATTTATGTCAATTACTTGGGGGCAGTTGCACAAATATCTAACTTTTGATATCATAATTGAAAATTACGTCATTTTAAAAAATCAATAAAAAATACTCCTATTTTTTATACTAAAAAATACGTTCTTTATTACAAGTATCATATCATGAAACTTATGATACTTTCAAATTTTTGGTATTATAATCTAAAACTTTTTTCAAATTTTTATGATACTTGGACGGGACTTTAGTATCACATCTTAAAACTTTTAAACTTTTTTATGATACTTTCAGTCTTTCATTATATTCGACCAGGCATTTCGTCAAACACGTTGTAGAATTGATGAAAACTTGGTGAAAACTCAATGTGACATCTTTCAACAACACACCGAGTCTCATCAAGAGTTTAGAAAGGCTAGGAAAAACTTTTCTTTGTATTGCTGTGAATATTCATTTACACAAGGTGTACATTTATAATACATTGAAAATAACAGAAAAAATAATAGTACAGAGTGTTGTCAAAATCTGATTCGTAAAGGTACCCTAATATTTAGCTGAATATCTTATGTGTCCTATTTTGTAAAAATAGATTAGGGACTTTTGTGTAATCTTGTATCTTAGGGTTGTGAGCTCTAATTTACTGAAGCACGTTTCAGTCCTTGAGGTAAGTCAGGTTCACTCTTAGTCCTTCATCTTATAAATGTTGCAAGTCAGTATTTTCTTTAACTCCCCCTTTCAAACTCAATGGTATTTCTAGAACATTGAGTTTGTTTTTAAGAAACTCGAATTGGGAGCTCGACATTGCTTTCGTGAGCAAATCAGCTACTTGGCCATTTGTAGGAACATACCGAACATCTAATTCTTTGTTGATAACCTTATCCCTCATGAAATGGACGTCAATTTCGATATGTTTTGTTCGAGCATGGAAGACCGGATTTGCTGCTAGAGCTCTGGCGCTTAAGCTGTCACACCAAATCACCGGAATTTTTGTGACTGGAAGCTTCAATTCCTTGAATAGAGACTGAATGGATGAATATAAAGCCCATGATTGATAGTTCCTTTGAGATACCTAAAAATTCTTTTAATGGATGCCCAGTGTTCATTTGTTGGTGAATTTAAATATTGACTTAGCTTGTTCACAGGAAAAATGATGTTAGGGCGAGTATGTGCTAAGTATTGGAGTCCACACATAGCACTACGATAGAATGTAGGATTTTCCAGCAATTTCCCCCTTTTGCTGTGATGGATCTCCCTGGAACCATAGGAGTGGGGCAAAGCTTGATGTTTTTCAATCCAAATCTATAGAGCAAATCGGTAATGTACTTCCGTTGTGTGAGAAAAAGACCAGTGTTGTCTTTTACTCCCTCGATGACGAGAAAATAGCTAAGATCAGCCACATCTTTAAGTGCAAACTGAAGATCAAGCTTGTGGATGAATGAATCAATCAAAGTAGAATTATTCCTAGTAATAACAATGTCATCCACGTATATCAGAACTAGAATGATATTAGCTTGAGTTAAGTAGAGAAACAGAGAGTTGTCTGACTTGGCTTGAGCGAAATCCCAAGAGATCAAAGTTGCTTTTAGTTTATCATACCAGGCACGGGGAGCCTGTCTGAGGCCATACAAGGCTTTATGAAGCTTGCAAATATGATTAGGCTTCTGATGATCCACAAAGCCTTCAGACTGGGGCATATATAATGTCTCTTCTAGATTTCCATTTAGGAAGGCATTATTTATGTCCACTTGCCTTATCCTCCACCCTTTAGATACTGCCAAAGTTAGAACAATTCGAACAGTAGAAGCCTTTACAACGGGACTGAAGGTTTCATAGAAATCCAAGCCTGGAACTTGATGGAAATCCTTTGCCACTAGTCTGTCCTTGTGTTTTTTGGTAGTTCCATCAGGATTTGGATTTTTGTTCTTCAATAGAGCATCATACTCAAGTTGCATTGCATTTTTCCAATCACTATCTTGTAAGGCAACACTCACAGATTCTGGTTCTTTTGGTTGCAGAAAGGGTGCAATGGAGCTGTTGTTGGAGAGAGCTAGATAAGTCGTTGGTTTAAAGATTCAAGCTTTACTTCTTGTAGTCATACGATGAGTGTCAATGTGTTTTTTTGACTGCTGCCCTCTCTTTCTGATTTCCGGAATTGTGACTACAATATTTGAGGCATCCTCCTGTTGAGGAAAATGCTCAACTAATGGTGATGTTTGTTTAAGATATGTATTGAAATCACATGTGGCACTGCTGTCAATTTCAACATTGGGTAACTGTTGTTCATGATTGACCAAACCATGACAAGCTGAGTTGGGACGAGAAAGGTGGAGATCAACTTCAGATGTGCTGTCAAATGGAACTTTATCAGATGAAGTGAGTGATGTGGGATAGGAAGTAGGAATTTGTAGAAGTAGGTTGGTGTAGGTGTTGTCTGGTGTTTGAAGAGAAGGTTGTTTGGTGTTAAGAAATCCAGATTGAAATGGAAATTCTAACTCATTAAACACAACATTTCTTGATATATAGAGTCTTCCAGTTGAGGAAAGGCATTTATAGCCTTGATGAGAGTGACTTGGACCTAGGTAGACACATTTTAGGGAATAAAAATCAAATTTATGGTGTTGGTATGGTCGGATACATGGGAAACAGGTACATCCAAATACTTTGAGTCTATTGTAATCAAAAGACTTTTTGTGAAGCATCTGGTAGGTGTTTGCATGTCTAGGATGGGAGTGGTTAAGGCATTAATGACAATGACTGAAGATTGGAAAGCATCCCACCAAAATTTTAATGCCATTCTGGCTTGAGCAAGTAAGGTTAAACCGATTTCAGTTATGTGTCGATGTTTTCTTTTGACTCTTCCGTTTTTGGACTGAGGTGTTTGGACATGGATGTCGAAAATGTATTCCAGCCTTTTGGACAAGATTTGTAACGGATCTATATTCCCCTCCCTAGTCATACTATAAGATATTTATCTTGTTTTCAAATTGGTTTTCTACAAGGTTTTTGAAATGAGTGAATTTTTCTAAGGCCTCAGATTTTGTTTTCAACGGATACACCCATGAGTACCTACTGTAATCATCCCGAAATAGAATATAATACTTAAAACTAGAGGTTGATGAAACTGGTGAGGGTCCCCAAATGTCTGTGTGAATGAGTTCTAGAGCCGTTTAGCACGTGAGTTAGACAATTTGTAGGAAAGAGAGTGTGACTTTCCAAGTTGACATGCATCACAAAATGAAGTGTTTTCATTGATATCAATGTTTTGATTACAAAGCTTCAATATTTGTGACATAACTCTAATAGATGGATGCCCTAACTTTTTGTGCCATAGGACTTTTGCACTTGATTTGACTGACTCAACAAGACTTGACTCTTTTAGGGAATTAGAAATAATTGAAGTAGCAGAAAATGACTGTGGATTTGAAGGTCTGGCTCTGTTTTTGTGTATGGCAAGTTCTTGATGAAGTGTTGAGGATTTAAGTTGATAAACTCCATCTTCAAGCATTCCTTGAAGTATCACCTTCCTCGTTCTCTTGTCATTCATAAAGCAAAGATTAAAGTCAAATCCCACAGTTACTGGATTGTCACGAACTAATTGTGAAATACTCAGCAAATTTTTTGAAATCTCATGTACAAGTAAAACATCTTTAGCAATATATATTTGTTAGCTGATAAAGTAGGCAGATAAGTTAATCCCACATGAGTAATGTTCAGTTTACTCCTGATGTGATCCGGACCCTCGACAATCGGAGTCATAGCAGGCTTGACGGAAAAATTCAAATATTCAAGCCAAACAAAGAAAAACAGGATCAGTTTTGACATTACGGCCGTAATGTCAAGGATCACGGCCGTAACATTCAAACAGGGCCATTTTCACGGTCGTAAGACTGGAGGAACAGTTTTGATCAGAAAGGTGATTACGGCCGTAAAATGATTATTCACGGCCGTAAACAAGCTGGCCAGATTTTCCGGAAATTTCCATTATTTTATTTCCTTTTTCTGTTTTGGTTATTTTCCTATTTTAGAATTTTAGCATAATTAGAATTCTATTTTGAGTAATTAGATGCTAGGTTATTTTGTTTATTTATACGCTTTTTCAATTCATTGTAAACGGACAAGACTTTGATGATTAAATAAAACAGAGATTGAATGTTTTTCAATTGTTTAATGTGTGGATTCACATTACAAACCCAAACTTATCAAGATTGATAATCTTGTGGCATTCATCCCGAATTTATCAAATATTCGCGAGAATATTTGTGGCGTTCAAATCAGAGACTTATCAAGGAGATTGGGCAAATCCTTGTGGTGTTTCGAAAGTCGTGGTTCTTTATTCCGCATCGTCGAGCCATCGCGTCATGAATATCGGGTCATGATTCATCCGTCCAACCACAACCTGAGTTCGGAACTTTCCGGCGTTTCATCCGCGTTTCGAATCCCATCATCTGGTATCAGAGCTGGACTCTAAATTCAGGTTTTTCTATCCAATTTGATTTTTATGTTTATCATCGAGTCCCATAAAAATCATCAATATCTTATTGTTGAGTCTTTCTTTTCTTTCTTTTCTTGTTCTTCGTGCCAGTAAATTTTTTCTTTTTTTGATCCATATAAAAATCCAACAAAATTCAAAAGTGTTTGTTTTGCTTAATTCTTATCCGAATTAAGTTCCGTTTGTTTTCTTGTGTTCGTTGTCGAATTTTTGGATTTATAAAAAAAAAAAATTATTTTTTTTTATTATTTTATTTATTTCGAAAATTCATCCTAAAATTCAAAAAAAAAAAGAGTCCATTCAAGAACCACTTTATTGAATTTCTTGATCTTTTGTTTTCATTATTCTTTTTCTGTGTCCTTCCACATAAATTTTACAATGTCCAATTCCCATGAAAACGCCAAAGATCGTATGTGGAGATTTTTTAATGAAGCTTTGGTTAGGTTGGATAAATTAGATGAAAAGGAAGGAAAATTGAAAAAGGGGCGATCTCAAGCAAATCGTAGTGATTATAGGCGTGATCCTAAACCTAGGGATGGAATCGGGGTTAAGAGAGGAGCTGAGATTGATCCAAAAGCAATTTTGAAAATTCAAGAAGAAATTTATGAGGAAAGATTGAGGAGTGAACGGGAGGCAGAAAAAAAATATTTGGCTAAATTGCGAAAAAAGGAGGAGAAACGAAAGGCGGTAATTAGATGGTTAGAAGAGAGTGAAAATCATGTTGAGCCTCGGGATATGAAAGTTGAAAAGAAGGAGGGAGGCTTAAGGCATGAATTAGTTGAAGAGACCCCGAACTTTGTGGTAGGAGTTGAAAACGTGGAGTTGTGTGAACAAACTCCAAAATATGATGAGGAATTAGAAGTTGGGGTAGAAGTTCAAATTTTGAGCTTTGAATTGGAAGATCCACATTTTGGTAGTGATGAGATAGTACATGAACATGGTGATTCAAATGTGGAGGTCGGAGATGTGGTTGAGTTTGAAGATAAAAAAATCGAACAAGAAATTGCAAAGGAGGAAAGAGGCGAAGAGAAGAGCCTCGTGGTTCAAGAAGTGGAGTTGGTGGTGGTTTGTCATGAATACAAGGATCCATACCTTGTACCTCATGAAGCTAACATGTCTCTCCCCATTTTGTTTAAATCTTTTTTGCAGGTAAATTATGACTGGAAGTTTCAACCACACTACGAATGGCAAAGGAAGTTCAAGCTCCATCTCTTCCGTGTTAGCAAATCAAAGGATTCCAATTTATTGAACTCATGGCATGGAAGCAGAAATTTTCCGTTTGATCCAGGAGGTGAAGTGGAACACCAGGAACAAAGCTATGATTCGGGACGAATCATCCTAAAGAAGGAGGGTATGATGTGATCCGGACCCTCGACAATCGGAGTCATAGCAGGCTTGACGGAAAAATTCAAATATTCAAGCCAAACAAAGAAAAACAGGATCAGTTTTGACATTACGGCCGTAATGTCAAGGATCACGGCCGTAACATTCGAAACGCGGAAGAAACGCCGGAAAGTTCCGAACTCAGGTTGTGTTTGGACGGATGAATCATGACCCGATATTCACGACGCGATGGCTCGACGATGCGGAATAAAGAACCACGACCTCAGAAAAAGGAGAGGGAGTGGAAATTAAAAATAAGAGAGTTGAGGCCACGACCTCATAAAAAGGAGAGGGAGTGGAAATTAAAGAAAAGAGAGTTGAGGCCACGACCTCAGAAAAAGGAGAGGGAGTGAAAAATAAAGAAAAGAGGATTGAGGTTCAAACTTCAGAAAAAGGAGAGACTGAGTGCAAAAAGCAAAAGAAAAGAGAGTCTACCACAAAAATAAGTCTATTTGCACTTATTCACGCTAACACACCCCTCCCCAGTTCTTTAAAATCTGTTTTACAGGTACTGAAGTCAAACCATGAGCTTAAAACGGGAAAGAAATCCGTTGGCAAAAATGAGCAGGCTAAAAGTCTAAAGGATCGCACAACGCTTAAACATGATCATCGACCCCAGAAAAGCAGAAGGAGTTTGAAAATCCGACCTATCAAATATTGTGGAAATATTTGTGGCGTTGTACTTATCAAATATTCGCGAGAATATTTGTGGCGTGTCCGATTAGAATCTTATCAAGGAAATTGACAAGTCCTTGTGGTGTTTCGAAAACCTTGGATCTCGATTCCGCATCGTCAATTAATTGCGTCGTGAATCTTGGGTCAAGGTGCTATCGTCAATTTTATCTTTCCAGTATTTTAATTCTTATTATTTTCGTGTCAGATCTGATTTAGATCTTTCCTAGGTTTTAATTATCGTTATTCCGCGTGTTCGACGAGATTCCCCGACTGGGATCGCGTCAACTCCCATTACCAATAGTAATAGATTGCTTACCACTGTATTCAGTAATATTATTCATCTTACTAGTTTCAGCAGTAATGTGATTGGAGGCACCACTATCCATGATCCAAGTTGGATCTACAACCGTGCTGGGAGTAGCTATGAAAGCTAAGTTAGGAGTATTCTGCTGTCCTCTGTTTTTCCCAGGAAGTGGTCCAGAATAGCCCTCATCAAATCTGTAATAATAGTGATGAGTTCCGGAGTGGCTCAACGAGCGTTGACCCGTTGCACTTGCCCGTAGGACCAATAACGAGACAAAGAGCCAAAAGAATCAAGCAGGCAATGCAAGGATTCATGCAAGCATGGATGGATGAGTGCTCGAGTGCAAAGACCTCATTTATGTTGCATAATAAAGTGGAAGATGAGCCAACGTTATTACAATGCATTTGGATCGAAGAACAACAAGAAATTGAGGCAGAATCGAATTCACGGCCGTAACCCTACTTTTACGGCCGTAAAATCATGTTGGCAAAATTTGGACAGAATGGCAATCACGGCCGTAAACAATGTTCTCACGGCCGTAACATCATCAAGACAAATAATGTAGAAGAGGACTTACGGCCGTAATACCAGTCCTCACGGCCGTAAATAAAGTTTGGTAGTTTTTATATTTTTATTCAGAACGTCGATTACGGCCGTAACATATGTTTTTAATTTTAATCCGTAGCATTCTTACGGCCGTAAACTCATAAGTCACGGCCGTAACATAGGATCCGCAATTTAGGATAATGTTAGGCGGTTGGTTTATTGTTTTGTTTATTTACAATTCTAGTTTATTTAGGTTGCTTTATTTTGTTAAGCCTATATATATGGCTTTATTCAGCATTGTAAAATACAACTTTTATTCTTGAGATTAATGATATCGAAGGTGAGATATTCCCTTATATTTTCTTCGTGTTCTCGTCGAACAAATTAAACTTATCAAAGGATTTGACAACCTTTGTGGCGTTCCCCCTTTGTGGTTCTTATCTCCGCATCGTAACGGGTTTTGGGTTTAATATACCCATAGTTCTTGCGTCGTGAGGTCGGGGTTGCATTGTTACCGTCTACTATCTTGGATTTTAGAGCTTTCCGGCGTTTAATTCTGCGTGTTCTTGGTGATCCCCGTATCGGATCACATCATCTGGTATCAGAGCCTGTCTCTAAATCCAATTATTTAGTATTCCAGTTCTTTTTCTTTTATTTCCAGTTATTAATCATTCAAAAAAAAAAATTCATTCCAATTCTTGTTTCTTGAAATTTCTCCAGAAAATTCAAGATTTGCCAATTTCTGTTTTCTTGTTCTTAATTATTCTTGTTGAATAGGATATTAAAAAAAAAAGAGAAAAAAAAAATTCCGAAAATTACAAAAAAAAAAAAAAAGGAAGAGATAGTTGTTGATTTGAACAAGAAATCAAGAAAATAATCTTGGGCAAATCTTTCCAACAAATCCTTGTTTCCATAAAATTCCTTATTCTTGTTTCCATAAAACTTCTTCTTGCAATAAAATTCTTGTTTCCATAATTTCTTTCTTAAATTTCCTAATTCCAATATTTTCCATCAACTTTCCTTATTTGCACTTTGGGGTTTATTCCACAAGGACCAAACCCGTGACTAGTTTGGTGGGTTCTTTGAGAACGTGGGAAAAAAGGGAATAGAGAGGAAAAAGGCAGAGTTGTGAGATTAATAGAGGGAAAAAGCCAAATTGAGTGATACACGAGCGATAAAAAATACGTGAGGATCTTTATTTAAATTTTTCTCTTTTCCTTTATTACTAACCATGTCACAGAAGGAAGTTTCGTCGACGGAAAAGGATCTTCAAGATTTCAAAATGCTGGCAATGGTGGAGGAACGGTTTGCAAAATGGGAGGCGAGGTTGGATGCCAAGTTGGAAGCAAAATTTGGTCCACAATCCGGCGTGAATGTGGAAAGGGCTAATAATCCGGGGGAGACACGAGGTGCGGGAAATATTCAACCACGTCAGGAACAACCGCGCAATTTTCCTAATTTACGGAGACCACTAAGGTATGACTTCAACCCACAATTTAGAGCTAGGAATGAACGTGTTGAGGTTGTTGATAGTGATGAGGATAGTGGTGAATTATCTATTACTAGTGTTGGTAGGAGACGAGATCGGGGAGAAAGACGTGATAGGGGATATAGGCGTGATCGTAGGGATGATGTCGATGGACATGTTGGTAACATTAAAATGTCCATTCCCTCGTTTCAGGGTAAGAGTAATCCGGACGTTTATTTTGAATGGGAAAAGAGGGTAGAATTAATTTTTGATTGTCATAATTATTCTGAAGCTAAAAAGGTTAAATTGGCAGTCGTAGAATTTACTGATTATGCTATAGTATGGTGGGATCAATTGGTTACTAGTAAAAGGAGGAATGAGGAGAGACCTATTGAAACTTGGGATGAGTTGAAGGCCCTTATGAGAAAACGATTTGTGCCTGGACATTACTATAGGGATCTCTACCAAAAACTACAAACCCTTTCCCAAGGTAGTGAGAGTGTGGAGGATTACAATAGGGAGATGGAGGTTGCCATGATTAGGGCAAATATAGAGGAAGACCCGGAGGCAACCATGGCTAGGTTTTTAAATGGTTTAAATCGAGAGATTGCTAATGTTATTGAATTGTAGCATTATATCGATTTGGAGGAGATGCTTCACATGGCCATGAAGGTGGAGCGACAATTAAAAAGGAAGGGAACTTCCAAATTCTCTACAAGTTCCAATTCTTTTGGTAAGTCTACATGGAGTGGGACTTCTAAAAATGAAGGGGTTGTGCAGAAAAATAAATTTGAGGCATCAAAGGGAAAAATAGAGCCACCCAACAAAGGTAAAATTGCTTTTGATTCTCAAACTCCTAGGACTAGAGATATTCGTTGTTTTAAGTGTTCCGGCTTAGGACATATTTCTTCACAATGTCCAAATAAACGAATATTGGTTATGCGTGACGGGGTATTAAGTTCGGAGGATGAGAAAGAGGGAAAAGTGGAGGATGAGTATAAGGATATGCTAGCTCTAGAGGATGTTAGTGAAAATGATGATGGGGACTATGCAGTAGCTAAATCACTTGTCACTCGGAGAGCCCTTAGTACTCAAGTTAAGGTGGAAGAGTCGGGTGAGTAGCGAGAAAATATATTTCATACTAGGTGCTTTGTGAATAACAAGGTGTGTAGTTTGATAATAGATGGTGGTAGTTGTGCGAACGTTGCTAGCACAACTCTAGTGGAGAAATTATGACTACCTATACTAAAACACCCTAGGCCATATAAGCTACAATGGTTAAATGAATCGGGTGAGATTAAGGTGAATAAACAGGTGGTAGTTGACTTGGCAATTGGGAAGTATGAAGATAGGGTGGTTTGCGATGTGGTACCCATGCATGCGGGGCACATCTTGTTGGGAAGGCCATGGCAATTCGATAGGAAGGTTATTCATGATGGCTTTAAAAATAGGTATACCTTCACTAAGGATGGGAAAAATATCAAACTAATGCCTTTATCACCTCAACAGGTCTATGAAGACCAATTGAAATTAAAAAGTGAGGAAGAGAGAAAGAGGGTCGGGACCACGTTCCCGGAAAAAGGAGAGTTGAGTGAACAGAAGAGGGTCGGGACCACGATCCCGGAAAAATGAGAGTTGTGTGAAAAATCGAGAGTTGGGACCACGATCCCAGAAAAAGGAGAGGGTGTGAAGAGTGCCAGTAAAAGAGAGAAAACAAAAGTGAGCTTCTACGCAAAACAGAGTGATATCACCAAAGCTATTTCTACAAATAAGCCAGTGATTTTACTAATGTACAAGGAATCCCTCCTTGTACTTGATGAAGCTAACCACTCCCTCCCCAGTTTAGCTGTGTCTCTTTTGCAGGAATTTGCAGATTTATTTCCCGAGGAGATTCCTAGTGGGCTGCCGCCAATTCGAGGGATTGAACACCGATTGACTTTGTGCCAGGAGCAGTCATTCCAACAGGCCAGCTTATAGGAGCAATCCCGAAGAGACTAAAGAGCTACAAAAGTAGGTTGAAGAGCTGTTGAAAAAGGGCTATGTTAGGGGAAGCATGAGCTCATGTGCAGTACCAGTTCTGTTGGTACCTAAAAAGGATGGGACTTGGAGGATGTGCGTGGATTGTAGAGCAGTCAACAATATTACGGTAAAGTATCGCCATCCCATACCTAGACTTGATGACATGCTTGATGAACTTTATGGTGCTTGTATGTTTAGTAAAATAGACCTTAAGAGTGGTTATCACCAAATTCGTATGAAAGAAGGTGATGAATGAAAAACCGCCTTCAAAACCAAATATGGTTTATATGAATGGATGGTTATGCCGTTCGGCCTCTCAAATGCACCTAGCACTTTTATGAGGTTAATGAATCATGTCTTGCGTGCTTACATTGGTAAATTTGTTGTGGTATACTTTGATGATATTTTGGTATATAGTAAGAACTTAGGCGATCACATTGAACATTTAAGATCTGTTTTGGAAGTTTTGAAAACTGAAAAACTATATGCTAATTTTAAAAAGTGTACTTTTTGCATGGAAAATGTAATTTTTCTTGGTTTTGTCGTTAGTGCTAATGGTGTTGAGGTAGATGAGGAAAAAATTCGTGCTATTAAAGAATGGCCAACTCCCAAAAGTATTACGGAGGTTAGGAGCTTCCACGGGTTGGCTGGGTTTTATAGGAGATTTGTTAAAGACTTTAGCACACTTGCAGCACCACTCACAGAAATAGTCAAGAAAAGTGTAGGATTCCATTGGGGGGTAGCACAAGAAAATGCTTTTAAATTGCTTAAGGATAGGTTATGTTCTGCACCGGTTTTGGCTTTACCTAACTTTAACCAAACCTTTGAGATTGAGTGTGATGCATCAGGAATAGGTATTGGAGCCGTTCTTATGCAGGAAAAAAGGCCGCTTGCATTTTTCAGTGAAAAGCTGAGTGGGGCAGTTTTGAATTATCCTACCTACGACAAGGAGCTTTATGTTCTTGTTCGTGCCTTGGAGACATGGCAGCACTATCTGTGGCCAAAGGAATTCGTCATACAAACTGACCACGAGTCACTGAAACACCTCAAGGGACAAGGTAAGCTAAACAAAAGACACGCCCGTTGGATGGAATTCATTGAGACTTTTCCATACGTCATTCGCTATAAGTAAGGTAAGGAGAATGTGGTAGCAGATGCCCTTTCTCGCAGGTACGTACTTCTAAACTCTTTAAATGCGAAGTTGCTTGGGTTTGAATATATAAGAGGTATGTATGCTAATGACCCTGATTTTTCTATCATTTACGCTTCATGTGAAAAAGGTGCAATTGATAAATTTTATAGGCATGATGGCTATTTGTTTAGGGAAAGTAAACTTTGTGTGCCTAATTGTTCTATGCGTGAATTGCTAGTGCGTGAGGCTCATGGTGGGGGGTTAATGGGACACTTTGGTGTTATTAAGACATTAGAAACTTTACAAGAGCACTTTTATTGGCCTAAAATGAAAAAGGATGTTCACCATATTTGTGAAAGGTGCATAACTTGTAAGCAATCTAAGTCTAGAGTCTTACCACAAGGTTTGTATACACCTTTGCCCGTACCTAATGAACCTTGGGTAGATATATCCATGGATTTTGTGTTAGGTCTGCCTAGGACAAAAAAAGGTAGAGACTCGATATTTGTGGTGGTAGACAGGTTTAGCAAAATGGCGCATTTAATTCCTTGTAATAAAACTGATGACGCAACAAACATAGCTGACCTATTCTTTAGGGAGGTTCTGAGACTCCATGGGGTACCTAGGAGTATTGTGTCTGATAGGGATGTTAAGTTCCTAAGCTACTTTTGGAAAGTCTTGTAAGGAAAGATGGGTACTAAATTATTATTTTCTACTACATGTCACCCGCAAACTGATGGCCAAACGGAGGTAGTTAATAGGACATTAATCCAACTTTTGCGCACTGTAATAAATAAGAATTTAAAAAGTTGGGAGGAATGTTTGCCATTTGTGGAATTTGCTTATAATCGATCTGTGCATTCTACTACTTCATGTTCGCCTTTTGAAGTTGTTTATGGTTTCAACCCGCTAACTCCTCTTGATTTAATTCATTTACCTGCAGATGAACGGAGCAGTTTGGACGGGGCGAAAAAAACTAAGCTTGTGAAAGAGCTTCATGAGAAGGTGAAAGGGCAAATTGAAAAGAAAAATGAGCGTTATGCGACTCATGCCAACAAAGGTAGGAGGCAAGTGACGTTCGAGCCGGGTGATTGGGTGTGGGTGCACTTGCGAAAGGAGCGATTTCCAACCCAAAGAAAGTCTAAGTTGCAGCCAAGAGGCGATGGACCTTTTCAGATCCTTGAAAAGATAAATGAGAATGCATATAAACTCGATCTTCCAGGTGAGTATAACGTGTTTGCTTCTTTTAATGTTGCTGATCTTTCTCTGTTTGATGCAGGTGATGATTCGAGGACGAATCATTTTCAACAGGGAGGGGATGATGAGTTCCGGAGTGGCTCAACGAGCGTTGACCCGTTGCACGTGCCCGTAGGACCAATAACGAGACAAAGAGCCAAAAGAATCAAGCAGGCAATGCAAGGATTCATGCAAGCATGGATGGATGAGTGCTCGAGTGCAAAGACCTCATTTATGTTGCATAACAAAGTGGAAGAGGAGCCAACGTTATTACAATGCATTTGGATCGAAGAACAACAAGAAATTGAGGCAGAATCGAATTCACGGCCGTAACCCTACTTTTACGGCCGTAAAATCATGTTGGCAAAATTTGGACAGAATGGCAATCACGGCCGTAAACAATGTTCTCACGGCCGTAACATCATCAAGACAAATAATGCAGAAGAGGACTTACGGCCGTAATACCAGTCCTCACGGCCGTAAATAAAGTTTGGTAGTTTTTATATTTTTATTCAGAAAGTCGATTACGGCCGTATATAAATTTGTCACGGCCGTAACATATGTTTTTAATTTTAATCTGTAGCATTCTTACGGCCGTAAACTCATAAGTCACGGCCGTAACATAGGATCCGCAATTTAGGATAATGTTAGGCGGTTGGTTTATTGTTTTGTTTATTTACAATTCTAGTTTATTTAGGTTGCTTTATTTTGTTAAGCCTATATATATGGCTTTATTCAGCATTGTAAAATACAACTTTTATTCTTGAGATTAATGATATCGAAGGTGAGATATTCCCTTATATTTTCTTCGTGTTCTCATCGAACAAATTATACTTATCAAAGGATTTGACAACCTTTGTGGCGTTCCCCCTTTGTGGTTCTTATCTCCGCATCGTAACGGGTTTTGGGTTTAATATACCCATAGTTCTTGTGTCGTGAGGTCGGGGTTGCATTGTTACCGTCTACTATCTTGGATTTTAGAGCTTTCCGGCGTTTAATTCCGCGTGTTCTTGGTGATCCCCGTATCGGATCACATCAAATAGACATTTGCACCATGACCATACTTCCCACAAACTTGACAAGTAGGTTTTGTGGTTTGACTCCTTCCACCTCTACCTCTTCCTCAGCCCTTGTATCCTCCTTGGTATTGTGTTCTTCCTCCAGTTTGATTCCTCCCTCCACTGCTATGAAAGGACCTCGCACTGAAGTTAGCACTGACATTATTAACATTCAGTCTAGCCATTTTTCTTTTCATTGCATTTATGTGCTCCGTCCTGCTTTCATAAGACATCAAAGTTGCCTGCATCTCGCCCCAGGTAACATTTTATTTTCCATTAAAGTAGACCACTATTGGATTAAGTTTTCATCTAATCCTGCTAGGACCTGTGTCACTAGATCTACACGTTACACTTCTTTTCCTACTATCCGTAGATTGTCAGCAAGAGTTTTGATTTGATTCAAGTATTGATCAATGGACATAGACCCTTTTCTTGTTCTTTGCAGCTCAGAGGTAAGAAAGACAATCCTTGACCTATTTTGGACTTCAAAGTTTTCTTTCACTGACTTCCATAGTTCCTTTGCATTCTTGCAGCCCATTACTCTTGTTGCAATGGTCGGATTCATAGAGGCATACAGCCATCCGAGCAACAGCTGGTCAGTTGACATCCAGACAGCATAGTCTGGGTTTGGTTCTCCTTCTGCAACCGCAACATCCTTAAGAGTCTGAGGTGCTTTGAGCTTCGACGGGAAAGCTTTTCCTCCGGTAAGATAGCCCTCAAGATTTTTACCCTCTATGATAGGTAAAATCATGTTCTGCCACAGTAGATAGTTTTCTTTGTCGAGCTTGACACATGTTTGTGTGAGAGTTGCATTGATAGATGTGAAGGGGCTGTTATTTTGCTGTGTGTTGGAGGAGACATTTGAGGAGGAGGTTGAGGAGTTGATGGGATCAGTGGCCATTGATAAAACTCTGATACCAAGTTTAGAAAGGATAGGAAAAACTTTTCTTTGTATTACCGTGAATATTCATTTACACAAGGTGTATATTTATAATACAATGGAAATAACAGAAAGAATAATAGTACATAGTGTTGTTAAAATCTGATAGATAAAAGTACCCCAATATTTAGCTGAATATCTTCTGTATCCTATTTTGTAAAAACAGATTAGGGACTTTTGTGTAATCTTGTATCTTAGGGTTGTTATCTCTAATTTACTGAAGCACGTTTCAGTCCTTGAGGTAAGTCAGGTTCACTCTTAGTCCTTCATCTTTGAAATGTTGTAAGTCAGTATTTCCTTTAACTTCAAGGAAAAAGGGAGGTGGCACGGCAGTGGTGGTGCGGTGTTGGTGTTGATGAGAATGTTGTAAGTTTTTTAAGAGGAAAAGGAAAAGTAAGTAAAAATCAATTAAAATACTAATATTAAAATACTAATATAAGTAAAAGTCCAATAATAAGGGATAAAAATGTATTATGGGGTGTAATTGTTCCTTCTTGAATTGAATTGGGTATTTTGGGCCCTAATATGTTGTTACCAATGAAGACTAGAGATGGGCGGGCAACCACATATGCTTACAGTATTGTCAAATATGGGCAAAAGTAGGTCAAGATGAGAACCATCATTGACATATTGCTCCCAAGTGGAATGAACAATACACTTGGGAAGTTTTTGATCCATGCACTGTCATAACCATTTGTGTATTTGATAATTGTCATTTGCAAAGTGGAGTGTACGGCTTGAGTTTGGAGTAGATTTGGTAGTGGGTTCAAATGTGTGCACAAATAGTAGTGAGTGGAGAACGAAAGTGGCATTTTTTGAGTATTTGTCACTTTTTTTTAGTTGAAAAATGCTACTTTTACAACTATCATTGACAAATATTTTGACAACTCACGACGTGGCATAATCATGTTAATTTATACATTACATCATTTTTAAAATCAACACATAAAAATTTGTCAATCAAAAGTTTGACAACATTTGTACAAATAGCATATTTCATTTAGTTTTTATCATTTTTTCTATTCTTGTCAATTTTTTTCTAATTTTTTTTTCCAAATTATTTCTACGTCGTGGTCCTAAAAGGCTAAAATAAAATTTTGAATAATGAGTTCCAAACAAAGGCTTTATATGTTTATATCATAGAAGTGAAAATAATCATAAATAGACAATATTTATAACAATTCATTCTACTCTAAATTTTTTATTTGTGTTTGATAGAAAAAGTGACATTTAATTATATGTCAAATATAGAAAAAAGTGACATCACTAAAAAACGACATTTTCTAACTAAAAAGTGACAATATGTCAGTTACATTTCTTTTCTTTTTTTTTTAAAAAAAAAAAAAAGAGAGATAAAATGTGTTAAAAAGTGACACTACGTGAATGTATTCAATTGAGACTTTTAAAAACTTCTAAATTTTTTTAAGGATTTAAAAAGTTTAATGGTATTCAATTGAGATTTTTTAAGACTCTAAAAATCTTGGTGTATTCTTAAAAGTCTCCAAAAGTTTCTGTGTATTCAATTGAAACTTTTTAGATGTATTTAAAATTCATATGGTATTCAAAATGTAAGTGACTTCTAAAGACTTTTATAAAAAGTCTATATGGTACTAACTTTAACTAAATGGTTCAAAAATAAAGTTTAAAAAGCTGTCTCTCGTTAATCCTGAGATTTTGAGAGACTTTAAAATAAATAAAAAATTTCAATTTTTGATATTATTTCTTCTATTCTACGAAAATTAGTTATGATTAAAAATTTATTATTTTTTATTCTACTGATTTTATTTGTTCTCTTTTCCTTTTACTAGTTGTCTACGTGTTTTGCACGTTAATTGTCAATATAAAGTAATTTTAAAAATTATGTCTGGCAAATATTTTGAGATTTTTTTCAAGAAAATTAACTAAACATGCAATACAAATATAATTAAGAAAATTTAATAATTTTTAACATTTAAATAAAGTTTCTGAGACCATATTTTACTTCCTCAATCAAAACATTGTGTACATTCACTTATTTGATGAAAGCAAATATGGTTACACTCACTTATTTCGCGTACGATCAAATTTCGTAGCAATATATGGTTGATACTTTTATTTGTGGACAAAATCGTTCAATTTATTAAAAATCCAAGTTTGAAAATAAATAATTGTATTAATATAATTATATTTGTGGAGTTTTTCTTTCCTTTATGATAGTATATTAATATAATTGTATTTATGTCTAGTGAGAGTAAATATATATAATTTGAAATAAACAAAGGAAAATAAAAATGAGAATTGAAAGTTTGGCGTTCTATTTGTATTTTATTTTCTATTTTAATTTTTGAAAACGTTTTCTATTTTTTTTTTCATTTCTTGTTTTTAAATATGCTGAAAACCCGTTCTTTATGTCATTTCTGAAAACTGTTTCTAAAAATAAAAAACTGGAAAACATGTTCTGTTTGAAATTTTGCAGAATGATACTTTGACTATTTGTAATTAATTTGCTTCCGAGTTAAATTATATACAAAAAAAGTCTTTTGAAGATTTACTTTCTATTATAAAGAAATTAGCTTATCTATTTTTTATTGGACTGATTTAATAATTTCTAGAAAAAAAAATTATAACATAGATAAAGTCATTAATGATCAAGTCTCAAAAATATTATAAAAATTAGCTTATCTAATTATTGTTGTCATATTCATGATCAAATCACAATTAAACACGAGTCCATGTAAATAAAATAATCGCACAAAGTGTTTGACACAACAAAATGGATGCAAGTAGTCCTATGCCAAAAAAATGACACAGAGTCCATGTTCAATGCTTTTTTTGAATTATTACCCTAAATGTAGAGTTTACTGATCCACTTCATACATAGAAGCAAAATAACTCATATTTATAATGTTGGGAATTCTACCTTTTTTGTAATGTTTTTTACAAAAAAAAAAATGTTTTTTGCCAACACAATAACAACAAGAATTTCCATTGAATATTTTTTATAATGTTGGTATTGAATTCAATAAAACTTTATTCTAGGCTTCGTTCCAATCTAGAAAATTGTCTAATAAATAAATAAATAAATAAATCAAAACGCATTTTCCGCGTTTTGAAACTTTTTTGTTGAAATAAACTTTTGGGCGTTACGTTTTGTGTACAGTTTTTTTTCTAAAATAAGTTTTCGAAAATTTTAAAAAGAACGCATTTTAGTATTTTCTAAAATAAAAATAGAAAACTGTCTCAAAACAGCAAAGAGAACATGTCCAACTTTATTTTAAAGACTTTTAGTGAGAAGAAATAGTTTACATTGTAAATGTATTGAGATTAATGATATTGTTATTAAAATGGAAAAGAATAATATTAAAAAATAATTATTCATTAATTAACATTAAGGTAAATATGAAAATATTAAAAATTCGTATGGGTGAAAATGTCCAAAAAAAGTATCTCCATTTAAGCCACTTTTAGAAGTTGTAGTGATTTTTATTTTAGAGCTCGTTTGACACGACTATTATGATTGTGAATAGGGCTTTTATTGGTAGAACTTTTTTAAAAGCCCTGTTAACAAAAAACAGTTGAATGTTTGGTTGTCAATCCAGAAAGTACTATTGACATTAAATTGAATGTTTGACGACACAATTATAAAATTACTTTTATATAAATTAGAACTTAAATTATATACAATAATTAACTAAAAATTAAATAATATTTCCCTCATTGTTGAAATCTATATTAAAAAAAAAGTATTAAATTAATTCATAAAAAATAATATTTTACTATTTTTAATATATTCTATATTTTTATTAATTAATTATGAAAAAAATATAATTTCAATTTATTTTTAAAAAATTCATATTTTATTTCAATAGATTTTCCATCAGAGTTATAGAAATAAATATTGTCAATAAATTTCATATTTTATAATTAATTCATAAAATATATTTTCATATTAATCAATAAATTATAATATTTCAATACGAGTTATAAAAAATAATATATTTTCAACATATTATTTTATTAATTTATTTATTAATTAATAAAATATAATATTTCAATACAAGTTATGAAAAATAATATATTCCCAACATATTTCAAAATTTATTAATTAATAAAATATAATTTTTTATTAATCAATAAAATATAATATTTTAATACGAAGTATGGACAATATATTTTCATTAGATTTCATAATAAGATATTATATATTTTAGTTTTTTGTATAAAAAAAAAATTAAGAATCTACAAATAACAAATTTATATATATATATATATATATATATATATATATATATATATATATATATATATATATATATTTGTTATTTATTTATCTAATTAAGTTGATTAATTTTTTTAATTATTTTAAATATTTCCAATATAGGTAGAAGGTGATGAAAATGTGAGAATTCTATTTAAAAGAAAGTTTTCAAAAGTCTTATAAATTTTACGAAAGTCTATAGATTTTTTAAATAAAAGTCCATAAAAGACTACAAAAGACTTCCACTAATTTTATACTCCATTCATCCCAAAAAGATGGTCTTGTATACTATTTTTGTTTGTCCTAAAAAGATAGTCTTATTTCCATATTGAGCATGTATTAAATTTTTCATTTTCACATATATCTTTATTTAATGTATCTTGATACAATACAATACAAACCAACTACTTAGGTGACGTTCTGTTTATATTTCATTTTCTGTCTTTATTTTAGAAAAGGTTTTCTATTTTGTATTTTCATTTCCTGTTTTTAAATTTGCTGAAAACTCGTTCTATTTGTCACTTATGAAAATAGTTTCTAAAAATGAAAAATTGAAAACACGTTTTGTTTGAAATTTTGCAGA
This sequence comes from Ligustrum vulgare, assembly GCA_963555705.1. Lineage (NCBI taxonomy): Eukaryota > Viridiplantae > Streptophyta > Magnoliopsida > Lamiales > Oleaceae > Ligustrum > Ligustrum vulgare. The sequence continues at coordinate 28,354,434 of OY743186.1, read as the reverse complement.
ATACTACTTTAACTATTTGTAATTAATTTGCTTGTAGGTTAAATTATTTAAAAATATATATCTTTTGAAGATTTGCTTTATATTATAAGAAAAAATTAGTTTATCTAATTTTTATTTGATTAATTTAAATGACTAGAAAAATATTATAAAAATGGATAAAGCCATTAATGATTAAGTCCCAAAAAATATTATAAGAAATTAACTTATGTAATTATTATTGTCACATTCATTTTCATGTTCAAGTCACATGTTACATGTTACATGAGTCTATGTAAACAAAATAATCACACAAAGAGTTTGGCTCAACGAAATGAATGCAAGTGATCATAAGCTAAAATAATAACACAAAGAGTCCATATTCAAGGTCTTTTTTGAAATATTACTCTAAATGTAGAGTTTACTGATCCAATTTCATTTTTAAAAAAAACACCAAAATGCATTTTCTGCGTTTTGAACATTTTTAGTTAAAATACACTCAAAATGCCCAAAACGAGGTTTTTGGCGTTTTGCGTTTTGTGTATAAATATTTTTTTTCTTCCCAAAATACATTTTCGAAAATAGTAAAGAGAATGTATTTTTAGTGTTTTTGAAAATAAAAATAGAAAACGATCTCAAAACAGCAAAGAGAACAAGGCCTTAGCTATTACATTTTCAAATTTTTTGGGAAAAACGAAGTGAGTCCACTTAAAATAATAAATAAATGATAAAGCGTATAAATGGAATCATTGATAAAATTTAATACCCTAATTATACTAACTACCATTTCTTAATCTGTGAGAAAATAACTGTATGACTATTTTTTTGGGATGAAGGGAGTACTACTTTTCTACTTCATCCGTCTCACAAAAATATGCTCACTTCTATTTTCACTCAAATTAAGAACATGTAATTAATTTATATTGGAATTATAAATTTACTTACATTCTATCTAATATACTCTTACATTGAATAATGAGTTTATATTTGTTAATAATAATGCATATTAAATAGGGTATATTAGAAAATTAAGTTATTAATATACCCTCAACAAGAAAATTGACGTATAATTTGAACCAGACAAAAAAAGAAAATAATCATATTTTTATAGGACGGAGGGAGTATGAAAGTTCACGTAGTTCACAAAAATCTTCACTTAAAAAAATTCTATAAAAATTTTCAATAGTCTCACGTGAATACACCCATAAAATTTACACTATTTTTTCTACTACCTAAATACTCTTATATAATTTTTAAAAACTCTTAAAAATTAGAGTATTTTTGTGAGTTTTGTCCTCTAATTTTTCGCTAAACGAAATCCATTGAGTTGGGCATAACTGATCTAAACAACGCCTTAAACGGCATAAAATAGGAAATGTGAATTTGATTTTTAAAAAAAATAAATAAAAGGGAAAATGCTAACACACGACGTTGTTGTTAACTTGTTATCTCTACGAATATCAATCAGAAATTATTGCACGAAACGCGGAACTTAAAGACACGTCAGAAAATATTAATTTATCCAACTATATTCCCCCACTGCATCACTTCCTCTATTCCCATTGGTCGACTCTCTCCACGTCATTACCCTTCTCGACTCCTATAAATACATCCAAAATCCCATTCAAGCAACATGAAAATTTTCTCCTAATCCTCTTGTAACAACTTTGCAGAAAGAGGAGTGGATATAATAATAATAATAGTAATAATAATAACAGCCCTCGATTTCTTTTATTTTTCCCTGTAAAATTTACAGATGGCTGTGAGATTGAGATTGCTAAATTCTGTTGCGGCTTTTTTGTTGGTTCTGATTTCGATTCAATTTTCATTATCCACCGCTTTGATTGCTGAGCATGACATCAATCCTCCTTTTCCTAAAGCCATATCTGTAAGCACATTTTTGTCAATTTTGATTGAATTTCTTGAGTCTTGTGTATTTTAAGGTGAATAGTATGTTGTTTTTATTGTTTTCATATGAATCAAGGTGGGGTTTTAGCGTTTTACCCTGCACACCGAAGTAGGAATTCGATTGCTTTTTTGAGCCTCAGATGGATGGAATTGTTGTTTTCAAATTTTTGACTTATACTAGTTTTGTTAAGTTGAACCCTTGGCTGCATTTTCTTCTTATCTTATCTATTAAATAAATGATGGTTTTATTGGAAGACTGATTTTCCAGATACAGGACAGATGGAACATTATTTTTATTGTTTTTACTGTTTGATTATAATTATAATTTGTTTTTAAAATTTATTTGTTGATTTTTGTTTTTCAAAAAAACATTGGGGGTTCTAATTTTTGTGTGATGATTGTAATAGGATTTGAAGGAGGCAATTGTGAAGGGTTTTGGATTACAAACAGAGGATATTAAGATATTCGGGTTCGATTTGAGGGATGCCTTAGTGGGTAAATCTGCATCATATGAATTTGATGTTCAAATTGATAATAAAGTCCTTCCAGTTAAGCTTTTGGAGGATGTGAACCGGTGGGAGTATGTAGATTTGCCCATTTTTCGAGTGGAGGATGCAGAGGAGGAAAATGGAATGGTGGAAAGGCGGCAACTGGATCATCAGATGCCTGTCTTGGCGCCGTTCCAGTTGGCTGGTCCGATTGAATTGTGGATTCAGGATGCCAAGGATATGAGGATTTCACTGCCGGTAAGTTCAAGTAGCAATGATCTGTTTATCTTCTTAGTATTGAATGTGTTCAATGTTTATGGCATATATCAATATATGGCAATGAGGATTGGATTGCAATCAATACTATTACTATTACGGGGAAAAAGAAGTAAATATAAGGATCCGTTTGATAGTCATGGATTTTCCCAATCCATTTTCCGACTTTTGGTCAGTTTGATAGTCAAAATTTTCTCCGAAAATTGTTTTCTTTCTTCCAAGCATGGGATGCCCTTTTATCTAAAATTGAGGAAAACCTTATCGAATGTATTAGGTGGGAAAATATTTTTCATCTTGTGTCCTTTTTTGTTGTTGTTAATTGGTTTTTTTTTTTTTTTTTTTCATAAATTAAAATTGGCACTTTCAAGTACAAATGTGTCAAAATAAAAATTCTAATCAAAAGCTAGATTTCACCAAATTTTAAATGAAAATTAATGTCAAACAACAAAATTTGGAAAATCTCGACATTTCCACCAGAAAAATTAATTCACCCAATTTATATTTTCCACAAAAACTTACATGGGAATTATCCAATTCCCCATAAAATATTTTCTTTCCACCCACATGTTTCATTTAGCTAAAGAGATTGAGCATTACTACTAACTTTTGCTTCAATTTAATTAATATTGTTATATCAAATGACATGCAGCATGATGTGGATGCCGGCATTCTGAAGAAAGTAATTTTAGCAGATGGTGCTGTGGTCACTGTTAAGGGTGCTAGATCAGTCAGCCTACGTCATCCAGTTGAGCTTCCACTTCCATTTAATCAATCGAACAATGGCTTTGCCTCAGGTCTTTTAACTCTGGCAGAGCATCTTCGGCGTGCTTCCGGCTCGCCTAGTGGGCCCCTCCTTTCCCTTCGCATCGTCGGACCAACATCTCTCACATCCCCTGCCTCGTCATCACCCTTGTCTAGCAACAAACTTAAGCTTAAGCGCCTTGCACCTGGACTTGTGGAGCTATCCTCGGCCACAAAGAGGAAGATGAAAGTTGATGCCATCGCCACCAATATTGATCTTCAAGAAGAAGCCACTGCTGTTCTCATGCCTGATGGATTCACCAACTTGTGGCCTCTTGTGTCTGTCAATGGATCGAATTCTAACTTGCTTGGTTTTGAGGCACTGCTCTCTTCTGTCCTTGGTCCCAAAGCCAATAAGGATGGTACTTTGAAGCTGTTGAAGGCAGATGTATCTGCTCAGACTTTCATAAAGATGAGTTTTGGAGTAGAGAAGAAGTTAAAAGAAGGAGATGGAGTTTGGGAGAGTTTTCCAGAGTGGAGGACGAAGCCCGAGACATTGAGAACGCATTTTGAAGTCTTGGCTAAAGTTGATGGGGACAAGGTTGTTCCAGAGAGAGTGGTACTTATCGATCCCGTGATGGGGGAGGATGTTGTGGCACGAAATGTGCTCGTGGGAAACATGACAATGTCGAGGACGCCTAGTGTTCACCCACCTCCAGATCCCTTTCTGCTGTGAACTCTTGTGAGAGATGTAGTTTTCATGAAATAGGGCTAAGTGTAAATATCTTCTTTTCATTTTTGTTAATCTGCTTGCATAAAAGAAAACCAGTTTCAATTGATTCAGGCATATTCTCTTAGAAATTTTCAGAACATTTAACAGTTTCAAGTGATTCAGGCATATTCTCTTAGAAATTTTCAGAACATTTATCAGCACATCAAAATACACCAAGGCTTTAAAAGAGTTAAAGAGCTGCCTAAATTCTTTATTTCCTGATAATGAAATTCCCTTCTGAATGCTTTCTGCTAGCTCTTTCTTTGCTTTCTCTAGTTCGACCCAGTCGACGTTTTAATGGGTTACTTATTAAATTTCTGCTCTTTCCCGGCAGTACACATTTTTCTTTATACAGATATTATACCTCTCATACTCATTCAAAGGTCCAAGTCGGTATATCTCTTCTGGTCCTGCATGGCCAAGTCGTACCTTTGAAGCAAAGAAGGGGAGTTCTGTGACCTGCAACCGACAATTCTGAAATATATATCAGCAAATATTGCATAAAAATCAGGGAAAATTTAGCAAAATAAGACCTTACAGTGTACCTGACAAGATACAAAAGCACATTCAACAATGCCAGCATCTGCAAATTTTACTGCTGCATAAGCATAGAAAGGTAATTTAGTTTTTGTTATGTGTTTCCCTTGGTAAAAGATTTTTGTTTATAAACAAAGAATACGATGTTTTAGGGGTAAAATATGTGATTGAAAAATGGTTTGGGGAAATATGCTATATTTAGAGACTTTGATGTGTTCTGCCAAAATTTTATAATGATAGAAAAAACTAACCATTGATAGCGTTGCAAAACCTGCACCAGCTTTTGCATGTGAAAACCTTAGATAGTTTACTATCTTGTTGAAATTTGAATTAAAAGAGGGGCCCCACCCCCCACTGTGAGGGAGCAGTACCGGAAGCGGTAACCCTCTCTACTGTACAACCAGCCCCTCCATTAAGAAATTTATGAAATTAACTCCTGCATCTTTAGTAGTGTGTTTGGTTGTGTTTAATAAGACTTATTTTCTATACAAATTAGTTTCGTTAGTAAAAGAAGTAACTCCGAATATCATCTTGGAAAAACAAACTTTTTTTTCTTTTTAGCAAAGACATCCACACAGCCTTGTGAGTTTTTCGGCTCCACCTAGGAAGGTTGATGGGAGGTTAGAATTCTCTAACCATGTATATATAGTAAAAAGAAATAATAGAGGGAATGAGGGAGACAAACTTGACCTCTAAAAGAGTGATAGCATAACAAGTGGAAAATAAAGATACTGAAAGTAGTAAATAAGGGAGTACTACTCCTTATATACAATGAAAAGAATGTAATGCAAACTAGACTAGACTAGAGGCATCTGGAGTTGGGATTCCATATTTGTTAATCCGCAGAAGTGCCCTAAGTCGGCGAGGAAGATTATGGTGGTCCGTAATCATGGTAGCGTCGTTGATCTCAACCTTCAAATGTGAGTAAGTTAGCCATCTGATATCCTCATGATATATGTGAGAGATAATGTTTCGATAGAAGTGAAAGATGTCTCTAATCTAACGAAGAATTCCCTAAATAGTCAATCGTCCTCCCTCTAGTGATGCAGTGAATGACCACGATGGAGTCAGCCTCGACCCAAGTGTCTGGAATGCCGAGTCGACGGCGAGAAGTATGCCATCAAGAACATCTCGCAATTCAATCTCAAGAATAAGGATGTCCCCATAAAAGGATGAGAATGCCCTTGATAGTCCAACTGCTCGGTGACTGAATCAGAAAGGTTTTTATCAATTCCTCTTTTCTTCGCTCTAGCACTCTCGGTGTCCTCCATGGTCCCTGATGACACCCCCACCACAAGCATCACTATCCTTGATACATCAATTAGTGTTGATCTTGTATGATCAAACTGATTGAGTGCGTTAAAGAACTAAAATAGGGGCAATGGGAGAGGAAGAGCAAGAGATATATCAAATAGTGGGGCTACGTCCAGGTCCCCACGCTAATGAAACGGTCTGAAGATCGGTCTTGTGTGAAGAAACGAGAGCATATGTTATACTCTCCAAATGATCTGTTATGGCTCCATCTAAATCTCCCTATGTTTCGCATCATTCCTCTCTATCCAAAGAAACTAGAATATCGGTAGAGGAATGATGATGTGAATATGACCCTGACAAACATGTTGGGTAGAGTATCTCCATCTCTGGAATCAATGTCTCACATCATCACCTAGCCTCATACGTACCCGGAAGATGTCTCCAAAGTGTCTCCATTCCTGATCTGATATACTGCTACCTGTGAAAGTGTGTGCAATACTCTCTATCTCAGAATAACACTGGCAGCATGAGGTCAAATAATAACCAATCATCCTCTAAACAACTGAGTCCACAAGGACCAATCACTGCCATAGCTTCCAAATGAAGAAAGATAATAGTGAGAGGCAGAGTGGTGCTCCACGACAATCGAAAAGAGTCTTGGAGCTCCTGACTCGTCCGGACTAACTGCCAATCAATTTTGATATAAAAGCTACCATCTAACATATCCCTCCAAACAATTTGATCTAGGGCGTCAATGCATAGAGTAATCGCCCTTTAGGCATAGTAGATGGAAGAGCCTGTCGTAATCGACCTATATCACAATCAGTATCATCGAAGAAGTTGTGTACACTCTCAGAGGAGTGATACTTGTGTGGGAATAAGTTTTCCAAGTAGTATCACTCATTCAACAATCATACCAGTAGAATATTTGACTAGCTCCCAGATGTCAAGTAATATGTGGTTCAAACGGTAATCCAGCCCTTCTCAACCTCTTCCCGACAGGAGAGGCCAAGTGTGAGATTGTAGCAAGTGTAGGGTGTGTCTCCTTGCAGTATATGCCCAATAAAAATTAAAGGCACATTGATCTTTATGATCAAAATAACCACCAAAGCTTCAGTTCCACCATCTTGAATGCGCTGTCAGGTATTCAATTTCCTTTGTTGTAAACGAACAAGGAGGCTTGACCTGCATAACACCGTGTTTGCTTTGGCTTATGTTTATCATAAGTAACTACCAAGCGGTAGGGTGGGGGACACATACTATAAAACATTCCCAAACACGTGAGAGGAGGAAAATTGTCACTCTTGCATGACCACCAACAACATGAACATCAACTTCTTTAGGATTAACTCCTAAAACTTCTACCTATAAAGATATCAATGACTGATTGAAAATTTTTAAATAACAAAGCATTAGTCTAATTTCAACTTTTTTGCTTCTGTTTTGCTCTAATATTTGACTAAAAATAGTCGGAGGAAGTGTTTTCTCCTCATTTAGGAAGAATTCATGGTTATAATACATACAGATGAAATTGAATTGTAGTTTAACTCAGAAAGTCATGAATTTAAACTTGCAGCAAATAGTATAGTTCAGTTTAATGGTAGTCTGCTCATTCACTTGAACACATGGAAACTTGTCATTTGTCCAGATTTCTTCAAATTTCAGGCATGTTTGGGTTATTCCATTGAACATCACGATGAAGTAATTTTTTTTCCTTAATCATGTTAAGTTTGGTTGAATCCAATATATTAAACACGAGGTAAGTGTCAAACAATACTTATTGAGTCCAACAAACACACACCACAAAAGTATTGGCTCTCACAACATCAAGCATGGTAACTCCTAATAGCTTCTTTTGATCATACTAGTGGTAGCCCGTGCGATGCACGGAATGCGGTAATAATTTTGTATATAATAGCGTTGAAGGGTAAGAAGATTGCAAAGATGAAGAAAAAGACAAAAAGAGAGGGTTATGCTAACAAATATATTACACCTTAACTAAAAAAATATTGTTTTAAATCAGAACATCAATAAATCATTATTTAATCTAGTTGATTATTTAGGATTCAAATGTGACACTAAAACATATAAAATCTTACAAAAATAAAGAAAATATGAAATAAGTAATGTGCGAAATCTTCACATCGATATTAAGATCTTGCTATTACGACTTTATTTTTAGCTTTCATAAAATTCATGAGTTTAGAGAGATAACATTGACAAACGAAAAGTTCAATGACTAATGATAAATTTGACAATTGAAAAGTTTGATGACTAAATGGCAAATTTCAGGAACTTATGAAAGATAAATATTTCTTGAATTTGAAAGAATAAGAATCAAAGTGTACCTTATAATAGTAGAAAAATAATAGATAAATGAAATAAATGTGAAAAAAGAAAACCTCAATTGATGTCATTGATGATGTTTTATGAATAGTAGTATATGAATAATATTTTCTCTTAGCCTCTTTTAATTTAATATAAAAAATGTTAGAAGCACCTCGAGACTTACCCCCGAGGTGACCCCTCTTCACATGGAGGGGTGGAGCCCACTTGCGACAAGTGGGCTCCACCCCTCTATGTGTGGAGGGGGTCACGCCCCGAACTGCTTCTAGTATGATCCATTTAATATAGTTACGATAAGAAATATAGGACATCATAGGATATGGTAGGATAAATAAGTGTTGAAGCAATAATTGCATAAAATTCATGAATTTAGGGAGGTAAAATTGATAATTGAAAAGTTCGATGACTAAATGATAAAATTGATAGTTGAAAAGTTTGATGATTAAATGGCAAATTTTAGGAACTTATGAAAGATAAAAATGTCTTGAATTTGAAAGAATAAGGACCAAATTGTACCTTACAATAATAGAAAAATAAAAGATAAATGAAATAGTAAATATGGAAAAAAGAAAACCTCTTCTGATGTCATTATGATGTAATTGATGATGCCTTATAATAGTAGTATATGAATATTATTTTCTCTTAACCTCTTTTAATAGAGTTAAGAATAATAATTAGTTTAGTTAATTTTAATTATAATTAATAGTTATAAGTTAAGTTGAAAATATGATGACCTAATGACATCATACATGATATAAGCCTTATGAATAGTGATATTCCTTAGCCTCTTTTATACTAGTTAGGATTAGGATAGGATGTAATTGCTTTCTTGATGCAATTGGAATTGTTGAGTTTACGGGATTACTAATCGAGTTGACAATTGCATTAGGAAAGCTCTTTGCAATTCCTTCGCGAACGCTGGCAGGTATAATGATAATGTACATCCCTGTAGAGCATTCTCAAATTGCTTTTGTCTAAGAAAACCTTTCGCCTACAACTCAAAAACAAAGTTATGTTACCTTTCTGCAAAGAGGAAATGTGAAGCCTAATCCTATTCAGGAGAGCAATAAAAATCAAATAAATTGGAAACAAGCAAAGAAAATGTACAAATTTATACTGGTTCTTTTCAATATGCGTAGTTAAAGTCAATTTTCTTCTGCAGTTTTCCACTATAACAGAAAAAAAAAAAAAAAAAAGGTACAGGAGTTTTCTCACATCTCACACACAGTAAAAGGCCCCTTGAAAAAATCATTATATACCGGTTATATTAGGTCTATTTGCAGTGATAACATAAGATGATTAGACTCCACATAAGTAAGAGATGAGAATAGTAAGAGAAGGTTTTCGCGTATCGGTAGTTTTCCAATCCAATCGCTATGAAGTTCAAATCATGTGGCTTATATTAGTAGTGACTCCGGGGGTGTGAACGACATCGTAAAGATGAAGAACAGAGACTAATGGATGAAATTTTCATCGACAAAGAGAGGGGTTTGCTAATTCCTCTAGAAGCACCCAATATAGCAACTTTGAATCCGGATGCACCATCTTTTGCCTGTATTCAGCTTGCTTCAAAATAGAGTTCTCCTCCAGCTTCTGTTACGTGAGAAATTAAAAGTAAAGAATTGAAAATATGCAGATTGATATAAATTAGTCTAGTAATTTGGCTTATAGAATTTCAATGAATATATTAGCAGTAGCAAGAACTAAATAGAGTGCCAAATAAATTTTTGTGATATCAACTTCGTATTTATTGGAAACAAAGAAAAAAAATGTCATGTAGCCATGATTTGTCTTGGCATGTTCCATAAGGTGGGTTAAATAGCATTAGACAGTAATAAGGAAGAAAATAAGCTCAAATTAGATTAATAACACCGAACCAATAACCCTTGACTAAAGAAGATAAATGATCATATCAGCAGTATCAAGAACTGAGTAGTGTGTGGAAATAATTCAAGACTCAAGTAGTCAACTCTAAATTTTTTGAAAAAAAGATGAGGCGGCGAAAATGTGGATGTTGATGTTAAAGTTGATGTGATGGGTGAAACAAGGAGATTTTGCCACATATGATGTGTCTACCGTGTTAGATTCTTTGTACAAGTAGCAAAACTGTAACAAGATAATGTGATGTGTAAAAAAATAGAGTTACCCCACATGTGCCTTATATCAACTTGTATGTGAACTAACATGTACATATAGCAAGATTGGTAAAGTAATTGATTGATGTGGAAAATGAAATATTAAATATATAATTTCTATGGGAATCAAATTTTCTGAAACTTTATCTTTGCATCCTATTTCAGTGAATATACGTGTTTGTTGAGTGTTTTTTTAGCTAGATAAATTTGTCTTTGTTGAGTGTTTTTTTAGCTAGTCTCGCTGTCACAATGACCTGATTATGAGCAGTTTCTATTTCTTTCAGTGATTATGTCATGCAGCCATAGGGATGGCGAAGTACTCACGTTTCGTCCCGACCGTTCTCCGACGCTTATTCTTCCTCGATGCTGCTTCTTCTCCGACACTGCTCCGACTCGGCTCATTCTCAAACGCTGTAACTGTTACTCTGACGATGCTTTGGCTCGACTGCTGCAAAAACATGGTTCTGGACACAAGTTTCAGCTATTAAAACTCCGTTTGAAACTTTCATAAGGTACTGAATCTCCACTTTAGAAGCTAAAATGGTAGAAATCATTTTAACAGCTTGAAACAAACTCATTGCCATCAGAAACTCTCTCAACATCAATTGTAGTTAACTCTTGAATTCTGATGATTTTATCAATATACACATTGGTCTCCTTAGCACTAGCGGAAGTTTGATTGGAAGACTTAATGATCTTGGATGCATCCGAGTTCTCCACTCCACTGGAAATTGCATCACAAGGATAAATTGAGATTACAAAGGAATGCAAAATGAGGCAGCACAGTAATTATCTATCTAAAAAGGTTGAACTCCAATGCGATAATCAATTAACATTAGTGAAGAACTAATTTTAGCAAATAAGAGTACCATGGAGTGGTCTCTTCAGGTTCAAGTTGTGTTGTTGCATCTTTTTCATGCCGCCTCCTTTTATTACTGTGTCTTTGCTCGAGCACTGCATGAGCACACATTTTGAGCCACAAAAGAGGAGTAGAGAGGTGAAGATGACTGATTTGACTGTTTTGTACGGGGAACATCACGCCCAACTGCTTGATATCTAGTTCTCTAAACTCCCAAGCCCGCCTCTTGGCATCGAGGTCTTCTTCCACTAATTTACGCTTTGCTTCCAATTCTACCTCAATTGAAGACTTCCTTGTTAATGTAGCTTCTTGATTTGCCATTACTTGGTGAATATTATCCTGCATATGTATAAGGGAGTCAAATAAGATAAGGACGACACAAGAAAATCGAAATCTATTCTTCCCTTTTAATAATTAATAACTCACAGTTTTTTTACTTGCTAGTTTTTCTCGTGAAATTTGTAATTCTTCATCTTTCTTGAGAAGGTCACATTCTCTTTTAATGGCAGCCTACAAGTACAAAAAGGACTTATGACAAACAACTAATACAGGTTGAAAACTACCCACTACTTTTATAATCCACTACTTCAGTAACTGTGTGAAAATGAAAAAAATATACAACCAAAAAAAACTGGCCAATTAAAATGTCAATTGAGATTCTGAGAGGGAAAAAATTCCAAAGTCTCAGTTGACTTTATATATTTACTAGTTTCACACCCGCACAATGCACGAACATATTTCATTGACAAATTATAATACAATGACGAAAATGGGAGAGAAAATCAATAAAAAGTAACAACAACAAGTGCTAATTTAAATAATAATAATAATTCTCTTATAAGAGTATTTGTAACATTTGTTGGATTACCACTAATAGATGTATTCTTATGCATGGGTATAAAAAAACTATACATGTGAAACCTACTTATACAAACACTACAAATGATGAGAAGTTAGGAGGTTAGTTATAGCTTGAATGCTAAAAAAGTTAATAGTAAAAACAGGCAAAACTCTAGAATTGATGTCACTCAGATTTGATCCAATCTCAAGCCAAGTATGTAATACACTCTAACAAAAAATTCATCAAACACATAATGTGCTATCTAATTTACCCTGATATTCCAACAATACTTCCTAGCCGGAAAAAGAAGTATGATTTAGATCCTCAAATAGAGTATTTACAAAAGCTGCACTTTTTATGCTACATGAATCGATTTGAAGTAACAATAAACTTGAACATAAATTGAAACAAAACAAAAAAGAAGTAAAAAAATTGTGAAATACTCCAAAAATTAGAACATGAGAGAAAAGAGGTATACCTGCAGAATCCACTTAATGGATCACTTCCAACACTACCATCCATGTCTATACTTCAAGCGGGGCCTCCAACGGGTTGACCCCCAAGCTTGGCCAAGGCCACCAAGATATTTGAAATAGATCCACCTACAGCAGCCTTGTGGCAACATCCATCTGTTGCCTGTGAAACTCTACCTTTGCATTCATAATAACTCATTACCTTCCTAGTATTCTCTAAATCACGTCTATCCAAAAATTCATCATAAAGTCGACCTGCCATCATGAAATCAGAAAAGTAATTCATTTGATTCCCATAAATCACATTCATGTATATAAAATAGAAAAAAACCCGAGTTAAAAATGCCAATTATTGAAACCGCCTCAACTGACAAATAGAAGGACCCCAATGGTAAAAGACAATAAACTTTAAACAACATAATGTTCCACAACTGATCAAGACATTTTAAAAAAAAAAACATTGGAGGCAAACCTCTCGATGAACCTTTTTACACACCCATACATTCTAATAGAAATGAACCTCGAGGAAAGAGAACATATATAATAATCTCTCACACCACCATGTTACATTCAATGCAGCTCGAATAGCCACTGTTGAAACCCTTCTTAATATGTACATCTGCAAGGAAGCAGGGTAGAAAGAAAAACAAATTACAAATTTTGAAATAGTAAGATCTAACAGTCTAAAATTTTTTACCTTGATTAATTAGTAAAATGTATTACTATAAGCTTTTGGCATCTACCCGTGGTCTAAAATCTGCCATTGACTTGAGAGCAGGTGTAAGAAACACTTGCTCAATTATTGGCTGTGTCTGCAAAGTAGGCTTGCCCAACCATGAGTTCTCTGCATTAGAACCTTCCTCTAGTACTAATGTGGTCAATACTAGAGCCATGAGTTTGATGGAGAAAGAGAAAGCACAGAGGAGATCTAGAATCATTCAGGATATACATCTGTATTTTGACATTTATCCCGTTTTTCTTAGATGAAATGAACAAATACAATTAAGCTTGATTTTCAGAAATACTGGGTGACTCTTAGAAGTTTATTCAGGCTTAATCTTATGGTATATAATTTTCGAATAAATTATGCTAATCATATTCAGACTTTTAGAAGATTTCTCTGCATTAGCACCATACTCTAGTACTATTTGTGGTCAATATTAGAACCTACCTACCCCTTTCCCCCTACAAAAAAAATAAGAATAAAAGTATTGTTAACAATATAGGCAGATATAGTATAGTACTTATCCTAATCCAAAATTTCCTAACAAAAATTAAAAGTTAATAATGATTGACCAATCTTCTTTCTATGAGCAAAAAATAGCACCTATAAACATGACAACAACACTGAAGGGACAAAGAATTATATACAAGTGCTCTGCATCATGTAATTATCAACTCTAAGGCCATTCCGCCTGTTGTGCAAACAGTCGCCAAGTGTGAATCTGTTCTGCGAAAGTTTTGCTAAAGAATAGATACATTTAATATTACAGAACAACGCCCATGTGTCTTCACCATCCATAGTTGACTATAACCTAACTATTATTTTACACAATCTAGAAGCTTCGAAGAACGGGCATTTGCTCTACTTACTCTTCCCTCTTCAGGCTCTCGAATATAGACAGGAGATGTACTTCAAGGCAGGCAGGTAGTAAAGGCGAGCGCATAGGCAGAAGATAGGAATTCAAATCAAATTGCAGCTTCCAGTGGTATTTGACACGCACATGTTTTCCCCTCGTGTACTATTTTCTAAGATATCATGACAAGAATCAAACGTGCAATTTTTTTGGAAGTTCACGAGATTTCACCTCATACAGCCAATAGTACATAACATAAAACGGAAAAATAAATTTCAACCAAAAAATATGAAATTGAATCAACAAATATGAAGTAGCACTTTAGCAGACAAATTCTTCGAATACCAGTTAACCAATTGGAGTTTTAATTGAAAATTAGACCAATAAGTTAAAACAAATTTACCAGTTGAGAATTGGGATTTTCTGTTTTGTTCAGGTTTTCTTATCTGCAAATACAAGAATACTTGCACATCATCAACATATAAATGTCAACTACGTGTCATCAAGATTGAAACATTAAAGAAGAATAAAATTTTGAGATTTGAGGGGTTGAAAGGTATGATTTAGGCCGGCTTTTTTAGAGGGGTTTGGAGAGTAGAGACAGCAAGGAATAGTTAATCCTGCCAAAATTTCTGGGAGAGAGATGCGGAGAAGAGATGATGCAAGACTCAATTACCCCCACCACCTACAGCTCGCGGCGCTTCTTACGACAGCGCTTCCTAAGAATGACTCTTCAAAATCAACTTCTTCATCTTCCCCCTGTAGAAAAACCTCTTGATTGAGTTGAATATTTTTTCATTAAAGACAGTAAATGGAAAGCAGAAGGGCCTGTGCAATTGTTGGAGTGAAGGGATGGCAATAAAACCACGAATCCACTACCCGACACACAAATGGATACAAATTACCCGTCCAAAGGGATTTATGAATAGGTCACGAGTATAAATTTAGAAACTCGATATGGATATAAATAGGGTATGGATACCGTGGAAAAACTCATATTCAATCCATATATTCATTAATTTTTTTAAAAAAATATTATTGTATTTAAATTTTAACAGTATATAATTTTGAATAAGTGAATTCTTTGATATTTGCTTATTTTTGTACAATTGAGGTCTATTTAATTTTGGATAATAAATGTTGTTATACTTTTACTTCATTTTGATATTTTAATGTTACGCAGGGATTGTTAATTAGTATATTACATGTGAAATTTATGAAAAATTTATAATTAGATACTTATATTATTTTTGAACAAGTATTCTATATATACACACTCACATTATCAATGCCAAAAAAATAAAAATAAAAATAAATATTAAAATTAGAATACGTAACGGATTTTAAATGGGTAAAAAAGTATATCCGCACCCTACCTTTATCCTACCTACACCCAACCCGCCACTCTTAAGTCGGTATATGAGTAGGGTATAGGTATTATAAATATCTAGTGGATAGAATATTAATTTTCTAAATTCGATCCATACCCTATTCATTGCCATTTCTAAATTGACAGTGAATTGAAAGGGGGGAACTTTTTTAACTTCCCAGTGGTTGATTAATAAAATTGCTTTAAAAATTAAAAAACTAATAGAGAAAAGGGAATGTGGTAACTGATAAGTTCCTAAGTAGCTAGTTTTCGTGTCAACTGAGATTCTAGAAGGAAAAAAAAAATCAGAATCTCAATTGGCTTTATATATATATATATATATGACAAAAAATTATATATTTTTTGTCTTGTGTATTTTTTTATTAAAAAATATCTTTATTTCTTCTCCCATGCTCTATTTACATATACAAAAATTAATTATGAATTTTTTCCATCCATTCATAAATAATAAATTTGACAAAAAGAAAACTAATAAAATAACAATAATTACAAAAAATAAAATCACCAATCAAACGTATAAAGTAGAACTATTAAAAAGTAAATATAAAGAAATGAAAGTATAATCAAATGAGCAAATTGTAAAGAGAATAATATAAATAGGATATTGAAAAGATCTCAATCATTAATAATGAGAATAGGTAGTTATACAAGCTAACCTAACTAACTAACTAATATTTAAATATAGATTACAAAGGATAAATTACAATGAAACAAATAAAAACAAATTACAATTAAATAAAAGGAATAATATAATTAATTCTCAATACGCCCCCTCAAAATGGAGGACGGATGAACGTCAATCTTGACACAAATTGCACCAAGTTGTGTGCTTGGAAGAGGCTTGATTAGAGCATCATCCAATCGGTCTGAGGATGAGATATGAATAACACGTAAGTCACTAGCTTGGACTTTTTCCCGGACAAAGTGAAAGTCCAAGGCTATGTGCTTCATTCTTGAATGAAAAACAAGATTGGCACATAGGTATGTTGCCAAAAGTATCCCATGTCTATCCATTATTGACCCAGATGTCAATCTTATCTTCGAAACAGACGCGTCAAACATAGGGTTCGGTGGAGTCTTAAAACAGATTCCAAAAGGGTCAAATCAAGAACAATTAGTCTGTTACTATTCAGATGTTTGAACCGGTCCTCAAATTAACTATTCAACAGTTAAAAAAGAAATTCTTTCAATAGTTCTTTGTGTTTTAAAAATTCAAGATGACTTAATTAATAAATCATTTATTTTAAAAACCGATTGTAAAGCATCCAAGGACGTTTTACAAAAGGACGTCAAAAATCTTGTTTCAAAACATATTTTTGCAAGATGGAAGCCTATTTCGTCGGGTTTTGATTTCAAAATTCTATATATTCAAGGTAAAACAATTTTTTGGTAGACTTCCTCATAAGAGAATTTCTTACGAAAAAGAAAGAAATTTTGAGTGAAAGTAAGGCCACCACAAAAAATAGTTCGAAAGAAAAGTGCCAACATAGATTGGTACAACAAAGTCCTTGAAGATATGGCTTCCTCCATGGCCACTTCCTTAAAAAACAAAAACAAGGGCAAACAGACTGCCCTAACTTCAATCGAAACTTTTGTACAAAATTCCAGCAAAAATACCTCCTCTTCAAACGCCTCGTACCTTTCAATTACAAATAATTTTTCAATTCTTGAAAAAATTCCTCAAACTCAGAGAAGTCAGGACCTTCAAACTTCAAAAAGGCCGTTCAAACTGGTTCGGGAAAACTTCCAGAAATCAACAAAAATCCTTTTCAATATTTCATAAAAAATGACTGCTACTCTGTCCTCAATATGGAACCCTCATGGATTGAGAAATACTCTGACTTAAACGAATGTTTATAAGATATTTTCCCTCAAAATTTCTAGTTTCTTCCAACTACCCTTCAAAAATCTCTTGAGTTTTATGAGAAGATCCTTCTCAAGATAGGATATGCGATTATTACTCATACTCAAAAATAAGCAAAATCCTAAACATATTGATTTTTCAAAAATTTCAATTTGCAAGGTTTTATCTTATGAAGACTGGGGACAAAAACCTTGGACTGAGAAAAAGATGAACCTTGCAAAAGGTGAAAATTTCTCTTCTCATTTTAACTATTTGGATTATCAAGATGCCTGGTTTAATATTTTCTTCTTTGGACCAGTTAATCATTCTTGGTTTATCTTTTTTCATCAAAATTGTCAAAATATTTTTCCTAAATAGTTTCAAAATTGGTTCAAATATTTTGGACTTGAAGAAAACATCTTCATAGTCTCTCTTCAAGGTTTGAATCACTTCAAAAATGAGGTAAAAGAATTTCTTAAGCCTCAAGAAAATATTCTTTTTCAATTTACTTTCAATTTTAAAGTCTCATGGATTCTCTGTTGGGACTTTTTCCTGGTTCAAGATGCAAACAATTCCTTCACTCCAAAAAGGATTGTTATGAGATTCAAAATTAAATGGTGGTCAAGTTTGCATGAAACAAATTGATGTCCCAAGGCAGTTCAATCTTGGATCAATTTAAAATCAAATGAAGGACAACCATAAAAAAGCTTCAAGATAACCTTGCTAATTTCCTTGGTGAAAAGAGCAGGCTATTGGAACTTCTTGCAAAATACACCAGTTATGAAGAAATGGCAATTTTAGTTGAAAAAATTGCTGCCCTTACGGAAAACGCTTCTTCAGTTCAAGATTCCTCAGAAGCCAGCTCAAAAGCAGATTTTGACGATGATTTCTATAAAAATGAAGACGACTGCTTCGGGGTTCATCTGGACGAATCCCTTCAAGAGATTTTCAGAAGACCAAATAACTATATGGACGTAGTTTCCTTGATGACCTCAGAGAATATCGCATTCAAAATCAAAAGAATTTTTATTCAATAATTGCCAGCTCAAAAGAAATGTCAACATTTGTCAGATGTGATCTAATCTCCTTTCAAACTTTCGGTGGAGTGGAAGACAAGCTTTTGGAAAAACTGCAGACAACAACTGTTCAATCATCGACTTTCAAGGCTCAATCAAGTGTTCAAGATTCCTACTTTTTGGAAAGTAGTTGACAATACATTGTTCAATCAGAAACTTTGCAGCTTCAATTTACTTTTTTAGATTTCTTTCAATGTAACTTTTCATTATAAATTTCAAGTTTCATTTCATTGTAAGACAGATTTATCCAAGTGATAAAGTCTCTACACGTTCAAATTTCCTTGTATTCAAAATCTTGTATTCAATATATATATAAACTTTTACCAAACAAAGGCTAAATTATTAATAACCAACTTGTAAAAAAAATGTGATATTTTTTTAGGTAAAATATATGTTTGAAAAGTGATTTAGTGAAATGTGTGGTCAAAAAGTGATTTAAAGAAATGAGTTGTTTATAAACAAATTTATAAAAATTTTACCAAATGGAAGCTTATAGTAATTGTTGACGACTTGTAAGCACCCCAATTGCATAACAACGTCAACATAATTGTCATGCCCTTGGGGTGCTTACAGGTCGTCAATAGTAATCATTTAAGAATAGATTTGATAGATGCACATAACTCTCCTATAGAGCAATTAGAACAGAAAGATCCATTTTGAATCCACGGATATTATATACAAGTTTAATACTCTAATATTAGTCTGGTTGATGTCTTGTCCACTATTCCACCATCGTAGGAGATTCGAACAATGTCTTGTGATAGGCGATTTCTACTGCAACTAGTTCTTGTTCTCCCAAGATTTACATCAGTCCTACGAAGTTCTATCCAACTCTTGGATGCATTGCTCATTGCTTGCTAACAAATAAGACATTTTTTCCCGAAAGATTTACACTTTATCATCATTAACTGCGCAGGAGTAATAATCGAACAAACATAGTTAATCTTCACTCTCGTGTATGATCAACCACATATCTTCTCCATATCTAGAGTGCTTAACTCTTGAAAAGTAATTTCACATCATTTCAAATCAATATCGAGAGGGAATGTCTGCAAATGACACATCTAAACTCGAATAAGTGGCAACTGTAAACAATGTGACATTTATCGCTCTCATAAATGACTGTGAAATTCATTCTCTTCGAAAAATCATGTAATATGATATCATCCCGAACGATGTAACTCGTTCTAGAGTATCTATCCTCAGTGGAGATAACATTGCAGTACATCTTTCCCGTTAGGTCTTCTTGAAATTGTTTGGATTTTGAAATTGTTTAAACATCTTGGAAATGTTTCTCAAAATTAAACATAGTCGCACAAGGGACCATCTGAGAATACGACTTAAAATCTACTTGGAACTCTTTCTCAACTTTACATCTCAACGCCCTTTCATACTGTTCAACAAACTGCTTCAAGGAGGTTTAGAATGGACATACCCATCAAAGAATGCATTTATACTATCACTTCGTTGTGTGGTTGACATCCCAGCCCAAAAACTAGTTCTCAAAAATCATGGTACCCAACATTCTCTCTCTCGGTACAGGCCTGACAACGAATTGTGTTCATGCTGAACATGCATATCAAGCATTGATTTCTAACCATTTTCAAACTCCTTTGGAATTTGGGATTCGTATACCACTTCATGTGGGTGATAACCAAAGTTTTCAGGTAATTTCTTCAATATATGCTACAAACATCACTTATGCTTAGAATTTGGAAACATAGTTTGGATTGCATTTTACATAGCCCTATCCTGATAAGTGCCAATGCTAATCCATCCATACACTCAAGTCAAGTTCTAAACATCCAAACAAACGTCTCGGTGTCCTAATTGGATATTAGACCACAAACAAGCAATTTTGACTGCTCATGATTGTTCACACCAACAATTGGGGCAAACTGCATGTCATACCTATTCGTCAAATAAGTGGTATCGAATGTGACAACATCTCAAAACTCTGTGTACACCAGTCTGTACCTATTATCTACCCAGAAAACATTCTTCAAACAAGATTCATTGTCCAAATCAACACTGAAGAAGAATCCATGGCAATTTGTTTGCATTTTCAAAAAATAAGATTGTATTGCAATTGCATCACCTTCTTCGAGTCTTAATAGCTAACCTTATAAATTTAGTTTTTGCAATCATTTTCAATAAACGTGAGCTCCTCGTATCAACCCACTTCGACAAACACCGAGTTGAAATTTCTGTGCATCGGAATTTCAGCTATGACGTTTACTTCAAGCCTACGTTTCACTTGGTCATTAAGCTAGCGATTACATCGATACAACCTCGATTTTGTTGGACTTGTAAAACTCTGGTAACATCCCATGTGCCTGAAACATGTTAGCAAATTATAATCTTAGCCTTACATCTAGTTTGAATTATCGCGTGAGGATTCAAAGAATTGCTTGTACTAACACTATTTCTTTCTCAATTGCAAGCGAATATGGCATTTGTCAAAACCTCAACTGAGCTTTTTTTTTTTTTTTTTCATTTCTTTTCCATATAGGGAACCCCACATTTAAAGAATAACGCATGTAGAACTCAAAACCCTCTTCATAACATGTGAAATACATCCAACTTCCGAGGTAATCTCGGTAGCCTCACTGTAATTTTTTCGTTCACTTCAACCTAATTATCTAGCATTATCTGATCAATTTCCACACTATTGTCATCTGCGAGTACTTCATTATCATCGTAGATTGGAGTTTGATTTACTGCTCATAGTTTCCAATTTTTTATACAATTTAAAAATCAGAAAGAAAAGTCTCTAATAGCGGCCTTTCAAAGCAGTTGATCATGGTTGTAAGGTGGGCTTTATCAAGGGCATTCTTCTTCTACTTATTTTGTATGCCCCTTCTTCCCCAACTGATTTGACAAATATCTAAAAAAAACTTCACATGTGAGTTCTTTCAATAGTTTGACCTCACATTTATTGATTAAACACAACAAAGCCGGATCTACAATTCACAAGTATGCAAAATCGAAAATCTCTGCCACATTTACTCTAAAATAATATCATGAACACAAATATTATCTAACATAAATTAAACACAGAAATCAAGCATTCGAATTTAGATTATTATTCCACCTTCTAGAAACTGGTTCAGCTCATTTAACCATATTATTGGGTTCAGGGCTTTACAAATATAATACGAACAAGAAATGGAGGTAATACTCTTACCACCGTCTGACATTGATGTAAAATAAGAACTTGTTCGGTGGGAAGAAGATGTCGATGCAGTGTTGGGTGTGAGTCGGTCCCGTGGTTGACGTCGGCTGGTGTGTCCTCAGTCATGGTCACGTGGAATGTGCTGGTGTTACGACTGCAGCAGGAGTCATCGACGATTTCTGTGGATGACAATGAGTCGAGTTCGAGACGGGTTAGGACTGCCCCACCTGGACCCGTGAGATCTCGAAGCGGGTTAGGTTGGGTCGACTTTCAAGCCCCATTTATAGTTTTAATTATTTTTAACTTTTTTTTAATTATTTTCTATTTTTTTAATAGGATAAAAAGTAAGAAATAATTAATAAAAGTTTTTTGCAAGTCCGTGGGATGGAGGATTCGTCTCGAACCTGATTGTTGAGGATGGGGCCATGATAGGAACGGGTCCCACGAATTTCAAGTTTGACACATTTTTTTTTTTGCTTGAGAGTAGCATTAGTGATTTGAAATATATTACTTGTACAACTTTATCAGACTTATGGTTGACAATTATGAGGAGACAAATTATTATGTGTTAATTATGGAAATGATATGATTATTAGTTAATAAGATTGTACCACGTCGTGAATTGTTAATCATAGTTGTCAAAGATAACTATACAAGTACATTACTCTACAGGCCTGTTCCGTTGCTTACGGTGGGCAACACCACCACAGGAAATTGTCAAGTATATCATTTAAAGATTAATTGAATATTTAACATATTTTCATTAATAGGATTGTACCACGTCGTGAATTGTCAATCATAGTTGTCAAAGATAACTATACAAGTACATTACTCTACATGCATGTTCCGTTGCTTACGGTGGGCACCATCACCACAGGAAACTGTCAAGTATCTCATTTAAAGATTAATTGAATATTTAATATATTTTCATTAGATGGTGGTCAACATAATGTTCACATTGTGGACAACGTAGCAATTTCACGTTACTCTAATGATTTTTAGGTACAAATCAATTCAAACCATAATAAGATCGATCAGAATCAGCAATTACAATGAGTCTTACAGTTACACCCCCAAATGCTATATTTCTTCCTCCCTCTCACTCTCACTCTCACTCTCATTCCCCTAAACCCCTGTTCTTCCTTGGTAGTTTCTCCTCTTCAAACAAGAATCTCAGAAGCACAGGTCTCTCTCTCTTTCCCTATTATGTAAATTTATTCTGTTCTCATTCAAATGTATAAGCCAATAATTCAAGATCGTATTTATTTTCATTTGCTTAACCCTTCAATTGATCTAAATTTCCGCTAAGAAAGGGGAAAATGATAGAGATAAAAACCAGTGACCTGATTTTATCTATGATGTTTAAATTAATGAAATATATAAAAAAATAATTTCAATTGATACTGTAACACGATCACTCTTTCAATCAAAAAATAGAAGTATCTGTAGTTTCAATTTTTCTTTGTTTCGGTTCAAAGATGTTAAAATAAAACCAATATTTTTGAATTCATGAAAAAATGAAAATAAAGTAAACCCAGGATTTTGTTTATCTTAATATTAATTGAAAATATTGAAAAAAGCAATTAATCCCAGATTTTACTTCTCACTTCTTTACCTGCATGGATATTGGGTAAGCACTATTTTCTTTTGGCTCTAGCAAATTTTTGTGTAAATGGGTTGATTGAATTTGTAAAAGTTCGTTTTGCAGGAAGAAAGTTTTTACCTTTGCACTATCAAAACCAAGAAGTGAGCATAGAATCTTTGGATTTGAAGGTTCAATATCCCGAAATGAGTAAGAATCTTTATGCAGATATAGAGCCATACAATACTGGTTTTTTGAAGGTTTCAGATATCCACAATCTTTATTATGAAGAGTCAGGAAATCCTAGTGGATATGTGAGTTATCTTTATCTTTCTGCTTGGGGGCATATAAGCTCTATAATTAGTTTTTATTTTAAGTTCATACATTAGTGTATTTATATTAGTTGACCAAATTGCAGCAGTGTATTTTTATTAGTTGGCCAAATTGCGGCCTTTCTATATTTGTTTAATTTAAGATTTGCAGCTTTGTTATGTTAACTCTGGAAGTTTGGACTTTCTTAGTCAATTCGTGACAAGGGCACTGATTTGTGAAATGATAATACACTATTCAATCTTAAAATACGAGTTCAAATAGATTTTTCATGCAAGCAAGAATGCCTTAGGTTAGATAATATTTTTCGTCCTTGTTCGTAATTCTAGTGGAACTTTCTCTTATTACTTGTCTGATTGTAGAATTGGTTTGATAGGGATCACTAACAGTAAATATTGTAATCAAGGACTGAAATTTGTGGCAATAATTGGCCTTCTCCCATTTTTGTTTTGTTTACCATCTTAAATAAAGCTTATGATAGAGTTCCCAAGGAAATGCTATGGTGGGAAGTAGAGAGGTCTATTAGACATATCAATATTATATGTCTGATGGAGCTGTCCTAGTTAAATGTAGGACTTTTATCAAGGACCTAGTTATGCCTTAGTCCTCAGTTCATGTGCTATTCATTTTTTTATTCTTTTTATTGTATTTTTAATTTTAATGATGCAGCCAGTAGTTTTTATCCATGGAGGACCAGGAGGTGGAACTTTACCTAGTAATCGGAAATTTTTTGATCCTGAGTTTTACAGGATAATTCTATTTGATCAGGTTAACTATCTAAATTGATTTTCTTATGATGAAGCTGTAGTAATGCACATAATCACAAAAAAAAAAAAAAAATTGTTTCTTTCCAGCGAGGTGCAGGTAAAAGTACACCGCATGCATGCTTGGTGGAGAATACAACATGGAATCTTATTGAGGATATTGAAAAGCTAAGGGAACACTTGGAAATTCCAGAATGGCAGGTTGAAACTTTTCTGCTCAACAAGTTTGGTAATTCTACATATTGTCTCTTATCATTGTCGTTTTGTAGGTTTTTGGCGGTTCATGGGGAAGCACACTTGCTCTTGCCTATAGCCAATCACATCCAGACAAGGTTTTTCATTTATCTTGTTCTTATATTTCTCTTTGGAGAATTTAAAACTCTTATCATTCCAGTTCATCAAGGATAAATTTTCAATCATCTTTCATTCAAGGTCACAGGCATGGTCCTGAGAGGGATTTTTCTACTGCGCCAGAAAGAAATTGATTGGTTTTATGAGGGTGATGCAGCTACTTTATTCCCTGATGGTATTTTTCATTTTATTTTTCCTTGTAAAATATCCCAGGCTTACCCTGAATTGACGGGCTTACACTGAAAGGATTGATCAATTTGAGTTTGAATGACAGAAATGGAGGATTTATATAGATTAGAGTTAGCAGAATACACATTTTCCTAAAACCCTTTTGCAATGAAATTATAAATGTCTCCTTAGTTATAATAAGATTAAAATGGATTTGTTAAATCCATATTTAAGTTGACAAAAATGTAGACCTATTAATCTTCTTACTTGTAATTAGCTTAAAATTGGGTTCTTAAATCCATATTTAAGTTGACGAATTTGTGAAAAGCTAATTTGTTCTGGTGTTAAGTCCTTTTTGAGTACTTCCAACATGTTATTTCGAAAAAATGGACCAAATCCACGTTGATGGATTTCCAATGTATCCAAAGATACCCTTACGAGATGTACACACACACACATTACACACACACACACATATATGTATATATGTATATATTATTTTCTTACTTCAAAGTGAGAAAATATTAACAGATCCGAAAATATTTAAAAAGATTACTTAAAAAATAACTTTTTCTTACTTTGAAGCTTAGTAAAACATGTTCGTAGTCTATTTAGTTACATTGTAGTTCTTAAATTCTACCCGACTGTTGTTTGGTAGTGAAAATACTTGTTAATTGGAAATCTGTGTAGAAATAAGTTATTATTGAGTAAATTGACTCGGTATTTTCTTTTTGCTCATTGGATTTTGCTGGGGTTTTACATCTAAGCAGCTGAGTGTGTATTTCTTTTCCTTTTTCTTACTTTGAAGCTTAGTAAAACATGCTCGTAGTCTATTTAGTTACATTGTAGTTCTTAAATTCTACCCGACTGTTGTTTGGTAGTGAAAATACTTGTTAATTGGAAATCTGTTTAGAAATAAGTTATTATTGAGTAAATTGATTCGGTATTTTCTTTTTGCTCATTGGATTTTGATGGAGTCTTACATCTAAGCAGCTGAGTGTGTATTTCTTTTCCATTGCAGCCTGGGAGCCATTTAGAGATCTTATTCCAGAAAATGAGAGGGGATGTTTTGTTAAGGCCTATCACAAGAGGTTAAACTCTGATGACAAGGAAACACAAGTAAGATTTTTAACCTGATTCATACTTTTTTTTTTTTTTCCTCTGTTAAACTTTCTCATATGCCTCTTCTAGCATTGGACATGCTCATCCACCCAAGAAAAAAAAACGAAAAATGAGATTCTTTTACTTCTACTACTACTACTCAAGGTTTTATTCTGGATATCTTGATATCATGAACTTTTGTACTTCTCATTATGAGATTTTTAAAAAGTATCAAGGAGTGCTAATTATTGAGTTTTGGCCTCTTCAAATAGTCAAGAAAACTTGCATTCATATGCTTTCAATTTGCATTGTCCCACGAGTATGTGGAAATGTCCTTGTTGCTTGTTCGTCCAGGAATATGTGCATATAGTTTCCCATCAGAAAATTAAATATTTAGGGTAGCGACTTTGAAAAACTAGTAGTTTACTTGCTATTGATGACAGAATTAGGCGGCATTACTGGTTTAGCTATTCTGCAGACTATAGAGTAGAATTGAAGTGCTAGGTATCATGGGAATCCTGCAACCAAGACTTCTCAATTGGCATCTTTGTGTCTTTCAGAGTGATTGAACACATTTTGGAAAATACTGCATTATATAACTTATCTTTATTCTTAAATCCTATCTAGTCCAACCGAATAAACCAAGCACGTAAATAATTTATCTTATTTAACATATTTTTGTGTGTTTTGGCAATTCTTTGTTTTCCTAAATCCCTTGGATGTTCAGTATGCAGCTTCTAGGGCATGGACAAAATGGGAAATGATGACTGCCCATCTTATCCCAGATGAAGTTACAATACAGAAAGGGGACGACGATGAATTTTGCTTGGTAAGTTAGTAACCGAAAGGAGTTGATTTTCATAAATTTGAGAACCGAGAAATTTCTGTCTTGCTTCTGTAAAATGTTTAGTTAGGATGAACTTTGCAGATTGTTCAAACACCACATAGCTGACCTTTTAATGTTAAAAATCAATACAAGAAAATATATGAATATTTACCATTTTTATCAATGTTTGCCCGCTGAGCACTGCAAGTCCAGATCCAATAGGTCCTGGCAAAGAAAATTTGTTAAACTTACTCTTCATCTAGAAACATTGGCGGCCTTATGAAATGTCACAATATTTTTTCAACACTCATCAAAGCATGGACGGAGCTAAGGGGGGTCCTGGTGGGGTCCAGGACCCCCCAATTTTCTTAGGATAATTTTTTTTTTTTTTTTTTAGTTTTTTATTTAGCTTTTAGGCTCTATTTTAAATGTTTTGAAATGTGTTGATATATCTAATAGTAAAGTACAAGAACTCGTAAGGAAATATCATAATAAAGTATTAAAAAAATCTCATCAGTGTTATTTTGTTTTAGCATTTTTGTACATTTAAATACGGGACCCCCAAACCCAAAAAATTTGGCTCCGTCGAAAGGAAAGAATATTTTTTTCACATATCAAACAATGCTGTCTAGATTATTATATTTTCCTTGCAATGCCACTTAAACACATTGGAAGCCAAGGAATCTTGACTGCAAAAGTGTTGTTTAGTGGAGCATCCACTTTGGTGGCCTTGAACTTATTCCCTAGTTCTAGCTTAAAGCATAGATAAATATTGACATGTTATTACATATCATAAAATGCATTTATTATGTTTCATGCAGGCATTTGCAAGGATTGAGAATCATTACTTCATCAACAAAGGGTTTTTTCCTTCCGACTCATTCTTGTTAGATAACATTGAAAAGATAAAGCATATCAACACTGTAATTGTTCAGGTACATGGACCCTTCTCATGATTGTACCATAAATAACTGGCATATATGAACTCTTTTATGCATTGTTTGTTTAAGGAAAAAGTATATGATGTGTGACTGTCATGCAATCTGGAAAAAAAATACTTGATAAATTATGGATTTAGTTAGAATTAGTGGTGGGTTAATGATTTAGTTAGAATTAGGGGTGGGCATTAACCCACCCAACCCGTCCAACCCAACCCGATTTGTTTGGGTTGGTTTTTGATGAAAATCGGGTTGGGTTGGGTTGGGTTCTACCAAAAAAAAAATTTGGTCTGGTCGGTTTGGGTTGGGTGAAAAAACCGACCCGACCCGACCCAACAAGATTTTTGAAAAAATATGACCATTTAAATTTCAAGAATCTCAATCACATTTTATAATTTGGATGAAATTCAAATATGGTTTCAACATATTTAGTTTTATTAGCAAGTATTCAATTTATTATATTTGAGCTTATTGTATTGTACATAATTGATTTGAGTTGATAGTTGATTTATGGGCTTAGTTTTTTTAATTTCAAGATTTTTTGTTAATTGGACCAAAGCCTAAACCACCCAACCGAAATTTAATTGGGTTGAGTTGGGTTGGGTTAGAACTCATACTTGGGTTGGGTTGGGCAAAAAACAGACCAAACCCACGCCCACCCCTAGTTAGAATTGTGTGAGAAAAAGAGCCCATATTTCTGAGGTGTGGGTGTCAGTTGAGAAATGGTGGTTGCAAGATCCAAGCCATTAAATATAATAAAACTGACAAGCACATGCCCAATTTTTTCAACAAGATTCACTTAAGCACTTGCTCTTTTGTATTATTGCTTAAAGCTTATTTTTAATACTTTCTTCATATCATAACCATTGTAAGCCCCTATTTGGTACAAAATATAACATAGATTTTAATCGAAGTCAAAGTCAACAACCAAACTCAACCACATATTTTATAGGACCCACAATTTTCAACCATACATTTCATTAACCTTTATAAAAAATGTACTTAAAATTTGATTTAATCTCCACCAAACAAGGGTTAAATGTGTCATTGGTGTGCATGTAGCTTAAAGTATGTTCCAGAGAATAAAATTTATAATTGCAAGAAGTCATTCTCTTTTTGATGAAACTAGAAGTCTATTCCAGGTGCAACAAGATTACAAATTAAATTAAATTGAGTTAGGGTAGATTTTATTGGTCGTTATTTTAACTATGTTGTTTTAACAGTTGTTATTTAGTAGTTCATCTAGATTCAAGTTATTTTACCTTATAAACGGGTAACTATGTTTTGTATTTCATTAAAATAACGTTATTCTTACTATTGAATCAAGATATTGATTTTTCTCCACCTGTCCTAAATTCTTCTTAATTTCTTAATTTTTGGTCTATTTGTGTTACATTCTGCATCATTTTCATCTTGTGCAGGGAAGGTATGATGTTTGCTGCCCCATGATGTCTGCCTGGGATCTTCACAAAGTTTGGCCAGAGGCTGATTTCATAGTAAGTAACTGTTAATTATGTTTTATGACAAAATATTCCTCCATAATATTGATTTACTAAGAAAAGTATGTTAAGCTTAGTTTAATAAAGATAGTTCCTTTACCGGTCAATTTTGAAAATTACTGTTACTTGTTTAATAGTAAGGTAAGACTTACTTTCGAGATAAAACGTTTTCATTAAAAAAGAAAAAATAAGTACAACATGTTTGGTTACTAAAATATGCTTAAAAGTAACTTTTACTTTTTTTAAGCTTAACCAAACGTTTTACCAAGTAGAACCGAAATAAATCCCTTCTCTTAAAAATATTTACTACTAATAGTAGATCCTCAATTATCTCCACTGATATGGGAATAAAATTAAAAAATTTCTAATATTCTGCACTACATAGGTGGTTTTTATTCTCTATCTGAGTAACATGTTATTGAGCAAGAAAAACAGCGTATTAAACATCCGAACTAGGATAAAACAACAATAACAGAAACAAACTACTCTCTATTAATAACGTTAATACAACTTGAATAACCTACAGCTCCCTTATGTCTTAAAGGTTTGTCCAGAACACTCTACAATTAAGCTTAGGGGTTGGAGTCTGTGACCGGAAAACTTCCCTTACCTACTCCGGCGTCACTGTATCTAAATTCAACTTCTATTTCAGAATTTGCTTTATGCGGGCTTGATGTTTGCGTTAGTAAAAAGGGAATCTAGGACTTCGCCAACCTTGTAATTTCTCCTTATGTTTCAGGTTGTTCCTGATGCTGGACATTCTGCTAATGAGCCGGGGACATCAGGACAACTGGTTGCTGCAACCAATAAATTGAAATACATGATCAAGGAAAAGTAAGCTAAAATATCCAGCCTCTAGTTTTTATTTGATCCAGTATTGTGAACCTAATGTTTATTTCCCATTTATCGAGTCTGTAATCCACGTCTGTCAAGATGTCGAAAACTTGTTAAGAGGGGCATCCTCTCAATTCTGTTTCATGAATGTGCCGTGTCTGCTTTGAGTATCCGAACTCGGTGACACCTGAATGAATAAAAATGTTGACAATTTTCGTCACAAGTACATGAATACCATTTTGATACAACTTCTGTGGAAACTGAACCTTGAAAATGAGAAGGATAAATGTAGACCTGAGGTTGCACTGATACTCCGTCGGGAGTCAGCATGTCGTGTCCAACACGTGTCCGACACCGACACTCTCCGACATGTGTCGGAGTTACACCATATGTATCAAAATGAAAAAGGAGAAATGCCGAAACACTTGCAATTAAAAAAAATGATAATTTGACTGACAAGTTTTTTTTTTTTTAATGTTAAATCCTCATTTTGATGCAATAAATGTGTTATTTGTATACAAGTCTAAAATAATAATAAATTTAAAAAATTAATTTGAATGTATTCAACGTGTCGTGTCCTAACTTTTTAAAAAATTGAGTGTCGATGTGTCCGTGTTGTGTCGTATTGATGTCGCGTGTCGGTGTTCGTGCAACACCTAACCTCTTTCTTTGAATTGTGCATGGGGGCTACAGATGTTTGGATCCTTGATATTCACAGGCCATTTTCCCGTGAATGATAACTGGGAAGCAGTAGATGATGTACCTTTTTCTGGGGTACATTTTATTCAATATTTCCATACCTCTCAACATCCATCTGAAACTGCCCAGTCTGCCCCAAATTAACACTAGAATCCACATAAGCCCACAATACAAAATCAAGAGTCCAGATGTTTTGATAACTTAGAGAGGGCAGAGAGAAAGAGCGAGGCTTTTAGGCATGCAATGATTTGATTTCTATTTTCCTCCTTTCTTTAAATCTAAAATAAATTAAAAAATTTCAGCTCAATAACTTGAATTCTCAAACAGCTGTTTTTGTTTTCAAGAAGCTCTTATTCTATTTTATTTTAAATTGAAGTCTTCAACTCTGTTGTATGGACACTTCAACTAGGATACCGTGTCCATGTCGAATATGACACTCCTTCAACATTATATGTAGGGGTGGGCATTAACTCATCCAACCTGTCAAAATCGGGTTGGGTTGGGTTGTAAAAAAAAATTTGTTTGGGTTGGGTTGTGGGTTGGATGACAAACCCAACTCAACCCGACCCAACCCAATCCAACCCAATCAAAATTTTAAAAATATAAGACGATTTAAATTTCAAGAATCTTAAGCTCATTTTTAATTTGGATGAAACTCAAATATGATTTGAACATATTTTAATTTATTAGCAAGTATTCAATTTATTATATTTGAGCTTATTGTATTGTACATAATTTATTTGAGTTAATAGTTAATTTATGGGTATAATTTTTTAATTTTCTAAGATTTTTAATTAATTGGACCAAAGTCCAAACCACCCAACCCAACTCAATCGAAACTTGATTGGGTTGGGTTGGGTTAATTTTTTATCAACCCGACCATAATGGGTTGGGTTCGGGTTGAGCAAAAAATCGAATGCTTCATGAAAGACAAGCACAAATATAAGAAGAATTAACAAAAAATGAAGGGTGTTACATACTTTTTCACCTTGTTCATCTCCATAACCACAGTATCCCTCTACCGTGCACACTTATCTTGAGTTTAAATTGATTTTTTAATTGACAAATTGAGTAAATTTCTAATTATAAATTATGTTTATCTTGTACAATTAGGTACAACCTCAATTTGAAAGAAAATGGACAAGATTGAAGAGTAATTGAGCTAAAAGAAGAGCAAATTTGATGTTTAGGTGCCTAACTAAAAGAAATCAAAAGTTTGAGGACTCAACTACAACATCCTAGAAAGATGGAGGACCTATCTTGCAATTTATGGAGGGAAAAATTGATATAAAAGGTAAAATCTGAGGATCAAATTGTACAAGACCAAAGTTAATGGACCTAGAGTGCAATTAGTACTACCTTTAATTGGAAAAACAAGGGTTAGAAACCATTTTGCTTAACTTCTAAAATTCAAGGACCAAAGGTGCAATTTTCTAGGTTTTAAATGATTAAAACCTGATTTTGGAGTGGGGGCTGGACATCTTTGGTTTTCTTTTCTTTCAGTCGAGTTCGTCTTCTTCTTTCCCCTTTTTTTTTCAACCATTTGATAATTTTTGGAGAACAAATCAAAAGCACAGGGAGAATACATCTAAGGTGGAAAAATACGTGGAAAAATCATAGTCAAGCTTAAAAAAAGATTTTATCTATAACTTCGTATTTTCTCAATTGTTTTGCCATATTTTTAATGTATTGTTATAAATATTCTCCTTTGTATCATTTATATATCATGAGATAATTTATTGTGTTGAGAGTTATGGTAGTAATTTAACCTATCTTGGATTAATTTTAATATTTATTCTTTGATGATTAAATACTTAATTTCATGCTTATTTATTATTGAGATTATTCATATGTTTGTTTGATCACCAAACATGTGATTTGGGAAATATATGATGATCAAGAGATATTATACATTTTAAACTAAATAACAAATATCCTAAGTATTAATTTAGGAAATAGAGATATACTCCTATCATTAAGTAATCTATTAAACTATTTTCACAAAATGTTAATGCAATTGATTGTGTTTTAATAGATATAGAGATATAGTAGGTTAAATCAATTGATTTAGAATTAATTTTACTCGAGAGAGGTAATTAGCTTGTGGCACACAGCCAGATTTTCTATAATTTCCAAATTTTGATGCCAACACGTGGCGCACTGTAATTTGCGAAAATACTTTTATCTTACTTTTCATAAGTTAGTGACGTAAACGACGTCATTTGACTGAAATTTTTCAAAATCATTTTATTTTAAAATAAAATCCATTAATTTGAAAAGTAACGACAAAATATTTAACATAAGATGTCGACTTTTGAAATCATTTAGATAAATAGTAACAATAATAAAATCAACGAATTTGGCAGTTCAAGCACAAGATCTTATTCGGTGAGTTCACGATTCACAGGTCGTCACCTAGCGCAACACTATCTGTCTCTAGGAATGGTAGTAATACCCACGGACCCGATACTCGTTGGAGACCCAACATAAATGAACGGGGATTACCCGATTAAATGAGTTCGTGGGTAGGGTATGGACGTAAACTTTAAAACCTGACATGGGTATGGGTCGGGTGTGAGTTTTACTACAATACCCATACCCGACCCGCATACCCATTAATTTTCTTAAAAAATTATAAAATTTAAAACAAAAGTGATTGTGTAAAAAAATAATAAATAGAACCCAAATATCTATTGACATTGTTAACGTCTAAATTTTAATATGCTCAAACAATTGACTTCGTTAACGTCTAAATTTTTTTTTCAAATTCGTTTGTTTAATTTCAACCTAGAACAAGTTTTTTTCAAGCTAAATTCAAGTAAAGTCCAATATTTAACCACTTCAAGTTAATTCGGAGTACTTATAACCTATTTACAACCCTAAAAATAATAATAAAATAAATAAATAATTAGTAATGAATTTCAAATGGCAGCATACCCGCCTCCGACCCGCCATTCTTAAATGGGTAGGGTATGGAGGTTGTAAATATTTAGTGCATAGGGTATGGGTTTAGCAAACCCGATCCATACTTGACCCCATTGTCATGTCTATCTGTCTCTCCCCGTCTGAAGATCTGTGCCAATCCCTTTTTCATTTCTATTTTTACTTGAAAAGTAGATATCGTGGAATGAGCAAACACTTGCCCAGTAAATGGAGTATGGTGCACATTTGCTATTGCACGTAGATAAGCCAACCTTACATATTCAAGATTCGTGCAAACTTTACTTATTAAATCAGTCAGTTCTATATTCTCGTCAAGTCATATTTTCGAATCAAGTCCAGTCCTAAGTCAAGTTCCAGTCAAGTTGATTTACATTATATGTATCTCGAGTTATATCCAATCTAGTCAAGTCAATTTTATGTATTCAAATCAAGTCAAATTCACATATTCTAGTCAAGTCATACTTAAGATCATGTCTCACATATTTAAATCAGTAAATTCCTATACTCAAGCCATATAATCAAGAGAAGTCAAAGCAAGACATATATTCAAGTTGAGTAAGTTAATGTATTCAAGTTCATAAGCATTTGAATATTAATCAAATCGAGTGAAGTTCATATATTTCAATCAAGCCAAACTCATATATTCAAGACTTATGCAAATGTATGTATTTTCAAGAGAGCATAAATTTTAATGGGGCTCATATTACAAATCAACTACTATCCCGAGCGCGCACAAGCAGGGAATGTAACCCCGAGTTCAAGCGTTAAGTTTATTCCAAGAGTTCTTTTACAAGCATGATTTTTATACCACGGATTTCAAACAAAAATTCGAGATTCCTGAAATTCATTAATAAGCGTAACCACATCGTGATCCAATTTTCGGACTCCGTGGCACGTATATAAAGACAATCGGGACAGAGTGACTATAATATCAATAAATTCCTTTCTATGCAATGCATAATAAAGACATAAAAATCCTTGTAATGCCATGTGTAGTGAAAGCATATTACTAAGTATTATTTAAGATCACGTAATCACATACAATTCAAGTCAGTCCAAAATCAAGACAAGTTCGTATATTCATGAATTGCACATAAACAAGTAAATTCTTATATAATCAAGATTGAGGTAATATTCAAGCTACTTTAAGTTCATCTTCTCAAGTCAAGTTAAATGGGAATAACTGTGTATTGCGTCAAGTAGATGACATGTCAAATTATTTTCTTTATCATATTGACAAGTCGAAGATCATGTAAATAAGAACAATGATTTCTTTAAACATCCAAATAATACAGGTTTAATATCTCATGTATCGATACATATAAATTTATATGTATCGATACATGACGTTAATCTTTTACAAATATGATATTGGTATCAAGATAGTGATAACAACATAATTAATCATCTTTTTTATTTTAATCATATGAATATCAAGATAATTTTAATAGTAATATAACAATTATGTGGAAATTAAATACAGAATCTTATATAAATAATGTGACAATATAATCATCATATAAGATTTATAACGAGATCACGAAAATACAAGATGATAATATTATTGAACTTATAACAAGATCACAACAATGTTACGCTAATATTAACAACAATATAACAATTATATTACTTATTGAACTTGTATAAAGATCATGAGTATTTATATATTTAAATTCCAAAAACATATTCCACTCACCTTAATCCAGAATGGTTTTGAAAGAAGTTCTTTACTTTGTAGAGGTATTTGTAATACCCCGATTCGCGTCTTCTTAATGGTTACGAATTTTTAGAACTATTTTCTTGTGTCTTTGATTATTTGTTGTTGAATTTTTTTATATTATAGTATATAAGAATGGAAATTGTGAAAATAAATGCCACAAAAAAGTTACTTAAGGATTGAATTACGAAAGTTCTGGATTTGTCATTTTTCCCGATATTGCGTAGATTCGTGTAGAAGTTTTGGGGACTAAATTGAATGGGAACCAAAGGTTAAGGCCCAATTTATACATAGGTGGAACTTAAAAAAAAAAGAAAAGAGAAGCCCTATGTCGGTTAAGTGGAGAGAAAAGAATAAAAAAATGATAGATTTTTATTATCAAGTACACTTGTCTCTTTGTCTCCATCTCTTTATTATTAAACCATCACATAAACACAACAAAAGGAGAGCTTAGAAAGAGAGAGAGAGAGAGAGGGGGATGAAAATTGAGGAACTTTGCAAGAGAAAAAAAAAAAAAAAAAAAAAAAAAAGGGAGAAGAAGAGAAATCACAAACAAGGTAAGTAATCTTTCTTCTTTGAATTTCTACAAATTGAAGGGAATTTGAAAACCAAGAGTTTATGAAATATTGCGATGGTATTGAAGGATGAATCATAATCTTGTTCATATGTTTCCTTTGGTATAGAAACTTTTATAGAAACTAGAATTTAGCAAATATGATGGAAATTGTGTTAGTTTCCGTATTAACTGAGTTAAGAAGCATGAATGTGAATTATGAACTTATTTCTAATGATTTTGGATCTCATGAAATTGGTATATGAATGGGGAAATGATATATTTTGAGGAAGAAATGGAATTCTCGATGAAATTGGCTTGAATTTTAAGATGTAGAAAAAGAGTGTGTGCTGATTGTTTTTAACAAATGAAATGTTTTGGTCTAAAATTTATAGAACTTTCACCCATTTCATGAATTAGAGGAATTATGATGATTACCAATGTAAGGAAACTATGATTACTTGTGGAATTAGAAAATACATAATATATGTAAGGTATCGAAAATGGTAGAGAATTATGGGAAAGATTGGAATGTAAGTTGGTTTACATTGTGTATTACAGGTGAGATTGAGGAGATTGGAAAAACATACCAACTAAGCTATAATATTGGTCCAAAAATTGTGAGTGGAAATCTTCATTTCTTACTCTTTGAAAAAGAAATTATTTACATCATTTCTATGAAATTATTGGTATTAATGAAAATGGTGTGTTCTATGTATTTCATGAAAGTTATGATTTATCTTTGAAAAGTTTAATATGTTTTGAAAGATATTCCATGATTTATTTTTAGATAATGTGAAAGTTATGAAAAATAATGTGAAATGTGCATTATTATTTATGATTTGCATGCAAAAGTTCACAAAGTAGTACTTGATATTGATGTGTATATACTTCCTACGAGGGAAGAGGCCTATGACTTAAGCTGTTAAGTATGCCGCCTTAGCAAAAGGGGCTATGGCTCAAGTTGTTAGCTCACTTGTTTTTTTCAAATAATTTTTATCATTAAGTACCCTTTCGAAATGTGAACAGACATTTAATAGAACATTACTATCAGTAATACTTACCATAAAAAGTCATTTAATTAATGTTTATTCTACACATCCCATAAATATGATACGAGTTATTTAGTTAATTTGAATTTCTTACCATAATAAAAGATCACATAACATACTTAGTCCCCAAGAATATTTATAAATATGTCCGTTGTCACATGTTATCTTTCACAAATCTTTCCCCCCTCTTTTTCACACGGTACGCGCGCACAAGAAAACCCAAATCTCTCTCTTAACGTATCTCTACTTATACTGTACATACATTCGATTCGATTCGATTTGTTGAATAAAGAATTACTGCTGTGTCTGTGAAAAGATGGTGATCATGAAGAAGAAAACACTGGGCAGGAGGAAGATTGAAATGAAGCTAATAGAAAATCTGAGCAACAGACGAGTGACTTTTTCCAAACGCCGACGCGGGCTTTTCAACAAAGCGAGCGAAATCTGTGCACTGACTGGCGCTGAAATCGCCATTATCGTACAATCGTTAGCAGGGAGACGCGTCTTTGCTGGGCCCTCCAATGTGGATTCCGTAATTGCTCGATTTGAGAATGGAATTAGTTCTGAAGAATCTGTGGGAAACTACGCTAAAACGCAAGATTTTACGAGGGGTTATTCTGGGGTTTCTGCAGAGTCGGAGGCGGCGAAGGGGCTCCAGCGGGATGGGGTGAACGACGGTGGTGGGTTTTGGTGGGACATGGAGGTGGAGCACCTTGATCTGGATGTACTTGAGTTGTTCAAGGCGGTTTTGGAGGAGGAGTTGAAGATTTTGAACACGAAATTGACGACTTCTTCTTCTTCTTTGTTATAAACAGCCAGCCCCGTCTCTGGAATTAAAGGTCGGAGTCCAAGCATGGAAGCCAATCGTTAACTTTGTACAAACAACAGTTTAACAACGTTAAACTTTGTGATTTCTTTTGAATTTTTGAGACGTCTTACCAATAGATTTAATGTTGATTTTTGTTATTTGTATTCTTACTCTAGACTCTAATAGTATGTTCATTGGAGTTATTCATTTTCCATTGATTATAATGAAATGTTATAGAAATCCAAGGATTACAGCCATTTGCAACATCTTAAATCCAGATTTTCTGTTAAAAAATTGTTGACAATGTAAAATTGTTTCAAGAATACACCGCCCTTCCCCCAAGAAACTTGAATCTATGTGGTGGCACTTGAAAGGGTACTCGGGGTGGGGCGTGCAGTATTGATGCTGGGGCGTGCAGTATTGATGCTGTCACATGTATTGATACATGCTGTCTGTCTTGATTTTTATTGTACATATTTTGATACATACTTTAGTGGTATCGATACGTGCTGTAGAAAAATACATGTATCGATACCTTGCAGAAATTTCGGCATTCTGGACTTATTTTTTGGCTTTCTTCGAGGCTTTAACTATTTTTATTTGATCAAAACTTTACTCAAGAATATGTTGGTCAAGCAGAGCTTCATTTAGGATATCAAGAATATGTTATTACATTAACAAGTCTTGATCTTAAAATTATTTCAACATAATTCTAACTTATAAATTCTAGATTTTTGAAAGAGAAAAACATTATTTAACTAACTGATTTCTTGATTACTATTTTGGTGTGTCCAATTCATGTGCAATCTGATGGCTATTTAAAGGAAATAAGGAAGCAGGAGGTGGAGGGAGTCCTTTAAAACAAGCTGCTGATGTCCTCCTCCAATTTACATGACTAATGTAACTTACAAGGAGGTGGTGGAGGTCTAGATCCATGCAAGGCAGCAGGTGTATAAGCTATAGTGGATGACTCAAAAGTCTACAAGTCGGTTGTGGCAATTTTTTTTTTTTTTTTTTGGGGAACGTTATTTATTAGTTCAAGCTTTCCAACGGTCGAATAATCATCTTATTTGAAGCTTAAATGTTGGAAGAGATTTCATTATTTCAAATTTGTTTCAATATGCTCTTGTCGTGCATAATGGATTATTCACTTCGTACATTACGCTCTCGCTGTGCATTAAAGGTTTACGGTGTTGAGTTTAAATATGATCAAATTTGTGCCATTAGGTAGTTGAGAATAATATAAAATTTAATCACACGTTATGTGCAGCATTATCATTGAGCAACAATTATACGAACTAGTCCTCATTCACTTTGTTTTTTAACACTCAAATGATTTTATCTATGAGACATGTCCTTTATCTATTGGACTAGTTGTTACTTTAACAAGATTTTCTAAGTGAGGTTTTTTTTTTCCCGACAACTTCGATTGTTTTGGATCCAACTTGTACCAAGCACCTGGAACTTTGATCATGGGGTTCTCCACTTGCCCCTGTAGGATCATTTTATATCACTTGTAGCTTGTTTGGTATATGTAGTTTTTGAGAAATTTTGTGTTTTTTTTTAGAAAATGTGTTGTTGAAAGTAATTGAAAAGTCTGAAATTGTGGGTCTCATAAAAATGCGTAATTAAAAATGAATTTGAAGAAAAAGTTACCTTATACAATATCACGAGTGCTTGCATAGTTTCAATCCAAAGCTGTTTCTAATACAAGTATAGCCTAACTAACTAGCAACTATTGACATTTTTATCATTGGGTGTACAATACAACCAATTTCTATAAAACGAATATCACGTATCTTCGATATGGTAATCTGTCTCGTCAAATATCTCCTCCTGCACGAAACATAGTTCTATTTAAGATACGAGTATGTCTGGCTAGAGTTATGCTACTTTGCCACCCTCTCTTGCCCGAATGGATGACAGAATTTTTGTGGGTGGTTGATTTTGGAATTGATGTGATGAGTAAATAAGTAGATTATTGTCATGTGTGCATATGTAAAATTTTCGGTTCCTGTAGCAGGATCTGTCTGACTGGCCTTAAGAAAGTTTACTTATAAGTTTCTTTCGAAATAAATAACTTTTTCACTAGGTAAAGTTAGAAATAAGGTTACTATACTTTTTACTTTCGAAATGACTTCTTTAAAGTTAAAACTAGACAGATTTCCATTTCAAAAAAAAAACTAGACAGATTTCAAAATTCAGGTTTCAAGATTGATGAAATAAACTGCACCTGTAAAAGCTCTTCAATAACGTCTTCCATGGTTATTATTCCAACTGCTGCTGCTTCTTCTTCAGGGAGCGTTGGCAGGGAATTTCCATCTATTTGCAGGATGTCTGAGTAGATATTTTTCATCCACTTTTTGCTCCTAGGTGTATATGGACTGTTAGGGGAACTCTTCCATCCCTTTGTCAGTCTCTTCGTCTTTATGCACTTCTCCGAGAAAGGACTTACACCATCAATGTCTATACTCACATCCTTCGCAGTATCTACACACACAGACATGCAAAAACAAGTACACAAACGGCACAAAGAGAGAGGAAAGATAGTTATAGAGAAAGTATATTTGATGATTAAGTACATGTTTAAGGAAACTTTTAGTCGCTATCAATGGGTGCGCATTGGGTAAACCCTCGGACTAACGCAATAGCTTGCAAACTACGCCGGCCAAAGGAATCGAAATTGTAACCAAATGCCACCGCGTTTACCTAATGTCCAGTCTGCCTAACATTAATGTCCAGTCTGCCTAACGATACCGTAACAAACATTCCATCAGAGTAAAGCTCCAGCTAGCAGGAGGAATAACTTACTGTTGCCATTACTTTTTAAACTGCCTGCGGTAGCAACCGGATCCACCATCTTGTTTCGCAGTTTTATAACAACAGCCATGTGACTATGACCTTTCTGAAACTCGTTCAATATGTCATATAAAGGCACAGTTTCCTCAACCCTGCAAAATCAATGGGTTGTTTGACAAAGCTTTTGATAAAAGTTTAACAGATTTTGATAAAAGTTGATGTAATATGCGGTTGAAAAGTTTAGTAAAATTTGTGGGTGTTGTGAAATGCGTGGTTAAAACTGACGTAACG
Organism: Ligustrum vulgare; assembly: GCA_963555705.1. NCBI lineage: Eukaryota > Viridiplantae > Streptophyta > Magnoliopsida > Lamiales > Oleaceae > Ligustrum > Ligustrum vulgare. Next base: position 28,313,512 of record OY743186.1, on the reverse strand, counting down.
TTTGACCAGTTGAAAAGGATAAAAGTTCGGTGAATGTGTCCCCCCTTCCATCTACAATGCTACTTCTATGTAGCCATTATACCCGGAAGTTTGTTTGATTATCCCTTCAATTCGATCTAGGATTCAAAATGGTCAGTCCCAGAGCTAATTTAACACATACAGAAGATTACCTTGGAATTCTGCGGATAGCAACGCTCGTCACGGGGACTTCATAATCTGGATTGATGGTTAACAAGTTTTTAACCTACAAGTCCAGGAATACAATCAGCAAATCAGATGATTATACATTAAAGATAATGTTGAAATGCTGACTACAGTTACATCTTAATTGCTTTAACTGATTAAATAATGAAAACTTGAAACACAGTTTATTTTTTTCCCCTTCTTGGGCTATACTTTCTTTACCAATTGGTCCCACATCATCTAATTGACCAACAAGAGACGCTTCAATACAGTATCAGAATGATACATCAATCTTATGGAATGGAAACAAATAACTTATCACTTGTCATAAAATTCGCAAAAAATGTAGAGAAGTACCAGAACAAGTCCAATGATGTTTGTAGGTTGCTCGTAGTAGACCGGCACTCTGCTATGCCCTTTCTCCAAAATTAGATTTATCAAAAACCTATGGAATAACAAACGAGAGCATGCATGTTACCAACATCATATAGCTGAAACATCAAAGTTGATTCATCAGTGTTATGGTTTGTAAATTATGCACCACCTATCAAGCTTTGCATTTATATCAATCGAAAACGTTTCAGTTATTGGAGTCATGGCATCACTAGCTGTTTTCTCAGATAATTCAAGTGCTCCGGCAATAATCGTCGTTTCGTCATGTGTAAGTTCTCCACCTTTACCTGCCTGCTTACGAACAATAGCTAGAATGAGGAAATTGATGTAAAATACTAGAAATTAGTACTTCCATTGAATGGAAATTAGCCAATCAAAAATATAACTAAAGACCTGAAACTTACATACCTCATTACCATGGAAATTAACTAGTGTTTTCAATTCAGCACGGCGAAACAGAGCTCTATGCCCATCGCCAAGCAGAAAGTCTAACAGCTGGAGATTAAAGAAAAGAGTCAAGCACCGATATTTCTCCTAAGCACCGAGAACATGGAGCAACGGTTTTGAAACAAAAAAGTATAAATTAATCTACTTTACCCACCTCACCGGATGCCCACTCTCACATGGGTGGCTGTGGGACCGGTCTCATAATTAGCGGCCTCATTGTTCATGTGAGGGGGTGACACCCGGTTTGGTAGAATGGAGTGGGTAGAATAACATCACTCAAAATATATACCTTGCTTATTGGATATGCAACTGGAAAACAGATCCAGACAAGGATGCAAACAACGGGGGATACAGTTGCACCAATAGCGAGTCCATATCTGGAGCAAACAGATTGCGGTATGATCTGATCATGCCAAAAATAGCGATTAATTCGCGCAAACGTTTAATCAATTTTACATGTCAGATTAAAATGTTATCATTTTAAATAAATTCCATACCTCACCAAACAAAAGTATTAGTGTCACTGAGATCAGGATAGCACCCCAGGCTGTGATTAGACCGTCGAGAAAAATTGGAAGTGCCTGCAGCAGGGGTGGGGTGGGGTGGGGGGATTAATGCGTTAAATCATCTCTAGAATAGTTTTAACTTTGAAATACAAGACGTATAGTGTCAATACCTCCATCGCAGCAGCATTGCAGATAAGTAGGGTGCAAAGTAGTAAATGTTGATTCTTCACTACTGGCAATATCTTCACTGTAATGAAAAATGTTTGAAAATGGCAATTACAATTGAAAAAGTACCCAAAAAGCAAAAAATGATGATGCAGAGTTGCAATCAAATCCTTTACCAACCAGGAAGAGGCCTGGGAATCCACCACAAGACTTACAAAATACGACAAAAGTACATAAAAATAAGCTATACCAGCATATTTTTTGTCCTTGGGAGTCCCGGACTTGGCAAGAACTTCAAGATCAACAAGGCTTAAAGACATGAGGCCCAAAGTGAGCCCGGACATTAAGCCCGCAAAAACCACCAGAAAAACAATCACCGCAATGTTAACAAAAAACTCTGTTTCGCAGCATTTGTACTCTACCGCCATTGAATAACTTTTTTCAGAACTAATAAATAAATTATGCGTGATCGAGGAGGGAGCAATCGGGAAATTAATGGCAGAGAATACGCAGTAATTGGAGGGAATTGCAGGCAGGGAAGCTTTAATGGAGCAAGTGTGATCAAGCTGGGAATTATGAAGAATGGTGATGAGTGCTGGTGCCGTTCGAATTCCTGCGGTTACATACGTTACGAGATGGTGGGCCACTGACCCAATTTGGGTGGGGTTTTTGCAAGGGAATATTTCCTTTATCCAGGAAGGCACAGAATTCATGCTCCGTGGCTCCTACTTTCGAAAAAATATGTTGCTTTCAAATCTAAAGTCTTTACAACATAAAATAAATAAATAAATATATTTTACTACTTGTAAACGTAGTCAAGAGGGTCGTTCTGTTCCCCGATTACGTTCCTTAATTCAGACAAATGTTCATGCAAACATGTGCCTCAATCTGGATATATAATATTTTCAATTCGGGGAACAGATGCTAACGTAGTCAAATAGAATAATTTCGGTGAGATACTTTTAATTGATATTTTTAAGTAATATTGTGACATGACGTACATATATTGAGTGGTAAAAAAATAAGTAGTGATGTATCTATTTACATCATCCAATGTATGTTCGTCGTGTCACTTAAAAATGTCAATTAAAAATATCTCTTTAAAATTATTCAACCAAATATATTGCTACTTGCTACTCTATTATTTCTTCTAGGGTGACAAATTATTCGCCCGAGGGTGGAGTCAAGGGGAAAAATTTATATTGCACTAATATATTGAGAGAAAAATTCCTTCGGTGAATTTTTTATTTTACCTCAAGTTCCCCTTCTTCATCCACTCTCCTGTCCCTGTCCTCGACTTGCATCACATTGTCTCATCCGAAATGATAAGCAGGATAGGGTGGGGAAGATTGACCCAAATTTCCAAACCCGACTCAAATCTTATTGTTTCTCATTTTACTATATAATTTTAATTCAAATCGTATTTTAAAAATAAATAATAATATTAAAAATTAAATAATTAAACAAATAAGATAAATAAAGATATTTTAATTTATCTGTCTAAAGATGACAATTTTCGCTGTGAGACCCGATTCACGTAGGGACGCGCCCCGAATGGGACGGGGGACAAGGATGGGAATGAGGTCCCCGACCCATCTCCGTCTCGTTTATAATTTAAAAATTAAAAAAAATTAAAAAATAGTAAAAATTTAAAAATTCAATACATTTTGAAAAATTATATATTCTTTTAAATCAGGTTGGATGATTTCAACTAGATTATCAACTTAAAGGCATGAGATAATAAGTTTTAGTTTTTTTTTTTTTTTTTAATTAAAAAAAAGGTTGATCCAAAAAAAGAAAAATTATAATAATAATAACGGGGAATTTCTAATTCCCGCTTGCCCTCGACCCCGCCTCCGCCTCGCATGTAACGAGGATGGTGATAGGGATGAGGTACCCGACCCATACTCGTCCCATTATTATCACTTATTTGTCCCTCGAAAATCCTGGGTGAGGATTTGGATGGCCACCTTTCCCAATCGATTATCATCCATATTCATGGGACAAAATATTCATTTTCCAATTACAAATTATCTTTTCATTATTTTAAAGTATTGTTAAAGATTTGTCAACGATTTTTCTTAATAATTTTTAGATTTTTTTCTTATATTTCTCATTTAGATAGTGAATACATTATACATGCCATCTTTCTGAAAATCTATATAATAACTCTTTATCGAACCATTTTTAATTCCACCACATGTAGCATTTATTCGTACATTTTTCTCGATTTCTCTCTTTTTTGATTTTTTTTTTTCTTTTTGTAAAGAGTGGATCCACCAAAATCTGAAGAAGGTGCATTAACCAAAAGAAATAGCAAATAACCGGAGAGAAATGGCAAGGGCCCTTTCGTTGAAGTGGGAAGATGAACTTCCACTAAATTAAAACCGTTTAATTAAATAAATGCACTGTGATTAGGCATCAATAAATTATAGTATAATTATCACCAACCCTCTTGTGTGTTTGTACATGCAAGAAAGGGATTTTTGTGATTGATTACAAGAAAATGTTTACTTATTTGAGTTAAAGTCCACTACGATAAATAATAATTAATTAATTACATAAGAATCATGCATAATAAAAAATAAATTTTATCCAATTTTTTAGCTAAATGCATTCGCTCCTAAATGTGAGATTTGATATGTGGTCCGGTGTTAATTTTGATATTTGAAGTAATTTGTGTAATTTAAATAGTTTGAATAAATGGTTTTCACATAGATAATTAAAATATGTGCATGAAAAGGAAATTAATTTTGAAGGTAGATATCTCATTCTCAATTTTGATTTTATGCTAAGGTTCTTGTTTATGAAGTATTGTTTTTGTTTGATTATTCACCAAAGCATATGATCGGCCGAATCAAAATACAGCTTATACTTATATTCCAGAAAAAGAATTTATAAAAATTTGGTCCTATTCTTCCAATTTATAATTTCAAATGCCTTTCTATTTTTTCATTTTAAAAAGTCGACCATATTATGCTATATTATATTTAGACAAAGGGAAAATTAAAAAGAAAACAATATATATTTTATATCAAATTGAAAAATGAACATAACAATGAGGAATTAAACAATTTTTAAATCAAATATTCAGAAAAATTTAAGGCATATTTAAGGATGACAACGGGGCGAGAAATTCCCGATCTGATGGGTACCTGATCCGAATGGAACGGGGAATTCTCAACAAAGACGGGGATAAGAATGAAAAAGTATCATTGATCCAGTACGGGGCAGGGATAGATATGACGGTCCCAGCCCTAGACCGTCCCCGATTAATAAGTCCAATTAAAAAAGCTCAAATAAATTAAAAACATCATAATCTCATCAATTGCTCATCTCCAACCAATGCTAAATAGTTTTGTATTAACTACATGAAACAAACAAGCAATTTTTTTTTATTTAATTCTATCATAACAGCATGAATCAATGAAACAAATAGATCAAACATCCTTTTATTAAAAGAAATGAATTCACATTAACCAGTAGAAGATTGTATTACAAATAAATTCCTAGATTGAAGTATGTTTATTGAAGTTAAAAAATCTCTGTGGGTTTGAAAGTTGAACTGAGGATATGTATTACATCTCCCATGTTACATTATATGATTTTGTCGACACCAATTGACTGATGTTCGTTTTGCATAAAAGTGAAATAGAGCTCATTTCAATGAATTTGTGCATGAAGAGTTACATCAATGTTTTATAAAAGACGAGAAATAACTACTTGAAATCGAGTACATATTTCTATTACTTCATCTATTGAATAAGAATTAACATAGACTAATTTTATTTTGGGTTGTTGCCTGTTAAACATAGTTAGAGAGCTACATCGATAAATATTTTAATGTCCACACAAGTATTGATTAATTCAATTAAATGGTATTATATATTTAGTATGACAACGTTCTTGACTCGTTATACTCTTATCAAAATATAGTATCTAAATATAAATATTTTTTAAAATATATAATAATAAATAGAGATGTAAATGGGGATTTTGGCATCACCGCCCCGTTCCCACCCCATCCATGTTTAAACAAGGATGGGTGGGAACGAAGATGGTAAGTTTTCGGAGGGACGGGGATGACGAACGACATCCCCACCTCGAACACGTCCTGTTGTCATTTCTAGGCATATTCAAGGTTCTTTGGAGCATTTAAGGATGATAGAATTAAATAATTATTGCCATAGAAATTCTTAATGAGAAATTAAGGTATATACACGACTTTGATCCTGGATACGAGAAAATGCTTGGGAGGTAAAGTTACTTTTAAAATTGCAAGTGAAGAAAATTAAAATTTATTATAAAACTAAAGGAATAAGAGAGAAATATAAGAGAGAAAATAGAGAGTCAAAACTCAAATGTATATTATTAATAACTAAAATACCAGATTTATAGGGTTCAAAACACTTCTACAGCATATAAGACTTGTCTAAGAATCTGATAATAATACATAAACATCAACATTTATCTCATAATTTTATAATACTCTCCATTTGATGTCTATTAGTATAATAATTGTCTCATTGAAATCGTTGTATGCTAAAAACTAAGTGGGAAAAAGAATCAATCAAAGGAAAAAAGAGTACAAATAATTATAACAAAATTGAAGTACTAACGTAGGGCCTCGTTAAAACTTTGCTAAAAAATTTTGGTGGGACAAAACTTGAGCGAATAAAAAAGAGTATAGTTACTCCCCTAATTTCAAATAACACTTATATCAAGTTATACATGTCTTGTATATCAGTGGCTTCAATATCATATTTATGATGACTTAGATTTCATGTTGTACTGTCATAACTTTCAAGCAATATCGTCTTTATTTAAGATGTTTACTTATCCTCATTAACTTTAGTCAGCATAATGTTTTGTTGAAAATAGATCTTATTGTTTTTCTCTTCTGGAGTCTCTGACATAATTTATAAGAGTTATTTTGGGAGTGAATGTCTTGTAGGTTATAGACATTTATTATGCAAAAAAGGATGCCTCATCAATTTATACCAATTTATGATATATAAATATTTGTTTGAATGGAATTTTTTTCGTTCAGTGTTTTAATACAATATTCCAAAAAAATGTTTTATTATTATTCTTGAAAAAGAAACAATATAAATTAATATTATAGAGAATATTGTATTAACTCTTGAAAAAAAAATTCAAATCAATATTCCATATGAATATTGTATTATAATTTATGAAAGAAAATAATCTAAATAATTATTTCAGAAGAATATTGTATTATATTTTTGAAAGGAAACAATATAAATTAATGTCTCAGGAGAATATTGTATTATAATTCATTAAAAAAAGAAAAAATATAAATCAATATTTCAGAAGAATGTTGTAGCGTTGTTTGAAAATGGATGCTATATGTGAATTATGTGATACTCCAGAAGAAGTATAAGTTCACACATAACAATATTTAAAAATAATATTGTATTATTATTTTAAGAAAAGTATAATATGTGAGCATTCATATCATATAGAAATTTCATGTCGATGTTCTTGTGAAACATGACTTTATTTAAATGATATTCTAGAGAAAAAAATTGTATTAATACTCCTAAAGAAGTATAAACCTTACAAGTATTGAATTTTTAAAGAATATTCTATTGTTACTTCTTAAATAAGATTATGAATTTATACAAATCAATATTCCAGAAGAATATTTGATTGATATTCATGAAAAATGATTTTCTATAACAAGAAGAGTTGTATTATATATCGAAATCAATAGTGCAGCAATTCGTAAGATCTGGATAGCCTGCAGCATTTGTTACCAAATGCTCAATTATGAAAAATCTTTAAAGGTTAATATCAATATCCAACAGTTCATTTATGAGAAATCTCTGTGGTAAAAGTAGCAAATTTTGAATTCGTTGGAAGATCGTGATTTTTTAGAGAACAAAAATCTTTGTATTTTTCAGAATACCTAAATTTATTACAATTATTAATTATTATGTCTTTACTCCAGAAGAAATACGACGTTGTATTCAATCATATTCTAGAAGAATATTGTATCTATTAGTCTTAAATAGTATATATGTAGTTGTATTCCGGCAGAAGCATGAATTAAACAATTCAATAAAAATATTCATTAATATTCCAAAAGATTATTATTCACCTATGAAGAGAATGAATTATAATTTTCAATACTTCAGAAGAATATAAACTTATTATTCTTGAAAAACAATAGTAAAATTACAATATCTTCTAATGTGAATTCATAGAGTTTTCGCTCAAGTCGTATTTATCTTTTTTCCCTAATGAATCAATAATTATATTTCAAATAATTTATTTTAATATCTCTAAAAATCCCCTTGTTTAAGCTGTATGTATTAGACCAATATTTATATTTTTATCAATTACCATAAAAATAATTGATTTTTCTATAAAATTTATCAATTGTATATCTAAATTACGTTAAATCTTACTAATATTTGTTGGTATGTAATGATTATGAATTCACTTTAAGCAATCTTCCTACTCAATTTGCTGTAAAACCTTCTTTCATTCGTGTTTATCTCATTATTCTATTGGTGTTACTCAATCGAATATTGGTATTGTAAAGTCGTCGTACTACATTTTTTGTTGCCTAGCGATAAATTATTTATTATTTAATTCATTCTTAATTTTTTGTTACTTACGAAGTAGCACAACATTATTAATATTTAGAAGAATATCTTTTACTCTTTAAGATCATGAATTACAATTTCAATATTTTAGAAAAATAGCGACTTATTATTCTTAAAGAAACATAAAATATATTAGTATTATTAAAGAATATTGTATTGTGTTCCCTGAATAATACAATTTAATATGTACAAATATCCCCTAAGAGCATAACTTTATAAGTTTCAACTATTTGAACAATATCAATAAAACATAAGCATACAAAGTTTCTAGTAATTTTTGGTGGCACTTTTTGAGTAATTTGGACAAATATCTATTTAATTGTGCATATTTTATGGTTAAATAGGCTCAACAATCAACTTAATGGAGAAAGCGAGAAAGGAGCTAAATGAATGAATAATCGAAGAAATTGAGGAGAAAATAGTCAAATCCTTAAAAGAGTCAAAGTTTGGGGACCAAATTGTCACTCTCGAAAAGTGGTGGATCGCATGTACAATTGATCAAATGACTAAATTGAAAGTTTCTAAAGTTGACGGACTCAAATGCACTTTTGAAAGGGCTCAACTGAAAGAGATCAGAAACTTTGGGGATCAAGTTGATCTACACTGAAAGTTGGAGGATCCAATTGTTGATCATTGAAAGACGGAGCTGCCAGATGAACCACGCGATTGCGTGGCTCTTACAAGTGGCGTTCACGAGATAGGCCAAAAATCCAACCCGAGACTTACAAGAGCAACCACGCGATCGCGTGGTCAAAATATTGGGCGATAATCTGGGCCGACCCGGCGCGACCCGGTTCGGCCCAAATGCTGTTATACGCGGATCTAGCGATTTTTGGGGGTTTTTGAGGTGGTTTTTGGCTAAATTTTGAATCGCTTTTTCCTTTTTTTCAAGTCATTAAACCCTAGCTCTCATTTCCTCTCTATTGTTCTTCATTTTCTTGCTTTTGTCTTGTATATTTCTCTTGTAATTAGTTAGGTTAGTAGATGCATGTTGATTTAGGGGAGAAATACCTACAACTTTGTGGAGGAACATTGATGTTTTGAAGCACTAACCATTGTTGAAGGGAAATTTTCTTGTTAATCTTCATATTTCTTTATATATTTTAGTCTATTGTTGAAATGATGTATTTAATTCTTGAATTTTATTGTTGTTTCATCATGGGCTAAACTATTTTGTGTTGAGATTATTGATGAAGCTTGACCTAGCTTAGTTGATTTTAATGCTTGTATTAAGAATTTAAGCCTTTTATTATCTTGTACATTTATTGTTATATTTATTGACTAACATTTATTGTGGCCACATTATGCTTAGGTTTTATGGGATGTGCAATTATTGAGAAATTGTTGTGTATTCTAGATCAATACAATATTTGCTCTAGGTTCTTGTTTAGGATAGAGATATACCTAAAATCCTAGATGACCCATTGAGCTATTTTCACAAATGTTTAATGCAATTGGTGTGTTTTTAATCGACATAGCAAATATAGTAGGTTAATACCACTAATTAGGGTTGATTTCACTCGAGAGAGGTAATTGGCTAAGCTTGGAAAATCGGGTCTAACATGATTAATGAATTGCATTTCTATTTGCTTGTGATAATTCAATTAGGTAATGGTCAAGTGGAATCAAGAATCCCAACACTCCTTCATCATCTATTCATCACCATTTTTCTAGTTATTTATTTACAATTGCAACTTTAATTCTAGTACGAGAACATTCCCAAACAAATCTTTATTGTGTGTGTTTCTTACTAAAATTAATTATACTAGAGTGTAGTTGAAATAGACAATCCTTGTGAGATCGATAAACCGGACTCAATTAGTCCACTATCACTTGTATGCGACTCGTACACTTGCAGTGTGTTTCTAGCGAACAAGTTTTTGGCGCCGTTGCCGGGGATTGTTTCTATTTAAATTACATTTTAGTTGATATTAGTTTTGATTTTTAGTTACTTTTATTTCTTGTACAAATTTTCTTTTGTTTTGTTGTGTGTAAGAAATCTTCTAATTTCTTGTGTTGTTCTAGGTTATTAATTGTGCATGCGTCGAAGTAGAAGTCTTGATCTAGTTGAAATACATCCGGATATCGAGGGGACTTTTCGACGTAGGTTAAGGGAACAACGGGAAATTAGAAGACAATTTCTTACTGGGATGGAAGGAGATAGAGTTAACATCGAGCTTAATGCTCCAGCTGCAATTCCTCCTAGGGGTGGAATCCCACCCGATTTTGTTCCTCAAGCGGCTAGAGCTCAAGAGCCCGTTGTTAATGAATAAGACATGCTTTTTGGAGATTTCATGAATCCTCCTATTGTCGAGAATCAATCAAGCATCGTCTATCCCTCCTACAATCATCCAAATTTTCAACTTCGGCCGGATGTCATCAATTTATTCTCCAACACCATCTCATTCTATGGGAGAACCGATGAAAATCCACATGCCCATGTGGTACGGTTCCTAGAGATTTGTAGCAACTTCAATTATGAGGGTGTGAATGTGGAGGCAATTCGGATGAGGTTATTTGTACATACTTTGAAGGATAAAGCAAGAGAATGGCTTGACACTTTGCCTCCGGGGAGCATCACGACTTGGGTGGAGTTTGTCCAAAGGTTCACTACTAAATTTTTCCCACCATCTAGAGTTGCTAAACTCAAGCATGATATTACTACATTTCAACAATTCGAGATGGAGAGCTTTCATGAAGCTTGGGAGAGATTCAAGGATATGCTTAGGAAGTGCCCAAATCATTGGATTACATTGGGGCAACAAGTCAACCACTTCTATGCCGGGCTAACTCCTCATTGCCGTTCAAATTTGGATTCATCCTCTAATGGGTCTATCAAAACAAAGAGCATTCAGGAGGCTTATGATTTGTTTGAGATTATGAGTGAACAAAGTGCAATGTGGCCGGATAGAAGTGCACCAAGGAGTTCTAGTGGTGCATGAGGAGGTGATGATTATGCACTTGTCTTGTCAAAGATTGATTCATTAGCCAAGAAAGTGGAAGGGTTATCTACTTCAACCTCTCGGCCCGTCAACATGGTTCAAGCCCCTCCGGTATGTGATAAATGTGGGGCTAATCATCAAATCTCTATGTGTCCATTGGTGGCAAGTGGTTCTTCATCTACCGAGCAAGTTGGTTATGCTCAGAATTTCCAACGCCAAGGATTCAATCCATATGCTCCTACATACAATCCCCGTTGGAGAAATCATCCTAATCTATCTTATGGCAACAATAAAAATGTGTTGAATCCAAAGCCACAAGAGAAGAAAGAGGGATGAGAAGAGGCTATCACCAAGCTAGCAAACCATCAATTGCAATATCAAGAACGCAATGATGCCTCTTTGAAAAATTTGGAGAAGCAAGTGGGCCAAATAGCTAAACTTCTCTCGGAAAGCCAACAAGGAGCTTTGCCTAGTAACACCGAGACAAATCCTAGGGAGAATGTTCAAGCTATTACAACAAGGAGTGGGGTGCTATTGCCCGAGATCACGGCCCCACAACCAACAACTCAATCAAACAAGGCTCCCATTGAAGAAAATGAGCCTATTCAAGCATCCAAAAAATTTGTTGAAGTGCCAAAGGAAAGTGAGCCGGAAGCATTCACATCAAAGGCTCCAACACCGATCAAAGCTTATGTGCCTCCTATCCCTTTTCCTCAAAGGTTGCAAAAGCAAAAGCTCGAGAATCAATTTGGCAAATTTCTGGAAGTGTTCAAGAAGCTACACATCAACATTCCTTTCGCCGATGCATTAGCTCAAATTCCAAGCTATGCCAAATTCATGAAGGATATTCTATCCAACAAAAGAAGGCTTGAAGAGCATGAGACAGTGATGCTAACTGAGGAATGTAGTGCCATCATTCAAAACAAACTTCCTCCAAAAATTAAAGATCCAGGGAGTTTTACTATTCCATGCACTATTGGTGATGTTAATTTTAGTAAAGCTTTATGTGATCTTGGTGCTAGCATTAATTTGATGCATTCGTCCATTTTCAGGAAATTGGAATTGGGGGAAGCTAAAGCAACCACCGTGTCTCTACAATTGGCGGATAGGTCTATCAAATATCCTCGGGGGATCATTGAGGATGTTCTTGTGAAGGTGGATAAATTCATCTTTCCGGCGGACTTCATTATTCTAGACATGGAGGAAGACCACGACATTCCAATTATTTTGGGAAGGCCATTTCTAGCAACCGGGAGAGCACTTATTGATGTGCAAGAAGGGAAATTGATTTTGAGGGTGCAAGATGAGCAAGTCACCTTCAATGTGTTGAAGGCCATTAAATATCCTTCGGAGTCAAATTCATGCTTTCGGGTGGATGTAATTGATCATCTTGTAGTAAACTCCTTCAACCGTGGGATTTCTAAGGATCCATTGGAGTCTTGCATTGCCCACTCTTTGACTATTGAGGATGATGATCATGAAGTTGAACAAATGACTCATTATTTGGAGGCATCACCACAATATCAACACAAGAGGGCCTCCTACTTTGAGAAGTTGAAAAAGAGTTCTTCACCACCCCTACCATCTCTCGAGAAGGCACCTACCCTCGAGCAAAAGCTTCTTCCTTCTCATTTGAGGTATGCTTATTTGGGGGAATCTTCTACCCTTCCGGTCATTATTTCTAATTTATTGAATGAGGTAGAGGAAGACAAATTGCTTCGGGTATTGAGGGAGCACAAGGAGGCTATTGGATGGACCATCTCGGATATTCGAGGTATTTGCCCTTCGTTATGCATGCATAAAATTCTTATGGAAGATGATTTCAAACCTTCGGTGGAGCATCAACGTCGGGTAAATCCTAACATGAAGGAAGTAGTAAGAGCCGAAGTGGTGAAATGTCTTGATGCGGGTATTATATATCCAATCTCGGATAGTGCATGGGTGAGCCCGGTGCAGGTAGTGCCAAAGAAATGAGGTGTTACCGTGGTGGAAAATGAAAATAATGAGCTTATTCCAACAAGGCCAGTGACGGGGTGGAGAGTTTGCATTGATTATCGCAAGCTCAACAATGCTACTAGGAAGGATCATTTTCCCCTTCCATTCATCGATCAAATGCTTGAGCGATTGGCGGGTCACTCTCATTATTGCTTTCTAGATGGGTATTCGGGCTATAATCAAATTCCTATAGCCCCGGAGGATCAAGAAAAGACAACATTCACATGCCCATATGGAACTTTTGCATATAGGAGGATGCCCTTCGGTCTTTGCAATGCCCCCGCCACTTTCCAACGGTGCATGATGGCTATTTTCTCTGACACGGTGGAGAAATTTATTGAGGTATTTATGGATGACTTCTCAGTTTTTGGTATTTCATTTGATGATTGTTTGAATAATTTGAGAATGGTGCTAAAAAGATGTGAGGACACCAATTTGGTTTTGAATTGGGAAAAATGCCATTTCATGGTTCGTGAGGGGATAGTTCTTGGGCACCGGATTTCAAGTGAGGGGATTGAGGTTGATAAGGCAAAAACTCAAGTTATCGAAAAATTACCTCCCCCAACCTCGGTAAAGGGTATAAGAAGCTTCTTGGGGCATGCAGGATTTTATAGGAGGTTTATCAAAGATTTCTCAAAAATCACGAAGCCACTGTGTTCATTACTTGAGAAGAGTGCAACATTTGATTTCTCTAAAGAGCGTCTCCAAGCTTTTAACACTCTTAAAGAGAAACTTATCACTGCACCTATTATTATGGCCCCGGATTGGAGTTTACCTTTCGAGCTTATGTGTGATGCGAGTGATTATGCCGTGGGGGCGGTGTTGGGGCAAAGGAAGGACAAAATCTTGCATGTCATTTACTATGTTAGTAGAACCTTGACCGATGCTCAATTGAATTATGCTACTACCGAGAAGGAAATGCTAGGGGTGGTCTTTGCCTTTGATAAGTTTCGGTCATATCTTATTGGCTCCAAGGTGATTGTGTATACTGACCACTCGGCCCTCAAGTATTTGTTGGCAAAGAAGGATGCCAAGCCGCGATTAATTAGATGGGTTCTTCTCCTCCAAGAGTTTGATTTGGAGATTCGTGATAAGAAGGGGACAGAGAATCTTGTAGCCAATCACTTATCTAGACTTGAGCAACTCGAGGAAGTTATTGATGAAGAGATAAGTGAGGTATTCCCGGATGAGCAACTTTTCCAAATCATGGATCTTCTACAAGCTTCTAGTGTGCCATGGTATGCGGACCATGTGAATTTTCTTGCAAGTGACATCATTCCCCCGGACCGCTCTTATCAACAAAGGAAGAAATTCTTTGCGGATATCAAGCATTATTTTTGGGATGACCCGTTGTTGTTCAAAAGGGGTCCGGATCAAATCATGAGAATGTGTGTGCCCGAGGAGGAAATGGAGAAGATTCTTGAACAATGTCACTCATCACCTTATGGAGGTCATTTTGGTGCAGTGAAGACCGCATCAAAAGTCCTTCAGTCAGGATTTTATTGGCCCACCTTGTTCAAGGATGCTCACACACTCGTTTCCAAATGTGACCGATGCCAACTTTTGGGTAATATCTCTAACCGAAATGAAATGCCTTTAAATTCTATTTTAGAAGTGGAGATATTCGATGTTTGGGGTATTGATTTTATGGGACCTTTTCCATCGTCCTTTTCTAATCAATACATTTTAGTTGCGGTAGACTATGTGTCCAAGTGGGTAGAAGCGGTAGCACTCCCCACAAATGATGCTCGAGTGGTGGTGAAATTTTTAAAGAAAAATATTTTTACTCGTTATGGCACCCCTTGAGCTATCATTAGTGACGGAGGAAAACACTTTTGTAACCGCCTCTTCCACTCACTTTTGACCAAGTATGGAGTCAAACATCGAATATCCACTCCTTATCATCCGCAAACAAGTGGGCAGGTTGAAATTTCAAATAGAGAGTTGAAAAAGATCCTTGAAGTGACGGTGAATGCCTCGAGGAAAGATTGGTCCAAGAAATTGGATGATGCATTATGAGCATACTGCACCGCTTTCAAGACCCCCATTGGTATGTCTCCATTTCGACTCCTATTTGGTAAAGCATGTCATCTCCCGGTTGAGCTTGAGCACCGAGCATATTGGGCAACAAAAGTCTTGAATTTTGATATGGAGTTGGCCGGTGAGAAAAGACTACTCCAACTCAATGAGCTTGATGAATTCCACCTTGAGTCATATGAAAATGCTCGGATTTACAAAGAGAAGACAAAGAGGTGGCATGACAAAAACATTGTGAAGCGGGACTTCCAAGTTGGGCAACAAGTACTTCTCTACAACTCAAGACTTCGATTGTTTCCCGGTAAACTCCACTCTAGATGGTCGGGACCTTTCACTATTGCTCAAATCTTCCCACATGGAGCGGTCGAACTTTATCATGGAAGTAAAGGGAACTTCAAAGTAAATGGACAACGCTTGAAGCCATACTTGGGGGGTAATTATGAAAAGGAGAAGTCATCCATCCCTCTTACAAACCCGGAGTAATTGTATCAAAAAGTCGAGCTTACGACTTTAACCAAGCACTTTTTGGGAGGCAACCCAAATTTCTACTCTTTTAATTAATTGTTGATATTTACTTATTGCATTTTTATTATGTCTAACTTGGTTAATCACCAACTTTTGTAGGTTTGAAATTTTTTGAAATCCTAAGCAACCTTGTCCTCAACAAGTTTGGGGAAGATTTGCGTATCAAGAGAATCAAAGCTTAGGTCAATTTGGAACATCATACACGCATCAATCCGGCGAAGTTCCATCACCCATTCCTTTCTTGTTATTATTCTATTGTCAACATTGAGGACAATGTTTGATTTAAGTTTGGGGGTGTTGGGATCACGTTGCTTTATGAACATTTTATAGTGCCTTGCTGGCCCTTGATATCTTGATGTTTGATATTATTTATTTTGTTGAGAATATTGACATGTTAGATAGCCTTGCCGGCTTATAAGACTTTGATGTTTGAAATTGTTGTTAATTCATGAGTTATGACCAAATGAGCTACTTGTGCTACTTTCTTTAAATGCTTATCCATGTAAGATCATATGTACATTGAGCACAATAGTCATATTTGATTGTCGGTGAGTTTGGGAATTGTTGAAGGACGAAGAGGTTAATGGAGTAGATGAACTAGGTTGTGAGCTTGTATTATTTATTTGTATCAACCTATCAAATGTTTCCTAATGCTCTAAATCTTTTGATCCTAATGTAAGACAAGTTTGGGGGTGTTCGACCCGGTAAAGGAGATGGTCTAGACGTGTGGTGATTCCATGCATGTGGAAGTAAATTTTTGTGTGGAGTATGTTTCGCCAAGTATAAGCCAAGTAATGACCATATGCTAGAGTTCTAAGCCCATTTTAATTGTTGCGTTGCATTGCCCTATCTCGAAGCCTTTTTGACTCGAGTTATTAAGCCTGTAGGAGTATCTTGAAACTTGGTGCCTTAAGTTTGAAACTTGGGAGTCACCGGCCGAAAGCTCTCTACATGGGTCAATTAGAAAGCTTAATGAGTAGGGTACTCACACACACACTTGAAAAAAAAAAGCACTTTATCATTGCGTTCGCTTAATAAGTCTACCCCACTTCGTAGCCTTTTTGACTAGAGTTAATAAGTCCGTAGGGGTATTTTGAAACCTGGTACCATTTGATCTAAAAATCGGGGAGCTGCCGACCTAAAGCTCGCTACATGGGTCAATTAGAAAGCTTAAGGGAGTGGGGAAGTCACGAGCAAACATCATGTTAGTTGTTAGAAATCATGCATTTGTACTTGCATAAGGACTTAGATGAATAGTGGGTTTGAATTGCTTGGTATAAACTTGAATGTTGAAGCACTCATTAGTGGAGAGTCACTGCATTTCTAGATTGTCGGTAAAACACACCCATGCTTTAGTGAAAAAAGTAAGAGCGATTTGAGAAGTACCCTCTAGAATTGCATCATAGGAGTGGAAAGAAAATTATTCA
This sequence comes from Ligustrum vulgare, assembly GCA_963555705.1. NCBI lineage: Eukaryota > Viridiplantae > Streptophyta > Magnoliopsida > Lamiales > Oleaceae > Ligustrum > Ligustrum vulgare. The sequence continues at coordinate 28,296,257 of OY743186.1, read as the reverse complement.
TTGGGGGATGAATGTCACTAGTGGGAAAGGAAAGAATTGACCACTAATGGTGGGATAGTTTTGACTTGAAACCTCTTTACTCATCAACATTATTGAATCTCATTGACGATTGACAGTGGCTATGCACACACGCACCGATCGAACATCGGATAAGCCAAACTCATTTTTGTAGCATTATTTGGGAACATAATTGTGAATTAATTATGCAATTTCACACTCACGGAAGATTGCAAGTATATAGCATTGTTGATCATATTGTCACTTTTTGTAGATGCATGTAAATATTCTTGCTCGGGACGAGCAAGAGTTCAAGTTTGGGGGTATTTGTTGAGTGCATTTTACATGCACATTTCATATATTTTTGGTGGCACTTTTTGAGTAATTTGGACAAATATCTATTTAATTGTGCATATTTTGTGGTTAAATAGGCTCAACAATCAACTTCATGGAGAAAACGAGAAAGGAGCTAAATGAATGAATAATCGAAGAAATTGAGGAGAAAATAGTCAAATCCTTAAAAGAGTCAAAGTTTGGGGACCAAATTGTCACTCCCGAAAAGTGGTGGATCGCATGTACAATTGATCAAAGGACTAAATTGAAACTTTCTAAAGTTGACGGACTCAAATGCACTTTTGAAAGGGCTCAACTGAAAAAGATCAGAAACTTTGGGGATCAAGTTGATCTACACTGAAAGTTGGAGGACCCAATTGTTGATCATGGAAAGACGGAGCTGCCAGATGAACCACGCGATCGCGTGGCTCTTACAAGTGGCGTTCGAGAGATAGGCCAAAAATCCAACCCGAGACTTACAAGGCCAACCACGCGATCGCGTGGTCAAAATATTGGGCGATAATCTGGGCCGACCTGGCGCGACCCGATTCGGCCCAAATGCTGTTATACGCGGATCTAGCGATTTTTGGGGGTTTTTGAGGTGGTTTTTGGCTAAATTTTGAATCGCTTTTTCCTTTTTTTCAAGTCATTAAACCCTAGCTCTCATTTCCTCTCTATTGTTCTTCATTTTCTTGCTTTTGTCTTGTATATTTCTCTTGTAATTAGTTAGGTTAGTGGATGAATGTTGATTTAGGGGAGAAATACCTACAACTTTGTGGAGGAACATTGATGTTTTGAAGCACTAACCATTGTTGAATGGAAGTTTTCTTGTTAATCTTCATATTTCTTTATATATTTTAGTCTATTGTTGAAATGATGTATTTAATTCTTGAATTTTATTGTTGTTTCATCATGGGCTAAACTATTTTGTGTTGGGATTATTGATGAAGCTTGACCTAGCTTAGTTGATTTTAATGCTTGTATTAAGAATTTAAGCTTTTTATTATCTTGTACATTTATTGTTGTATTTATTGACTGACATTTATTGTGGCCACATTTATGCTTAAGTTTTGTGGGATGTGCAATTATTGAGAAATTGTTGTGTATTCTAGATTAATACAATATTTGCTCTAGGTTCTTGTTTATGATAGAGATATACCTAAAATCCTAGATGACCCATTGAGCTATTTTTACAAAGGTTTAATGCAATTTGTGTGTTTTTAATCGACATAGAGATATAGTAGGTTAATGCCACTAATTAGAGTTGATTTCACTCGAGAGAGGTAATTGGCTAAGCTTGGAAAATCGGGTCTAACATGATTAATGAATTGCATTTCTATTTGCTTGTGATAATTCAATTAGGTAATGGTCAAGTGGAATCAAGAATCCCAACACTCCTTCATCATCTATTCATCACCATTTTTCTAGTTATTTATTTACAATTGCAACTTTAATTCTAGTACGAGAACATTCCCATACAAATCTTGATTGTGTGTGTTTCTTGCTAAAATTAATTATACTAGAGTGTAGTTGAAATAGACAATCCTTGTGGGATCGATAAACCGGACTCAATTAGTCCACTATCACTTGTATGCAACTCGTGCACTTGCGGTGTATTTCTAGCGAACACTCCTCCATCTCATTATCATTGGCCAAAAATTTTGGTAGCCTAGCATTCATCTCCTTCACTACTTCTCTACTTCCACTACCGTCCCTCCTATGGAATGATGAAGTCTTCATTTGCACACTATCAATATTTTCATCAACTCCATTCCCCCTATCATCCAACCCATCTCCATTCCTATCTACCCACTCTCTTCTTCCTCTACCCATTCTCCATTCTTCTTCAACTTCCCCTTCATTATCATCCCTCCTATGGAATGATGGATTCTTCATTTTTGTTATATCAATATTATCATCAATTCCATCTCCACTCCTATCTACCCATTCTCCTCTCTTCCTATGCATGCTCCCATTTTGTTCTCTCTCCTTTTCATTAACCCAGCCATCCCTTCTAATTTTCCCATTCAAACTCCCATTTTGTTTTCTACTCCCATCCCTATACATAATGATCCCAAATTTATCCCTCACCCTTCTTCTACTGCACATCATTTCTTCACCTCCCCTATTTGATGTACTCTCCCCTCTTGTTCCTAAATTTTCCAACTCACCCCCACTTTTCTCCATTTGTCTAGCCATGGTGGTTGAAAGATTTTCCAACAAGTACTTCAAATCTTGAGTTTGAGAATTGAAAATGGACATGGTGTGCAAGTGTTCTCACAAGAAAATATTTCTCTCGTGTTTCACTCAAATTTGGCTTTTACCCTCTATTGAGCTCACCACTCTTGCCTTTTTCCACTCAAAATCTCCAAGGAAGGTAATCAACTAAACCACAAAGTATAATTCTTGTGGAGTTAAAGAAATCACCAACAAGGAAGAAGGAATTTAGAACAAGTAGACACAAATAGCAAGTAGAATTTATGTGCTTGCTATACTCAAAAGGAACAATATTTATGTGGGATAAGATGCTAGGATGACAATTTCAACAATGGAATTGAATAACCACAAGTATTAGACAAGGCATATATGTAGAGCAAATAAGCACAAGAGTGTAAATTTTCAATGAGGCAATTTATCAAACACTTTGTACTCAATCTTTGAATGACCTTGAATGGATATAGTGTGGATATATAAAAACCCTCAACAACTCAAATTTGGACAATGAAGGAATTATCAATAATACACAATGTAAGGAACAAATGATATGTGGGATAAGATGTTGATAACGCAATCTCAACAATGGGAATTGGATAGCCCCAAGTAATTAGCAATATATGGGCATTGAACAACAAAACATTAATGGAGTAATTTTCATTGGGACATTTATCAAACACTTTGAATATACAATTTGGAAAGTGTAGGTTTTGTAGTGAATGAATATGAAATTCCCCCAACAAACTCACAATCAATATACCCAATACATAGAATCAACAATACACATGAGCATATCAATTTTCCCCAAATTTTCTCAAATTTTCGGATTTTTTTTTTTTATTACAATAACAACAATAATGTAAAGATAGGTTTACCAAATTAGAGTCAAGCTCTGATACCAAATGATGCGAACCCCTTCGGTGTGATGACCGAAAATTCCCACAACAATTTAATACAAAATCCAAGAAAGCTAAAGTGGTAAAATAAGGGATAAACATTTTAACTCAAGTTTAAATCTAACCCAAAATTCAAGGATTAACTAAACCCTAGTCCAATGGGTATCAATCAAACAAATTCTAAGGTGGCGGAAAATAAACAATAACACAAGAATAATAATACTCAAGCAAAGTTGATTAACTTCCAAGAATAATACAAGATCAAGGATGTTTAACCTTACCTCAAAAGGGGGTCTTTCAAGACCAAGCTCTCAAGAGCTTTCAAATGAACAACCAAGTTATCTTACAAATGAAAAGGAAAGTGTATAAAATGTACAAAAAGGGTAAAATGTGCAATTTCGGTATTTACAAGAAAAATCCCGTTTTTGTAAAACGGAGTGTTTCGGTCGATCACTGGGTCGACCGAAATGGGACTTTCGCTCGACCGCCACTCAGCCAAAAGCGACTGAGGTTGGATAAAAAATTCCTCTGCAGAAGATCGGTCGACCGGAAGAAAGTTCGGTCGACCGAACTTGGCTGAAACTCCAAGCTTCTCATTTTTGGCTCCAACTTGATTCTTGGCTTCTTTTCTTGATTTATTCACATTGTTTAGCCTCGAATCTTGAACCTCTTCAACTTCGAATCTGGTCATGGGTCCCACGGGCACGTGCATCGAGGTTTGACTTTCTCGATTCTCATCATATTGCTATACAAGAGATTATTAGTCTAGATTCTCTATAATATTCTTGAAGCACAGGATGAACTCAAACTTGTTATGCTATTATATTCAGACTTATTTTTCATTCTTGAATACATATACTGTATTTTCTGGTTTCTTCTATAATATTCTTCAAGCACAGGATGATCTCAAACTCAGTCTGCTATTATATTCAAACCTATTTCTGGTTCTTGAATACTCTGGTTGTTCTGTATTAGAATATTGTTCTATAATCTATTTCTGCTATTATATTCAGACCAAAACAAACATAAACTAGACTGCATTCAACAATCAAATCTAACAGGTCACTTAGTTCAGATAAAAAGCATGGAGGAGACAAAATTTGAGCACTAGATTCATTGATTTACACAAGCTGGAAAACGAATTATAGCGCAAGACTCATTTTTCACCCAATTAACAATTCTAGAACAAGATCGAAGAAAGATAAGAATGAATGTTTCTAAGACAATTTACAGACAACAACAATTGAAAGAGAAATTAAATGGGACATAAATTAAACAGACGCAATGAACGAAGAGTAACAGAAATTTTACCTTGCCTTTGAAATTGACATCACAAAGCTTCACAACCGCTTTCATCAATACCCAATCAATCCATGTTCAAAATCCCAAACGCAGAATACCAGATTCATTGCTTTAACTAAATGGCGTGAATCTTGTCCGGATTTTCGTTACTTTACGGTTTGCGATGGTTGGAGGAAGGGGCCGAATGAGCTTCAAAAACCCAACACCTAGCTGCAACCCCAAATTGTAATACTCAGATCGTATGGAGTTCATGAACTAACCAACATGAATTCTCAAATTTGTTGAATTAGACAATGAGCAAAAGGGACCGAAAATTGAGCTGAATCAAGGTAGATGTAGATTAATCTTACCTAAATTCCGTCACGCAGTATCAAACCATGAAGAATCGCAGACGAACTCTCATGGATGATTCTGAGGATGAGGTCGAGCATAACCAGTGTAGGAGGAGAAAAGGAATCTGGGATGAGAAACGTGGTGTACATTTGAAATATTTTGGGGGTTATAATTGTGAAGTAATAGTGGTGTGTGTATAAAAAAAGTGTTTTTAGTATTGTGTATTTATCACGTGGTGTGATAAATAAAAAAATGTAGTGATAATATATTTACCCTTGAGAAATTATATAGATTATAAATTGATTTATAATCACTTTTTTTTATGGTTACCGAACATAGGCTAAATTAACGTAAACCAGTTTATAACAGCATCACCAAACAAAGTTTATCTACAGTAATCTGTGGCTCACTATATAAGTAACTATTTTTGTCATCACTCCGGGTTCAGGAAAGTGAGATCAAATGAACTATTTATCCAACTGAATCTCAGCGCGTTTTCTTCTTGTTCCTTTGAGGTCTAGATCGATCCAGATCCAATTTCAAGCTACTCATACACAAAAAAATTGATTCTATTTCGGGTAACTTTTTTTTTTGATTGATTTAATTCGTTGATTTTTTTCTCACGATTTTTTTACACTTCTTTGATTTCGAAGTACTTCGTGGATCTGGAGTATGAAGTGAATTTGTAGCAATGTAATCTTTTAAGGAAATTAGTTGAAAAATACAGGTTTTACTGCTGCATTAACGATCTATGCAACTTCAGCAGTTAAGAGTTAGAATTAGCTAGCAGGTTGAAGATAGTTAGGACGGAGATCCTTTAGTAATGGAGTTTTGGATGAATTAAAAAGGGGAATTCACCTAAGGATCAAAATGTGTACCATTAACTTATATTATGATTACTAATATCTATGAGTGGGTTTTAATTATCTCCATTTTAGGGTGTCTAATGTATGTCTGTAACTGTAATGGGAGTTAACATCTCTGATTTTTCACTGGTTGTGATGTTGGAACGCACAGCGAGTCCCCAAAGATTTGTTAATCAGCTTTTTTTGTTGCCGTTAGGCCCTTTTTTACTTCAGAAAGAAACTTCTTATTTTCTATTGCAATCAATCCCAGGTCTTGCTGGGTAATTTTAATTGGACAACAATGTCTAGAAGGCCAAATACTGCTCGTCGCTTTGCAGATAGTGGGAGCCTCCCTTTTTTGGGTTCAGTACATCCCAAATCTCGCCCATCTCCTTTATTATCAATAGGGCTTGTGGTTCTGGTAAATCTCTGAGCTTTATCTTTTTCTTTTTTCAAACTCTCTTACACTCAAGAACACACTTGCAGGAACACAAACCACCTCATATTGTGATCATGTTGACAGTTAGTACTTTTTGGTGAATAAGAAAAATACGGCTACTGGAACTGCTTAATTGTTCTGCTTCATTATTTTTGTTTCTGTCAGCATTAAACAGATTGTACTGTTGGACTTTGGTTCACTATTACTAATGAGAAAACTGATATCACACCCTTTGTAAATTTTCAGGGAGCATTGCTGATAATTGGATACGTGTATCATAGTTCAGGTATATTGTTGGTCTGTGAATTAGCATATTTATATTCCATGAACATTCACCAGAGGAATTTCCTGCTATTTTTAGCCACACATTATTTTCTGCCAGATTTTTTCATTTTCGTAGGAACTAGGAAGTCTAGGCAGCATAACTTTGTATTTGATGATAATGCACTGTTCCTTTTGATGTGTGGGTTCAACGAAAACTTATTATCTATTTTTTGTGTTTCATGACAGGTGGAAGGAGTGGTGATATAACAGCTTTAAATAGACTTGATGGTAACTTTCTATAATTTATGCAACAAAATTCAGAAAATCGAGACACTTTTCACATGTCAATTGATTTCCAAATAAAAATTTAATATCTTGATTCCAAATCTCAATTGCTTATCATACGTTTATTAACTTTCTTTATGTGTGTGTGTGTGTGTGTTTTTTTTTTTAAATATAGTGTACTGTATGAAATGTAAACCTTTTCCTTTTAATTTTTGTTGAAGTCATACCAGCGCTTATTAAAGTGAAAATTTGTTCCACGTATTTAATATCAAAGTTTCCTTTTTTTTTTTTTTTTTTTTCAAAGATTAGGAAACATGTGCAGCTAGAAAAGGTTGAACTTCTTTTCCATATAACAGATACGGCTGCAACAAAGTGGTTTGGTGGTGGCGTTAGTCATTGTTGTGAAGCAGACAACGTTAAATATTGAATATTTAGATATCTTTTGCAGCTTGATATACCATTCATATAAATTTGCAATTTTTTCCAGAAGGACTTGATATCACATTTATATAAATTTTCCTCAAAACGAAATTATGCTTTCTCGGTTAAAAGGACAATCCTCATTGAGTGCATAAAAATATTTGGCTGCTATACATATGTGCATCTAACTTACATTTAGGGTCTACTGATTTTAATTATTTCTATTGTCTTCTAATTGCTAAGAAATGAAAAATATGATTGATCTAATTTTCACCACACTTGGCACTATTATTTTTTTCATCTTGATTCTAGCATTTTTTCTTTCCTGTTCTTTGAAATAGATAATGCTATTAACAACATTGGATACTTATTTCTCATGAAATTTAACCATTTATATGCAGGTGGTGTCTCATGTACATTAGAAGCTCAGAAAATTATACCTATTTTGAAGAATACATATGGTGACAGCATGAGGAAAGTGTTGCATGTAGGCCCTGACACCTGCTCAGTGGTTTCTCAACTATTAAAAGAAGATACTGAATCCTGGGGCGTAGAGCCATATGAGTTAGATGATGTCGATGGCAACTGCAAGAGTCTTTTTCTCAAAGCCATTGTGCGTGTGGCAGATATCAAGTTTCCTCTTCCCTACAGGTCAAAGTCATTCTCTCTTGTCATTGTGACAGATGCTTTGGATTACTTGTCAGCCAAGTACTTAAACACGACTGTTCCAGAATTAGCGAGGGTAGCTGCTGATGGTTTAGTTATATTATCAGGTAATTGTTAGAATTACATTCTGTTATTTCTTTTTGACAGTTTTGCATCTGTAACTACATTCTTAGCTGACTAGGTTAATCAATTCCTTCAACTAGTTGGAATTAGCAAGACTCTTTTAAGGAGTATCATATATATTTTGCATGTCATTCCTGGAAGGTCTGATCATAACTCTCAATTTCACTTCAATTACATCTGGACAAAATTAAATGAATGGATTATAAGGATTGGAGGAATTACTACTATACAGATTTATTTTTTGCATTTTGGCTTAATAGTTGTATAATGTTCAATTATGCTAGCAAGGCTAGTGATCTTGGTCCTTGCAGACCCACATAAAGTTATCCATTTGAGTATTCTTGGCCTTGTTTGAGCTCCATTATATTCAACAAAAATGAGTTTTGGAATAGTAGTTTTTTGAAAACTGTGGTTAAAAAATAGGGAAAACTCTTGGTCTATGTGCAAATTATTTTGCCTCTTTTTGGTAAAAGAATGTGATATTTTCGAGGTAAAATATGCTATTGAAAAGTAATTTGTAAAAATGTTTGTGGTTAAAAAGTGGTTTGAGAAAATATGTTTTTTATAAATTTGTTTATAAGCAAGTTTACCAAAAGAGGCTTTATTTGTAAAACTTGTGGTTAAAAACGCGTTTGAGAAAAAATGAGTTTTGGAATAATGATGATCAAAGAGGGGCTTAGACTTGAGTAAGATAGAGATTGGACGTGATGGTCTCCTATTTGAGTGGGGAGTGTAACTCCCTGTCCTACATTGTTAAGCGTCTATTACATACAGACATTCCTTGACCACTCAATATCAAGGATGAAGTGATAACTGATTTAGCCTATGTTTCACTCATGTGTATAAATACTCAAGCTACTTTTTTATCCTCACATTTTGAGGGACCATAAGTACTACCAACTTATTCATCAGTTATTTCAATCTGTTTATAATTTAAATCATTTATAAACACTTCCTAAACATGCTTTATTTTGGTGAACTGACGCCTATTTACCTTATATTAGCTAGTCAGCTTTTTACTCTTGGTATGAAGTGGTCCGACGCCTATTTACTTCAATGATGAAGCTAATTTGTAGGTACACTAAATTTCCTTTTTATATAGGTCAGCCAGGCCAGCGGAGAGCTAAATTGGTCGAGCTATCAAAGTTCGGACGCCCTGTAAGTTGCCAATCTTTCTTTTTGTTCTTTTTTCTGTATGCATCATATGCCCTTGCATTTCATCTAAAACTATATTGATAATTGGTAGATGCATGGTTGGTGAGCCTTCTGTCTTTATCTGTGCATCTTTAATTTATTCACATTTCACTTTATTTGGGAGTTGATAAAAATGAAAATTGATTTTTTCCCTTAAAGCATAATTCTGTCCCTGATAATCCTTTTCTATCTTATTTCTATAGGAAGTAACAATTGCAACATATTTGATATCATGGAGAGAACTGACTGAATGTAGTGTTAAGCCTTGATCGGATATTTCATCATCTTTATTTTGGAAGCATATTATAGAAACTGAAAAGTATTTAAACTGAACTGCAAAATTTCTTAGTTGTTATGTTCATTGATTGCTGATATGATAAGCATCTAAAGCTTTTTATCCCTAACTTTTAAATCTAGTTCTTCATTGTGGTGGGCTAGAGCATGTTTGACTAAGCTTAAAAAGTCCACTTTCCATATAAGCCCTTGTTTGAGATCCATTATTTGAATTAATAGATTTTGAAATAATGATTTTTTTAAGAATGTGTGATTGAAAAGTAGAGAATAATTTTCGATTTATTACGTAGAAAATTATTTTATTGGAGAATGTGTGGTTGAAAATGAGGCTTGAAAGGGTATCAAATAAGGGCTAAAGAAATAAGTTATAAAGGCTCCATTTGGGAAGAATTATAAATAAATAGAAATAAGTAGTGGTTACGTGAATAGTAGTTGTGGATCTACTTAAATTTGAAGTTGAAAATGTAGTTTGACCAAATTTATAAATTTTGTCGAAGGGAGTCAAAATAAATAATTCCTTATTTGTCGAAGTTGGGAATAAGTTACTTTGATAGTGATGTAAGTTAAGAAATAAGTAATATATCTAAATATATTAGAATCACAAAATTGGCCGACTACAAACTTTATTTGGAACAAGGCTAAGTTTGTAGGTGTTGGGAAACAAAAAGTTACTTAACATGCTGGTTTTTGTCTTGAATAGGCCAAATGGAGGAGCTCAACTTGGTGGATAAGGTTTTTCATTCGAACCGGCTTACATGAAAATGAAACTGCTGCCAAGAAATTCAAGCAGGCAGCAGCCAAGAACTTGTATGAGTCGACCTGCCAAGTTTTTCACCTGAAACCTTCGCATTAATTGCTTCGTTACAGATGGTATCATTCATGAAGATGATGACGATATGATCTTCAGTTTTTATATTGTAAAATTTTATTCATGAAAATTGGGTTACCTCATTTGATATTCCATGAAACAGAGGAATTGGTTGTTGGGTTTAGCATCCATCAGAAATATACCACCAATCTTTTTATGGAATGTTCATATTTACTATATTTTTTCCCTCATATTTGTAAAAGAAAACAATTTTTTATTTTATTTACCTTGTATTATTTTATTTTCTATTTTTTGCTCACCCTTTAAGAGAACATGTATTCTTTATTCACTTTGTTGATCAGTTGGTAATTGTTATTTATGCAGATTTCTTTTTATTGAATCTCGATTAGTTGAATGTAATGCTTATTCTTAAATCCATTTGTTAGGAATAGCCCAAGTAGACGTGTTGATTAGTTTCGTTTCTGCTCCTCATCGTATGGGAAACCTTGTCACTCGAAATGGTGCCAAATTTTAGACCGTTGATGTGATGTGATGTAATGTGGTGTGATGTGGTTGTGATTGTATGGGGGATTGTTTTATAATACGTGTTGAGGCTGAATTTAGTTCCTGATTGATGTTGTTTAAAAATAATTTAAAATGAATAGTAATTTTTAGGAGAATATGGGGTTAAAAAATATGAAATTATTTTTTGGTTTTTATGTAATATTATTTTATTGATAAACGTGTGATTAAAAAGAAGAGAGAAAAATGTGTTAAATTTTTAAAGGGGCAAACAAAGACTTAATAATTAATTTGAACTATAGGCCCTGTTCTTGTTGCTGTTTTAAAGTCGTTTTCTGTTTTTATATTAGAAAACACTAAAAATGCGTTCTATTTATCATTTTCGAAAACGCATTTTAGGAAATAAAAAAATGGTACATAAAACGCAAAATATTTCAACAAAAAATGCTCAAAACGCGAAAAAAGCGTTTTGATTTTTTTTTTTTTTTAGAATTATCCTAGACTAGAACTTAGCATAGAATAAAGTTTTATTAAATTCAATATCAACATTACAAAAAAAATTCAGTGAGAATTCATGTTATATTTCAAAAAATGTCTTGAACATGGACTCGGTGTGTGATTATTTTGGATTATGACCACTTGCATCCATTTTGTTTACACGAACACATATTTAATTGTTTACATGACTTTATCTATTTTCATAATATTTTTTTAGTCATTATTAAATCAGTTCAATAAAAAATAGATAAACTAATTTCTTATAATAGAAAATAAATCTTTAAAAGACAATTTTTTTTTTTTTAATTTAACCACAAGCAAATTAATTACAAATAGTCAAGTAGTCTTCTGCAAAATTTCAAACAGTCAATGTTTCCAAGTTTTTTTATTTTTAGAAACAATTTTCAGAAATAACAAATAGAACGAGTTTTCAGCATATTTAAAAAAAAAAAAATAGAAAAAATTTTTAAAAATAAAAACAGAAAATAAAATACAAACATTACGCCACCTCATATTTTGTGGGATTAACAATATTTATTAACTTTATCATTATACATTTCATCAAATTTAATAAAAAAATTTGTTAAAAATTTATAATCTTTTTTTTTCTTTTTTTAAAAAAAATAAACTTAGACTTTGTTTGTTAATTTTTTTTTTTAAAACAAAGAATGCGAAGTTTTTGAGGTAAAATATGTGATTAAAAAGTTATTTAAAAAAAAACATGTTATTTAAAAACAAATTACCAAACAGAGGCTTAATCTCTCAACAAATGTAGTTTTCCCTTTGGTAAACTCATTTATAAAAATGAAAGAAAGGAAAAAGAATTACTAAACTGAATTCATTGTTTAGCATTTTAGGATCCATTCGACGGCCTATTTAAATGGAATTGAAATTATAATGTGTATTATTTGAGTTTTCTAAATAAGATGTATGGTTAAAAATTGGAGAAATGAATGTGTGTCATTAAAAAGTGGTATGAGAAATTGTGTCCATTATAATTTGAATTATAATAGGTTACCGAACACAACCTTAGTGAGATTTTCCCCATCCTTCAACAAATTCAAGATTATTTTAAGAACTAGTTGCGTTGAACGAAAAGAGATGCTAGAGATATTATATTCGTTTAGAACAATAGGTAGTCCCTGTTTGATCTTATTTAAAAAGAGTTTTTTGAAATGAATTGTGATTTTTAGGGATATGTGTGGTTAAAAAGTAGCAATTTTTTTTTGAATTTATGTGTAATATTATTTTATTGATAAATGTGTAGTTGAAAAGAAGAGAGAAAAATGTGTTAAAAATTTAAAGGGGGCCAAACAGGAGCATAATCACAAAAATAGAAAAAAATAATCTTATCAACGTCATAACCATTAAAATTAGTTTTTCTGAATTCAACTTAATACAATTTTGGAAAATTTCTTTAAATACGACATTTGTAGTTTAAAATTGGTACGCTTGCCTTCCTTATCACATATAAGTATTTTCATGCCAGAACGACTTGTAACTCTAGATATTACAACATATTGTTGTTCATGATTGACCATGGCCTTTAAAAAAAAAAAAACGGACGTACGACAGTGATTGTCCTTGACTCTTATTTATGTTCATGGCGTAAGAGACTATCAATGGGAACTATCTTCTTTGAAATTTAAAAGGTAACATTGTATCTGCAGGTGTTAACGACATTTTTGGAATAAAAACCTTTTGACCTGCATTACTCTCAACATAATTAAGGCCTCCAAAACATGGAGTCCAAGTTTTGATATATTTAACCTTGTACAGTTACACAATCCTGATGCATGATCAATATTCCTCAACAACATTACTGGAACCTCGACTCCCAGTCTCAACTTGTGGTTAGGCACACCAGAACATCTTATCCTATTTAAGAACCATATTGAATGGATATCTCCGAACAAACCTCACATGCTTTCTGCGATCTGAACTTAGATATATCCTGTCTTCATCGTGAATCCATGATTAATAGAAATCACATACTCATTTATGCTTTCCACATCATTTAACGTTGGAGCAGGAATGACTCTTTCTTTTAAGTACAAAGCATCACTTCAATACGTGCTTTCAACTATTGAGTGAATCAACTTCATGAGCATCATCATGTCACCACTATGACGATGGCACACACACCACAACAGATCAAAAAATCAACGGTGATGGCACAGCTGCGATGTCGTCAAGTTTAAAGTTTCCCATCCACCTAAGACTGCGATGACGTTTAATTACCGTTGGTATAGGTGGTGGCAGCAATTGCGGGTTTGGGAATTTTGTTAGTGGGGTTGGTGTTTGTGCTGTGGTTTAGGCTATACTTTATTTGGAGTTACCATTTTGGTGCAATGATCTATTTTCTTTTTTAGTACTAATGAGGTGGTGGCGGCGACGGCCTGTTATTATCATAGGGGTGAGGACCGTGAGGTTGTGGTGTGGAAGAGGTAGAGGTAAAGGTAGAGGTCGAGGAGAAGGAGGAGGGGGAGGAGGAGGAGGAGATGGTGAATTCGTGGTGGTAATTAATAGTACACGTGGTGCGGTGGTCGTTGTGGCCATGGAAACGGTGCTACATTACTGATCGTGTCATTATGGTGAAGTGGTTGTGATTTTTTTGTCGAAGGAAGGTGGCAGTGATGCACCATAGGCAGCTGCGACAATGATGCATCAAAGGCGACGACAATGGTGGTGGTGGGTGACAGCGACTGTGCTTAGAGGTTAGGATGTTGGAGGTGGTTTGGGTAGGGGTTGTGACCATTTATTTGATGAGTTCTTGATGAGATTCAAGAAAGTCAAACTTCGATGCACATGTCGGTGGGATCCATGACGAGATCCGAGGTCAAGAAGGTCCAAGAGTGGTTGGTGGGACTCATTTACAGAGTATGGAATCAAGCTCAAATGAGAGACATCAATTCCGAACGAGAATGAGTCGTGCTAGAGATTTAACTAAATTTTTGATAGAGATAATAACATCCGAAATCTAGGTTCACTATTTCTAAAATAATTATAGCTTTTTGTCTATTTTCCAAATCATTTTGAATCACCTCAATCGGACAAAATACTGAAGATGGAGCTTGCAGATTTTGGACAGAGAATTGCATGTGGCTGCATAGACACCCCATGCGGCTGCACAGTTCATTTTTTGGAGCAAAATCCGAATTATTACTTTTTCTATTTTTATTTATTTTCCTAATTAGTAGAACTATAAATAGAACCACTATCTCAAACCCTAATTAACTTGGATGTTGAATGAAGCTCTTGAGAGGCTCCTCTTTGGGTGAGGTAAAAAATCATTTCTACTTGTAATCTTCATAGGAGTTCTTCAACTTTAACTTAAGTATATTATTCTTATGTTTGTTGTTGATTTTCACCACCTAAAATTTTGTTTAATCTTTATCCATTGGGTTAGGTTTGTTAACATTTGAATTTGGGGGTTAGATTTAAACTTGGGTTAATGTGTTACTTTAGCATTTTAGCTTTCTTGGATTTATTCTAAATTATTGTGGGAATTTTTTGTCCAAATATCAAAGGGGTTCGCAGGGTTCGCAATGTTGTGAACCCTTTGATGTTTGGACCAAAAATTCCCACAACAATTTAATACCAACTCAAAAAGCTAAAATGGTAAGAAACACTTTAACCCAAGTTTAAATCTAATCCAAAATTCAAAGGTTAAAGAACACAACCAAATGGGTGAAGATTAAACAAATTTCAAGGTGGTAGAAATAAACAACAGTACCAAAATAATATACTCAAAACGTAGTTAATTAACTTCCAAAAATTACAAGATAAAAGAGAAGAGATTTATCTCACCCAAAGGAGTCTCACTAGACCAAGAACAATGAACATCCAAGTTAATTAGGGTTTGAGAGAGTTGTTCTATTTATAGTACAACTAATTAGGAAAATAAAGAAAAATAGAAAAAACAATAAAATTTTGGATTTTGCTCCCAAAAATGAACATGCGGCCGCATGGGGTGTCTGTGGCCGCATGATATTCCCTGTCCAAAATTTGCTCGCTCCATTTTCAGCATTTTGATCATAACTTTTGATCTTGATATCCGATTGAGGCGATTCAAAATAATTTAGAAACTAGACAAAAAGGAATATAATTCTTCCAGAAATAGTGAATCCCAAATTCAAATGTTATCCCTGTCAAAAATTTAGTTGAATTTTAAGCACGACCATTATCGTTCGGAATTGATGTATTCCATTTGAGCTTGATTTCATACTTTGTAAATGAGTCCCACCAACGACTCTTGGACCTTCTTGGCCTTGAATCTCGTTATGGGTCCCACCGACATGTCATCGAAGTTTAACTTTCTTGAATCTCATAAGTTGTGATCCGAGAACTAACTTGTGACCAATTAATATGATAAATTATGACCAAAAAATGAATCGTGACCAACTAATTTGTTAAGTTGTGACCGTGAAATAAATTGTGATCTATAGGGTTTTTTTTTTTTTTTTTTGAAATAAATTACGACATGAATTTTGTGATTTGTGACCAGTAAAGAAATTGTGACTCATATAATTTATTAAATTGCGATCGTGATTTGTGAGTTTTTAATTTCTATGATCGAAAAAATAAGTCGAGACCAAATAATTTTATAATTTGTGATCGAAAAATTAGTCGTGACCTATAAAGTTTTGTGATTTGTACCCTAGAAATAAGTTGTGACCTTTAATATTTGTGATTTGTGATCGAATAATAGATTGTGACCAATTAGTTTGATAATTTGTGACCGAAAGTAAGTTGTGACCCATATATTTGTAATTTGTAAATAAAGCCATCACCAATAATTTATAATTTGTAACCGAGAAATCTCATAATTTGTGACCTATAAAATTTGTGACCTATAAAATTTGTGATATGTGGCCATAAATTGGATAGTTGTGACCTTAACCTATTTAATTATTTAGTTAATTAAAAGTATATTTAATTACATATATTTTTAATTAAAAAACTTGATTTTTGAATTTACACATCAAGTTTCTTAAATTTTAAATTCTTTCTATCTTTTAAAATCCTAACATATATATTCTTCTTATTTTTTTACACAATATTTTCTTGAATAGTAAAAAGGCCCAACTCTTTTTCATACATATTTAAATTTTAATCATAAAAAGAGCCAAAGTTACATGCAATACCTAAACCAACAGCATAAATTCATTTAAGGGAAAAATACATATGTAAGGAATTATAAAGATATGATTTAATATTTAAGAAACTTCTTCTTTTAGTTCAAAAATATGAGTTTTATATATATATATATTAAATTGGTAATTAAATAATTAGGGTCACAATTATACAATTTATGGTTACAAACTTACAGTTACAAGTTACGAAATTTAATGGTCATAAATTGTCAAATTAACTAGTCACAATTTATTTATCGGTCACAAAATTACAAATTCTATATGTCTCAACTTATTTTTTGATTACAAATTATCAAACTAATCGATCACGACTCTCTTATCTATCATAAGTCACAAATTTTATAGGTCACAACATCTTTTTCGGTCGCAAATTCCGAAAATTTTAGTCACAACTTATTTTCGGTCACAATTTATAAATTTCGTAAATCACAACTTATTTATCGATCATAAATCTTGAATTTTGTTGGTCACAACTTTTTTTTCGATCACAAATCTCGATTTTATAAGTGACAATTTGTTTCATGGTTACAAATTTCAAGTTAATTAGTCACAACTTAACAAATTCACGATTTATTTTCGTTCACAATTTACAAATTTAGTAAGTCACAATTCTTGAATTTTGTAGATTACAACTTTTTCTCGATCATAAATCTCGAATTTATAAGTCACAAGACAACTTATACAATCACAAGTTACAAATTTTAAATGTCATAAATTACAAATTTTATAGGTCACGACCTATTTTTCGATCATAGTCTATCAAATTAATATGTGACAACTCATTTATCTGTCACAAATCACAAATTTATTAGTTATGACAACGACTTTCTTGATCACAAAGAATGAAATTTTCGATTACAACTTATCTTCGGTCACAATTTACAATTTTCTTAAGTTACAACTTATTTATTGGTCACAAATCTCAAATTTTGAAGGTCACAACTTTTTCTCGATCACAAATTTCAAGTCAATTGGTTACAACTTAACAAATTTGTCATCAACAAGTTACTTGGCCCAACCTAAATCAAACCCACCCTACCCCTATCCTATCCTACCCTACCCTACCCTATCCAAACCAAACAACACTCAAACCTACTCCCACTCAAGCCGCCGTTGCTTGCACCATTGCACCGCCCACTTCACGGCCACAACCACCATCACCAACCAATTGCACCACCTCAGTCGCCACCGCCACTACTCCACCCTATTCCACCACATGCATGCCATAGTCGCCACAGCCAACAGTCCTCCGATGAAGAACCACCAAAACATCACCTCCAAATGCAAACCACCATCACACCGCCTGCATAATGTACCACCACCACAACAAAACAGACCATCACCACTGCACACCACCTTACCCAGCGCAACCTAGGTCGAAGCCACCATGAACACATGAAATAGATCGAAGCAGCACGAACTCCAAGAAGATCGAAGTAGCGAGAACTTCGAGAAGATCGAAGCCACTGCAGACTCCATAAGTGGTAAGCCCCTCATCGTCTCCACATAACACCACATAAACAGACCCATGATCGTCTCAATCCCAGGACAAATCAAATATTCGCTCAAACCACCACAGAAAACCACCACCACAGCAAATTCAAAACCATAGCCGCACGCAACGGTGATCAGCCAATGATCGAAGGCGGTGGTGATCTTGGGGAGACAGAAAAGAGGAATGTGAAAAATGATTTAGGTTTTAATTTTTGAATAATATTATATGTAAATTTAGGATATATTAATTAATTAATTAATAAAAATGTTTTATTATTTAGAAGTTAACCTGATTTTTGAACTAATAAGATTCGGACTTGATTTTTGAATTGGTAAGTCGAAATCATGGTGTGGGTGTAATTTTCACTTCATTTAATGGTCCAAATGAAGATTCGGCCTTATTATTAAATGGCCTAAACATTTTACTATAATCTATTTGAATGTTCTAGACATAACACAATATCAAGCTCCTTTGTTCAGACAATATCTATCTAGTACATGAACTCTGCGTCTTCATCTCTTCTTCCTTTCATTCAGATCTGGCCGTGTGTGGTCCCTCAAACACTTGAAATCGGTATCTAGAGCCACTAATGATACTGAATTTTAACTACAAGCTTTGCTCCAAGACTTCTTCACGTCGACTTTGTTATCAAGATGTGATAATGTCTTCTTCCAGGCGTCTAGAAAGAAGATATGTCCAGATCCATAGATAATCGGCCGACGGAGACGAAGATAAGTCATCATCCTAAATTTATGTGTCTTGAACAGTCTTATTCTAACTTTTTTTTTTCCCCTCAAAATCACTTACTGTGTATGCTTTTTGTGATGTCTATGTCCAGATCCATGGACCACCGTTTGGTCAACTTCTTGGTGATTTTGATGCAGAAAGTATTAATGCACAAAAATCCTACTTGAAATTTGCACGATGCTTTGAACTGTCTTTAAGGAGCACGAACGACGACGCCATCATTATGGATATAAATAACCGTCTAAAAGCAATTTGGGAATGATAGGAATCAGTGTTTACTTTTCTCACGACATTTTTCATATTTTATAATGCTCACAGTTCGGTACATAAGTATTGATGGAATTCTAAGAGTTGCATATCATTGAGAAGATGAACAGACATATGACAGATTATGTGCCGAATTTTTTTTTAAAAAAATTCAAGGATGAAATTGTTAAGAATACTAGTATTTAATAGATGCGAAACCCAAAAGATTGAAAACCGTGTTTGAATATTGCTGAATTTGTTAAAAATTTTGTAATAGAAAATGTAAAACATACTCCATTTGTCCCGTAAAGATATACTTGTATTCTTTATTTGTTCGTCCAAAATTAAAGTCTACTTACCTTATTGAATGTGTATTTAATTTTCTCATTTTCTAATATGCCCTTATGTAATGTGCTTTGTTAATGAACAAATATTGAATAATGGTATATTAGGAAAAATGACTAAATGAGTACAAAATTTACTTTTTTCAATCACATTAATTGACATTTTCTTAATCTATGTGAAAATAGAAGCAAACATATCTCGCGGGATGAAAGGAATAAAAAACAAAAGTAAGGCATGAGTGTGGAAAGGATATTGAAACTGGGTTCAGTTCGGAAATCGTGTTATAATAATGATTAAAAACGTATTTTTGATAATAGATGTTAAAAAAAAACATAAATAATGGCTGAGTTTGTTCAGGAAATTGGCATCGGGTACTGTTGCTAACTTAACAACTTAAATGATGATGATGATGATGATCTATGCCCTTGTTTGTATAGATAAAAATTAGATTTTTAGTGTGTCTTACTTGAATGAAAGCTTTCTCAAGCTTTGGCAAAGACAGATTGAAAAATGAATCAATGCTCGAAGTCTATTACCCATTAATCTTGTCTAATAGAATGACCTTCAAAGGCTAGCAATCTTGTTCTAAAATCAAATGGCTCATTGAAAGAGGCAGGCATGTAAAGTCGTGGCATGATGCTTTTTTGTATATTGGTCTGGTCCTTAGAAAGAAAAAAATCAAACTATTATTGATAGAAAACATGAAAGGAAAGGGAACTTACAGATTTCAGTCCAATCCTATTTGAATCCCTATTTTCGGTTTCACTTCCACGATTAAGTGATAAAGCGGGATCTTTCATTTAAAGTAAGTCAGTGTGCAAGAGCTGGAGTTAGAATGGAATTAGAATTAAGCAGTGAAAAGTGAGGATTCAAAGTCAACTTGAAAAGCAATTGAGTCAGGTGATAGAGTGACCTTGGTTCGTGAGTACTTCTATATCGTAGTCAGTCCACGTTCTAATCCCTTTTGAAAGAGCTAGAGGAAGGGATATTTAAAGCCCACGCTCAAACCTATAATCATTTTGTTATTGTGCTAAGTTCGGTGCTATGCACGAGTAGTGTCCATAATTATGTATGTAACAGTGTTATTACATATGAACAAAAAAAAAAAAAAAACAATATTTATCAAATTATGATTTCCCAGCTTTATATAACTTCAAAGTTGAATTTGTAGATTTTGTGAGTCATTGAGTATTATATTAAAAACTCACTTTTATCAAAAGTATGCATGATTTTGAAATTGGGACAAAAGTTAACCGGCAAAAAGACAATCGAAAAATAGATTTTTAAGGATCGATAACTACAAGGATTTAAAAAAAGTGAGCGATCATTTTTAGGTGCGTGTTCGCTTTATTTTGAAAGTCGTTATATGATTTTGAAAAAGACAATTTTATAGTTTTATGAGATTTTCAAAGTGGTATATTAAAAAATTAGTTTTGTCTAGAATGTATATGTTGAAAATAAGACGAAAGTTGACCGTAAAAAGTATGAAAAATACATTATTAAGGGACAATTTTAAACTGCCATAACTTTAATGAAGATTGATGGTTTTGTAATTAGAAAATAATTGGTAAAGTATTGTGTTAAAATTTTACATTTATATCAATCTTTCTATTACGACTTCATTTAATCCATCAAAGTTAACCAAGCAAAGAAAGCAAAGCAAACACTGAAAGACAAAATAAGGGGCAAAACAAATGAAAAGTGGATTTTGAATAGGCAAGTTGCAGTTTTTTTATGAGCTTTTCGAAGTTGTACATTAAAAAATTAGTTTTGTAGAGAATGCATATGCCGAGAATGAAACAAAAGTTGATTCGTATAAAAATGAAAAATATATTATTAAGTGACTATTTTAAATGACCATAATTTTAGTTAAGGTTGACGATTTTGTAATTCGAAAATAATGTGGCAAAGTTTTATGTGAGAGCTTAACATTAATAACAATATCTTATTATTACGATTTCATTTTAGCCACGAAGCTAACCAAACGAGTAAAAACAAAACAAAAAAAAAAATGTGCAAAAGGACAAAATAGGGGGGGTCATATTGTTTGTCAAATTATGATTCCTCAACTCTTATATAATCTCAAAGACGAAATTTAGATTTTGCGAGCTCTTCAAGTAGTATATTAAAAGCTTAGTTTTATCTATGCATGATTTTGAAAATGAGACGAAAGTTAACCCATAAAAAGAAAATTTAAAAATAGATTTTTAAGGATAGACAACCACAAGGATTTAAAAGTGAATGGTCATTTTTGAATGTGAATTCGCTTTATTTTGACAATCGTTATATGTTTTAAAATGTGAGTTTGTAGTTTTATAAACTTTTTGAATGGTAGTACATTAAAAATTTAAGTTTGTCAAATATCGAAAAGGAGATGAAAGTGGACTTTTTGAATTTTTTTAAACAACTCTAACTTTTACTACGATCAACATTTTTGTAATTTGAAAATAATGTACTAAAGTACTGTATGAGAACTTTACAATGATATTAAGATCTTGCTGTTACGACTTTATTTAAGCTCACAAAGTAGATCAAACGAAGAAAGTAAAACAAAAAAGTAATACAAAAAGCTGCTAAAAGACAAAATGGCCTCATCATAAATGAATAGTGACTTAAACTCATCTTGTAAGATAGATAAGAAAAGTTGACAAAACGAGTAAATGCAACAAAAGAAAAAAAATACAGAAGGAAAAAATATGGTTAGCCAGTGTTTATGAAATTATGATTTCCCATCTGTTATATAATTTCGAAGATGAATTTTAGATTTCAACGAGCTCTTTAAGTAGTATAGTAAAAACTTAGATTTATATAAAGTATGGATGATTTTAAAAATGAGACAAAAGTTAACTCATAAAAGAAAAATCTAAAAATAGATTTTAAAGAACGGAAACCACAATGATTTAAAAAGTGAGTGGTTGATTATTGCCCAATTTTACGTATTTTAGATAGGTAAATAAATGAAAAATACAATTTTGGGATATAAATTTGGTAATTTAGGGTAAAACTTATAAAAGATTCAATTTTAATTCTTTAACTATAAATTAATTTTAATTACTAAAAATTTCATTTATTTAATTGTAGGGAAAGATTGGACAATATTTTAAATTGAATTTGAATTTCTTCTCAAAATTTCCGAACCTAGTTCGACTAAAGAAATCAAGCATGACACACATTTGTTGGCTCAATTTCCCAGCCCATATCCATTTTTTTCTTTCAGCCTTCATCCTTAAACCTCCACTCACGCAGATAGCTCGAAAAAAGAATCGTCCCCAGCCTCTTCTATATATTTTTTTTCAACCACAACACATGGCCAACCCTTGAAACCCTCACCAGGCAGCTCTGGTTTCGCTCTAACCTTCAGCCGCAGCCCTCATCTCTGTCTCTTCCTTCAACCTACACTCAGCCGCCAACTACTAGCTCTCTACCACGAAACCAGACTGCTCCTCCACTCTCACTTTCAGTCGGCAACCTCTCTTCGCCGTCCCCATCTTTCACTTCCAGCCTCTTCTTGGAACCTACAGTCAGACTGGACCTTCAACAGCCTCCATTGGTTCCTGCTACTTCAACCCCTCCCACAAATACCAACTTTCAACCCTCACCAGCCGCAGCTCCTCCTTCCATCTTCATCTCTGGACCCAGTAGCAGCCGCTTTCCCCGATCTCTGCTTATCTTCCTTCAACCTCAGCCGCCAAATACTGCAGCACCAGTTTCCTCCACCTTCACATAACCAGTAGCCGCCAGTCTCTAGCAATCCTGTCGACAACATCACTTCTCACAGCACCGCAGGCACCAGCAGCAGCCACAACACCAAACCAGCAGCCCTCGATTTTGGTTATTTGTTCTAGTTTAATTCATAGTTTTGCTTAGATTCTGAATTGTTTCAATTATTAGTTTATTTACATAATTTTAGGCTGTTGATGGTTTTTTGAATTGTGATATATTTTTGGTTATAGAGTTTTTAGTTTCAAACTTGAATTTAAATTTTTAGTTATGATATTTTTTTGGTTGAATTTTATTTCGTTTAATTTAATTATGTTTGTCTAAGTTATATTTGAGGGAAGTTATTCTTAGCTTTAATGAGGATGTTTTAATTAGTTATTGATGAATTATTGTTATTGATAATAATTAACGAGTGTTTTAAATTTTCAAATTATTTTACTTGGATTAATATCGCTGATGTGGTATGTATTGAATATGCACACAACATGCTCAACAAAACGCTGTAGAATAGATTGATTAATTTTCTCACTAATATTTTTACATCTTATCAATCTCAAGAAATTCATACTAATCATAGTTGCAAGCCCAATTGATAGTGGAAGAATAACTCCACTCAAAATTTCTTTTCATTGCATTTAAGTATATCTTTTTTAAATTCATTTAAGTATAACTAAAATTGTAGTTTAAGACTTGAATTTAGCAATTATTATTATACCATGAAAATTCCTAGGAAGAATGACCATGGATTATTGCTAGGCTATAACTTGACCCATTTATACTTGGAGGGTAGATTTTCCATCGAATCAAGTTTTTGGCGGCGTTGCCGGAGATTATTTTGGTGTTAATTGATTTTTGTTGAATTCTTTTTATTTTATTATTATTTTTTCTCTACTACTATTTTTGATATTGTTCTTTGTTTATGTCCATTTGGTAACCAATTTTTAATTCTTGAAAATCAGTAGGTTGAAATGGCGGATAACAGAGATCCAAATGAGGCGCCAGTCATTCGAAGGCTTAGAGATTATATTTCTCCAACGATGGCAAGCACTCCGTCATGTATTGTGATTCCTGTAAATGCAGCAGCGTTCAACTTTAAACCGGGAATGATTGATCATCTACCACGCTTCCATGGAATTCCATCAGAGAGTCCTTATCACCACATCCAGGAATTTGAAGGGGTTTGTTTTACTTTTCTTGAAAGAAATTGCACTGAGGAAGTCATTCGACTAAAGCATTTCCCTTTTTCACTAAAGGATAAAGCTAAGTCAAGACTTAACTCTTTAAGTCCTGGTTCAATTACAAATTGGGCAAATATGCAGAAAGAGTTCATTAAAAAGTTTTTTCCACCACAATGAACCACCGCTATTCAAAGACAAATCATGAATTTTTCCCAAAAGAATAATGAAAATTTTTACACTAATTGGAAAATATTCAAGGATTTGTTGTTATCTTGTCCCCATCATGGTTATGAGCAATGGATGTTAACTAAATTTTTTTATGAAGGGCTCAAACCTAAAATGAGACAATTTGTACTAACTATGAGCAATGGCGATTTCTTTGCAAAAGACCCTAATGAAGTTTTTACATTTTTTTTGATGATTTAGCTGAAAATACCCAATATTGGGATAACATTGATGAGTTTGATAGGGGTGTTCCAATAAAAACTGAATTTCCAAAGATTGCATCTGGAAATGGAATTCATTCACTTAGGGCAGATGATGACATAAATGCCTGATTGGCTGTCATCACTCAAAAACTTGAAAATTTAGAAATTCAAAAAGTGAATGAAGTCAATTCCTCTTCCACTATTTTAGAAAAATGTTCAATTTATGAAGATGTACAACATTTAACCTCTGATTGTCTTGCACTTCCCCAACTAAAAGAGATGTATTTTGATCAATCTGTTGCTATTAATATGATTCCCAAACCTTACTCTAATCCATATTCGAGTACTTTTAATCCAAGTTGGAGAAATCATCCAAATTTCAGTTGGAGGAATGATCAAGGAGGAAGCAATAATGTTGGCAACAATATTGGACCTTCACAGCCAACACCTTATATGCCACCACAGAAGAGAAGTCTAGAGGACCAAATTCAGTAATTCATGCAAAAGTCAAGCTGCCATCAACAATGAAAATTCTCAGGCCATTAATGACATCCGATCTCAGCTTACAAAATTGACTACCCAAGCAAGTGCACCAGAAAAAGGTAAGTTTCCAGCTCAACCAATGCCAAATCCTCAAACTCAATACAATGGGATCGATGATTCCAATCTGAGACATGTGAAAGCAGTAACTACCTTGAGAAGTGGTAAGCAAATCCAAGTTCCTGAACCTAAAGAGAACTTGGTGGGTAAGCAAGTTGAACCTCCTAATGATGATACCGTGTTAAAATCTCTATCTGATATTCAGGAACCATCTAGGCCAATATTAAGTACACCCCTGCCCTTTTTCCTCAAAGATTACAACCTGGTAATAAGAACAAAAATCAAACAGAAATTCATGAGATTTTTAAGCAAGTTAGGGTAAATATTCCTCTATTAGATGCAATCCAACATGTCCCTGCCTATGCTAAATTTCTTAAGGATTTGTGTACAGTAAAAAGGAAGCTAGCTATGAAGAATAAGGCCTTTTTTACTGAACAAGTGAGTTCTATCATACAATGCCAAACTCCTCAAAAATTTAAAGATCCTGGTTCTCCAACCATTGCTTGTATGCTAGGAACCACTCGTATTAGTCATGCCTTGCTAGATTTAGGTTCAAGTGTGAATCTTTTGCCTTTTAGCGTGTATACACAGCTTGGTTTAGGTGAACTTAAGCCCACTCCCATGATTTTACAATTAGTAGATAGATCTGTTAAGATGTCTAGAGGGATAATTGATGATGTTTTGGTTCAAGTTGATAAATTCTACTATCCAATTGATTTTGTTGTTATTGATGTTCAAAGTACACCTAAAACTTCCCCCCAAATCCCTATTATTCTTGGTAGACAATTCCTTGCAACTTCAAATGCTTTAATAAATTGTAGGAGTGTTATTTTAAAGTTGACTTTTGGCAATATGTCTTTGGAACTTAACATTTTCAATGCTTGTAGGCAACCAAAAGATTTTGATGAAATGCAGGAAGTTAACATGTTGGAAGAACTGCTAATTGAGTTAGAAGATCCTGATGAGCAAATAGAGCTAATTTTCAAATTGGACAACATTGAAGACTCTTCAAAAAGTGCAATAACAACAGTTGTAAAACTTGGTAGCCAAGCATTGAGCCTCTAAATGTCATCCAAACACCCATGCAAACATCAGCAGAGAAGATGCCAATTCTAGAGGTTAAACCTCTTCCATCAGAACTAAAGTATGCATTTTTGGGACCTAATGAATCATACCCTGTGGTAATCTCTTCTACTCTTACTTGTGATCAGGAAAATATGTTGTTGAGAGTGTTGAATGATCATAGATCTGCAATAGGTTGGACTATAGCTGATATTAAGGGAATTAGTCCTTTAGTGTGCACTCATAGAATTTTCCTAGAAGAAAATGCTAATCCTTCCAGGGAATCTCAAAGAAGGCTAAACCCTAACGTGAAAGAGGTTGTTAAAAATGAAGTTTTAAAATTACTTGATGCAGGTATCATTTATCCTATTGCAGACAGCAAGTGGGTAAGTCCTACTCAAGTAGTTCCTAAGAAAACTGGGGTTACTGTTGTTGAAAGTGAACAGGGAGAAATGATAACTAAAAAGGTACCCACTAGTTGGAGAATGTGCATAGATTGTAGGAAATTGAATTCCATGACCAGAAAAGACCACTTCCCTTTACCATTTTTAGATCAAGTACTGGAAAGAGTTGCTGGACATTCATTCTATTGTTTCTTGGATGGTTTTTCAGCCTACTATCAAATTGAAATAGCATTAGAAGACCAAGAAAAAACTACTTTTACTTGCCATTTTGGGACGTTTGCTTTTAAAAGAATGCCTTTTAGTCTTTGTGATGCCCCAGCAACCTTTCAAAGATGCATGCTTAGCATATTTAGTGATATGATAGAAATTTTTTTGGAAGTGTTTATGGATGATTTCTCTATGTATGGTGATTCATTTGATGATTGCCTAACAAATTCGAAAGCTGTTTTGTGCAGGTGTGAAGATAAGCAACTTCTCCTTAATTGGGAGAAATGTCATTTATGGTTACAAGAGGAATTTTTTTAGGTCATATAATTTCTGCTAAAGGCATGGAAGTAGATAAGTCAAAAGTAGATTCAATTTCTAGGTTGCCTATTCCTTTAACTGTAAAAGATGTTCGATCATTTTTAGGTCATGCGGTTTTTTATAGGAGGTTCATAAAAGATTTTAGTATCATAGAAAAACCTTTGACTACACTTTTGATGCATGATACAAAATTTGTTTGGACAAATGAATGCACTACAGCTTTTGAAAAAGGCACTCACCACTGCACCCATAGTTAGATCACCTGATTGGTCTCTGCCTTTCGAATTAATGTGTGATGTAAGTGATATAGTTGTAGGGGCAGTGTTTGGCCAGAGGAAAGGTAAGGAACCTTATGTAATCTACTATGCTAGCAGAACTTTGAATCAAGCTCAATTAAATTACACAACTACTGAAAAGAGCTGCTAGCTATAGTTTTTGCACTGGAAAAATTTCGAACTTATCTTATTGGGACTCGTGTTACCATCTTTACTGATCACTCTGCTATTAAATATTTGTTCACAAAGAAAGATGCTAAACCTCGACTCATTCGATGGATTTTGTTATTACAGGAATTTGACATCACAATTAAGGATAAAAAAGGGGTGGAAAATGTTGTTGCTGATCACCTATCGAGATTAAATTCTGAGAATTTAAAAGTTTCTTACCCTTTAAATGATTCAGTTCCCGATGAACAGTTGTTTGGCTTGAATATTCTTCCTTGGTTTGCTGACTTGGTTAATTATCTGGTGACAGGTCATATGCCTTCAAATTGGAGTGTCCAAGACAAAATGAGAATGAAAGCTATTGCAAGGAACTTCTTCTATGATGATCCGTATTTATTTAAATATTGTGATTATCAGCTTATCCGAAGATGTGTTCCTGATGATGAGATGCAACAAATTCTTACCTTTTGTCATTCTCATGCTTGTGGAGGCCATTTCTCTTCACAGAAAATAGTTGCTAAGGTACTTCAATGTGGTTTTTATTGGCCTAGTTTATTTAAAGATGCTCATGCATTTTGTAAAAATTGTGAAGCGTGTCAGAAATTTGGTAGTCTCAGCTGGAGGAATATGATGCCATTAGCCCCAATCCTTGTGCTTGAAATTTTTGATTGTTGGGGATTAGATTTTATGGGTCCTTTTCCCCCTTCTTTTGGATATCTTTATAAATTGGTTGCTGTTGATTATGTGTCAAAATGGGTAGAAGCTATTCCATGTAGGACAAATGATCATAAAGTTGTGCTTAAATTTTTGAAAGAACATATTTTTTCTAGGTTTGGTATGCCTAAGACTATAATTAGCGATGGAGGAACACGTTTTTGTAATAAACCTTTTGATACCTTGCTAAAGAAATATAGCATTAGGCATAAGATTTCCACTCCCTATCACCCTCAAACTAATGGTCAAACTGAGCTAGCCAACCGGGAAATTAAAGGCATTTTGACAAAAACAGTGAATCCAAATAGAAAAGATTGGGCTATAAAATTGAATGATGCTTTATGGGCTTATATGACTGCTTTTAAAATTGTTCTTGGAATGTCTCCTTATAGAATTGTTTTTGAAAAACCTTGTCATTTGTCAGTTGAAATTGAACATAAAGCTTATTGGGCAATCAAAACACTCAACTTTGATTTAGATCAAGCTGGTGAATTTAGAAAATTGAAATTGAATGGGTTAGATGAATTACGTTTGGAAGCATACGAGAATACAAAAATTTCAAAAGAAAAAATGAAAGTTTTTTATGATAAGAAATTTTTGAGAAAATCATTTTTCCTATATGACTCTGAGCTTCATCTCTTTCCTGGTAAGTTGAGATTTAAATGGATTGGTCCTTACATGGTACAAACTGTTTACCCTTATGGAGCAGTTGAAATCCTGGATCCAAAAACTGGTACTGTTTTTAAAGTTAATGGACAACATCTGAAACCAATTTTGGATAGTTTTTCTGCTGAAGTTAATGAACTACCTCTGCTGGAACCTGATTCCAGCGGCTGATTTTCTTGGAACTAACTTGTTATTATCATGTATATATTTTATTTTCTTTTTGTAGATTTTATTCTTCATTTTTTTAGTTTCATTCTTGAATAAATGCTCATGTGCATAGGCCTCCTCTTAGATACACTCTTCTCCTTTATCTTGATTTAATTTTGAGTCGTGTCTATGAATCACTGTTCATTTTTCTTCTCTTTGAGTCATTGAGGACAATGTTTGATTTTAGTTGGGAGGAGAGTAACTCAAATGTACTTGTTTTGCATTAATTTTTGTGATCGTTGAGCATTAAAATTGAGTACATCTTGAGTCTTGAATTATATCTTTGTTATTCTATAAAGACCTCCCACCTAAATTTTTTTTTATTGCACGAATTTAAGCCTTGTGGTAAGATGGCTAGTCAACACATACAACTAGAGCTCTCTCAAGTTTAAGTAATTTTATTTGTTCATCATGAAAGTTGAGTGATTGGTGGTTTTCTTATATTGCCCTTGTTTGATATTGCTACTTCCATTGGGCATCATTACACGGATTGTCGATTGTTGGTGGTTTATACTTAAGAAACGATGAAGGTCAATGTCAAATAAAAATTTGACCCTTTGAAGCTAACCTTATCATCTTCTCTTCATATTCACAAATCTCTTCATATTCACAAATCCCATTCATCTATTTACCATTAAAGACGACATTGCATCCAAACATTGCTCCCATAAATACATAACCTTGTTTCTACTTTCAAGTATAAGTGAGGATGATGATTTTTACTCCATATTTGAGAAACAAATGTTCAGTGCATGAAACGAAAGAAAAGTGGAGTTAGAAAGTATTTAAAAGTCATTGAGACTAGAGGAGAGTGTTGAAGAATTATTTGAGAGGATTTCAGTTACAGAGAGAGAGAGAGAGAGAGAGAGAGAGAGAGAGAGAGAGAGAGAGAGAGAGAGAGAGAGAGAGAGAGAGAGAGAAGGGAGAAGTATTGAAAAGAAAGTAAAGAATGTGAAGAAGAAAGTAAACTTGAAGTGTGATTAAAAGTGAAAATTATTATCCTTACTTATATTTGGAAGTCCTCAATTTCTATTCACTTCTTTTATTTTCTTATCTTATCCCCCCCAAAAAAAAAAAAAAAAATTGCTACCATTTCATCTTATACTTCCATTGGATTATTTTTTTATTTTTTTTTGTTCTACTATTATCATTGGAATGTATAAATTTTTCTTCCACTACTCTTTATCAATTCCCCTGATAACACAATCATCACCTTTACATTGACATTGACATTGACATTTTGATCTTAAGTTGGCTTGTGGTAAGAATGGTTGAGTCCCAATGGTTGTGAGCTTTTCATGAGGTCAATGTTTGCATTGTTGCCGCCGCATATTTATGGCCTTTTTTGAATGCTTGAGTGATCAGTTTTCAAATTCCATGAGTGATCCCCTAACCAATTCAGGAACAAAATACACATACCAGTGAGTATATGGAGTTTATGCTTGGTTTGAGTGAATACTCGACACTGTATGTGTTGGGGTTAGTGGTTTGATGGGCGAAGTTGCTGTGCTTGACTATCTAAATTCATTCTTGACTTACATTGTGAGTTTTCATAGAGGTAGACATGTTATAATTCGCTTTAATTGCTAGAGACTAGCAAAAAGCTAGTTGAGGAGTATGATTATTATCCAATTTTACGTATTTTAGATAGGTAAATAAATGAAAAATACAATTTTGGGATATAAATTTGGTAATTTAGAGTAAAACTTATAAAATATTCAATTTTAATTTTTTAACTCTAAATTAATTTTAATTGCTAAAAATTTCATTTATTTAATTACAGGGAAAGATTAGACAATATTTCAAATTGAATTTGAACTTCTTCTCAAAATTCCCTAACCTAATTCGATTAAAGAAATCAAGAATGACACACATTTGTTGGCTCAATTTCCCAGCCCATATCCATTTTTTTTCTTTCAGCCTTCATCCTTAAACCTCCACTCACGCAGACAGCTCGAAAAAAGAATTGTCCCCAGCCTCTTCTATATATATTTTTTTCAGCCGCAACACATGGCCAACCCTTGGAACCCTCACCAGGCAGCTTTGGTTTCGCTCTAACCTTCAGCCGCAGCCCTCATCTCTGTCTCTTCCTTCAACCTACACTCAGCCGCCAACCAGGGGCGGAGGCAAGGGGTGGCTATACTGGGCCATGGCCCACCCCAAAATCTGAAAAACCTTTAGTGCCAAATAAAAAAATAAAAAAAATTCTTCATTGGCCCAGCCCAAAAGTCCTCCAGGCCCACCCCATGTCTTGAGCCTGGCTCCGCCCCTGCCGCCAACTACCAGATCCCTACCACGAAACCATCCTGCTCCTCCACTCTCACTTTCAGTCGGTAACCTCTCTTCACCGTCCCCATCTTTCACTTCTAGCCTCTTCTTGGAACCTACAGTCGGACTGGACCTTCAACAGCCTCCATTGGTTCCTGCTACTTCAACCCCTCCCACAAATACCAGCTTTCACCCCTCACTAGCCGCAGCTCCTCCTTCCATCTTCATCTCTAGACCCAGCAGCAGCAGCTTTCTCCCATCTCTGCCTATCTTCCTTCAACCTCAACCGCCAAATACTGCAGCACCAGTTTCCTCCACCTCCACATAACCAGCAGCCGCAAGTCTCTTGCACTCCTGTCGGCATCATCACTTCTCACAGCACCGCAAGCACCAGCAGCAGCCGCAACACCAAACCAGCAGCCCTCGGTTTTGGTTATTTGTTCTAGTTTAATTCATAGTTTTACTTAGATTCTGAATTGTTTCAATTATTAGATTATTTACATAATTTTAGATTGTTGATGGTTTGTTGAATTGTGATATATTTTCGGTTATAGAGTTTTTAGTTTCAAACTTGAATTTAAATTTTTAGTTATGATATTTTTTTGGTTGAATTTTATTTCGTTTCATTTAATTATGTTCGGTTAAGCTATATTTGAGGGGAGTTATTCTTAAATTTAATGTGTATGTTTTAATTCATTATAGATGAATTCTTGTGATTGATAATAATTAACGAGTGTTTTAAATTTTCAAATTATTTTACTTGTATTAATGTCGCTGATGTGGTATGTATTGAATATGCACACAACATGCTCGACAAAACGCTGTAGAATAAATTGATTAATTTTCTCACTAATATTTTTACATCTTATCGATCTCAAGAAATTCATACTAATCTTAGTTGCAAGACCAATTGATAGCGGAAGAATAACTCCACTCAAATTTTCTTTTCATTGCATTTAATTATATCTTTTTTAAATTCATTTAAGTATAACTGAAATCGTAGTTTAAGACTTGAATTTAACAATTATTATTATACCATAAAAATCTCTAGGAAGAATGACCATGAATTATTGCTAGGCTATAACTTGACCTCTTTATACTTGAAGGCTAGAATTTCCATCGAATCTGTGGTCATTTTTGAATGAAAGTTCGACTTGCGTTATATGTTTTGAAATGAGAGTTTATAGTTTTATGAGCTTTTCAAAGTAGTACATTAAAAATTTAATTTTGTCTAGAGTGCATATATCAAAAATGGGCGAATGTTGACTCATGAAAAAAATTAAATAACTATAACTTTTGCTATGGTAGGCAATTTTGCAATGTATTGTATGAGAACTTTACATTGATATCAAGATCTTACTATTACGACTTCATTTGAACACACAAAGTTGGTAAAAAAGCCACTACCTGTTTGATAATGTGAAAATTTTTGATTTTTGTAGTTTTTTTTATATTTTAATGGATGTGTGGTTTAAAAATGTTTGAAAAGTAAAAAATGATGAGTTTGACTAAAAATGGATGGTTGAGATTGTGTTTGAAAAATTGTGATAAAAATTTATCATTACCAAACAAGCTCTAAAAGAAAAAATACTCTTGCCATAAATGAACGTGACTCAAACTCACTCTTATCTATATTTATATATATTTATATTTATATATATATTTACAGCAAATTTGATCTACTTTTCCCGCCTAAACAGTAAATTGGTTTTTATCTTTTTTTTCTTTTTTATCCAATTGTTTATTTGCACATTTGTCCATGAAGTTTGTTTAGTGGCTACTTTAATTCCAGCTGTATTACCACTTAAGCCTCCGATTGTTAACCAAATAAACTAATTTATAAATTAGACAATTTTTTAAATTAATATTTAATCAGACAAATTTTTTCTCTACAATTTTCAATCACTACTTTTTTCTTTTAAAAATCATAAATAAATCAGTTTTTAAATCAAACAGTACTCTCAAACAAAGGCTAAAATTGTGTCATCACATTTACTCTAAAAATAAATACATGCCCACTTAATTTGATCATTAAGTTGGTTTAATGGATATTGAATGCGCGGCTGCATTGACACTTAAAATTGTATCATTAACTTCACTCTATAAATTAATACATGTCCATTGTTACTGAGCTTGGCTGTAAAGGTTTGAAAAGAACTGAAGTGCCATAAATAATTAGAGATTCGGCTGAGTTTTGGTAGGTCATTTTTTTTTTTTGGGAACCGTGTGTGACGATGAAAAAAATTACATTACGTGTTTTTGCTTTATGTTCGTAACAGAAATTGAAGATGATAGTGACAGTGTTCAATTTGCTTGAGTATGCTGACGCATCACGACAAGATGGGAGATCAAAGTTCGTGTTCGTTTGTGGGAATACAGAAACAACAATAATCAGATGGTCAGCCTGAATATGATATTCACCGATTGTGGTGTTGTTGACAATTACACACAAATTCCCTCTCTAATTAACTCTTACAGAAATTTTAATGTTCAAGAAATAATAAGCAACCCAGAAAATAAGTACGAATACAGAAATTTATGTGGTTCGACAACTTGCCTACGTTCATGGACCATCGTCAAAACTTTTCACTACATAATAAATTGTTACAATTATATAGAATGCACTCACCAAAGCCCTCAAGTATTATAGGAAAAATAATCAATTTTTACCACATATACCAATTTCTACTTCTTTGTACAACCCACAAAGAACCCAAGAAAAACTAAGATGTTAAACTACATTTTTTCTCACAATAATCTCTAGTCAATGTGCAATTAATTGGCTCAACACACATATTTATATATAAACATAATCAAAAAATGTGTATTACTTGTGTCCCAAGATGTTTTCTTGTTGAAGTACAATAATCAGAATAAGGAAAGAAATTCATCTCAAAAGATTATCTTGCTTTTCTTTCCACCCTTAACTTGATTTCCAAGTTAACCACTTTAACAAGAAAATTAATTGTCCAAGATATTCTCATTTTTAATTTGTGTCAAATATCTTAACAATTTTCACCTTGACACAAATTCATGCGAGCCAAAATATTTAAATCAACAATTGGATAACATGCAAGCAATTTTCCACTTTGAAGACCTGATACTCCACCATATGAATATAACCACTCAGAATTATCAACGAATTTCGAGCTTTTCATTGGCTCATGTCGAAATAAACCTTACTGAAAAATTATGGTACAGCTCCAATGTTTGGCTTTTCCTGGGAACTCATTAGCCATCAACATCAAATTCACCACACACCTTGCATTAACATCAAACCAATGTCCATGTGCAAACACATGTACCTACCAGGAAAAACACATCCTCTATCATAACAACTGACTTCATGCCATAAGGAAGTATCATCTTACTAAAGTACATTATCACCACCCTCCACAGGAGAGTCGCATTGTCCACTTCCGAGCAGTTAGCCGACTCTGTTCCACCTTTTGGACAATTTCTTCTCACATGACTAGAATTACCACAGTTTCAACACATTACCTTATTCTTCATGGAGTTACTTCTCTTCCACTTTTAAGTAACAAGTAAAGCTTTTCAGATGAACTGCCACTTCAACCTAATCAACTTAACTTCTGAAAATTCCACCATTTCCTTCCCGTACATCAAAATCAGCATGATGTGCTCAAACGTGGATGGAAGAGATCGGATGAAAATTATTCACATCATCAATCTTAATTTCAATAGATTCCAGTTCAGAAACAATCCCATTGAGAATACTAAGATGGTCTAAGATTTTCATATTTGCATTCATTCTCAAAGAATGAAACATATTTTATTCTGTTCTAAAAATCTTGAACCACCTGATACTCTGTTAATTAGACATCGATTTCCTGTCGACGGTGCCACTGTTGGGAATTACACACAAATTCCCTCTCTAATTAACTCCACAAGAATTTTGATGTTCAAGAAATAATAAGCAATCCAGAAATTAAGTACGAACACAGAAATTTACGTGGTTCGGCAACTTGCCTACATTCACGGATCATTGCCAAAGTTTTTCACTATATAATAAATTGTTACAATTATATAGAATTTGCACTCACGAAACCCCCCAAGTATTGTAGAAAAAATAATCAAGTTTTACCACATCTACCAATTTCTACTTCTTTGTACAACCCACAAAGAACCCAAGAAAAACTAAGATGCTAGACTACATTTTTCCTCACAATACTCTCTTGTCAATGTGCAATTAATTGGCTCAACGCACATATTTATAGGTAAATATAACCCAAAAACGTGTATTACTTGTGCCCCAAGATATTTCCTCGTTGAAGTAGAATAATTAGAATAAGGAAAGAAATTCATGTCAAAAAGATTATCTTCCTTTTTTTTCACCCTTAACTTGATCTCCAAGTTAACCACAGAAAATCAATTGTCTAAGATATTCTCATTCTTAATTTGGATAAAATATCCTAACACGTGTAAGTATATAAGGGTACCACTTATGGTACCCAACAGAGAGAGAAAGATGTGAGTTGGGACTCATAAAAGGGGGTGATGTGTTACAATTTTATTGTGAGAAGGGGGTACTAGATCAAAATCAATATAAACTACCAGTTTTGATCTAGTACCATAAGATGCCACTTTGGTACCCAACAGAGAGAATGAGGTGAGCTGAGACCCATAACAAGGTGTAATGTGTTACAATTTTATTGGGTGAAGGGAACATAGAGCAGGAGGTGAGTTGGGACTCATAACCGAGAGTGATGTGTTACAATTTTATTGAGTGAAGGGTATCATGATGGGTACTAGATCAAAATCATATAAACTACTCTGGATATGCGATAAACATAAAAACATTTATGAATCATTATATATAGATTGTGTATATGATATGCTTTCAGCTACATTTTTTAAAGCAGATAAATCTACTTTTACTTTTAGAAATAAATTTTTTTTATAAATTCTTAAATAAATAATGCATTGTTAAGATAAATCTACTGGTACATATATATGCTTTATAAAATAAAAAATAATAATATTTTAATTTTCAAATTCAGCAAAAAGTGAAAACTAATATTTTATTTTATTTTATTCCGAATTTAAAATTCAAATTTAAAGTTCAGATAAAAATGTTTTAGTAGTAATAAGTTTCTGTAGTAATACATTTAGTTTTAATTTTTGTGTGGACCCATAATGTTTAATTAGTTGTAAATAACTTTTATAACTCCTTATAAATAATTGTTTGGTAAATATGCTTTGAATTACTTTTTTTACGTAGTTTAATATCTTAAATTTTTGTGCTATTTAGTTGGTTTAAAAGCACTTTTTAGATATATATATGTTAATTAAACAAGCAATATTCTTTGGTAAAAATGCTTTCAAATTTCACATTCAGTTAAAATAATGAACATGATCAACTTTGAAAATATTCAGTAATAATAAATTTAGTTTTAATTTTTGTGTGGACCTATAATGTTTAGTTGTAATTTTTATATGGATCGAACAAATTTTTTTTATTCATTACCAAAAAACGAGAAGACTAAAGCTAAGAAATATTTATGGATTTATTTCGTTATATGTGTTAGTAGGTGGTCGGATTCAGACAAAAGTTAAGAAATCATTTATTAGAGTTTTTATACCTAAGTTGCACGAGGGACAATTGTACGTAATGCGTCACTGTTGTCCACAACAATACAAAGTACAAGACATGTAGACATGTGTATCAACTGAACTTCATGCCAATGACGCAAGGACGGAGGTTGAAGACATGACTTTTCCAAGTAATATGTATTGTCTTCGATCTTTTGTTGATATTTTGGTAGTATGAGAGATAGATGAGACCGAGTTGTTTGGTAGGTTCGTTTTGAATCATCAATATTATTTTTATATAGGTTTTTATAAATTTCCCGATTCGTTAAAGCTGGTGTTTTTGTGTGTTTGATTTGAATAGATGTCATTGAAGAGGTTGTTGCAAAAGATGAGATTAAGAATTGTCCTAGGGTGACAAAACACATGACATGATAATTGAAGAGTATTGTCATTTCTTTCCTTTTTTTTTTAAATTTAACATTTTATAATTCTTAATTACACAGCTTTAGAATATTGACTTTTTTTTTTTTCCAAAAAATAGACAGAATCGTCTATCTATGACATTGTGGAGTGATTATGGAGAGAAGATGAATAACTATTTGACAAATAATAACCTGAAACCTGTCATCATTTTATTACAGCGGTACTACACAATTCTAATTACCAGACTAAGAAACCATATGATTGAGGCAAAAATTCCGACATGAAACAATGCTGAAGATAAAGTTTTTATTTCACGTATGACCCTTAATCTTTCAGATACAAGATTATCATTTAGATTTCAACGAAGATAGCATTCGTTAATTTTATCGTATGCGTTGATCATAAATACAACTATAATTGAAGAAATTAGTATTTTGTCATGGACAGTTATGTTTGATTACTTATTATTTATCTAGAAAATGTCACTTCATAGAAAACAATTTTCATCATTTATGTTTGATTGTGAAATTTTGTTTGGAAAATATTTTCTTAATACAATCAATTGACTCACAATTTAGGCCATTTGCTTAGAAAAATATTTTCTCACGTAGTTGGAAATTATTTTTTTTTCCAGCTTTTTGAATCAAACGCACCGGATAATAGATATTAGGAAAAGGCTAGAGTGCCCTCGCAGTGTATCGCGGTATACGAGCACTATAGCACTCCTATACATGTACATGTTAATTTACATAAAGATTGATATAAGACATGTGGCACGTTCCTTTTTTTTTTTTTTTTCATAAATCATAAATCACGTCATCTTTTAATGTTGCACCACAATTCATACACATCATCCATTTGTCAATCTTTATATGAGTGATTCCAGGGGTACATTTTTTAGAGACATTTTTAAGTGACATTGTGACATGTCATACATTCATTGAGTGGTGTAAAAGTAAATGGTGGGGTAGTTATTTTCACCAATCAATAAATATATGACATGTCAAAATGTCACTTAAAAATATCTACAAAAAATGTTTATCTGGAATTATTGATCTTTATATTAATGAACATGTACAAGTAGTACTTTTGTCCAAATATTACTGAAGTCCATCCCAGGTGTACACCGCCACCGCCACCGCCACTGGCCTGATCCAATTCCCCACCAGCGCGCCACCGTTCGTTGGGTCCGGTTCGCTGCATCCACCATGGCCTACTCAAAGAAACCGCCTACCTCCGCCACTCTACCGTCCACTTCTGCCCTCATTCTAGCTCTTCTTTGCCTCGCCTCTCTTTTCATCTGTTTCTCTCTCTTCAATTCCGACAATGTGAAATCGCCCGTGCTAAATTGGTTGGTGATGTCGAAGAATATTAACTATAAAAAGTGTAATTACAAGAATGATCATTGGATCTATGACCCAACGGTTAGATCTTCTCCGCGATACGACCACACCTGCAAGGAGATTTACAAAGGGTGGAACTGCCTTGGAAGTAACAAGTCGAATTCCCTTGAAATTGACAAATGGCGCTAGAAACTCGATGGCTGTGATCTACCGCAGTTCGATCCTTTTAAATTTCTTGAAGACTTCAGAGACACCAATATTGGTAAATACTGTTGGATATATATATATATATATATATATATATATATATATATATATATATATATATATATATATATATATGCGCGCGCGCAAAATTATTAATGGTAAATAAAGGAATGATTTTGAAAAGAAACGAAAATGAAAAATCAAAGGTGACATCAATTATAACCGCACGGCCGCACGGTACAAAAATCGTGCGACCACACGTCGTTTTTGACGTGCAATTTGTTGGTAGAACCGTGCGACCGCACGATGGTTCACCCATGCGGTCGCACGGTGTTAAAATCCGACCGTTAAGTTGGTTGAAGTTGGCACTTTTTGAAGAAACTTTTCACTTTTTCATGAAAAGTTGACATCGTAATTGGTGTTTGGATATCTATAAATAAGTGATTCTTCTTCATACCAAATCACTTTTTAACAATTTTGAATCAAGATTGATATCCAAATTATTCCATTTCCATCATTCCAATTTTAGTTTTCTTGTTTTTATTTCAAGTTCTTATTTTGCTTTATTTGAACTTGAAGGAAAGGCTTGATTAATCCTTCAAACCTATTTGCAATAATCCCAAAAGCAAACTTGAATCCCGGTGGGTGCAAATATAGTTTGAGGATAACGTGTTTTACGTGTTTGAGCCTTATATTTCTTTCATCAATTTTTGTTGTTTTATATCATTTTCTTCATTCTCCTACACCGTATTTCCAACAATCTCAAACTATATTTTTACCATGGAGAATGAAATGACTCTTGCAACTATCAAATTGATGAAACAAGATCTTGTGAGGCTCGATAGATTTGATGGAACAAACTTCACGCGTTGGCAAGACAAGTTAAAATTTCTACTCACTGCATTGAAGATCTTCTACATTTTGGATCCAGATTTGGAACCTTTAGCGGAACCAGCGGAAATGGACACAGAGGCAATAAGGGCCGAGAGGAAGAAAAGACAAGAAGATGAACTAATATGTCGTGGACATATTTTGAATGCTTTGTCGGACTGGTTATATGATCTCTACATCAACACTTCTTCGGCTAGAGATATTTGGAACGAATTGGAAAACAAATACAAGGCGGAAGAAGAAGGTACCAAGAAATTTTTAATCACAAAATATTTTGATTTTAAATTTTTGGACAATATTCCTATTCTCCCTCAAGTACATGAATTACAAGTACTTGTCAACAAATTGAAAGCGGTCAAAATAGAACTCCCGAAATTCTTTCAAGTGGGGGAAATTATTGCCAAACTTCCAAATGCTTGGAAAGGATACCAGAAGAAGATTCTTCATAACTCCGAAGACTTTACTTTGGAACGATTAC
Organism: Ligustrum vulgare; assembly: GCA_963555705.1. Taxonomy (NCBI): domain Eukaryota; kingdom Viridiplantae; phylum Streptophyta; class Magnoliopsida; order Lamiales; family Oleaceae; genus Ligustrum; species Ligustrum vulgare. Next base: position 28,255,725 of record OY743186.1, on the reverse strand, counting down.
AAAAGCATCTACGCATTGAAGAAGAATCGAGAATGAGGGACAAGAATGAGAATTCTTATGAAGCCAAATCAAAAGCAAATTCTATTGAAAGGGCCGAACACTCCAACAAGGAAAATTTTAATCCTCTTGATCCCAAAAAGGACAAAGGGAAGTTTAAACCAAAACCAAAGGGGCCATGCTATGTTTGTGGAAAACTCGATCATTGGGCCAAGGTGTGCAGGCATAAGAAGAAATCCAATGGTGAACATAAAATAAACTCCATCGAAGATGACAACATCGTGGCTACAATATGTGAAGTCAACACTATAAAAGGAAAGGTTCAAAGGGTAAAAACAAGTCATTCGATAAGTGGATAGTATTCAACATTTATAAAATAAGTGTTGGTTTTCATAGAAAATGAGGGATAAGTTTTTAAACTTTTAATAAAGTTCGGATCAACAAGATCAAGTATATGTAAATATGACAAAGATACTGGAAGAACTTTACCTATATGAATTTAGAGATGGTGCCGTCTCAATAGAGAGTTCGAAGTTTCTCTCTTAAAAATTCATGAATAGGATGAGCACAAAGCCATAAAAGTGCTAAGCGTGTTATGAAAAACATAGAACACAATGATACTTGTGTGTGTAATCTCACCGGTTTCATTACAAAGGAATAATAGGTTCAAAGCTTTTATGCCACCTAAGATTTCAATGATACCTTGTGATTGATTACACTATGGATAGATTCAAATCGAAAGATATCTATTCCTTATGCATAAGTATTGAAAATTTATCAAAAATGCATTTTGAACAGTGGGGGATTGTTGGATATATATATATATATATATATATATATATATATATATATATATATATATATATATATATGTGTGTGTGTGTGTGTGTGTGTGTGTGTTCAAAATGATTAATGGTAAATAAATGAATGATTTTGAAAAGAAACGAAAATGAAAAATCAAAGGTGGCATCAATTATAACCGCGCGGCCGCACGGTACAAAAATCGTGCGACCACTCGTCGTTTTTGACGTGCAATTTGTTGGTAGAACCGTGCGACCACATGATGGTTCAACCATGCGGACACACGGTGTTAAAATCCGACCGTTAGGTTGGTTGAAGTTGGCACATTTTGAAGAAACTTTTCACTTTTTCATGAAAAGTTGACACCAATTCGTAATTGGTGCTTGAGTATCTATAAATAAGTGATTCTTCTTCATACCAAATCACTTTTTAACAATTTTGAATTAAGATTGATATCCAAATTATTCCATTTCCATCATTCCAATTTTAGTGTTCTTGTTTTTATTTCAAGTTCTTATTTTGCTTTATTTGAACTTGAAGGAAATGCTTGATTAATCCTTCAAACCTATTTGCAATAATCCCAAAAACAAACTTGAATCCCGGTGGGTGCAAATATAGTTTGAGGATAACGTGTTTTACGTGTTTGAGCCTTATATTTCTTTCATCAATTTTTGTTGTTTTATATCATTTTCTTCATTCTCCTACACCGTATTTCCAACAAATACTTGCACACTGCATTGCAGTAAAATTATAATATTGCTACTCATTTTAACTTTTACGTATGGAAATGTGAAGATTGTGCTCTCCTTGGTTACTTGAAAATACAGAAAAAAAGCTTAGGCCATGTTCTCTTTACTGTTTTGAGGTCGTTTTCTATTTTTATTTTCGAAAATACTAAAAACGCGTTCTTTTTATCATTTTCGAAAATGTATTTTGGAAAAAAAAAAAAAAATTTGTACACAAAACGCAAAACGCCCAAAACGAGTGTATTTCAACAAAAAAATGTTCAAAACGCGGAAAACGCGTTTTGAGATTTTTTTTTTTTTTTTTTTTTAATTATCCTAACTTGGAACTAAGCTTTTTTTTTTTTTTTTTTTTTTTTTTTAAGAATTATCCAAACTTGGAACTAAGCCTAAAATAAAGTTTTATTGAATTCAATATCAACATTACAAAAAAATTAAATGGAAATTCTTGTTGTTATATTTCATAAAATTCTTTAATAAATGGACTCTGATAGTTTTGAAAGAACTTGCATTTTCTGAATTTTAATAGAACCAGAGCTTCCTCAAATCCCGAACCTGACCAAGCTGTGTTAATATAGATTCTTAGTGCTCACATTAGTGTGTTGCAGGTAATCATGTTTTTAGTGTATAGTGAAAGGAAATTTAGGTTTGAGCCAGTAGTATTCTGTAAGCAAATTAATTAAAAATAGTTTAAATAGTATTCTACAAAATTTCAAACAGAACGTGTTTTCCAACTTTTCATTATCAAAAACTGTTTTCAGAAATAACAAACTAATCGCGTTTTCAGCAAATTTGAAAACAAAAATAAAAATAGGAAATATAAAACATTTTCGAAAATGAAAATACAAAATAAAATACAAACAGAACTCCACATTAATTTTATTTGTTCATCAGCCAGAATCATTTTATGAAACCTCAGGAAAAATTATTACGTATCTCCGAAGGCTGAAGCTCCGATTTATGGCAATAAATATGAAAATAGAGAGAATTTTTTTTTTTTTTTTGGTTAGTGTTTTATATGATATGGAAATTTAGAAATAAACAAATATCATCTAAGAATGGGTAAATAAGGGCATCTCCAACCCAAAATGCCATTTTCGAGGTTCAAAAACTCCATTTTGGAGTTTTGCAAACTTCATGTCGAAAAGAGGAAATTGCACACGAGCCGTTTTTTAGATGTCACTTCATAAATAACTTTTATATTTTCAAAATTCAGATCTATTTCCCTCATTTCAGATCTCACACAAACACAAACACTCTCTATATATATATCTCTCACTCCCACCCCAACTCACTCCTCCTCCGGCGGTAAGCTCCTCCGACGATGACACCCCAATCACCCACCCTGGTTCCCATCCACAACATTACCACAGGTGACAGCGAAAGGTTGTTATGTCGTTGTGAGTAGTATCGCATCATGCTGCGGCACAACCACGACGGCATTGCCTCATGTCTGCCCTGCACCATCACTTCGCCGTGAGTTGTGGTGTTGATCCAGAGGATGAAAAGTGGTGGTGGGTGTTGTGATTTAAAGATTTAAAGAGTGGTGATGGGTGCTGCGATATAGTTGCGGTGTAGGTGATTTTGATAATTTGTGTTGACGAAACCTGCTTCTGTAGTGGTGTTAGTGTGGGTGTCGTTTTCAGTGGTGGTGATGGTGGAAGTGAAGTGACTGTGATTGTAGCGTAAGTGGTTGTAGATCTGAGGATGTGGAGCCAGCGTGAAGCTGTGGATTTTAATTTGATAGGGTCAGTGCAGGTGGTGTTGTTCTCCGGCGGTGGTGGTTTCGAAAATGGAGAAGATGAATGGGAAAGGTGAAAGTTCTACCGTAATGTTTTTTTGTTAATTTCTTTTTCTTTTTGAGTGTTTTTAGTGGTGCCACCGCTGGAAGCAATGGTGTAACAGGAGAGGTTTTTTGTTGTTTTTTCTTTGGTTGTGGCGTGTAGATGGCAGTGGTGGTAGTGTTGGTGTTATTGAGATTGTGGTACCTGCACTAGTGATGGTGGTGGTGGTGGTGGGTGTCGGAGAAGGAGGAGGAGGTGGTGGTAGTTATTGTTTTCGTGGCAGTTGTGTTGATGGTTGTGTGACCAATAAATATATAATTTTTTACTATTAAATAATATGTTGTGACCTTAATTTGTGACATATAGAATTTGTGGTTTGTGACCGAGAAATAGATTTTGACCAACTAAATTGATAATTTGTGACCAAAAAATGAGTCAACCAAATAATTTTATAAATTGTGACCTATAAAATTTATGATCCGTGACTAGTGATTTGTAAAAATTGTGACCTAAAAAAGTCTTGATTTATATCCGAGAAAAAATTGTGACCAATGAGATTTGTGATTTGTGAACAATAAAGAAATTGTGACTCATAATTTGTTAAATTGTGACCAATTGACTCGAGATTTGCGACCGAAAAATCGTGACATATGAAATTTGAGATTTGTGACTGAGAAATAAATTGTGACCTAGAAAATTATGACTGTGACCATGAACTTATGACCTGATTTGTGACTTGTGACAAAAAAAAATTGTGACTTGTGACCATAATAAGTTGTGACTTGTGACCATAAACAATAAACTATAAAATTAATTATGACCTGATTTTTGAAATAAAATCTTAAGTTTCTTAATTTTGAAAATGTGTACTTTTAAAAACCTTAGTTATGTATTCTTCCCTTTTGAAAATCATCTCCAACCCAAAAACTCTATACTGGGCCCACACCTAATAAAATATATTATTTCTTACAATTTTCAACATCCAACCATATAAACAATATTGAAAATATAAATTCTAATATCAGCCATTTAATATATTCTTGAAAATTAGTTAATTATATATTGGGACGTATTATAAAAATAATTATTTATTATTAGATAAAAAATAAATTATATATGATGTTTTGTTAATTACGTATATGAATTGAAGGAAACATCGAGATAATTATATTAATTATTGTCACACAACAAAACACCAACAAACCGATAGACTCTATAGAAGAACGGAAAAGGAAAAAAATAAAAGACAAGGGCACAGAAAACTCGCATGATAATATAACAAAGTACGGGAAACAATTATTATCCTCGGCGCTAGTCCTCGGCGTTAGTGTTTTGCTCCCACAAATGTTCAATTAAGGCATCATGTAGTGCAAAGTGTGCCTTCTTATCTTTGATATGCATATGTTGTGCTAGAAATTCTCGAAATTCCTTATTACTATCCCTTATTATCTCAACCTCTTCTTCACGCGTAACACGATTTTCCACGATCGGAGCGTCCACATCACGTTCATCTTCTATAGTCATGTTGTGCATGATTATACATACAATCATGATATCGTGAAGAGCACGTCTGCTCCAACTTCGTACGGGGCGAGTGATTATGTGCCATTTTGATTGTAGATGCCCGAACGCACATTCCACGTCCTTTTGGAAACTTTCTTGCCTTACAACGAAATATTTCTTCTTCCACCCTTGTGGTTCATGAATTGTTTGCATGATAATAGTCCACTTCGGGTAAATGTTATCGGCTAAGTAGTATCCCATGTTATACACTTTTACCCAAATGACATAATTAGCAAGGGGTGCAACAACATTAGCTAGGTTTGCAAATAGAGGTGATGTACCCAACACATTAATATCGTTGTTAGAACCAGGCATGCTAAAATGACGATGCCATTGACTCGATGTAAAATCTACCCTCCAAGTATAAAGGAATCAAGTTATAGCCTAGCAATAATCCATGGTCATTCTTCCTAGGGATTTTATCAGTATAATAATATTTGCTAAATTCAAGTTTTAAACTATGATTTCAGTTGCTTAAATGAATTTAAAAAGGATGTAATTAAATGCAATAAAATGGAAATTTGAGTGGAGTTATTCTTCCGCTAACAATTGGGATTGCAACTAAATTTAGTATGGATTTCTTGAGATCGATAAGATTTAAACATATTAGTATGAAAATTAGTCAATTTATTTTACGGCATTTAGTCGAGCATGTTGTGTGCATATTTAATGCATACCACATCAACGAAATCAATCGAAGTAAAATAATTTGAAAATTTAAAACACTCGTTAATTATTATCAATCACAAGAATTCATCCATAACGAATTAAAACATACACATTGAAGCTAAGAATAACTCCCCTCAAGTATAACTTATCCAAACATAATTAAATTAACGAAATAAAAATCAAGTAAACACTTAACCATTACTCGAACGAAATTCAAATTCGGAAATAAAATTTCAATAACTAAAATATATCTAAAATCAAACTAACATCAATAATCTGAATCTATATGAACTACCAATCAAAACAATTGAAAATCTAAACAAAATACAATAAATTAAACTAGAACAAGTCACCAAAATCGAGGCTGCTGCTGAGAGGTGAACCGAGCTGCTGCGTGAGGTTGAACTGTTGAGCGTGAGAGAGGTGGCTGGCGGGTTAGTTCTACTGGAGAGAAGGAGAGGTTGCGGCTGGAAGTTCTGCTGGCTGCGGCTGTTTTTGTAGAGTAAGAGAGGAAAGAGTTAGGTTCCGGCTGTAGGTTGAAGGAGAGAGATGCGGATGGTTTTTGTCGTGAAGGTTGTCATGAGGGAGAGCAGCGGATGTTGGGTTTTGGAGGCTGGTTGGTTGAGGTCTTGAGTGATGGAGGATGCCGAGAGTCTGGGGACATGAAGTGGACTTGTTGGCTGAGTGGTTGGTGAAAGGGAGATGTTGTGTGGTTTTTCTGTTGCTGAAGGTGAGGGAGAGGGGGTTGGCTATTCGTGAGAGAGGAGATGGACGGAAGTTGGCTGCTGGAGGTTTTTAGAGAATGGTTGTGGGCTACGTTCCAGTTGGACGTTGAGTGTGGAGGATGGCAGAGTGTTTTTTTTCGGTTGGGTTGAGTGTTGTGTGAGGTAGTGGTAGGTTTTTTTCAATTTGGGCTTTTTCGGGTCCATGAAGCTAGGGATTTTCGAGTTGAAAGTGTCCAAAATATCCCTACAATCAAATAAATGAAATTTTTAGCAATTAAAGTTAATTTAGAGTTAAAGAAATAAAATTGAATCTTTTATAAGTTTTACTCTAAATGACAAAATTTATATCCCAAAATTGTATTTTTTAATTTATTTACTTCTTTAAAATAAGTAAAATTGGACAATAATCACACTCCCCAACTAGCTGTTTGCTAGTCTCTAGCAATTAAAGAGAATTAAAAACATGTCTACCTATATGAAAAACTTCAATTGAGAATGAATTTAGATAGTCGAGTACAAAAACTTCGCAAAATCAAGAGATCAAGCATTATATCCAAATTAATCCATAAAAACATTCCCAAAATTTTGTGTGTGTGTGTGTGTGTGTGTGTGTGTTTTAAGCTGATCCATCAAACCACTAACCCTAATACATACAGTGTCGAGTATTCACTCAAGCCAAACATAAACTCCATATACTCACGGGTATGTGTATTTTGTTTTTGAACTAGTTAGGGGGTCACTTATGGAGTTTGAAAACTGATCACTCAAGCATTCAATAAAGGCCATATATATGTGGATGACAGCAATGTAAATATTGACCTCATGAAAAGTTCACAACCATTGAGACTCAACCGTTCTTACTATAAGACAACTTAAGATCAAAATGTCAATGTCAACGTAAAGGTAATGATTGTGTTATCAAGGGAACTGATAAGGAGTGGTGGAAGAAAATGTTTATACATTCCAATGATAATAGTAGAACAAAAACAATCCAATGGAAGTATAAGATGAACTGGTAGCAATATTTTTTTATTTTATTTTATTTTTTTTAGGGGGGGGGGGGGGGTAAGATAAGGAAATAAAAGAAGTGAATAGAAATTGATGGCTTCCAAATATAAGCAAGGATAATAATTTTCACTTTTAATCACACTTCAAGCTTACTTTCTTTTTCACATTCTTTACTTTCTTTTCAGTACTTCTCAATTTTCTTCTTCTTCTTTTTTTTTTTTTTTTTTATAACTGAATTCCTCTCAAATAATTCTTCAACATTCTCCTCTAGTCTCAATGACTGTCAAATACTTTTGAACTCCACTTTTCTTTGGTTTCATACACTGAACATTTGTTTCTCAAATATGGAGCAAAAATCATCATCCTCACTTATACTTGAAAGTACAAACAAGGTTATGTATTTATGGAAGCAATGTCTGGATGCAATGTGGTCTTTAATATGAAATAGATGAAAGAGATGTGTGGCTATGAAGGGATTTTTGATGGAAAGAGAAGATGAAAATGTTAGCTTCAAATGATCAAATTTATTTTGACATTGACCTTCATCGTTTCTTAAGTATAAACCACCAACAATCCACAATCCGTGTAATGGTGCCCAATAGAAGTAGCAATATGAAACAAGGGCAATATAAGAAAACCACCAATCACTCAACTCTCATGATGAACAAATAAAATTATTTAAACTTGAGAGCTCTAGTTGTATGTGTTGACTATCCATCTTACCACAAGGTTTAAATTCTTGCATAAAAATTTTTTAGGAGGGACATCTTTACAGAATAACAAAGATATAATTCAAGACTCAAGATGTACACAATTTTAATGCTAAACGATCACAAAAGAATTAATGCAAAACAAGTACATTTGAGTTACTCTCCCCCCAACTAAAATCAGACATTGTCCTCAATGACTCAAAGAGAAGAAAAAATTGAACAGTGATTCATAGACACGACTCAAAATTAAATCAAGATAAAGGAGAAGAGTGTACCTGAGAGGAGGCCTATGCACATGAGCATTTTTTCAAGAATGAAAAAATAAAAGAAAAATGAAGAAAAAAATAAAATCTGCAAAAAGAAAATAAAATATATACATAATAATAACAAGTTAGTTCCAAGAAAATCACCCGCTGGAATCAGGTTCCAGCAGAGGTAGTTCATTAACATCAGCAGAAAAATTATCCAAAAATGGTTTCAGACGTTGTCCATTAACTTTAAAAACAGTACCAGTTTTTGTATCCAAAATTTCAATTGCTCCATAAAGGTAAACAATTTTCACAATGTAAGGACCAATCCATTTAGTTCTCAACTTATTAGGAAAGAGATGAAGCTTAGAGTCATATAGCAATACTTTCTGAGAAGGAAAAAATGATTTTCTAAAAATCTTCTTATCAAGAAAAACTTTCATTTTCTCTTTTGAAATTTTTGCATTCTCATATGCTTCCAAACGTAATTCATCTAACTCATTCAATTTAAGTTTCCTAAATTCACTAGCTTGATCTAAATCAAAGTTGAGTGTTTTGATTGCCCAATAAGCTTTATGTTCAATTTCAACCGGAAAATGACAAGGTTTCCCAAATACATTTCTATAAGGAGACATTCCAAGAACAGTTTTAAAAGCAGTCATATAGGCCCATAAAACATCATCCAATTTTATAGCCCAATCTTTTCTATTTGGATTCACTGTTTTTTGTCAAAATCCTTTAATTTCTCGGTTGGCTAATTCAGTATGACCATTAGTTTGAGAATGATAGGGAGTGAAAATCTTATGCCTAATGCCGTATTTCTTTAGCAAGGTTTCAAAAGGTTTATTATAAAAATGTGTTCCTTCATCACTAATTATGGCCTTAGGCATACAAACCTAGAAAAAATATGATCTTTCAAAAATTTGAGCACAACTTTATGGTCATTTGTTCTACATGGAATAACCCTACCCATTTTGACACATAATATATAGCAACCAATATATAAAGATATCCAAAAGAAGGGGGAAAAGGACCCATAAAATCTAATCCCCAACAATAAAAAATTTCAAGTACAAGGATTGGAGATAATGACATCATATTCCTATGGCTGAGACTACCAGGTTTCTAACATGCTTTACAATTTTTACAAAAGGCATGAGCATCCTTAAATAACTAGGCCAATAAAAACCATATTGAAGTACCTTAGCTGCTGTTTTTTTGTGAAGAGAAATGGTCTCCACAAGCATGAAAATGACAGAAGGTAAGAACTTGTTGCATCTCATCATCAGGAACACATGTTCGGATAATCTGAGCAGCGACTGTTGGGTTTTGGAGGCTGGTTGGTTGAGGTCTTGAGTGATGGAGGCTGCCAGAGTCTGGGGACATGAAGTGGTCTGGTTGGCTGAGTGGTTGGTGAAATGGAGATGCTGTGTGGTTTTTCCGTTGCTGAAGGTGAGGGAGAGGGGGTTGGCTGTTCGTGAGAGAGGAGATGGACGGAAGTTGGCTGCTGGAGGTTTTTAGAGAATGGTTGTGGGCTGCGTTCCAGTTGGAGGTGGAGTGTGGAGGATGGCAGAGTGTTTTTTTTTCGGTTGGGTTGAGTGCTGTGTGAGGTAGTGGTAGGTTTTTTTCAATTTGGGCTCTTTCGGGTCCATTAAGCTAGGGATTTTCGAGTTGAAACTGTCCAAAATATCCCTACAATCAAATAAATGAAATTTTTAGCAATTAAATTTAATTTAGAGTTAAAGAAATAAAATTGAATCTTTTATAAGTTTTACTCTAAATGACAAAATTTATATCCCAAAATTGTATTTTTTTCATTTATTTACTTCTTTAAAATAAGTAAAATTGGACAATAATCAGCTATATCCACAAATCATAATCAATGATGACCTCTAGGATAAGAGTTGGTGACCCACATAGACCACTGTATTGGCCCACCCAGAAGTAGGACAATTTTTCCACTTCCAGTGCATACAATCCAAACTATCCAATATTCTTGGGACCAACACATTTCACCGAGTTCAAGTAGCCTAGCGAAATGTTCATCATTCGGATATCTCTTGTAACGTGCTCCGAACACCTCAAAAACGGCCCTGCAAAACTTGGTGACGCTCTCATTCGCAGTTGACTCACTTATATGCTAAGATCTGCAATGCGGCGGTTATCTTTTGGTGTGGGGATAAACCAAGTCAACCTAGAGCGTCCCTTTTTTGGATGAAGTAGTTGTCATGAGATGTCACGGCCTCCAAGATAGGCAAGAACAGACGAGATGACATTCAAAAATCCATTTTGAACATTAATTCGTCATACAGAAGATTGGGTGCAAAGTAGTTGTATAGGCTTCGGTTGGATCCAGATCTGTCACAATTGATGACCACGTGACAGGGAATCAAGCCACGTCGCTTTAAGATACGCTCTTCATCGAACGCATCTTCTACAGTAAGTTTCATGTTTGCAACCATCCCATTCAGTAGTGCTTGGTTATGCTGTAGCTGTTCGAGTTGCATCTGTAGGTACTTATTTGCCAGTTTATCCCCGGATGAGGAGCTGGAAGATGAGGAATAACACTCATTCGAGGGGCCACCAAAATCAAAATTCATTTTTCTGATGTAGTTAAATTGGTTTGTGTTTTAGTTAAATAAAATAACATCTTATATAGAAGACCCCAATTCATATCCTAGCATAATATTATCTACCTCTGTGAAATCTGGACCGTCAGATGGATTTCTTAAATCCTAGCCACCGATTGGATATCCTATCCTTATCTTAAAATATCTACCTCTGCAAAATCTAGACCGTCGAATGGATTGCTTAAATCCTGACCCTCGGTTGGATATCCTATCCTTATCTTAAAATATCTACCTCTCCAAAATTTGGACTGTTAGATGGATTGCTTAAATCCTGAGCACCGGTTGGATGTCCTATCCTGATCTTAAAATATCTACCTTTGTAAAATCTGGACCGTCTGATGGATTGCTTAAATCCTAACCCTTGGTTGGTATCATATCCTTATCTTAAAATATCCACCTCTACAAAATCTGGACCGTCGGATGGATTGCTTAAATCTTGACATTCGGTTCGATTCGTTTCGTTTCATATCCTATCCTTATCTTAAAATATCTATAAAAGGAGGTACTGCACGTAAACATCCATAGTGGACAATGAGTTCAAAAGCTCCTTGTGGGGAGGGGTTCAAGGCCAAAGAAGATGTGCTTGTGGTAAAAACTTACTTAGATATATACCAAGATCCAGTAGTCGGGAAAAACCAAAAAGAACAAAAACTCTAGAAATGAGTGGAGAAATACTATAATGATTCCAAGCCTGCACACTTGCAAGCTCTTATTGAAAAAGCTTTGTCCAAACCCTGGGCCATATTAAAATCGAGGTCAAGAAGCTGAAAGCATGTGAGGCATAGGTTCAACACACCAACCTTAGTGGAGCATCCGACAAGGATATTGTAAGTGTTCAGACTTGTTTATATACTACAAATTAGTACATGCCATAGTATACACACATAATTGGCTAAATAACATTTTCTTCGAAATGTATTTGTAGATGGATCGCGCAAAGATATTCTATGCCTAGAAATGCAAATCCAGATTCAATAAAGATCACGTTTGGGATTTGCTGAAAGACCTACTCGTGTTCAACAGCCAAGACGACCCAATTCTTACTTTCGGGGGTCTGGGTGACACAAATACTACATCTCAAATGGACTATTCTGATACTCCACTTTCTCCACATAGAGGATCACCCAATTTCTCACCATTCCCGATGCAGCTTGATGATGATAGCTCCAGTGGAACTCCTTCTTCTTTACGTCCTATGGGTTGAAAAATGCAAAATCGAAACGAAAAATAGATGAGGACCACGTGAAAGCTCTTCAGACACTAATGGAGACAAAGAAACTTATGTCTCAAATTATGGAAAGATCACCTCTCAAGCAGATAGTGTCATTGAACTACAACGACGTTGAGAGGAGGAGGCCCAAAAGGTGGCAAAGAGTCAATACAGAGAGGAAACCAGAGTTCTTCAAATGAATCCAAACTCTGTGAACCCTACTTTCACGATTCTCTATTTCGTGAACAACAAAGAATCTATGAAAGCAGGGAACAATGAAATGCAAGTCAATTTGGGGGTAGCACGACTGAGCTCAACAACTTTTTTGTGAACCCCGGGGCATCATGTGACGATCTCCCAGAGTACTAGATCATTATAACTGTCTCGGTCACTCATATGTGCTAATTTTCATGCTTTTTATTTATTACGTCTGTCGCGTAATCTGTGTTTTCGTACAATAAGTTCTACTGTTTATCTGTTTCGAATTAGTTCGTAATTTAGGTATGTGTTGTGTTATTTCGTTGCTTCCATGTGAGGAATTGTGTAATATTTATTTTCCAACGTGTAATTTTATGACTGACCTGTTCTATGTTTGCGACCTCTTTCTATTTATTATTGTCCAATTTACGGTTCACATAGAATACGATATTATTTCCAAAAAAATTAATGTCATAGACATGACATTCTCTTTAACTTCATCAATTTCGTGAAAAAACAAAAAATATAATTATAGATAAATAATACATGAGATACCTAAATCAAATAAAATTTTCAAAAAAAAATCATGGAAACCCGAGAAAACTAAAAAAATATATTGTCTTAAAAAATATATTTGATTTAAAAATAAAAAAAGAATTAACTAACTTTGAAAAACATAAAAATTATTGAAAATGTTTAAATGACCAAAATTGCATTTATGTAAATAAAATGAAAGACATTTTTGGATGAATTAATAAAAGAAAAAAAAAAAAGGATGGAAAGTGGGGCCAAATGACATTCTTGTAAATAATTTGGAATGCCATTTTGGATTCCCTAATATGGGGTATGGTTGGAGGATGAAAAATCCCATATAATGGTGATCTCCCCGAAAAGGGGTATCTGTTGGAGATGCCCTTAGATGCTGATTATTACATACACCAATCTTTTTGATGTTGTGCTCATTTTGCTTGTTTTTATTCATCCTTTAAATTTGTTGAATCTGTTTTTATTAAAAAACTTTTAGGCTTCATTGGTCCTTGACCTCCAGGAGGAACAACAAAGGGAAATATAAACAAAATAAATTTACCTTACATTTCTCAACATTCAAATAGTATCTAAATCTAAATATTTGTGAAATTCAGTTGTTGGTCGAACGTCAGTTAAAAATAAGGCCAGATTACGTAGATTGTATATCACTTACTCCTGTTTCTCCTGTGCGCTTAATAAGCCAATGAGAACTCTGCCCTTGATTATGAGATCGACAGTACCGTTCTCCTACCAAACAGTCTGGCACCAACTGCTGCCAGACCAATGATGTGGCTTCCATGCTGTTCCATTTTTTTGTGAAATCACCCTCCTCCCAAATCGTTCTCTGCTGCCCGTATTCTTACACCCACTCCCCCATAAAGCTCACCCCTACCCCTCTCCTATGAAATAAAGTAAATGTCACATCATTAGGCTTTGCTTGCAAATTTCAAAGACCAAATAAATATTTTATTGGTTCTTCATGCAACCTCTTCCATTTTCTTGTCTTTTATTGGTTCTCCACACCACCTCTTCCATTTTCGTTCATTTCTTGTGCACTTCTTCAGTAATTGAACTGGTAAGTTGTTAAATTTGTTCATGTTTTAAGTTGTGGAAAATTTTATTATGACTTCTGCTTAACTTTGTGCATTTTTTAATTAGTTTTATCTGTAGTTTTTATTTTTATGTTTAAATGGGAAGCAATAATGAGATTAGTTAAAATTTATAGTAAATCTTGATTAATGAACCACATTTTTTTTGGGGGAAGTTTATAACATGTATTTTTGTTGATTTTATTTTATATGTTCTTTTCTGTTTTGAAGTTGGACTATATATTTTGTATCTAATTTTTGTTCATCATAAATTAGTAATTTCATTAATCAATGGCATTGTTTAATGTTAAAATGATGACTTTACATAAATTAACTATGATATACGAGCAAGTGTCAACTAATTTTTTTTTCACTACTTAACAAATAATGTAATATTTTATTTTATTTTTATTAACAAGGAATGGAATATGAGGATGATGATAATGTGTTCGTTCCCCAAGTTTCCCATACTACAAAACCTAAGATCGGATTAGAGTTTGACTCCCATGAAGACACACAAAGTTTTTACAATCAGTATGCTAGGGAGGCGGGATTCAGTACCAAAGTGGGTAATTGTAAGAAAAAGAAATCAACTAACGAATATATTTGAAAATTATTTGTGTGCTCTAAAGAAGGTAAAACAGACGAGAAGTATCAAATACGTCACAAGGATGATGTTCAATGTACTGGAGAAAGAAAATGTGGTCAAACACGGTGCAGGTGTAATGCAAGAATGGCAGTAGTAAAGCAACAGACTGAGCAATGTTGGGTTGTCAGTAAATTTATTGAGGAACAAAATCATGATCTTACTACTCCTAGTAGGGTGCACTTGTTGAGATCACATCTTCAGGTAATTGCCACAAAGAAGGCACTTGTCAATCAATATTCAGAGGCAAATAATCCCACGTGTCAGCAAGTGCGACTATTGGAGATAGATGCCGGTGGACCATCAGTTGTAGGATTTGGAGAGAGGGATATTAGAAATCATGTACGGGATTTGCGACAAGAACAATTGGGCCATGATGCAGAGGCATTAATAGAGCATTTCATGTTTGAGAAAGAAAAAAATCCGAACTTTTTCTTTGACTATCAGACTAATGAAGAAGATAAATTTGTTCGTTGGTTTTGGGCGGATTGTGAGTCCAAGAGGTCGTACGCTTATTTCGGTGACGTTGTGGTATTTGACACGACTTACAATACCAAAAAATACGCGATGATACTTACGCCTTTCGTGGGTGTGAATAACTACTGGCAGGCGATATTGTTTGGATGTGGGCTTCTTGTGATGAGACTACTGAATCATTTGTTTGGTTATTTTCGAAGTTTCTTGAAGCAATGCCAAACAAAGTTTCCCTGCATGTACTTATTACTGACCAGGATGCTACAATAGCAAAAGGTATCTCAATGGTATTTCCATTGATTTTCCATCATTTTTGTCTCTAGAATATATTGAACAAGTTTCCAGAGAAAATGAATGTGGTTCACTACAGAGAACATTATCACACGTTGGTGACCATAATAAGGGATGCAGAGACGCTTGAGGAGTTTGACGAGCGTTGGGTTGCTGTGGTTGATTCTAGTAATTTAAGAAGCATCGAATGGTTGATGCAAATGTTTACGATCAGAAGCAGATGGGTGCCCCCCTATGTGAAGCATGTGTTTGCTGCGGGAATGTCAAGTAGCCAAAGAGCTGAGAGCAATCACTCGTTCTTTAAGAAATATGTAAGTCATAATAACACTTTACTGAATTTCATTACAAGACTCAACAGGGCACTGGCACATCAGCGACATGAAGAGTTAGCTGCTAACCATGTTGATATGAATGAGAAGCCAAGACTGACAACAACACACCTGATGGAACATCAGATGGTTCGGGTATACACAAAAAAAGATTTTTTTGTTACTTCAGAAGGAACTTGAATAGAGTAATTTCTACACATGTTCAAAAACTGCTACTTCTGGAGATACTAAAGTGTACGTAGTCCAGTGCTTTGAAGTAGGAAAGACCTTTGATCGACATCGTCAACTAAACTATTCAACATCAACTAACTTCATAACATGTAGTTGTCGGTTGTTTGAGTACGAGGGATACCCTTGTCGACATCTAATTTCCTTAAGAAAAAGTAAGTGCTGAATTTTCCAAAAAAATACATCCTACCAAGATGGACTAAGAATGCCTAATTGGCTCCTGTATTTGATACACTAATGACATATGGCCACGCAGGTGATTCAAGTCAATCATGGATTTCCAGACATGGATTACTGGCGCATTCGGCTTCAGAGTTACTTGATATGGGATCGCTTACTGATGAGCGTAGTACCTTCCTTCTTGGTGAATTTAAAAATTTGAAACTAAGGGTTAATGACTTGACTGATGGAGGCAGTGTTTGCGTCAGCAGAAATAGGAGTCGGAGTTGCAAGGACGTCCCAGTGATTTCAGATCCTAACCTAGTAAGAGCGAAAGGGTGTGGGAAGAGAATGAAATTGAGAAAAGAAAAAGCGATATCCCAACCCATGAGACAATGCAGTGTTTGTGGTATAACTGGTCACGACAAAAGAACATGCCCAACATTAGTGAACAGGTTCGTTACAATAATTTTTTTTTCAAAATTTCACTTACTTTAGATTCATTATGTATTATTGAATTTTTTTACTTTAAGTAATTTCAGGTCCAATTTGGTTGATGAATCTTATCACCCTCAATACTCATATGAAAATACTCAGGATGAAGCTTATCACCCTCAATACTCATATGGCAACACTCAAGATGATATGTTCACAAGCATTCCTAATATCAACTTTGGGTTTGGACCTACATACTATAACGATCAGGACGAATAGGATTATATTTTCTATTGAGTTCCTTTAGCTGACTTGTGTTAACACGTTGGGGATTGTACTTTACAATGATTCTGGAAGACTCTATTGCCATATATGTTTTGTATCGAATGCATTACAATCTATGTTTGGTATTATCGTGGTCATTGACTTCTTCAAAACACAATATAGTCGAGGTGACATAAGTTAACATTACATAAGTTTAAATAGAATTTCTACATTAGGAGACAAAATAGTCGAGGTGACATAAGTTTACATAAAATCCCACTAACTTTAGATATATAAGTTTACAGAGACATTCTACATTCTGTTACAACATATTCAAGGAGACATCGTAATATCATCAAAAAGCCAAGAATGAGCCGCACTCAATTTTATCCTACACAAAACATGGAAATTTAAAAGATTAGGGGGGAAAACAAGTTACGTAACAAAAATAAATAAATATTTACACATGAATACATACCTCAAACCTGTTGCATAGCCATGTTGATGGTCGCAATTTTCACTTGCCAACTTTTAGAAAGTGCATAAACTTACTTAGTAACGAGTTTATAATTTTCATTTTGAGGATCAGACAAGATTTAGTCAGCCCCACTTAAGAAAGTTGAAAAGTAGAGGCTCAGATATATTTATGTATTCATCGGCAAACATGGAACCAAATTGCCATGGCTGCAAATCACTGGTTGCATGAAAATTCACGCCATCCAGGTTGCCCCGCCAAGATACGACCTGTGATTTCGTGTTTAACCATTACAGTAAAATCTTTAACTCATCACAGCCTCATGCATATTCAGTCACACACTACCATTCTCCTACGAACCTGCCTTAATAATCATCACGATTCCACCAACAATTCATCAAAATCGTTCCATTCACAACAAAAAAATCCATCAAAATTCGTTCCATTCATAGAATTGTTCCATTCACAGCAAAAATGCATTCCTTGCACAGCAAAAAATAAAAAATCAGCGTGATTTCCAGCCAAAAAATATAAAAATTCAGCAATATCACATACCAATTCTTGAAACAACCATTCCTTTTACAGGAAGATCAAATAAATTATTTGGGGAGATTGGAATTAATTTAGGGCAGTTAAAAAAAATGGTGTGATTACTGGTCATAGATTCATCAATAATTTGGGATGCGATTCATGAATCACAGCATAATAGGGCAAATTTAAATGTGCAGCAACTGGAGAATCGTCTATGACATACCCGACATGTACGTTCTTACGACCAGAAGGGGCGGCTCAACAAGCTGACGCGCACTTCAGGTCCAAACTACTGGAGGCGCACCCAACCCCCGCCAGAAAAATCGTATCCAACCCACACTATAAAAATCGCACCAAGTGCCGATCAGACGGATTTGCACAAATTAGCACCACAACGACGATGAGGAGTTGTGGTAATAATGGTTGGGGGTTGCTTCGTTGGTAGGGGAAATGGGTAGGAGAGGGGTAGGGGTGAGCTTTATGGGGGAGTGGGGTAAGAATACGGGCAGCAGAGAACGGTTTGGGAGGGGGATGATTTCACACAAAAATGGAACAACGTGGAAGCCACATCCTTGGTATGGCACCAGTTGGTGCCAGACTGTTTGGTAGGAGAACGGTAGTGATGAATTCGATTACTATGCTTTAGACTTTAGATTGGTAACTTTGTTTACAACATTAATTAAAAGATTTAAATGGCATGTGAATTATTATCTTGTTCAAGGACACTATTGTATAATTTTTCTGTTAATAAATACTTGGAACCGTGATGAGTTATTTTCAATCAGGAATACCAGAATCAAAGATGTTTGCTGAGATTCTCTTAGAATCTCTTAAGTTCGTGAGATTTTATGAATGAAAAATAATCCACGTCCACAACAGAGCGATAATAATGGTTTTGTCATTTTTGGCTAACTTTAAGAAATTTCTTGCAAGTATCCAACATGAGTGAAAAGGAAAAGGTTATTTGTTTGGTTTGGTTTCGTTTTCAGGTAGAGGACCTTTTCTCTCTGAAAAAATAATGGAACGAATATGGAGGCAAGATTCGTGAACCGACACCTATATAAAGCGCTGAAAGGTTCTGTTTTCCAAATATTGGATATAAAACGGATGAGCGAGTATCGAGGTGATGCCCATCCATCTTTGTCCGGAGGAAAAAAGCACGACCACTGCATGCACTGGTGCTTACCAGGACTTACAGATACCTGGAATGACTTGTTTATAGCGCACATAAACAATTTTAAGTTAGGAACTGAAATGTTTTGTTTTGTTTTGTCTTATCTTGTGATTTCTTTAAGTTTGAAAATTCTTTTTGACTAGTGATTTTATTAGGATTTTATGTCACACTGTTTGCACGTGCATATAATATAGTGAAATTTAGCCATACACCCACCTTACTAACATCATTTTTGAAATCTGACACCCCTAATAATATAATTTGATTATTGCCACCTAAAGATAAATAATTCATTTAAATATCACCAAATAAAAAAAAAAGGAAAAAAAATAAATTTCAAAATTGGATATTCAAATTTATCACCTAAATTCACTCTCTCTCTCTCTCTCTCTCTCTCTCTCTCTCTCTCTCTCTCTCTCTCTCTCTCTCTCTCTCTCTCTCTCTAGTAAAAATTGTTTGAACACCTAGCAAAACTCGAGAGATAAATGACGAAAGAAGCGAGTGAAGAAGGAACCATACGAAGGACTATGAGGACCCACCACTAGCATCGTTGCTAGACATGGGTGAACTCAAGCTATGGTCAAGCCCTAATTTTTGAGTTCATCGCCATCCTACTCCTTCTTTACATTATCGTAGCCAGTGACATTGTCTCAATGCTTCCGACAGATGCGATGACGTAGGAATTCTCGACAATAGACATCGCTTGGGCCTTTGGTCCCATGATTTTCATCATCGTTTACAGCACCACCGAAATCTCGGGTACATGATATACCTCGACTTGTTCAAGACAAAACACCATTTATTCCTTGAAAATTTCCCCGAGTTTTTCTCTGCTCTTCTATAGGTGGTCATATAAACCCGACTGTGTTTTAGGTTGTTCTTGGAAAGGAAGGTGTCATTAATACTTGCAGTTATGTACATGATTACATAGAGTTTGGGTGCAATCTGTGGAGTTGGGCTGGTGAAGGCCTTCATAAAGAGTTACTAAAATCGTCTAGGTGGCAGCGCTAACTCTGTGTCATCTAGTTACAACACCTTTTATATATGTAGCATTGCTTTTATATGTATCAGGGCAAGCCAATTTATAGTTGGTTTGAATAAATATTTAGAGGCTGTACAACATAAATTTACTGTGGGCAACCATTTTAAGATGAGAGTCAAAGAAGAAGGTTCCTTGTTTATTTTCTTCCCTGCATTGTGTTACGACTTTGAAACTTATATAGTTCCCATTGCTGATACTATTGATTTTGTTTCATGTCGATTGGCATAGTAATTGATGTTGGAGATATCTCTTCACACTGAAGGTCAACAACAGTTCTTGAGTTTATCTAGCACGTCTAATCGTTACTTTTATATCGATTCATTTTATTAAAATTTCATTTCCAAATTATTGTTATTTTAGATGCAACGGGATGAACTCACAATCGAGCAATGTTCAGAGAGTTCTAACCGTGGGAGATAGACCTATTTGTTGCTTCTGATGACATTGCACAACCTGATACAAAGAACCTCAACTTGTTGATCGTATTACATTTGGTATATAATATGTCTTTACTAGAGAACCAAAATGAAAGATTTTAGATATTAACTTATCATGTATGATAATGCTACATCTACTAGTGGAATATGGCCACCTACTTCAGTTCGGAATGATTCTCCAAACCTATTTCGGGAATAATCATCAAGTTTCGAGCTTGGAAATGAAGGTTTTTTGAAGAAAAATAATGGATTCGAGTACGATTTAAGGGTGAAATCTATGTGCGATCATCCTAAAAGTATACTGAAGCAGTCTTCTTGTGTGGAAATAAAAATTCATGGGATCTTTAGAATAAAAAATCATGGAGTCTTTTGTGAGCTAATCGAAGAATAGAAATTAAAGATCGAATTGCACGGAACTCAAAGATTGATGCATGTGATAGTACGGCAATAGCCCATGCGATTAAAAGGACGTGTTTGAAAAAAGCAGAACATACATACGATGTGCCATGCAATCAAACAATGTTGTGTCATGGGATCGAATGGTACTAAAGTTGTGTTAAACCTTATTCCTTTTTGATGATGTCATTCAAGCTTTGAAAAGTAATTTGATCAATGTTTTAACCAATTTTGGGCCTCCAATATCGACATTCCTAATTCTACAATGTGGAGAACAAGACTAGGAAGAAACTAATGGAAAATAATTTCATGATATTGAAGATTCAAATCTTGGGATTGAATATTCAAAGTAAGATGTCACATGATGGAAAATATTTTTCACTTTTTGTGTTTGTTTGGTGTTTGATTGTAAATTTAGACTTGAAAAATATTTTCTATGGTATAACCAATTAAAGCACACCTTAACCATTTGTTGTTTGTTTGTTTTTTTTCTTTTTTCTTTTTTGCGAGAAAACATTTTCCATTGTAGCTGAAAGTCTTGTTGTCACGTTTTATCATTTTTATTATTGTCAATTAACTTATTTTTTCCAGAAATTAATATTACTATTATCAAGTGCAAATGAGTGAATTTTTTTTAATTAAAATAGCTAAATTTTGTTTTATTTGCCATGGAAATGTCAATGAAACAAAAAAATTAGGAAAATTTCCAATTTTCTCACCTGAAAAATTAATTTAATCAAACACTTCAAATTGATATTTTTCACGAAAATGATTTTCAGGCAAATCAATTCTTAGAAATTATTTTCTTACAATCTATTTTCCATATTTTCTATCAAGCATAGCTTTAATATTTACAGAGATGGATTTTAAAATCTTTTATTTCATTTCCATTATAAAGATGCTAGGTTACATAGTTTTGGGATAAAAAACAAAACTTTTTTTTTTTAACCTTTTTTAATTCAAAGATCAATTATTTAGTTCATTTGTGTTATTGATTGTTATTTCATTCTTATTGATTATTTAATTTATATTTAGATAATATGTTGCTTATTTTACTTTTGAAATAACTCTAGAACTCGTACAATTAAATGCATTACTTTGCATTTAAATCCTGGATAGAGATATTTCAGATCATGCTTAGAAATATGTTTGGTTTACCTCGGGAAATATAATAAATAAAATTGAATTATCGTCTGTCAGTTATATACAAATCACATTAAATAACATAGGTTGAGAATCAGAACGAGGGAATAATGTGTAGAGTTAGATTCTCAAGGCACTTTTCCTATACACTAGTGATATACACGTGCAAGGAAGATGAATCATTTTAACGGTGTAATTAATCGCGCGATATAAAAGTCGATTCAATATTCTAGAAGATGAGAAATTGAATCGAAGGCTATATAATAAGAAACTTATATTTCAAATCAAAGTGAAATATATCGGATACACATGCATGTTAAATTCAGAGTGCAAATATATATATATATATATATATATATATGAAAAAATCAAAATAACCAATTGAATAAAAAAAAAAGAATGGTTCAAATGGCTTATTCAGCTCAAAGCAGATTTGATGACTTCAAATTGGCTTGATGACTTATGAATAGTGAAATTGTAACCAACTCTTTTTATATATAGGGAGATGAAATATATCGGATACAAATATTTGTCAAAATCAGAGTGCAAAAAAAAATTACGAATATTCTGGAGGATGTGTAATTGAATCGGCTATATAATAAGAAACTTGCATTTCAAATCAAAGTGAAAATATGCCGAATATACACATACATGTTAAAATTAGAGTGCAAAAAAATAAAAGGAAAGAATAAATATGAAAAAATCGAAATAACCAATTATAAAGAAAAAAGAATAGCTCAAATGACTTATATGGCTCAAAGCAGCTTAGATGACTTCAAACTGGCTTGATGACTTATGAGTAGTGAAATTGAAACCAATTCTTTTTATATATAGGGATAGGGATACACTTCATGTATAATTATATAATCATTATGATAAATATTAGTAATTAATATAAACAAAAATCAAACTTTCTATGTTTTGCTTACATTTGAGTTTGACATCGAATTATGACTTTTTTTTTTTAAAATTGTATTTATTTTATTTGTGATTTTATTATTTGAGAACTATTAACCCATTTTTGGGTTAATTTCACCAATTATCACTTAAGTTGCAACTTATAAAACAATCACCAAAGTTCCATAATTTAAGCTACGGTCACTTAAGTTGCAACTTTCAAAACGGTTACTAAAGTTCCATAATTTGAACCATGTCTACGTCTTTGATTGGTCACTGAACTTTAAAATTTAGAGTTTTGATCACTAAACTTTATGTTAATATTCTCAATTATCACTGAACTCATGTGAATGTCGAGTTTTAATCACTAAACTTATCAAAATGGTGGACGTTAGTCATTGAGTTAACTTTCGTAACAGAATTGACAATGTGACAGACAGAATATACATGTGGCATCACGTCAACTTCAACCGACCAATCATGACACACCAGATTATAACGTAAAAAATCTTTTAAAAGGTCATCAATTAGTCACAAAACTTTTAAATTATCAGTTGTATACAACAAATCAACAGTCAAAATAATTTTTTAAAATTTAGTGACCAATCGAAAACGTTCTTAAAAATTTTACTTAACAATTTGGTGTGCTGTGATTGGTCGGTTGAATGCGACGGGCATTATGTCTGCCATGTCGTCAATTCCGTTACGAAAGTTAAGTTGATGAGCGACGTTCACCATTTTGATAAGTGTAGTGATCAAAACTCGACATTTACTTAAGTTCAGTGATTATTGGGACAATTAACCCATAGTTTAGTAATCAAAACTCGACATTTAAAGTTCAGTGACTAATCGAAAACTTTTACACAAGTTCTATGATAAAATCTCGACACTTTAAAGTTCAGTGATCAATTGAAAACATAGATATAAGTTCAGTGATCATTGGAACAATTAACTCCTCCAATTTTTTGGGCCAAATCACACTTTGAGTCATCAATCTTATTTTTGGATGAAAGTTACCCAAGTGACTATTGCATAAAATCTTTGTAACTTGAGTGATCGTTGCTAAAATTATGAAACTTCACTGACCGTTTTGAAATTTTGTTGCAACTTCAGTGACCATTGATAGAATTAGCCTTCGAAACAAATATTGTTTTGTAAGTAGATACAAGACTTGAACCCATGATATAATATAAATTAAACTTAATGATTTTTTTATATATAGATTATACAAACTATTAAACAGACAATAATTTTTATTTTAATTTTTTAAAAGTTAATATAATGCAAATGCAAGTAGCCATTTTTGGATGAACGGTACGGGAGGTATAATGATCTGTTTTCTTTGCATTTGTAACCTTCGCGAAGGTTGAAGTATGAAATTTCCAACGGTATAAATATTGACCAAAATGGAGCTCGTCTTGACCTTCAAATATTGACCCGAAAGTGGCACCTTGAAAAGAGAAAATTGGAATTTTTAGTATTAAAATATTAGAGGAGAAGACACTTGTCATATCTTATTTTAAGGGATATTTGGAAATCAAGTTATTTTGGTTATAAGTAATTATTTATCATAAGTCATAGGGCTTTAATGATAGAAAGAAAGCTTTAAGGACTTAGTTTGCAATTCTATAAGAACCAACTTGTGCAAACTTGAAAGTTTGGGGCTTGTTTATAAATATATCATATATGTATCTATTAAAAAACGTTTTTGGCCCCCTGATTCTTCGAATCGGTGGAACAAATCAGAGAGAACTGAGTATAGAAGCCGAGAGGGAGAGGAAGGAAGAGAAAGAGAGAGGAGTTGCAATCGATTCATCATTGTTGTAGAAGGAAGGTTTCAATCTTGGGATTTGGACATTCTCTTCAATTCTTAAGGAATGATTAAAACCTATTTTCTCCTAATTTCAGTGAAGACAATAGAGGAACCGAAACTGGACAGATTCTGGCTGAATTTGGATAGGAAAAAGGAGAAGAAAAAAGAGGGAAAAAGAGGAGGAAAAGAAAAGGGAAATAAAGGGAAGAGGAAGAAGAAGCTTTGCTTGAAGTTTGAGCTCTTAAAGCATGATTTTTCTTCCTAGAATTCAAGAGGTGAGTGAAACTTGATTTGTGTAATATTGTGTTAAGTTCTTCATATGATGTTAAAGTATTCTCCTTAAATTTCAGATTCTAATGTGTTTCTAATTGATTTTATAAACTATGTTTAAGATTGAAAGTTAAGAACACAATTGCATTCTAAGTGTTTGATGAAATGTGTGAGTCAAGTAAAGGTGTTGATGAAGTTTGTATTGACATTCAATTTGAAGTTTAAACACTTTTTATAGTTAACTATATGTTGGGACAGATTTTAATGATGTTCATAAGGTGTAGATTTCATCGAAAGTTAGAACTATATAACATTACCAAAAACTGCTGGAATTAAAGTGTTGTCTTTGAGGTTTAATAGTCTCAAATCATCATATATTGATGAATTAATTCATGTTTGAAACCTAATTTTCTAAATGGAGTTACATATTAAGAAGTTATATGAGATTTAAACATCGTTTGTAATCCATTTAATGATTTATCTTGCTTAGGAAGTTGTAAGTATTAAAATTCAGCTTTATAGTTGATCTTGTTGAGTTGAATGAATCTAAAACTTTTGAAGGAGTAAAGGAAGTTTTTGAAAATGGGTTTTGAGGCTAAAGATGTTGTTGATCTTATGACTAAAGAGTGTTATTAGTCTAAGTTATGCCCTATATTCAAAACTCATGTTTAAAAGTATGTTAAGATGTCTAAAATGTTTCTTCAAAATTTGTTGAAACTATTGAATTGTAAAGGTCATTTTGCAAGTGTTTTAAACTAGTTTTTGAAGTTAAAAGTTGTTGGACTTTATGTCTAAAACATATTACTGGTTTAAGTTACATTATAAGTTCAATACCCATGATTAGAAAGGCGTAAATAAGCATCAAAAGTAGTCTAAAAATCTGGTGGAGTCTCCCACTCAAAAGACCACTTTGTAAGTGTTGAAACTTGGAAATTTGATGCTAATTGATGTTGGATTTTATGCCTAAGACTTGTCATTAGCTTAAGTATTGTTTTATGTTCAAAACATAAGATTATAAGTATGTTACAATGTCATAAACATGCTTGAAAATCTGCTAGGATTTCTCATTCAAGTTATCACTTAATTACAAGTGTTTAAAGGTAGATTTTGAGGTGAAATGTTGTTGGACTTGATGATTAAAACTTGTTAAAGGCCTAAGTTATGATTTATGTTCAACACACGTGAGTAGAAGCGTGATACGAGGTATATAATGTGCCTTTAAAATATGTTGGAAATCCTCATATAAAGTTACACTTTACAGGTGTTTAAAACTAGACTAGACTTTGAGATTTAAGGATGAGGGATTTTATGTCTAAAACTTGTTATTATCTTAATTGAGGATCTATTATGGGTACACATGGTTTGAAATGTGTAAATAAATTCCAAATGTAATTTACAAGGTTACTGAAATTACTTAGCTAAAATGTTCCTTAGTATGTGTTTAAAAAAGGGAACTTGAGACTAAACAATGTTGGAATTGATAAATAAATCCTATCATAAGTTTAAGATATGTTATATGTCTAACCTATATGAGGAAGAAGTATATTAAGATGAGGATTAACATGATTTGGTTAAATTGTGTACTTAGACATATCACTTTAGTGTTATGGTTATGATTATGTGAAGACTCTTCATGTGATGAGAGTGTGATATTGATGTCTCAAATGGAAATCATGTGCAAATTGTTTTGTCATGCTTGAATGAATGAGTATGTGCAAATTATCAAGCTACATATGAAGAGACAATTATATGCATGATCCTTCAAGTATGATTTGCATGATTATTGATGTTTCATGTGCATCATGACATCATAAGCATTTGTGATCATTTAAGCATTCAAGAGAAATTTGATGTTTTCAAGAAATGGTCACAAATTAAGAAGTCCCTATTTAGGTCGTTGTATCTAGGGAGAAAGTCCTTAATTGGTCACGAGCTGTGAGGTACCCTTCGGGGGTAAGTATTTCACGGGGCACACTTCGGGGGTAAATGCCTCTTTTATATATATGTTAGCAAGCCCAAAGCAATGAAGGCCAAGTCTTATGTACTTGGAGGCGTAAAAACACACAACTATTTATGAATAGTGACCCTGTGTCGCAGGTAAACATATGACGCGCACAACGCACGATCCTAATATGAGAAGGGCCCCTAAAGTAAAAAAAATGAAAGAAATGCAAAGAGTGAAAAGTCATACTCATTCATGTCACTTTTCAAAGAAAGAAAGAAAGAAAGTATGAGAAAGTAAATAACTGATGTGATCCAGACCGCGAATACAAGTCCGCACAAAGATTCGTTGATGATCAAAGGAGGACCGATGACTCGATTACAAACGAAAAGGCTCAACGAAACAATGGACAAGCTAGTACAAGAAACAATGGTCAAAATAATGTTCGTGTCAACAAAAGAAGCAAGTTCCATGTTGGGACCGAGCCAAAACAACGAGTGAATCAACCTCATTCAAGCCGTCAAAGAAAATTGTGAAGTTTCCAAACTTACCGACGTAGTAACCTATAATTCTTACGCCTGTAACCAGTCCACTGCTGAAAACTGAAATTTTGGAAAATTGGATTTACGGCTGTAACTCACATTTGTCACGGCCGTAATGAAGCATCGGGTTAAAATTATGATTTTCAGAAAAAAGGACTTACGGCCGTAAAGAATAATGTCACGGCTGTAACTGTTAAACAGAAAGCTTCTTACGGCCGTAAAGAATAATGTCACGGCCGTAAATGTCAATACGCATAAATTTTCGAATTTTATTTATTTCCATATTTTTAGCAATTTCATTCCTTGTTAAATTAGAACTCTTAAGTCTGGTTTTGACCCTATTTATAGGGATGTAATTTTCATTATTAGGTAAGACAATTTTGATATTATTATTGTGAGGCTACATTGCTTTCAACAACCTTTATTCTTTATTGAATAAAATTTGGACTTGCGAGTTATTCTTGTTTGTTCAAATCTCGGTAAGAATTAATATTACTTGTGATCAAGAGGTCAATATATTCCTGTGATTGTATTGGTTGCTTGATTCAATTAATTTTAATTGGATTCATAAATCGTGGTTCTTGACGTTCTTGGGTTGATTTCAATATTTTGTGGGTTGCGTAGCTACAATTGCTACGTGGTTTACATCATTTGGTATCAGAGCTTAGGCTTCAAAAATCAAGGTTATATCTTTGTTTTGTTTTTTTGAGTTTTCTTAAATCTTGTTCTTCGTGTTCTTCCAGCTCTTGAGTTTTTAATCCAAAAAGTGTCATAAAAAAAAATTCAAAAGTCGTTATTTCCTTCGTTTGGTATTCAAATTAAGTTTAGTTTGTTTCCTTATTTTCATAGTTGAATTTTCGAGAAGATTAAAAAAAAAACAACAACACGAAAATTTCATCAAGTCCAAGAAAAAGAGTTGTTATTTGATTTCAAGAATTATCTTCTTGAATCAATCTTAGTTCCCATAAAAGTACCAAGTCCTTTATAGAGTGGAATTCCATTCTCACAAAGTCTTCTTCGAGTTTTCCAACAAGTTCATAAATTCCCACTCATACTCGATTTGAATCATTCGGGCTTAAACTTGTTTGAGTTCGGGTTCGTTCTTTGACGCAATTGGGGTGAAAGCCATTGAGTGAAAAAAGGCAGAGAGGTGAGATTAATAGAGGGTAAAATCCAAAAATTGAGTGATACACGAGCAAAATACACGTGAGACATATATTACTTAGTTTTAGGATGTCGAAAAATTCTACTACAGCAAAGAACGACGATCAAGTCAACATGGTGGAAAAGTTGGCACAACGCTTTGAGAAAATGCTTGGGGATATGTCGGGCAGGATTGAAAGGTTAGGGCGGCCTAGGGAAGCGCCCAATGTTCGGAGACAAGTGAGGCATGGTCATAGGATAGAGACGGAGGAAGAAGATGAATTTGATGGGTATGATGATGGGGCACTTATGGATAGAGAGGTTAGGCATGAACAACGAGGTAGAGAGGTTGTTGGGGATCGACAGGATCGTGGTATGAGTAATATCAAAACAACAATTCCTTCCTTTAAGGGTCGGAGTGATCCAGAACAATATTTAGAGTGGGAGAAAAGGATTGAGTTGATATTCGATTGCTACAGCTATATGGAGGAGAAAAAGGTTAAAGTTGCGGTTCTTGAATTCACCGATTATGCACTTATTTGGTGGGATCAATTAGCAACTTCTAGGAGGCGAAATCATGAGAGACCTATTAGTACATGAGGTGAATTAAAGGCTGTTATGTGGAAGAGATTTATCCCTAGTCATTACCATAGGGAACTTCATCAAAAACTGCAAAGTCTTTACCAAGGTTCTAAGAGTGTCGAGGATTATCATAAGGAGATGGAGATGTTGATGCTTAGAGCTAATGTAGAGGAGGATGAGGAGGCCACAATGGCTCGTTTCTTGAATTGTATGAATAAAGAAATAGCAAATGTGGGCGAATTGCAACACTATGTGGAGTTAGAAGATATGATATTTTTGGCCATGAAAGTGGAGAGGCAATTGAAGAGAAAAAGGACAGCTAAGTATCAGTCGGATTCTTCGGGTTCTAATCCGTCTTGGAAGCCAAGGTGGGAAAATAAAGGAGCTGGGGCTGTTTCGAAGGGGAAGATTGAGGTACCTAAGGGAAAGGAGGAGTCCGTTAACAAATTTCCACCCAAAGGGGAGTCTCAACCACCTAGGAGTAGAGATATCCAATGCTTCAAATGCTTGGGAAGAGGACATGTGGCTTTTCAATGCCCTAATAGGCGTGTCATTACCATGCGAGCGGAAGGAGCTTGGGAAAGTGGCAGCGATGAAGAGGACCAAAGCGACATGCCCGCTTTGGAGGACGCTAGTGATAATGAGGAATTGTTATCCGGGGAGCATGGGTCATTATTAGTAGCGAGGCGAGCCCTTAGTGCTCAGGTCAACGTGGATGACGTGGAGCAGTAGAGGGAGAACATATTTCATACACGGTGTCGTATCCAAGACAAGGTATGTAGTATGATTATTGATGGTGGTAGTTGTACCAATGTTGCTAGCACCACACTAATTGAGAAATTAGCGTTACCATTGTTGAAGCATCCATCACCTTATAGACTTCAGTGGTTAAATGATAGTGGTGAAATTAAGGTGAATAGGAGGGTGTTAGTGAATTTTTCGATTGGTAGCTATATGGATGAAGTGATATGTGACGTGGTTCCTATGCAAGCCGGGCACATTTTGTGGGGGTAGACCTTGGCAATATGATAGGAAGGTGACACATGACGGGTATAGAAATAGATATAGTTTTACCAAGGATGGGAAAAAGATTACACTTACTCCATTAACACCATCACAAGTTTGTGCAGATCAAGTTAAATTGAAAAATGATGAGGAACAAAAGGTGAGGAATCTTGAGAAAAAGAGAGTTGAGGCCACGACCTCAGAAAAAGGAGAGGAAAAGAGGGTTGGAGCCACGACTCCAGAAAAAGGAGAGGTGAGAGAAAAAAAGAGTGTTGGGGTACATACCTCAGAAAAAGGAGAGGGAGCGAAGAGTGCCAGAAAAGAAAAACCAAGAGTGAGTTTCTATGCCAAAAGTAGTGAAATCAAGAAGGCTTTCGTGAAAAATCGACCAATGGTCCTTTTATTGTACAAGGAGTCATTCCTTGCCCTTGAGGAAACTAACACATCCCTCCCTAGTTTGGCTATTTCTCTCTTGCAGGAATTTGACGATGTATTTCCAGAAGATATACCTAGTGGGTTGCCACCCATTCGAGGTATTGAGCATCATATTGATTTTGTATCTGGAGCAGTCATTCCAAACCGTCCCGCTTATAGGAGTAATCCCGAGGAGACGAAGGAACTTCAAAGGCAAGTGGAGGAATTGATGAGAAAGGGGTACATAAGGGAGAGCATGAGTCCATGTGCCGTACCCGTGTTACTTGTACCAAAGAAGGACGGGACGTGGAGAATGCTTGTTGATTGTAGGGCCATCAACAACATAACGGTAAAGTATCGTCATCCTATTCCTAGGTTAGATGATATGTTGGATGAATTGCATGGCTCTAGCATATTTAGGAAAATTGATCTTAAGAGTGGTTATCATCAAATTCGAATGAAGGAGGGAGATGAGTGGAAAACTGCTTTTAAAACTAAATATGGCTTGTACGAATGGTTAGTTATGCCGTTTGGACTTACTAATGCACCTAGCACATTTATGCGTTTAATGAATCATGTTTTACGTGCATTTATAGGTAAATTCATTGTAGTTTACTTCGATGATATCTTAATATATAGTAAAACTTTGAATGAGCATGTGGAGCATGTTAGGTGTGTGCTTGTGGTTTTGAGGCAAGAGTAACTTTTTGCTAATTTTAAAAAGTGTAGTTTTTGCATGGAAAAAGTTGTGTTTCTTGGCTATGTGGTTAGTGCTAAGGGGATAGAAGTAGATGAAGAGAAAGTCAAAACTATTAAAGAATGGCCAACACCTAAAAGCATAATTGAGGTTAGAAGTTTTCATGGCTTGGCTAGTTTTTATAGGTGCTTTGTTAAAGATTTAGCACAATTGCCGCACCACTCACAGAAATTGTCAAAAAAAGTGTAGGGTTTAAATGGGGAATAGAACAGGAGCATGCATTTGAAACAATCAAAAATATGTTGTTTAATGCACCGGTTTTATCACTTCCTAACTTTGACAAGGCTTTTGAGATTGAATGTGATGCCTCAGGGCTAGGCATTGGAGCTGTTTTAATGCAGGATCGAAGGCCAGTAGCTTATGTAAGTGAAAAGCTAAAGAGGGCTGCTCTTAATTACCCCACATATGACAAGGAGTTATATTCACTTGTGCGCGCTTTGGAGACATGACAACATTACTTGTGGCCACGGGAGTTCGTGATACACACTGATCATGAATCCTTGAAGCTTGAGGGATCAAGCTAAGCTGAGTAAGAGACATGCAAGGTGGGTAGAGTTCATCGAAACATTTCCCTATGTCATCCGGTACAAACAAGGTAAGGAAAATGTGGTGGCAGATGCATTGTCTCGAAGGTATGTCCTTTTAACTTCTTTGAATGCTAAATTGCTCGGATTTGAATATATTAAGGACATGTATGCTAATAATCCGGACTTTTCTAGTATTTATGATTCATGTGTTAAGGGGGTGTGGACAGATTCTTTAAATATGATGACTACTTATTTCGGGAAAATAAATTGTGTGTCCCTAGGTGTTCAATGAGAGAATTACTTGTGAGAGAGGCCCATAGTGGAGGTTTAATGGGTCATTTTGGGGTTAAAAAGACCTGCGAAATTTTAAGTGAACATTTTTATTGGCCTAAGATGAAGATTGATGTGGCTCGGGTTTGTAGTAGATGCATTACTTGCAAGAAGGCAAAATCTAGGATTAAACCCCATGGATTGTATATGCCTTTACCCGTCCCTAGTGAACCTTGAGTCGATATCTCTATGGATTTTGTTTTGGGATTACCTAGGACTAAGAAGGGAAGAGATTCAATTTTTGTGGTAGTAGATCGCTTTAGTAAAATGACACATTTCATACCATGCCACAAAACTGATGATGCTACCAACATAGCTGATATTTTCTTTAGGGAAGTCGTGCGCTTACATGGGGTTCCTAAGAGTATAGTCTCGGATAGGGATGTTAAGTTCCTTAGTCATTTTTGGAGAGTCTTGTAGAACAAACTAGGAACAAAACTACTTTTTTCTACAACTTGTCACCCACAGACCGATGGACAAGCTGAGGTAGTAAATAGGACCATGATTCAATTATTGCGCACCATAATCAATAAAAATCTGAAAAATTGGGAAGAGTGTTTACCATTTATTGAATTTGCATATAATAGGACTGTACATTCTACTACTTCTTGTTCACCATTTAAAATTGTTTATGGTTTTAATCCGTTAACACCATTGGATTTAATTCCTTTACCTGTGAATTAACGTAGTAGTTTAGATGGAAAGAAAAAGGCTGAGATGGTTAAATCACTCCACGACAAGGTGAGGTTGGCGATTGAAAAGAAAAATGAACATTATGCATCGCAGGCTAACAAAGGAAGAAAATGCGTCATATTTGAACCCGGTGATTGGGTTTGGGTACATTTGAGGAAGGATCGGTTTCCAGAACAACGCAAATCAAAGTTACAACCGCGAGGATATGGTCCATTCCAAGTGATTGAAAGGATCAACAATAATGCCTATAAACTAGATCTTCCTGGTGAGTATAATGTTTCGGCTACATTTCATATTTCTGATCTATCTCCGTTTGATGCAGGTACAGATTCGAGGTTTAATCCTTTCGAAGAGGGAGGGAATGATGTGATCCAAACCACGAATACAAGCCTGCACAAAGATCCGTTGATGATCAAATGAGGACCGATGACTCGATTACAAACGAAAAGGGCCAACAAAGCAATAGACAAGTTAGTACAAGAAACAATAGTCAAAACAATGTTCGTGTCATCAAAAGAAGCAAGTTCCATGTTGGGACCGAGCCAAAACGATGAGTGGATCAACCTCATTCAAGCCGTTGAAGAAAATTGCGAAGTTTCCAAACTTACGTTCGTAACCTATAATTCTTACAATCGTAACCAGTCCACTGCTGAAAACTGAAATTTTGAAAAATTTGATTTACGGTCGTAACTCACATTTGTCACGACCATAATGAAGCATCGGGTTAAAATTATGATTTTCAGAAAAAAAAAAAAGACTTACGGCCGTAAAGAATAATGTCACGGCCGTAACTGTTAAAAAGAAAGCTTCTTACGGCCGTAAAGAATAATGTCACGGCCGTAAATGTCAATACGCGTAAATTTTGGAATTTTATTTCTTTCCATATTTTTAGCAATTTCATTCCTTGTTAAATGTCATTGTTTGTGATCAAGAGGTCAATATATCCCTGTGATTGTATTGGTTGCTTGGTTCAATTAATTTTAATTGGATCCATAAATCGTGGTTCTTAAGTTGATTTCAATATTTTGTGGGTTGCGTAGCTATAATTGCTACGTGGTTTGGATCAATAACATTATCACTCATGCATATCATTTCATGCATGACATTCATGTCATAAATATGAAATTGATTAATTGAATGTAGTTATATGGAAGTAAATGTTGTGAAGTGATTACAAATGATACGTTGAATTGATTATGATTTCTTGTACTATATGAGAATTGATGTTAAGGTTAGAAAATAGTAAAAGAAGCAAATGTAAGAGAATAAGTAAATGATGCTTGTATGATATCAATATCATTGAAATTTGTTTTCATGATTGAATTGAATATGATCTTTAAATTTACTTGAGTTGGTTAGCAAACTAAATTTGCTATTCGAATGCTCAAATTATTATTTTAGTAAATGATGAAATTTAAAGTTAAGAGGTAAAGTGTATGATTTATATTCATTCATTAAAATGTGAAAGTTTGACAAGAAAATAATGAGAATGATAGATGTTTATATGACTTCTTACACTTTATGTTTAAATTAACCTCTTACTACATGTATCAAATTTTATTCGCTGAAACATGTGGTTTAAAGTTGTTTCATATCTCTTTTTATAGGTAATGGAGCATTAGTTCTTGTATGTGTGGATTCCCTATAAAGAATGCAGGTCGAGAATGAAGAGTACTCATTGGTAACCGAAAATAATGAGGGATTAAGTTTCTCTATAGCTTGAACTAATCTTGGAATAAAAATATTATTCTCTTTATATTTATAAGTAAATTATTAGTTCAAGCTTAATTTTGAGTTGTAAAGTGTATGAAAAGAATGATCCTTGTATTTTAAAGTTTCGTTTAAATTTTTAAGTTTCACTCATGAAATATTGATTCTGAAACTAATTTTACTCGATTGTTATTAAAATATTAAAATCAAAGTAAGGATAATAATTCTAAATATGTAATAGGATAAACAAGTTTAGAAAGAGGTTTTAGTAAATATATTAAAGTTGCCCTGTTTCTGAAAGTACGCTACTAGTAGCCCCTTGTAGTTACGTTTTTCAGTTCATTTTATGCTACTAGTAGCCAACAGAAGATTTGAAAAAAAAAAAAAAAGAGCCTGAATTTTTGAGTCATAACAAAACGTCTGTTTAATCCTTTATGAAATTTAAGTTTGTTTTCCACTCATCAATTACTTCACATAAGTTGTGCATGATTTTTCACTTTTACCAATTAATTACATTTGTATACTTTATTCTTCATTCAATTGTCAATTTACATATGCTTCATCATCGATTACGTTTAGAAAGGGTCTTCACATTCTTTGTAGAGTGAGGTTTTGGCTTTCATTTGCAGATTAATTCCAGTTTTGTTCCCTTTCAAACCTGTAAAACAACAATTTTACCTACAAAGTTCTAATTTAGTAATATTAAAAGAAGATGATGATGAGTCGGGTTATCTTTCACTGTAGGGTACTTTTGTATTGCGAGACATGAATTAGTTTTGTTGGCTAGCACACATGTCAGTTGATCCATGTCGGGATGCATCTACTTCCCTTCAGCTATGGCTAAAAATAAAGCAGCGCAAGCAACCGGCGTGCATCTTTACTTTCCTTGTGAAATTATAAGGGGAGCACTCTCAAACTTGGGAATACCATGTGCAGTTTCTGCTGATATATCCGACATCCCTGCTTTTGAGTTTATAACTTTATTTACATCCATAGTTAAGTTTATGTAATATTTCTGTGAAGAAAAGACAGACTGGCTAGGCTATACGACATATCAATAACCATTAGTGACGAATCCAAAAAATCAATCTAGCACGAGCGAATTTGTTCCAGTACGAGCAGACACTGCTAGGTAAGAGGAAAAAAAAAATTTCGACACCAAAATAATAAGGTAAAATTTTTTATTTTTTTTTTTTGGCGGATCCCGCCCGAGCAGCCAAACGTCCTAGTCAAATGCTAGATTCGTCCTGATAACCATTAAAAACTATTAGGCCACTAAACTTCAACCTTTCTCATATACCTGCTTAGGATGGATTATGTTGTGGATTTTAATGAGGATCATATGGAAAATGAATATGATGATGGGTTAGGCTCATCATTTTTAGTAGATACAGATGCTTTCACCTTGAGGTGCGCCTCATGCAAAGGCTTAGTTAAGAGCTTCAAAGCTTATGCTTCGAGTGCTATTTGTTAAGGCTTACACCTTGACTTGTACATGTAACTCGGGATGTGTGCACTTCTTAGTTTCTCTCTTGGATTTGTCAAATGTCATTGGTCCAAATTTATTGACCTGTTTTTTCATAGTGTAGTGATGCTAAGGTTTCTTGGGTTATTTTATTCGTAAAATCCTATATATGGTCTTAGTGGAGCATTGATGGAATTCTTTTTCAGTTTGTTAGATTTTCACCAATGGAAGTGTGGCAACTTGTCTATGTGGCAATAACTGTGAAACTCGACAAGGAAGAATTATCAGCAAAATATTGACAACAATGGCAATAACACTGAAAGTCGGAGACTTTTCAAAATACAACAAAGGCCAACAAAATATGGACAAATTATCTCATTTGCCTTCTTCGAAACTCCCAACACTTGTTCCAATGTATAATAACTATTCCACATGTTTTTAAATTTTAATTATCCTAAAAAAAGTGCTTTCCTTGATCATCAAATAAGTTAAAATTCAGCCTTGTGTATTTCTGATTTTAGAAAGATAATATCCTAGTTGTTTTCATTGTTCTAATGAACTCAGAAACAGGGACTTAATAGTTCAAATTCTGATTCATCGTGTAGAGGCGTATGGACGAAATCTAATCAGTGAGAGTGAGAGCAGTGAATTGTAATATATTTCGCTATGAATGAAGTGACTAATCCAGGATATTGGTTCAGGTAGAGCGAACTTTGACCTTTGACCGTTGACCAACCAACGATCATGAACGGAGAACGGTCCCACTAAAAAAATATTAAATTTTTTTCGAACAACATATAAATATTATAAAAAGTAATTGTTATTTAATACAAAAATATATATAGACCAAAACTAACAAAAATAGTAGGAAAAATACATGATATAATCCTATTTTGTTGTAGTAAGCTCGGACAATTGCATTCTCCGAGCCCTCATACTTTGAAAGCGCTGCAAAATTGTCTCATTTTCAACTTGTTTAAAAATCTTGCGCTCCGTGTAAATTATTAAAGTGTCATTCAACCAATCACAATTAATGATATATAATTCACAAATTTGTAATTTCTAAGCAAAATAATTGAAAATTCCCAAAATACACAATCTGAAAATTGGAAATAAACAAAAAAAATCTATCTGTGAACAACTAGAACATTTGTACTACACCAAATACTCACAAATATAAAGGGAAAA
The DNA here is from genome assembly GCA_963555705.1 of Ligustrum vulgare. Taxonomy (NCBI): domain Eukaryota; kingdom Viridiplantae; phylum Streptophyta; class Magnoliopsida; order Lamiales; family Oleaceae; genus Ligustrum; species Ligustrum vulgare. The sequence goes on along the minus strand of OY743186.1, from coordinate 28,218,521 downwards.
TATTGGGGCTCACAAGTAACTAGTAGAAATTAAAGCAAAATCAAGTTTTTACAAAAAATTAAAAATTAAAAAATTAAAAAAAATAAAAATTAAATCTGAAAATTCGATCGGGTCCAGCACAAGCGGTCGAACAGGTTGGCCGCTAGCTGAACTCGTCCATTAATGAATCTTACGTGTAAAAACATGCATTGAGGTACTTTCCCAGATTAAGCTACTTGATATTGGCTTCATTATCAGAGTTAGTTTTCTTTTGGATAGATGTACATATACTGAAGCAACAATGAAGTTTCTTCAAGTAACTTCATTTAAGTTCTCTCTCATCATGTCTCTCTCTCTCTCTCTCTCTCTATCTTATTTTTTTTTCCTTAATTTCTCACAATGTACAATATCTAGATATATTTTACTGAAGCTACGTCTGGCAAAGCAACTGATCCTCTAAAGGGATTTTCTTGAAGATATATATATATATATATATATATATATATATATATATATATATATATATATATATATATTAGATAGTATAGATTTTTGATATGGCAATTGTCTGAATTTTTTACTGAGTTGTTTGTTCTGTGCGAAACACTGGATTTTCAGTTTAGTACATTCAAATTTTGTGTTTGTGGTTTTGACATGAACATGGGAAAAATGGTTTTTCGATTAGGAATAGAATCCAAAAAAATATAGAACCCTATTTGCTATTTGGAAAGGGATTTCACATACAATGTCTCTATTTCTTTTCAATTTGGGCTGTATTTCGTATCACATATCGGGCATACTCTTAAGAGTTTGAAATGATTTTATACCTTTGCCGCAGGTGCTAACATTAGACTTAACGACTTCTTCCTCCTCTGGCTACATATGGAACAAAACTTTTATGGTCCTTTGCTTGATTTGATAACAGTTTTAATTTTCCCTTTGCTTACTCAATGTATAAAATTTACAGTTACACTAGCTACTTTCTTATTTAAGTGAAGTGGCACATGTGATTCTTAGCATATGTTGTTCCTCAAAGCTTTTTGGCATTCGGTAACACTCTTGAAGTACACAGGAAGTTCTTGGAGCTTTTTGGTGGTGTCAATAGAATTTTTAAACTTGAAGTGCTTCTGAATGCTGCTCAACATGGTGTGTGTTCTTCTTCAATCTTCATTGTATATATTAATTCTTTATTTGTTTTTTGCATATTACTCTAAAAAGTTGATAAAGATTATGCTCATTCATATATGTTTTCCAATGAAATTCCAAATACATGGTAATGTTGTTGGAGAGAATTCAATTCTTGACTGGTTTGCATGGTTGAAGTTTCTTCTATTTGGTAAAATAATTGGTTGCAAAATTGGTTTCCTGTAAAAAAAAAAAAAAAAAAAAAGGTTTAATTACTTTATTGGGTAATCTATTAAAAGGACCATGATACAATCACCTCGGGGGGTCACCCCCAAGGTGACCGCACCCTCGAGGTCGCGGCCGCACGGAGCCCAATTTTTTGGAGTGGGTCCCGCACCCTCCATGTGAGGGTGCGGTCACCTCGAGGGTGACCCTCGAGGTGATTCTATCATTTTTGCTATTAAAAATGGCCTTTTTTAAAAACGAGTTGCGATAAAGAGTTTGACCAACTCTTAAATTTAAGCTGAATCTTCAACTTTCTGGTATTATCAAATTTTATTAGGTTCAATACGAAATCTAAAAAGGTAAAGGAGTTAAAGTTACTAATGGAAATGTATGACGTTAATGATTCATTCGTCATATGCATTTAGGGAATAGTGGAACGCTAGACGTCTGGTAATTTCTCCATTAGTTTGTAAGAGATTCAACGCAGATTTTGATGGAGATCAAGTGACTATTCAAATCCATGAATATACTTTAGATAAAACTGAGCTTTTAATATATTTTAGATAAAATTGATTTATAAACTGTAATGATTGCATTAAAAAATAGAAGCTTATATTTATCTAATTTATGCAATGTCTATTTCATCTTGATATTCATTATTTTAAATATAATTTATCACACATTCTACAAAAATTTTACAAACCACATTATTTGAAATGACGGGTCTCGAACAGGGAACTAATAATAACACGACACATTATTGTTCTCTTGGAATTTATAATTTTCTATTATATTGTGATTGATGTTTTGAAAGAAATTTAGAGAAAATATTAAATACGAGAGACAAATGCAAAAAAATGTGAATACTATGGTTAATAATGAATTGTATATTTTTTAATCGTTCTTAATTTTAATAGTTGCGTAAATGTTATATGGTATAATATTTTCAGTATGATTTTTTTACTCCAACATTGCATGTTGTCATACCATAATAATTGCTAGATCTACATAATTAATATTTGTGACTATTTGATTTTAAGATAAGTAAAAAATATAATTTTATTAATTAAATACAAATATTCGTTGGTTTAAACTAAGCACGCATTTATAATTATAATTATTGTGAGTGATATTTTTGAATGAAAATTGGAAAAACTTAAATACGAGGGGATAATGCAGATCGTGAGAAATATATTGACGTCTTCAACAAAATTAATATTGTACTCATAATATTACATCAAACATAATATATCATTAAATAAACTACTAAGTTTGCATTTTCTTTGAAATTAATAATAGCTCATTAAAATTATTGAAATTAACAGTCATGTATTACTTAAATATATAAATTGACTTATTATTTAAAGAAGTCATTATAATTTCAATTAGTTATATTATTTATTAAATTTTATTAGTTATTGTGATATAATATTATTTTTCATGCATTTTGAATTTATTTTAATTATATATAAACATTAAAATTCTACAAATACTTATCAAAGTTAATATTTTTGATTAACTTTCGTGCATCACCGGATAAATACTACTCCCCTCATAAAATGCGAAGTTTAATGCGTATAGCGGAAAGTGCGCCCTTGCTGATTTCAAAGGACATACCGTACAAACTGCAAACTGGATAAATTAGCATTTAATTAATTTATAAAAACCCTAAACTTTAGCTCTACTCAGTACTCAGTCTATTCTTTTAAAGAAAGTGCATACAAAACAAATGTTGATTCAAAATTTATCATGTCCAAAGGGGAAGTTCTAATGACTTTAGGGTTGCTTATAACTCTAAAAAATCTATTGTCCCTTTTATCTCCACAAGCTATTTGCAAGTTGCTTGAAGCTGAAATATATTTATATAAATTGAATTTTTAATATAGCCTATCACATACAAGACGGAATCCATTTTTTCATTATAAACTTGCCAAATTCAAAATTTTCATAAATATGTGGCCGCAAAACTTAAAAATTCAAATATTTTGTCAAATAGATTAACGACTCATCTAAAAGCAGGGGTGGAGAGCCACGTGGTACAAAAATTATGGAATAACCTACCTGTACAGATAGGTTGACAGATGCAATGTTACATGTACAAATCATTTGTACAGGTAGCATGGCTTAAAAAATCTATTGAATCGATACTAAATTGAGAATAAACAAATGGACTTGGAGTAATCCTGTGCTTTCCGTCCTTATTTAGAAGTTTAAACTTACAGATTGTTTAGGATGACGTTTGATCAATTTGACCAATTTTTTAAAAGTGATTCCATAAATTAGAATAAATTTAGATGAACCTGGTCTAATGCGACTTTCATCAAAAATACATTCGGAGCTATAGAAGTTAGTTTCTAAAGAAAAGTTAAGATATCATTTTTAGGAATTTCTTCTACATGAAGCAAAAGTTAATGACAAAAATCGCGTCAAACGTGTCCTATCTAAGTTAGGATGTATTTATTTATTTAAATGATACTTCCTTCAACACTAATGGAACACCCCCTTTTCACCGCAAGGGTGCTTATAAATATTGAACAATGAACTCTTCCTTTCTCATTAACATTCTAAACTCCTCTTCCCATCACAGAAAATCACAATGGCATTGCTCACAATCTTCTTCCTTCCTCTCTGTTTCATAACCTCATCCCTCCTCGTCCCCTCCGGCGCCCAAAACTCCAACCAAGACTACGTGAATGCCCACAACACACCGCGTGGCCAAGTGGGCGTAGGGGTCGTAACATGGAACGCAACACTCGCGAACTACGCACTAATCTATGCCAATCAAAGAAAGGGCGACTGCAATCTTGTCCACTCCTATGGTCCTTACGGCGAAAACCTGGCAAAGGGGAGTGCCTCCTCCTTCACAGGCACAACCGCGGTTAACTTGTGGGTCGCGGAGAAGCAGTACTACGATTATAATTCCAACACATGCGCCACTGGACAGCAGTGTGGGCATTACACGCAGGTTGTCTGGAGGGATTCTGTCCGCGTTGGATGTGCTAGGGTTCTGTGCAATAACGGATGGTATTTTGTTATTTGTAGCTATGATCTTCCTGGTAACTGGGTGGGGAATGGCCTTACTGTTGAAAAATGGAGCTAAATGTGGAAAATAAAGTCAACTTTGTTGAAATTGGCAAGCCACCATTAATAGTCCATGTTCACACCTATTTGGTAAGACACCATTAGCCTACAATCCTCATATATTCACACCTATTTTATTCCTTCCATTGTTGATTCTTTGTCCAAACTTTCCCTATAAATAGAGGGCAAAACCTCAATGAAAAATGCACCACCACAACATAGAGTCTTCTTGTGTAGAAGAGTAACACAATCAAGAGGTGTTCACAAAATAGAGAGAAAAGTGAGTTGGAGAGAATAGCCTTTGCATAGGCAGATAAAAATACAGTGTAGTATTTTTGTACTCCTCATTTTTCCGAGTTAGTGAAATATATTGGTGTGGATCCGTGGACGTAGGCAAATTGCTGAACCACGTAAATCTTTGTGTTTCGTATTTGCATTTTATTTTTGCGTATTTATATTTTCTCAGTCCAATTTATTTGTGTCACATCGATCCTGGGCGGGATTAGTTGCGTCCTAATTCCCAACAATTGGTATCAGAGCTTTGGCTCATTGAGATCTTTTGAAATTCTTAGTATGCTCTGTGGTTGCAGCTTTGACTGATCTTCCACATCAGAAAAGATTTCTTTAGACTGTTTTGTGATTGAGTGTGAACAATGTCGACGATGAGAAAATATCCAAAATTGACAAATTTGATGGTTCAAATTTTGGATTTTGGAAAATGCAAATGGAGGACTATCTGTACCAGAAGGATCTATACAAGCCACTAAAAGAAAAGCCAGAAGATATAAGCCAGGGGGATTGGGAGTTGCTTGATCGAAAAGCACTCGGCACAATCAGGCTGACGTTGTCAAAGTCAGTGGCTTTCAACATAAAAAATGAGAAGACGACAGAGTCTCTCATGGCAGCCCTTTCTAGCATGTATGAACAGCCATCTGCAGCAAATAAAGTCCACTTAATTAAAAAGCTGTTCAATATGAAGATGGTCGAAGGCGGAAGATTTGGGGAGCACCTAAATGAATTCAATGAAGTGACGGACCAGCTAAACACAGTCGAAATCACTTTTAGTGATGAAGTTCGAGCTCTGTTAATTCTTGGGCAGTTGCCAGACAGCTGGAATGGTACAGTCACAGCAATTAGTGGCTCTGCCGAAAAGTCAAAATTGAAGTTCGATGATGTCGTAAGCATGATCTCAACGGAGGAGATCAGACGACAGTCAGAAGGTGTCTCAACTTCAGGATCGGCGTTGAACGTGGAAAGCAGAGGCAGGAGTTCCAACAGAGGAAATGGGCGGGGTAACGGCAAATTCAGAAGTGGCAGATCGAGGTCCAGAAATCCAAACAATTCCAACAAGACAAAGGTTGTGGAATGTTGGAAGTGTGGCAAGACCGGTCATTACAAAAATCAGTGCACAGCACCTCCAAAAGAAAAGGAGGACAGGACAGAAGTCAATGTTGTGGAAGAGGAAGCGGACGATGCTTTGATATGCTCTTTGGAGAGAAAAACGGAATACTGGGTGATTGATTCCGGAGCATCTTTTCATGCTACCTCAAACAATGAGTTTTTTGTAAACTATACGCGTGGTGATTTTGGCAGAGTATATCTCGGTAATGATCAACCGTGTGACGTGGTCGGAAAAGGTGATGTACAGATCAAGATCAATGGATCTGTGTGGAAGCTGAAGGACGTGAGACATATTCCAGAATTGAGGAAGAACTTGATCTCCGTCAAGCAATTGTCGGGAGAAGGACATGTCACCACCTTCTCTGGTGATAACTGGAAGATCACCAAGGGCGCCATGATTATCGCTCGAGGCAAGGATATTGGCACCCTCTACACAACGGCGGATGCTTGTGTGACAATTGCAGTTGCTGAAAGCAAGGAGGGCCCAAACTTGTGGCACCAGAGACTTGGGCATATGAGTCAGAAGGGACTCAAGTATATGCATGCAAAGGGAAAACTACCAGAGCTACAGTCTACTAATATAGACTTATGCGAGAGTTGCATCTTTGGGAAGCAGACTAGGGTGAGTTTCAACACTAGTGGCAGAACTCGGAAGCAAGAGAAACTTGAGTTAGTCCACACAGACGTCTGGGGACCAACCGCAGTTTCATCTATTGGCGGAAAGTCATACTTTGTAACTTTCATTGATGACCACTCGAGAAAAGTGTGGGTTTATTTCTTGAGACACAAGTCCGAAGTATTCAATGTGTTCAAGAAGTGGAAAGCCATGGTGGAAAATGAAACAGGATTGCGAGTAAAGAAGCTGAGGTCCGACAACGGAGGAGAATATACGGATATGGCGTTCAAGAAGTTCTGTTACCAGAATGGCATCAAAATGGAGAGGACGTTGCCAGGGACTCCACAGAAAAATGGAGTTGCAGAACGTATGAACCGGACATTAACATAGAGAGCCAGAAGCATGAGGTTACATGCAGGCTTGCCCAAACAGTTTTGGGCAGAAGCAGTCAACACAGCGGTGTACTTGATCAATCGAGGACCCTCGGTACCGTTGGAGTACAGGATACCGGAGGAAGTATGGAGCGGAAAATAAATAAAACTTTCCCACTTGAAAGTTTTTGGATGTGTCGCATATGCACATATTAGTGATCAGGCAAGGGGCAAGTTAGACCCCAAATCACTAAAGTGCACATTCATTGGATATGGCGGAGATGAGTTCGGCTACCGCTTATGGGATGACCAGAACAGAAAGGTCATCAGAAGCAGGGATGTCATATTCAACGAGAAGGTTATGTATAAGGACAGAAATGCAGTGCAGTCCGATGACACAGTACATGATGATCCAACATATGTTGAGTTGGATGATGCTCCAGAAAGTAGTACGTCGCAGCAGACAGAGGAGGATCTGCAGTTACAGGAGCCTGATGCATCACAGTCTTCAGTCCCTGTTCTTAGAAGGTCAACCAGACCTCATGTTCCAAATAGAAAGTACATGAGTTACATGTTACTTACTGATGCAGGTGAACCTGAATGCTATCATGAGGCATGTCAGGTCGGTGATTCTGGCAAGTGGGAGCTTGCAATGAAAGATGAGATAAAGTCTCTCATCTCTAACCAGACGTGGGAACTAGCCGAGTTACCTACAGGAAAGAGAGCTCTACACAATAAGTGGGTGTACAGAATCAAGGAGGAACATGATGGATCAAAGAGATACAAGGCGAGGTTGGTGGTCAAAGTTTTCCAGCAGAAAGAAGGAATTGACTACACAGAAATATTTTCGCCAGTTGTGAAGCTGACAACAATCAGATCAGTCTTGAGTATTGTTGCAGCAGAGGGTTTGCACTTGGAGCAGTTAGATGTAAAAACTGCTTTCCTCCATGGTGACCTTGAGGAGGAAATATATATGCAGCAGCCAGAAGGCTTCTCAGTCAAAGGAAAGGAGAAGCTCGTTTGCAAATTGAAGAAGAGCCTGTATGGCTTAAAGCAAGCCCCGAGACAGTGGTACAAGAAGTTCGACGGATTTATGCAGAAAAATGGCTACTTCAAATGTAATGCTGACCATTGTTGCTACTTCAGGAGATTCGAGTCCAGTTATATAATTTTGCTACTTTATGTCGATGATATGTTAGTAGCAGGCTCAGATATGGACGAAATCAAGAAGTTAAAGATGCAGCTGTCAGCAGAATTCGAAATGAAGGACTTGGGTGCAGCGAAGCAGATTCTCGGAATGAGGATTTTCAGAGATAAGCAGAAATGTATCTTGCAGTTATCTCAGGCCAAGTACATTAGTCAAGTTCTGTAGAGATTTAACATGTGCAGTGCGAAGGCTGTCAGCACGCCACTAGCTAATCACTTCCGTCTATCTAGTGATCAGAGTCCTAAGACAGAGGACGATATAAACTTCATGGCTAAAATACCATATGCCTCAGCCATTGGAAGTTTGATGTATGCCATGGTTTGTACCAGACCAGATATTGCTCATGCAGTGGGAGTTGTGAGCAGGTTTATGGCAAATCCAGGAAAGCAGCATTGGGAAGCAGTAAAGTGGATATTAAGATATCTACAGGGAACTACTGATAGATGCTTATGCTTTGGACGAGGCGAGGTGGCTCTACAAGGTTTTGTAGATGCAGATTTTGCTGGTGAGGTAGATCGCAGAAGGAGCACTACTGGTTATGTTTTCACAATAGGTACTACTGCAGTTAGCTGGATTTCGCAGATACAGAAGATTGTTGCTCTATCCACTACAGAAGCAGAGTACGTGGCAGTAACCGAGGCTAGCAAAGAAATGATCTGGTTACAGGGTTTGTTGGCAGAATTGGGATTCAGTCAGGAGAAGAATGTTTTGCACAGTGATAGTCAGAGTGCGATACATCTGGCAAAGAATTCAGCATTTCATTCTAGAACCAAGCACATTGGACTCCGTTATCACTTCATCAGATCTCTTCTAGAGGATGAAGTATTAACACTAGAGAAGATCCAGGGTAGCAAGAACCCAGCCGACATGATGACCAAGACAGTAACAAAGGAAAAATTGGAGCTGTGCTCAGCTTCAATTGGTCTTCTGAAGTGAAGACAAAGGAAATGACTCACACCATATTTCACAAGGAGTTGCAAGAAGGAGATATCTCAGGGGAAGCCACATTTGTCCCCAAGTGGGAGATTGTTGAAAAATGGAGCTAAATGTGGAAAATAAAGCCAACTTTGTTGAAATTGGCAAGCCACCATTAATAGTCCATGTTCACACCTATTTGGTAAGACACCATTAGCCTACAATCCTCATATGTTCACACCTATTTTATTCCTTCCATTGTTGATTCTTTGTCCAAACTTTCCCTATAAATAGAGGGCAAAACCTCAATGAAAAATGCACCACCACAACATAGAGTCTTCTTGTGTAGAAGAGTAACACAATCAAGAGGTGTTCACAAAATAGAGAGAAAAGTGAGTTGGAGAGAATAGCCTTTGCATAGGCAGATAAAAATACAGTGTAGTATTTTTGTACTCCTCATTTTTTCGAGTTAGTGAAATATATTGGTGTGGGTCCGTGGACGTAGGCAAATTGCTGAACCACGTAAATCTTTGTGTTTCGTATTTGCATTTTATTTTTGCGTATTTATATTTTCTCAGTCCAATTTATTTGTGTCACATCGATCCTGGGCGGGATTAGTTGCGTCCTAATTCCCAACACTTACTAGCTCCAACAATTTTTATCTGACTGTTTAAGCTAAACAACTGCATTATATATACTACAGTATGATGAATAAGCTGCTCAGTATGGAGCACAAGTTCTATATATATAAACATTTCTTACAGCTTAATAATAAAAGAAGAGTGTCATGGCATTGGCCGGTGATACTTGTCCGTTTTCGAGGAAGACGTGACACGATAAACGAATAACAATGCCATCTTCAAGTTCGATTGCATCCATGTACAGATGCTGACTGCTGAAAGCTTCTGTTTCATTTAGTGAAAGGAAAAGTAAAGTGTCATATAGTCTACGGTTTTATTTTCTATCTTTAAAAGAAAAGAAAAGAAAAAGTTGGCCTTTCAAATTGTTATGAAAATAAATTGCAAGTGTCCAATATCGTCAAGTAAGAAGTAAAGTGATTTGAAAGAGTGTGGATATCGTTTTCACGAATACTACGTTATTCAATTATTAGCTTCAATAATCTATACGTACCTAAACTAGATAAAGCAAATTGGATGTTTGCAATGTTTTTAATTACACTATGACTTATAAAAATAACTATGAAAAATCAAGTTGTCTATGCGAGGATCAAGATGTATTTTTAATATGAAGATGAAAGTGTTTGAATTCACGATTTAACCATAGCTATTCTATTTAATTTTTCATCCTAAAGTGGTATTTGATTGAATTCACAATTTTATCTAATTAAGTCAACCATTTATCTCTATGTTGGGTTATAATAAGCACTAATTAAATATATTCAATAACAAGAATTCATGTAAAGATCGTACAATAACCCCAACTATATGTACATCTCTTCCATTTTATTAAATTGTTGAAATTTATTACGTGGTAAAAATATATAACTCACCTCTCAACACATTACAATCTACAAATCAATGAATTAGTGATTAATGAAGTGTTCGGCGGCTCCTTTGACCAATTTTTTGTTTTTTGTTGTTGTCTAAGTAAAATGTGTGGTTGAAAATTGGAGAGAAAAAATGTGTGTGGTTAAAAAGTGATTTGAAAAATTATGTTGTTTATAAATTGATTTATAAATTATAATGATTGTATAAAAGAGCGGTGTGTAAGTAACTCATGCATTAAGAGAATAAATAAATTCATATATAAATTCCAAGGACAAAACTTGAAACTTGAAATTAAATAATCAAATAAGGTCTACATACATCTCTTGTCCCAACAATAGATTTAGTTACAAATGATTATTGAAAAAAAAAGGGACATGGTACAAGAAAATGCAAAATACCAAAAAAAAAGACAACTTTTGAAAATGTGCTAAAAAATGACTAATTTTGCCCATAAATTGACCAATATTCCCTCACACCACTAAAAGAAAAACGTTGCATTAAGCAAGTGGACTTAAGAATTGATTGATGTAATATTCATGAAATTTCACAACTATCCAATGGACAAAAGAATTAGTCAATGGATAAAAGTTTTAATATATATATATATATATATTTTAATTGATAGAAGAAAAAAAAGCAATTTTCATTTATTTTTTCTTCAATTTCATTTGAACACTATCTCTCTTGCACCAAAAGATTTTTCACGCCATCTCCATTAACACTTAAAGAAGATACAATTTGATGTTTGAAATTTCATTTTGAAAGGTAAACATTTTTGTAACATATGAATATGAACATTAAATATATTGATGTTTTATTAATGATTCATGTTTTTCAACTTATTGAGATCTTAAGACCCATATCTTTGGATTTGAATGACACAATAAATGTCCTCATAAATATCTAAAGATCTTTCTTTGTTGTGATTTTCTTCATGTGTTAAAGTATTTTGGTAGTTGAGCATTGATGGAATACATTAATTTCTGTTGAAAGCTTTTAGCAAGAACCGTAATTTTGAATTCCAGACGTACAATACTGACTGTCATTTTCGACGAGTCATCTGTCGTTCCCGACAGTTTTCAAATGTCGAGTTCGACATTTAAACTGTCAGGAATGTCAGTTCAAGATTGATAACATTAACAACTGAATGTGAGGTTGCATACTTTCATTTTGAATTCGAATTTGTGAAATGCATCAATTTTTGACGTACATATACTGTTGTTTCAGGAATGAGTGATAATTTGAAATCCATCGTCTCGTACGGAGGAGAGTTCGTGAACGTAGATGATGAATGGAAGTCATGTGGGAACAAGACTACGTCTATTGTAGTGCCTAGAGATGTCACGGTGGAAGGATTAATTGAACGGTGAAACGTGAAACTCCCAACTATTAGTCTGCATAGTGAGATATTGTTGCAATTCAAGGTGCCTAACATGAACATACCACCGGCCGAATGGGGAAAGAGCCTGGAGTTGGTGGGGAGTTCTTGATAACCTCATTGACCGTTGCGAAGTTAGTGACAGCCATAGGTGATATTGAACTTGTTGGAGTAATAGTAATGTGTTCTACATAGAAGTTGACCTTTATATAGATTTCAGAATATAGATTTTGATAATTTAATGTTGTCAACCACCTTAAAAGTCAATAAATATAAATCCAACTACCTTAAAGCAAAATGAATGTCATTCTACTAAATCACAGCAAATTTCTTGAAACTAGACTATTAAACTCACACTGCATTCATTGATTGACATTTTAGATGATGTGACATAAGGATTTTGATCAATGACTGTTAAAAATGACCTTTGCAACATTAGTTTAAGAAGACTACTTACGGGCTAATTACTTGGAAACAATTATTTTATTGTTCACTTAAGTACATATTCAAACACTACAATCATTGTTGTTAACATCCTAAAAATAATTCCAAGCATTGGAAGAGTATACATGTTTATTTTTAAACATTGCAAATAGAAATGCATTAACTGAGGACAAAATTCGAACTGGTACATATATATACTTCTACGAAAAAACCTCCAGAGAAATGCACATTCCAATACTACATTTCAACCTGCTCACCGACTTAAAGAATCAAAACTATTCCAACAATATATAGTCAAAATGGGGCACTGTCCAATCTATCGAATACAAGCTTTATGTACTTCAACTGGCTCCTCTGGGATATGTGTGCGTGAATTCTATCTTGCTATGATAGTACGAATGGGAAATTCATCTACGCATTATAAAAAAGGCACATCCTGAGGATAATAGTACACATTTCATTTATCCACATGCAAGGAGATGTAAGAAAGAGTTGGTAAATGGAAATATATATTGAATGAAACAAATAATCCCATCTGTCGAGAATAACATATGTCATCTGTCGATAATGACAGGATTTTCGCGACAGGTGATTATAAACGTCACAATCTAATTAGAATCTCTCACATGCACCCAAGTAGATCTTCCAATCGTTTTTTATAGGGTCATGTGTACTACAGTAGTCCAAATGCACGTTAGTTTCAAGAAAATTTCAAATGTTAGTGCGATAGTTATTAATTGATTTGAGACTAAGAACTAAAAATAGAGAAAAGTACTAGTTCATATTTTGAATAAGATGATGAAATGTTTGGGGTGAAAATATCAATATTTCACGTGATTTTTATACTGTTGAACAAAAAAAATAAGCATCTGTCGAAAATAACATAAGTCATCTGTCGAGAACGACAGAATTTTCTCGACAGATGCTTCGGTGCAAGTACGTCACCGTCAACTATCGGGAATCTTCATATGTGATTCAGAATTCGGTATCTTGATGAATGGAAAGGAATTGATGCTATCCGTAGTAAAATTATGTCACAAATCAATTCATGCTGGTGATGTTTTAAAAAAAATTGGCAGGAATTAAAAGTTTTTTGGAAATCCTGCAATGAAATATAAATAAATATCCATAGACCTATATCATTTAAAATGAAGAACATGGTTGATAGCTTGTCCAAATAAAAATACTTCTGACATTTGTGAAGTGTGTGCTACTTGAAACCGTCGAACCCGATACTCATAGACCTAAAATTTATTGACAAAAGACTCATCACTATCATCATATAATAAATCATAGTGTATTTACAATCAGCACTCTTCTCCAAAAATTAAGCCCCTGTTCTCTTTGCTGTTTTGAGGTCGTTTTCTGTTTTTATTTTCGAAAACGCTAAAAACGCGTTCTCTTTACCATTTTCGAAAACGCATTTTGGAAAACAAAAAAAAAATTTGTACACAAAACGGAAAATGCCCGAAACATCGTTTTGTGTGTATTTCGACAAAAAATATCCAAAACGCGGAAAACGCGTTTTGGGATTATTATTATTTTTTTTTTTTATTTATATAGAATTATCTTAACTTAGAACTAAGCTTAATATAAAGTTTTTATTTTTTTTATTTTTTTATTATTTTTTTTAGAATTATCCTAGCTTGGAACTAAACCTAAATAAAGAATTTTTTTTTTTTTTTTTTTTTTTGAGAATTATCCTAACTTGGAATTTAGTTTAAATACAGTTTTATTGAATTCAATATCAACATTACAAAAAAAATAATAAAAAATTAAATGAGAATTCTTGTTATTATATTTCAAAAAATGCAATGATAAATGGACTCTGGTGGTTTTGAAAGAACTTGCATTTTCTGGATTTTAATAGAAGTGGAGCTTTCTCAAGTCCCGAACCTGACCAAGCTGTGTTAATATAGACTCTTAATGCTCACATTAGTGTGTTGCATGTAACCATATTTTTAATGTATTCTGAAAGGAAATTTGAGTTGGAGTTAGTAGTATTCTGCAAGCAAATTAATTAAAAATAGTTTAAATAGTGTTCTGCAAAATTTCAAACAGAACGTGTTTTCCAGCTTTTCATTTTCAAAAACATTTTTCAGAAATGACAAACCAAACGCGTTTTCAGCAAATTTGAAAATAAAAATGAAAACACAAAACACAAAACATTTTCAAAAATGAAAATACAAAATAAAATACAAACAGAACGCCACCTAAATCTTTCTACAAATTTGAGCCTCAAAAAAATAGTTCAATCGAGGAAAAAAAATGGGACACTGTAAATCTCGACACGAAACTAACAAATTTTCAACCAACATACAATACAACTTCTTCAAAAATAAAGCAATGGTTTATAGGAAAGAAATAGGGGCTTACCGTTCTTTCGGGGGACATTCGAGATGGTGGGTGGGCTTGACAATTGCGATATCCAAATCCTTAACACATTTAAGCCGTGAAATTAAAATCCCATTAAAAATTGCAAGAAATGAATCCCAGAATCCTTATCAAGAAAATATAAATTTTCCATCTGGGTACACGTATTTAAATTTGCAATCAATTTGTTTGAGTCATGTACTCACCTTGAATTCACTATTGACCTTGGCTACAATGGTGGTCTTTGAGCGCCCCATAGGCTTTTCTAAAGCTATCCATTTTCAGAGGCATGCAACAATATGTTATTATACCCAATATCCAATAAATTCCCTGCTCATCAAATGAAGCAAGAAATTACAGAATAGTAATTTTTTATGGGAAATTAACAAATCCTTAAACAACATACCCTTACCTACTCTTCAGGTTTCTCTTTCCTGATCGCCATCGATGCCGAAATTTATCAAGATTAGTAAAATGTGTCATTTTTGTTGATGCAAAGCCAAAAAGTGTTATGTGGTACAATTTCCCAAAAAAAAGATTATTAAATACTAAACACATCACTGGATTTGGAGTTGGATCTAGAGAATGGGATGATTCTTGAATCAAGATCGTTTTCTTCCCCAAATTTCTCTTCCAAACCCTAGTTCTTGATTTCGTGTTCTTCAATTATTTCAAAGAGTTTTGATCTAATTATCAAGCATGTGGATCTCTTTTCTAATCTAAAACTGATCTTTATATAGTATATCTTTAAACAATAAGAGTTTCAATCTAAGATAGCCTCTGTAAATAATAAACGAAATTAAAAAAAAAAGAACTCATAATCTCTGGAACTCATGGTGTGTCAGCGGCATGTAGAGATTTCCAGTGGATGTGGCGTTCAGCCACTGGTTTGCAAACTGTAGCGTCAAACTGTGAGCATGCTTATTTCCCCATTCAACACGATAGGTCAACAATAGCTAGGCTGTTGGTCAACTGTACTAAGAAGTAATCTTATTTAAATGTCCGAGTTAAATGTCCGAGTTACTACGAGAAACACTATTAAAAAACAGACATTAACGAGGGAAATTTTTCCAATGGAGGTCAGGGCTACTGGTGTTGTCCATTTTTTCAACAGGAAAAAGCGACGTCGGAAATTTCTGATGGCTTTTGATTGCCATTTCAAAAAAAATGCCAACGACTTTTGTTCGTCGTCAAAATTTGCCGACTACTATTGAAGAGCCATCGAAAATATTAGTTCTATTGTAAAAGATTAAGGTCTCGTTCTCTTTGCTGTTTTAAGCCCGTTTTGAGTTTTTCGATTTTTGGAAATATCAAAAACGCGTTCATTTTGTCCATTTTCAGAAACGCATTTTTCAAAACACAAAAAAATAAAATAAAATACAAAGGAAACTCAAAATGAGTTTATTGCGTTTTGGATATTTTGTGTTAAAAAGTCCAAAACGACCAAAACGTGCGTTTTGAATTTTTTCTTTCTTTTTTTTTTTTTTTTAAATTGAGACACTTCCTTCACATGAAGTTCTTATATTATTTTGCCATTATATATATATATATATATATCCATGTTAAGATTTTTTTTTCGTAATTATTATTATTATTATTATTATTATTATTATTATTATTATTATTATTTTAAATGTGAGAGACTTCATTCACTTGAAGTTCTTATGTTATTTTATCATTATATATAGATCCATGTTAAGATTTTTTTTTTTTTTTTTTTTTGTTATTTTTTTATTTTGTAAAAGTGAGACACTTCCTTCACTTGAAGTTCTTATGTTATTTTGCGATTATATAGATCCATGTTAAGATTTTTTTATTTTTATTTTTGTAATTTATTATTATTATTATTATTATTATTATTATTATTGTTATTATTATTATTATTATGGGTAAATGTGAGACACTTCCTTCCCTTGAAATTCTTATGTTATTTTTTCGTTATACATAAATTCATGTTAAGATTTTTATGGTATGTGGTTAAATTTTTGTTTAGCTGAAATAATATTAATGATGAATTTATTGACATAGAGAACTAACTGATTTATTAACATTAAAATTAATGTAATTCAACAAATCAACCATTTTTTACATATAAAATATCACAAAATAAATACATTAAAAAATTACAAAGTAAACGCATTTTTCAGTTTTTTATTTTTAAAAACGGTTTTCCAAAATCATAGAGAGAACATGTTTTCAGCAATCTCAAAACAAACAACTAAAATCCAAAATTCAAAATAAAATCTAAAACTCAAAATCCAAAATCGAAACAAAAAGAGAACAGTCCCTAATACTCCCTCCGTCTCATAAAGATAGACTCACTTCTATTTTCACACAGATTAAGAAAATATAATTAATATATGTTGGAACTATAAATTTACCTACATTCTACCTAATATACCCTTACATTAAATAATACTTAAGTTATTCATATTTTTTGATAATAATACATATCAAATATGGGTATATTAGAAAATAAAGATATTAATATACTCTCAAAAACGAAAGTGTCATATTTTTGTGGGACAAATAAAAAAGAAAAACGAGGCTATCTTTGTGAGACGAACGGAGTAATAGAAAATCAAAACCTAAATAAACGAGTTGATTTTTATTTTTTTTTCAATACCAAAATTTTAAAGCGCCAGCCAAATTTTAGGACACCTCATGTATAGAGCGCAAATTTTAGAATTCGTGAAAATTGAAGCGCTAAATTATCTGCTTTGCTTCTCTCCACTGTTTGGTAACTTTGAGAAATTAGTTTTTAAAATCAATTTTTAAACCTATGTCTTTTCTCTCTCCAAATCTGTGAAAACCCCAAAAAATTCTAACTAAACTAATCCGAACTCTCACGAACTCTTCAGATATCTTCACTTCTTTTCCTTCTCTCATCTCGAGCGCCTCAAGCTTGCTGATTGGTATTATGAGATCGAGGTCGTACGGTGAAAGCGAGTTCGAAAATGTCCGTCGTTTCTCTCTTTTTATAGGTTTATAGATTATAGAAGATGTAAAATTTTAGATTATCTCCTGTTTGTTAATTTTCTGATTATAAGAGGAGTTGTAAACGAAATAAGACAACGATTTTAGCACTAGTAGGACTAGGTTTAGCGAGTTTCTTCTTTTTTAGCTAATTTTGTTTCTGATTGTTGATTTGGGGTGGAATGCGAAAATTGAAGGGCCAAGTGCAATACCTCATAAAATGGTGAGTATTAAGGGGAGATTTGTTGAAATAGCTTTCCCAAAGGTATAGTTTTTCAAAATGCCCTTTTTATGCAAAATATCTTTATTATCTTTAATGAATTGAATTATTTTCTTTGCAAGATATATACATGAATTAGTCAGGTTGATTTAATTCAATACTTTTTGTTATATTCATATTTTTTTTAATCTTTTAAGTTCTTCTAAAAATGCTCTATATTGTGATAATTTCTCAAAAGATTTAGGATGTTCTTTCTTAGTTATATATCCTAATGTTATTCTATTTAAGATAGTATAGCCAATATCTTAATATATTTCTTTTAATTTAGATTGTCCAACATAATGTATATTTTTAGATTTTTCAGAAATAGCTAATAAAAATGAAATTTCTTTATTTTCTAAATATAATTTATGATCATAGTTATTAGATGTTGATGTTTGTGAAGTATTCATAGATTATTGGGTTGGTAAATTATTATACAAGATTTTCTGGTATAAGTCAATTCTTTGATTTAGTAAAATACAATAATCTGCAATATATTGTTCGTATTTTTCTAAAAGTTTATTATATTCTTCAGAAGATATGTTTTCATTTTCCATTTGATGTTTAATATCTTCCATTTTATCTTTTAATTTTCTAAAAGATTATCTAGTCTTTCTATTGTATATCCTGACATTTTAGGTTTGGACTATATTTGTTACTATTTTATTTTCTAAATCTATTTTAAGTTGTAATATATCAGAATAATCTATAATGTATTGATCATGATTTTCTAAAAGTATATAATATTGTCCAGATGATTTATCCATATCTATTAATTGAAATATAATATTATCTATTTTTTCCATTATCCTATCTAACAAATTGTCTAATCCTTCAATAGTATATCCAGGCATTATAAATACAAAGATAAATAATTTATAAAGTTTCAAGTAATTTTTCAAACTCTATCAGTGTTTGGGAATTGATAATATCTATATCAGTCATAATATCTTGCTTGGTTCAAATGGTATATTATATTTCGAAATACTTTTCTTTTTCTTTTTTAATTTATCAATTATATCTTGAATATTTTGTATCATTATAGATCTTACGGTACCTTTAGCAAAGTTTTCTATCAAATTTTCTTTAAAATTTTTTAATATCTCTTGTGATGCGTAGAGTTGTTCTTGGTATCCTATTTTATCAATTTCATTCTCATATTCAATACATTTTTTACTTTTGATATTATTTTTAACTTTATATGGACCTCTCTTAGTTTTGGGTTTTTTCATGATATAATTGCTTTCGTTCATTATATTAAGATTTTCAAAAACTGGTAAAGAAAGATTTACCTCTTCCATCACTATCATAATCTATTACATGATCATAATCATTATCACTGCTAAACACATATCCTAAATATAATTCATTATTTATTTCAATATTATCACTATCAAGCCAAAAATAAATAATTGATTTTGTAATTTCTAATCCTAATGTTCTTTTTAATGTTGGAAAGATAGCTAACAAACATGGCATATAGACATGATATAACTTTTTTATTTCATTATTTGGTCTAGTAAACTGTTTATACATGAATAAAGGTTCAATTATGCTATGATATTCATCATTATAAGGATTGTTTTGATAATTAAATTTAACAATTATGAATTCTGTCATGTTAAAAGCTCTTCTTCCTCCTAATTCCGTAAAGATAGATATATTAAGAATACTAACCTCTTTTCCTGTTCTCGGTACCTTTATATTTTCCTTCTATTGTTAGTGACCTTCAGGCTTATAAGTTCCCGCTCCACACCCTTCAATGGCCCCCTGCCTTCACGGGTTATTAGCTAAACCTGGATACCTTCACTGTATAACCTTTTTAGATTGAAAATATTTTAGGATAAGCTGGAAGCTTGGAAAGAACACTGTGACATACACCTCTTTTTAAAATTTCGTGTAGACCCTTTTACAACTCCAAATTAAGTGATTTTTGTGCTCATAGAAAGATAATTCAGTGACGAGGGTCATCATGTCTTCGAAATTTCATTCTAAGGTTTATGCTATGAACAGTAACATCCTGAAGTTGGCTCAACAGACGTGTTTCGACACAGTTTTTCTTTTCTTTTACCCTAATTTCAATCCTTAACTTGCACCAACTTTTCACATAATTTATGTGTCTTCAACATAACAATTAAACGTTCATTATAATGATATAGAAACCAAACTTAATGCATAACAATAAAAAAAATTCCAAATACGGTTTACTACTCTTATTGTCCTTAAAGAAAAACTCCACCACTTGACACCATCTCGCATCTCCATCATTCAATCCTCAATCCACGAGCTCATGCCACAAATTCAACCTGTAGAAGAGAGTTAACCCATGAGTCGAAATTTAGTAGATGTCATAGGTACATTTCATTATCAAATTTAGAAAAAAAACTCAACTATAGTTCATACTATTGCACGTAGATGGATTTTCGGGAAAATCCAAATTTCTATAGCATTTATCATAACACGTATAGCTGGAGAATGATCATTCATCCATAGTAGTTCCGAAGAACCATACCCAAAGGTACCATTCTTTCATAGCATTTGAGAATTTCATAATTTGAAAATGAAATAAACACTTGCACCTCTACCTACCTCAATTTAAAAGTGTTGGATATAAAATCTTGGACGGTGAACGTCGCTATACAAATTCGATCACCTTACTTGCTTGAACTTTAAGCTTCCTCAAAATAATATTTTTTTCGTGGGTTTGTGATATTGGAAGCCAAAGAACTTGAACACTACCTTAGAAGACCCCTTTTATATTGGAAGGGATGTGAATGAGTGAAAGAAGTTGAAACACCATTTCTACATAACTGAGGAATTGAAACGGGTCTCCAATTACAATGCTTAAATGATTTTTCTTAAATGGAGGTTTATGGAGAGGTTAAAAGTGATTAAATGGAGTAAATGTGTTAATCATTTCATTTCATCTACATTGCAAAGAAACGTTTCCTACAGTGTGTATTAGTGTATAAACGTGTATAATATGTGTAGAGAGAGGATGAGTTTAAAATTAAAGTATATTGCACCTTTAGTGTCAAACTTTTCAATAAACATAATAAAGTATATATATGACTAAATAAACTTTATAAGTCCTTCCATTTTTTATTTTTTTTTTTTGTTTATGCTTTTGAAAGATGCAATTGTATCCTTCCATAAAATAAATTGTCCCTTAGACATTAAAAAAAATACAAACTTTTCTTATAGAGTTTATCATTTGAAAAATATTAATAAAATCCTATATATTTTAAAATAATTTAATAAAACATTCATTTAACAAAAAGGCATGCATGATGACTCAAACTCATGTCGATTGTGTAAATCACCATGTCTTTTACTATTATGGCAAGCAACCCATCATTCTTTTATAAGTTCCTCTGAATTTAATTTATGGCATATGATAAACTTTTTTGGACTAGAATTGGGCTTTATCTTTCTTATATGGAATAAACATAATATTTGTCTATGGGCTAGGCTTATGACGTTAAATCATCTCCTTTTCAACATACTCAAAAAAAAAAAAAAAAAAAAAGGGTAAAAGTTTTCGGGTTTCTACATTCCTTACACTTTGATAAATCATTTTTCAAAGTAGTATTTTTAAGAAGATAATTTTAATTGATATTTTTAAGTCACATTGTGGCATTACGCAGGTACATTGAGTGGTGTATATAACTATTTCCGTACTTATTTTTTCATCAATCAATGTATGTACGTTATATCATAGAGTTAATTAAAAATATCACTTAAAAATGTCTCCAAAATTACTGTTTTCAAAGTGGTCCTATTCCTAATATGTACAATTGTGTCATTGTCAACATTAGAGCATCAACAATGTACATGTTAAACTACATGTTAGTGAAATAAAGTAGTTAGGGGTTGAAAAATAGTGTACAATGGATAAGTTAAATTACGTGTTAAGGGAATCTTTTTTAATACATGTTTACTTGTTTGTTAAATTTGACTAGCAATTTAGTGGATGGCATGGCAACGTTAAATTGAAAAATTCCCTAAAAATCTTATTCTTTTTTATTTTCTTCTTTCTTCTATAAAATTTTTTGTTAATTTCATATTATATAATTTAATGAAATCTTCAAAATGATTAGCATATTAATATATAAATTTTTCTATTTTAAAAATAAATATTTATTCTATTCTTGAATTTTAATTAAAACTTAACATATCAATTGTAACAAAAATTACATGTTAACTTTAACATGCACAAGTGTCGCTTACTTTTGATTTCTTGCTTAACATCTCTATTGTGGATGCTTTTAGAGCCATTGTCAGTGTCAGGAGACAATCCCGTCACCCTAGTTTAACAAACATAGGTAAGGCTCGATATTGAGAATAGTCAATAGCGTAAATAATCAGCATCGATTTGATGAATCTATAAGCCATTGTTTGGAACAGCTAAGCCTCTACTTGGCAAACCTAAAAAATATATATTTTAAATAACATAATTTTTTAAATCTTTTTTTAATCACACATTTTTTCTCTCTTCACTTTTCAACCGTACATCTTATCTCGAAAATATAAAAATTATTTTTAAACACAACATTTAACAAACAGATATTAGATTTTAATTGAAGTCAAATTCAACATATAATCGTAACAACACTTTTTAAAGGATCAATAACTTTTCAAATATACATGTCATCAACTTTTAACAAAATTTACTAAAAAAATTGATTTTTATCTATAGCAAACGGGGCTAAATAGTTGTTTATAAATGATGAAGTGAAAATATTTCGTTTGTTCATTTTTTTTTGAAAAGTCAAAAATAGTAGAAAAAATCTTTAACCAATCAAAATTGTTGACTTTTTAAAAAAACCTTCTTTGTTTTTCTTTTATTTAGTGACATGCATTAGTTAATATACATGTTATTATCTGGATTTTGTAAGTGATTTTTCATATTTTTGAAGTTATGTATGTATTGTGTTCAATGTCATGTCTCAAAAGTCTTATATGTCCAACTTTGCTCAAAAGTCTTATATGCCGAACTTTGTTGAATATTGGTGGAGGTGACAAACGAGCCGAGCCGCTCGTCAGCTCGTGAAAATATAAGTCCAGGGCGGCTGGCTAGCCATTTAGGCAAGCAAGTGGGTCAGTCAATCACTAGCCCTGAACTACGAGCTGAGTATGGTTCAACGAGCGGCTCGTACGAGTCGGAGAGTCGCTGGGCTCGCAGGCTCGTAAAAAAAAGAGTACGAAATGTGACCATTGGGGACCCCCACGATAAAATTTCAAAGTTGTGTAACCGTTGGCAACGGTCACACAACTATGAATTGGACCATTGGGGTCCCCAATGGTCCAAATTTATTTTATTTTATTTCATTTTTCATTTTCTTCCTATAAATACCCCCTAATTCCACTCATTTTCACACCAAACTCTTTCAACTCTTGTACTCCCTATAATCTTAGTTCAAGTTCTCTACAATTATACAATTACACACATATCTTAATATTTCCAATTTCCATTACATAAATTTCCATTTCATTTCAATCTCTCAATTTTTCATTATATATCTCAATTCTAACCATTTATACAATTACACACATTTCATTTTCGATATTCTAATCACCTATACTTTCATTTTCTATTTCAAATTTTCAACATTCAAAAGAATGGATCCCGGTCGAAGATTTGTTGAAAAATTATTCGATGGTCCCCTTGGAGTTGGGGAGCATGACTTAACACCACAATCTCACTCTCACGACTTCAACAATGAATTTGTCGGTCTCAAGGACATACCAATTCCAGAAAAATTGAAGAAGATGCAAGTAGTCAACTAATCGATATAGATTATATTTGATCATTTACTTTCAATAATTCTAGTGTAAATGAGCCCGTAGTAGATAACTTATGTAGAATTCTTAATCTGGAATTTGGTGTTTTTTTATTCCATGTTAGATGTATTTGTCATATTTTAAATTTGATTGTTCAAGATGAGATGAAACATATTAAAGACCAAATGGATAGAATTAGAAATGCATTAGTGTACATAACTATATTATCGAGTAGAAAAAAATAATTTGAAAAGTTATGTTTACAATACGACAAAGATGCTAAGAAATTTGTTACCGACATAGGTCATAGGTGGAGCTCTACATATTTGTTACTTAAAATGTGAAGGTTTTGAACACATAATAACCGAGTATTATAACAGTAGAAAACTTAGAAATAAAAAATGAATCTGTATTAATATAAGAGGATTGGTAACAACCTTTTACAGTCAATAGATTTTTGACAAATTTTTACGATTCAACTAACATATTATCTATGGTATATTACCCAACTATTTTAAGAGTTATTGAAAGTCTTTATGTTATTGCAAGAACTTTTTATAGATATAGAGATGACACATTTTTTGTTGATATGATAATTGTTATGGAAATAAAATTTAGAAAATATTGAGAAGATTTACCTATTGTATTTCCCTTAGCATGCATAATGGACCTGTATTACAATTTGTAGGGTACGAAACTTATTGTTTCAAAAATAAGTAGCGCGTTGATTTTGGAAACCTCCATCACTTATAATAATTTAGAAAGCACGTTAGTAAGTATGTATAACGCATATGCAACACAATTAAGAAATAATGTTAGTCATACACAATCTGCATTATCACGTGCCACTACACTTGAAGATGATGAAGTAGAATTATTAGATCTAATGGGAGAAATTAGTCGAACACAAGGAACTTCTTCTTACGGTATGTCTCCTAGTTATAATGAATCCAGTCCACTTGTCATACCTGAAGAATTAAAAAATTATTTTCAAAAAGATTTACTTAGAAATGTGGAACCTGATAATTCTTTAGAATATTATTTACTTGAATATTGGCGAATAAACGAACATAGATATCCAATTGTTTCCGCCATAGTAAAAGATCTACTAACACCTCTAGTTAACACGGTAGCTTCAGAGTCTGCTTTTAATGCAGGTAAAAAGTGTTTTGTCAGAAGTCAAGAACCGACTCAAAGAAGATATTTTGGAAGCGTTAATGTGTGTCAAAGATTGGCAAGATGCCCATTTTCACATGCAAAATAAGTATGCCGAAATTACATATAGTCAGGTAAATGATATTTAACTTTAAACTTTTAATTTATTTACATAAAATATAATTTTGATTTCAAAGCTAAAATTGTACACGTAACAAGTTGTTCTTGTACAATTTTAATTTCGTCTACTAGAAAATTCAATTATTCAAGTTAGTAGTCGATCCCAAGCCTGTGAAGAAGGAGAAGGGTTTTAATTTTAAATTTTTCACATTATCACTGGAGATTTGAACTTATAATTATTCATTCATTCATTCACTAAGAGCTTGTTTGGTACATAAAAAAGTTTTGATTTTTGTGGGATTTTTTTCTTATGGATGTGGGGTTTAGAATGTTTTGAAAAGTTAAAAATTGTAGGCTTAACTAAGAATGGATGATTGAGATTGAGTTTGAGTTTGAAAAGTTGTAGTAAAATTTTTAGATGGACCAAATAGGCTTTAACATTGCTAATTAGTTATTAATTTATTTATTTTACAACTAATTATAAATTTACAGTTCGATTCTCCTACGCTTGATGCGCAGGAGAACTATATGAGTTTTGCGTTTGGCTCATAGGTGTCAGCCAAGCGGGTGTAGAGGTGTCAAGATGGACGGGTCGACCAGATCCGTGAAAATCGACCTGGATCAACACAGGACCGCGAGCCGACCCGTGACCCGTGCGAGGGGTTCACGGGTCAAGAAGTTGTAAACCACGAGTTTTGCGGGTCAAACCTTCGTGGGCAGCGGTTACCCGCTGGCCCAAGAAAAAATATTTTTATTAAATATGGTAACATTGAAAATATCACTTCTTCTACAAACTCTAATACAACTTTTAAATTAAAATCTTTTTTTTTTCTCCATAATAGCTAAAAAACGTAATGTTTTTTTTTTATAATAGTACTTAGAAATACATTTAGCGTTTAATTGCTATTTGTTTATGTTTTATTTAAATTTGCAGATTTAGAAGTAATTCATATAATATAAAATATAATTTTAAATTTTATGTAAATATTTTATGGTATAAATATGAATTTATCATTTTAATCATTTTGTATTTAGAAACTTGATAAAAAATTGCTATAAATATGAAAAAATCTATATTTTTATTCATACGGGTCAAATCAGAATGAACTGCGACCCGCATGGGCTCGACCCGGATGGGCTAGCGGGCGGGCCTAGGTTGTAGTTCGAATTTTGGGACTGACCCGTAACCCGTAACCCGCAGGGGGTGGACTTTTTTCGAGCGGGCCGTTACCTGGTTTTTATGTTGGCGGGTCGACATGGTCCGAACCACCCGGATTGATACCTCTAAGAGGCTGACACCTTTCTTTCTTTTTTTTTTTTTTTTAAAAAAATTTTTAAATTTTTTGTTTAATTGTTTTCTTGTTTTGTCATTATATATGATTATTTTTATTCTATTTATTTTGTCTTGTAATTTGGTCTTTTTATAAAGTATTATTTTTTCTTTTATTTTGTGGTAATAAATTTAAATTACTTTAATTACACATATTTTATCTCTCTAATTTTTTACCACTAATTTTATCTCAAAATTATAAATAAATCAGTTTATTATTTTATTTTATAATTTTGTTATTTTGTAAAGTATTATTTTTTTTTTATAATTTGTAATAATAAATTCTAATATATGTATATGTATTAAATTTCGTTTGATATTCAAAATAATTATATAGATGGCAATGGGACGGGGACCTCATCCCCATCCCCGTTACATGCGGGGTGGAGATGGGATTAAAAATTCCTCATTTAAATCCCCGTTATTATTATTATTTTTTAATCAACCTTTTCTTTTTTTAAAAAAAAAAAAAACCTTATTATCTCATGCTTTTAAGTTAGTAATTTAGGTTGGAATCATCCAATTTGGTTTAAAAGAATATATAATTTTTCAAAATGTATTGAATTTTTAAAGTTTTACTAGTTTTTAATTTTTAAATTATAAACGGAGTAGGGATGTGGCTCGACTTCATTCCCATCCCCGTCCCCATTTCCGTAACGGGGATAAAATCATTACCATCTCCTCCCCATTCGGGGCTGATCCCTGCGGGGATCAGGTCTCTTCGAGAAAATTGTCATCTCTAAATAATCGATCTCGTTCTTTTTGTTTGATATTTATAATAAAATCACAATACATCAATATAGAATAAAATAATAAATTGATTTATTTTATGATTTTGAGGTAAAAAATAATTGTTGAAAATTGGAGAAAAAATGTTTATGATTAAAAAGTGATTTGAGAAATTGTATAATTTATAAATCAATTTATTTTATTTATCAAATACTTACTAAAAAAAAAAAAAAATTATCTAAAAGCAAAATAAGACAAAAACAAATAAAAAAAAATTTGAAAAAAATAAAATAAAGAAAGTCATCGGATGACAATTTTCAATTAAAATAAAAATGAGCATTGTCAAGTGCAGGAGAACCAAACTGTATAAATTTATATGTAATATATCATTATATTAATATTCAAGTATTTTAACTCAAGGAAAAAAAAATGAGGCTTGGAAAATTAATAAGGGGCAGAGCACAATTATACAAGCATTATTAAGGTGGTCTAAAACATATAGACTTTTATTGATACGAGAAACAAAGACACGAGATTATTAAACACCACACAAACAAGGAGGCACGAGTGCACATTATTATAGTTTAGACCACAGAGTGGGCATAATTAGAGTTTAGAAGCAGCATCCTTGTCCAAGAACCATGTCAGTTCTCCTTCAGGCTTAACTTCCATGGCAGGCAGCGGAGTTGCACCAGCAGCAAGTCCACCACCCAATGCTATTTTCACAGCAGGAGCAAGGTCAGCCCCGGTGACCACCATCGCGATCTCTGAAGCTGAGTTGATCACAGGAAACGTGAAAGTGATCCTCGGCGGAGGAGGTTTGGGGGAGTCGGTAATGAATGTGACCCATCGCTTCTTCTCGTAACGTTGCGGACGTGTAGGAAATAAAGAAGCCACGTGTCCATCCGGCCCCATTCCAAGAAGCATAACATCAAATTTGGGGAATCCACTGGCATCAGATGTAGGTATAATTTTGCTCTTCACCAACTGCTTGAGTCGCGCTTCATAATCATTTGCAGCGTTCTCTGGTGACAGCTTGTCATCAACATGGATTTCGTAAATGTTACTCCGAGGAATTGGTACCTGCAAAAATAGTCAAAAGCCAATCCACTGTTGTTACTTGAAATGATGACTAACAAAATATTTATGCCCTATATTTATTTATTTTTTTTCTTTCAAGCGTCCTATAATTAAGAAGAAAAAAAAATTGGTGTCCTTTTAACGTTATAGCCTTGTGCGATCGCACTCTCGCACACCCTGAGTCACTTCTGAGTCTCTGATAAAATTCAAACAGAATAACATGAACGGATTATTAGAAATTTTGCTTACCTTTGAAAGAAAACCATCAGTGGCAAGTTTAAAATTACTGTCATTACTATCCAAAGGAACAACCCTCTCATCCACCCAAAAGATGAGCCATTTCGACCAGTCAACTGATTCTTTGTAAGGAGACTCCACCAGTTTCCTTGAAACATCAAAACCAAATTATCGTAAATTTACAAACAGATCAACAAAAACCCAGTTGGTTACCCGAATTGTAGGGAAAAAAAGAAAGCAGAAGTAGATCCAATTTTCAAACTAACAAGCGTACCTCATTGTATCGATTAGGGTACCTCCAGAGAGAACAACAGAGAAAGAACCTTTCTCTCTGACATACTTTTCCGACAAATCGGCGGTGTATTTTGCAAGAGCCACGGCGACATCTTCCTCGGAATCGAATTTTCGTACTATGGTTTTGCTTTTCTCTTGAGCTGAAGCCATTGAAGCAGGGCAATCGAAGACGTGCGAAAAGTTCTATTTAATGAGATAAATATCATAACACGTGCAATGCACATTACAAAAACGTGGCATGCCCATTACAAAATCGACAATTTATAAAGAGAGAAGTTCAATTATTATTACTTATAAATATATATAAGCCTCGTAAATTTAAAAAAATATGTTTTTAAATAATACAATTCTCTAAATCACTTTTTAATTACATATATTTTATCTCTTTATTTTTTAAACACACATTTTAACTCAAAAACATGAAAGAACATGTTTTTAAACATACAATTTTTAACAAATAGAAAATATCATAACACGTGGGACGCTCATTACAAAAACGTGGCATGCCCATTACAAAATCGACAATTTTTTATGAGAAAAGCTATTTGTACAGCGCATTCTTTATAGATAGCTATATAGGTGCTGTGTTGGCAGCATCTGTATGGTGCATTATTTTTCAAATTTTGTCAATTACCAATGAATATGCGCCATGTGGTTATCTCTAAAAACAAAACAAAAAACTTGTAAGTGCTCATGTACCAGTAGCCCCCCTGGTTTTTTATTGAGGGTTCTGTAACGGAATCATTATAATTTATAAATCAATTTATAAATTACATAATTTCTTAAATTATTTTTTAACTACACATATTTTCTCTCTTCATTTTATAACCACACATCTTACCTCAAAATAGTAAATAAATCAATTTATAAACCGCTACAGTGTTACCAAACGGTCTATACTTTATTTTAAAAGTGTAAACTAATGTTTCATGCGTGCGATGCACGACATTATGTTGAAACATATAATTTTAACTTCAGTATTTTCTAAAACTTTTGATTAAATGTCAAACTTGTGTATGATGAAATAAATATGAAAATAATAAAATGATATTGTAGTAAGAAGAAAGAAAATGACAATTTAAAAAATAATCAACTAATGCTAATTTAAATGAAAAATAATTACTCGGATAATTGAAGATCATTTAAAATTTTGTTTTAGTTCATTCATTGTATAAGAAAATATAAATTATAAAAATATTATTATCATCTAACATTTGAATAGTAAAAATTATAAAAATATTTTTATCACAAATATTGTTATTTTATTTAATCCAAATGAAATTTCAATGAATAAATGTAACTAAATTCATTAATTAACCTAATAATAAGAAGTATCTAGTCATTAAAATAAGGAATTCAAAGAGTGCCGCGTAATTGATCATATTTGAAATTGAATGATATTTGTAATTAGGGTGTGTTCAAGTGTTATTTTGAGTGCTATAATACTTTTTTGATTGTTTAGTTTATTGTTTTACGTGAATGACAGTCTTGAAATCAAAATGTACAACTCAAAAAATGACTATTTGCATTCACTTTTATTATTATCTCTGCCAACCGTGAAAAAACTTTTAAATTACCTTGTAGAAATAATTTTTTTATCACAAAGATTGCTGATTTATTTAAAACTATTGAAGCTTCTTGAAGATTCAAGGAATAGATGTAACTAAATTAATTAATTAATATATAATAATAAGAAGATGCTAATTATTAAAATAAGGAATCTAAAGAGTCTGACGCAATTAATCACAATGCATTAAAAACTTAAGTATTTAACATTAAGATAATGAAATGATGCAAATATATATATCAAACAAACCACCATTCCAAAGAAATGGAAAATGTTTTGAAATGAATTTTGTTTGTATTTATAAAAAAAAGGAGAAATAAATATAAAAATATACATTCAAAAACCGTTGCAGAAAAAATTACATTAACTATTTAATTTAAAAAATTAATAAACTTTGGCAAATATAGTAGGAAATTGAATGTACAGTATAAAGATGCAATATAATCAAAATGTAATAGTCGTACATGAATTCATAATTCGTTCAAAATTAAAATGTCTATGTAAAAATGATACAAAGTAAAAACAATGGTCAATAAAATATAAAAAGATCAAATTGAATATTTAAGTGAAAAGATTCTTAGTTAAAATAAGATAAATATTTAATCAACAATTACACAATAAGTTTAGAAATAATTTTTGTTTGTATATATTTATAAAAATAGGAAAAAAATTGAAAAATATACATCCAGAAAACTATTGCAATAAAAGTTAAATTAACTATATAATTTAAAAAATAAATAATAAAAATTAAAAAACGTAAAAAATTTAATAAACCTAGGTAAATATAATAGTAGTTCGAATACATTATAAATGCAAACTTATATAGTCAAATATGCATTAACCGAATAAATATTAATCAAATTACTAACCATTTTTTAGTCAAACATGCATTAATTAATCAAATAAATATTAACTAAATAGTAAACCATATTGCATTCATATTAAACAACTACTTTACTTTTAAATATATAAAAACGATTGAGAGTCTTTTGATTTCACATTTTATCGTCACATTCTTTTCTTATTCTCAACAATACTAATTCATTTATCAAAACTTGTTTTACATTTATTTTAAATCTTATTTCAAAAACATTAATTTATTCACGTTGAATAAATCGAAATTGATTATTCGATTAATATTAATTTAGCATCGTTACTTTTGAATTTAGAATATTGTTTCATCAAATTTTATTTCCCGTGATAGCATTATTATTGAATAATTCAAAGAGTGCGTTTATGTGTTTAATGAATTTTTTCTACTTTTAATTCAGACAATTATGTTAAAACTGACTTCTTTTTTTTCAAAGTTTGATGAGCATAAAACTTTTTATTTTTAAATCCGCTTAAATTCTAAACAAAACCATCAATTAATTTATATAAAAAAGAAAATATTTTTTAAAAATATTCAAAACTTTTTGAAAAAGAAAAAAATAAAAAATGAAATTTTAGTTTAAATTTTATATAGCACATGTTTGGTTCTGATTAAATTCTGATTTTGATCTCAAGCTAAAGTCAACAATTAATTTAATCACAAATCTATAGAACTCACAACTTTGTAATTACACATCTCATCAACTTTTATCAAAACTAGTTTGTCTACCCATGCGATGCATGGATTATATAATTTTTAAATCATAATTTGAAAATATCTTGATTTAATCATGTCAAATAAAAAACATAATTTAAATCAAATTTCAATACAAATAAATGTTATTGAATTTGAAACTTTAAAAAAGACAAACTATTCAAAATAAAAAATACTATATGTACACTAAGTATACCGCGCTACTCAAAATTTGACACTCAATTAAATTTTTTATATAATTTGTTATTTAATTTTATGTACGTTTTTTTCTGGAAATTTGCCCAACTCATCACCTATTTCCCTTTTAATATGTTATAATTTTTATTAATTATATTTTTTAATGCGTTGCTTACATATATTTTATTTGAAATCCAATATATTAGTTAATATATCTTATTTTTTCTTGTTTTTTAAACATGTCAATTTTGTCAAATTGATGAAATGATGAAGCATCCGTTTGATAATAATGTTTGGTTTATAAACTTGTTTATTTTATAATTTTGGAGTAAAAAATAGTGGTTAAAAATTGGAGAAAGAAAATATATGTGGTTAAAAAGTTGATAGAAAATAATTAATTATTTTTGTAACATGCATATTGAAGAGCCTACTCATTTATTGACATATTAGGAAATAAAATTTCAATATTTTTATTTTTATTTTTATTTTGAAAATATATTAATTTAATTTTTTCATTTCTAACTTAACAAATTTATACAGTATATATTTATTTATTTTAAAATATATTAATCCAAATTTTCATTTTCAATGTAACACATTTACATAAATATGATATGATATGACACTTATTTATGTTCAAATATATTAATTCAATTTTTTCATTTCGTACATAATACATGTTATCGAATTTGAAACTTCAAAAAAAAAAAAAACTATTCAAAACAAAAAATTCTGCAAGTCCACTCAGTGTACCGCGCCACTCAAAATTTGACACTTAATTAAATGTTTTATATAAAAAAAATTTTGACTTTTATTTACGTTTTTCTCTAAAAATTTGCCTATCTATCACCTATTTTCCTTTTAATATTATAATTTTTAATTAACTTTATTTTTTAATATGTTTCTTACATATATTTTATTCGAAATCTAATATATTAATTAATATATTTTATTTTTCCTTATTTTTTAAACATACCAATTTTTGTCAAAATGATGAAATGATTAAATTTTCTACCAATTTATCATTGGTGGTAAAAAGTTGATAGCAAATAATTAATGATTTTTGTAATATGTTTATTGAAGAACCTAATCATTTATTGACATATTATAAAGTAAAACTTCAATTATTTTATTTATTTATTTTCAAAATATATTGATTCAAAATTTTAATTTCTAACTTAACAAATTTATATAACATGTATTTATTTATTTTCAAATATATTAATCCAAAATTCTCATTTTCAATGTAACACATTTACATAGATATGACATTTATTTATGTTCAAATATATTAATACAATTTTTTCATTTCCTACGTAACACATTTACATAGATATAAACTTTGTGAGCTTCACTAAAAATGGATTGTTGAGATTGAATTTGAAAATTTGTGATAAAACTTTTACATTTACCGAACAAGCTCTAAATTGGCACTGTATTTTGTTAGTTTTTCTGATTTTTTCCATTGTTCTACTTCGATACCTTATTTTTTATCAGTATGTGTTCGTTAACATGTTTTTTTTAGATTATAAACCAAATTATAATATACACAATTTTCTAAATCACTTTTTAACTACGCACATTTTCTCTCTCTAATTTTAAACTACTACTTTTTACCTCAAAATCATAAATAAGCCTCTGTTTGGAAAACGGTTTATAAACCGATTTATAAACCACACAATTTTCGAAACCACTTTTTAACAATTCAAATTTTCTCTCTTCACTTTCCAACGACACATTTTACCTCAAAATCATATATAAATCAGTTTATAAACAACTATAGTGTTACCAAACGGATCGTAAATCAGTTTATAATCCAAACAGTGTTACCAGACAGAGGCCTTTTCGTTCATCACAGAAATGAAATATTAGTTGAAACTAGTGTTAGACCCGTGCTGTGCACGATCATTTGTTACTCAGATATATCGAATTTATATGTTAGCATATGAAAATGATATTTTATTAAAAATAAGAAATGAAGAAAGATATTTAATTACAAAAAAGAGTACAATTATACATACCATAATTTTTTTACGGTTCGTATGTTTACCGTTTCAAAAAACTTACGCTTGAAATTTTATTAAAATGAAAAAATAAAATAAAAAATATATCGATGAACGCTCTATTTTATTCTTTTTCATTTTCTATATTTAAAGAAAAAATATTTTATGTGATATTGACCATGTGATGAGTTCCAGCGGGGCTGATGACAATCCCACATCGGAACTTGAGGGAAATGGGGGCCGGTTTATAAGGGTTGGGGCAAACCTCTTCTCACAGGCGCGCTTTTGGGACGGAGTTAGGCAATTTCCTAACGCTCTCCCTTAGAACCAATCGTCCTCGATTGAGACTCGAATGGAGCCTTAGGAGAAATTATGAGAGGAGTCCAGACAATTCAGAGAGGACCACCCCAGCACCGACCCAAGAGGGTTGGCTCTGATACCAATCGTTAGGAAATTGCCAAACTCCGTCCCAAAAGCGTGCCTGTGAGAGGAGGTTTGCCCCAACCCTTATAAACCGGCCCCCATTTCCCTCAAGTTCCGATGTGGGATTGTCATCAGCCCCGCTGGAACTCATCATCCCCTCTCCCTTAGAACCAATCGTCCTCGAATGGAGCCTTAGGAGAAATTATGAGAGGAGTCCAGACAATTCAGAGAGGACCACCCCAGCACCGACCCAAGAGGGTTGGCTCTGATACCAATCGTTAGGAAATTTCCTAACTCCGTCCCAAAAGCGCGCCTGTGAGAGGAGGTTTGCCCCAACCCTTATAAACCGGCCCCCATTTCCCTCAAGTTCCGATGTGGGATTGTCACCAGCCCGCTGGAACTCATCACCATGTTTTTTTATTAAAATAAAAAATTATAATTGATTTTAATATGTTAACATATGAAATAAATAATTAATTAAGAATGATAAATGAAGGAAGAAAATTAGTTACAAAAAATGTACAATTACTGATGGGTGTCGAATTCAACAAATAATAATATTTTCTTGCTCTTATAAAAATATATTGTATTAGTGGTGAGTAAGGTCGAATCCACAGAGACTGGTTAGATTTAATTCTTCGGGAAAATTAAAAGCAATGCATTAAAAAAGGGGGGGGGGATTTTGAATTTTGAATGTAAAATCAATTTGTAAATAAACAAGTACGAAATTAAAATTTTTAGAAATATCAAATTAAACAAATATCCAGCCCAAGTTATAATCTCAGTAATGATTCACCGAATTGATCATGGATGCAAGAATAAAATCCTTAAATCATTCTCTAAATTGGTTGTGGTCATTGATACGATCTAACAACCTATCTCTTCTTACTTTATCGATAATCAAGAGACGCTCGTTGATTATTTCCCTAATCAATAAACAACCCTAGATACGATCGTAGGATTTAATTTACCAATAGCATTAATTTCTAGAGAAACGACCAATTCTAACCAACAAATTCACGCGCGTGATTTATTTAAGCTAGGTTATATATCTTCATAACATGAGTCAAAAATCAGTCTATAATTAACTATGTTATTTGCCACTTGTATTAGAAAATCTAAACAATTACGGAATAATAAATTTAGCTATCCATAAGAATTGTCAGTTAAAAACTAAAAAAAATAATAAACAAAAAGTCAAACTTGATGAGAGGGAATAAAGATATCTCCTTGCTGGAATTCTTAATTCTCAATTTCTTTTTGCCTTGTGCCGTGGCTGCCTTCTCCTCCTTCCAAGTGCTAGGAATTCTCTTTTTCCCTTTATTCCTTCTTTCTTTTCTCTTCCTTTTTTTCCTGAGTTGTCCAGCAGTCCCTGTTATTTTCCCCCAACAATTCTTTTTCCTTTCTTTTTTATTCCCCAGCTTCTTTCTTTCCTTCCAAAACGTCTCAGCCCCCTTAATCCCTTGTAGTACTCCTTAATTAAGTCCTTCCTTTCCTTAATTCAAGTCTTTCCTTAATTCTCTTTTTCCAAAGAATAAAAACAGGCTGCCATCTTTTTCAAGTCCAACATTTGAGCCCATTTACCTCCAAAGTCCACAAGTCCAGCCCATTAAATATTTGAGGTTGCTGTCTTTCAGAATTAATAAGGCGTGCCCACGCCTTATGCAAAGTCCTGATCTAATCTTGTACTTTTTGAGTTACAAACTTTCTTTTTATTTGTGATATTGAATCCATTTTTATCTAAATTCTCCACCTAATCCACAAAACATAAAATACGATTAACATCTACAATTCAAGCATTTAAAATCAATGGAATAAAAGGAAATATCACAAATTAAATGACAAATATGTGCTCTACCAAATCCCCTCACACTTAGACAATGCTTGTCCTCAAGCATAAACTAGCTCAAGTTAATGAGTTGTTCTCATCATCATTCATTCTTCTATCTCCACAACTCAATACAAGGCTAGTCACTTCAATGATTTTTTCCAAAATCCACATGTGGTAGGATTTAACACCTCACATTGGATTCACACAATACGCTCAAAGTATTTAGGGTGTAAAGTATATATGTACTCTCATGTCAAAGCATATAAAACTCTTACCATAGGCTTCCTAATATATCACATTGGAGCCACCAATGATTTTGAATGCAAAGTATGGGTCTTAACACCGATTGGAATGGGGCTTGGGTAAGGTGGGATAAAAAGGATATATTTTTGGCTAATTACATTGAAGGATTTATATGAACTTTTTCGTAAGAACTCACTTAAAATTCATGTACTTCAATCATATCACTCTATACCCCAGTGTAGTTTATATCCTTTCACCTCTCGTGAGTATCCCCTCAACAACTTTCAATGAATTACAACATGGGTGTTAATTTCAATCAACTTGAAGGCACGAAATATAGACCAAGCAATTCAAACCACTCATAAGCACATGTAATGGGAGTAAACACTCTCACAAGGTATTTCTCTCTTCGCACAAAGTGTATAAGGGTGAGAATTTTCACTCAACTCACTGCATGGAGAATTCATTGCCACAGACTGCTCAGATATCATGACTGGAGCTAACAATAACACAAGCGCAAAGTAAAGGTCTTTATTTGGTTGTAACAGGGCTTCGGGTTAGGTAGGATAAAAGGAAAATATTTATGCTAAGTTGAGAGGAGAGTTCACAAGCTGATTCAATTCAAAACGATATCTCTTCCTCCACCTTTCAACATGATTTTTCCACAATTTCCTAGCATCCAATCGATTCAGCCATTGACTCTTATTATGCACGTGGGGTTTATTCTCTTCACATGATTTTTTTTTTTTTTTGGTACAACTTGATTTCTTTTTGACCCCATTATCACTTAAACATTGATGAATAGCACAAAGTGAAAGCTCCCATTTTTCTGAAGCTAATTATGTCTCATAATTCTGAATCAATACAAGGTTGTGAAATTCCTCTCTTGTGGGTTCAAGATAGAGGTTACATGAAAGAATGGGAATCCATGGCTTGTAGCGTGGCAACAAAATTCCAAAGACAAGCTAAAGCTCAAAGAGACTTCTATTGGTACATGTATCATGGTAGACTCTTTAAGAAGGCCAAATTAGGTTTCACCTAATGCCTTTACTATATTTTGCACTTGAGTCAAGAAACTACAACGGCATGCACAAGAGAGCACATCCAAGAATAAACAAACCATGCAGGACACACATCAAAGAATAAGAGCTTAATATAAAAATAAAAACAGCTCATAGGCTCAAAAGCTCACGAATTACGGTTTATATGTGTTGCTCCCATCCATTTATGAGATATAGGTCATTGCTTGGTCCTGGTTTCAAACTCAAATTAATGCTAAAAAGAGTGGAGTTAGGTCAATCGGAGTGGTGTTACAACACATCAACTTTGGTTTGACTCAATTAGGTATATATTGCAACTCGACTACTTTATCCCCCGACATTTCTTTCACATCACAAGTCTTTGATTTTCAATGTCTTTTATTCTCAACCAAAATAATTTGAAGCTCAAGTGAATAAGCCCATATATTCCTTCAATGCAAGGTTCAAGAGAATGGAATATTAGCAAGGAATAGGAGTTCTCATGGCTTGTATTGGGGTTGATTTTCAACAAAAAGGCTATGGCTCAAAAATGGCTTTCTAGTGGCATATTTCAAGGTAGGCATTATAAGAAAGGTAAATTTGGCTTCACCTAAGTGCCCATACTTATTCAGTGCATTCAATTACCAAGAAGCATCTCAACATGTATAACAGAGCAAGTTCTAGAAGAAATCAACGACACTTGACAATCACACAATCAAAAGAATAGAGTATGTCGTAGTGTTAAATGTAATTGCTCAAGAGGCTCAAAAGCTCACAAAATAGGGTTAATGTGCATCAAATCACCCTTCATTCAATTCACCATCAAGAGCAATCAATCTAATGCAGTAAACTAAAATTCAACTACTCATGTCATTCCCCACTATGCCTCAATTCATCTCAATAATGCACAATAATTCAGATCATAAAGGGATAAACATTGCCAAAATCCAAAATTAAGAAGAGAATTTTCAAAAAATTTCTTTGAAAAATAGAGCAAAAATGGATTATAATAGAAATTGAGGTGCACTAAAATGAATCAATGTTTAAAAACTAAGCAAAGACACACATCAAAACCCTCCCCCACATTTAATCCATACATTGTCCTCAATGTAATAAAATCATAAATTATGAAAACTAGAAGAGAATAGGAATAGAGGACTCCCCTGCAGGTTGAACGGGAGATGTCGATGTGAAGGTGGGCGAGAAAACAAACTTCCTTAATGGCATTCCTTGTTAGTCCATTTACTTGAGATCCATGACAAAACTCTTCCTCTACAGGTCCCAAATCATGGTATTGGCCCCTACAAATCCCACAGCAAAATCACAGTGTTCCCACAACTAGCACAAGTGTTGTCACATTCCCACGAACCGGGTGTAGCGGGTTACAGCGAGGAGGACGATGGGAAGAGGGAGGCGGTGGTGATGAGCGGTGCTGGTTTCGGTGGTTGAGATTGGGAAGTAGAGAGAGTCGTAAGGGTTTTGTCTGATTTTCTATTTTTATTTTTTTATTTTTTTTGTAATCCAAGATACACTTTGGTTAAGGCGTGGGCATGCCTTATTCCAAGTTGTGAACAATGACCTTGTAATCCGAGATGCACTTTGGTTAAGGCGTGGGCACGCCTTATTCCAATATTCTTTCAATCCATTGTATTCTTCATAGAGCATGCCCACGTCCTAATGAAGATTCATATCTGCCCAAAAATCAAAATAAGGTCAATTTCACTTAAAAAAATATGGATATCATGAAACAAATAATAGTAACTAAGTGAAAACAAAATTAAAAATAAAAATAAAATTTAGTGCTCAAACTAAAGAAAAACTCGGGTTGCCTCCCGAAAGCGCCTTTCTTTTACGTCTTTGGCTAGACTCATTTTTTTCTTTCTTCAACCACGATCAATTGGATCCCCAACGCTCAATTTCGTCACATTCTCCATTTGGAGACCTTCATAGAAAGGTTTATATCCATGATCATCCGCATTGTGATGCTTACCATTGACAATTCTCAAGCCACCTTTTCCACTACCTTTGAAAACTTTCTGTTCTAAACAATCAACAACATCAATAAAATTGACAGAATTAGCACCATTAGGACAATTTATGGCATCATAAATATTGAACTTAATAATTGTACCATCAAACTCCATTGTGAGTGTACCATCATGCACATCAATTTTTGTCCTAGATATTTTCAAAAATGGCCTTCCTAGAAGAATTGGTGTAGAATTAAAAGAAGAGTCTTCAACCATATTAAGTACATAAAAATCAGCAGGAAAAACCAAATCATTTACTTGTACTAAAATATCTTCTAAAACTCCTTCGGGATAAACATTAGACCTATCAGCAAGTTGCAAAATCACACCCGTTTTTTTAATGGACCAATATTCAAAGATGAATAAACCGACAGGGGCATGATATTTATTGAAGCTCCTAGATCTAACATTGCTTTCTCAATCCTTACTTTACCTATTTTGCAAGGGATAGTGAACATACATGGGTCCTTGCATTTTGGAGGCAGTTTCTTTTGGAGAACAGCCGAACATTTTCTCCCATACTTACTTTTTCATTGCCTTTCAACTTCCTCTTGTTGGTGCACAACTCATTGAGAAACTTAGCATAACGAGGTACTTGTTTAATTGCATCAAGTAAGGGAATATTTACCTCAATTTTGCGAAAAGTTTCAAGGATTTCCTTCTCGTCTTCCTCCTTCTTGGATCTAATCAATCTTGTAGGGAACGGAGGGGTTGTCACATAAACTTTCAGTGGTTCTCTATTGAGGCTTTCAGACTTATCAGATTGATGTTGTGGGATAACTTCCTTTTCATATTCTTCCCCTGAATTTCCTTGCTTCATCTTGCTAGATTCTTTCAATTCCTTCCCACTTCTCAAGGTAATTGCACTAACATTTTGTTTTGAGTTGACAATAGTTTGGGAAGGCAATTTACCTTGAGATTCCAATTTGCTCACAGTTGATGCCAATTGACTCATTTGATTCTCCAAGTTCTTAATGCCCGTCTTTGTCTCCTGTTGAAATTGTTGTGTATTAATTGCAAGTGATTTAACAATTTCTTCTAGAGACATACCTGAACTTGAAGAAGGTTGCTGTAGTTGAGGAGTAGGTTGTCTATGCTGGAATTGTAGCCTAGTTTGATAACTAAAGTTGGGATGATCCCTCCATCTTGGGTTATAAGTATTAGAATAAGGATCATAATTCGCTTGAGGTGGGCCTAGAAATCTTCCAACTGCATTAGCCTATTCAAAAGAATCATCTTGAAGAGTAGGACACTTACCAGTTGGATGAGCAGTAGCAGCACAAATTCCACAAGCTTTAACCTGTTGTATATTTCCTGCAGCCATTTGTTGAATAAGAGAGTTTAGATTTGCTATTTGATTTTCAAGAGAAGATACATTTACCTCATTCACCCTTTTTACAGGAGTGTCTTGTCTGAATCCAAACTGCTGTGTGTTAGCAGTCATGATAGAAATCAAATCCCTAGCGGCAGTTGGGGTTTTATTCACTATATCTCCTCCGCTAGCTGCATCCATCATCTTCCTCTCCATTGGTAACAATCCCTCATAGAAGTATTGAATGAGTAATTGTTCTGAGATCCCGTGCTGAGGACAACTTGCACATAGCTTCTTAAATCTTTCCCAATATTCGTGAAGTGTTTCAGTATCACTCTGTTTGATTCCACAAATTTCTCTCCTGATATTTGCAGCTCTTGAAGCTGGGAAAAATTTATCAAGAAATAATATGACCATCCCTGTACGTAGCTACAGAACCTGGTGGTAGATAGAACAACCAATCTTTTGCCTTTTCAGCTAATGAGAATGGAAAAGCCCGCAGTTTGATTTGTTCTTCAGTCACTCCTTGTGGTTTCATACTTGAACACACCATGTGGAATTCCTTCAGATGTTTGTGGGGATCTTCATTATCGAGCCCATAGAATTTGGGTATCAAATGGATCAGTCCAGATTTCAATTCAAATCCCACATCTAGGACTGGATACTGAATGCAAAGTGGCTGTTGATTTTCATTCGGTGGAGTCAGTTCCCTTAAGGTTTGTTCGTCATTGGCCATTGCTTTCTCTTGCTCAGTTTCAGAACCACTGGAAGAATCAGTTGTTGAATCTTTCGGGTCAGCTACTAAATTCAATCTAGTATGTTTGCGCAACTTGGCTTCCTTCCTCAATTTTCGAGCTGTCTTCTCAATTTCAAGGTCGTATTGCAACTCACCTGTACGAGAACAACGGGGCATAAAAGAAATAAAGAAATTAGTAAAAGATATAAAAATAAATAAACAAATAAATAGATAACAGTAAATGAAAAATTAAATCTGATTAACACCATTCCCTGGCAACGGCGCCAAAAATTTGATGGGTGTCGAATCCAACAAATAATAATATTTTCTTGCTCTTATAAAAATATATTGTATTAGTGGTGAGCAAGGTTGAATCCACAGAGACTGATTAGATTTCATTTTTCGGGAAAATTAAAAGCAATGCATTAAAAAAAAGGGGGGGGGGGATTTTGAATTTTGAATGTAAAATCAATTTGTAAATAAACGAGTGCGAAATTAAAATTTTTAGAAATATCAAATTAAACAAATATCCAGCCCAAGGTATAATCTCAGTAATGATTCACCGAATTGATCATGGATGCAAGAATAAAATCCTTAAATCATTCTCTAAATTGGTTATGGTCATTGATACGATCTAACAACCTATCTCTTCTTACTTTATCGATAATCAAGAGACGCTCGTTGATTATTTCCCTAATCAATAAAAACCCTAAATACGATCGTAGGATTTAATTTACCAATAGCATTAATTTCTAGAGAAACGACCAATTCTAACCAACAAATTCACACGCGTGATTTATTTAAGTTAGGTTATATATCTTCATAACATGAGTCAAAAATAGTCTATAATTAACTATGTTATTTGCCACTTGTATTAGAAAACCTAAACAATTACGGATTTAGATTCCTAATTGGCTAAGTATCGTTTTGACAATTAAAACAACGTGCACTTTGTATTAACAAATCAAAACAACAACTTTGATGCAAACAAAAGATATCTTACTTAATGTTAAAGGAGGAGAATTTCCCGCCAATTTGACACAACTTTTTGTGATTTTTTTTTATACAATATTATATATTATATATTTCATTTATTTTCACACTCAACTTTTATTACTTTCACACTCCAATGACCAAAACTCAACTTTTATTGTGTTCACACTGCTACTTCCACTTAAATATTTTTATGGAGATTTTTTTTTTACTTATTTATATTTGATTATTTGTGTTTAAACCTCTCTTTTCATAATTTTTTTTTTTATCTTTTAATGTTTTGAATTTTGCAAATAAGTATTTTTGTGTGCAGTCATACAAATTCAATGCAAAATTTTCAGTTCAGAATTATATCGAAGTTGTATCACGCATCTAATACTAAATAAATCTTATTGTATAAACTTTTTTATAAATAATCTTATTTTTTTAGTTATTTAGTACATCTAAAAATTTGAGCTCCTTTGTATTGCGTTCTATTAACTTAATTAGTATTTTTTATAGAAAGTTACATTTAATACGTAAATAATTTTTTTTCATTAATTAGTATGATACTTTTAACAAGTACAAGTATTTTTATTATTTTTTAATATGTAGTAAAAATCAATCTTTATCTATATATCTATATATCTTACTTAATATTAAAATAGGAGAATTTCCCGCCAATTTGACACAACTTTTTGTGATTTTTTTATACAATATTATATATTATATATTTCATTTATTTTCACATTCAGCTTTTATTGCTTTCACACTCCAATGACCAAAACTCAACTTTTATTTTGTTCACACTACTACTTCCACTTAAATATTTTTATGGAGATTTTTTTTTTACTTATTTATATTTGATTATTTGTGTTTAAACCTCTCTTTTCATAAAATTTTTTTTATCTTTTAATGTTTTGAATTTTGCAAATAAGTATTTGTGTGCAGTCATACAAATTCAATGCAAAATTTTCAGTTCAGAATTATATCGAAATTGTATCATGCATCTAATACTAAATAAATCTTATTGTATAAATTTTTTTATAAATAATCTTATTTTTTTAGTTATTTAGTATATCTAAAAATTTGAGCTCCTTTGTATTGCGTTCTATTAACTTAATTAATATTTTTTATAGAAAGTTACATTTAATACGTAAATAATTTTTTTCAATAATTGTGATATTTTATTGATATCAATCTTATGGATGAATAATTTCGTTCTGTCATACAAATCTAATATCGACTCCTCCCGCCAATTTGACACAATTTTTTATGATTTTTTTTATACAATATTATATATTATATATTTCATTTATTTTCACACTCCTTTTATTGCTTTCACACTTCAAAGACCAAAACTCAACTTTTATTGTGTTCACACTGCTATTTTCACTTAAATATTTTTATGGATATTTTTTTTTTACTGATTTATAGTTTATTATTTGTGTTTAAACCTCTATTTTCATAATTTTTTTTTATCTTTTAATGTTTTGAATTTT
Organism: Ligustrum vulgare; assembly: GCA_963555705.1. Classification (NCBI taxonomy): domain Eukaryota; kingdom Viridiplantae; phylum Streptophyta; class Magnoliopsida; order Lamiales; family Oleaceae; genus Ligustrum; species Ligustrum vulgare. Next base: position 28,174,531 of record OY743186.1, on the reverse strand, counting down.
GCAAATAAGTATTTGTGTGCAGTCATACAAATTCAATGTAAAATTTTCAGTTCAAAATTATATCGAAGTTGTATCACGCATCTAATACTAAATAAATCTTATTGTATAAAACTTTTTATAAATAATCTTATTTTTTAGTTATTTAGTACATCAAAAAATTTGAGCTCCTTTGTATTGCGTTCTATTAACTTAATTAATATTTTTATAGAAAGTTACATTTAATACGTAAATAATTTTTTCAATAATTGTGATATTTTATTGGTATCAATCTTATGGATGAATAATTTTGTTATGTCATACAAATCTAATATCGAATTTTCATTTATATTTATATCGAATATTTAATCAATTTGTATTAAGTTTTATTTTAAATAATCATACTTTTAATTCAATATTTATGATTCTTAAATTTTTACAACAATAAGTAAATTGTCTCCCAATTTACTTAACTGATAATTGAGATGATCAATATTATATTATAATTTTCATCAAAAAAAAATTACGTTGTTTTAAAATTGCAAAAACTTATAATACCATGAATTTGATGCATATTTTTCAATCACAATTTTAGTTTTTTTTTCTTTTTTTATGATTATCGAATTCGTTTCTTATACGTGTTGTTTTTCATTGTCGATGGTCAAAATGATAAATCTTATCTTTTATAGCATGATCTATATTATTAACTTTTTCATCTATTGTTTGATTGTTCAGAGTACATGGACATTGGAGATCCTACATTTAAATATTTATTTTGCAAAGCAAATTTTTGGTGCGAGGAGAGAGTGAATAAGCATTATAAAACATGTCGTAATTCGAAGTTCTCATTTTGTTGTGGGGTGAACACGATTTTTAATAATATTTCAAACCAAACCATTTAAAACGGTTTGGAATTTTTTCAAGCCAAACTAAACCATTTCATTTTTTAAACAAAATAAAATCAAACTATTTTTTGCGATTTAATGCGGTTTGAAACCACGGATTGCCGATGAATAAATTTGTATATTTCAAAGCGAGGTCAAAGACACATATTCATCTAAAATTTCGAGTTGAAACTAGCTCAAAAATAGTATTAAGTTTTTAATTGAGTGCTTTGTTGTGAATCAATCCATATTGACAAACAAACTAATTATATAGAAGTAAACTATCGTTAGCTCTTATATTAAAAATTTTATTTTAAGAAAATATCTTGGATGATGATAATGAATTGTAGGAGGAAAAATTATTTCCAAATGATTGTGGATTTGAACAAATTAATTTTTGTCTCCTCAATTTTGATTTGTTGACAATAAAAAGTATATTTTTTTTTTTCTTTTTTTAAATTGAACATTTGTCTTTATTTTTATTTTTTAAAATTTGGCAGGTTGGCTGTTTGAAATCGCGATTTTGACAATTGAAACCTAAACCAAATTGTTTAAGGTGATTTGGAATTTTTACAAACCAAACCATTTGTTGTAGTTTAATTCGATTTTGCGGTTTATTTGTTCACCCCTACTTCTTTGTATACAAGAGAAAGTGAATATTTCTCTTATGGAAGATCATCCTCTAATTTTGAAAGATTTGTTATATGACAGGGAGACAGGATTAAAAATTCCATTGAGAATATTCGGACATATAATATGATGTTTTCATTCACTTCTATGGGGGAATAGATAATGAGCTAAATGATGGTAGAGGACCTCCCCTCTTCAGAATACACGATCAAAATTGCCATAAGATTGAGAGTCTATTGCCTGATGACGGTTCAGCTCTGCAATTTGCTCGCTTTACATTGTTGACAATGTGAATGAGGTTGAAAGCAGAAAAAGGGTCCTGAGGTACGTATTATGTATTTATTGCTTTTATATTTATATTATTTACGGATAATTTTGTTGTGATATTCTTAAATTTAATTTATGTCTTTTAATGTCCTCGGGTAGGAGTGAATATGTTGCATGATTTAATAGTTTCTGATTCGAAGGATATGCTAGACAAATACAACAAATTGTTAAGGAACTTTAGGTCGGTTTGAGAAAATATGATTGAGGAAACACTTCAAATTTAAGACTTATACTTATTGGTTGGTGGGCGACCAATGATGGCCAATATGATTTTTCTATTGTCGATGAAATTTCCGAATTGATTGTCAGTGGATTTTGACACACTACCTAGACACATGGATATCACTATTGCGCCACGTGGTGGACCTTTGCAACATATAAGTGAGGACACAAGTTCTTTCTAAGAAATATTGATCATACTCAGGGATTGAGTAATAAAACAAGGTTGATAGTTACAAAACTTGGCGACCATGTTCTAGAATGTCAATTTTTTTCTGGCATCAATGCAAGACAATAGTTCTTTATTCCAATGTTATCGTTGAATCCTTCTGATTCTAGGATACTTATTAGATTTCAAAGAAGACAATTTCTATTGATGGTGTCATATGCCATGACTATCAATAAGAGTCAGGGACAATCATTCTTGCATGTGGAACTTCTTCTTAAACGACTGGTGCTTACACATGGATAACTTTATGTTGCGCTTTCCAGGGTGACAAATCGTTCCAGATTAAAGATATTGATTTGTGATAAGAAAGGAAGAACAACAAAATCAACAAACAACGTTGTGTACAAAGAAGTATTCCAGAATTTGTAGTCATATAAAATCAATAAATGATGATATTATCTCTTATTTGCAAAATTTATTTATTTTATGAAAATGATTTATCTAATTTCATATTGAATTATCTTTATCCAAACGTTTCTTCCCGTGCATCGCACGGGTGATTAACTAGTATAAATAGAAAACAATCAAAGGAACAATTAAATTTAATTAGATCTCACAATTCTTGGTGAATCAAAACTTTGAATATCCTTGAATTGGAATAATAAATTTAGCTATCCATAAGCATTGTCAGTTAAAAACTAAAAAGAATAATAAACAAAAATTCAAACTTGATGAGAGGGAATAAAGATATCTCCTTGCTGGAATTCTTAATTCTTAATTTCTTTTTGCCTTGTGCCGTGGCTGCCTTCTCCTCCTTCCAAGTGCTAGGAATTCTCTTTTTCCCTTTATTCCTTCTTTCTTTTCTCTTCCTTATTTTCCTGAGTTGTCTAGCAGTCCCTGCTATTTTCCCCCAACAATTCTTTTTCCTTTCTTTTTTATACCCCAGCTTCCTTCTTTCCTTCCAAAACGTCTCAGCCCCCTTAATCCCTTGTAGTGCTCCTCAATTAAGTCCTTTCTTTCCTTAATTCAAGTCTTTCCTTAATTCTCTTTTTCCAAAGAATAAAAACAGGCTGCCATCGTTTTCAAGTCCAACATTTGAGCCCATTTACCTCCAAAGTCCACAAGTCAAGCCCATTAAATACTTGAGGTTGCTGTCTTTCAGAATTAATAAGGGGTGCCCATGCCTTATGCAAAGTCCTGATCTGATCTTGTACTTTTTGAGTTCCAAACTTTCTTTTTATTTGTGATATTGAATCCATTTTTATCTAAATTCTCCACATAATCCACAAAACATAAAATACGATTAATATCTACAATTTAAGCATTTAAAATCAATGGAATAAGAGGAAATATCACAAATTAAATGACAAAATATGTGCTCTATCAATTACACATACCTTATTTTATTTTATTATTTTTTTATGATCTGTATGTTTACCGTTCCAGAAAATTTATTTAAACATTGTAATTTAAATTAACTTAAAGCACAAAGTGAGAAAACAAAATTACATTTAAATAGAATTTGTAATAATTGAAAAAATTGATATATCTGTAATATACGCTCAAAATTTTATTATAATGAAAGAAAAAATAGATTGATGAACGCTCCTGTTTTATTTTATTTTATTTTCTACTTTGAAAGGAAAAAATATTTGTCATATTAACTTGTTTTTTACGAATTTTAAAACAAAATTTGTAATTGATTTTCAAGAGGAGAAGGCAGATCAAGAAATTTCGGGACGATTTAATTTTTTACATGATTTTACGGGTAATATATTTTCACTTTACTCTAACTTGTTATCTTGTATTAAACTTGTAGTTGAGATCTTCAATATGATACTCATATATTGCATATTTGTTTTGACTTTAAAATAATACAATAATTATAAAAAGAATAATAAATATACAAAATAGTTTATAGATAATATTTTATAAAACTTAAATGATATAATTTAAAATGAATGAGATATCTATCTATATATCTATTATAATAACAAAGTACATATACCAAAAATAATACGCATATAGTTTCCCCGTCAAAAATCACTTTCTAAATCTAGAAATCTATAATAATAGTAGTAATAATAACAATAATAATAATAATAATAATAACAACAACGTGTGTGTTATTTTTGACATGTACTTTGTTATTATTATATATAAATATATTATTATTATTTTTATTGTTATTGTTGTTATTATTACTAGTGAATCATCCCGTGCGATGCACGGGAAGAAACTTCTAAATAAAAATAATCCTATTCGAAATTAAATGAATTTTTAAACAAAATAAATAACATTCACAAATAAGAGATAAGTTCATCATTTATTAGTTTCATGTATAAACATCAACCTTTTAGGGAGAAGTCATACATGCGAAAATGATTGTGCCTGACTCTTATTGATAGTCATGGCATATGACATCATCAATGAATTTTTTTTTTTTTTTTGAAATATAATAAGTATTCTAAAATTCGAATGGATCAACGATATCCTTGGAATAAAGAACTTGTATCATGCATTACTGTCAGATAGAATTTGACCTTATAGAATATAATCTTCAAGTTTTGTAATGATTATTCACTATCTCCTCGAACCAAAAATTCGTCTTGCAAAATGAACACTTAAATGTAGGATCTCCAGTATTCATGTACTCTGAACATTCAAACAATAAATGAAAAAGTTAATAATATAGACCATTCATATAAAAGATAAAATTCAATATTTTGATCATTGACAATGAAAAATAACATGTATAATAATAATAATAATAATAATAATAATAATAATAATAATAATAATAATAATAATAATAATAATAATAAATTGCGAGGTTGACAAAGATATTGCATCAAATTTATGATATTTTAGGTTTTCAATATTTATACAACGTAATTATTTTCTGATTGAAATTATAATTTAATATTGATCATCTCAAATTTTAGTTAAGTAAATTGGGAGACAATTTATATATTATTGTGAAAAAATATCATAAAATTTGAATTAAAATATAGGAAAGAATATCTTGGTATGATTAATTACTTTTTGAAATTTTAAAATTAACAGTTAGGACAAAAACCATTAATAACTATATCATTTCAAACAATATAGATAAATTTATTAACCGTTAATGTTAAAAAATGTGATATGAGATTTTTTGGAATAAAAAATTAATTAAAAATTAAATGTAATTGTCATTGAAATAATTTTGATAAATAATGCAACATAGGAAAGAACTTTAATATGTATATGTAATAAATAACTTAAAAATAGGATTTAGTTATAAAAATTTCAATACAACATGATTTATAAAAATACGAATCTGTATAAATTTTAGATATGATTTTAATTGAGAATTTGACATTGGATCTGTATGACTGAACCAAATATTTATCCATAAAATTAAGACCAATAAAATATCACAATTATTATAAAAAATTAATTACGTATTAAATGTAATTATCTATAAAAATATTTAATAATTTAATAATACGCTATAAAAAAAAGCTCAAATTTTTAGATGTACTAAATAACTAAAAATAAGATTATTTATAAAAAAAAACTATATGTATGATGTGATTTATAATTTAGTACTCCCTCCGTCCCATAAAGATAGTCCTCTACTCATTTTCACACAGATTGAGGACAAAATGGAATATAAAATATTAATTTCACTCTTAAAAAATAAAGTAGACATCTTTTTGAGACGGACAAAAAAGAAATAGTAGACTATCTTTGTAGGATAGAGAGAGTATTATCTAGTAATAAAATTTCAACATAATTTTTAAATGAAAATTTTAATTTAGATTTGTATAAATGAACACAAATATTTATTTGTAAGATTGAAAACGTTAGAAGAACACATTTTTTTTATGAAAAGAGAGGTTTTGATACAAAAAAGTCAAATATAAATAAGTAAAACCAAACAAATTATCGTTCTTATATCATAAAAAATAAAAAACAACTTTTCGATAAAAGCAAATTTAAAATAATAATAATTATAGTTTCTTATTTTTATTATTTTTTATACATTGTGATATACAATTTCAATAAATATATATACTAACCTATGAATAATATGTTTTTTCTTCACTCAACGGTCGAGACCATTAACATATCTATCAAACCCAAAACTATTTTAAATAGCCCAACATTAGTTAACACATTGCAACCCCAACAGAGAAATCTAGAATATAATATAAATAGACTATTAACAAATCCACTTATTAGTCTAAAATAAATTTGCATTCTATATTGTTTTTGAAGCTTTCTCTACAATATTATTGTTTTAATATTTTTTTTCTTTTTTGTTAGAAACCAAAATTTATGTTCAACGACTCAAAATATTACAGGTCTTGAAGAAAAGAGTAGTGCCAATCCTTTTTACTTTTTCAAAAAATAATTTACTATTTTTTATTTTCAATTGGTTTGTAATATTAATAACTAATAAGCATTACCACCGCACAAGAAATTTTGAATCATAAAACGTGATAAATAGAAGGTGGAGTGGAGCGGTCATGTTAAACAGTACACATTTTTTTCAAAGAAATAACCCTTTAATTAAATCTTTTATTATTGTGTATATCTTCATAATAATTATATATAACAGAAATGAAAAAAGGTTGTATATAGGGAAATGGGAAAAAAAAGGATATAGAAAACAAAAATGAATCAACAGATTTTGAAAAATGGGAAAAAAATTAAACAAATTCTGAAAAAGCGAAAAATGAAAAAAAAGAAGAAAATAACTGGTTTTCCAGTGTAATTAGGGGTGGGAAATAGAAGTCATGTAAATACAACAAATATTGAAGACTGTAAGTAAACGTTAGCGATTTTGAAAATAATAAATAGATATTGAAGGCTCAACTATTTTTGAAGTGAGTTTTGAAGTTGATTATTAGATAGAGGATATAAGTAGTGTGAACATGATAAATATTGAAGTCCCAAAAAAATGAAAAAATAAATAAATAAAATCTGCACATAGTACAAGAGTTTTGGAAGGAAATAGTGAAGTTGACTGGGGTTGACTCAGCTACTTTTATATATTATATAGATTATTATTATTATTATAGATTTCAAGATTTAGAAAGTAATTTTTGACCAAAAATTATGTGTGTTATTTTTGATATGAGTTTTGTTATTATATATTATATAGATAATAGATGGATGGATATAGATAGATGAAAATAAACACGTGAAAAATGGTAGCTATAAATTATTGCTCCACTACGAAAAAATCTCAATTTTCGAAGTGGTCCTAGACAATTGTGTCACTTACAACATTAAAGCCGTTGTACGTGTCAGGAGACGTTCTCATGACTGTAGTGGATAAATTTTTATTATAATCAACATAATTTTTAATATTACTTTTTAATTACGTATTTTTTTGTTCTCTAACTTTTGAACGCACATTTTATCTAAAAGTATAGATAACATCAATCATTACATATTATAATAACATTGCCGAACTAAAGCATTATACTCATGGTGTTTTGAAGTTGGAAATGGTGTACACGTCCAATTAACTTCCAAAATAATCAGCATATGTTTGTTAAATTGTTATAAACAATTGTTAATAAATATTGCTATTCCTTAGTCCATCCACTTTTGTTCGTATTTTTCCCTCTACCTCGGGCAGTCTCACGGTATGCCTCTAAATAGCGCAGTGAAAATGTTTCGTTAGTTCATTTTTAAAAAAAAAAATAAAAAATGGGAGAGAATATTTGATCTGTTCAAATTATTGATTTTGTTTTTTAAAAAAAATTGTTCAATAAAACGTTGTCTGGTTACTGTTCATAAACAATTTATAAAAAAAATTACAAAATATTTTTTTTAATTGAGGAAATTGCATCCATAACACTTTTTGGGTTCTGTCAACAAAAATATCATTTTTTTAATAATTTTAACAAATTTATCACTCTATGACTTAGGCTCTACTGTAACATTGTATCAATTATAAATTAGTTTATATATATTTTTAGGTGAAATGTATGGTTAAAAGTGAAGAGATAAAATGTGTGTGGCTAAAAATTGGTTTAAGAAATTGTTTTGTTTATAAGACTGCATTTGGTAAACTTGTTTTAAAAAACACATATCCCAAAACCATTTTCCAACCACAAATCTTATCTCGAAAACATAAAATTATTTATTTATAAATTGTAATGATTGGGTTAAAAAACTGAGGTTTATTTTTCCCTTAAGAAAATTATAATTCCTCATGAATCTTACTTTTCATGATTTGACTTGACAAGAAAACTTGTATAAAAGTGGATGAAATGTGCTCAAAACTCACTTATAACCATCACCCAGAACCCTAGTGAGACATTTCAAAGAAAAAAGCTTGAAGGTTAAAATAGACAATACATTCACTACTCAAACCCTACATCTAAAAAAAAAAAATCTCTAACCCAAACCTCTACAACTTATAGTACCGGCTGACATCAGACTCCCCACTAGTGAAACAAAGTTTTCATCCCCTGATACCCTATCCAATTGCACTGGTTTGTAGCACGAAAACGTCCCTTGATTTGTGTTCAATACAGCGAAATATCTCCATTGCTCTTAGTCAAAGGACTTGAAGACAACCAAGGACTCACCATTTCAGCACTTTGGAATCCCCTTGCAAGTATTCAAAAATAAGTCCCTAATTTCATTCTTTTGTTGCTTTATGCTTCTAGATTTGCACCCCATTTAGGTTCTTTGTTTGGCTTTTACTTAGTGAGATGCATTAGTTGAGAATCTAAGACATGTTTTTGTCTAGATCTTGTAAGTGCTTTACCATATTTTTGAAGTTATGTCTTGAGTTCAATATCGTGTCTTGAAAGTCTTATATTGTCTAACTTTGTTGAGTCTTGGAGAAGTATTTTGTAACGCCCCGAATTCCGTGCGGAGCCCGGGACGCCAGTTCGTCCTTTCAAATCTACTTTAATGCGGAAAATAAATTTAATTCAAACCGTCGTATTCATTATTTGAAAAATTTAGCGGAAACTTAATAAATTTAAATATAGAACTTGTGTCGTTCATCATTTGGAAACTTTAGCGGAAACTTAAAAAAATGGAATATAGAACAATGCATAAAAATTTAATCTCAATCAGTAATATTCATAAAATTGTCTAAAAAAAATTATCATCATTTATTTAATTTGCCACCACTGTCATTTCATTCGCCGCCTTCTCCGAGATCTGCAAAAGCTGTTAAAATTGGAATGAACATTTCGAAAAATACTCAGTAGACTCATCGCCAATAATTAATTTACAGAATAATTGAACACGTAATTATGCAATCATATAGTGACATCATCATCATATTCTTGGGCTATTTTATTTTCAAAATCAAGGCTCGTAAAATCATAGGGTGTGGGCAGTCTCGTCTTGTGCACTTAAGGCACATAAGTTATGCATAACATCATCATTTCTCATTTATCTCATAAGATATATTCTTTTCTCGTCTCATGCATCAAAGCATGTAAATCACGTAATTTCACATAAGACATGCAATTATAATTTAAACTAATTAGTGGGGGCGAGTCTACCTCAAATCACGAGTCTGAAAGTTGAGCAAGAAAAATCACGTTGTTCTTCTAAATGTCCAAGCGCCTCGTCCAGCATAACTTAAAATAATAAGTCCAATTTAATTCTTTAAAACTGATTTAAATAACTTTGAACTTTAGGGACTAAAATGATTATTCTAAAACTTGGGATTTATAAATATATATATCATTTTTAAATCAATATGAACAAAATTAAAAGACTTTAAATTATGTGGCTTAAATGATAACTTTTGAAATTTAGGCTAAAGATATATATCTTTTTAAATCAATAGGGACTAAAATAAATAACTTTTGAAACTTAAAGTAAGATTTAAAGCATTTAAAGCTGTAGGGACTGAAATAAAAGAGTTTAATACTTAGGGGACTAAAACGCAACTTTTGAAAAATAAAATATTAGAACAAATCACTTTTCAAACTTGGGGGCTGAAATCACGGATTTAAAATAAGGGGCTGAACTAAAACATTTAAAACTAAGGGGCTTAAATAATAAATTTTCAAAACTAAAAATCTAAACATAATAAATATAATATATATCTATCTCTCTCTCTGTAAATCGACCGAGAGAGAGAGAGGCGACGGGCGAAGACGCCCCTTTCTTGATCCAGATCGCCGGCGCCTACCTGCCGGCGGTAGCGCCACCACAAGGCCGTGGCACCGGTGTAAGGTGTAGTTGGATTGGGGCACGTTTGGCTGTGAAAGTAGAGGCAAACCGAGGCAAGAGGTTCAATCCTTTGGTGAATTTCCGACGATACACCGCATGGAATGGGTTGGGAGTGGAGGTAAGTATATGGGCTTCTTGTTTGATTTTTGGTTTTGTAGTTTGGGATTTGGGGTAGATTTGAGGGTGATTGAGAAGTGGGCAGTGGTTTTCTCGAGTTTTTTGGTGGCGGCTTGAGTGGTTTGCGCGGTGGCTTGCAGTGACGTGAGGGTGGCGGTGAAGGTGGTGGCTGTGGTTTAAAATTGAGGGCCGGTGGTTGCGGTTGTGCAGATTGTGGATGGTGTATGTGATCTGGTGGTTGATGGCAGTGATGGTTGGTTGGCTCGTGATGTTGGTCTCGTTTTTTTGTTGAATGGCAGATTGATGGTAGTTCGTTGGTAAGGTTCGACTATTGGGTTGGTCATTGAATGAGTTTGGATGTGGAGTTGAGGCTGGTGGTGGCTGATTTCATGCAATGGTGGCTGGGGAGATGGTTTGGAATTGTGGGATTGGTGTGCAGCAGTTGAGAGGGGGAATACCTTGCTGAAAGTTGCGTGTGTCTGGTGATGGGAGTGAAGTGCAGTATATAAACTGTTTTGGTTGTCTTCAAATGGTAGGCTAGAGTGAGGGGAAAATTGAGGAAAGTGGGGAAAAAATTTTGGAATTGAAGAGTGATTAGAGATGCTGACCAGTTAGAGGAAATGAACATGTGAATGGATTTTTGGCTGTGAATGATAAGAAGAAATTGTGGAGTGATGATGGGGAAGACAAAGTGTGAAAATGGGAGGATTCTTAGCTGGTAATTGGCTCAATTTTTTTGGTAAGTTATGACTGGTTTTTGGTTTGAGAAAGGTTATAGGGATTGACAGGAATAAAATGGTTGATTGAGGGAGCTGAAGGAGGGATAAGCTGGTGCAGTTGGCGTGAGAGGGGGAAAATTTTTGGGAAATAAGAATTGAAAGAGCTTGAGACTTGGAACAATGAATTTCTAGGAAGTAGGTAAACAAAATGTGCAGAATTGTGGTGTAAAAGGAATTGAGGTTGATTGGGGAATGAAATTATGGGATTGTAGAGTGATTAGAGGATCATCTGTGTAGAAGGTAAAAATATCGTGAAGTGAAGCTGCTGATTAATGGATTGGACTCTATAATTGGGCCAAAGGAGTTTGGATTTGGTTAAATTGGAACATGGCATTAAACAATCAGGACTAGAAGTTGGGCTTAAAAGTTTGGATCTAAAATAAATCAAAATTTGGACTTAAAAATGATTTGAATCCCATAAATTGAAAATTGGATTTTCAAAAATAAAATAATGGACTTGGGACATCACTTAATAAAATTTGGAATTTGATTAATATTTAATTCAAAATAAATTTAATTTCACTTAACATAGCTAGACGAAAATGTGTTTAAAAATAAATGGGCAAAGTCGTAGCGACACATTTTAAATAATATTTAAATAAGCCACGGAAAATTCTCGGTCACTACATATTTGGTAGTAGATTTGTATTTTCACACATGAATAAAATTTGTGGAAGATATTTATCTATTTTCTTTTCACTTTCGGTTCGAGTAACGATGATTTTGTTCCCTTGTTTATGGGTAAAACTGACCAGTTCATGAGAAGGACTAAATCCACATTGCAAAATCATCAAGCCTCAATTGGAAACTTGGAGACTCAAGTTGGACAGGTAGCTCAAGTGTTGACAAATAGAACTCCATGCACACTGCCCGTTAACACTGAGGTTAATCCGAATGAGCAAGTAATGGCAATTGATGTAGTAGAATATGACAGAGTACTCATTCCTGGAACAATCTACTTTCACCCATGTCACAGGGTGTATGAACATCCTACTCATTTTCTCCGAAAATTGAAGAGTTGGACAGAGAAACAAGGAGTAGATGCAATAAATACATGCAGTGGAGTTCAATTGCCTGAGTTTCATGTTAAAAATCCAATTGAAATGAAGGAAAAACATGTTGAGGCATTTGAGAAGTCATTGATAAAATGGACGAGGGACATGAGGTGAAAATAATAATATTTTCTTGCTCTTGTAAAAATAAACTGCAATAGTGGTGAGCAAGGTCGAATCCACAGAGACTGGTTAGATTTAATTCTTCGGGAAAATTAAAAGCAATGAATTAAAAATGGGGGAGGGGAGGGGGGTTTGAATTTTAAATGTAAAATCAGTTTGTAAATAAACGAGTGTGAAATTAAAATTGTTGAAAATATCAAATTAAATAAATATCCAGCCCAATGTATAATCTCAGTATTGATTCACGGAATTGATCATAGATGTAAAAATAAAATCCTTAAATCATTCTCTAAATTGGTTACGGTCATTGATACGATCTAACAACCTATCTCTCCTTACTTTATCGATAATCAAGAGACGCTCGTTGATTATTTCCCTAATCAATAAACAACCCTAGATACGATCGTAGGATTTAATTTACCAATAGCATTAATTTCTAGAGAGACGACCAATTCTAACCAACAAATTCACACGCGTGATTTATTTAAGCTAGGTTATATATCTTCATAACACGAGTCAAAAATCAGTCTATAATTAACTATGTTATTTGCCACTTGTATTAGAAAACCTAAACAATTACGGATTTAAATTCCTAATTGGCTAAGTATCGTTTTGACAATTAAAACAACGTGCACTTTGTATTAACAAATCAAAACAACAACTTTGATGCGAACAAAATATATATAAATTAATTAGATCTCACAATTCTTGGTGAATCAAAACTTTGAATATCCTTGAACTGAAAAAATAAATTTAGCTATTCATAAACATTTGGAAAATAAAAACTAAAAGAAATAATAATAAAAATTGATATCAAACTCTAGAAATTGATGAAACGTGTTGCAGCCTCCTCTTTCCTCTCTTTTTTTTTTTTTCCTTGTTTCTTCCTCCTTTTTTTTTTTTGTTGTTGTTGTTGTCTTTCCAACGTGAAGAAGTCCCAGAAAAATTGGATCTTTCCTTACTTTTCTTTTCCTTGAATATTCCCTTCTCCTTCCTTACTTTTCTTTTCCAATTATATTTCTTTTCTTTTGTGGTGTCTTCTTTCCTTAAATATATATGTCAACTTTTCTTTCTTCCAATTTAACATATTCCTTTAATCCACTCTTAGGTCAAAGGTGTTCCACTTTTTGGCCCAAGTCTCCTCCAATTAAATTGTGTTGTTGGGCCTTCAAATTTCTTCCACCAAAACTGTGTAAAGCCCCTTAATAATTTGAGAAAGCTGACTTCCACAATAATAAGGCGTGCCCACGCCTTATGTCAAGTGCTCCTCTGATTGTGTGCTTTTAAATTCCAAATTTATTCTTCCTAATTTGTGATATTTGAGTCAAATTGATCTCAATTCCCCACCTAATTCACAAAACATAAAATATGATTAATATTCAAAGTTTAAGCATTTAAAGTCATTGAATTAAGTAGAAGAATCACTAATAACACAACAATTATGCACCCTATCAGATTGAAGAAGGTTAACGAGGACCAGCAGTTTAACAATTTTTTAGAAATGCTCAGAAAACTACATATCAATATTCCCTTCAACGATGCAATAAGGTAAATTCCAAACTACTCTAAGTTCTTGAAAGACATAATTTCCTAAAAAGGGAAGCTGAAGGAGTTCGAGACAGTATCCTTGACTAAGGAGTGTTGTACAATCTTGCTAAAGAATTTGCCTCATAAACTCAAGGACCCAGGGAGTTTTTCAATACCTTGCATCATCGAATATTTAAAGTTTAACAAAATTTTATGTGATCTTGGTGCAAACATTAACTTAATGCCCTTATTTGTCTACAAGAAATTAGGATTGGGAGACACCAAACCCACATCACTTATTTTGCAGCTAGTTGATCGCTCAATCTGACATCCATATGAGATTGTTGAAGATGTGCTGGTAAAAGTGTACAAGTTCTTTTTTCCAGTTGACTCTATAATTTTGGATATGGAAGAAGACATCAAGATGCATTTGATTCTGGGTCGAGCTTTCCTGGCTACTGGACGAGCCTTGATCAATGTGGAAGAAGGGAGGGTGACATTTAGATTAGAAAATGAGCATGTAACATTCAACATGGTTCAAATAGAGAATAAAAATTCACTTCTTGAAAACTACTGCAAAATAGAGGTAGAACCACTACTTCACCATGGAAATCAGGAGATTTTTGAGCATATGGTTAAAGCTGATGATGAGGGCTCAACATCTTGTTTCATACCACCTTGAGAGTTTTTTCCATAAAGTTTGGCTCTAAACTATAAATTAAGCGCTTGTTGAGAGATAATCCAACTTCTCAAACCCTTTTAGTTTCTTATTTTTTTTTAGCTATTTCATTGCTTGACTTTGCATTCCATTGTAGGAGCACTAATATGTTTAGAATGCATGCATTGACATGTCATGTGCTTTAAGTGATTCTAGTATCCTATCATGCAAGTTTTGAGCATTAGGAGTAGTTTTAGTTTTCATTGCATTTTCGCTTGTTTTAATAGTTTATCATCACATTCTTCAACATGGTACACCAGTCTAGGATATGATCACATTTTTTTGGGGTTGCCTACATGCATCATGATGCATTTGGGGGCAAAAAATGAGGTAGGAATCAACATGGACGATTCTGGGCATTCTACCCAGAATTTTACCGTATGGGCAACACGGGTTTATTTTACAATTCAACTTCGTATTTCCTCCCCCAAGTCACCTATAATTGAGTCTCCAATCATTCCCCACATTTTACACATTGAATTAAGTAACATCCATCCTCATTATCACTTGCAAATCACTTTAAGGGTATGTATTTCTCAAACTTGTGGGTTTCTTCATTATTCTTGACATTCATTATGTTCTTTGAAAATTTGGGATTATGATTGTTAAGAGTATGGATTTAGGCTAGTTGACTACAGTATTGAACTGTGAGTATCTAGGTGAAAATTTTTGGCTTGATACATCGATCCAAATCTATGTTTTGCATTGATTTCTTCACTTACATGCTAAGTGTTTGATAAAATGCCACAGTGAGTTTTTCATTGAATTTTTGCAATTTTTTTGAATGAATCCTTATATTCATGTTACACATCATACTTCCATTATTCATTCATGTTTTGCATTAGGTTAAATCAAAAAACTCAAAGTGAACAACGTTGCACTTCATTGCACCTCATGGAAGCACCACTGCACCACAACATTTGATTTCAGCTTCATGTCACTACTTCACCACACCTTTTCATGACCCAAATGAACTCCGATTACTCTGGATCTTTAATATGTTGTAGACCAGATTATGTACCCTCATATGCCTGGACATGTCTTGGAAAAATCTCACTTTTTTGAGGCAATGTCAAGGACAGAATATCAGTAGTCAACCATGTTTAAAAATTTAGAATTTTGATATATCCTAATTTGAGAGTGTTGTGTTAATTTATTTCAGTTCTTATGTAATAATTATACTTCTAATGTGTTTATTTCTCATTTGCAAGGAACATACATCGTAGGATACTTCGAGCCAAACATGAAATAAGCAAGAAAATGGTCAATTCATCCAACAAAATTGAATTCAAAGATTCAAAATGAGGACACCATCTCTCCAAACTCAAGAAGTACCTAACCCCTCTTTGTTATTTGTGTTCATTTGATCATATATTTTAAATACATTGAGGATAATGTATAGTTCTAGTTTGGGGAATGCGATCTTATTCATTTGATATTTGATGCACATTCATTTGATTTTTGGAGGGTATAAATTCATAAAAAAATGAAAAATTTTGTTGATTGGTTTATTACTTATGACATAGTTTAGATTAAATTTTATGCTTAGTGAGAATAAATGACAACATTGAACTTGATTTTTCTTGACATTTATCCATATTAGACTTTATTAACTTGAGCACATAGCAATTGTCAATTAATTGCTTGTGCGAAAAATGTTTAACATGTGTGGGGGACAACTTTATACAACCTGAACGTAGGATTTACACTAAAGGCGGTTTATTCAATTAGGATTTTGAAAGACATTTAAAGTCTTTTTTTAATGGAATTTTTTAAATGGATTTCATTGAATTTTATGGATTCGTATAAACTTTTGAAGAGTTTTGTGAACATTTATTTAAAATATTTTCATGGACTTTCAAAGACTTTTATAGATTGATTAAAAAGACTTTCATAGACTTTTACGGACTTTTATTTTTTAATAATTGAAAACTTGAACACTATAGATTAATTCCATATGGTGTGAATGTTAATCGTTAATAATAATTATATGTCAAGTGAATTACAAAAAAAAAAAAAAATATGACGTGGGAGATAAATAGTTTTAGATCAAAAAAACATTTGTAATTAAAAAATGGGTGATTGAAAAATGGGGTCAAATTAAAATTATGTTTGATATCGACATAAAAATTGTACTATGTTCATAATTTTTTTTGAATATACAATTTTTTATAGATTTCGATTGACTTTTAAATTTTAATTAATATTTTTGAATATACAAATGATACGATCCCGGGGAGGGGAATCACGTCGAACTCGCGAAATTATATAAGAAACGGCGGAAAAGTTCCGAATTTAGGTTGGAATGGACGATAACACTACGACCCGAGCCTCACGACGCAAGAACCAGGGGTATATTAAACCCGAGGCCCGTTACGATGCGAAAACAAGAACCATAATGGGGGAACGCCACAAGGAATGTCCAGATCCTTGATAAGTTCGATTGTTTAAAGGGAAAAAATCCTCACCTTTAGAGAGAGTAAAAACACTTAATAATTTTATTCATCAAAAACTTATGTTACAATGAAAGAAAAGAATATAAATAAGCAAAACGGAATTAAATAAATCCTAGCCGTTATAGAGGCCCAAAATAAACCCTAAAACAAGTAAAAACGGAATTTAACCTAAAAGCTCACAAAATCCTAAAAATTGTACTACACGATCGCGTGTAAGGGCCGAAAACTCTTGGGTCTTTTTTTCTAGGCATTGGGAAATCGCGCCTCCTTTTACACCACACGGTCGTGTGGTTCAAATTCTCCAACTTCTCAATTTTGACCTCGATTCTCGGCCCACATCACTTGTACCATCTTTCACGCTTCTTCAACCACTCCATGTTTTATCTTTGAAGCACTTTGAACGTAATTGAAGCTTTGTTTGGCTTGATTTATAGTTCATTCTGTCAAGCCTACCATGATTCATATCATTCCCTCCTTCTTCAGGATGATTCGTCCTGAATCATAGCTTTGTTCATGTTATTTCAGTGCTCCACCTGGGTCAAATGAAAAATTATGGCCTCCATGACAGGGATTCAATAAGTTGCAATCCTTCAATCGGTAAGTATGAATATATTGAAGCACGAACTTAACTAGCCAAGGTTGGTGTTGGTCAAGTTTCCAATAATTTTCAACCTGTAAGAAAGATTCAAATAAAATGGGGAGGGAAATGGTAGTTTCATGAGGTACAAGGTATGGATCCTTGTACTCATGAATTATTTCCAATTCATTTTTCACAACAATGAAATTCTGCTCTTCACCTCCTTCCTTCTTTGCAATTTCTTGCTCAACCTCCTCTATTTTTTTACTCCCAAACTCAACCAATTCTTCCAACTCCACATTCTCACGTGCAGCCCCCTCTTTCAAATTTTTGGACTCTACCACCTCTCCTAATTTTTCATGCACAACCTCCAATTCATGTATCTCATCATCAATAATTTTATCATCCTGTTGAGGCACATCCTCATCACTACTCAGATTTTTATTTTCTACCTCAAAATTCGGAGTTTGTTCAACTATTTCAATTTTCAACTCTTCAATCTCAATATTCTCAACATGCATATCCTGAGGCTCCAACTGTAAATCCACTATATTCTCACTTTCATTCCCCTTTTACAATTTAGCTTCAGCCTCCCTTTCACTCTCCCTCTTTTTAAACTTAGCTTATTTTCTAACCTTCCGTTCATACATCATCCTTTCCTCATAAATTTCTGTTCAAATCTTCAAAAGCACCTCGCATTAATCTCTTCTTCCCAATCAACTCCAATCCCAACCTTAGGTTTATGGTTACGCCTATTTTTGTTTTCACGCCGTTGAGCAAGTTCTGCACTATGCATATCCATTGAGTTCTTAACTTTCCCCAACTTCGCATCTAATTTCGCATCCACTTTCGCAGCGAACTCCTCAAACCGTTTCTCCACCATGACAAGCAGAGAAGACTGATGGTTATCTTTCCTAAATGATGAATTTTCTCGAACCTTAAACATTTGGAATGGAATGGAATAATAGTTTGACACAAGGACTAATAAGGAATTTTAGTTTTGACTTGGAAGGCAAAGAATATCAAGAATTTAAGGAAATTCAAGAAAGTGATTCTTGAATTTTGGAATACTTCCGTTTTTTTTAATAATGGATGAATTTTCGGATTAAATAAATAAAATAAAAAAATAATTTTTTTAAATCTGAAAATTCGACACGTTCGCAACAAAACAAACGAGACTTAATTTGGATGACAAATGAGAAAAATAACAACTTTTGACTTTTTTTTGTGTGGATATTTTCTGGATTAAAAACTCATAAATATGAAGAACGTGAAGAACAAGAAACAAAGACTCAACAAATAAGATAAAAAAGGATATGAATGATTTTTATGTGGCAGACTCTATGATAAAAACATAAAAATCAAACTAGGATAGAAACAAAAAACAAAACCTGAATCCAGAGTCCAACTCTGATACCAACTGATGCGATCCCGGGGAGGAGAATCACGTCGAACTCGCGGTATTATATAAGAAACGCTGGGAAAGTTTCGTATTCAGGTTGGGACGGACGATACCACTACGACCTAAGCCTCACGACGCAAGAACAAATGGTATATTAAACCTGAGACCCATTACGATGCGGAAACAAGAACCATAATGGGGGAACGCTATAAGGAATGTCCAGATTCTTGATAAGTTCGATTGTTTAAAGAAAAAATCCTCATCTTTAGAGAGAGTAAAAACACTCAATAATTTTATTCATCAAAAACTTATGTTACAATGATAGAAAAGGAATATAAATAAATAAACCTTAGCCGCTATAGAGGCCCAAAATAAATCCTAAAACAAGTAAAAATGGAATTTAACCTAAAAACTCGCAAAACCCTAAAAAATTGTACTGTGTGATCATGCAGGCATAATTGCCGCAATTGCGTGCAAGGGCCGAAAACTCTCGGGTCTTTTTTTCCAGGCATGGCGCAATCGCGCCTCCTTTTACACAACGCGGTCTGGTGGTTCAAATTCTCGATTTTGATCTCGATTCTTGGCCTACATCACTTGTACCATCTTTGACGCTTCTTCAACCAATCCATATTTGATCTTTGAAGCTCTTCGAATGTAATTAAAGCTTTGTTTGGCTTGATTTGTAATTCTTTCTGTCAAGCCTACCATGATTCGTATCAACAAATCTCTCTCGAGAAAATTTTAGAATAACTTTGCTTAATTATTATTATTTTTTGATACAATTTAATTATTATTTTTCTATAAAATTTTAGTTAGATTTATTTTCATAGAAAAATTGAAAAAATGATGAAAAAGAAGATAGCCAAAATATAAAGAAAGAATATTAAAAAAACATATATAAAAAACAAGGTGAAGAGAAGAAAAATAATAATTTGTTTAACCATAGGTTTCTAAAAATTAGAAATATGAAAGTAAATCACAAGTTTAAGGTTTCTAAAAATAACATGAAAGAAGGGAGAAAAATATAGAAGAAACAAAATTACAATTTAAAAGTTTTTTTTTTTTTTATTTTTTTTTTTAAGTCTTTCAAAATCTTGGAGGTTAATGAGAGACAAATTAAGAGATTTTGTGGTTGTACTTTCTGTTTAAAAATTAGTACATAAAGGATTTCGTACGAGTCTTTAAAATTCATTGATATTTTGAATAATACAGGATTTAAAAAAAAATTTAAAAGTCTGTATATAATACATCATGACTTCTATGAACTTTTAAAATATCCAATAAAATCTATATTAAATACCTCAATATTTTAATGGAGTCTCTAAAGTTTAAATTGAATACACCAAAACTTTTCGAATCCTTTAAAATCTTTAAAAGTTTTTAAAAATCTACATTGAATAAACACCTACCCCCTTAAGATCTCAAAACTTAAGATTTTAAATCCCACCCTTAAATTTAGAACCAAACTGCTCAAGAAGAACTACTAGAAAACAGGCCTACAGCGACGAATATTGTCTGACGACAATCGGCATCGTCGAAAATTTTCGACGGCATTACAAATTTTTCTGACGGGAAATAAATTATCGTCAGAAATTTTCAACAGAATGTAGATTCCGTCGGAAACATTCCATCGAAAATTTCCGACGAAATTTTAATTACAGTCGGAAATCATCGAAATTTTCCTATGTAATATAAGTTTCGTCAGAAAATAATTACAGAAAAAAAGAATAGCGTATTTTTACAAATTTACTAACATAAATTACTAATATATATTTATGAAAACAAATACATTCACAAAAACTCAGCTGGTCCACTGGCTGGGTTGCTTCTTCACATCCCTTTAGTCAATGGTTCAAGTCTCAAACTAAACACTTTGGAAAAATAACAATTAATCTTCAAGACGGGCTTCGCGGGTTTGGTTTTCGAGTCTGGGGTGGGTTGGGCCGAGTCGGTTCAGGTGGGTGCTTAATAAAATATATATTTTTTATTTTCTAGAAATTTTGAACGGAATTCATGGCCGCGGAACTTTCTGACGAAATTAATGTCGTCGGAATTTTTTGACGGCTGTGAAATGCCGTCGGAAATTTTCTAAGGCGTAATTTTTCGGTTAGAAAGTATTACCGACCAGAGTTTCGCCGATGGATTTCCTATGGGTTGAAGTCCGTCAAAAAATGGCCTTTTACCGACTAATTTTTCCGTCGAAAAAAGCTTCTTTTTGTAGTGAAGAAATATGGGGCTGGAAAGGTACTAATATCTATGCATTGATGGATTAAGGGTATGAAATCCAAATTCTTGATTTTGTACCTTTGGTTGAAGGGATTTTGGTCAACGGGCATAAATCAGTACTAGCATAATATTAAATTGTCTTATTCTTCTCTTCATAGCATTTTTTACTCGAGTATGTAAGCTTTTACGAGTCTTTAAAACCTGGTACCCTAAATTCATCTGAATTGGAAGTTATTAGCCTAAACCTCGTGATACAAGTCAATTAGAAAGTTTAAGGGAGAAAAGACTTTCACATATTTAGGTCATGTTCTCTTTGCTATTTTTAGATCATTTTTTGTTTTTATTTTCGAAAATATAAAAAACGCGTTCTCCTGACTATTTTTCAAAACGACCTTCTGAAAATAAGAAAAAATTTGTACACAAAACAAGGGAAACATCATTTTGGGTGTTTTTAATGGAAATGGCTGAAGTTCTTCAAAAGGCGGAAAACATACATTAGGTTTAAGTAATGATATAGCTCATCTGGATGGGCATCACATGGTTTAGGTATTTGTCACCGGTTCGATCCACAACCAATTCAAAACATTATTTTTCCTTATTTTGGGTAATATTTCATTTACACCTAAACCTACTAACCCAACACTTCCTCCAGCAGCCCAAAGTACGTCTCTCCTCTTTTCCTTTCTCCTCTCCTCCCTTACCCTTCCCCTTCCTTTTTTCTACTAAACCCACCATCTCAACCCTGTAACTCGCAAGTCTTGTGTGTATAGAAGTATCTGCCACAATTGCCTCGAATTGTTTTGCTGATGAAATAGAGTTCGCACTGCAATACATAGCTAACCAAATGAAAATTTTAGCATTGGCGCAAATCATAGACTGATTAAATGGGCATTACGTTATTCCTGAAGGTAGAAGCAAAGGCGAATCACATTTCATTTTTTGCAATAATATTAATGTTAATATTTTATAAGTAGGACTATATTTGTGTTCATATTGGAGGATAAATATATAGATGTTTAAAAAGACTTCACGGAGAAACTGAATATTATTTTTCAGAAATTTTTTAAAAAATGGAATGAAAAACAGATACACGATTACAAATTATGGAATACTTCCTTAAATACTACGTTTGTCGTTGAATTATTTTGATTGTCATCCTTGTCACAGATCAAAACTTTTAAATCCATGCAATTTGTAACTCTTGGAACAGCAACGTATAGTTGACCATGGCTGAAAACTGGTTTCTTAGGGAAAAAAAGCCAAAATTAGAAAGCGATGGCCTTGACTTTTATTGATTTTCATTGCATATGAGAAAATCAGAGAAAATTATCTTCGATTAAATTTGGAAGGCAGTCTTGGATCAAACGGGGTTAGTGACATTTATTATAAATTACTTTTCATACTTGTAAGTAAAAAAAATATTTAGGTATAAGCACGTAAAGATCAAATAGTCAAAATATTTAGCATTTTAATTTGTGAAATAATTATATATGTTATCGGTTTTTTTTAGAATTTAAAAAAAAAAATGGAATGAAAAACAGATACGCGAGTACAAATTATGGAATACTTCCTTAAATACAACGTTTGTCGTTGAATTACTTTGATTGTCATCCTTGTCGCGAATCAAAATTTTTAAACCCTTACAATTTTGAAACTTTTTGTCAAACAATACACCCATCATTTTTGTTGTCATATTGAAAAATATCCTTTACTGTTAAGACCCCCAACTTAAAGTGATGTGTTGACATCTTACCAAAAATGTACAAAACACAAACACAGGCAAGTAAAAGCCACATTACACACAAATTACAAAAGTAAACAAGGCCCCCAGGGCACATCTTCAAGTTGTAAAAGGGGGAGGTGGAAATTCTCCAGCCTAACTTCCAGCTGTTGTGGCGAGGGTTCGAATTCTGAAATATGGATGAGATCCTTGATAAGTGAAGTCAAAATGCAAGCCTCCCACCTTACGCCCTTGAAGGCATATCCTGCGATTTACCTCTTTCACCAAGGCCCAGGGAAGAATAGGTGTCCCTCCTAAGATGTGGGCTACACCTACAAAAGTAAACAAGATTCCTATGGTTTCACAGGACATACACTATTCTAGGACCCTAGGGTTTCATGAGAATCACGTTCTTAGGTCAAGGGGTGAAAGTAGAATAGGAGTTTGGGTTAAAGTCTAAATAATTAAAAGATAAATAAAGCAACAATATTCAACAAAGAAGTTTATCTAAAGATAAAAAACCTCAATCCTAATGACCACCCCACATGATGACATGCTAATGCAATAAATTTAAAAAAGATTCAGCCAATTTACCACATTGAACCTGTCTGTGGTCCATACAATCGAGAGATGCGAGTTCCTAGAATTTTCTAGTCTCAACTGAGCGCAAAAAATTAGTAATGTGACATGAGGATCTTTGTCGGCTGTCTCGTTAGACAAACACGTTCCTTATCATCCCAGAATTATCTAGCCACAACTGAGTGCAAAAAATGGAGCAGTTCTTGGTTAAATAATAGCTGCAAGGTCGCGACAGGACAATGGGCTTTCCAGAAGGAAGATCATCATCATCATCATCATCATCAATTTCTATCTCAGGCACAATAACAACAGAAATATATTTTTTATATTAGATCAACCCTAAAGTGAAAGTTAAGTATTGGGTATGATTATGCTATGAGATAAATGATTATTTATAAGGTACATCAGAATAAATATTGTAATAGGAAATATTCTGTCATTAATGTAATTTATCATTACTTCTAATTTTATGTATAGTTATTATAGGTAAGGAGAGAGTCTTGGGGCGCAAGAGCAGGGGGATCTTTTGGTTTCCTGTTTCTTGATGATGTAATTTGTATATATGTGGGCATTACGTTTTTGAATGGACAGAAAATGGAGATCAATCTTGGCATGGTATCAGAGCCCCAGTAAGATCGAAGAAGACGTTTTTTTACCAAGAGTTTGGTGCGGCAATTTTTTTCCGACATGGCCGACGATGCAGCTGCCATAACCAAAAGATCCCCCTGTTCTTGCGCCCCAACACTCTCTCATGACCTATAATAACTATACATAAAATTAGAAGTAATGATAAATTACATTAATGACAGAATATTTCCGATTAATCTTGGCATGGAGATCAATCTTGGCATGGTATCAGAGCCCCAGTAAGATCGGAGAAGACGTTTTTTTACCAAGAGTTTGGTGCGGCAATTTTTTTCCGACATGGCCGACGATGCAGCTGCCATAACCAAAAGCTCCAGTGGTGTGAAAAAGATAGATGTTTTTTCACTGGGATCAAATGACAATCCAGGTAATCTCATCACCCCGGTGCAACTGAAAGGGGATAATTATGATGAATGGGCAAGAGCTATTCGTACGGCTTTGAAAGCCAAGAGAAAGTTTGGGTTTCTAGATGGGACGGTCTTGATTCCCACAGATGAAGAGAAACTTGATGATTGGTATACTGTGCATTCCATGTTGGTTGCGTGGTTGATGAACACTATTGATCCTTCACTCCGATCCACTCTCTCGTACTATGAGGATGCGCGAGAACTGTGGAAGGTCTTGAAGGGACGATTTTGCGTAGTGAACGGGACACAGATCTGTCAACTCAAAGCATCTCTCGCCGAGTGCAAGCAAGGGAAGACGGAGACCATTGCTTCATACTTTGGACGACTCAGTAAGATTTTGGATGAATTGGTCAATTATATTACTCTACCAACTTGTACCTGTGCTAGTTGTACGTGCAATCTTGCTGCACAATATGCCAAGTTATTGTAGGAAGAAAGGCTCCTATGGTTTCTCATTGGTCTGGACAGCACCTATATCTCGATCCGCTCCCAACTTTTGACTCAAGACCCGCTGCCTTCGCTAGACAAGGCATACTAGACTTTGATACAAGAGGAGCGCTTGCGTGGTAGCAATTTTCATCCTGCGAAGGACGACCGTGATAGTATCATGGCTTTTAAGCTTCAGACGGATCTTAGAGGTAAATCTCGTTCTGTTGATAATTCTGACAAGTTTTGTGTGCATTGCAACCGTGAAGGCCATGATCAAAGTTCATGTTTTCAACTAAATGGCTTTCCGGATTGGTGGGGGGATCGGCCTCGTGGTGGTCGTGGTCCTGGCCGCGGAGGCAGAGGTGGTGGCCTTAGTGGTGAGGCTGGTGGTCGAAGTGGTAAAGGGGGAGGCAGTAGTGGTGCCCCGTCGGTTCGCGCAAACAAAACCACTTTTGGCTCTTCGGGACAGGCGAGTACTTCTCAGGTATCGCCAAACACTTCAAAGGCAGCAGGATTATCTGGCATTACACCTATCCAATGGCAGACCATTCTTGATCTTATTAATTTCCCAAAGCCCAATGATCGTTTGACGGGTAAGTGTTTATGGATACTCGATACCGGGGCCACTCATCATGTCACTGGTACATTAAAATTGTTAATTGATCTGAAGACAATTAGTCATTGTCCTGTGCAATTACCAGATGGTCGGTCTGCAGTGACCACACATGAGGGAAGTGTGGTGTTATCGGGCAATTTGAGACTTAATAATGTGTTATTTGTTCCTAATTTGGATTGTAATTTGATCTCTGTGACCCAACTCTTAGATGAGCATAAATGTACTATTCAAATCACTGATACTTTGTGTGTTATACAAGACCGAGTGATGAGGAGGTTGATTGGAGTGGGTGAGCGCAAGGATGGGCTTTTCTTTTTCTGTGGTGTTCCACATGCCAAGGTCCTAGTTGTTAATGGTGATGAGTCCACGGAGTTATGGCATAAGCGTCTGGGGCATCCGTCAGAGAAAGTTCTCCGAAAGTTTTCGTTTGTGAGTCAATTTAGTGGTTTGAATAAAAATGGTTGTGATGTATGTTTCCGTGCAAAGCAACATCGAGACAGTTTTCCTATTAGTAGTAGTCGTGCTAGTGGGATTTTTGAACTTATTCATTGTGATTTGTGGGGACCCTATCGGACTCGTTCTTCACGTGGGGCATCTTATTTTTTGACTATTGTGGATGATTTCTCACTAACAGTTTGGGTTTATTTGCTTTATAATAAATTGGAAGTTGGCATCATGTTTCTAAATTTTGTTGCATTGGTTAAAAGGCAATTTA
This sequence comes from Ligustrum vulgare, assembly GCA_963555705.1. Classification (NCBI taxonomy): domain Eukaryota; kingdom Viridiplantae; phylum Streptophyta; class Magnoliopsida; order Lamiales; family Oleaceae; genus Ligustrum; species Ligustrum vulgare. Next base: position 28,148,027 of record OY743186.1, on the reverse strand, counting down.
ATCAGGATATTAAGCGTGTTAGAAGTGATAATGGAACTGAGTTTACATGCTTAACTGACTATTTTGAGAAACATGGCATTATTTTTGAAACTTCCTGTGTTGGGACCCCACAACAAAATGGTCGCGTTGAGCGTAAACATCAACATATTTTAAACGTCGCACGTGCTTTGCGTTTTCAAGGGCATTTGCCTATTCAATTTTGGGGAGAGTGTGTGATGGGGGCATGTTACTTAATAAATCGAACACCTTCTAGAGTTCTTAATTATAAGACACCTTATAAATGTTTGTTTGGTCATGTTCCTAATTTGCAAGCCATACGTGTTTTGGGTTGTTTATGTTACGCTCATAATCCAAAACATCAAGGTGACAAATTTGCTAGTAGAAGTCATAAGTGCATTTTTTTGGGGTACCCATTTTCCAAAAAGGGATGGAAGTTGTATGATTTAGAAACAAGAGAGATCTTTGTTTCTAGGGATGTTAAATTTTTTGAAAATGTGTTTCCATTGTCTGAACATAGAGTGGTACCACTTGATAATGCTTCTAGTCGTAATGTGGGTACTCAATCTTTTTATGAGGAAGATTTTGATGACTTTGTATGTCAAGGGGTGGCTTGTCATGAAATCTTTTCTGCTGCCATTGAGGACACTATGGCACAGGGGGGGAGTAATACAGAGATAGGGGGTAATGTGGAGATAGGGGGTGATGATGGTCAGGGACGAGAAGGGGGTTTAGAGGCGGCCCAAGACTCGGTGGTTGCAGATGCACCTACAGGTGATACTCATGCGGAGACAGTGATAGAACTGGGGTGAGGCAAACGTTCAAAATTACCTAATTCTCGCTACCGTGACTTTGTGACTCATACCATCGTGAAAAAGAAAAGTCCCTCCGCAAACTCATCTTCTTCACCAACTTCCTCAGGTACTCCTTATCCTATTTCACACTTTGTGTCTTGTGATTTATTTTCTGATAACCATAGAAAATATATAGCAGCAGTAACTGCAGGCAATCCTCCTAAAACTTTTAAGGAAGCTGTAAAACATGAAGGTTGGAGAAAGGCTATGGCCGAGGAGATACGGGCTTTGGAAGATCAAGGTACTTGGGTCCTGCAAAAATTACCCCCTGGGAAGAAAGCTCTAGGCAGTAAATGGGTGTATACTGAAAAGTACGATGAACGAGGAAATTTGCAGAGATTGAAAGCTAGGCTTGTCATATTTGGTCATCATCAGGTAGAAGGTATTGACTACAACGAGACTTTTGCTCCAGTTGCAAAAATGGTGACAGTTCGTACTTTTCTTGCAATCGCATCCGTAAAAAAGTGGGAAGTTCATCGGATGGATGTACATAATGCTTTCTTGCATGGTGATTTAGCTGAAGAGGTCTACATGAAAATCCCTCCAGGATTCGAGAAACATCAGTCCAATCTGGTGTGCAGAATGAAGAAGTCCTTATATGGTTTAAAACAAGCGCCTAGGTGTTGGTTTGCCAAACTTGCAACGGCATTGCAGAATTATGGTTTTCACCAATCATATTCAGATTATTCTTTATTCACCATGACAAAGGGCACAATTCAGATTAATGTGCTTGTATATGTGGATGATATGATTATTGCTAGCAATGATACGGTGGCCTTGACAATATTTAAAGACTATCTTGGAAAATGCTTTAAAATGAAAGATCTGAGGGTATTGAAATATTTTCTCGGGCTAGAAGTTGCTCGTAGTTTAGAAGGCATTTTCATTTGTCAGAGAAAATATGCATTAGACATTATTTCTGAGACATGATTACTAGGTGCTAAACCTGCAGAATTCCCTATGGAGCAAAACCATCGTTTGGCATTAGCATCTGGACGATTCCTGGATGATCCGGAGCGATATCGTCGACTAGTTGGGCGGTTAATTTATTTGGGTGTTACGCGACCTGATTTGGCTTACTCAGTTCATATTCTCTCCCAGTTTATGCAACAGCCCCGAGAAGAGCATTGGGATGCGGCATTACGTGTTGTTCGCTATTTGAAAAAGAGTCCTGGCCAAGGGATCTTATTACGTGCTGACAGCAAATTAATCTTGGAAGGATGGTGTGATTCCGATTGGGCAAGTTGTCCATTAACACGGCAATCATTGAGTGGTTGGTTTGTTTTACTTGGTTGTTCTCCTGTTTCCTGGAAAACCAAGAAGCAACCAACTGTCTCACGTTCATCAGCAGAGGCGGAGTATAGATCGATGGCCTCTATTACCTGCGAATTGAAGTGGCTCAAACAGTTGCTTGGGGAGTTGGGCGTACAACATAAGATGGGCATGCGACTCTATTGTGATAGTCAGTCCGCGTTATATATAGCACAAAATCCCGTTTTCCATGAGCGGACAAAACATATTGAGGCAGACTGTCATTTTGTACGAGATGTGATTACAAACGGCTTAATTCTTCCTTCGTATGTGCCTACAAAGCAGCAATTGGCGGACTTTTTACGAAGGCTTTGGGTCGATCATCATTTGAATTTTTGTTGCGCAAGTTGGGTGTTCGAGACCTTCACGCTCCAACTTGAGGGGGGGTAATAGGAAATATTCTGTCATTAATGTAATTTATTATTACTTCTAATTTTATGTATAGTTATTATAGGTAAGGAGAGAGTCTTGGGGCGCAAGAATAGGGGGATCTTTTGGTTTCCTTTTTCTTGATGATGTAATTTGTATATATGTGGGCATTACGTTTTTGAATGGACAGAAAATGGAGATCAATCTTGGCATATTGTTTGGATGAAACATAGTTTGGATAAATGTGAAGATTCTATTTGACTAAAAAATAGTCATAACTGGTGAAGGATTGACTGTTGACGCACTTAATCTAAAGTTTCCGATCAAAGGATTAACTGTTGACGCACTTAATCCAAGTAGTGTACTAATATATTTCAACCTATATATAAGGATGAACACTAAGAATTCAACATAGAAACATTTTTTACAGATGCCATGGGGAAGATAATGGGTGAAGAAAATTCTATCGCGTTGTAGGGACAAATCTAGGATATTTAAGCATCACAAACGGATTGAGGTGAGTACGAACGGTTGCTAAGAGTAAGAGAAAAAAAAAAATTTTACACATAATTATTAAAAAAATGATGAATCCAAAACGAGCAAGCAAGCGATCAACTGCTCTTGCAAGGGTCTGAATCCGTTCATTTCGCGATGTGTGTCAACACCACACACCATATGTATCATACGCCCCCTTGTAGCCCTAGACCCCCCTCTCTTTTTTAAGCACCAGCCTAAACAAAAATGTGTAGAAATCTTTGTGGAAAATCTGTATTAAGACTAGTAAAATGCGTTAAATTCTTAAAATCCGTAAAACCCGTAAAATCTGTATTAATAATATTCTGAATTATTAATCAATCATGCAGGAACTGAATTTATAACATAAAATTTTACACCTGCATACATGACAGCCATCCATTGATTTACCCATCACATCAACTACAAAATCAACAACCCACACATTTTCAGTGCAACTTTCGATATGGAATTTTGATTCCTTCAGCATTTCCGATTATATATTGTATGCCTTGTAGAGATATTTGTATAAAAATTGGCAATTGAAATTTTCCACAAGTTCTTTACGTCGATTTCCAGCACTCTATTTCACCCAGAAACCTTAGTTTTAGTGCTTTTCTCCCTGCCTAACGCCTAAGTTGATTAGATAGGTGATATCGTCATAGTTAACATATGGACTCTTAGCCTCTATTTGGATCCGGAGTTTTTGAACGTTCCCTCAAAATTAATTTTCATCAAAACATTTTTATATGACCCATCATTTTCACACTTTTCAACCTCTTTTTAATCACACATGCTCCTAAAATCCAAATTTTCTCAAAAAATACTTTACACCAAACGGGCTCTTAATATATGCAAATGTTAACCTAGATATGAATTATAGAGGAACGAAGTAATGAATGCTCTAAAAGCATTTTAAGAAATGTGTATAAACAATTTAGCTTAATAGAAATCATGGATAAGCGGATACTATGAGTGGGACATCCAAAATATGTTTTCTAAAAAGTGATTTGACCGACTTTAATTGTTTACACACATGAGTTAGACATGGGCTAAGTAACAGTTAAACTTAAATGTAATATTATATTATTAACATGTTTGTATGTGATTCCACGAGATATATGGTGGTTGCTATGCAAATGTATATGTTATTTTGTAAATGTTATATATATGCTCAAAATCATATTTAGCCTCAAAAGTGGATCGTATATGAAGGACTTGGCTCAGAAGGATTTGAATTAGAATCTGTTTACAAATTTGCCAAAGCAATCGTTTGGTACTAGTACAAATTAGTTTCACACCCGTACTACGCACAAACATATTTTATTAATGAAGAATAAATTACATAGAGCTACAATTGGGAAAAAAAGCAAAAACTAAGAAAATCCAGTACCAATTTAAATAATAACATTGTGTTATCAAGAGTATTACAAATTTTGGAAAACCTCCTTATAGACAACATTCATCGTCACATTTATTGGGTTCCCACCATCATCATTTATCAATATCTTTAGACCAGTACGATTTATAACTCTTGACACTGCTACATACAACTGTCAATGACTGAACACTGATTTTTATAGAAATAATCACATGTGCGAAAGTGATTGACCTTGATTCTTATTAATGGTCATTTCATAGGACACAGTGTGAAACTGTTCATTAAAACAAAAGTTTAATAAAAACTTAGTACAATAAACAAAAATTATAAGATATGAAGATAGGTTTGTATTTGGCAAACAAATATAAACAAAATTCTACCAACCAAAATTACTCTATAAATATGAGAGGTACTCCCTAAAAGATCACCAATATACCAGCTTAATGATATTGATATAGATGACACACCATTAACCAATGATTACCTAGCCCTAGCAACAACGCCGAATAAAACCTGATAATATCAAATAATCAATACAAATGTAGTTAAAACTGGAAAAATTGGACATAACTTACAAAGTAAAAACAATATAAATGGCAACAACTTACATGTGGTGTCCACGGCTTAAACCCTCGCTGATACCACTTATAACCTAAAGATCAGCCAAAATATGTGTGTGTGTGTGTGTGTGTGAGAGAGAGAGAGAGAGAGAGAGAGAGAGAGAGAGAGAGAGAGAGAGAGAGAGAGAGAGAGAGAGAGAGAGAGAGAGAGGCGTCTTTGAGTAGCTAAGCACCGGTTAAGGAAGGAAAAACTCGTATATGATGTAAGAACGAAAATCATACGGCTTTAACCATGTAAAAAGTGAACCACATAAAGCTAACGATACAAAATCTACAGGAGTTCCTGAAAGTTGCACAAAGCAAAATATTGGTTCAAAGTTCATCCATGAACTCCAACTCAAATAATTAACAGCTCATCATATTAGGAACATTAACCCAATCTATAAGAATTGCAAAAATGAAGTAGAAAACAAAACTACCAGAAACTTCTTAAGCAGTGGGACCATTAAGAATGCCGAATGTTGATTTATCCCTATTAACACATCCCGTTAAACCATTAATCACCCAATGGAAGTAAAAAAAAAATCTCAAATTATCAGAATCCCTAAAATGAATATATCAAAAGCCCTACATAGTATATCCTTAATCGTCTAGAATTAGAATCCTAAACTCAAAGTCTGAAATGCTAAAACCGATTTGCTAAATCGAAAAAGATTAAGTAATATTCCAAAAACAAATATCCATGTATACTATTGCAAAAGAGACTAAATAAGGGTTAAAAAAGGCTTCAAGACAAATAATTGAGGGGCACAAAAGTTGACGTTCTAGAGCCCTTCGCGAAAAAGAGCTTTGAAAAATTATGAGAGGCCCGGGGACTCAATACCATCACTATTCGTTACAAAAATTATGTGTTTTAACCCATCATCACCACTGAGCTCGGGCGAATCCCCGCCATTACTGGGAGAAATGGGCTTGGACGAATCGTCCCCTTTTTCATCGGGATTAGACTATTCACTGTCCTCTTTGCCACCGATTTTTCCAGCTTAACACAACATGTTCAAAATTGGAGACTAAAGTGGGTGCCAAGAAATTGTTCTTCACAACTGGCGTGTTCATTTCTCGAGTGGGAAAAAAATTAAAGTGAAAATGGGAAAAGTGGATATCAGTTGATTTTCGTCCCCGCCATTACTAGGTGAAATGGGCTTGGCCGAGTCATCCCCTTTTTCATTGGGATTAGATGATTCACCATCCCCTCTCCCACCGATTTTTCGGCTTAACACAAGCTGTTCAAGATTGGAGATAAGCCAGGGTGGCAAGAAATTGTTCAAAAATGATATTTCTAAAGATTTCATTACAAAATACTATCAAAATAAATCTCAAATATTAAACATGATAACTGATAACCAAAAAAATAGAAAAGGGTAACCCGAGGTCGATGCAGGTGATGATTGAAATGAAGTCTGAAGGGAGGAATCCAGTGTCAGCGGCTTCTCCAATTCTGATCTCGAATGGCCTTTGATTTGGTAGACGACAACGGTTTCTCTGTCACTTGGAAGAGAGGGACGAGATAGACGATGTTTGTGAGTAATTTGGTTATGTTTGAAGGAAGGTGGGAGTGGGCAGTTAGGGGGGAAAATGGATAGTGGGCTTATGCACGTTTTCAGATTCATTTTACACTATAGATTCTTTCAAAATTGGGAATCTAGTCAAAATTGCTAGAATCAAAGTTGTTTTTATTAATATATAGATATAGATATAGATTGTCCAAAAAATTAGACAATTTACGTCAATTTTTAGAATAATCGATGTCGATAAAAACATGGTGGCAATTTTGTAAATATTGGACAACTATATGCGTTGATTTCTAGCATAAGACTGACGCAAATAGTATTTCTCTAGCCAAAGGCGTTAGTTCTACAAAAAGAACCGACAATTATGGTAACGGAAAATGCATCGGTTGTATTAAAAACCGACGCATATGCTACACCTAAACCACCTTCATATTTTTAAAACCTAATTCCAACACAATCCGTCCCTCACGACTCTCCTCTCTGGTTTCGATCTCACCTCCCTCTCTTGATTCTCCTCAGACTTGCCGCCTCTCCCATACTAGTCGACCATTGCGCCACCACACCACCACGGTAAGACCCCTCCCCTTTTCTTTCCCTCCTCCCCGATTGTGCACAAACACGGGGCTACACATACACACGCACGCACACACGAGCTTCAAACACACATGGTCGCACACTCAATCGACCACCCCCACCACACCACCACGGTAAGATCCCTCCCACCTTTCCCTCCTCCTCGACTGCGTACATGCACAGGGCTGCACATACCTGCGCGCGCACACACTTTCAAAAATTCATAAATTAGTTATTTTAATTAAATTTTTTTAGTTAGTTTTTAGGTTAGATTTTTAATTATCAGATTTTGAATCATTGGCTCATAGTTTTGCGAAGATGAGTGACAAAGCTGTAATTAGAACTAGGGATTTTTCTGGCAAGAATCAAGATTATGATTTGGGGATTTTGGGGTATTTTCAAGAATCACGATCTAAGCACAGAAAGAGGTATGGTAACTTTTGCAGGGACAACCCAAAAATGCAAGGCCTGTGAAAAGACTGTGTATTTGGTGGACCAACTTGCTGCTATCAACAAGGTTTATCACAAAGCTTGTTTTAGATGCTACCACTGTAAGGGTACCCCCAAGGTATGATTTTTCACTTATTTGATTTTATCTTGAACTTTACTTGTATATATGGATATTATACACACAACCTGTTATATTTACAAATTATGTTGTTTCTTGAATTGACTGTTCTTGTTTGAAGTTGATGGATTAATCAGTCATGGGTTTGAAGGACTGGAATTGATTGTTATTTGTTGATGTATATGGTTGTTTGATTCTTGATTGTTGGAATTTTGATTTCCGCAGTGTATAAGTTTGGATTTTGGATATTAATTACTCTTTCTGTGCGTAATTAATGCAAGGGTTTCCAATAATTTGATAATAAGTCAATTTCATATGCCGTGGATGACAAAGATAAAGGCATTCGTTTATTAGTATTTAATTTTCCATAAGGGCTGGTACTCGATTTTTAGTATTTGATTTTTCAAACTGGTAAAAACTTTAGCAGTAAAATCTGTTTCAAATTCAAGAAGATGACTATTTTCCAAGGTGTGATGTGTAATTCCAAGAAACAATATTCTTTGTTGTATGGATCTCAAAATTGCTGATGTATGTTTTTGAAGGAGCAAAATAGCTGCTTGAACTTTGAAATGACATACAGAAGGTTTCTTGCTGAGAAATCGTCGATTTGTCTCTTAACAAACACAGTTTTCTGTCACTTTTTTCCTTTATATCCAGTTTTTTGGAGGTCCACTTTCAGTGAATAGCAAACATGCATTACAATATTTTGTAGAAAATAAGGAACCTCACGCGCAGTGTGCTATGTTTCTTGCAATGTATGTGCCTTAAGGTTGGTCTTGAATTTTTATTTTCATCTTCTTTAAAATCATTATCCATGCTTTATGATTCTTATACTACAATTGCACTAAAGTTGTGTTGTTTGTTATAGTAAGCAAATCAATTCTTTCGATTCCAGCATTTTGTTTGGTCTGTCAAGAAAATTTTATGTTTACTTAAAATTTAATTAACCATGCTGATGACTCGTTCATGAAATTTTGTCATCTAGCTATTGAGAAAGAATGATATAACATGTGCATCAGAATTTGTTGAGCAGGACTCGAGTCCTAACCTTGCTGGTGTCATCAAGAGTCCTCTTCAAACACCGGTATTAGGAAAAATGGCAAAGGCCTAAAAGGTTCCAAAGACACCAAAGGCCAGTAAAGCTGAATCTCAAACTGCTGTGGGAAATATTAGTGAGTATTACTGGACACCATAGTTTTCTTGTGATATTTTGACCTCATTCAGAAATTGAATTGCATCTTATTTCTTATTTGCCCTATTTATAATAGGATCTTTACTTTGACAGGATTGACCATATATGCAAAAAAATCCATGCTGCTCCTGGTGGTGGATCTTCCCTGGGATTCCTTTTTGGAGATGGGAGCAACTAATACCTTTCTTCATTGAATTAAAAAGGGAGGTTGAACAATATAAAAAAAAAAACGCGTCGGTTGTAGATAAAAAATCGATGCCTAAATTCAACTTTAGGCATCGATTGTTGTACTACAACTGACGCCTAAAGTCGACTTAGTTATCGTTTTACAATTGATACGTATTGTCCAGACTTTATGCATCATCGCTAAATGCATCGCTTTTACATCCGACGCGTATTGTCCAGAACAATCGACATGAATGAGTCTGTTTGTACTAGTGTGGGCAATTTGACGGTCGAAAGCCTTGATACATAAAATCAAACTCGCAAGCATTTAGGTTGTGCCAAGCGATCAGTACTTGACTTATAACCAAGCAATCACTTGAGCTTAAATTTTAGCTGTTTGACTCATTTTTGGAATCTCTATTATGGTTTTTTTTTTTTTAAATGAAAAGTTAGGAACTTTTCATGAATGGTTGACTTGATTTCATGATACATTGTAGAATTCTGTAAATATGAAATATATTTCCATTTTTCAATAGTTAATCCTTAACTTGTAGTGATTGAACTAAAACCAATTCATCTTTTGTAAATTCAACTCCTCTATTGTTCTTTAAAATTCTTGGAGGGAACACTTGTGCGTGGTGTTTTCCTTCTAAAAGGCTTGATTGATCACCTTAGCCAATTGTCGGTGAGTCCCGTAGGCAATCTCATTACGTGTTTGAGCCTTCATTGATCATTTTTGGTGTTGTTGCAATTGATTGGTAATCTTGATCTTCTACTTGAAATTTCAATTTTCAGACTACACTCGTGAAATATTCCCAACAATCTGAAGCGATAATTCGATCGCATGGAGTTTGAAGATAGTGATAAAGAGTGAAATAGAGTTGGCAACGGGGCGAATTCGGGGCGGATCGGTCCGATCCGTGTCCACCCCGTCGATCAATAGTAGTGATTCGATCCGCCCCGCGATCCACCGTGGTCGGGGCGGATCGGGTGGTGGATCTGCCTACTCGATCTGTCTTGTTTTTTCCTGCTCCTCCTATTTAACAAATGAATATGCACATTCATTCAACAACAATCAAACGACAAAATTGAAGAACCAAATTAACATTGCATATTCGACAATCACAATCAACATCATTCCACAAATTAATCACCTGATGCACCCATAATTCAACAGCACTAAATATGTTTAAATATGACTTGAACAAAAGATAACATATTAAAACACAAACATTTGGTAATAAAAATTACTCATTTCATCCTCTTGTTAGCAGAAAATCAAACATAATTCTTCATGACCAAATAAAACATTAACTATGAATGTTACTAAATTCAAAAGATGAAGGTACAGATTGTGTCAAAATATAAGTCAAGTAAAGTTTCATAATTCACAATATACCAATAGCACAAATTTCTACAAAAACCATCCAACCTAACCAATTCAAGAAAAGTAGAATCAATTATAAACCCAAATAACATTATAACGAGGATGAGGCACAGAGGCAGAGACTGAGAGAGTTACGAGTTACAACAGGCTGCGTTGGCGGGGTCTCTGCGTGAGTGGCGGTACGCGTGCGCCAGTGCAGCAGTGGAATCGGAGATGGCGATTTGGACTTTGGAGAGGAGAGTGGTTACTAGTTTAAAGAGAACTGAGGGCTGAAGCACAGATTATAGCATCAGTAGCGGGTGGCGAGTCTGGCGACTTGCGTTGCGGCTAGGGCTGGACGCTGGAGCGGCAGAGCTAGGAGCTTGGAGCGGCGGCGGAGCCTTGGACTGAATGGAATGAAGATGGACAAATGGGAATGGGAATTGGAATTGGAATTGGGAAATTAGGGCTCTATCCGTCTGAGTGTCGAGTGAGTCGTCTGTGGAGTGTGGTCTGTCAGTATATGTTGTTATATTTTTGATTTTTTTTTTATGAACAGTGTCGGATCGGATCACCCCCGATCCAAATCCGCTCCATAAATTTTCGGATCGGGGGTGATCACATAAATTTCGATCCGTCGATCCACGGATCGAGATTTTTTCGGATCGGATCGGATCGAGTCAACGGATTAACTGGGCAGATCGGGTTTTTTTGCCATCGCTAGAGTGAAACAGTGGAAGATGGAGACACTGAAAAATGGAATTCATCAAGGCAAGGAAATAAATATTTGGTGCATTGATGTACTCTACTTGAAGATTAGAAACATTCATCAATCAAGATAAGTTCATTCAAACTTATATTCTAAATTGATTTTCTTTATAATGAGCATGAAAAATCATAAGAGTAAAATTTGGAATATCATATAAAATATGATTTAATTGATATTCTTATTTTATGTGCATATTACAAAAGTTTTCATGTAGTGAAAAAATTCTTGAAATTAGAGATTTTGTATAAATAAAGATTTTGCATATTAATTTGACTAAATAAAATCAACTGTGAGACATTAACAAAGATATCTAGTGAAGGGTTATGAATATAAAATTAATGTTTGAATATGAATAAAATTAAACATGTATTCATATATTTCTATATAAAATAGTCCAAATTAAATTCATTTGCAAAGTGTGATATAAGCAAACACTTTATTTTATTAATAATGGCAAATACATGTAAATGTAGTATAAATCTTATCTTGTTATGCCAAGTATGTAAATAAGTGATAGTCTATAATGGTGTCAATTTATTATATCATTAGTGGAGGATATTGAAATTTGAGATAATAAGATATATGTCTTATTGTATTAAGTACAAGATAAAAGTAATTGAAGTAGGAATTATTTAAATATTTAACACAAGAATACAGAACTTGTTTTTATTGATAAAATATTATGTGAAGGAACAAGATGTTTCCAATACATAGAAATTTATTTTAGTCAGTTGGTTGAAATTTGAAAATTTGAGCAAATAGAGACATGCAAGTTATTCATAAAGTGCATGATTATTGAGATATGTTTGTTATTTATAAAATGTATGATTTTGTTGAGTTGTATCATTATCTCATTCTCAAACATTGCAAATAACCAGTTGTGATGATTATTAATTTTATATACTTTGAGAAAATATAAAAGATAGATTGAATCTATCAAATGCATTGATATTGATATCAAGTGTTGATATCACAATACAAATTTTTCACTTAAATGAAATTGAGAAGTTTGAATTATATCTCAAGTTGCAAGGGTAAGATTCAAAACAAATCAAAGAATATTTGTTGAATTAGTTGAGGAGACAATTAAATTATTACTTGAACAAAGTTTGTTCATAAATTTGAGTTCCTATTTTCTTTTAATTGAGTGAAAGAATTGCAAAGTCAACTTCTTTATTTGAGTACATAAATTACAACTTAAAAGTCAGTTCTTTCGTTGAGTGAAAGAATTAATGAATTTAAGTATACTCCCATATATAAGTAGTACATTTTAGACCTAGTAGAAGCTTTAAAAAAGTTCTAGAAGTCTATAAAGTCCACAAAATAGACTACAAAACTCTAATGAGAGACTTGGGAAGTGTTGGCAAATAGTTTTAAAGTGATCAAATTTATACTATCGATAGAAGTCTAGACATATACCTTGAATCAAAAAGTGATTCTATAAGTTGTGAGAAGTTAAGTTAAATCTTGACTTAATTCCTTATGAATTAAATCATAAGACATAATTGAATAGGATGTGATGAATTTCATTATAAAAAATCTACCAATGATGGCAATCCTACCTTTCATTACAAAATATGTAATCAACGGGTTCAAAGGGTAACAACAAGATATTCAATAACATGATAACCTCAACAATTTATCAAACTTATATCACATCCTAGATTATAAGCATTGGTTGTAACAGTTGGAGGGTTGAGTTTGAAAACTCTTAATGAAGTTCAGTACGCAGTACAAGTATCTCTAAATGTAACAAAGATATTAGAAGAACTTCACATAGGTGGTGTCGCCTAAATAGAGAGTTGGAGATTCTCTCTTAAAAGTTCAAAGAATAGGATGAGAGCAAGGCCATTAATGCAATAAGCGAGACATGAGGAACTTGAGAAACACTTGATATTTATGTGTGTGATTCACCGGTATATATTGTCATTAACAAATTTTAGGTTCGAAGCTTTCATGCTACCTAGGATTTTGATGATACTTTATGATTGATTACATTATAGTTAGATTCAAATAGAAATATATCTAATCCTTATGCATCAATATAATTTTGAACAAGTGGAGGATTGTTATATATATTTGTTCAAAGTCATAATTGGGCCTCAAAAGTAGATGATATGTGAAGGACTTGGCCCGAAAGGATTTGAATTGGAATTTGTTTACATGCTTGGGCAATTTGAAGGCTTAAAGCCTTGATGCATAAAATCAAACCTGAGAGCATTTTGTTTATGCCAAACAATCACTTGGCATATAACCAAACAATCACTTAGACTTAGTTTTTAGTCGTTAGGCTAATTTTTGGAATCTCAATTTTGGTAGCTTTTCATCAAAAAATAGGATTTTTTTTTTTTTGCATGAATGGTTTGCTTGATCTCGTGATACATTATTAGAAATCTATGAATATGAGATAGATTTCCATTTTCAATAGAGAGAACTCAATCCTTAACCTATAGTGATTGAACTAAAATCAATTCATCTTTTTCAAATTCAAATCCCATGTTGTTTCTTTAAAATTCTTAATGGAAACACTGGTGCTTGGTGTTTCCCTTCTAAAAGACTAAATTAATCTTCTTAGCCAATTGTCCATGAGTTCTATAAGCAACCTCATTAACGAGAGGAGACAATTATAGCTTCTGGACAAGATTATGTGTTTAAGCCTTCATTGATCATTTTTTATTTTCATGCAATTGATTGGTGATCTTGATCTTCTACTTGGAACTTCAATTTTTAGACTCCACTCTCATGAACATTTCCCAACATGAAATATATAAGATATGACGTTGTTATTTAGGGAATTTAATGAAATTTCCCTATGGTTAAATAGGAACCACTAAGAGATTCTTGTTGGTCAGTGCTGCAGTGCAGGAAGTTTTTTGATCGGAATGTGTTCGCGACAATAAATAGGCAAAGGCGGAGAAGGAGATATGGGACTTTGATGGGCAAGAGCTTGACTGCAAGACCCACCCGTCGAGCAGGGACGAAAGTTGGCCACTTTTACATTACTCAACAAAATAACTATAAGTTATTTATACTTCCGCTAGGAGAACCTTTTCTAAGAGAAATGATAGAGCTGGTTAACTACTCTCTTTAAGAGAGAGAGAGAGAAGTCCTATTTCAGTGCATAGGCAATCATAGGCTCTGGGATAGATGACTTTACTTTCTGGTGAGTTCATTGGCGGTGTTGAAAAACGATATGGGCACATAGGTTACTAAAATCGCGTAGTAATCTTTTGAAATATATAAGATATGATGTTATTTAGGGAATTTAATGAAATTTCCCTATAGTTTTACCTTATTTTTATTTGTGCCTCGATAAAAATAAATGTTAGAGCTCCCCAATGATCATTCTGAATAACCAATATGATAGGGTGTTTGAGAGTCCCGCACCGATATTCAACTGGTGTGAGGAGGTTCCCCGATGGCTTGGAACTATGAAACTATATATGACTGTACTGTATATATATGCCAAACCTAATTTGTAATTTATATGTCAGTGGAGTTTCTTGAGTAGCTGAAGCAATTCTAAGATGGGTATACTAGAGCTACGATACATTGTAATGGTATTCAGGCCTGGAAGATGAAAGAAAATAAGATTAAATATTGAGGAAATGATAGAACAACAAACATATAATTATGCATGTCGTTATTTAGCCCCTCTTTGAACCCCAAATTTGTGGGATAAAAAAAATCTTGGAAGGGTGATTTTTTGAAGAATATGTGGTTAAAAGTAGGAGAAATTTTTTAATGTAAGTGTATATGAAAGATTGTTCATACAAAATGAGTTTAAGAAATAAATAATTTTTGAAAAATATAGCTCAAAAAGGGCTTAGCTTTTCAAAATAAAAAGTATTTTACAACATTATTTTCAATCGTCTTCCCTCTCTATTTTGAGTAAAAACGTATATATTGTGTTTAAAATTGTATTACTTTATCAGTTATTAGATTAAACAGTAAAAAAATAAAATAAAGTGTTATATTTATATATATATAAGAAACTAAGAAATTTTGATTTATTGTCCATCATAGACAACATAAGAACTGTCCACCATCAATGGTGGACAGCCAAGTGTTCAGGATGAGTAACAAATTATTCCTTTAAACTAAGATAAGAATATCGAAACCAAACACATACTTTTTGTACAATTTTATAGTAGTATTAAATGGTTTGAAAAACACTTTCACTATGAAATCAGAGTTGTTATGTATAATATTATCTTTTTTGTTTAAAAAAAATGGTGGTGAATTTAATTAAACGTATAGAAACTGGAATATAAAATTTGAATCGCAACATTATTGGTCTTGTGATTTCACAATTATAATAGAGACAGACACAACAGTGATCCGAACGAGTAAAAAGATAGCACGTAGGCTAAATGTAGCTCACAAGTTCTTCTCTCCTAAAGAAAAAGAAGTATGATTATTATATTAAAGCAAGTTGAATCACAAGCCGGTTTAAATTTGCTTGATTTGTATGGAAAATATTTTCTCACTTTATGAGGTAAAATGTTTTCCAGCAAAGTGAGAAAATGTCCAACTTACTTTATTTAATATTTTCTCCTCATTTGACCATTTTTATTTTTGTTAATTGACTTTATTTTTTTCAGAAATTAATATTTTCATCAAATACAAATGTGTTTTAAAAAAATAAATAATTTTTTTTATTAAAATAACTAAATTTTGTTTTATTTGTCATGAAAAATAATGTAATCAAATAACAAAACTTGAAAATTTTTCCACATTTTTCATTTAGAATATTAATACAATCAAACACTTGAAGATTAATATTTTCAATGAAAATAATTTCTAAGCAATTCAATTATTTGAATTCCACCAATTTACTATCTTTTCAATTAAACGGACATATTTATATAGAAAGCATTAGAGAGAGTTAAGGAATCCAAACTCCTCAACATAATCTCTGATCTTAGATTGAGATAAAATCAAAACTAATATAATTCCTAATCTTTATTAGATTGAGATTTTTTTTCAACCAATATGACAGGAATTGATCCACCAGTTTAACTTCAGGGTATGGAAAACACCTTTTTTTTATTTTTTTATGTGCGTGTACAAGTTACAAAAAGGGAGGGTCAGGTCCTGGGTTTGTCGTACGTGTGGTCATATTTACAGCTCAGCTCAGCTTCGCTTAAGCCAACCAAAGTGCTAGTTTTTCTCTTGCTATCTCCCTCTTTCTGCCTTCTCTGAACCACTCTCTCCTCAGATTTAATCATAATTTTAATCATCATGTAAATGATTGCAGATTACAGAATGAAAAACCAGGAGCTTTTCTATTTGAGGGGAATGTTGTTTGGCTCGATGAAACCAATTTCACAACCCCAAATCCTATATTAGATTTGGTACTCAATATTCTTGATTTCAATCCTCTTAGTCAAAAAAAAATTTCGGGCTCCCCCCTCCACCCCCCACAACTTTTAGAGTCCAATTCGGTACAACATGAAATCCTGGATCCGCCACTGTCTTTAGCAATTGTTAGCTTAACTGGATCGAGGTGAGTTTCAACTCCAACCCGCCCCCTCCATGTGAGGGGGTGGTCACCTCGGGGGTAAACCCGGAGGTGATTTTTGTTGGAATTATATATACTCATAGAGTATAATTCACGACATTTAAAAGTAAAATATTAATTGGTTGTATTAATATGATGTTGTGTTTGTCCACGGGTCGATTTGATATTACAAATTGAGTGTTTAAGTTGTTAAACACAGAAAGATTCAATTTGTGATTCGATCTAAAATTAACGTTCACGATCAGTAAATAAATATGGACAATTTATTTTGATAAGATCGTCTCGATTTTATTAAAGTCTGTCTTTGACTTTGGTAATAAAATTGAGAGTACGTTTGGAACGTATTGGACGGGACCACGTGAAATTAATTTGTGACATTGACCACACAAATTTAATTTCACTTGATTATTGTACGTGGGACCTTAATTCTAATAGGATAATGGACTTCGATTACTAACTTGAAGTTCTTTGAGGTATCAATGGGTGAGATCAAATTGCTGATCAATATCTCGGTACTTTGGAAATTAAAGTAAACTAACGAGGAACATATATTCGTATTATGGAATCCGTCACCTTTTAGGTATGATCATAATCTCACTGGTTCTTCTAGTGGACAGTTGAATCTGAGCTCAGTAATTCGACAGTGACTGTTGAATTCTATGATGTGATGGGATCACATCGAACTGTCAGACAGAAGATGAGAGTTGAGAATTTATGAATATTCGAAGAAGGGCATTTTGGTCATTTTAACTTGCTCCGAATATTCGCGTTGATCGACGGGGGTAACATGTAAGAACGATAAGTCAGAGGATATAATTATTGATTAATTGTTTCAGTAATTTCAATTTTACTAAGAGTGCAATCTCGTTCTTTTAGTGTAATAGAACGTGATTAATAAATTAATTTTGACTGATCAAGAGTTGATCGGGTCATAATTAATTTATTGGAGCTTAGTTTAATTGGGTCCGATCAGGTTCCCTCGGTGGCTTCACTATAATGGGTTTATACATGCTTTTTACCTGTATTGGGTTGTGCAGAAATGAGCCTGGGTTATGGTACTAGGCCTGGTAGGGTTTTGGAGTGTAAAGAGGTTACAAATAGTCTCTCAAGACTATTTTTCTTAACCTAATAGGAAAAGTGGCGAGACACACACTAAAGTGTGTAGTGTGTGTTTCCTCTTTACAAAGAAACCCTAATCCTAGTTTAACCTAGATCTTGAAAAAGGTGACCACACACCTGCACAACTGCCATTGGAGAACACCGAGGAAAGCTTGAGGGTTTGAAGCTTTGGTGGAATCAAGCAGCAGTCGATGAAGATTATTGTAAAGCACGCTACAAGGGTAATCTTCTCAAAATCGTTTTATGTGCACAATATTATTTATTCCAAGTTGAATACATAGAACAGAAAATCCTGTAACGGGATGATCTATCACAAGAAATCAATTTTTGTGAGTAGAACAACCCGGGTTCCCAACAATTGGTATCAGAGCGTCAGGTTTTTGATACTGTTTTGTGTATTTAGGAATAAATATTTTTGTCTATGCATGTGTTAGTTGAGCGGTGTTAGGTTTTATGTGATTTGATTGTTATTGGATGAATGATATTTTTTATTGAACAAATTTATGGCCTTAGATTTTTGTCGTCAAATCTTGTATTTGTATTATCGAGTCTTGTAACAAAAGGGGTGGATTACGATTCCATGTTTTCCCTTTTGATTTTTTGATTTTTGCAATAGAATTAGGGTTTGTATTATTTCTATTGTAATTATAAAATTCGAGGACTAGATCTGCAGTTTCGGATTGAGGGATCAATTATGCAGTTTCAATGAAGGACTTCTTTTGCAAAAATCGGAGGACTTCCAAGGCAATTTCGAAAAGTAGACTCAACTTCATCTTCCTCAACAAATAAAGGACTTGGCTTGCAATTTCTGAAAATCCACCATGAACGGCATGCAGGCAGTCGGCGGGACTCGTGGGTGCTACCATTGTGATCGGCAGTCAATGACGGCGCTTTTGGCGCTGCTATCTTGGCTCGATCGCGACGGTAGTGGAACCCACATATGTCGCTGCAAGCGATCCGCAGCACCTGGGTCATGTCGTTGCGACGGGTGGCTGAACATGGTGTCCTTGGCATCGTGATCTCGCGGGGGAAGCGGCACCTGTGGACGCTGCTGCCTGTGCAGCGCTGCGGAAGATCGGCAGCACCAACCGTGGTGCTGCCGCTACTGCCATTGTTGGTGTATTACACCATGTTGGCGGAGGCGGTGGCACCCGGAGGTTGGCACCGTCGTGACATGATTCCAGGCATTTTCCGACGATGGCATTTCGGAAGGCAGCGGCTGAAATCACGGCTGAAATTTTTGAGTTCTCGGTTTGGAGGTTACACAGCAACCTTACAGTGATGGGTGAATTCAGTTGGGCCAATAATTTCAATTGGGTCGGCTGTGAGTTCTTAATGGGCTGGCTGTGACTTCTTCTTGGGCCGGATGGACTGAATTAAAAATTGCAGAATGGACCAGTTTAATTTTGGGCCAGATTATTATTATTTGAAGAGTTCGAGTAATGGGCTGGACACTTGCAATGGAAATTGAAGAATTGGGCCGGGTTGTGGCTCAATGTAATCTTTAATTAATTTGTAATTTTTGTGTCTAGGTTTGGCCATAAATTATGTTCATATTTATTTTATTATCGCATTTATTTTATGCTTTAATTAAATTGTGAATGAATGTCATTAGATAACATGTCATGTAGATCGCATAAACACCGCTCTAGGTACTATACTGTCATGCATTATTTTATATTTTATTTTCTTTTCTTAATGTTAGATTAGAAAATAAATATATTTATTAATAATTAAATTGATTTTAAGAGTTAAAATTGATTGGTAATTATTAAATTAAAACCCAACAGTTCAAAATATTAAGTGAGTGAGGGTGCAAAATATTTTGAACCCACGGCCTCCCCTATTAGCCCATTAGTAAAAATTTGTGTATGCCTCGTGCTAATCTAATTAGTCTCCCTATAGGAGGGCTGCACTGTTTTGGTTACTAGATTGGGCCCAATTAGGTGATAATTTTTTAAGTGTGAATTAATCATGATTACCCTATAGGTGACATAATTAATTTGGTACTTGAAATATTATTAATATAGGGGTTAGACACTTAAATCAATGACATCGTGGGGACTTCCTATAGAATATCCAAACGATGTCAATGATGGCCAAATTTTAACGACTATAAATTAAATATTGCATGAGATGCTAGATATATTTAATTTAGTGGGAGGGTCCCAGCCTAGCCATAAATCACATTTATTTCTCCTATAGAGAAATGTGTTTAAGATTTTGGGGTTTTAGGTTGTCGTCATATTATAGTAGTTTTGGGTCTACTTGTGCATAATTTTTTATTCATGCATCATATATAAAAGTATTCATCATTTATGCAACTCGTGTTTAATACATTTATTTTATTTGAATGTCGTATTTCCACAACTAGTTATATGTTTAGACATCACCAACTAATTTGCGAAAACTGTAACATGTCTCGTTATAATTCTTTTCCACTTATGACATTTGTTCGTGTTAGAAGATCCTTGTTCAAAAATAATTATAAATCTTCCAATGAAAATGGTTTTATTTTGATGAGATGGTTTATTGCATAATTTTGATTCTCACGTCAAGTACTTCGCAATAAAAACATCAAAATAGGATACCATATTTATTTTCTCGATGGAAGGGTATTTATGATAATTTGAACATTTTAATTATACAAAATATGCTATCAAGCTATAATATATCTCTACTTATGAACCGATCACGTTTTTGCAAGAGACCATTTGGTAAAACATGATTGGTCACTTTAACGTGGTGGAGGTTCCATTTGCAAACATTGATTCATGTGACATAATGTTTGAGAAATCTTTTAAGATGACCTCTTGCGGTTTAGTGTGGACTATATTCACCAGGATGAACGTGTCCCTGAAAGGTTCAATGTAAGCTATTCATAGAGAAGAGATTATTTTAAAGCAACAGATAGTATGGTAGGCCCTCTAACCTTTTTGCTTTTGAGCAAAGATAGGACTAATGAGGAAGTAGCCTTTCCTGGAAACTCTATAATGGAGTAAGACTCTATTCATTGTGTTATGGTTAGTAATTGAGTCTATCTTGATTATAGATTCTAGAGTAACTAATCACTATTGCAAGTTGTTGCAATATGGTCCTAGGTGACCAAATGACACAATGAGATAGAGTATAATATAAGGATAAGCACGGGTACGGTAATATGGAAAGAGCCGTAGGGCTTTTATGTTTGCGAAACAATTTAATTGTTATTTTGTCTCTTTATTATTTGAGCGGAATTATTTAGCACTTAATTTCCAGTTATTAGTTGGAATTAAGTTAAATAATGCTCTTATTATTGCGAGACAAATGGTTAACAATCTCAAAGCCTTGTAAATGGTTCTAAGTGTAATATTACTACAAGTGATAAGGGATAGACGACTCCTTGTATTAATGAACTCTTTGATAAGATCTTAAGATAATCATATTTATCTAAATAAGATTGAAAGACTAGTACAGATAGCCTCTAAGAATTTTGGAGGTGGAATCTATGTGGGCTTTTGAATTTTATTTAGAGGGTAAAATGATTAAGATCTTAGGCTTGGTTACACTTATCCAAAACTCGATTTTAATACTAGTAAGGGATGGACCTCAAAAGGATCTGAGGTGGAATCTATACTGTTTTTCTGAATCTTGTTTAGAGGATTATATGACCAAGAGTCCTTATACATTATATGGATTTAAGAGTTTGAGGATTAATACACTTTGATATATGTGGATTCTTTTATACTCAAGCTACGAGAGAGTGTGAGTAATTCATCACTTTTACTGATGATCACTCTAGATTTCGATTCTATCCTTAATATCTCATTGATCCAAAATGTTGAAGAAATTCTAAAATTTTGGACAGAAGTTGAGAAGTAATTAAGAGAATCGAGATACTTCGATTTGATCGAGGTTTGTGTATCTCTCATATGAGTTTAGGAATCATTTATCGAAAAGGAGAACAAAGTAATACCAAATCAATGATGAGTTATCCTCATTACTAGTTTCATTTGGGAATGTACACCGGAGATAGTCAGGTTCCTTCATAGCATAGTACCATTGATTCGTTTCCTGAAATACCCCTAGAGTTGTGGCATGGGTGCAAGCCCAGTCTATACCACATTCAGATTTGGGGACTTTTGGCACACAAGCTGAAAGGAAGGATTGACGAGATGGTGGCAACAATGAAGGTTTGATTATATATAAGGTATACAATGAAACTAGAAATTATTTCTTCTATAGTCCTCTGGTCCAAAAAGTATTTGTTGAGAACAAATGTGACTTTCTTAGAGGATAAGGCATATAGAAGAATACAAATCCACAAGTAAAATTCTATTGGATAAGATGTTAGAACGTGGTTCAAACAACTTGATTCCAGGTTTCCGCATAGAATTAATCTTGATGATTTGGGACTTCCTACGGAACCGATGGTTGCTGATCCTAGTGGGAGAAATAGGCAAGTGGTTCAACCACTATTTTTGCCTGGTGAACCCAATGGACAGGGAAAAACCAAAGGTTGTAGTCGAAGTTGCTCTCACTGTTCTGCCTCTTCTTTATGTTCATAAAGAGGTAGTGAAGAGGTTGATCCCAATTAGGGATATAACCAAGTAGTGGGAGAAGAGGAAGTAACTCTGTTTGGACATAATGGAAATACACTTCCAGCGACTAATTGGAGTGGGAGGGTTGTAAGACCACCTTCTTGACGCTTATTCTACGGAGAGTCTTTTTAGACAGTCTCTATTGAAATAAGAGAAGGACTCCTCATTTAGGGAAGTGGTAGAAGTTATGGAATTGAAATCATGGAAGGTGAACGAGAACTCAGAATTAGATTCCTAGTAATCCAACAAAGTTTGGATATTTGTAGACACACCCAATGGGGTCAAACCTATAGGGTGTGATGATTTTTAAGATGATAAAAGAATGGTAGATGGAAAGGTTGATACCTTTGGTGCAAGGCTTATGATTGTGGGTTTGTGAAACCCTTCTCGCCAATAGTCATGCAACAGTTTACCTGGATCTTTTATCCATTGTCGTTCATTGTCAAAATGAGGTACGACACATGGATGTCAAGATGTTGTTTCTTGAATGCATCTTGAGGAAATCATTTACAAAGTGTAATCTGATGAGTTCATATTAAAAACCATGAAAGTAAAATTCATGACTTACAAGTTTCCAACTTTGGATTTGGGTATTTGTTCAACATATGGAATACAGAATTTGATCGAATGATTGTGATACATGTTCTTGATCAAAATCTTGATATATCTTAAGTATACTCGAGTATACAGAAAGATGAGTCAGTTTTCGCGACTATTTATTTGAATGACACTCTACTAATGTGTGAGAGTATTTTCATTAAATAGTAATTGGCACCAGCAATTAGACATGAAGGACTTGTAGATGACTGTCTATTTTTCTAGACATCCGTACTTTTCGGAGTGGGAGAAAAAAATGGAATAGAATAGTCTCAAGTTTCATGTAATAATAAGATACTATCTACATTTGCAATATTGAAGTCTTGAAAAGGAATAATGTTCTTTGTGGACTTTATCTATCTTATGAGTATTCTCTTAAGACTCATGGTAAGATAGAAAAGGTTCCTTATGCTTCGGCTATAGGAAGCCTTACTTTGCACTAGATAGGTCATATCTTATGTTGGGGATATTGTTGGTGATTATTAGTTTAATCCAGGATCAGATCATTGAATAGAGGTAAAGCACGTACTGAAGCGTTTTTTGGAAAACGAGTAAATATTTGCTTATCTATTTAGTTGGTGATCTGATTGATTAAAACTAATTAAGATCTGATTTGACTAGGATTCTCGAGAGTCGTCAAAATTGGAATATAACTGGGAGATAATGTGGTTAATTGGTTGGGAATAACACAATCTTGGATTGTTTGTTATACAACCGTGACTTACATCGAAAGGAGTTACTATCTTGGTTGAGAACATAATCATTAGTGTAATGATGATGTTGACAAGATGGATGATTCGATGTTTCATATATACTCTAAGGGCAAGTGGGAGATTGTTGGAATTATATATGCCCATAGAGTATAATTCACGACATTTAAAAGTAAAATATTAATTGGTTGTATTAATATGATGTTGTGTTTGTCCACGGGTCGATTTGATATTACAAATTGAGTGTTTAAGTTGTTAAACACAGAAAGATTCAATTTGTGATTCGATCTAAAATTAACGTTCACGATCAGTAAATAAATATGGACAATTTATTTTGATAAGATCGTCTCGATTTTATTAAAGTCTGTCTTTGACTTTGGTAATAAAATTGAGAGTAAGTTTGGAACGTATTGGACGGGACCACGTGAAATTAATTTGCGACATTGACCATACAAATTTAATTTCACTTGATTATTGTACGTGGGACCTTAATCCTAATAGGATAATGGACTTCGATTACTAACTTGAAGTTCTTTGAGGTATCAATGGGTGAGATCAAATTGCTGATCAATATCTCGGTACTTTGGGAATTAAAGTAAACTAACGAGGAACATGTATTCGTATTATGGAATCCGTCACCTTTTAGGTATGATCATAATCTCACTGGTTCTTCTAGTGGACAGTTGAATCTGAGCTCAGTAATTCGACAGTGACTGTTGAATTCTATGATGTGATGGGATCACATCGAACTGTCAGACAGAAGATGAGAGTTGAGAATTTATGAATATTCGAAGAAGGGCATTTTGGTCATTTTAACTTGCTCCGAATATTCGAGTTGATCGACGGGGGTAACATGTAAGAACGATAAGTCAGAGGATATAATTATTGATTAATTGTTTCAGTAATTTCAATTTTACTAAGAGTGCAATCTCGTTCTTTTAGTGGAATAGAACGTGATTAATAAATTAATTTTGACTGATCAAGAGTTGATCGGGTCATAATTAATTTATTGGAACTTAGTTTAATTGGGTCCGATCAGGTTCCCTCGGTGGCTTCACTATAATGGGTTTATACATGCTTTTTACCTGTATTGGGTTGTGCAGAAATGAGCCTGGGTTATGGTACTAGGCCTGGTAGGGTTTTGGAGTGTAAAGAGGTTACAAATAGTCTCCCAAGACTATTTTTCTTAACCTAATAGGAAAAGTGGCGAGACACACACTAAAGTGTGTAGTGTGTGTTTCCTCTTTACAAAGAAACCCTAATCCTAGTTTAACCTAGATCTTGAAAAAGGTGACCACACACATGCACAACTGTCATTGGAGAACACCGAGGAAAGCTTGAGGGTTTGAAGCTTTGGTGGAATCAAGCAGCAGTCGATGAAGATTATTGTAAAGCACGCTACAAGGGTAATCTTCTCAAAATCGTTTTATGTGCACAATATTATTTATTCCAAGTTGAATACATAGAACAGAAAATCCTGTAACGGGATGATCTATCACAAGAAATCAATTTTTGTGAGTAGAACAATCCGGGTTCCCAACAATTTTTGCATTTTTCTTATTATTTTTGTTGTTTCCTAGCTCCACTAACTTGCATTTTTTTCTGATTGAGAAAACATAGGTTCCCAGTTTCTTTTCCTGCCTTATCAGTGGTCATTTATAAGTTGAACCCTAATTTACATTTTTCTTGTTTTATAATATTTATTTACAAGTTTTTTTTTTTTACACGTCTTTCAAGAATTGTTTATTTTAATGTTATAAAATGAATTGCCGATAAAAATGGATTTTGTGGTATAATTGTGTACTCACACTTACTGTGAATTTGTCTTTTTATTTAGAGAAAAGATCAAATTAATTTTCTATTTAAACTGACGATTACTTGCTATATTGCATGTTTATTTCCAATTCTATCATGGATATATTAGCAAACGCTTGGTACGTGGGTCAAGGCCAATGCATAACTCTTCATTTTATAAAAAAAGTGTATTGTCATCTGTATAATATGGTGCAACTTTTAGGTGTTAAATTACACCAAATTTGGTGTAAAAGTTAAAACAAATTTTAGGGGTGAACGTGATCCGATTTAGGTTATTTTTTACATATTTTCAAATCAAGTCATTTTAAGCGGTTTGACATTTTTTCAAACCAAATCATTTCATTAATTTTACAAATCAAACCAAACCATTTTTTGCGGTTTGGTTCCGTTTTAATCCACGATTTTCCTATCGACATAATATAATATATTTTAAATGTCAAATTAATTCGTATTATTTAATATATATAAAGGTAAATTAGAAGTTCTTAAATATTCCTTTAAAAAAAAAAAGTTAAAATATGTTGACATTATTTGATTCATTCTTTACCTCGTTACTCTTGCACTAGATTGATAATAAAAGTATTATGATGAGTGAATAACTTCAATGAAATGTGGGAACATAATTTTCAGATTGTCAATTGTCGATATGTACCACATCTTTTGAAGATTTGATAGTTCTAGTCAATGATTTAGTTCCTCTTCATTTTCAACAGTTCATTATAATTACAACTTATTGTTGCATTATCTTGTTCAATTTTCTTGCTTAGTACAATTTTTTTACCTCCAGTGAATACATAACCCAAACTGCAAGATAGGAAATTTCTATACCTTTTTTCCTTGAATCGTCATAATGCAATGAAAACTAGAAAAGATATACACGAGAATTTTATTTTCATAGTTAAATTTGACTTTATTTTGTGGAAAATGGTAAATTCAAATTAATAAAATTAATTTTTAATTAAAAAATAAAAGCGGTTTGGTTCGATTTTTTGTAATTTTTGAAAATCAAAATCTAAACCAAACCATTTTAAAAGGTTTGGTTCGGTTTGAGAGAAAAAAAAATCACAGGTGCATGCGATTTCAAATCAACGATTTCAAACTAACGAGTAAGATTCGATTTGCGATTTTTCGATTTTTTTGTGCACCTTATGAAATTTGGTGTAACAATTGGATATGCCCTTAGACCCACACCCACGCAAAAATCCACAAAAAAATTGTAATTTTTGCATTACCACTGCAGCTTGATCTGAAGATTATCAAAGTTTGAGAACCTGGGGAAATGCAAATAGAATGAGCCAGAAATCTAACTAGACAACACCTGAGACCAGTGCTTCAATCAATCAATCAATCTCTCTCTCCTCTCCCCTCCCTTCCCCCCTCTCCCCTTACATGCAGGTATGCATCATCTCTGAACAAATAGCCATATACAAGCAAGTGGAGTTCCAGTTTTGCTGAAAATGGCAAAACTTGATTCACTAGAAAAGAGGCTCGAACTTCCAAACATACCATTTTTATGATACACCATTTTAGATAACTTGTGGTGGAGTACTACTTGCATTATATAATATATGAGAACTGATAAAATGTCTATAGAGAGCTTGTGTTAGATAATGTTCATTTTGAACATGATGTTGACTCGCTTTTTTTTGATATAATAATTGGACATGATACTAACAATTTTCTAGGGGGAAAAAAAAATTTGATGTTTATTAGCATCTAAACCACGTACATACACCCTTTTTATTTTTGGTTTTCTTACATTTTGCTTATTGGTCGTATAGATTAAAATTGAATTATAATCTCAAGTCAAAGCTAACATTTAATTTAACTACATATTTTATGGGATTCATAACTATTTCATCAAATTTTATCAAAATTTAATAAAAATATTATTTTAATCTACACTAATAGAAGCTAGGGAAATTAAAGTCTTCTTTTATAATATAAAATAATACAAATGTTTTTTTTTTTTTTTTAATTTCAAGATAATGCATTATTTTTTATAGCTTTTAATATCCTTTGAATGTTGTATCCATGTGACCATGTCTATTTAAAAAAATAAGGGAAATTTACACGATTAAACTATGGGAAGTTTTGAAAATTATGTATAATTAATTTATTTTGTAAGATTACAAAAACTCCAATTTTGATTATATAAGAATACATTTTTTTTTTAAAGTAACCTAACTTGAAAATTCAAAACTAGAATATAGATTTATTGATATATGTAAAACAAATACAATGCAAGGAGGACTTATTTACCTTACCTCTAACCATTACAAGATGCAATCTAAAAAACAAATTGATATGAAAATGAAGATATAATATAAACTAACAACTTTAAACTGAAAGATGTCCATTTCAATCGAAATCGCTTCGCCACCCTCCAAATCTGTGTTGGTCACCACTGTCTTTTAATATACAAAATCATCTGTGCCGATTCTATTACAAGGGCGCTCAAAGATTTCATGGAGGAAAATTATCCTTTTGGAATTGGAATGGATGAGAAATCGAAAAATCTTGCCTTTTGATATGATATGATCACTATCAACCGTATCGTGTATTTAAGGGAATTGGTTATGAACTACTATCATTCTGATGAGCACCGTACTGTCGGACTGAAGCAATTGTCACGGCGTGTGTTAGATAAAAGTGTGGATGCACCTAGAAGGATTTTGCTTTCTTGAGAGAGCCCAGATGGGAATGAATTGGCTGTAAATATTATTAGAGCACAGGGTGAACTGAACCATGATCTGGACCACAACAGCGGGAAGAGCCCAGCCCATGCAGTCAATGCACATGGCCTGCCCAAGCCTTGCCTAAGCAGCCACAGCTTTCCTTGAGCCATGATTCTTGGTTATTGATGATTTACATTAGGAAGATCACATATTAATCTGTACCTATTTTGTTGTAATCTTTTACACTTTCATGTTTATCTATTGCTGTATATATATATATATAAATATCCGTCAATGTATTGAAAAAAAATCATCGAAAAACATTATTTTCTCATAATTGTCATTTGGTATCAGAGCTTCCAAATCTCCAATGAGAATTCTGATCCTAAAGTCTCAAACCTAAACCAGTCGTCCTCTCTCTTCTCTCCCGTCGTCTCCCTCTTACTAAACACCTATGGCTGATGATGCTGTTGGCTTCAATTGGACCTGCAACGCAACAAATGCATGGGTTAATTCAATTAAAACCAAGAAAAATTACACTAAAATGAAAGAGGAAGAAACTAGGTTAGAAAATTGGATTTTTCCCCTTTTTTGATTTTGGCTCAGAAAATCATTCCAACACCACAAGTGCAACACCACAATTTGGAGAATTGTACAACCACGAAGGAAGTACGGGTAATCACAAACCGAAACCGATCACACAGATAGGCAGCCCACAAAGGTCACGAAGAACACTGAAAATTCACGAAGAAGGCACGAAGGAAGCATATAAGATTTCACACAGAAAAGCACGAAGAATACAGGGCTGGGTTTGGCCTCTTTTATAGATGAAGAGTCAAACAGAATGAAGGAGATCGGGGAGAACGGATGAGGCATATCAACAAAAAGATAAAGATAAATAATAATAACCAACCGAGGATAAATAGATAATGATAAGCTTTGATCGGTTTTATCTCCTTTTTTCCGACATTATCTCCAAAGTCGAGTATCGAGCACCAATCCCAATTGGGTTGACTCCCTCAAGATACCCGACCAAGTGAGCTACAAACAATTGTGTTGTGGACTTAACTGTTCTTCAATATTGGCTTATAAAAGCCTGAAGTTAAAACGGGCCTCGATTTTTTATCATCGCCAAAGGGGTTTAATTTGGTAACACATTTACCTAACAAACCTCCACCTTGTTACCAAACTAACCTGTAAGCTTAACAAGGAAAAAACTTAACAAGAGAAAATAATAGCACAAAAGAAATTTACATACCTGTACCAATATTTAGAAGACTAAGACAGCTTCTAAATTTTACCAAAGGAAGCACCTTAGTGTCCATATCTGCAGGGTTGTATTCTGAAAGAAATTTCTCAAGTTTTACCAGTTCTTGAGAAACCATATCTCTAATAAAATGTAATCTGACATCAATATGTTTAGTACGTTCATGAAAGACAGGATTTTTACACAGATGAATAGCAAATTGACTATCAGAATATACTGTCACATTTCCATCAAGAACACATAGTTCATTTAATAGACCTTTAAACCACAAAGACTCTTTAAAGGCTTTAGTAGCAGCAATATATTCAGATTCAGTAGTGGATAATGCAACAACGTGTTGTAGCTGTGATTTCCAACTAACACATGAATTACACAAAGTAAATACATAGGAAGAAGTTGATTTCCTATTATCTCTATCACCCGCATAATTAGCATCAGTAAATCCTTTCAATTTTAATCCTTCAGTACTAAACTTATATACCAATCCAACATTACAAGTTTCTTTCAAATATCTAAACAACCATTTTAAAGCTTCCCAATGATTGGGACCAGGATTAGACATGTACCTGCTAAGTGTACTAACAGCAAAAGCTAAGTCAGGTCTAGTACACACCATTAAATACATCAGAGATCCAATGGCATTAGAATATGGAATTTTCTTCATATATTCTTCTTCTTCTTCATTAGCAGGTGATTGTTCCTTTGATAGGACAAAATGATTGGCTAAAGGAAAATTAACAGGTTTACAATCAATCATACCAAATTTTCTCAAGATTTTCATAATATACGGAGTCTGATGCAGAAATAGAATTGAATTTGACCTATCTCTTTCAATTTCCATGCCTAAGATTCTTTTAGCATTACCTAGGTCTTTCATGTCAAATTTATTACCCAACGTGGTTTTTATTTCATTCAAGAATTTCAAGTTAGGGCCAACAAGCAACATATCATCAACATATAATAATAAGAACACACAGTTATTATTAGCACTCCCCTGTTGATAATATAAGCAATGATCAAATTCACTCCTTTTAAAACCAATGGTTTGCACAAAAGAATCAAAACGTTTGTACCATTGTCTAGGAGATTGTTTTAAACCATAAAGAGAGCGTTTAAGAAAACACACATTATTAGGTTTTAGTTTATTTTCAAAACCTTTTGGTTGATCCATAAAAATCTCTTCATCAAGTTCACTATGCAAAAAAGCAGTTTTAACATCAAGTTGTTCAAGTTCCCAATTAAAATGTGAAACTAATGCAAGCATAGTCCTAATAGTGGTATACTTAACAACAGGAGAAAAGATTTCATTATAGTCTACCCCTTCCTTTTGTGTGTAACCTTTAGCCACGAGTCTAGCCTTAAACCTTAAAGGCTCTCCCAAAGTATTTCCCTCCTTAATTCTAAAAACCCATTTGCACCCAACAATAGACTTGTTTTTAGGTCTTGGGACTAACTCCCATGTTTGATTTTTATCGAGGGAACTCATCTCTTCATTCATCGCTTTCACCCAATTCTCAGCTTGTTTACTCTCTAAAGCTTCTTCAAAAGTATTTGGCTCCCTATCAACTAATTCTTGATAACTAGCATAAGCTAACTCAAAATCAGACTCTAACCTTTGAGGCACCCTATGTGTTCTCCTAACTCGGTCTCTAGCTAACTGATAATCAGATAAAGGGTTTTGTTGTACTTGATGTTCCTCTACAACCTCATCACTCCCAACATTTTCATCCTGATTGTTTTCTACCTCTAGATTTTGACGCTCCACCTCAATTTGTGTAGTGGGGATTTCAACACTCACAGTCTCTAAATCCTCCTTGGATTCGCCACTAGTGTTTTCTTGCTGTTTTTCTCTCACAGTATCATTCTCTAACTTTAGACACGGCATTTCAGTTTCATTAAATGTAACATCACGACTTATGATGATTTTAACTCCAGTTTGACTTCTATCCCAAAGCCTATATCCCTTAACTCCTTCAGGATACCCTAAGAAAACACATTTCCTAGCTCTAGGTTCTAGTTTCCCCTCATTTTGATGAGAGAAAGCAGCACAACCAAACGTTCTCAACAAAGTATAGTCAGCACATTTACCATACCATTTTTCATGCGGAGTATCACCATTTAATGCACTAGAAGGTGTCAAATTAATCAGATAACATGCAGTAACAACAGCTTCACCCCAAAAATATTTAGGAATACCAGAACTCAACATCATACATCTAACTTTATCAAGTATAGTACGATTCATACGTTTAGCAACCTCATTTTGTTGAGGCGTATATGGAACAGTTTTATGTCTAGTAATTCCACTTTCCTTACACATATCATCAAAATCATTATTACAAAATTCAAGGCCATTATCAGTTATTAGATATTTTATCTTCTTGCCAGTTTGGTTTTCAACTTGCAATTTCCAAATTTTAAATTTCTTAAAGGTCTCAGTTTTATCTTTCAACAGATAAACCCACACTTTTCGAGAAAAATCATCAATTATGGATAAAAAATATCTATTACCACCCATCGTAGGATGAGTGGCTGGCCCCCACAAATCAGAATGAATATATTCTAAAACTCTTGTAGTTTTATGCACAACAGATGAGAAAGATAACTTATGATGTTTACCAAGCACACAGTGATCACAGAATGGCATGTCAGATACACAATCTTTTCCAAACACACCTTTTTCATTAAGCAATTTAAGTCCTTTAATGCTTACATGTGCTAATCTATTGTGCCACTTGCGTGTTTCATCAGTGTTAGCAGAATTAATAGAGGAATTAATCACTTCAGCAATTGTCACATAAATACCATTTCTTCTGATACCTTTACATGTGACCATGACACCCTTAGTCATTTTTAACATGCTGTTTCCAATTTTACCAGGAAAACCATCTGATTCTAAAGCTCCTACTGAAATAAGATTTCTAGCCATTTCAGGAATATATCTGACTCCACATAATTTGAGCACATAGTCAGTATCAAATTTTAAAGTGATATCACCAATCCCAGCAATTTTATAAGCATGGTTATTACAGAGAATAGCATGACCACTTTCAGATTCTTGCGTATTTTCAAACCAATTCTTATGAGATGAAACATGAAAAGATGCACCAGAATCAAGTATCCATTCATGCAAATGTGATTTCACAGTCATATTCACTTCAGTAGGTTCAGAATTCAATAACACATAGACTTCACAAAGTTTATTGTCAGGTGAAGTAACAACATTTGCCTCATCACGTTTTTCTCTTTGCTTATTTTTCTCAATATAACAATCTTTAATAAAATGTCCAAGTTTACCACACCCATAGCATTTTCTACCTTTTGTTTTACCTTTTGACCTGGACCGACTTCTACCTTTCTTTTTACTACTAGATGCATGTCCACTTTGGTTATCATATGTCCTAGATTGAGACCTACCTCTCATCATATGGACCTCACCACTTTTTCTTTCAATTTTCTCAGCCTTTAACTCCAATTCTTTACTCCTTAACGACTCGATGACAATTTCAGTAGTTAAAGTCTCTCTCCCGTATTTAATGGCACTTTTAACCTCTTTATAAATATCAGGAACAACATTTAACAAAATAACAGCTTTATATTCTTCGGGAACTTTTTCACCACAATTAGTGATATCTTGCACAAGTTTATTGAAGACATCTAAACTGTCATCTAAGTCTTTGGAAGGATCAATTTTAAAACTGAAAAAACTTTCAAGCAGAAAAAGTTTATTAGGAGTAGACTTTAACACATAAAGTTCCTCCAATTTATCCCAAAGTTCTTTAGTGGAGTCTAATTTACCAACTTTTCGTAAAACAGCATCAGACAAATGTAAAATTATAGAAGTCCTTTCTCTCTTCCTCAGTCAAATTTAAAGAAAAAGTGTTATCAATAGCCTTTGAAACTTTTTGTTGAACAAGAATACCTTTCATCTTTTGTTGCCAGATTGAAAAATCCCCCTTACCGTTAAAGACCCCCATCTCAAAATGATGCGCAGACATTTTACCAAAAAAATGCACAGAACACAAATTCAAGATTGTAAAGACCAAAGGACACACAGATTACAGAAAGTAACCAAGAACAATATTCCTATGGTTTCACAAATATACGCTATTCTAGAACCCCAGGATTCCGTGAGAATCAAGTTCTCAGGTCAAGGGAAGAAACTAGAATAGGAGTCTGGGACAAAGTCTAGGTAAATAAGAGATAACTAAAAGCAACGGATTTCAACAATCAAAGAATATGATAATAATCTCACACAGAAATTTAAAGAACTCAGATAATGCACGTAGTCCTAGGTTCTAAGCAATGTGTGACGGACCTGCCGTCCGGCACCCGAGATGCTCGCAAGCATACGGGTCAGCCTTCCCCAACACACGGGCCAGCAAGCTACGATGCATGTATAGCAGAACTTTAGGAAGGGGCTTATTGATATTACCTGCAATTGCATAGGCCATGTTAGTGCACATCCCGAATAATCCGACAATGTATGATCCTTGCCGTGCCACATGAGTAGGGGAAAAACCAGGCCGTGACAAATGGCTACCAAGCAATGGTAGCCCCCAATCCTATTGACCACCCCACACGATGGTCTGCTAGTGCGGAAAAAATTAAATGAGTTCCAGCCAATTTACCAGAGCGGACTATCTGTGTCCGTATATCGAGAGATGCGAGTCCATAGAATTATTTTTTCAAACCCTAGGGTTCTGGAAGCTTTTTAATCCCAACTCGACTTTAACACCACCAAGACAGTTCTGGCCAAATTTAACTGCTGAAACAGAAAAACACAAAACTAACAACACACAGTTGTTAGAAATAATAAAATAAAGTTTCTGGGAAAAAAAAATTTCGCCGGAAAATCACGCGCCACACACCCGAAACCGCCTCGACCTGCTGAGTAAGGAGGTGGTCTCCGTTTCACAACCCGACCACAAGTTTGGCTAGAATAGTGAATTTTCAGTTCGAAATTTTCGAACTTAATCTCCTCTTTTCTTCCAAGTTTTGATTTTCTGGACCAAAAACCTTCACCAATAGCTCTGATACCAGTTGTTGGCTTCAATTGGACCTGCAATGCAACAAATGCATGGGTTAATTCAATTAAAACCAAGAAAAATTACACTAAAATGAAAGAGGAAGAAACTAGGTTAGAAAATTGGATTTTTCCCCTTTTTTGATTTTGGCTCAGAAAATCATTCCAACACCACAAGTTGGAGAATTGTACAACCAAGAAGGAAGTACAGGTAATCACAAACCGAAACCGATCACACAGATAGGCAGCCCACAAAGGTCACGAAGAACACTGAAAATTCACGAAGAATGCACGAAGGAAGCATATAAGATTTCACACAGAAAAGCACGAAGAATACATGGCTGGGTTCGGCCTCTTTTATAGATGAAGAGTCAAACAGAATGGAGGAGATCAGGGAGAACGGATGAGGCATATCAACAAAGAGATAAAGATAAATAATAATAACCAACCGAGGATAAATAGATAATGATAAGCTTTGATCGGTTTTATCTCCTTTTTTCCGACATTATCTCCAAAGTCGAGTATCGAGCACCAATCCCAATTGGGTTGACTCCCTCAAGATACCCGACCAAGTGAGCTACAAACAATTGTGGTGTGGACTTAACTGTTCTTCAATATTGGCTTATAAAAGCCTGAAGTTAAAACGGGCCTCGATTTTTCATCATCGCCAAAGGGGTTTAATTTCGTAACACATTTACCTAACATATGCTATCCCTCCTCAACACACAATTGATGGATCGTCCCAAACCCAAGATGCTATCATCAATCCGCCACCTCCCCTGCTCCTGCAAATATTAATCACATTAATACCGCCACTCAAATCACCTTAAATCTCACGTCTTCCAACTACTCCTCTTGGAAAGCCCAATTCTCCTTTCTTCTTCTTGACACATTTATTTGTCCACCTACAACAGTTACCACAACAGGAGTCACCTCATCCAATCCGGCCGCGTTAATTTGGAAAAGACAAGATCAACTCATCTTACACTCTATCTTGGCATCTTTATCGGAGCACATTATTCCGTTGGTGTCTTCCTCAACAAGTGCTTCTGCCTGGTTCAAACTTCATCAGTATTTTGCAAAACGCTCCAAATCATGCATTATTCACCTAAAGGATAAACTAACTCAGATTCAGCAAACTTGGTGCCCCTCCATCAGTCCATTTGACGATGATCTTCTCATCTACTATACTCATGGTCTCGGCCCTGCATACAAATAACTCATCGCTGCCCTCCTCACTAAGGAAGATACAGTTCCCTTTGAAGATTTGTTTGAAAAACTTGTGGATCATGAAACTTATCTTCAAGACATCGATGCCGTGACCTCCTCTCCATCCGCTGAACTTCACGCCACTCATCTCCGTCCATCCAGAAACTCACGGTCACAACCATCGCCACAACTCAGGGCACTCAAGGCAGCCCCTTTATCTGCAACCAGCTGTCGCAGACTGCCTCTATTGGCGGACGTGGGCTGCTGCCTACTCCCGGCTAGCAGCCCCATCTCCCCCTTTCTATCTCTAATAGCACTGGTCCCATTTATTGTTGCTACTGCAATCGGCGTGGGCACTCTGCACAGGGTTTTGGGATCTCTTCTATTCCCCTAAACAATTGGATCATGGATTCGAGAGCATCACATCACATCACCTCAGACTTGTCTAACCTATCTTTCTCTCAACAATATGAAGGACCTGAAGATATTCTACTAGGTGATGGCTCCCAACACTTCATTTCTAACAAAGCTACTTTATCTCTTTCTCCAGCTATCTCCCTACATAATGTTCTTTGTGTGCCTTCCTTGAAACGAAATATTCTTTTCGTCTCCAAATTCACTAACTCTCTACAAACATTGATTGAATTCTTTCCCTCTCATTTTGTTGTCAAGGATCTTTGAACGGGAGCACCACTCGTCCAAGGTCAAAATCACAATGATATCTATGAGTAGCCTACCTCCAACTCACTCGGTCCAACCATCTATCACTCCTCAGCATCTCCAATTCTCACCTGGCACTGCAGATTGGGATATCTCGTAACAAAAAATCATCTAGCACTTTCTTCGTTTAGGTGTTCTTCCCCAGTCTTTTAAAGCTTCTTCAAATTTTCATTGTCATCATGTTAGTCAATTAAGAGTCATAAACCACCTTTTAGTACCTCTAGTCTAGTTAGTAAATGCCATCTTGATGTTATTTATACAGACGTCTGGGTCTGAGTCCTATAACCTCAAGGATCTATTCAAATATTACATCATTTTTATTGATCATTTCTCAAAATATTTGTGGTTTTATCCTTCGCGGCTTAAATCTGATGTTCACAACATTTTCCCAATATTTAAAAATAAAGTTGAAAAACTCTTTAACAGATGTCTGGGTCTGAGTCCTATAACCTCAAAGGATCTATTCAAATATTACATCATTTTTATTGATCATTTCTCAAAATATTTGTGGTTTTATCCTTCGCGGCTTAAATCTGATGTTCACAACATTTTTCCAATATTTAAAAATAAAGTTGAAACACTCTTTAACAAAAAAATCCGCACCCTATACTCGTACGGTGGGGGCGAGTTTAGAGCCTTAAAAACTATTCCTGAATCTTTCGGCATTGAACATCTTAAAACTCTACCACACACCTGAACACAATGGCGTGTTTGAGCGACGACATAGCCATGTCGTCAAAAATAGGACTCACCCTCCTCCTTCACCATTCTGGGGTGCCGCACACTTACTGGCCATATGCCATTCAAACTGTGGCCTACCTAATTATCTTTCCACTCCCATTCTAAAATTTAAATCCCCCTATGAATGTCACTTTCAGTCCGCCCCATCTGACACTAGTCTTCGCACGTTTGGTTGTCTTTAATACCCTTGGCTCAAACCCTACACTTATCATAAATTTCAATCAAAATCCAAACCTTGTATATTTTTTGGGTATGCCACTACTCATCATGCATACCTATGTCTCGACCCCAAAACTTCCAAAGTCTACATCTCTCGACATGTGAAGTTCTTTGAGCACAATTTTCCCTTCCTCTCCACTATCGTCACCTCACTTCCCAGTCATCCTAATACTCTAGAGAACATAGCAGCGGTGCCCTTTGTTACTCTACATCCTACTTCTCCTCTTCCCATGTCTACGGATGTCCTCCCTTCCTGCCAAGCTTCGGCCGATCCTGCTCCTATGGACGAGCAGCCCCCAAGTTGCGACACCACACCCCCATCCACAGACCAAGTTCCCACTGCCCCAACCATGTCTACCTCTTCTCCCTCTTATTCGCCCTCTTTACTCACTGTCCAACCGCAATCCGTGCCACATCCCTCGCCTCCATGCTCTCCAATGCAATCTCATCCAATGAGAATGCTCAACCAAAACAATATCTTTAAACGGAAACTATATCTTTCTACCACCAAACAACGTGTACCTCAATCCCTTGAACCAACTTGTGCCTCTCAAGCAGTCAAAAGTCCAAAGTGGCACAAAGCCATGATCGAAGAACTCAATGCTCTTTTCCGTAACAACACCTAGTCACTCTTTTCCCCAACTTCTTCCATGAATGTGGTCAGCTACAAATGGGTATTTCACATCAACCGAAATCCTGATGGCATAATCTCCAAGTACAAAGCTCGTCTTGTTGCCAAGGGGTTCCACCAATGCCCCGGCGTTGACTTCGATCATACCTTCAGTCCCGTGGTAAAGTATACCACTATTCGCCTAATCCTTTCTCTTGCACTCTATCAAAAATGGCCAATCAAACAACTTCTCCCATGAATGTGGTCAGCTACAAATGGGTATTTCGCATCAACCGAAATCCTGATGGCATAATCTCCAAGTACAAAGCTCGTCTTGTTGCCAAGGGGTTCCACCAATGCCCCAGCGTTGACTTCGATCATACCTTCAATCCCGTGGTAAAGTATACCACTATTCGCCTAATCCTTTCTCTTGCACTCTATCAAAACTGGCCAATCAAACAACTTGATGTCAATAATGCCTTCTTGCATGTTGCATTGACAGAAGAAGTCTATATGAGCCAACCACCCGACCTTTTTGATCTAAGTTTCCCCTCACATGTATGTCGTCTTCACAAAGCTATCTATGGCCTCAAGAAGGCACCACGTGCTTGGTATGAGACCCTAAAATCCTTCCTCATCTCTTACGGTTTCAATAAGTCCAATAGCGACACCTCACTCTTTCTATACTTCAATAACCATGTCACCATCTACCTACTTGTCTACCTCGATGACATTCTAGTAACTGGAAGTCACAACACTTCTCTTCAAACATTCATCAATGCATTATCTCACCAATTCTCAATTAAGGATCTTGGTGACCTAAACTATATTCTAGGTGTTGAAATCATTCGTACTACTTCTGGCTCCCTTCTCTCTCAACATAAATACATTCGTGACCTTCTTCAGCGGACTGACATGATTGGAGCCAAGGAGTGCTCCACACCTATGAGCTCTTTAGCATCTCTATCTCTTCATGACGGTTCCTCACCCTGTGATCCTACTCTTTTTCGTCAAACTATTGGTGCCCTCCAGTATTTATCCATCACTCGTCTTGATATTTCCTATGCTATCAACAGACTCTCTCAATTCATGCATAAACCCTATGAAACTCACTGGTCTATCGTTAAAAGGGTCCTTCATTATCTAAAATCCACCATCTTCCACGGATTATTTCTCAAAAAATCCAACTCCTTAAATCTTTCAGCGTTCACCGATTCCAACTGGGCTGGCAATCCTAATGATCGCACTTCCACTTCTGCCTACATACTATATCTTGGCGGTAATGCCATTTCTTGGTTCTCAAGAAAACAAAAAAATGTTGCGCGATCATCCATGGTGGTGGAGCACCGTGCTCTTGCCTCCTGTGCTGTCGAAGTTCTTTGGATAAGTAACATTCTCCACGAGCTTCACATAACACTTCCCTCTCTTCCAACCATTTTCTTTGACAATCTCAGTGCAACATATCTGTTAGTTAACCCAGTCTTTCACTCTTGAATGAAACACATTTCCATTGAATACCACTTCATCAAAAGTCATGTCTCCTCCGGATCCTTTAATGTCTCTTACATCTCCACCAAAGACCAACTTGCTAACATTCTAACCAAACCACTTTCAAATGTTTCCTTTTCTCGTCTACGGTCCAAGCTCGGTATCTCCAATGGGAGCTCTGTCTTGCTGGGGCATATTAGAACACATGGTGAACTGAACCATGATCTGGTC
Organism: Ligustrum vulgare; assembly: GCA_963555705.1. Taxonomy (NCBI): domain Eukaryota; kingdom Viridiplantae; phylum Streptophyta; class Magnoliopsida; order Lamiales; family Oleaceae; genus Ligustrum; species Ligustrum vulgare. The sequence goes on along the minus strand of OY743186.1, from coordinate 28,108,304 downwards.
CACAACAGCGGGAAGAGCCGAGCCCATGTAGTCAACGCACATGGCCTGCCCTAGCCTTTCCTAAGAAGCCGCAACCTTCCATGAGCTCCATGATTTTTTGTTATTGATTTACATTAGGAAGATCACATATTTATCTTTACCTATTTTGTTGTAATCTTTTTATCTTTACCTATTTTGTTGTAATCTTTTACACAATCGTGTTTGTCTATTGCTGTATATATATATATATATATATATATATATATATATATATATATATATATATATATCCCTCAATGTAGTGGAAACGAATCAATGAAAAACATTATTTTCTCATAATTGTCATAAATATGGGGTATCCTTTTACACCTGCTCAAAGGAAGGATCTTGAAAGACAAGCCATGATATATAACTTCATGATGGCCTTTCTTCCTGTACCTCCAAATCTTCACTTACGTTCACCACCAAACCCTTCAATCTATATTTTTGCTCTTCGTTTTTCTTCGATGATGTTTTTTGGGTACTCTATTAGATGTGGATTTTAAACATTTGTTTCTTTAAATTGGTGTTTGATGCAGTGACTGATCATCTAGAAAGGTGCAAGTGAACAGATGGCAAGAAATGGAGGTGCTCAAATTGTAGTGTAAAGTTATTTTATTCTTTTTCTGTGTTGTGTGTACTTATTCATTAATAATATAATTGTACCTGTTTAATTATATAAGCTATGAAAATATTAGCATTGAGATTTTAAATATGCGTTGTTATTGAAATAGAGCGGTATCTAAAATTTGTAGTATTTATAGAGGAACTTTAAATATTCATAGATATTTTGTTCTGGTTTTCTTCCAATTTGTGGTTTGCATTAGTTTTATTGTTCTCATTAATACATTATATTATTAGTTCAGGTAATTAATGTGTAATTTTTTTGTTATATAGTGTATATAAGATTATATCATATAATTGTATTAGTTTCAAAATTTTATTCTTTTCGCATGTTTAGTATATTAAGAGTGACATATCAAGAATATTGAGGGGTTTTAATTTAGATATGAATTCCCAATTTTCGCGGTGGTGGTATTGTTGTTCATTTCATATGGGGCTTGAATTTGCTATATGTTCTTGTTTGAACTAAATGCTGACTTAACTTCTTTTTGTTTATATACTTCAAGAGAGAAAAATATAAATTGGTGTTAAAATGAGTATTGATTTTGAAGATTAACACCTTGTACTTCTAAATAACCTATTATTTGATCTTTTATTTTATTTTTAGTTTTTTTATATCAGTAGTAATTTGTGCCTCTTCAACATTTTCCTACTACTTTTAATTTGTAATATGATTTTCCATCCCTTTACTTTACAGGAGGATCCATCATTCCTTAGGCTCGTTCTTATCAATAGTTTATCATCAGTTATGGGTATATGCTGATATTGAAGGCCCAGGTAATAATAATTTTGATGCACAATATATAATTCGTGTTTTTTCCCTCTATTTTTGGAGAAAGAGCTAAGATTTGGTTTTAGAGAGTGAAAGGAAATTCAAGGGAGTAGAGCAATAATCAGAATAAACAGGAATCATATTTGTTTTTATGAAACCCAAGACTTTGGATAAAGGTATCAAACCTTTTATACCATTGTCTTGGGGCTTGTTTGAGTCCATATAAAGATTTTTTCAATAAGCATACATGGTCAGATTTATTTTTCTCAATAAAACCTATTGGTTGATGCATATAAATGGTTTCTTCTAAATCTCCATGTAAAAAGGCAGTTTTAACATCAAGCTGGTCAAGTTCCCAATCAAATTGAGCAGTTAAGGCAAGTAAGATTATAATAGAGGTATATTTTGCAACAGGTGAGAAAACCTCATTATAATCAACTCCTTCCTTTTGAGAAAAACCTTTAGCTACAAGTCTAGCTTTAAATTTTTTTTCAGTTCCATTTTGCCCTATGTCTTTGATTTTATAAATCCATTTACAATCAATAACATTTTTATTCTTAGGTTTTGGAACAAGTAACCAAGTATTGTTCTTATACAGGGATAGCATTTCATCTTCCATAGCATCAATCCAAAGTTTAGAATCAGAACAATTAACAGCTTCATTAAAGGATTCAGGTTCAGCATTCAAACAATTTTAAACAGCACAAAATGTCACAAAATCATCATAATTATATCTAGTAGAAGGAATTCTATTTCTTCTACCTCTATCTCTAACAAGTAAATAATCATGTAAAGGATTTTGTTCCAAATCAAATTCAGGTATATCATTTTGATTTCCAGTTTCAGAATCAGAGTTACCTGCAATGTGCTCATCTGTAACCTGAGGATGCTCCACCTCAATTTGAATATCATTTGGTAAACCAAAATCAGTTTGTACTTCAGAAATAATTTTTCCTTCATCAAATGTATTGGATTTGCTAAGAGGTTTTTGAAGACAAGGCATTATCATTTCATTAAAGATAACATTTCTACTTATTATAACTTTAAATCCTTTTGTATCGAATAACCACAGCCTATAACCTTTAGTTCCTTCACCATAACCTAGAAAAATACATTTTTGAGTTCTGGGCTCAAGTTTTCCTTCACTTTGATGTGCATAAGCTGCACAACCAAAGATCCTTAGGTGAGAATAGTCAGAAGGAAGATTAGACCAGACAGATTCAGGAGTTTTAAACTTTAAAACACTTGAAGGACTTCTATTTATAAGATAGGCAGGAGTTTTTACAGCTTCACCCCCACAAAATTTTTGGAAGTCCAGAGCTGATTAGCATACATCTCACCTTGTTTAAAATAGTTCTGTTCATCCTTTCAGCCACTCCATTTTGTTGAGTGTAGGTAACAGTTTTATATCTGAGTATGCCATAGCTCTTACAAAAGTTATCAAACTCCAGATTACAGAACTCAAGACCATTATCAGTCCTGAGTGCCTTAATCTTTTTGTTTGTTTGATTTTCTATAAAAATTTTCCAAAGCTTAAAATGTTGAAAGGTATCAGACTTAGCCTTTAATAAAATGATCCAAACTTTTCTGGAAAAGTCATCAACAATGGACTGAATCCACTAAGAGTACAAACAGGAGAGAGTCCCCACAAATCTGAATGTAAATAATCAAGAATTGATTCAGTCTTGTAAGTACCCTTCTTAAAAGAGGATTTACTTTGTTTACCCAAGACACATTCTTCACAAAAACCAATGTTTTTGATGAGATCTTTGCCAAATGCTCCTGTATTTTGAAGATGTTGCAGAGATTTTATATTTATATGGCCCAATCTTTTATGCCATAAAATAGCTTTGTCAGAGTCATTGTCAGCATGGGCAGCCAGATTTTTAATAACAGGAGAAGCCTTAAACAAATACAGGCCATGCTGTTTTGGTACTTCAAACAAAATGTTTGAATCTTGCATGATCCTACAGCAGTTCTTAGTAAACAATATATCATAGATTGAATTTAATTCACCAATAGAAATCAAATTCCTCCTAAGATCTGGAATATATCTAACATATTTCAAATTGATCACATTATTATTATTTATTATGAGATCAATATTACCAATGCCTTTAATATCACAAGACATGTTGTTACCAAGATGTACTCTACCTTCATTTTCAGAAGTAAAGTCAGTAAACCAATTCAGATTAGGACACATATGAAAAGAGCAACCAGAATCTAATATCCATTCACAAACAGTATTATCAGAGGTAGTAGCAAACACCAAACCATTTGCTTCAGTATTATTGGTCTTGTTTGTGGCTATCATAGCAGCTATTTTATTACTGGATGCCTCTTTCATATCCTTTATTCTTTTGAAACAATTTTTCATTAGGTGTCCAAGTTTCTTGCAATAAAAACATTCCTTGGTCTTTGATTTAGATTTAACCTTTCCTTTACCCTTCCATTTTGTTTTATCCTTTTCTTTTGACTTAAAAATATCTCCAGTATTATTGTACTTGGTGTATCCTCTTCCTTTGGTAAACAGCCCTACTCCTGACTTAGAATCCCTCATATCTGATTTTATTTCTAATTCTCTAGTTCTAAGGGCACTAATAACATCATCAACAGTAAGACTCTTCCTACCATATTCAAGAGCAGTCCTAAGTTCTTGATACTTATCCCCAAGAGAATTTAGAAGAGCAACAACCTGTTGATCTGCAGAAATGGTTTCATCACAGGATTCTAAGTCTTGTACCAATTTAGTAAATCTATCTATATTCTCTTCTAAACTTAAGGTATTATCAAACCTAAAATTATAAAAGAGTCTCAGCAGATAGCATTTATTGGGCATGGATACATCTAGGTAAAGGTTCTCAAGTTTGGTCCATAATCCACCAGCAGTAGTAGTATCACCTACCTTTCTTATTACACTATCAGATAGATGCAAGAAAATTGAACTCCAAGCAATTTCATCAAGTTCAATTCTTCTAGAAGCACTAATTTCTGCAGCATAAGTATTTGTTATAGCACCTGCACATCTTTGTTGTAAAAGTAAAGCCCTCATTTTACGGCGCCAGAGACCAAAGTCTCCAACCCCAGTCCATTGTTCTACTTCAAATTTTTGTGCAGTAGTCATTTTGTTTAAAAAAGGTTTAAACAAACTTTTGCTGCAGAAAGTGGACCAAAACAGATATAATACAAGATATCACAAAGATTTCAAGAATATTCAAGAAATCAAATATGCACGTATATGCTCAAAACAAAGTAGTAGAATACAGAATTTGAGAATATAGCAAAGTATAGAATCAAAAGAAAAACAGAAATAACAATAGAGGAGAATAAATCACACAGGATTTGTCTAAGGGCTGAAGGGCCTTGTAGTCCCTTATCCCTCAGATTCCCGGGTCCTCGCAGGAGACCCTGGACAAAGGAAATAAGGGGACCCTATTACCTTAACGACGAAGGAAGAAGGAATTTCACACAAAAGAAAAAAAGATTTTACCGTATGTGAAACCCTGGGTTTCACAATTTTACCAAGAATGAATATATGTCGCTCCCAACCAAAAAGGTTTTCAGATCAGTTGAAAAAACCCCAGATCATGAACAGAGAACCACCAACCAGTCTCACGTATCAGTTTGAGGAAGGCTCTGATACCACTTGTAAGATTTGAGTCACCAGAAGTCACCACAAACTAATAACAGAAACAATAATCGCAAGAACACACAGAATTTTACCCAAAGGGTCCGGAGGTTCGGCGACCACTTCCAACGCCTACATCCCCCGTTGAGTCTCCACAAATGTGGATCTGACTCAAGAACTTTATTGATCACGCCAAAAATACAGATTACACAACTCACAAGAAGTTCTTCCTCTTTCAACCCTAAATCACGCTAGACAACAGAATTCCAGAACTGAAAACAATACGTTACAGTACAAATGTCTCTCAATAGAGACTCTGAAAAACAAGCGAGATTATATCAAGAACAAGGGCACCAAACTGGTTAAAGAGAAGAAACAAAAATGAAGACCCAGGCTTCGTATAAGAGAGTGCAGAGAGAAGAGGCAAAGAGGCGTATCAGGGAAGAAGATCAGAATGAAACCCTAAGCCGGTTACAAGCCTTTTATAAGGCTCGTGAAACTGATCCGTTCAGATCGTGCCAGGTGGACAGTACAGATCAAATTAGATGTTATAAAAAATTTGAAAACACGCTTTTGATATCTGATAAATTGACACACGACTTCACAAGAAGAATTATCAGCAAAATATTGACAACAATGGCAATAACACTGAAAGTCGGAAACTTTTCAAAATACAACAAAGGCCAACAAAATATGGACAAATTATCTCATTTGCCTTCTTCGAAACTCCCAACACTTGTTCCAATGTATAATAATTATTCCACATGTTTTTAAATTTTAATTATCCTAAAAAAAGTGCTTTCCTTGATCATCAAATAAGTTAAAATTCAGCCTTGTGTATTTCTGATTTTAGAAAGATAATATCCTAGTTGTTTTCATTGTTCTAATGAACTCAGAAACAGGGACTTAATAGTTCAAATTCTGATTCATCGTGTAGAGGCGTATGGACGAAATCTAATCAGTGAGAGTGAGAGCAGTGAATTGTAATATATTTCGCTATGAATCGAGTGACGAATAAAAGATATTGGTTCAGGTAGAGTGGACTTTGACATTTGACCGTTGACCAACCAACGATCATGAACGGAGAACAGTCCCACTAAAAAAATATTAAATTTTTTTCGAACAACATATAAATAATATAAAACGTAATTGTTATTTAATACAGAAATATAGACCAAAACTAACAAAAATAGTAGGAAAAATACATGATATAATCTTATTTTGTTGTAGTAAGCTCGGACAATTGCATTCTCCGAGACCTCATACTTTGAAAGCCCTGCAAAATTGTCTCATTTTCAACTTGTTTAAAAATCTTGCACTCCGTGTAAATTACTAAAGTGTCATTCAACCAATCACAATTAATGATATATAATTCACAAATTTACAATTTCTAAGCTAAATAATTGAAAATTCCCAAAATACACAATCTGAAAATTGGAAATAAACGAAAAAAATCTATCTGTGAACAACTAGAACATTTGTACTACACCAAATACTCACAAATATAAAGGGAAAATATTGGGGCTCACAAGTAACTAGTAGAAATTAAAGCAAAATCAAGTTTTTAAAAAATAATAAAAATTAAAAAATAAAATAAAATAAAAATTCAATCTGAAAATTCAATCGAATCCAGCACAAGCTGCAGAATCGAATCCAGCACAAGCTGCAGAACGGGCTGGCCACTAGCTGAATCCGTCCATTAATGAATCTTACGTGTAAAAACATGCATTGAGGTACTTTCCCAGATTAAGCTACTTGATATTGGCTTCATTATCAGAGTTAGTTTTCTTTTGGATAGATAGTTGTACATATACTGAAGCAACAATGAAGTTTCTTCAAGTACCTTCATTTAAGTTCTCTCTCATCATGTCTCTCTCTCTCTCTATCTTATTTTTTTTTTCCTTAATTTCTCACAATGTACAATATCTAGATATATTTTACTGAAGCTACGTCTGGCAAAGCAACTGATCCTCTAAAGGGATTTTCTTGAAGATACATATATATATTAGATAGTATAGATTTTTAGTATTTTTGATATGGCAATTGTCTGAATTTTTTACTGAGTTGTTTGTTCTGTGCGAAACACTGGATTTTCAGTTTAGTACATTCAAATTTTGTGTTTGTGGTTTTGACATGAACATGGGAAAAATGGTTTTTCGATTAGGAATAGAATCCAAAAAAATATAGAACCCTATTTGCTATTTGGAAAGGGATTTCACATACAATGTCTCTATTTCTTTTCAATTTGGGCTGTATTTCGTATCACATATCGGGCATACTCTTAAGAGTTTGAAATGATTTTATACCTTTGCCGCAGGTGCTAACATTAGACTTAACGACTTCTTCCTCCTCTGGCTACATATGGAACAAAACTTTTATGGTCCTTTGCTTGATTTGATAACAGTTTTAATTTTCCGTTTGCTTACTCAATGTATAAAATTTACAGTTGCACTACTTTCTTATTTAAGTGAAGTGGCACATGTGATTCTTAGCATATGTTGTTCCTCAAAGCTTTTTGGCATTCGGTGACACTCTTGAACTACACAGGAAGTTCTTGGAGCTTTTGTTGGAAAATATATTTTGACAATTGATTTTCACTCGTGCGAATGTGAAATTGATCCCACATTAATTGAAAATTGGGATTTGAAGATGAGCCTTAAAAGGGATTACAATCCCACATTTGTTAGAAATGAAAAAGTGGGAATAAGTAGAGGCTATAAATAATAGTTCCATCCCACATTGGAAAATGGAAAAATGTGAAAATGTTGGGAATTCTTAAATAGTTATCCCACATAGGATAGAAATGAGTTTGTGAACCAATTTATATATGGTTAACAATTTGTAAGGTGTAACCATTTGTTGCATAGAGACTCATCCATGGCCTACGCGCCCGCAGGGGGGTGCAAATCTTGAACCAACTTGGCCTTCGAGCCTTGAACTTGTGTGCGGGTCCGACCTGCGTACACGAATGTCGGACCGAACGAGTCAAAAATTGGCCACAAAGTGCAAGCCACGTTTGGAGTAAGTGCAAAATTCAAATGCAGTTGTAACTCCAAAACGTCTGGAGTAAATACAGAATTCAACTGCAGTACTAAATACAAAGGCTCCTCCCTGCCCATATAAACAGCAACAATTCCTTCAGTCTAGACAACACAACAACCACGAAAATCTCCCTGCATCCTACTTTCTGCCTTCTTCCAGTCACTTGGTGATTCTGTTCAGACACTTTTCTGTTCGACTGCACAGCTGCAGTTCCAGCCGCTGTATCCTGGGAAGCAAACGCTCGAGTTACTTCAGTGTGATGGCGAATATTGCTTTAAGGACACTGTGTTGAACACAGGCCCCGGCTCCAGCGTTCATTTTAATTCCTGCTCCACCACATTTTGTTTAGTGCTTCTTGTAAATTATTTGTTTTAGTTAGTAAACTGTTTCTGCAAATTATTTGTTTTAGTTAGTAAATTGTTTCTGCAAATTATCTTACAGCTTTTTGGTGGTGTTAATAGAATTTTTAAACTTGAAGTGCTTCTGAATGCTGCTCAACATGGTGTGTGTTCTTCTTCAATCTTCATTGTATCTATTAATTCTTTATTTGTTTTTTGCATATCACTCTAAAAAGTTGATAAAGATTATGCTCATTCATATATGTTTTCCAATGAAATTCCAAATACATGGTAATGTTGTTGGAGAGAATTTCAATTCTTGACTGGTTTGCATGGTTGAAGTTTCTTCTATTTGGTAAAATAGTTGGTTGCAAAATTGGTTCCCTGTAAAAAAAAGGTTTAATTACTTTATTGGGTAATCTATTAAAATGATCATGACACAATCACCTCGGGGGTCACCCCCAAGGTGACCGCACCCTCACATAGAGGTCGCGGCCGCGTGAGGCCTAATTTTTTGGAGTGGGCCCCGCACCCTCCATGCGAGGGTGTGGTCACCTCAAGGGTGTCCCTCGAGGTGATTCTATCAGTTTTGCTATTAAAAATGGTATTTTTTAAAAACGAGTTGTGATAAAGAGTTTGACCAACTCTTAAATTTAAGCTGAATCTTCAACTTTCTGACATTATCAAATTTTATTAGGTTCAATACCAAATCTAAAAAGGTAGAGGAGTTAAAGTTACTAATGTAAATGTATGATGTTAATGATTCATTTGTCATATGCATTTAGGGAATGGTGGAATGCTAGACGTTTGGTAATTTCTCCATTAGTTTGTAAGAGATTCAACACAGATTTTGATGAGATCAAGTGGCTATTCAAATCCATGAATATACTTTAGATAAAACTGAGCTTTTAATATACTTTAGATAAAATTGATTTATAAATTGTAATGATTGCATTAAAAAATAGAAACTTATATTTATCTAATTTATGCAATGTCTATTTCATCTTGATATTCATTATTTTAAATATAATTTATCACACATTCTACAAAAATTTTACAAACCACATTATTTGAAATGACGGGTCTCGAACAGGTAACTAATAATAACACGACACATTATTGTTCTCTTGGAATTTATAATTTTGTATTATATTGTGATTGATGTTTTGAAAGAAATTTTGAGAAAATGTTAAATACGAGAGACAAATGCAAAAAATGTGAATACTATGGTTAATAATGAATTATATATTTTTTAATCGTTCTTAATTTTAATAGTTGCGTAAATATTATATGGTATAATATTTTCAGTATGATTTTTTTACTCCAACATTGCATGTTGTCATACCATGATAATTGCTAGATCTACATAATTAATATTTGTGACTATTTGATTTTAAGATAAGTAAAAAAATATAATTTTATTAGTTAAATACAAATATTCGTTGGTTTAAACTAAGCACGCATTTATAATTATAATTATTGTGAGTGATATTTTTGAATGAAAATTGGAAAAACTTAAATACGAGGGGATAATGCAGATCGTGAGAAATATATTGACGTCTTCAACAAAATTAATATTGTACTCATAATATTACATCAAACATAATATACCATTAAATAAACTACTAAGTTTGCATTTTCTTTGAAATTAATAATAGCTCATTAAAATTATTGAAATTAACAGTCATGTATTACTTAAATATATAAATTGACTTATTATTTAAAGAAGTCATTATAATTTCAATTAGTTATATTATTTATTAAATTTTATTAGTTATTGTGATATAATATTATTTTTCATGCATTTTGAATTTGTTTTAATTATATATAAACATTAAAGTTCTACAAATACTTATCAAAATTAATATTTTTGATTAACTTTTGTGAATCACCGGATAAATACTAGTCCCCTCATAAAATGCGAAGTTGAATGCGTATAGTGGAAAGTGCGCCCTTGCTGATTTCAAAGGACATACCGTACAAACTGCAAACTGGATAAATTAGCATTTAATTAATTTATAAAAACCCTAAACTTTAGCTCTACTCAGTACTCAGTCTATTCTTTTAAAGAAAGTGCATACAAAACAAATGTTGATTCAAAATTTATCATGTCCAAAGGGGAAGTTATAATGACTTTAGGGTTGCTTATAACTCTAAAAAATCTATTGTCCCTTTTATCTCCACAAGCTATTTGCAAGTTGCTTGAAGCTGAAATATATTTATATAAATTGAATTTTTAATATAGCCTATCACATACAAGACGGAATCCATTTTTTCATTATAAACTTGCCAAATTCAAAATTTTCATAAATATGTGGCCGCAAAAACTTAAAAATTCAAATATTTTGTCAAATACATTAACGACTCATCTAAAAGCAGGGGTGGAGAGCCACGTGGTACAAAAATTATGGAATAACCTACTTGTACAGATAGGTTGACAGATGCAATGTTACATGTACAAATCATTTGTACAGGTAGCATGGCTTAAAAAATCTATTGAATCGATACTAAATTAAGAATAAACAAATGGACTTGGAGTAATCCTGTGCTTTCCGTCCTTATTTAGAAGTTTAAACTTACAGATTGTTTAGGATGACTTTTGATCAATTTGACCAATTTTTTAAAAGTGATTCCATAAATTAGAATAAATTTAGATGAACCTGATCTAATGCGACTTTCATCAAAAATACTTTCGGAGTTATAGAAGTTAGTTTCTAAAAAAAAGTTAAGATATCATTTTTAGGAATTTCTTCTATCTAAGTTAGGATGTATTTATTTATTTAAATGATACTTCCTTCAACACTAATGGAACACCCCCTTTTCACCGCAAGGGTGCTTATAAATATTGAACAATGAACTCTTCCTTTCTCCTTTCTCATTAACATTCTAAACTCCTCTTCCCATCACAGAAAATCAAAATGGCATTGCTCACAATCTTCTTCCTTCCTCTCTGTTTCATAACCTCATCCCTCCTCGTCCCCTCCGGCGCCCAAAACTCCAACCAAGACTACGTGAATGCCCACAACACACCGCGTGGCCAAGTGGGCGTAGGGGTCGTAACATGGAACGCAACACTCGCGAACTACGCGCTAATCTATGCCAATCAAAGAAAGGGCGACTGCAATCTTGTGCACTCCTATGGTCCTTACGGCGAAAACCTGGCAAAGGGGAGTGCCTCCTCCTTCACAGGCACAGCCGCGGTTAACTTGTGGGCCGCGGAGAAGCAGTACTACGATTATAATTCCAACACATGCGCCACTGGACAGCAGTGTGGGCATTACACGCAGGTTGTCTGGAGGGATTCTGTCCGCGTTGGATGTGCTAGGGTTCTGTGCAATAACGGATGGTATTTTGTTATTTGTAGCTATGATCCTCCTGGTAACTGGGTGGGGGAATGGCCTTACTAGCTCCAACAATTTTTATCTGACTGTTTAAGCTAAACAACTGCATTATATATACTACAGTATGATGAATAAGCTGCTCGGTATGGAGCACAAGTTCTATATATATATAAACATTTCTTACAGGTTAATAATAAAAGAAGAGAGTCATGGCATTGGCCGGTGATACTTGTCCGTGTTCGGGTATGACGTGACACGATAAACGAATGACAATGCCATCTTCAAGTTCGATTGCATCCATTTACAGATGCTGATTGCTGAAAGCTTCTGTTTCATTTAGTGAAAGGAAAAGTAAAGTGTCATATAGTCTACGGTTTTATTTTCTATCTTTAAAAGAAAAGAAAAAGTTAGCCTTTCAAATTGTTATGAAAATAAATTGCAAGGGTCCAATATCGTCAAGTAAGAAGTAAAGTGATTTGAAAGAGTGTGGATATCGTTTTCACGAATACTACGTTATTCAATTATTAGCTTCAATAATCTATACGTACCTAAACTAGATAAAGCAAATTGGATGTTTGCAATGTTTTTAATTACACTATGACATATAAAAATAACTATGAAAAATCAAGTTGTCTATGCGAGGATCAAGATGTATTTTTAATATGAAGATGAAAGTGTTTGAATTCACGATTTAACCATAGCTATTCTATTTAATTTTTCATCCTAAAGTGGTATTTGATTGAATTCACAATTTTATCTAATTAAGTCAACCATTTATCTCTATATTGGGTTATAATAAGCACTAACTAGATATATTCAATAACAAGAATTCATGTAAAGATCGTACAATAACCCCAACTATATGTACATCTCTTCCATTTTATTAAATTGTTGAAATTTATTACGTGGTAAAAATATATAACTCACCTCTCAACACATTACAATCTACAAATCAATGAATTAGTGATTAATGAAGTGTTAGGCGGCTCCTTTGACCAATTTTTTGTTTTTTGTTATTGTCTGAGTAAAATGTGTGGTTGAAAATTGGTGAGAAAAAATGTGTGTGGTTAAAAAGTGATTTGAAAAATTATGTTGTTTATAAATTGATTTATAAATTATAATGATTGTATAAAAGAGCAGTGTGTAAGTAACTCATGCATTAAGAGAATAAATAAATTCATATATAAATTCCAAGGACAAAACTTGAAACTTGAAATTAAATAATCAAATAAGGTCTACATACATCTCTCGTCCCAACAATAGATTTAGTTACAAAGGATTATTGAAAAAAAAAAGGGACATGGTACAAGAAAATGCATAATACCAAAAAAAAATGACAACTTTTGAAAATGTGCTAAAAAATGACTAATTTTGCCCATAAATTGACCAAAATTCCCTCACACCACTAAAAGACAAACGTTGCATTAAGCAAGTGGACTTAAGAATTGATTGATGTAATATTCATGAAATTTCACAACTATCCAATGGAAAAAGGAATTAGTCAATGGATAAAAGTTTTAATATATATATTTTTTTAAATTAATAGAAAAAAAAAAAAAAACTTTATTTATTTTTTCTTCAATTTCATTTGAATACTATCTCTCTTGCACCAAAAGATTTTTCACGCCATCTCCATTAACACTTAAAGAAGATACAATTTGATGTTTGAAATTTCATTTTGAAAGGTAAACATTTTTGTAACATATGAATATGAGCATTAAATATATTGATGTTTTGTTAATGATTCATGTTTTCAACTTATTGAGATCTTGAGACCCATATCTTTGGATTTGAATGACACAATAAATGTCCTCATAAATATCTAAAGATCTTTCTTTGTTGTGATTTTCTTCATGTGTTAAAGTATTTTGGTAGTTGAGCATTGATGGAAGACATTAATTTCTGTTGAAAGCTTTTAGCAAGAACCCTAATTTTGAATTCCAGACGCACAATACTGATTGTCGTTTTCGACGAGTCATCTGTCGTTCCCGACAGTTTTCAAATGTCGAGTTTGACATTTAAACTGTCGGGAATGTCAGTTCAAGATTGATAACATTAACAACTGAATGCGAGGTTGCATACTTTCATTTTGAATTCGAATTTGTGAAATGCATCAATTTTTGACGTACATATACTGTTGTTTCAGGAATGAGTGATAATTTGAAATTCATCGTCTCGTACGGAGGAGAGTTTGTGAACGTAGATGATGAATGGAAGTCGTGTGAGAACAAGACTACGACTATTGTAGTGCCTAGAGATGTCACGGTGGAAGGATTAATTGAACGGTGAAACGTGAAACTCCCAACTACTAGTCTGTATAGTGAGATATTGTTGCAATTCAAGGTGCCTTTACATGAACATACCACCGGCCGAAGGGGGAAAGAGCCTGGAGTTGGTGGGGGAGTTCTTGATAACCTCATTGACCGTTGCGAAGTTAGTGACAACCATAGGTGATATTGAACTTGTTGGAGTAATAGTGTTCTACATAGAAGTTGACCTTTATATAGATTTCAGAATATAGATTTTGATAATTTAATGTTTTCAACCACCTTAAAAGTCAATTAATATAAATCCAACTACCTTAAAGCAAAATGAATGTCATTCTACTAACTCACAGCAAATTTCTTGAAACTAGACTATTAAACTCACACTGCATTCATTGATTGACAATTTAGATGATGTGACATAAGGATTTTGATCAATGACTGTTCTGAATGACCTTTGCAACATTAGATTAAGAAGACTACTTACAGGCTAATTACTTGGAAACAATTATTTTATTGTCCACTTAAGTACATATTCAAACACTACAATCATTGTTGTTGACACCCTAAAAATAATTCCAAGCATTCGAAGAGTATACATGTTTATTTTTAAACATTGCAAATAGAAATGCATTAACTGAGGACAAAATTCAAACTGGTACAGATATATACTTCTACGAAAAAACCTCCAAAGAAATGCACATTCCAATACTACATTTCAACCTGCTCACCGACTTAAAGAATCAAAACTATTCCAACAATATATAGTCAAAATGGGGCACTGTCCAATCTATCGAATACAAGCTTTATGTACTTCAACTGGCTCCTCTGGGATATGTGTGCGTGAATTCTGTCTTACTATGATAGTACGAATGGGAAATTCATCTACGCATTATAAAAAAGGCACATCCTGAGGATAATAGTACACATTTCATTTATCCACATGCAAGGAGATGTAAGCAAGAGTTGGTAAATGGAAATGTATATTGAATGAAACAAATAATCCCATCTGTCGAGAATAACATATGTCATCTGTTGATAATGACAGAATTTTCGCGACAGATGATTATAAACGTCACAATCTAATTAGAATCTCTCACATGCACCCAAGTAGATCTTTCAATTTTTTTTTATAGGGTCATGTGTACTACAGTAGTCCAAATGCACATTAGTTTCAAGAAAATTTCAAATGTTAGTGCGATAGTTATTAATTGATTTGAGACTGAGAACTAAAAATAGGGAAAAGTACTAGTTCATATTTTGAATAAGATGATGAGATGTTTGGGTGAAAATATCAATATTTCACGTGATTTTTATACTGTTGAACAAAAAAAATAAGCATCTGTCGAAAATAACATAAGTCATCTGTCGAGAACGACAGAATTTTCTCGACAGATGCTTCGGTGCAAGTACGTCACCGTCAACTATCGGGAATCTTCATATGTGATTCAGAATTCGGTATCTTGATGAATGGAAAGGAATTGATGCTATCCGTAGTAAAATTATGTCACAAATCAATTCATGCTGGTGATGTTTGAAAAAAAATTGGCAGGAATTAAAAGTTTTTTGGAAATCCTGCAATGAAATATAAATAAATATTCATAGACCTAAATCATTTAAAATGAAGAACATGGTTGATGGCTTGTCCAAATAAAAATACTTCTGACATTTGTGAAGTGTGTGCTACTTGAAACCGTCGAACCCGATACTCATAGACCTAAAATTTATTGACCAAAGACTCATCACTATCATCATATAATAAATCATAGTGTATTTACAATCAACACTCTTCTCCAAAAATTAAATCTTTCTACAAATTTGAGCCTCAAAAAAATAGTTCAATCGAGGAAAAAATATGGGACACTGTAAATCTCGACACGAAACTAACAAATTCTCAACCAACATACAATACAACTTCTTCAAAAATAAAGCAATGGTTTATAGGAAAGAAATAGGGGTTTACCGTTCTTTCGGGGGACATTCGAGATGGTGGTGGGCTTGACAATTGCGATATCCAAATCCTTAACACATTTAGGCCGTGAAATTAAAATCCCATTAAGAATTGCAGGAAATGAAGCCCAGAATCCTTATCAAAAAAATATAAATTTTCCATCTGGGTACACATATTTAAATTTGCAATCAATTTGTTTGAGTCATATACTCACCTTGAATTCACTATTGACCTTGGCTACAATGGTGTTCTTTGAGCGCCCCATAGGCTTTTCTAAAGCTATCCATTTTCAGAGGCATGCAACAATATGTTATTATACCCAATATCCAATAAATTCCGTGCTCATCAAATGAAGCAAGAAATTACAGAATAGTAATTTTTATGGGAAATAAACAAATCCTTAAACAACATACCCTTACCTACTCTTCAGGTTTCTCTTTCCTCATCGCCATCGATGCCGAAATTTATCAAGATTAGTAAAATGTGTCATTTTTGTTGATGCAAAGCTAAAAAGTGTTATGTGGTGCAATTTCCCAAAAAAAAACAATTAAATACTAAACACATCACTGGATTTGGAGTTGGATCTAGAGAATGGGATGATTCTTGAATCAAGATCGTTTTCTTGCCCAAATTTCTCTTCCAAACCCTAGTTCTTGATTTCGTGTTCTTCAATTATTTCAAAGAGTTTTGATCTAATTATCAAGCATGTGGATCTCTTTTCTAATCTAAAACTGATCTTTATATAGTATATATTTAAACAGTAAGAGTTTCAATCTAAGATAGCCTCTGTAAATAATAAACGAAATTAAAAAAAAAAAAAAAAAAGAACTCATAATCTCTGGAACTCATGGTGTGTCAGCGGCATGTAGAGATTTCCAGTGGATGTGGCGTTCAGCCACTGGTTTGCAAACCGTGGCGTCAAACTGTGAGCATGCTTATCTCCCCATTCAACACGATAGGTCAACAATAGCTAGGCTGTTGGTCAACTGTACTAAGAAGTAATCTAATGATACGATCATATTGTAGGTAAATGTCCGAGTTACTACGAGAAACACTATTAAAAAACAGACATTAAAAAGGGAAATTTTTCCAATGGAGGTCTGGGCTACTGGTGTTGTCCATTTTTTCAATAGGAAAAATCGACGTCGAAAATTTCTGATGGCTTTTGATTGCCATTTCAAAAAAAATGCCGACGACTTTTGTTCGTCGTCAAAATTTTCCGACTACTATTGAAGAGCCGTCGAAAATATTAGTTCTATTGTAAAAGATTAAGGTCCCGTTCTCTTTGCTGTTTTAAGCCCGTTTTGAGTTTTCGATTTTTGAAAATATCGAAAACGCGTTCATTTTGTCCATTTTCAGAAACGCGTTATTCAAAACACCAAAAAAAAAAAAAAAAAAAAAAAAAAAAAAAATACACAAAGGAAACTCAAAATGAGTTTATTGCGTTTTGGATATTTTGTGTTAAAAAGTCCAAAAACGACCAAAACGTGCGTTTTGTATTTTTTTTTTAAATTGAGACACTTCCTTCACGTGAAGTTCTTATATTATTTTGCCATTATATATATATATCTATGTTAAGATTTTTTTTCGTAATTTTATTATTATTATTATTATTATTATTATTATTATTATTTTAAATGTGAGAGACTTCATTCACTTGAAGTTCTTATATTATTTTATCATTATATATAGATCCATGTTAAGAATTTATTTTTTTTATTTTTATGTAAATTATTTTTATTTATTTATTTATTTTTATTTTTTTTTGTAAAAGTGAGGCACTTCCTTCACTTGAAGTTCTTATGTTATTTTGCGAGTATATAGATCAATGTTAAGATTTTTTTTTTTTTTGTAATTTATTTTTATTATTATTATTATTATTATGGGTAAATGTGAGACACTTCCTTCACTTGAAGTTCTTATATTATTTTGCCGTTATACATAAATCCATGTTAAGATTTTGATGATATGGGTTAAATTTTTGTTTAGCTGAAATAATATTAATGATGAATTTATTGACATAGAGAACTAACTGATTTATTAACATTAAAATTAATGTAATTCAACAAATCAACCATTTTTTACATGTAAAATATCACAAAATAAATACATTAAAAAATTACAAAGTAAACGCATTTTTCAGTTTTCTATTTTTAAAAACAGTTTTTCAAAATCACAAAGAGAACATGTTTTCAGCAATCCCAAAACAAACAACCAAAATCCAAAATTCAAAATAAAATCCAAAACTCAAAATCCAAAATCGAAATACAAAGAGAACGGCCCCTAATACTCCCTCCGTCTCATAAAGATAGACTCACTTTTATTTTCACACAAATTAAGAAAATATAATTAATATATGTTGGAACTATAAATTTACCTATATTCTACCTAATATACCCTTACATTAAATAATACTTAAGTTATTCATATTTTTTGATAATAATACATATTAAATATGGGTATATTAGAAAATGAAGATATTAATATACTCTCAAAAAGGAAAGTGTCATATTTTTGTGGGACAAATAAAAAAGAAAAACGAGCCTATCTTTGTGAGACGAAGGGAGTAATAGAAAATCAAAACCTAAATAAACGAGTTGATTTTTTTTTTTTTCAATACCAAAATTTTAAAGCGCCAGCCAAATTTTAGGACACCTCATGTATAGAGCGCCAATTTTAGAATTCGTGAAAATTGAAGCGCTAAATTATTTGCTTTGCGTCTCTCCACTGTTTAGTAACTTTGAGAAATTAGTTTTTTAAATCAATTTATAATCTACATAATTTTGAAATCAATTTTTAAACCTATGTCTTTTCTCTCTCCAAATCTGTGAAAAACCCAAAAAATCCTGACCAAACTAATCCGAACTCTCATGAACTCTTCAGATATCTTCACTTATTTTCCTTCTCTCATCTCGAGCGCCTCAAGCTTTCTGATTGGTATTATGAGATCGAGGTCGTACGGTGAAAGCGAGTTCGAAAAGGTCCGTCGTTTCTCTCTTTTTATAGGTTTATAGATTATAGAAGATGGAAAATTTTAGATTATCTCCTGTTTGTTAATTTTCTGATTATAAGAGGAGTTATAAACGAAATAAGACAACGATTTTAGCACTAGTAGGACTAGGTTTAGCGAGTTTCTTCTTTTTTAGCTGATTTTGTTTCTGATTGTTGATTTGGGGTGGAATGCGAAAATTGAAGGGCCAAGTGCAATACCTCATAAAATGGTGAGTATTAAGGGGAGATTTGTTGAAATGGCTTTCCCAAAGATATAGTTTTTCAAAATGCCCTTTTTATGCAAAATATCTTTATTATCCTTAATGAATTAAATTATTTTCTTTGCAAGATATATACCTGAATTAGTCAGGTTGATTTAATTCAATACTTTTTGTTATATTCATATTTTTTAATCTTTTAAGTTATTCTAAAAATGCTCTATATTGTGATAATTTCTCAAAAGATTTAGGATGTTCTTTCTTAGTTATATATCCTAATGTTATTCCATCTGAAACTTCATCTTCTATATCTTTGTATTCTTCTATAATTTTATGGACCGTATTTATATTTTTTGCTGTTTCAACAGAATTAAATTCTATTCTATTTAAGATAGTATAGCCAATATCTTAATATATTTCTTTTAATTTAGATTGTCCAACAGAATGTATATTTTTAGATTTTTCAGAAATAGCTAATAAAAATGAAATTTCTTTATTTTCTAAATATAATTTATGATCATAGTTATTAGATGTTGATGTTTGTGAAGTATTCATAGATTATTGGGTTGGTAAATTATTATACAAAATTTTCTAGTATAAGTCAATTCTTTGATTTAGTAAAATATAATAATCTGCAATATATTGTTCGTATTTTTCTAAAAGTTTATTATATTCTTCAGAAGATATATTTTAATTTTCCATTTGATGTTTAATATCTTCCATTTTATCTTTTAATTTTTCTAAAAGATTATCTAGTCCTTATATTGTATATCCTGACATTTTAGGTTTGGACTATATTTGTTACTATTTTATTTTCTAAATCTATTTTAAGTTGTAATATATCAGAATAATCTATAATGTATTGATCATGATTTTCTAAAAGTATATAATATTGTCATGATTCATCCATATCTATTAATTGAAATATAATATTATCTATTTTTTCCATTATCCTATCTAACAAATTGTCTAATCCTTCAATAGTATATCCAGGCATTATAAACACAAAGATAAATAATTTATAAAGTTTCAAGTAATTTTTCAAACTCTATCAGTGTTTGAGAATTGATAATATTTATATCAGTCATAATATCTATGCTTGGTTCAAATGGTATATTATATTTCGAAATATTTTTCTTTCTCTTTTCTAATTTATCAATTATATCTTGAATATCTTGTATCATTATAGATCTTACAGTACCTTTAGCAAAGTTTTTTATCAAATTTTCTTTAAAATTTTTTAATATCTCTTGTGATGCGTAGAGTTGTTCTTGGTATCCTATTTTATCAATTTCATTCTCATATTCAATACTTTTTTTTACTTTTGATATTCTTTTTAACTTTATATGGACTTCTCTTAGTTTTAGGTTTTTTCATGATATAATTGCTTTCGTTCATTATATTAAGATTTTCAAAAACTGGTAAAGAAAGATTCACCTCTTCCATCACTATCATAATCTATTACAGGATCATAATCATCATCACTGCTAAACACATATCCTAAATATAATTCATTATTTATTTCAGTATTATCACTATCAAGCAAAAAATAAATAATTGATTTTGTAATTTCTAATCCTAATGTTCTTTTTAATGTTGGAAAGATAGCTAACAAACATGGCATATAGACATGATATAACTTTTTTATTTCATTATTTGGTCTAGTAAACTGTTTATACATGAATAAAGGTTCAATTATGCTATGATATTCATCATTATAAGGATTGTTTTCATAATTAAATTTAACGATTCTGAATTCTGTCATGTTAAAAGCTCTTCTTCCTCCTAATTCCGTAAAGATAGATATATTAAGAATACTAACCTCTTTTCTTGTTCTCAGTACCTTTATATTTTCCTTCTATTGTTAGTGACCTTCAGGCTTATAGGTTCCTGCTCCACACCCTTCAATGACCTCCTGCCTTCACGGGTTATTAGCTAAACCTGGATACCTTCACTGTATAACCTTTTTAGATGGAAAATATTTTAGGATAAGCTGGAAGCTTGGAAAGAACACTGTGACATACACCTCTTTTTAAAATTTCGTGTAGACCCTTTTACAACTCCAAATTAAGTGATTTTTGTGCTCATAGAAAGATAATTCAGTGACGAGTGTCATCATGTCTTCGAAATTTCATTCTAAGGTTTATGCTATGAACAGTAACATCCTGAAGTTGGCTCAACAGACGTGTTTCGACACAGTTTTTCTTTTCTTTTACCCTAATTTCAATCCTTAACTTGCACCAACTTTTCACATAATTTATGTGTCTTCAACATAACAATTAAACGTTCATTATAATGATATAGAAATCAAACTTTATGCATAACAATAATAAAAATTCCAAATACGGTTTACTACTCTTATTGTCCTTAAAGAAAAACTCCACCACTTGACACCATCTCGCATCTCCATCATTCAATCCTCAATCCAAGAGCTCATGCCACAAATTCAACCTGTAGAAGAGAGTTAACCCATGAGTCGAAATTCAGTAGATGTCATAGGTACATTTCATTATCAAATTTAGAAAAAAACTCAACTATAGTTCATACTATTGCACGTAGATGGATTTTCGGGAAAATCCAAATTTCTATAGCATTTATCATAATACGTAGAGCTGGAGAATGATCATTCATCTATAGTAGTGCCGAAGAACCATACCCGAAGGTACCATTCTTTCATAGCATTTGATAATTTCATAATTTGAAAATGAAATAAACACTTGCACCTCTACCTACCTCAATTTAAAAGTGTTGGATATAAAAGCTTGGACGGTGAACGTCGCTATACAAATCCGATCACCTTACTTGCTTGAACTTTAAGCTTCCTTAAAATAATATTTTTTTCGTGGGTTTGTGATATTGGAAGCCAAGGAACTTGAACACTACCTTAGAAGACCCCTTTTATATTGGAAGGGATGTGAATGAGTGAAAGAAGTTGAAACACCATTTCTACATAACTGAGGAATTGAAACGGGTCTCCAATTACAATGTTTAAATGATTTTTCTTAAATGGAGGTTTATGGAGAGGTTAAAAGTGATTAAATGGAGTAAATGTGTTAATCATTTCATCTTCATTGCAAAGAAACGTTTCCTACAGTGTGTATTAGTGTATAAACGTGTATAATATGTGTAGAGAGAGGATGAGTTTAAAATTAAAGTATATTGCACCTTTAGTGTCAAACTTTTCAATAAACATAATAAAGTATAAACATGACTAAATAAACTTTATAAGTCCCTCCATTTTTTTTTTATTATTTTTTTTTGTTTATACTTTTGAAAGATGCAATTGTATCCTTCCATAAAATAAATTGTCCCTTAGACATTAAAAAAAATACAAAATTTCCTTATAGAGTTTATCATTTGAAAAATATTAATAAAATCCTATATATTTTAAAATAATTTAATAAAACATTCATTTAAAAAAAAGGCATGCATGATGACTCAAACTCATGTCGATTGTATAAATCACCATGTCTTTTACTATTATGGCAAGCAACCCATCATTCATTTATAAGTTCCTCTGAATTTAATTTATGGCATATGATAAACTTTTTTGGACTAGAATTGGGCTTTATCTTTCTTATATGGAATAAACATAATATTTGTCTATGGGCTAGGCTTATGACGTTAAATCGTCTCCTTTTCAGCATACTCAAAAAAAAAAAAAAAGGTAAAGGTTTTCGGGTTTCTACATTCCTTACACTTTGATAAATCATTTTTCAAAGTAGTATTTTTAAGAAGATAATTTTAATTGATATTTTTAAGTCACATTGTGGCATTACGCACGTACATTGAGTGGTGTATATAACTATTTCCGTACTTACTTTTTCATCAATCAATGTACGTACGTTATATCATAGAGTTAATTAAAAATATCACTTAAAAATGTCTCCAAAATTACTGTTTTCAAAGTGGTCCTATTCCTAATATGTACAATTGTGTCATTGTCAACATTAGAGCATCAACAATGTACATGTTAAACTACATGTTAGTGAAATAAAGTAGTTAGGGGTTGAAAAATAGTGTACAATGGATAAGTTAAATTACGTGTTAAGGGAATCTTTTTTAATACATGTTAACTTGTTTGTTAAATTTGACTAGCAATTAAGTGGATGGCATGGCAACGTTAAATTGAAAAATTCCCTAAAAATCTTATTCTTTTTTCTTTTCTTCTTTCTTCTATAAGTTTTTTTGTTAATTTCATATTATATAATTTAATGAAATCTTCAAAATGATTAACATATTAATATATAAATTTTTCTATTTTAAAAATAAATATTTATTCTATTCTTGAATTTTAATTAAAACTTAACATATCAATTGTAACAAAAATTATATGTTAACTTTAACATGCACATGTGTCGCTTACTTTTGATTTCTTGCTTAACATCTATGCTCTTAGAGCCATTGTCAGTGTCAGGAGACAATCCCGTCACCCTAGTTTAACAAACATAGGTAAGGCTCGATATTGGGAATAGTCAATGGCGTAAATAATCAGCATCGATTTGATGAATCTATAAGCCTTTGTTTGGAACAGCTAAGCCTCTACTTGGCAAACCTAAAAAATATATTTTAAATAACACAATTTTTCAAATCATTTTTTAATCACACATTTTTTCTCTCTTCACTTTTCAACCGTACATCTTATCTCGAAAATATAAAAATTATTTTTAAACACAACATTTAACAAACAGATATTAGATTTTAATTTAAGTCAAATTCAACATATAATCTTGACAACACTTTTTAAAGGATCAATAACTTTTCAAATATACATGTCATCAACTTTTAACAAAATTTACTAAAAAAATTGATTTTTATCTATAGAAAACGGGGCTAAATAGTTGTTTATAAATGATGAAGTGAAAATATTTCGTTTGTTCATTTTTTTTGAAAAGTCAAAAATAGTAGAAAAAATCTTTAACCAATCAAAATTGTTGACTTTTTAAAAAAACTTTCTTTGTTTTTCTTTTATTTAGTGACATGCATTAGTTAATATACATGTTATTATCTGGATTTTGTAAGTGATTTTTCATATTTTTGAAGTTATGTATGTATTGTGTTCAATTTCATGTCTCAAAAGTCTTATATGTCCAACTTTGCTCAAAAGTCTTATATGCCCAACTTTGTTGAATATTGGTGGAGGTGACAAACGAGCCGAGCCGCTCATCGGCTCGTGAAAATATAAGTCCAGGGCGGCTGGCTAGCCATTTAGGCAAGCAAGTGGGTCAGTCAATCACTAGCCCTGAACTACGAGCTGAGTATGGTTCAACGAGCGGCTCGTACGAGTCGGCGAGCCGCTGGGCTCGCAGGCTCGTAAAAAAAAGAGTATGAAATGTGACCGTTAGGGACCCCCACGATAAAATTTCATAGTTGTGTGACCGTTGGCAACGGTCACACAACTATGAATTGGACCGTTTGGGTCCCCAATGGTCCAAATTTATTTTATTTTATTTTATTTTTCATTTTCTTCCTATAAATCCCCCATAATTCCACTCATTTTCACACCAGACTCTCTCAACTCTTGTACTCCCTATAATCTTAGTTCAAGTTCTCTACAATTATACAATTACACACATACCTTAATATTTCCAATTTCCATTACATAAATTTCCATTTCATTTCAATCTCTCAATTTTTCATTATACCTCTCAATTCTAACCATTTATACAATTACACACATTTCATTTTTGATATTCTAATCACCTATACTTTCATTTTCTATTTCAAATTTTCAACATACAAAAGAATGGATCCCGGTCGAAGATTTGTTGAAAAATTATTCGATGGTCCCCTTGGAGTTGGGGAGCATGACTTAACACCACAATCTCACTCTCACGACTTCAACGATGAATTTGTCGATCTCAAGGACATACCAATTCCAGAAAAATTGAAGAAGATGCAAGTAGTCAACTAATCGATATAGATTATATTTGATCATTTACTTTCAATAATTCTAGTGTAAATAAGCCCGTAGTAGATAAGTTATGTATAATTCTTAATCTAGAATTTGGTGTTTTTTATTCCATGTTAGATGTATTTGTCATATTTTAAATTTGATTGTTCAAGATGAAATGAAACATATTAAAGACCAAATGGATAGAATTAGAAATGCATTAGTGTACATAACTATATTATCGAGTAGAAAACAATAATTTGAAAAGTTATGTTTACAATACGACAAAGATGCTAAGAAATTTGTTACCGACATAGGTCATAGGTGGAGCTCTACATATTTGTTACTTAAAATGTGAAGGTTTTGAACACATAATAACCGAGTATTATAACAGTAGAAAACTTAGAAATAAAAAATGAATCTGTATTAATATAAGAGGATTGGTAACAACCTTTTAAAGTCAATAGATTTTTGACAAATTTATACGATTCAACTAACATATTATCTGGGGTATATTACCCAACTATTTTAAGAGTTATTGAAAGTCTTTATGTTATTGCAAGAACTTTTTATAGATATAGAGATGACACATTTTTTGTTGATATGATAATTGTTATGGAAATAAAATTTAGAAAATATTGAGAAGATTTACCTATTTTATTTCCCTTAGCATGCATAATGGATCCGTATTACAATTTGTAGGGTACGAAACTTATTGTTTCAAAAATAAGTAGCGTGTTGATTTTGGAAACCTCCATCACTTATAATAATTTAGAAAGCACGTTAGTAAGCATGTATAACGCATATGCAACACAATTAAGAAATAATGTTAGTCATACACAATCTGCATTATCACGTGCCACTACACTTGAAGATGATGAAGTAGAATTATTAGATCTAATGGGAGAAATTAGTCGAACACAAGGAACTTCTTCTTACAGTATGTCTCCTAGTTATAATGAATTCAGTCCACTTGTAACTGAAGAATTAAAAAATTATTTTCAAAAAGATTTACTTAGAAATGTGGAACCTGATAATTCTTTAGAATATTATTTACTTGAATATTGGCGAACAAACGAACATAGATATCCAATTGTTTCCGCCATAATAAAAGATCTACTAACACCTCTAGTTAACACGGTAGCTTCAGAGTCTGCTTTTAATGCAAGTAAAAAGTGTTTTGTCAGAAGTCAAGAGCCGACTCAAAGAAGATATTTTGGAAGCGTTAATGTGTGTCAAAGATTGGCAAGATGCCCATTTTCGCATGCAAAATAAGTATGCCGAAATTACATATAGTCAGGTAAATGATATTTAACTTTAAACTTTTAATTTATTTACATAAAATATAATTTTTATTTCAAAGCAAAAATTGTACACGTAACAAGTTGTTCTTGTACAATTTTAACTTCGTCTACTAGAAAATTCAATTATTCAAGTTAGTAGTCGATCCCAAGCCTGTGAAGAAGGAGGAGGGTTTTAATTTTAAACTTTTCACGTTATCACTAGAGATTTGAACTTATAATTATTCATTCATTCATTCACTAAGAGCTTGTTTGGTACATAAAAACGTTTTGATTTTTGTTGGGTTTTTTTCTTATGGATGTGGGGTTTAGAATGTTTTGAAAAGTTAAAAATTGCAGGCTTGACTAAGAATGGATGATTGAGATTGAATTTGAAAAGTTGCAGTAAAAATTTTAGATGGACCAAATAGGCTTTAACATTGCTAATTAGTTATTAATTTATTTATTTTACTAATTATATGAGTTTTGCGTTTGGCTCATAGGTGTTAGCCAAGCGGCTGTAAAGGTGTCAAGACAGACGGGCCGACCAGATCCGTGAAAATCGGCATGGATCAACACGGGACCGCGGGCCGACCCGTGACCCGTGCGGGGGGTTCACGGGTCAAGAAATTGTAAACCACGGATTTTGCGGGTCAAACTGTAGCGACCAAGAATTTTTACGCGATTAATAATTATTTTAATAGAAAATCGGGTCGCTACTATTTCACCTATTTTTATTAAGTTAACGCCGCGACGTATTCGTATAGCCAAGTCAAGAAATAATCGAGATCGTTCGATTTTAAATTAAATTCCGAAATTCTAAAAATATCTCCATTCTCTTGATTTAAAGTATATTAAGTCCAAGTACTTAATTCAATGTTATCCCAATATTTATTTATACAAAAATTATTTTTATTATTGAAATTAAGAAAATATATGTAAGCATGAGAGGTTCCATTATATATAATAATTATGAGAATCTTAATTTAATAATATGGAAAAGTATATGAATGGTTGATATACTCCATTATATGTAATCATGAAGAGCATAATATTTGTATAAATATGGAAAAGTATATGAATGAATTATATACTCCATTATATGTAATCATGAAGAGCATAATATTTGTATAAATATGGAAAAGTATATGAATGAATTATATACTCCATTATATATAATCATGAAGAGCATAATATTTGTATAAATATGGAAAAGTATATGAATGAATTATATACTCCATTATATATAATCATGAAGAGCATAATATTTGTATAAATATGAAAAAGTATATGAATGATTGATAAGACTCCATTATATGTAATCATGAAGAGCATAATATTTGTATAAATATGGAAAAGTATATGAATGAATTATATACTCCATTATATATAATCATGAAGAGCATATTATTTGTATAAATATGGAAAAGTATATGAATGGTGCTTTACTTTAAGAAAATGATGTGTTAAAATTAATAGAATTGAATGATTATGTTTACAATATGCCAACTTTATACATCTATTTAAACCCATCTCTTTTACACACAACTCTACACATATACACTTATTTCCAATCTCTTGACAAAATCCACAAGTAAGAGAAATTCAAGGTGGTCAAGAAAGTTTTGGTCCATTTACTACTACACTTCATTTTAATCTTTTAAAAGGTAAGTATATCTTATGTTTTTATGAAAAGTAAGTATGTTTTTATGAAAGGTAAATACACCTTATGTTTTTATGAAAAGTAAGTATGTTTTTATGACAAGTAAGTATATCTTATGTTTTTATGAAAAGTAAGTATGTTTTTATGAAAGGTAAATACACCTTATGTTTTTATGAAAAGTAAGTATGTTTTTATGACAAGTAAGTATATCTTATGTTTTTATGAAAAGTAAGTATGTTTTTATGAAAGGTAAATACACCTTATGTTTTTATGAAAAGTAAGTATGTTTTTATGACAAGTAAGTATATCTTATGTTTTTATGAAAAGTAAGTATGTTTTTATGAAAGGTAAATACACCTTATGTTTTTATGAAAAGTAAGTATGTTTTTATGACAAGTAAGTATATCTTATGTTTTTATGAAAAGTAAGTATGTTTTTATGAAAGGTAAATACACCTTATGTTTTTATGAAAAGTAAGTATGTTTTTATGACAAGTAAGTATATCTTATGTTTTTATGAAAAGTAAGTATGTTTTTATGAAAGGTAAATACACCTTATATTTTTATGAAAAGTAAGTATGTTTTTATGACAAGTAAGTATATCTTTATGTTTTTATGAAAATGTTTGGATCATTGCTATGAAATCAATCTCACAAGATTGTTATGGGTTTCATATGATATGTTTATGATTATGCTAAGGGGACCGGAGTTTAGTAGCGCTACACATAAGAATTCTTGCCATTTAAGTTCGGTAAAATTCTTGTGTCTCCCTATATTTATGAGTATTTCGATCCTATCCTATGTTATGATGAAAATGATCCATATGCTTTCAAAAGAAAATTTATGCTTGGTATACTTACTGGGATTTTATAAATCTCACTCTACGATATTTACCATTTTCAGATAATTGAAGGTTCGAGGCGGTCAACATGGAAGTGGCAAAAGTGGTTAAGATTGATGAGATAATTATGTTGAACTTTATGTAAGAAAATTATGTTCTATTTATATTCACAAATAAAATTATGGGATTCTAATTATTCTTTTGAATAATTTTACATTACTATTTAAGTCTCGATAATATGATATGAGTCACTTTTAGTGGCACTCAAATGGTCAAGATTTCGGGTCGTCACAGTTGGTATCAGAGCTAAGAGTTTTAAAAACGATTCTGTAGATTTTTGAAATTTTATTTCTTTAAAAAAAAAAAAAAAAAAAAAAAAAATCACTATTCACGTGAACAGTAAAACGACGTGATATTCATGATGAACAGTGAACGAAATCACTATTCATTAAAAAAAAAAAAGTTGAATTTTCACATGTCAAGTATGGTTATGATTTTGAAAAGCATGATGAAATTTGATGTGCGAATTTCAAGGACAAAATTCATTTTAAGCAAGGGAGTTTGTAATGTCCTGAAAATTTTATGGAATATAATTAGTTAGTGATATGATGTTTATATTGATGTCTTTGATAAATTTCTAGAAGTTCGGGGACTAAAGGAAAATAAGATTTGACGATAAATTTTATTTGGGTTAAGTTATTAATTATTGATGGGGAGATAATTACTATATCGATATTGGATTTGTTTTGAAGACTGTGATTAAATAGGAATTATGATTCAAGAAAATGTTGATTTGGATACAACCACATTAAATTATTGTTGATTAAAGGAAAATAAGATTATATGAAATATTTTAACTCATCACTCTACTATGTCACCTTCCACGTTTTGACTCCTCGAACCAGGTATGTTATGTATAATAGCAATTACATGGCATTTATGATTATATTGAAGCATGTTAAGTATGAAATATTCATATGTTATGAATCTTTATGTGTTACACATAATATACATGTCAAGTATGATATAAATTGATAGAAGACTCAATTTTTTTTATTCTTTTCAATGTAGAATCATGAGACAGAGAGGATATTTATATGAATTTTGGTGCATATTAAGCTTAGTAAGATTGACTCAATTAGAAATTAAGTTGGGTTGTAACTTTTGCCCAAAATATATGGAATAATATATTAAACAAACAAAATTGATAATGAATTTGTACAATAATTTATCCCTTTATCACTACCTTTGTGTAAAAACAAGGAAAAAACTGTGGATGGTTATTAGTACTTCCTCTTCAAGTTTCAATTTTCGGTTCAATAATTTATCCCTTTATCACTACCTTTGCTTAAAAGCAAGGAAAAACTGTGGATGATTATTGGTACCACTCTTCAAGTTTCAATTCTGAAAAAAAAAAAAAAAAAAAAAAAAAATTCAGAAAGAAAAGAAAGAAAGAGAACGGGTGTTGAGCATAATGGGAAAAATATGATTTACGAATGATTTTCAAAATAATCTTTGTCGTCAAATTTAGAAATGATGAGCCCTAAATGGACTTTGCATAATTGATTTTAGACATGGCACTAAGTATGAGAAGTCAACAGAAAGGACTAGATAATATTTTCGAATTATTCATCGTTTAGATTAAACGAGAAATAGAAAGTCAGTTTTATGAAGTTATGATGAGATGTTGAGATTATAAGTGATATGATTTTATTGAGATTTTTATGAGAAGAATTATGAAGTTGGAGATTTAAAGTTTAGGCTCTTAATTATTGAGAAATAAGGACTTGATATGGTGATATTAGAAATTATGATTTGAAATTTCTATGTTGAGGAATTATGAATTGATTTTCTGGAATATTTATGATGATATTGAAGTTTGATGAAATTGTGATCAAATGTACAATTAGTTATTATTGTGAGTTATGAAGTATGCTTACGATTTGGATAAGTCCAAATTTCAAAGGAAAACTGCCTAGAATTTTATCGTTTGGAGTTAAGAGCATAGTATGGTATGCAATCACTAAGAGAATTGAGGTTAGACATACAAGTTCATTTACATCACAAACGAGATTTAGTAGATGATAACAGAGATATTATTATTTTCTCATAAGGAGAACACACAAGAGTCACCCTAGAAAGGAAATACATGAAACACGCAAAAGCAAAAGAAAGCAACATGGGAAATTCCTCAAATTGAGAGATGTGTTTCCGGAGTAGCCGTATCCTACCACCTCTGACCTTTTGAGGAAATAAAGAAACCTTCAAAGAGGTGTGTTTCGAGAGTAAGAATACTCCGTAATCTACCACCTGGAACCTTTGAGGTACACACAAGATTTAAACATTAAGGAAAATCCTAGGAAATTAGAGGGGTGTCTCGAGAGTAAGAATACTCCGTACTCTACCCCCACCTATTCTAAGATTCATAAAGTTAAGTTTACATTAACCGGACTCCATTTTCGCTTGATTCCCCTTCCTTGCGACCAATCTATCTTAACCCCTGCTGGATCTTGTATTGAGATATATGACTGTAGCTTATCCAGTAGTTCATCAATAGTAGGAGCAGAAATAAGAAGCCTTCTGGAAAATGGAGAGATGAATCCCTGTTCCACAGCATAATCAAGAAAGGTTAACAAGCCATCAAAGAAATTGTTAACATTCAAAAGCCCAATAGGCTTAGTATGGAGATCTAGTTGAGCCCATGAGGTAATGTTAAAGATTTCTTCTAAGGTACCAAAACCTCCGGGCAGGGCTATAAAGGCATCAGAACCATATAGCATACAAGTTATGCGTTCATGGATGGATAAGGTTTGAACTTCATGCCCTCGTGTTTTTCCTGCAACATCTACCAAAGGGACAGGTATGACACCGATTACTTTTGATTTCTCTGCAAGAGCAGATTGGAAAACACAACCCATTAGACCACTGCTACCACCCCCATACACAAGAGTGATACCTTTTTCCCCCAGTTTCTTTCCAAGATCTACGGCCGCTTCTAGATAACTGAAGCCTTTCCCCACTTTTGATCCACAAAATACACAAATAGTTTTGATCTGTCGAAGTTTTGGTGCTTCCATCTTTGATAGTATAGAAGAGAAAACTTACGAAGAAGATGTGATTTTGGGATGCCTGAACTATGAAATATGTTTGGCTATTTAAAGCCGGAAAAATTTACTGTTTTTGATTGATTCTGAAAAAGTAAAGATTTACTTTTGACAAAATCAGCCTACTTTTGACTATTTTATCAAAGCTTTCATCTTTCGGTGATTTATTTTCCAGCTTTATCAAACCTCGAGAAAGGAAAATATATTTTTACTAACCTTTATCAAAACGCGTGAAAGGAAACAGAAGAATATTTTAAATATGTATCAAGAGATTTACCTTATATCAATGCTGATTTGCCACAACCTCATTGCGTAAAACAGACTGGCAGACAGGATCTTTTGCAGTTATATTTTTGAGACTATAACGATTTTTGTCTTCGTTAAACTGAGCGTATAAGGAGAGAAGTTCACGTTGCACATAACCACTTGGGTGCGTCTCAAGAGTCAGTCGAATATCATCCAAAGGCTCCTTACTCAGTCCACCCTTTATGAAATTGATTTTATCATCCCGATTAGTAGAAGAATATCCTACTGTTTTGCAACGAGTATCACAGTTCCAACGAGCACATTTGTAGCAACCATTCAGCCTTTTTGCTCTTCGTTTCTTTGCGAAGGTGCTTTTGCCTAAACCAGGCATGTGCTTTGGAAATGTCATAGGTAATTCACCAGATAATCGAACTTTTGCTTCGATCAACCAGCGAACATCTTCTGGAATACCATGAGCCATCAGCAACCTCAACCTTTCGAGCCTAATTCGATAAATTTTTCTCAGATCATTCATAGGAAGATTGGAATAATACTTGCGAATGTTTGAAAGGATGATATCCATTTTTGATGGATCTAACCTCTTCCCAACATGATCTATTTAAAGGTATAAAGGAACTAAGTGGATCCATCTGATATTGATTCCAGCAAGAAAGCGCGGAATAGAATAATGAAAAGAAGAGACAAGAATTAATGCGCTGTTTAATTTTATCGATAAAGGAAGATTTGATGATAAGATTTTGAGATACATAATATTTTCTTGGATTTGGTACTGATATTTTTGGTATAATAATAAGTAATTAAGGTATGGTGTGATGATACGGGAATACGTGAAAGTGAAATAAGGACCGTATCGAATCAGAATTCATAAGTATGTACAAGTGAAAGAAATACCTTGCGGGAAATGTTGTGACAATTAAGTGAAGAATTTTAGTTATTTGGGAGCTAATTATTTATTTGAATTTTGCAGAACGTTTTGGTTACAAATATGGGAAAAGATAAGCTGATGATATTATGTTGATTGATGAATAATATGTTTGGATATATTACATAGGGAATATTCAGGTAACCATTTTATTTACTTTGGGATATTTGGTGATAAGAAGAAATGACTAATTATTATGGTATGATATGTTAGTAAAGATTTATTGAAATTTTAGAGATATTAATACGAATATTTGAGGTCACATGATACGATGATAAGTGACAGGTTACATGAGTACTACAAGACATGATGAAATATCACATACGATTGGGAATTTTCCTTTTGAGTCAGAATTTATGAGTAGACACATATGTCTATTATTGATAGAAAAGTCCATGTTTTTAAGAAAAACAAAGATATGCATTTAGTCAAAGTCCAGTGGGTTAAATATAGTAGCAATGATACTACCTAAGAGAAGAAGAGAAGAGATTCTGATTAAGTGTTCAGAAATCATAAGATCAAGTAAGTTTAATTTCGAGGACGAAATTATTTTAAGGGGGTAAGTTTGTAGCGACCAAGAATTTTTACGCGATTAATAATTATTTTAATAGAAAATCGGGTCGCTACTATTTCACCTATTTTTATTAAGTTAACGCCGCGACGTATTCGTATAGCCAAGTCAAGAAATAATCGAGATCGTTCGATTTTAAATTAAATTCCGAAATTCTAAAAATATCTCCATTCTCTTGATTTAAAGTATATTAAGTCCAAGTACTTAATTCAATGTTATCCCAATATTTATTTATACAAAAATTATTTTTATTATTGAAATTAAGAAAATATATGTAAGCATGAGAGGTTCCATTATATATAATAATTATGAGAATCTTAATTTAATAATATGGAAAAGTATATGAATGGTTGATATACTCCATTATATGTAATCATGAAGAGCATAATATTTGTATAAATATGGAAAAGTATATGAATGAATTATATACTCCATTATATGTAATCATGAAGAGCATAATATTTGTATAAATATGGAAAAGTATATGAATGAATTATATACTCCATTATATATAATCATGAAGAGCATAATATTTGTATAAATATGGAAAAGTATATGAATGAATTATATACTCCATTATATATAATCATGAAGAGCATAATATTTGTATAAATATGAAAAAGTATATGAATGATTGATAAGACTCCATTATATGTAATCATGAAGAGCATAATATTTGTATAAATATGGAAAAGTATATGAATGAATTATATACTCCATTATATATAATCATGAAGAGCATATTATTTGTATAAATATGGAAAAGTATATGAATGGTGCTTTACTTTAAGAAAATGATGTGTTAAAATTAATAGAATTGAATGATTATGTTTACAATATGCCAACTTTATACATCTATTTAAACCCATCTCTTTTACACACAACTCTACACATATACACTTATTTCCAATCTCTTGACAAAATCCACAAGTAAGAGAAATTCAAGGTGGTCAAGAAAGTTTTGGTCCATTTACTACTACACTTCATTTTAATCTTTTAAAAGGTAAGTATATCTTATGTTTTTATGAAAAGTAAGTATGTTTTTATGAAAGGTAAATACACCTTATGTTTTTATGAAAAGTAAGTATGTTTTTATGACAAGTAAGTATATCTTATGTTTTTATGAAAAGTAAGTATGTTTTTATGAAAGGTAAATACACCTTATGTTTTTATGAAAAGTAAGTATGTTTTTATGACAAGTAAGTATATCTTATGTTTTTATGAAAAGTAAGTATGTTTTTATGAAAGGTAAATACACCTTATGTTTTTATGAAAAGTAAGTATGTTTTTATGACAAGTAAGTATATCTTATGTTTTTATGAAAAGTAAGTATGTTTTTATGAAAGGTAAATACACCTTATGTTTTTATGAAAAGTAAGTATGTTTTTATGACAAGTAAGTATATCTTATGTTTTTATGAAAAGTAAGTATGTTTTTATGAAAGGTAAATACACCTTATGTTTTTATGAAAAGTAAGTATGTTTTTATGACAAGTAAGTATATCTTATGTTTTTATGAAAAGTAAGTATGTTTTTATGAAAGGTAAATACACCTTATATTTTTATGAAAAGTAAGTATGTTTTTATGACAAGTAAGTATATCTTTATGTTTTTATGAAAATGTTTGGATCATTGCTATGAAATCAATCTCACAAGATTGTTATGGGTTTCATATGATATGTTTATGATTATGCTAAGGGGACCGGAGTTTAGTAGCGCTACACATAAGAATTCTTGCCATTTAAGTTCGGTAAAATTCTTGTGTCTCCCTATATTTATGAGTATTTCGATCATATCCTATGTTATGATGAAAATGATCCATATGCTTTCAAAAGAAAATTTATGCTTGGTATACTTACTGGGATTTTATAAATCTCACTCTACGATATTTACCATTTTCAGATAATTGAAGGTTCGAGGCGGTCAACATGGAAGTGGCAAAAGTGGTTAAGATTGATGAGATAATTATGTTGAACTTTATGTAAGAAAATTATGTTCTATTTATATTCACAAATAAAATTATGGGATTCTAATTATTCTTTTGAATAATTTTACATTACTATTTAAGTCTCGATAATATGATATGAGTCACTTTTAGTGGCACTCGAATGGTCAAGATTTCGGGTCGTCACACAAACCTTCGTGGGCAGCGGTTAACCCGCTGGCCCAAGAAAAAATGTTTTTATTAAATATGGTAACATTGAAAATATCACTTCTTCTACAAACTCTAATACAACTTTTAAAGTAAAATCTTATTTTTTTTCTCCATAATAGCTAAAAAACGGAATGTTCTTTGATAATAGTAATTAGAAATATATTTAGTGTTTAATTGTTATTTGTTTATGTTTTATTTAAATTTGCAGATTTAGAAGTAATTCATATAATATAAAATATAATTTTAAATTTTATGTAAATATTTTATGGTATAAATATGAATTTATCATTTTAATCATTTTGTATTTAAAAACATGACAAAAAATTGCTATAAATATGAAAAAATCTATATTTTTATTCATATGTGTCAAATCAGAATGAACCGCGACCCGCATGGGCTCGACACGGATGGGCCAGCGAGCGGGCCTGGGTTGTAGTTCGAATTTTGGGGGCGACCCGGAACCGACCCGTAACCCGCAGGGGTGGACTTTTTTCGAGCGGACCGTTACCGGACTTTTATGTTGGCGGGCCGACCTGGCCCGAACCACCCGGATTGACACCTCTAAGCGACTGACACCTTTCTTTCTTTATCTTTTTTAAATTTTTAAATTTTTTGTTTAATTGTTTTCTTGTTTTGTCATTATATATGATTATTTTTATTCTATTTATTTTGTCTTGTAATTTGGTCTTTTTATAAAGTATTATTTTTTCATTTATTTTGTGGTAATAAATTTAAATTACTTTAATTACACATATTTTATCTCTCTAATTTTTTACCACTAATTTTATCTCAAAATTATAAATAAACCAGTTTATTATTTTATTTTATAATTTTGTTATTTTTTAAAGTATTATTTTTTTTCTTTTAATTTGTAATAATAAATTCTAATATATGTATATGTATTAAATTTCGTTTGATATTCAAAATAATCATAGTGATGTCAATGGGACGGGGACCTCATCCCCATCCCCGTTACATACGGGGCGGAGATGGGATTAAAAATTCCTCATTTAAATCCCTGTTATTATTATTATTATTATTATTATTATTTTTTTTTTAATCAACATTTTCTTTAAAAAAAAAAAAAAAAATTTAAACTTATTATCCCATGCTTTTAAGTTAGTAATTTAGGTTGAAAGCATCCAATTTGGTTTAAAAGAATATATAATTTTTCAAAATGTATTGAATTTTTAAATTTTTACTAGTTTTTAATTTTTAAATTATAAACGGAGTAAGGATGGGGCGAGGACTTCATTCCCATCCCGTCTCCATTTCCGTAACGGGGATAAAATCATTACCATCCCCTTCCCATTCAGGGCGGATCCCTGCGGGGATCAGGTCTCTTGGAAAAAATTGTCATCTCTAAATAATCGATCTCGTTCTTTTTGTTTGATATTTATAATAAAATCACAATACATCAATATAGAATAAAATAAAAGAGAAAAAAAATATTTTACAAAAAGACCAAATTATAAAATAAAATAATAAATTGGTTTATTTTATGATTTTGAGGTAAAAAATAATTGCTGAAAATTGAAGAAAAAATGTTTATGATTAAAAAGTGATTTGAGAAATTGTATAATTTATAAACTGATTTATAAATCAATTTATTTTATTTATCAAATACTTTCTAAAAAAAAAAAAAAATTATCTAAAAGCAAAATAAGACAAAAACAAATAAAAAAAATTGAAAAAAAAATAAAGAAAGTCATCGGCTGACAATTTTCAATTAAAATAAAAATGAGCATTGCCAAGTGTAGGAGAACCAAACTATATAAATTTATATGTAATATATCATTATATTAATATTCAAGTATTTTAACTCAAGGAAAAAAAAAATGAGAAACGAACGAGCTCACGAGCCGAAACTTGGAAAATTAATAAGGGGCAGAACACAATTATACAAGCATTATTAAGGTGGTCTAAAACATAAAGACTTTTATTGATACGAGAAACAAAGACACGAGATTATTAAACAGCACACAAACAAGGAGGCACGAGTGCACATTATTATAGTTTAGACCACAGAGTGGGCATAATTAGAGTTTAGAAGTAGCATCCTTGTCCAAGAACCATGTCAGTTCTCCTTCAGGCTTAACTTCCATGGCAGGCAGCGGAGTTGCACCAGCAGCAAGTCCACCACCCAATGCTATTTTCACAGCAGGAGCAAGGTCAGCCCCGGTGACCACCATCGCGATCTCTGAAGCTGAGTTGATCACAGGAAACGTGAAAGTGATCCTCGGCGGAGGAGGTTTGGGGGAGTCGGTAATGAATGTGACCCATCGCTTCTTCTCGTAACGTTGCGGACGTGTAGGAAATAAAGAAGCCACGTGTCCATCCGGCCCCATTCCAAGAAGCATAACATCAAATTTGGGGAATCCACTGGCATCAGATGTAGGTATAATTTTGCTCTTCACCAACTGCTTGAGTCGCGCTTCATAATCATTTGCAGCGTTCTCTGGTGACAGCTTGTCATCAACATGGATTTCGTAAATGTTACTCCGAGGAATTGGTACCTGCAAAAATAGTCAAAAGCCAATCCCCTGTTGTTACTTGAAATGATGACTAACAAAATATTAATGCCCTATATTAATTTTTTTTTTTTTTTCTGTCAAGTGTCCTATAATGAAAAAAGAAAAAAAAAATTGGTGTCCTCAAGCCTTGTGCGGTCGTCCTCTCGACCACCATGAGTCACTTCTGAGTCTCTGACTGATAAAATGCAAACAGAATAACATGAACTGATTATTAGAAATTTTGCTTACCTTTGAAAGAAAACCATCAGTGGCAAGTTTAAAATTACTGTCAACACTATCCAAAGGAACAACCCTCTCATCCACCCAAAAGATGAGCCATTTCGACCAGTCAACTGATTCTTTGTAAGGAGACTCCACCAGTTTCCTTGAAACATCAAAACCAAATTATCGTAAATTTACAAACAGATCAACAAAAACCCAGTCGGTTACCCGAACGAATTGTAGGGGAAAAAAGAAAGCAGAAGTAGATCCAATTTTCAAAATAACATGCGTACCTCATTGTATCGATTAGGGTACCTCCAGAGAGAACAACAGAGAAAGAACCTTTCTCTCTGACATACTTTTCCGACAAATCGGCGGTGTATTTTGCAAGAGCCACGGCGACATCATCCTCGGAATCGAATTTTCGTACTATGGTTTTGCTTTTCTCGTGAGCTGAAGCCATTGAAGCAGGGCAAGCTATGAATCGAAGACGTGCGAAAAGTTCTATTAATGAGATAAATATCATAACACGTGCGATGCTCATTACAAAAACGTGTCATGCCCATTACAAAATCGACAATTTATAGAGAGATAAGTTCAATTATTATAATTATAAATATATATAAGCCTCGTAAATTTAAAAAAAAAATATGTTTTTAAATAATACAATTCTCTAAATTACTTTTTAATTACATATATTTTATCTTTTTATTTTTTAAACATACATTTTAACTCGAAAACATGAAAGAACGTGTTTTTAAAATACGATTTTTAACAAATAGAAAATATCATAACACATGGGACGCTCATTACAAAAATATGGCATGTCCATTACAAAATCGACAATTTATAGAGAGATAAGTTCAATTATTATAATTATAAATATATATAAGCTTCTATTTGATAAATTTAAAAAAAACATGTTTTTAAATAATACAATTTTTTAAATCATTTTTTAGTTACATATATTTTATCTCTTTATTTTTTTAAACTAACATTTTAACTAACGTGGGACGCTCATTACAAAAACGTGGCATGCCCTTTACAAAATCGAAATTTTATTATGAGAAAAGCTACTTGTACAGGTACAGTGCATTCTGTACAGATAGCTATATAGGTGCTGTGTTGGCAGCATCTGTATGGTGCATTATTTTTCAAATTTTTCCAGTTACCAATGAATATGCGTCATGTGGTTATCTCTAAAAACAAAAACAAAAAACTTGTAAGTGCTCATGTACCAGTAGCACCCCTGGTTTTTTTATCGAGGGTTCTGTAACAGAATCATTATAATTTATAAATCACATAATTTTTTAAATTATTTTTTAACCACACATATTTTTTTTCTTTATTTTACAATCACACATCTTACCTCAAAATAGTAAATAAATCAATTTATAAACCGCTACAGTGTTTCCAAACGGTCTATACTTTATTTTAAAAGTGTAAACTAATGTTTCATCCGTGCGATGCACGATATTATGTTGAAACATATAATTACAACTTCAATATTTTCTAAAACTTTTGATTAAATGTCAAATTTGTGTATGATGAAATAAATAGAAAAATAATAAAATGATATTGTAGTCAGAAGAAAGAAAATGACAATTTAAAAAATAATCAACTAATGCTAATTTAAATGAAAAATAATAACTCGAATAATTGAAGATCATTTAAAATTTTATTTTAGTTCATTCATTGTATAAGAAAATATAAATTAAAAAATATTATTATCATCTAACATTTGAATAGTAAAAATCATAAAAATATTATTATCACAAATATTGTTATTTTATTTAATCCAAATGAAATTTCAATGAATAAATGTAACTAAATTAATTAATTAACCTAATAATAAGAAGTATCTAATCATTAAAATAAGGAATCCAAAGAGTGCCGCGTAATTGATCATATTTGAAATTGAATGATATTTGTAATTAGGGTGTGTTCAAGTGTTATTTTGAGTGCTATAATACTTTTTTGATTGTTTAGTTTATTGTTTTACTTGAATGAAAGTCTTGAAATCAAAATATACAACTCAAAAAATAACTATTTGCATTCGCTTTTATTATTATCTCTGCCGCCGTGAAAAAACTTTTAAATTACCTTGTAGAAATAATTTTTTTATCACAAAGATTGCTTATTTATTTAAAACTATTGAAGTTTCTTGAAGATTCAAGGAATACATGTAACTAAATTAATTAATTAATCTATAATAATAAGAAGATGCTAATTATTAAAATAAGGAATCTAAAGAGTCTTACGCAATTAATCACAATGCATTAAAAACTTAAGTATTTAACATTAAGATAATGAAATGATTTTGATCTCAAACTAAAGTCAACAATTAATTTAATCACAAATCTATAGGATTCACAACTTTGTAATTACACATCTCATCAACTTTTATTAAAACTAGTTGTTTACCCATGCGATGCACGGAATATATAATTTTTAAACCATAATTTGAAAATATATTGATTTAATCATGTCAAATAAAAAACATAATTTAAATAAAATTTCAATACAAATAAATGTTATTGAATTTCAAACTTTAAAAAAGACAAATTATTCAAAATAAAAAATACTATATGTACACTAAGTATACCGCGCAACTCAAAATTTGACACTCATTTAAAATTTTTATATAATTTGTTTTTGACTTTTATGTATGTTTTTATCTTAAAATTTACCCTCCTAATCACATATTTCCCTTTTAATATGTTATAATTTTTATTAATTATATTTTTTAAATTGTTGCTTACATATATTTTATTTGAAATCCAATATATTAATTAATATATTTTATTTTTTCTTGATTTTTAAACATGTCAATTTTGTCAAATTGATGAAATGATGAAGCCTCCGTTTGGTAATAATGTTTGGTTTATAAACTTGTTTATTTTATGATTTTGGGGTTAAAAATAGTGGTTGAAAATTGGAGAAAGAAAATATATGTGGTTAAAAAGTTGATAGAAAATAATTAATTATTTTTGTAACATGCGTATTGAAGAGCCTACTCATTTATTGACATATTAGGAAGTAAAATTTCAATAATTTTATTTTTATTTTTATTTTGAAAATATATTAATTTAATTTTTTCATTTCTAACTTAACAAATTTATACAGTATATATTTCTTTATTTTAAAATATATTAATCCAAATTTTCATTTTCAATGTAACAGGTTTACATAAATATGATATGATATGACATTTATTTATGTTCAAATATATTAATTCAATTTTTTCATTTAATACATAACACATGTTATCGAATTTGAAACTTCAAAAAAAAAAAAAAATTTTGCAAGTCCACTCAGTGTACCGCGCCACTCAAAGTTTGACACTTAATTAAATTTTTTATATAAAATTTCTTTTGACTTTTATTTACGTTTTTCTCTAAAAATTTGCCCATCGTATCACCTATTTTCCTTTTAATATTATAAATTTTAATTAACTTTATTTTTTAATATGTTGCTTACATATATTTTATTCGAAATCTAATATATTAATTAATATATTTTATTTTTCCTTATTTTTTAAACGTACCAATTTTTGTCAAAATGATGAAATGATTAAGTTTTCTACAAATTTATGATTGGTGGTAAAAAGTTGATAGCAAATAATTAATGATTTTTGTAATATGTTTATTGAAGAACCTACTCATTTGTTGACATATTATAAAGTAAAACTTCAATGATTTTATTTATTTATTTTCAAAATATATTGATTCAAAATTTTAATTTCTAACTTAACAAATTTATATAGCATGTATTTATTTATTTTCAGCTATATTAATCCAAAATTTTCATTTTCAATGTAACACATTTACATAGATATGACATTTATTTATATTCAAATATATTAATACAATTTTTTCATTTCCTACGTAACATATTTACATAGATATAAACTTTGTGAGCTTGACTAAGAATAGATTGTTGAGATTGGATTTGAAAAGTTGTGATAAAACTTTTACATTTACCAAACAAGCTCTAAGTTGGCACTGTATTTTGTTAGTTTTTCTGATTTTTTCCATTGTTCTGCTTTGATACCTTATTTTTTTATCAGTATGTGTTCGTTAACATGTTTTTTTTTAGATTATAAACCAAATTATAATATACACAATTTTTCAAATCACTTTTTAACTACGCACATTTTCTCTCTCCAATTTTAAACTACTACTTTTTACCTCAAAATCATAAATAAGCCT
This sequence comes from Ligustrum vulgare, assembly GCA_963555705.1. NCBI lineage: Eukaryota > Viridiplantae > Streptophyta > Magnoliopsida > Lamiales > Oleaceae > Ligustrum > Ligustrum vulgare. The sequence goes on along the minus strand of OY743186.1, from coordinate 28,065,474 downwards.
CCGTTTGGAAAACGATTTATAAATCGATTTATAAACCACACAATTTCCGAAACCACTTTTTAACCATTCAAATTTTCTCTCTTCACTTTCCAACGACACATTTTACCTCAAAATCATAAATAAATCAGTTTATAAACCACTACAGTGTTACCAAACGGATCGTAAACCAGTTTATAATCCAAAAAGTGTTACCAGACAGAGGCCTTTTCGTTCATCACAGAAATGTAATATTAGTTGAAACTAGTGTTAGACCCGTGAGGTGCACGGTCATTTATTACTCAAATATATCGAATTTATATGTTAGCATATGAAAATGATATTTTATTAAAAATAAGAAATGAAGAAAGATATTTAATTACAAAAAAGAGTACAATTATACATACCATAATTTTTTTACGGTTCGTATGTTTACCGTTTCACAAAACTTACGTTTGAAATTTTATTAAAATGAAATATATATATATATATATATATATATATATATATATATATATATATATATCGATGAACGCTCTATTTTATTCTTTTTCATTTTCTATATTTAAAGAAACAATATTTTATGTGATATTGACCATTTTTTCTTTTATGTATTTAAAATAAAAAATTATAATTGATTTTAATATGTTAACATATGAAATAAATAATTAATTAAGAATGATAAATGAAGGAAGAAAATCAGTTACAAAAAATGTACAATTAGACATACCTTATTTTATTTTATTATTTTTTTTTATGATCTGTATGTTTGTCGTTCCAGAAAATTTATTTAAACATTGTAATTTAAATTAACTTAAAGCACAAAGTGAGAAAACAAAATTACATTTAAATAGAATTTGTAATAAGTGAAAAAATAGATATATCTGTGATATACGCTCAAAATTTTATTATAATGAGAGAAAAAATAGATTGATGAATGCTCCTATTTTATTTTCTTTCATTTTCTACTTTGAAAGGAAAAAATATTTATGTCATATTAACGTGTTTTTTACGAATTTTAAAACAAAATTTTTAATTGATTTTTAAGAGGAGAAGGCAAATCAAGAAATTTCGAGACGATTTGATTTTTTACACGATTTTAGGGATAATATATTTTCAGTTTACTCTAACTATTTATCTTGTATTAAACTTGTAGTTGAGAATTTTAATTTGATACTCATATATTGCATTTTTGTTTTGACTTTAAAATAATACAAGAATTATAAAAAGAATAATAAATATAAAAAAATAATTTATAGATAATATTTTATAAAACTTAAATGATATAATTTAAAATGAATGAAATATCTATCTATCTGTCTATCTATTATAATAACAAAGTACATATACCAAAAATAATACGCATATAGTTTCCCCGTCAAAAATCACTTTCTAAATCTAGAAATCTATAATAATAATAATAATAATAATAATAATAACAACAATAACAATAACAATAATATATCTATATATAATAATAACAAAGTACATGTCAAAAATAACATGCACATTGTTATTGTTGTTGTTATTATTATTATTATAGATTTCAGGATTTAGAAAGTAATTTTTGACGAAAAATTATGTGTGTTATTTTTGACATGTATTTTGTTATTATATATTATATATATAGATAGATAGATGGATATAGATAGATGAAAATAAACACGTGAAAAATGAAATTGGAGGGTAGCTATAAAATATTGCTCCATTACGGAAAAATCTCAATTTTCGAAGTGGTCCTAGTTCTAAGAATAATATGGATATGGACAATTGTGTCACTGTCAACATTAAAGCCATTGTACGTGTGAGGAGACGTTCTCATTGGTAGATAAACTTTTATTATAATCAACACAATTTTCAATTTTAATTTTAAATTACGTATTTTTTTGTTTTCTAATTTTTAAGCACACATTTTACCTAAAAACACAAATAACAAAAATCATTACATGTTATAATAACATTTCCGAACACAAGCATTATACACATGGTGTTTTGAAGTTGGGAATGGTGTACACGTCCAAATAACTTCCAAAATAATTTTGATAAATTGTTATATGTTGTAAAATTATTATGAAAACAATAGAGAATATAGAGAGATAAGAGAGAATTCTTCTCTTATTGAATTCTTATGAATGAATGAAATAAGGCTCCTATTTTATATGAGTGAACAATGACACAATCGTAATATGTAAAGTTTACAGTGGTATAATGGTAATTGGTCATTCACATATTTTATTATTATTTATAACACTCCTCCTTGAATGACCTATTCCGCAATTATCTGCCTCGTTAAAACCTTGCTAAGAAAACTCAGTGGGATAAAACTTGAGCGAAGGAAAAAGAGTATAGAAGCTCCCCATGATGTTTGGTCATGGTGAATCATTGAGTCTAATGTTCGAGTAGAACAAATCATGTACTGAATTTTGAAGTTCTGAAGTATTGCCTCATTAAAACCTTGTCAGTAAAACCCAGTGGGATAAAATCTGAACCAAAGAAAAAGAGTACAGCCGCTGCCTCGTTAAAACCTTGTCAGGAAAACTTAGTAGAACAAAACCTGGACGAAGGAAAAAGAGTACAGCATGTTTCTCCCCCTGAAGTGTGCAATTGAGGATTCATGAACTTCTCAAACATTGATATCATCTTTCATCTGGAATATAAAAATCTCCTTCTATAACATTCTTCATAAGATGTCTATGATTTTCTTCATTTGTTGATATCATTCCAGTATAACAATGTGTTGCTGAATTATAGCTTGTTGATAGCTATGATGATGCCTCAAAAACTTTGCTAGGAAAACCATATGGGACAAAACCTCAGCGAAGGGAAAAAGAGTACATTTTCTCATTAATTTTCATCAATACGCCTCAACTGTTGCCTCATTAAAAACCTTGCTAGGAAAACCCTGTGGGACAAATCCTCAGCTAAGGGAAAAAGAGTGCAACGCATATTTATTCATTTCATGGAATATCACAAGTATATTGGTGCAATCACGAATCTTTTCATCGTATAATTTATGATGAGCTTTATAGAAATCGTTCATAGCTCATGATGTCATAACATGCTATATTAAGCAATGTTGTACTAATTTATCGATTGCATCTTTCACTTCTGGTGAATAATCAAATTTAGAATTCACTTCTGGTGAATAATCAAATCTAGAATTCACTTCTGGTGAATAATAAAATCTAGAATTCACTTCTAGTGAATAATTAAACATATTCATTTTCATATTCACTTCTAGTGAATAATCAATTTCCCAGATGTCATAAATAGTACACTTAAATTTCACTTTCAACATATTATATCATGGAGTCATTTGTATCATCTTATAGTGATACTAATCTGTGTATATTGAATCTTTCATTGATTATACATGCATGTTCTTGCATCTCATAAACCACAATTTCTGATTTGTATAATCAATCGTTGAAATATATATCAATTTCGACATATAATCTACAATCATTTTCCTTGAAATCCCAACGTACCGCGATCAACTGGTACATCAAAGAATACTCTCAAAGTACCGAGATGAGAATCATACATTTTGATCTCACTCATTGGTATATCAAAGAGCTCAAATTAGTGATTTAGACTATAGTCTATCCACCATATTTCATGCCAGTTCTATGAAAAATTTTACGCGCAACGAGTTGTCTTTTATGACTGTGTAATATTTTTCATTTGTACATATAATTACTGGCTTTACACATTTAAGCATTTGGACTTCAGGTCCTTGAACAATAATCCCTACATTGGGGTTATATACTTGGCCAAAGTATTATAATTTCATCAACCTCATTTTCATAAGAGGGTTGTTTATGTATGCATTCGACTTATTTATCGATTTCATTTCATATCAATATAATATAGAGAGATCTCTGTATATGTTCTATCATCAGGTACCTGAATATCTCATCATTTAACTATATCCCTTTTACTCACTATGAGTATTTAGCCTCAAAGGGATCATTTCAATTATTCAAGAGATATTTGTTTTTGGAATCGATTCTCATTATGCTTCAGGCATAATTATGCTTTAAGCTTGATCACGCTTCACGCGTGTTATTGTTTAATTTCTCCATAATATTCAAGAATCTTGTATTATATCAGTCGGCTAACAATGCCGCAACACATGTCATTCATAATTATGGATATAATTACAATATTATATCTAAGTGTGTTTTGTTGGAGTGTATATAGATATCGCACTTTTTAGAAATCATAAAGCTTTATAAGCTAATCTTTATTTCATCGTATTGACATGTTTGTATGTAGAATATTGCTGCATGAGAAATATTTATATTCAAATTATTCTGATAGCAAATAACTTGAGGCTTTTAATCTGCTAAATCATTAGCAATATAATATTCTATTATCTCAACTAATTCGTAAAATCAATAATGACTTTAAGATACATTTCTCACTTTGCTCGTAATATCATTATTTGAGCAAATGATCAGTCATTAATTTTCTTAGTGAGATAATTAATTTGCTTTTGAGAACAAGTAGCAATGATAACTTGTAAACATGAACAATTTTCTGGTTCTTTAATGAATGCCATTTTGCATTCTCAATAAATCTCATTATTGAATTGGAATTTAACCAATCATTATAGAACTTCAGGTTCAACAAGATATTTCACTTGTACATATGTATGAACTTCTGGTTCAATACAATATTCATTTCATCAGTATGTATTTCTGTACTGTTCAAATCAGTATACCTTTATTACTTTTAGTATACCGAAAAAATTAGGTACAATATCCAAGAAAATATCTCAATCTTGTCGCCAAATCTTCCCCTATATCGAAAAAGGTAATGACTCATTATCTCATTGTTCTTACCTTTTCAATAATTTATTGCATTATTTCTTGATGGAATCGATATCACTGACACGCGGAGCCACCGCTCTTTTACGCGTTGAATAATGCATTTAAATAGATGATTTGGGAATAAGGTTAGATCCATCAAAAATGGATATCATACTTTCAAATATTTGCAAATATTATTCCAATCTTCCAGTAAATGAGTTGAGAAAAATTTATCGAATTAGGCTCGAAAGATTGAGGTTGCTGATGGATCATGGCATCCTAGAAGATGTTCACTGGTTGATCGAAGCAAAGGTTCGATTAGCTGGTGAATTACCAGATTCATTTTCTAAGCACAAGTCTGGCTTAGGTAAGAGTACTTTTGCAAAGAAACGATGAACAAAAAGATTAAATAGTTGCTACAAATGTGCTCGATGGACATGTGATACCCGTTGTAAATCAATAGGATATTCATCCATAAATCGAGATGATAAGATAGACTTCATTAAGGGTGGACTGAGTAAGGAGTCATTGGATAATATCCGATTGACTCTTGAGATGCACCGTAGTGGGTATGTGCAACGTGAGTTACTATCTTTATGGGCTAAATCCATCAGCGATAAAAGAGTGTTATAGTCTCAAAAATATAATAGCAAAAGATCCTGTTTGCCAGGCTGTTATAAACAATGATGTTTTGGCTATGCAGCATTAATACAAGGTAAATCATTTGATATATATGCACATATATTTATAAAATATTTTCATGTTTCATTTCTCAAGTATTAATAAAGTGTATTGAAAAATTACCGAAAGGTAAACTTTATCAAAAGTAGTGTAATTTAGTCAGAAGTAGGTTTTCACTTTTTCAAAAGACGAGCAGTAAATAGTGAAGTTTTTCAAGTTTAAAAAGCCAATGATTTTCACAATTTCATGCATCCCAAAATATCATTTTCTCATAAGTTTTTCCTTCCTTATTCTCTTAAAGATGGAAGGACCAAAATTTCGACAGATTAAAACTATCTGTGTATTTTGTGGATCAAAAGTAGGGAAATGTTTTGGGTATCTAGAAGCAGCAGTGGATTGATGGGTTGTGTTTCACAATTTGCTCAAGCAGAAAAATCAAGAGTGATAGGTGTTATACCCGTTCCTTTAGTTGATATCGCAGGCAAAACACGAGGGCATGAAGTACAAACGTTATCTATCCATGAACGCATAACTTGCATGTTATATGGTTCTGATGCCTTCATAGCCCTGCCCAGAGGTTTTGGTACTTTAGAGAAAATCTTTAATATTACCTCATGGGCTCATTTAGATCTCCATACCAAGCCTATTGGGCTTTTAAATGTTAACAATTTCTTTGATGGTTTGCTAACATTTCTTGATTATGCTGTGGAATAGTGATTCATCTCTCCATTTTCTAGGAGAATCCTTATTTCTGCTCCTACTATCGAGGAACTGCTGGATAAGTTGCAATCATATATACCAATACAAGATCCAGCAGGATTTAAGATAGATTGGTCGCAAGGAAGGGGAATCAAGCGAAAATGGAGTCCGGTTAATGTAAATTTATCTTTGTGAACCCTAGAATAGGTGGTGGTAGAGTACGGAGTATTCTCACTCTTGAGACACACCATATATTTCTAGGATTTTATCAATGTTTAATCTTGTGTACCTCAAAGATTTAAGGTGGTAGAGTATGGAGTATTATTACTCTTGAAACACACATTTTTCTTTATTTCCTCAAAAGATCAGAGGTGGTAGGATACCGCTACTCCCGAAACACATCTCTAATTTTGAGGATCATAAATGTTTTCCCTTTTTGTATTTTGCATGTATGACTCGTTTATACTTCTTCAGGAGCAATAATAATAATATCATTTCAGTATGTTTAGATGATAATTTTTACTTCTTCTGGAGTAAATATGTTCTTCTTCTGGAATACATAAGTGCTCGTGCAAGAAATTTTCTAGACATTTATCATCTAATATTCATCTCATAATACTGATGAGATTATTTTCACATTAGCTATGTCCGTGCTATCATGTAATATTATCTTATCATACATCAACATTCTCTTGTTGAATAATTTTCATCCACCCTTTCAAATACAGATATTGGTAACTTCTGGTACCATTGGATAAAATATTTTTATCAACATTTACCAACTTTTTGGTAATGATAACTTCTGGTATCATTTGATAAAATATTTTCTAACTTTAGTATTGATAACTTCTGGTATCATTTAATGAAGTATCAAATAACAATAATATTGTATATATATAATAATACTGGGGTTATACCACCACGTATATATGTTAAACAATAATAATATTGGGGTTATACCACCACGTATATATGTTGACAACAACCTCCAATATGTTAGAATTAACCAACAACTGAGGTGTTTCTGAAATAATATAAAATATGAATATATGTAAAGTGTTCCATATATTCAATTGATAAACGACCATATAGGCGGTGTCAACATAATGAAATAATTAACTTTCATGAGTGAGCAAGTCATATCTTCAAATCCAGTCAAGGTATTCATAATAGTCCAATCCGTTACGATAATGAGTCATATCCAGTTAAGGTATAAATCCAGTCCATAATAACTCAATCCATCACGGTATGACCATGATTATTACTTATACCTTGTTTAAAAACTTTAATTTATCTTTGTTGATCACAAATTAATCGTTAATTTACGATTAATATACTTTTATGTATTACCAAGGGCAAAATGGTTCATATTTTAATATATTGCTCATATGGATAAATCGAAACCGTCAATAGGTTTGAAATTTAATTTAGAACAAACTTACTTTTGGTCCGAAGTTCAAAATCTCGTCGAAAGTTCTCCAAAAACGGTTTTTAAGAAAAATCGCTATGTTCGACAGCCGGAAAATTTCAAAACTGCACAAAACAGAAAAGTAAGATCATAGAAAAATCAAGAACATCAAGACGAACAAACTTCCTGTTGACGTCGTCTTCGGAATCGCCGTCACGCGCCACTTCGACGTCTGCGCGTGGGCTTCACGCGCCGCCGTGCCGGTGACTCTGCCATCGACACCCGTCGCTATCGTCACGGATCTGGTCTCCGATCATCGTCTGGATATACGGTTTGGCGTGAATTTGCTTTGAAATTTTCGGGTTACACAATTTCTCTAATTTTTCTATAGACTTGGAATTGATTTTCTAATCTATGATGTATAAATGATGATTAATAATAATCTAGTTTCTGATACAGAGATTCATCATTTAGATGCAACTGTAGAGCATACTCCTGTCATATTACTCAATTGGCTAGAGACTCGTGCTGATAACGTGTTATAAAACTATTATAAAAACAATAGAGAATATAGAGAGATAGGAGAGAATTCTTCTCTTATTGAATTCTTATGAATGAATGAAATAAGACTCCTATTTATAGGAGTGAACAATGGCACAATCGTAATATGTAAAGTTTACAGGGGTATAATGGTAATTGGTCATTCACATATTTTATTATTATTTATAACATTATAAACAATTGTTAATAAATATTGCTATTCCTTACTCCATCCACTTTTGTTTGTATTTTTCCCTCTACCTCGGGTAGTCTCACGGTATGCCTCTAAATAGTGAAGTGAAAATATTTCGTTAGTTCATTTTTTTTGAAAAAAGTTAAAAAAAAAAAGGGAGAGAATATTTGATCTGTTCAAATTATTGATTTTTTTTAAAAAAAATTGTTCAATAAAACGTTGCCTGGTTACTGTTCATAAACAATTTATTAAAAAAATTACCAAATTTTTTTTTTTTAATTGAGGAAATTGCATCCATAACACTTTTTGGGTTCTGTCAAAAAAAAAATCAAATTTTTAATAATTTTAACAAATTTATCACTCTACAGTAACATTGTATTAATTATAAATTAGTTTATATATTTTTTAGGTGAAATGTGTGGTTAAAAATGAAGAGATAAAATGTGTGTGGCTAAAAATTGGTTTAAAAAATTGTGTTGTTTATAAGACTCAATTTGGTAAACTTATTTTAAAAAACACATATCCCAAAATCATTTTCCAACCAAAAATCTTACCTCGAAAACATAAAATAATTTTTTTATAAATTGTAATGATTGGGTTAAAGAACAGAGGTTTATTTGTCCCTTAAAAATATTATAATTCCTCATGAATCTTACTTTTCATGATTTGACTTGACAAGAAAACTTGTATAAAAGTGGATGAAATGTGCTCAAAACTCACTTATAACCATCACCCACAACCCTCAGTGAGACATTTCAAAGAAAAAAGCTTGAAGGTTAAAATAGACAATTCATTCTCTACTCAAACCCTACCTCTGAAAAAAAAAATCTCTCGCCCAAACCTCTACAACTTCTAGTACCAGATGACATCAAACTCCCCACAAGTGAAACAAAGTTTTCATCCCGTGACACCCTATCCAATTGCACTGGTTTGTAGCACGAAATTGTCCCTTGATTTGTGTTCAATACAGTGAAATACCTCCATTGCTCTTAGTCAAAGGACTTGAAGGCAACCGAGGACTCACCATTTCAGCACTTTGGAATCCTCTTGCAAGTATTCAAAAATAAGTCCCTAATTTCATTATTTTGTTGCTTTATGCTTCTAGATTTGCACCCCATTTAGGTTCTTTGTTTTGCCTTTATTTAGTGAGATGCATTAGTTGAGAATAGATATGTCAACGAGCCGAGCCGAGAGCCGAACATCAAGGCTCGAGCTTTTTAGGACCGAGCTTTTTTTGCCCCGAGCCGAGCCAAAGCTCGACCAAAAAATTGAGGCTCGGCTCGAGCTTTCGGCTTGAGCTTCATTGAGCCGAGCCGGGCTGGCCCCTTTTTTTTTTATACGGCGAATGAATATGTATTATATTTGTAATTAGTAATTACTTAAATGAATTATACAATATACACAATAAATGTAGTTAAATATCAAACATAAGATTTAATAAAAACGTAAACGTAGATTTCGCAAAGTCTATCTACACTAAAATTAACAAAGAAAATACGACATATTTATAGAAAAAAAAATCGTGGGAAAACAAAAAATAAAAATTCAAATTTCAAATTTTCAAAAAAAAAAAAATTTGCATATTTCAAATCAGATCAAAAATCAGATAAAAGTGTAGCAACCCGTGTTGCAGGCAGCCTAGCTTCCTGCAACACGGTTGCGTGTTGCAGGCAGTGCCTGCAACACACAGGCAGCTGCTGCTAAAGCCGCAGTAAAGCAGCGGCAGCTGCCTGCAGCTTTGCAGGCAGCAGACACGGGCCTGAATGGCCCGTGTCTTCGGGTCAATTTGGCCCGTTTTACGGGCCAAATTGGCCCGCCACAAGGGCCGGCCCGTGTGGCTCGGTGGGCCACACGGGCCGGCCCCGGCTTGAGCCCACTGAACATTTTTGGGCTCGGCCCGAGCTTCGGCTCGATCCTACGAGCCTCGAGCAGAGCTTAGCCCGAGCTTTTAACGAGTCGAGCCCGAGCTACCCGAGCCGACGAGCCGTTTTGACACGCCTAGTTGAGAATCTAAGATATATGTTTTTTTCTATATCTTGTAAGTGCTTTACCATATTTTTGAAGTTATGTCTTGAGTTCAATATCATGTCTTGAAAGTCTTATATTGTCTAACTTTGTTGAGTCTTGGAGAGGTATTTGGTAGTAGATTTGTATTTTCACACATGAATAAAATTTGTGGAAGATATTTATCTATTTTCTTTTCACTTTCGGTTCGAGTAACGATGATTTTGTTCCCTTGTTTATGGCTAAAACTGACCAGTTCATGAGCAAAATAGACCAGTTCATGAGAAGGACTAAATCCACATTGCAAAATCATCAAGCCTCAATTGGAAACTTGGAGACTCAAGTTGGACAGGTAGCTCGAGTGTTGACAAATAGAACTCCATGCACACTGCTCGTTAACACTGAGGTTAATCCGAATGAGCAAGTAATGGCAATTGATGTAGTAGAATATGACAGAGTACTCATTCTTGGAACAGTCTACTTTCACCCATGTCACAGGGTGTATGAACCTCCTACTCATTTTCTCCGAAAATTGAAGAGTTGGACAGAGAAACAAGGAGTAGATGCAATAAATACATGGAGTGGAGTTCAATTGCCTGAGGTTCATGTTAAAAATCCAATTGAAATGAAGGAAAAACATGTTGAGGCAGTTGAGAAGTCATTGGTAAAATGGACGAGGGACATGAGGTCAAATCGATTATTAAGCCTCATGAATCCCCTATCTCATTCCCCCGGAGATTGAAGAAGGTTAACGAGGACCAGCAGTTTAACAATTTTTTAGAAATGCTCAGAAAACTACATATCAATATTCCCTTCAATGATGCAATAAGGTAAATTCCAAACTACTCTAAGTTCTTGAAAGACATAATTTCCAAAAAAGGGAAGCTTAAGGAGTTCGAGACAGTATCCTTGACTAAGGAGTGTAGTACAATCTTGCTAAAGAATTTGCCTCATAAACTCAAGGACCCAGGGAGTTTTTCAATACCTTGTATCATCGGATATTTAAAGTTTAACAAAATTTTATGTGATCTTGGTGCAAGCATTAACTTAATGCCCCTATTTGTCTACAAGAAATTAGGATTGGGAGACACCAAACCCACATCACTTATTTTGCAGCTAGTTGATCCCTCAATCCGACATCCATATGAGATTGTTGAAGATGTAAAAGTGTACAAGTTCTTTTTTCTAGTTGACTCTATAATTTTGGATATGGAAGAAGACATCAAGATGCATTTGATTCTGGGTCGAGCTTTCCTGGCTACTGGACGAGCCTTGATCGATGTGGGGTGACATTTAGAGTAGAAAATGAGCATGTAACATTTAACATGGTTCAAATAGAGAATAAAAATTCATTTTTTGAAAACTACTGCAAAATAGAGGTAGAACCACTACTTCACCATGGAAATCAGGAGATTTTTGAGCATATGGTTAAAAATGATGATGAGGGCTCAACATCTTGTTTCATACCACCTTGATAGTTTTTTTCCATAAAGTTTGGCTCTAAACTATAAATTAAGCGCTTGTTGAGAGACAACCCAACTTCTCAAACCCTTTTAATTTCCTATTTTTTTTTTAGCTATTTCATTGCTTGACTTTGCATTGCATTGCATTGTAGGAGCACTAGTATGTTTAGAATGCATACATTGACATGTCATGTGTTTTAAGTGATTCTAGCATCCTATTATGCAAGTTTTGAGCATTATGAGTAGTTTTAGTTTTCATTGCATTTTCGCTTATTTTAATAGTTTATTATCACATTCTTCAACATGGTACACCAGTCTAGGATATGATCACATTTTTTTGGGGTTTCCTACATGCATCATGATGCATTTGGGGGTAAAAAATGAGGTAGGAATCAACATGGACGATTTTGGGCATTCTACCCAGAATTTTACCGTATGGGCAACACGGGTTTCTTGTTTATTTTACAATTCAACTTCGTATTTCCTCCCCTAAGTCACCTATAATTGAGTCTCCAATCATTCCCCACATTTTACACATTGAATTAAGTAACATCCATCCTCATTTTCACTTGCAAATCACTTTAAGGGTATGTATTTCTCAAACTTGTGGGTTTCTTCATTATTCTTGACATTCATTATGTTCTTTGAAAATTTGGGATTATGATTGTTAAGTGTATGGATTTAGGCTAGTTGACTAGAGTATTGAATTGTGAGTATCTAGGTGAAAATTCTTGGCTTGATACATCGATCCAAATCTATGTTTTACATTGATTTCTTCACTTACATGCTAAGTGTTTGATAAAATGCCACAGTGAGTTTTTCATTGAATTTTTGCAATTTTTTTGAATGAATCCCTTATGTTCATGTTACACATCATACTTCCATTATTCATTCATGTTTTGTATTAGGTTAAATCACAAAACTCAAAGTGAACAACGTTGCACTTCATTGCACCTCATGGAGGCACCACTGCGCCACAACATTTGATTTCAGCTTCATGTCACTACTTCACCACACCTTTTCATGACCCAAATGAACTCCGATTACTCTGAATCTTTAATATGTTGTAGACAAGATTATGTACCCTCATATGTATGGACATGTCTTGGAAAAAATTCACTTTTTCGAGGCAATGTCAAGGGCAGAATATCAGTAGTCAACCATGTTTAAAATTCAAAATTTTGATATATCCTAATTTGAGAGTGTTGTGTTAATTTATTTCAGTTCCTATGTAATAATTATACTTCTAATGTGTTTATTTCTCATTTACAAGGAACATACATCGTAGGATACTTCGAGCCAAAGATGAAATAAGCAAGAAAATGGTCAATTCATCCAACAAAATTGAATTCAAAGATTCAAAATGAGGACACCATCTCTCCAAACTCGAGAAGTACCTAACCCCTTTTTGTTATTTGTGTTCATTTGATCATATATTTTAAATACATTGAGGATAATGTATAGTTCTAGTTTGGGGAAGGCGATCTCATTAATTTGATATTTTATGCACATTCATTTGATTTTTGGGGGGTATAAATTCATAAAAAAATGAAAATTTTTGTTGATTTGTTTATTACTTATGACATAATTTAGATTAAATTTTATTCTTAGTGAGAATAAATGACAACATTGAACTTTATTTTTCTTGACATTTATCCATATTAGACTTTATTAACTTGAGCACATAGCAATTGTCAATTAATTGCTATTGTGAAAAATGTTTAACATGTGTGGGGACAACTTTATACAACTGGAACGTAGGATTGACACTAAAGGGGTTTTATTCAATTGAGATTTTGAAAGACATTTAAAGTATTTTTTTAATGGAATTTTTTAAATGGATTTTATTGAATTTTATTGACTTTTATGGATTCGTATAAACTTTTAAAGAGTTTTTTCAACATTTATTTAAAATATTTTCATGGACTTTCAATGACTTTTATAGATTGATTTAAAAGACTTTAATAGACTTTCAAAGACTTTTACGGACTTTTATTTTTTAATAATTGAAAAACTTGAACACTATAGATTAATTCCGTATGGTGTGAATGTTAATCGTTAATAATAATTATATGTCAAGTGAATTACAAAAAAAAAATACGAAGTGGGAGATAAATAGTTTTAGGACAAAAAAACATTTGTAATTAAAAAATGGGTGATTAAAAAATGGGGGCAAATTAAAATTATGTTTGATATCGACATAAAAATTGTACTATGTTCATAATTTTTTTTGAATATACAAATTTTTATAGATTTCGATTGAATTTTAAATTTTAATTAATATTTTTGAATATACAAATGATACGATCTCAAGGAGGGCAATCACGTCGAACTCGTGAAATTATATAAGAAACGGCGGGAAAGTTCCGAATTCAGGTTGGAACAGACGATAACACTACGATCCGAGCCTCACGACGCAAGAACCAGGGGTATATTAAACCCGAGACCCGTTATGATGCGAAAACAAGAACCATAATGGGGGAACGCCACAAGGAATGTCCAGATCCTTGATAAATTCGATTGTTTAAAGGGAAAATCCTCACCTTTAGAGAGAGTAAAAACACTTAATAATTTTATTCATCAAAAACTTATGTTACAATGAAAGAAAAGAATATAAATAAGCAAAACGGAATTAAATAAATCCTAGCCGTTATAGAGGCCCAAAATCCTAAAAATTGTACTACGCGATCGCGTGTAAGGGCCGAAAACTCTTGGGTCTTTTTTTCCAGGCATGGCACGATCGCGCCTCCTTTTACACCACACGGTCGTGTGGTTCAAATTCTCCAACTTCTCGATTTTCACCTCGATTATCGGCCCACATCACTTGTACCATCTTTCACGCTTCTTCAACCACTCCATGTTTGATCTTTGAAACTCTTTGAACGTAATTGAAGCTTTGTTTGACTTGATTTGTAGTTCTTTCTGTCAAGCCTACCATGATTCATATCATTCCCTCCTTCTTCAGGATGATTCGTCCCGAATCATAGCTTTGTTCATGTTATTTCAGTGCTCCACCTGGGTCAAATGGAAAATTATGGCCTCCATGACAGAGATTCAATAAGTTGCAATCCTTCAATCGGTAAGTATGAATATATTGAAGCACGAACTTAACTAGCCAAGGTTGGTGTTGGTCAAGTTTCCAATAATTTTCAACCTGCAAGAAAGATTCAAATAAAATGGGGAGGGAAATGTTAGTTTCATGAGGTACAAGGTATGGATCCTTGTACTCATGATGAATTATTTCCAATTCATTTTTCACAATAATGAAATTCTGCTCTTCACCTCCTTCCTTCTTTACAATTTCTTGCTCAACCTCCTCTATTTTTTTACTCCCAAACTCAACTAATTCTTCTAACTCCACATTCTCACGTGCAACCCCCTCTTTCAAATTTTTGGACTCTACCACCTCTCCTAATTTTTCACGCACAACCTCCAATTCATGTATCTCCTCATCAATAATTTTATCATCCTGTTGAGGCACATCCTCATCACTACTCAGATTTTTACTTTCTACCTCAAAACTCGGAGTTTGTTCAACTATTTCAATTTTCAACTTTTCAATCTCAATATTCTCAACATGCATATCCTGAGGCTCCAACTGTAAATCCACTATATTCTCACTTTCATTCCCCTTTTGCAATTTAGCTTTAGCCTCCCTTTCACTCTCCCTCTTTTTTAACTTAACTTCTTTTCTAACCTTCCGTTCATACATCATCATTTCCTCATAAATTTCTGTTCAAATCTTCAAAAGCGCCCTCGCATTAATCTCTTCTTCCCAATCAACTCCAATCCCAACCCTAGGTTTATGGTTATGCCTATTTTCGTTTTCACGCCGTTGAGAAAGTTCTGCACTATGCATATCCATTGAGTTCTTAAATTTCCTCAACTTTGCATTTAATTTCGCATCCACTTTCGCAGCGAACTCCTCAAACCGTTTCTCCACCATGACAAGCAGAGAAGACTGATGGTTATCTTTCCTAAATGATGAATTTTCTCGAACCTTAAACATTTGGAATGGAATGGAATGGAATAATAGTTTGACACAAGGACTAATAAGGAATTTCAATTTTGACTTGGAAGGCAAGGAATATCAAGAATTTAAGGGAATTCAAGAACATGGTTCTTGAATTTTGGAATACTTCCTTTTTTTAATAATGGATGAATTTTCGGATTAAATAAATAAAATAAAAAAATAATTTTTTTTTTAAATCCGAAAACTCGACACGTTCGCAAAAAAAAAAAGGAGACTTAATTTGGATGACAAACGAGAAAAATAACAACTTTTGACTTTTTTTTGGATATTTTCTGGATTAAAGACTCACAAATATAAAGAACGTGAAGAACAAGAAACAAAGACTCAACAACTAAGATAAAAAAGGATATGAATTATTTTTATGTGGCAGACTCTATGATAAAAATATAAAAATCAAACTAGGATAGAAACAAAAAACAAAACCTGAATCCAGAGTCCAACTCTGATACCAACTGATGCGATCCCAGTGAGGGGAATCACGTCAAACTTGCTGTATTATATAAGAAACGCTGGGAAAGTTTCGTATTCAGGTTGGAACGGACAATACCACTACGACCTGAGCTCCACGACACAAGAACCAGGGGTATATTAAACCTGAGACCCGTTACGATGCGGAAACAAGAACCGTAATGGGGGAACGCTATAAGGAATGTCTAGATTCTTGATAAGTTCGATTGTTTAAAGGGAAAATCCTCATCAATAGAGAGAATAAAAATACTCAATAATTTTATTCATCAAAAACTTATGTTACAATGATAGAAAAGGAATATAAATAAATAAACCTTAGCCGTTATAGAGGCCCAAAATAAACCCTAAAACATGTAAAAACGGAATTTAACCTAAAAACTAGCAAAATACTAAAAAATTGTACTGCGTGATCACGCAGGCATAATTACCGCGATTGTGTGTAAGAGCCGAAAACTCTCGGGTCTTTTTTTCCAGGCATGGCGCGATCGCGCCTCCTTTTACACCATGCGGTCGTGTGGTTCAAATTCTCCAACTTCTCGATTTTGATCTCGATTCTTGGCCCACATCACTTGTACCATCTTTGATGCTTCTTCAACCAATCCCTGTTTGATCTTTGAAGCTCTTCGAACGTAATTGAAGCTTTGTTTGGCTTGATTTGTAGTTCTTTCTGTCAAGCCTACCATGATTCGTATCAACAAATCTCTCTCGAGAAAATTCTAGAATAACTTTGTTTAATTATTATTATTTTTTTGATACAATTTAATTATTATTTTTCTATAAAATTTTAGTTAGATTTATTTTCATTGAAAAATTGAAAAAAATGATGAAAAAGAAGATAACCAAAATATAAGAAAAGAATATTAAAAAAACATATATACAAAACAAGTTGAAGAGAAGAAAAATAATAATTTGTTTAGCCATAGGTTTCTAAAAATTAGCAATATGAAAGTAAATCACAAGTTTAAGGTTTCTAAAAATAACATGAAAGAATGGAGAAAAATATAGAAGAAACAAAATTACAATTTAATTTTTTTTTTTTTTTAAGTTTTTCAAAACCTTGGAGGTTAATGAGAGACAAATTAAGAGATTTTGTGGTTGTACTTTCTGTTTAAAAATTAGTACATAAAGGATTTCGTATGCGTCTTTAAAATTCATTGATATTTTGAATAATACAAGATTTTTAAAAACTTTTAAAAGTCTTTATATAATACACCATGACTTCTATGGATTTTTAGAATATCCATTAAAATCCATATTAAATACCTCAATATTTTAATGCAGTCTCTAAAGTCTAAATTGAATACACCAAAACTTTTCGAATTCTTTAAAATCTTTAAAAGTCTTTTAAAATCTACATTGAATAAACCCCCCCTCTTAAGATCTCAAAACTTAAGATTTTAAATCCCAACCTTAAATTTAGAACCAAACTGCTCAAGAAGCACTACTAGAAAACAGGCCTTCAGCGACGGATATTGTCTGACGGCAATCGACATCGTCAAAAATTTTTGACGGCATTACGAAATTTTCCGACGGGAAATAAATTATCGTCAGAAATTTCCAACGGAATGTAGATTACGTCAGAAACATTCCGTCGGAAATTTCCGACGAAATTTTAATTACAGTCGGAAATCATCGGAATTTTCCGACGGAATGTAGTTTTCGTCAGAAAATAATTACAGAAAAAAAGAATAGCGTATTTTTACAAATTATAATCATATTACTATTATTTAAAAAAAACCATATTACTAACATAAATTACTAATATATATTTACGAAAACAAACACATTCATGAAAACTCAATTGGTCCACTGGTTGGGTTGCTTCTTCACAACCCTTTAGTCAATGGTTCAAGTCTCAAACTAAACACTTTGGAAAAATAACATTTAATCTTCAAGAAGGGCTTCGCGGGTTTGGTTTTCGAGTCTAGGGGTGGGTTGGGCCGAGTCGGGTCGGGTCAGGTGGGTGCTTAATAAAATATATATTTTTTTATTTTCTGGAAATTTCGGACGGAATTCATGGCCGTGGAACTTTCTGACGGAATTAATGTCGTAGGAATTTTTTGACGGCTGTGAAATGCCGTCGGAAATTTTCTAAGTCGGTAATTTTTCCGTTAGAAAGTATTACCAACCAGAGTTTCGCCGATGGATTTCCTATGGGTTGAAGTCCGTCGAAAAATGGCCTTTTACCGACTGATTTTTCCGTCGAAAAAAGCTTCTTTTTTGTAGTGAAGAAATATTGGGGTGGAAAGGTTAATATATCTTTGCATTGATGGGTTGAGGGTATGAAATCCAAATTCTTGATTTTGTACCTTTGGTTGAAGGGATTTTTGTCAACGGGCATAAATCAGTACTAGCATAATATTAAATTGTCTTATTCTTCTCTTCATAGCATTTTTTACTCGAGTATGTAAGATTTTACGAGTCCTTAAAACCTGGTACCCTAAATTCATCTGAATTGGAAGTTATTAGCCTAAACCTCGTACCAATTCAAAACATTTTTTTCCTTATTTTTGGTAATATTTCATTTACACCTAAACCTACTAACCCAACACTTCATCCAGCAGCCCAAAGTACGTCTCTCCTCTTTTCCTTTCTCCTCTCCTCCCTTACCCTTCCCCTTCCCGTTTTCTATTGAACCCACCATCTAAACCCTGTAACTCGCAAGTCTTGTGTGTATAGAAGTATCTGCCACAATTGCCTCGAATTGTTTTGCTGAGGAAATAGAGTTCGCACTGCAATACATGGCTAACCAAATGAAAATTTTAGCATTGGCGCAAATCATAGACTGATTAAATGGGCATTACGTTATTCCTGAAGGTAGAAGCAGAGGCAAATCACATTTCATTTTTTGTAATAATATTAATGTTAATATTTTATAAGTAGGACTATATTTGTGTTCATATTGGAGGAAAAATATATAGATATTTAAAAAGACTTCACCGAGAAACTGAATATTATTTTTTAGAATTTTTTTAAAAAATGGAATGAAAAAAAGATACGCGATTACAAATTATGGAATACTTACTTAAATACTACGTTTTTCGTTGAATTATTTTGATTGTCATCCTTGTCACGGATCAAAACTTTTAAATCCATGCAATTTGTAACTCTTGGAACAGAAACGTATGGTTGACCATGGCTGAAAATTGGTTTCTTAGGGGAAAAAGGCCAAAATTAGAAAGCAATGGCCTTGACTTTTATTGATTTTCATTGCATATGAGGAAATCAGAGAAAATTATCTTCAATTAAATTTGTAAGGCAGTCTTGGATCAAACGGGGTTAGTGACATTTATTATCAATTACTTTTCATACTTGTACGTAAAAAAAATATTTAGGTATAAGCACGTAAAGATCAAATAGTCAAAATATTTAGCATTTTAATTTGTGAAATAATTATATATGTTATCTTTTTTTTTTTTTTAGAAAATTTTTTAAAAAATGGAATGAAAAACAGATACGCGAGTACAAATTATGGAATACTTCCTTAAATACAACGTTTGTCGTTGAATTACTTTGATTGTCATCCTTGTCGCAAATCAAAAATTTTGAACCCTTACAATTTTGAAACTTTTTGTCAAACAATACACCCATAATTTTTGTTGTCATATTGAAAAATATTCTTTACCGTTAAGACCCCCAACTTAAAGTAATGTGTTGACATCTTACCAAAAATGTACAAAACAGAAACACAAGCAAGTGAAAGCCACATTACACACACATTACAAAAGTAAACAAGGCCCCCAAGGCACATCTTCAAGTTGTGAAACGGGGAGGTGGAAAGTCTCCATCCTAACTTGCATCTGTCGTGGCGAGGGTTCGAATCCTGAAATATGGATGAGACCCTTGATAAGTGAAGTCAAAATGCAAGCCTCCCACCCTACGCCCTTGGAGGCATATCCTGCGATTTACCTCTTTTACCAAGGTCCAAGGTAGGGTAGGTGTCCCCCCTAAGACGTGGGCTACACCTACAAAAGTAAACAAGATTCCTATGGTTTCACAAGACATACACTGTTCTAGGACCCTAGGGTTTCATGAGAATCACGTTCTTAGGTCAAGGGGTGAAAGTAGAATAGGAGTTTGGGTTAAAGTCTAAATAATTAAAAGATAAATAAAGCAACAATATTCAACAAAGAAGTTTATCTAAAGATAAAAAACTTCAATCCTAATGACCACCCACATGATGGCATGCTAATGCAATAAATTTAAAAAAGTTTCAGCCAATTTACCACATTGAACCTGTCTGTGGTCCATACAATCAAGAGATGCGAGTTCCTGGAATTTTCTAGTCTCAACTGAGCGTAAAATATTAGTAATGTGACATGAGGATCTTTATCGGATGTCTCGTTAGACAAACACGTTCCTTATCATCCCAAAATTATCTAGCCACACACTACAAGAAAACAGAGTAATAGGGGCGACATTTGTCGCCCCTATAGATCAAATTGTCGCCCCTATTACTCAACAGGGGCGATTATGTCGCCCCTATACGTCGTTCCCACAGATTCGTTGCATGAGATCTATTGGAGCGACATATGTCGTCCCTATAGACCAAAATGTCTTTAGGAGCGACATGTGTCACCCCTATAGAGCTAGAACCTAACACATAACAAAATGCTATAGGGACGAAAAAGTCGCCCCTATAGATTTAAGATCTATAGAAACGACACCTATAGGGGCGATAATGTCGCCCTTACAATTTTTTTTAAATTAAAAAAAAAACCAAATATACGAAATACCAAATTAAATTACTAAAAATGCGAAATTTATAAACATTTTCAAAAGATTACAATTCATTTTTAAAAATAACATATTACTACCCATCTGATAGTCCTACATCATCATCATCACAACATTCATCATTAATTACATCATCTGGTGACATCCCCTGCTTCCCTGCAAGACGCCTGATAACCCTCATCATTCTTTCCATTTGAGATTGCATTCCAGTCCCGTATAATTCCAGCCTGTCTTCTGAATTTATATTTTCAAGGGATTGGATGTTTCTTGTTGGGACATGCGATGATCCAGTGCTGCTCTTAGTAGACGGAGATCTTTCCTTCGGGATTCGACCAACTCCACGCATGAATCTGCGTTGCTCTCCAAGGGCCTCCTTTACAATGAGACGCTCGTCCACTTGTGTGCCCATGGAAGCAACCTGGGTCAGCTGAGTCTCTTTCGCCAAAACGAGTTGGTCCTGTGATCGAAAGTTAATAATTAATAAAATGTAAAATTGACGAAGCCAAAAATATTAGTTTTACAGTATATATTTTACTTACATAATCTTTTGTTGCATTCTCGTTCACCCATTCCCCATCTCCGCGTTTATGTAGTCGCTCGAACGCATCCACAACACCCAGCCAATCCCCGGTCTCAGGGTTTCTCTGCAACAATTTCAATTTGAAATTGAAAGAAAAATGTAAGAGTTGTGTGGGTGCGTAAAAATGTTATTATTTAACCATACCTCAGAGTGTCGTGTTGCTGAAAAACTCCTCGAACCTTGGTGGGATATGTATCTAGCCTTCTCACGATTGGCTTTATTTTTCTGTGATCGAGCCTGTGATCACAAGTACGTAGATTACCTAATTGTTATCATTATTGAAATGTTAAATTGACAAAAAAAAAAATCACTTACCAAGTAATTAGGGCTTGTGAACAACTCCACACATCTCTGCCAATCTTCAACTGAAATCTCCCCATACGGACGACTCGGTCCATTTTCCTTAAAGTAATCATTCGCCGTTACTTTATATGCTCGATAGCGATCAGCTGCCAAACGATCGAGTCCGCTTAGGATGTTCTCGTACTCCTTATGCGACCAACTACCAGAAATATCAAAGTATGTCTATCCAGAAAAAAAAATTAATTAAAATGTTTTCGAGTGATAGACAATATATATTAATCAGTTATGTTAATAATTACTTACTTGA
Source organism: Ligustrum vulgare (assembly GCA_963555705.1). NCBI lineage: Eukaryota > Viridiplantae > Streptophyta > Magnoliopsida > Lamiales > Oleaceae > Ligustrum > Ligustrum vulgare. Next base: position 28,043,268 of record OY743186.1, on the reverse strand, counting down.
ACTGTAGTTAGTACCCGTCCCCGTAGCTCCTCGGGGACATCGGCCCAACTTCGTCATCATCTTCTTGGCTTTATAGTGAGAATCCACGAGGTTCATGTTTGGAAAGGCGAGCTTCAAAAGTTGTATAAGATCATCGAAAGATTTGTTTGTCCACTTGTTCACCACCTTCAGATGCATCAATTTCACTAAAAAGTTTAAAGAAGAGAACGAAGAAACTCCAGGATATAGTTCTGAATGAAGAGCCTCAAATAGTTGATCGTACTGGACATCAGAACCAGAAGCATCACACTCATTCTCGATTATCTCATCCATAACATTGGCCATTTCGTCAATCACCTGATCTCTAGAACCCATCCCTTCATTCCTTAGATCTGCATTTCCATGTTGACTCTCGATCTCACCGTGATGAATCCATGTGACATAGCTCGCCGCAAAACCATTACGACGTATATGATATTCAACAGTCTCCAAATCATGGGTATACCCATTTAAACATTTGTTACACGGACATCTGACCCTCCCTCGATCATTTACAAGTGGTCTCGCCATATCTATAAAAGCTTTCAAACCAATTAAGAATTCTTGAGACTTTCGATTTCTAACATTTGTCCAGCTTTTATCAATTTCCATCTCCGATTTCCTGCAAGAATAATAATATATATTATGTGATAATTTTGAGTAACGTGAATGTTCTAAGTTCACCTTATCACTCCACGTCAAATAAAAAAGTAGGGGCCCTAAACATTCATCATTGATATGTGAAATAATAAATTTTGTTCATTTTTTGTGTGTATATATATATATATATATTCACATATAAATTTCGGCAGAATCCCCCCTAAATTCTCCTAAGTGTGTAATCTATTTATTGAATATAGTCCACACTCAGAGAACTTAGGGATGTTGCCGAGAATTACATAGAAAAGTATGTATGCAACAATAGAAAAATGAACAAAATTCATTATCTCGCATATCAATGAAAAATTCTCCAAAAATAGGAGAATTCAAAAATCAATTTGTAAACTTCAAATTTCCAACAATGTTTGCAGTTTTTTGATTTACAAACTAATCTTTAAACGGTTTTCTAAGTTTCTTATACAAATGCAGTGTATACACTAAAACTTGTAAAATAACTAATATTTATTAAACTCTAAATGTATCTACAAAAATTAATAGAAACATGTTTAAATGGCTTACCAAATGTTCAAACAGTGCTTGGATTCGATTTTCTACTTTCAAGTTTGGTTGTGTTGATGAGAGGCATGAAAAAGCGAAAATGTCGAGGACAAAAGTCTGAGTGAATCATAAAAAAAAAAGTTTGGATCTATAGGGGCGATATATGTCGCCCCTATAGATTAAAAAAGGCGCTAAAAATTGCCTCTAAAATTTTATTTTTATAGGGGCGAAATATATCAGAATAAATATTGTTTGGATGAAACATAGTTTGGATAAATGTGAAGATTCTATTGGACTAAAAAATAGTCATAACTGGTGAAGGATTAACTGTTGACGCACTTAATCTAAAGTTTCCGATCAAAGGTAAAGGAAAGGAAGAACTATTTGTCAAAATTGAAATCCAAGTAGTGTACTAATATATTTCAACCTATATATAAGGATGAACACTAAGAATTCCACATAGAAACATTTTTTACAGATGCCATGGGGAAGATAATGGGTGAAGAAAGTTCTATCGCCTTGTAGGGACAAATCAAGGATGTTGAAGCATTACAAACGGATTGAGGTGAGTACGAACGGTTGCTAAGAGTAAGAGAAAAAAAAAATTTTTACACATAATTATTAAAAAAAATGATGAATCCAAAACGAGCAAGCAAGCGATCAACTGCTCTCGCAAGGGCCTGGATCCGTTCATTTCGTGATGTGTGTCAACACCACACACCATATGCATCATATGCTCCCTTGTAGCCCTAGACCCCCCCCCCTCTCTTTCTTAAGCACCAGCCTAAACAAAAATGTGTAGAAATCTTTGTGGAAAATCTGTATTAAGACTCGTAAAATGCGTTAAATTCTTGATTTAATAATATTCTGAATTATTTATCAATCATGCTACAAGAATCTAATTTATAACATAAAATTTTACACATACATACATGGCAGTCATCCATTGATTTACCCATCACATCAACTACAAAATCAACAACCCACACATTTTCAGTGCAACTTTCGATATGGAATTTTGATTCCTTCAGCATTTCCGATTATATATTGTATGCCTTGTGGAGATATTTTGACGCGATCCCGGTCGGGGAATCTTGTCGAACAAAGAACGGATCTTTGTGGCGTTCTTCCAACAAACTTATCAAATATTCGCAAGAATATTTGTGGCGTTTCCAAATTCGATACTTATCAAGGAAATTGACAAGTCCTTGTGGCGTTCACCAATCTTGGTTCTTCAATCCGCATCGTCATAAATTGCGTCGTGATTTTCGGGTCAAGGCTTTACCGTCGTTCTATCCTTATTTTTCGTTGTTTGTCTTGTGTCGATCTGATTTAGATCTTTCCTAGATTTTAATTATCGTTATTCCGCGTGTTCGACAAGATTCCCCGACCGGGATCGCGTCATCTGGTATCAGAGCTTGGATCTATTTCAGATTCTTGAGTTTCTTGATTTTTCTTGATTTTTTTTTCGTGTCCTTCGCGTTCTTCGTGTCAGTCATAAATTTTTCTAGTTTGATCCATAAGAGTCAGTCCCAAAAATTCAAAAGTGTTTTTCTTCTTCGCTTTTCGTCCAAATTCAGTTCCGTTTTTTCTGCCATACTCGTAGTCCAATTCTTTGGCAGATTATAAAAAAAAAAATCCGAAAATTCCCAAAATATTCCCCAAATATTCCGAATTTCCTTGTTCGTGTCTTAAAATGTCTGATAGAGATGTTTCCACATCTTCATCTTCAGTTGGAGACAAAAGACAGCCCAGGGGTGTGAACAGAAGGAATGAAAAGGGTAACAATGATATGGCAGCAATGAGGGCGCAGTTTGAGAGGCTTATGGCACAGATGGAAAATCGGGGTGCCGAGCGGGATCAATCTCATGATGGTTCTCGGGTTAGGAGAAATAATAGGCGTGAGGTTGGTATGGGTGATGAGGATATGGGAAGTGAAAGTGGAAGTATATCTTTGGGTAGTATCCGAAGGAGGGATAGAGGAGATAGGAATGAACGGAGGCATGATAGGGAGCGTCGTGATGCTAGGAGGTATCGTAGGGGTAGAGATGATGTTGATGACGACCTTGGGAAAACTAAAGTGAAAATACCATCGTTCCAGGGTAGGAGTGATCCGGAGGCATACTTGGATTGGGAGACAAAGGTCGAACGACTTTTTGATTGTAATAATTATTCGGAAAAGAAGAAGGTGAAATTAGCCGTGATTGAATTCATCGACTACGCAAATATTTGGTGGGATCAACTAGTTACGGGTAGGAGGAGGAACCTTGAGGAGCCGGTGGAGACTTGGGGTGAATTAAAAACTATAATGAGGAAGCGGTTTGTGTCGACTCATTATTATAGGGATATTTACCATAGGCTACAGGGTATGACTTAGGGATCGAGGAGTGTAGAGGATTATCACAAGGATATGGAGGTAGCGATGATTAGGGCTAATGTGGTGGAGGATCGAGAAGCTACGATGGCTAGGTTTTTGAGTGGGCTAAATAGAGATATAGCCAATGTCATTGAGCTGCAACATTACGTGGATTTAGAGGACATGGTGCACATGGCCATGAAGGTGGAAAGACAGCTAAGGCGAAAGGGGGCAGCGAGACACTCACCCTCTTATCCTACATCACAACCTAAGCAGGAATCCAACGATGAACATAACCCGAAAGGGAAGGAGGAGCCTACAACGAAAGGTAAAAATATTTCTGATTCTCAAACTACTCGGGATAGAAATGTTAAATGCTTTAAGTGCTTGGGTAGGGGTCATATAGCATCCCAGTGTCCAAATAAGAAGCTAATGATCTTACGTGATAATGGTAAAATTAGTTCCGAAGATGAATTTAAGGGAATGCCTAAGTTAGTGGATGTTGGGGCTAGTAGTAGTGATGAGGAATGATTGACCTATCCTGAAAAAGAAACACTTGTTAATCGACGTGTCCTTAGTGCTAGGGCTAGGGTGGATGAAATTGGCGAGCAAAGGGATAATCTTTTTCATACTAGGTGCTTGGTGGGAAAAAAGGCTTGTAGTATGGTGATTGACGGGGGAAGTTGTACTAATGTGGTTGGTACAATGTTGATTAATAAATTGGGCTTAAGCTTGATGAAACATCCAAACCCTTATAAATTGCAATGGCTGATCGAGTCGGGGGAAATTAAGGTAAATAAGCAGGCTAGGGTCAATTTTGCCATCGGGGGTTATAAGGATGAGGTGGTCTGTGACGTGGTACCTATGCATGTTGGTCATATATTGTTGGGGTGACCCTGACAACATGATAGGAGGGTAGTGCATGATGGGTTTAAGAATCAATATACATTTGTGAAGGGTGGGAAGAAATTTACACTTGTTCCGTTATCGCCAAAAGAAGCTCAAAAGGATCAATTGAAAATCAAAAGTGAGTTTGAAAAAAGAAATAAGAGTGTTGAGGCCACGACCTCAGAAAAAGGAGAGTGTGTGAAAGTTGAAAACAAGAGAGTTGAGGCCACGACCTCAGAAAAAGGAGAGAATGAGTGCAAAAAGAAAAGAGAGTCCACCCCCAAATTGAGTTTATTTGCACATAGGTTGGTGTACAGGGATCCACGCATTGCACTTAACCGAGCTAACAATCCCCTCCCCAGTTCTATGAAATCTGTTTTGCAGGGACATAACTCAAGCCATGAACGTAAAGAGGGAAAGAAAGTTATTGGCCAAAATAAGCAGCATAAAAGTCTAAAGGATTGCACAAAGCTTACACTTGATCAACGAGCCCGGAAAAGCAGGAGGAGTCTGAAAGGTCGACCAAAAATGGATTCGAGGTCGAATCCTTTTCAAGAGAGGGAGTATGATGTGATTCGGACCAGGCATCGAAGGGCGAAGTCGAGCCATCGACAATATGATAGTGATCTACGTGCAAAACGGAGTAAGTTCCGTGTTGGGGTCGAGCCGAGAAGGCGAAAGGATCGAGCCGAGGCAGGAAATCAAACAATAAGGCAAAAACAGGCAGAACACTGATTACGGCTGTAAAGATATTCCTCACGACCGTAAAAATGAAATTGAAATTGATCACGGCCGTAACATATGGCTCACGGCCGTAATACATGATTGGAATTTGAGGCAGAATATTCGTTACGGCCGTAAACTAGATATTCACGGCCGTAATTCAAGATTTTCCAGATTTTCCGGATTTCTCAATTAATTTATTTCCTTTTATTATTTTTGGTTATTTTCCTAGTTTAGAATTTTAGTATAATTAGAATTCTATTTTGAGTAAATTAGATGCTAGGTTATTTTGCTTATTTATACGTTTTTTCAATTCATTGTAAACATTTAGTTAAGACAAGTTTGAGTTGATTAATAAAATTTGTGAGAGGATTCTCCAAAATTGAGAGGTTGAGTTTATTCCCTTTTTCTTGAACTTATCAAAGATCCGTTCTTTGTGGCGTTCTTCCAGCAAACTTATCAAATATTCGCAAGAATATTTGTGGCGTTTCCAAATTCGATACTTATCAAGGAAATTGACAAGTCCTTGTGGCGTTCACCAATCTTGATTTTTCAATCCGCATCGTCATAAATTGCGTCATGATTGTCGGGTCAAGGCTTTACCGTCGTTCTATCCTTATTTTTCGTTGTTTGTCTTGTGTCGATCTGATTTAGATCTTTCCTAGGTTTTAATTATCGTTATTCCGCGTGTTCGACAAGATTCCCCGACCGGGATCGCGTCATATTTGTATAAAAATTGGCAATTGAAATTTTCCACAAGTTCTTTACGTCGATTTCCAGCACTCTATTTCACCCTGAAACCTTGGTTTTAGTGTTTTTCTCCCTGCCTAACGCCTAAGTTGATTAGATAGGTGATATCGTCATAGTTAACATATGGACTCTTAGCCTCTATTTGGATCCGGAGTTTTTTAATGTTCCTTCAAAATTAATTTTCATCAAAACATTTTTATATGACCCACCATTTTCACACTTTTCAACCTTTTCTTAATCACACGTTCTCCTAAAATCCAAATTTTCTCAAAAAATACTTTACACCAAACGGGCTCTTAATATATGCAAATGTTAACCTAGATATGAATTATAGAGGAACGAAGTAATGAATGCTCTAAAAGCATTTTAAGAAATGTGTATAAACAATTTAGCTTAACAGAGATCATGGATAAGCGGATACTATGTGTGGGACATCCAAAATATTTTTTCTTAAAAGTGATTTGACCGACTTTAATTGTTTACACACATGAGTTAGACATGGGCTAAGTAACAGTTAAACTAAAATGTAATATTATATTATTAACATGTTTGCATTACAAGAAACTGGCGTAACAGCGACGAAATTTAGCGACGACAGAAAAAATCGTCGCTAATACCCACCCTATTGGGACGACAATTTTGTCGTCACAAATATGCCAACTACTAGCGACGACTCATAAAAGTCGTCCCTAATACCAGAAACAATTGCGACGACAAAAAATGTCGTCGCAATAGGGTAGGTATTAGCGACGACTTTTCTGTCGTTCCAACATAATTAGCGACGACTTTTTTAGTCGTCTCTTACTTTTTTTTAGCGACAACTTTTTATAGTCGTCTCTAATACTATATATTAGCGACGACTAAGTCGTCCCTAATTTTCAATTTTTTTTTTTAATATAAACGTGTAAAATATTATATTTAGTTTTGTTCAAATTTTTTTTTTTAATTCTCTTACTATATATTTATACAATTTTCTAACTAATATATATTAGTTAAAACAAAAACAAACACAATAATTGAGTTACCCTAATGGTTTAGACAATGCCACATAACCCTTTGATCAAAGGTTCGAATCCTATAATGCACATATATATCATAGGAATTAAATAAAATGCTTGGATTGGCGGGTTGGGTCGAAATTTGGATCGGGTCAAAATTGGGCCAGTGGAGCAAGTCACAAAAAAAATAAAAAATAAAAAATAAAAAAATAAATAAAATATTTTAATTATTAGAGACGACAAAGTCGTCGCAATAGACTCTGAAGCATTAGAGACGACAAACGTTGTCGCTGTTAAGTGATTTTCTTGTAGTGTTGTATGTGATTCCACGAGATATATGGTGGTTGCTATGCAAATGTATATGTTATTTTGTAATTGTTATAAAAAGAGTATAAGTGTCAAAACATTGTTTCACCTTACGACCAAAACGACGCCGTTTTTGACCCTTTTTTTTGCCCCTTTCAGAACACGCGACTTCTTGCCGTACATGGCCATAACTTTCTCTCTCTCTCTCTTCAACACTCCTTCCATACATCCCTTCCTTCTGCCATATAGAAAACGTATCACAACCATACATTTCACTTCACTTCAACTTCAACGTTGGTTCTCCAATACACTCAAAATCTCCCCATATTCGAGTTTGAGTTTTCGAATCCCTTTTCTTTCTCTGATGATGCGTCTTCTTCGGTACAAGTGAGAGAGGGAAAAAATACAATGGAAAAGGCACTGGTGAAAGGTTTTTGAATGTGGTGAATAATCATAGCTATTCTATCTGCCTGGTGGTTGGGGGATTGAGAGATTTTGTGAAATTTTTGGCTGCTATTTGATCTGCAGATGCGCTAGGGCTTCAGTCGTTTCACGTTTTGGCTTGTTTATCTTATTCCATTCCATTTCCTTTCCTTTATTTGTATTATTCATCCATTGTCCTTGCATTTGTAACCAATTGTTAAATTTTAGATCTTTTTGGCATAAATTCTGCTATGTAAAACTTGGGTTTTTCATGTTAAGATGATTTATCTTTATATTTCCATGTAATAATTTCTGCAGTAAAACCTTTTCGATCACGATTTTTTCTAAGCTAGCGGTATTCTTAAGGTAACTACTTTTTATTCTAAGAATAAGGCAAGTTCTTAATCCTCTCTGTTGAATAAAAAAAAAGTGTAACCCACATCTTGAGGGCTCGAACCGACCCTGCCCTGAACTATTGGTTCAAGTGGTAAATCGCAGGATGTGCCTCTTGGAGAGCAATCTCTGCTGAATCAATGTTGTGAATTCAAGATGCTCTATATAAGTATTTCTATCCTACTTGGGTGAACAAACTAACAAGACTTCTTTTCATTTATAATCTTAAACTGAAAGGTGATTGTTAGTTTGATTGCTTTGAAATGTGTTTCTGCATAATAATGAATGACAGTGTCATAATTACATATCTAGACGTTTCAGTTTTTACTCTTCTTTTTGCTTCCAAGCCTATTTTAGATATGAAGTATAGTTCTTTGCAAGTGAAATGAGATAAAAATAGTGTAAATCTGAACTTTATGCTTGAAATAGTAGTACATTTCAAATGTTGAGATGACCAAAATTATTTTGAAAGGAAATTTATAGTTACTAAGAATACATAACCAATCAATTTTCCAGATTCATTCTATCTTTACCTCGGTATTTAGCTGGTCCTCATGAATAATAAAATATTGGCACCTACAAACAAAATCCAAGCATACCTTAATCAGTAGTAGAAGTCATCATCATGTAAAACTCCTTTGATTAATCCTCGCAAGTAACCACGTTTATGTTCGTCCCACTTGCTTGTCTCTTTACATCCAATTAAGTCATCATTTACTTAATTTATCAGATTGTTCAAGATGTGATAGTTCACAATTGTATACTGTTACATTATAATTTTCAATTTAAATTTAATTTTTTTTAGATTAGTTAATTAAAAATGGGCGTTGGAATAGTTATTCTCCATGAGGGGCCGAAGGAAAGTGATGACGATATTGGCTTTACTTTGTTCGACTAGAAGGAGCTATTTTAAACAAGAAATGAAAAGTCATTCTCTATTACATATTGTTGGTGAACTTATTCCGCAGGATCTTTGATGGATGACTACATAATAGTGAAGGAAAGAAAGAAAGAAATGGAAGCAACCTAGCATTAATCGATGATACACTTGGCATAAAAAAAAAAATTATTGGATGTACATCGAATGAATATTTGAAGCTTATATGCTATTCCCCCATTATGCTATCATTGATATTTAAATGGAGCTTCTTATAGAAACATTTTGCGTATACTCGTTATACTAGAAGGTGATATAAATTTGAAAATACGATGGCTTGTTATAACTTTAGTATCTCAAGGTTGAATCTTAGATTTCTCTTGCCCTTCACAAATCTTGGAAACTCCGGATGCATTATTAGAACTTGTACATGTTGTGTGCCATTTATTGGGTAACATTACATTTAGGTAAATTTTACCAATCTCCTCTTCGATTTTGCTTTGTAGTTAATATTTTCATATGCTTATTTCAATTTCATGCTTGCTTTTTTCTATCTAATTCTTATTTATGACAAACTCACAAAAATATCATATTTAATGTTGTTTGATGGGTTTTCATTTGTACATTGTTTAGGGAGAAGTGGAAAGCAATTATTTTCTCTTCAAGTTATCCCTATAGAAGGATCAAGCTTTTTGACATGTCATTTGCAACTATCATATGTTCTAGAAAGAACTGCCATTTCGTATACATATTCTATTAAGGCTTCAAGGGACATTGTACTGTCCATCTCTGCCTATTAGTTGGAGCTTGACATTGTCCACAAGTCAATTTCTACTCCCATTATGTTCGAATTTAGGTTATTTTACCTCTTTCTGATTATTGTACAAGGATAAAGCAACTTCAATGAACTTACTTTGTATGTATGTTTGTATGTATGTATGTCTGTTTAATTTACTTTTACCCCTTTCCTATTCATTGTAATTTCCGTTTGTGTCCGTTTCATCGCCCTGAGACCTTCCATTCTCGTGTGTTGAAAATTATATTTTGATTTTTTGGGATCTTCCCATTTATGACAAGTTTCTTATCTCACATTTCTCAACTAGTATTAGGAAATATCGTCGGAAGTATTAGGGAAGTCAAATAACGTTCAAGTATTTGTCGATTCTCAAGTGGGTTAACACAACAAAGAATTTATAACGTTTGGTTGATTCTCGTTGTTTCTTTTTCTTTCTTTGGCCACGTTTGGTTGGTTTTTTGAGGTACAATTAAGGCAATGTAAAGTTGGACTACTTGCTGGACTGATATATGTTCTTCTTCAGTTTGTTCCCAGGTAATTTAGGAATGCGTTTTCGAGTTTAATTTTGTTTCTATTCGAGCATTGGCACAATGATTGTTTGTTATATGAATTCTCCTTTTTTGGTGAAAGATGAAAGATTTGTCCCTCTTTAGCTTCTTCCTAGGTAATTTAGGAATACCTTAAGATTTTAGTTTCACATTATTCTAGAATTAGAAACAATGACATATTTAAGTAGCTGAGAACCATGCTTTTGTTTGACATATAAAGATTTAAGTACTTTAATCACCTCAGTTTAGACGATATTATATACAACATTACTATTATGGACCCGTGCATCGCACGGAAAAAGACTAGTATATATATATGTTCAAATTCATATTTAGCCTGAAGGACTTGGCTCAGCAGGATTTGAATTACAATTTGTTTACAAATTTGCCAAAGCAATCGTATGGTATTAGTACAAACTAGTTTCACACCTGTGCGATGCACATACATATTTCATTAATGAAGAATAAATTACATAGAACTACAATTGGGAAAAAAAGCAAAAACTAAGAAAATCCAGTACCAATTTAAATAATAACATTGTGTTATCAAGAGTATTACAAATTTTGGAAAACCTCCTTATAGACAACATTCATCGTCACATTTATTGGGTTCCCATCGTCATCTTTTATCAATATCTTCAGACCAGTACGATTTATAACTCTTGACACTGCTACATACAACTGTCAATGACTGAACACAAATTTTTATAGAAATAATCACATGTGCGAAAGTGATTGACCTTGATTCTTATTAACGGTCATTTCATAGGACACAGTGTGAAACTGTTCATTAAAACAAAAGTTTAATAAAAACTTAGTACAATAAACAAAAATTATAAGTAAAGATATGAAGATAGGTTTGTATTTGGAAAACAAATATAAACAAAATTCTACCAACCAAAATTACTCTATAAATATGAGAGGTACTCCCTAAAAGATCACCAATATACCAGCTTAATGATATTGATATAGATGACACACCATTAACCAATGATTACCTAGCCCTAGCAACAACGCCCGAATAAAACCTGATAATATCAAATAATCAATATAAATGTAGTTAAAACTGGAAAAATTGGACATAACTTACAAAGTAAAAACAATATAAATGGCAACAACTTACATGTGGTGTCCACGGCTTAAACCCTCGCTGATACCACTTATAACCTAAAGATCAGCCAAAAAATGTGTGTGTGTGTGTGTGTGTGTGTGAGAGAGAGAGAGAGAGAGAGAGAGAGAGAGAGAGACGTCTTTGAGTAGCTAAGCACCGGTTAAGGAAGGAAAAACTCGTATATGATGTAAGAACGAAAATCATACGGCTTTAACCATGTAAAAAGTGAACCACATAAAGCTAACGATACACAATCCACAGGAGTTCCTGAAAGTTGCAAAAAGCAAAATATTGGTTCAAAGTTCATCCATGAACTCCAACTCCAACTCAAATAATTAACAGCTCATCATATTAGGAACATTAACTCAATCTATAAGAATTGCAAAAATGAAGTAGAAAACAAAACTACCAGAAACTTCTTAAGCAGTGGGACCATTAAGAATGCCGAATGTTGATTTATCCCTATTAACACATCCCGTTAAACCATTAATCTCCCAATGGAAGTAAAAAAAAATCTCAAAATATCAGAATCCCTAAAATGAATATATCAAAAGCCCTACATAGTATATCCTTAATCATCTAGAATTAGAATCCTAAACCCAAAATCTGAAATGCTAAAACCAATTTGCTAAATCGAAAAAGATTAAGTAATATTCCAAAAACAAATATCCATGTATACTATTGCAAAAGAGACTAAATAAGGATTAAAAAAGGCTTCAAGACAAATAATTGAGGGGCGCAAAAGTTGACGTTCTAGAGCCCTTCGCGAAAAAGAGCTTTGAAAAATTACGAGAGGCCCGGGGACTCAATACCATCACTATTCGTTACAAAAATTATGTGTTTTAACCCATCATCACCACTGAGCTCGGGCGAATCCCCGCCATTACTGGGAGAAATGGGCTTGGACGAATCGTCCCCTTTTTCATCGGGATTAGACTATTCACTATCCCCTTTGCCACCGATTTTTCCAGCTTAACACAACATGTTCAAAATTGGAGACTAAACTGGGTGCCAAGAAATTGTTCTTCACAACTGGCGTGTTCATTTCTCGAGTGGGAAAAAATTAAAGGGAAAAAGGGAAAAGTGGGTATCAGTTAATTTTCATCCCCGCCATTACTGCGTGAAATGGGCTTGGCCGAGTCATCCCATTTTTCATTGGGATTAGACGATTCACCATCCCCTCTGCCACCGATTTTTCGGCTTAACACAAGCTGTTCAAGATTGGAGATAAGCCTGGGTGGCAAGAAATTGTTCAAAAATGATATTTCTAAAGATTTCATTACAAAATACTATCAAAATAAATCTCAAATATTAAACATGATAACTGATAACCAAAAAAAAAAATAGAAAAGGGTAACCCGAGGTTGATGCAGGTGATGGTTGAAACGAAGTCTGAAGGGAGGAATCCAGTGTCAGTGGCTTCTCCAATTCTGATCTCGAATGGCCTTTGATTTGGTAGACTACAACGGTTTCTCTATCACTTGGAAGAGAGGGACGAGATAGACGATGTTTGTGAGTAATTTGGTTATGTTTGAAGGAAGGTGGGAGTGGGCAGTTAGGGGGAAAATGGATAGTGGGCTTATGCACGTTTTCAGATTCATTTTACACTATATATTCTTTCAAAATTTGGAATCTAGTCAAAATTGCTAGAATCACAGTTGTTTTTATTAATATATAAATATAGATTTGTCCAAAAAATTAGACAATTTACGTCATTTTTTAGAATAATCGATGTCTATAAAAACATGGTGACAATTTTGTAAATATTGGACAACTATATGCGTTGGTCTCTAGCATAAGACTGACGCAAATAGTATTTCTCTAGTCAAATGCGTTAGTTCTACAAAAAGAACCGAAAATTATGGTAACGGAAAATGCGTCGGTTGTATTAACAACCGACGTATATGCTACACCTAAACCACCTTCATATTTTTAAAACCTAATTCCTACACAATCCGTCCCTCACGGCTCTCCTCTCTGGTTTCGATCTCACCTCCCTCTCTTGATTCTCCTCAAAATTGCCGCCTCTCCCATACTAGTCGACCATTGCGCCACCACACCACCACGGTAAGACCCCTTCTCTTTTCTTTCCCTCCTCCTCGATTGTGCACTAACACGGGGCTACATATACCCCTGCTCGCACACGCACGCACGCACGCACGAGCTTCAAACACACACGGTCGCACTCTCACTCAACCACCCCCACCACACCTCCACGGTAAGATCCCTCCTACCTTTCCCTCCTCCTCGACTGCGTACATGCACAGGGCTGCACATACCTGTGCGCTCACACACTTTCAAAAATTCAAAAATTAGTTATTTTAATTAAATTTTTTTAGTTAGTTTTTAGGTTAGATTTTTAATTATCAGATTTTGAATCATTGGCTCATAGTTTTGCGAAGAAGAGTGACAAAGCTGTAATTAGAACTAGGGATTTTTCTGGCAAGAATCAAGGTTATGATTTGGGGATTTTGGGGTATTTTCAAGAATCACGATCTAAGCACAGAAAGAGGTATGGTAACTTTTGCAGGGACAACCGAAAAATGCAAGGCCTGTGAAAAGACTGTGTATTTGGTAGACCAACTTGCTGCTATCAACAAGGTTTATCACAAAGCTTGTTTTAGATGTTACCACTATAAGGGTACCCCCAAGGTATGATTTTTCACTTCTTTCATTTTATCTTGAACTTTACTTGTATATATGGATATTATACACACAACCTGTTATATTTACAAATTATGTTGTTTCTTGAATTGACTGTTCTTGTTTGAAGTTGATGGATTAATCAGTCATGGGTTTGAAGGACTGGAATTGATTGTTATTTGTTGATGTATATGGTTGTTTGATTCTTGATTGTTGGAATTTTGATTTCCGCAGTGTATAAGTTTGGATTTTGGATATTGATTACTCTTTCTGTGCGTAATTAATGCAAGGGTTTCCAATAATTTGATAATAAGTCAATTTCATATGCCGTGGATGACAAAGATAAAGGCATTCGTTTATTAGTATTTAATTTTCCATAAGGGCTGGTCCTCGATTTTTAGTATTTGATTTTGCAAACTGGTAAAAACTTTAGCAGTAAAATCTGTTTCAAATTCAAGAAGATGACTGTTTTCCAAGGTGTGATGTGTAATTCCAAGAAACAATATTCTTTGTTGTATGGATCTCAAAATTGCTGATGTATGTTTTTGAAGGAGCAAAATAGCTGCTTGAACTTTGAAATGACAAACAGAAGGTTTCTTGCTGAGAAATTGTCGATTTGTCTCTTAACAAACACAGTTTTCTGTCACTTTTTTCCTTTATATCCAGTTTTTTTGGAGGTCCACATTCAGTGAATAGCAAACATGCATTACAATATTTGGCAGAAAATAAGGAACCTCATGCGCAGTGTGCTATGTTTCTTGCAATGTATGTGCCTTAAGGTTGGTCTTGAATTTTTATTTTCATCTTCTTTAAAATCATTATCCATGCTTTATGATTCTTATACTACAATTGCACTAAAGTTGTGTTGTTTGTCATAGTAAGCAAATCAATTCTTTCGATTCCAGCATTTTGTTTGGTCTGTCAAGAAAATTTTATGTTTACTTAAAATTTAATTAACCATGTTGATGACTCGTTCATGAAATTTTGTCAAAGGCCTAAAAGGTTCCAAAGACACAAAAGGCCAGTAAAGCTGAATCTCAAACTGCCGTGGGAAATATTAGTGAGTATTACTGGACACCATAGTTTGCTTGTGATATTTTGAACTCATTCAGAAATTGAATTGCATCTTATTTCTTGTTTGCCCTATTTATAATAGGATCTTTTCTTTGACAGGATTGACCATATATGCAAAAAAATCCATGCTGCTCCTGGTGGTGGATATTCCCTGGGATTCCTTTTTGGAGATGGGAGCAACTAATACCTTTCTTCATTGAATTCAAAAGGGAGGTTGAACAATATAAAAAAAAAAAAAAAATACGTGTCGGTTGTATATAAAAAATCGATGCCTAAATTCGACTTTAGGCATCGATTGTTGTACTACAACCGACGTCTAAAGTCCACTTTAGGCATCGTTTTACAATTGATGCGTATTGTCCAGGCTTTATGCGTCATCGCTAAATGCATCGCTTTTACATCCGACGCGTATTGTCCAGAACAATCGACATGAATGAGTCTGTTTGTACTAGTGTGGGCAATTTGACGGTCGAAAGCCTTCATACATAAAATCAAACTCGCAAGCATTTAGGTTGTGCCAAGCGATCAGTACTTGACTTATAACCAAGCAATCACTTGAGCTTAAATTTTAGTTGTTAGACTCATTTTTGGAATCTCTATTATGGTTTTTTTTTTTTTAAATGAAAAGTTAGGAACTTTTTATGAATGGTTGACTTGATTTCATGATACATAGTAGAATTCTGTAAATATGAAATATATTTCCATTTTTCAATAGTTAATCCTTAACTTGTAGTGATTGAACTAAAACCAATTCATCTTTAGCAAATTCAACTCCCCTATTGTTCTTTAAAATTCTTGGAGGGAACACTTGTGCGTGGTGTTTTCCTTCTAAAAGGCTTGATTGATCACCTTAGCCAATTGTCAGTGAGTCCCGTAGGAAATCTCATTACGTGTTTGAGCCTTCATTGATCATTTTCGGTGTTGTTGCAATTGATTGGTAATCTTGATCTTCTACTTGAAATTTCAATTTTCAGACTCCACTCGTGAAATATTCCCAGCAATCTGAAGCGATAATTCGATCGCATGGAGTTTGAAGATCGTGATAAAGAGTGAAATAGAGTTGGCAATGGGGCAGATTCGGGGCGGATCGGTCCGATCCGTGTCCACCCCGTCGATCAATAGTAGTGATCCGATCCGCCCTGCGATTCGTCGTGGTCGGGGCGGATCAGGTGGCGGATCACGCCCCGATCTGCCTATCCGATCCATCTTTTTTTTTTCCTGCTCCTCCTATTTAACAAATGAATGTGCACATTCATTCAACAAAAATCAAACGACAAAGCTGAAGAACCAAATTAACATTGCATATTCGACAATCACAATCAACATCAGTCCACAAATTAATCACCTGATGCACCCATAATTCAACAACACTAAATATGTTTAAATATGACTTGAACAAAAGATAACATAGTAAAACACAAACATTTGGAAATAAAAATTACTCATTTCATCCTATTGTTAGCAGAAAATCAAACATAATTCTTCATGACCAAATAAAACATTAACTATGAATGTTACTGAATTCAAGAGATGAAGGTACAAATTGTGTCAAAATATAAGTCAAGTAAAGTTTCATAATTCATAATATACCAATAGCACAAATTTCTACAAAAACCATCCAACCTAACCAATTCAAGAAAAGGAGAGTCAATTATAAAACCAAACAACATTATAACGAGGATGAGGCACAGAGGCAGAGACTGAGAGAGTTACGAGTTACAACAGGCTGCGTTGGCGGGGTCTCTGCGTGAGTGGCGGTGCGCGTGCGCTAGTGCCGCAGTGGAATTGGAGATGGCGATTTGGACTTTGGAGAGGAGAGTGGTTACTGGTTTAGAGAGAACTGAAGGCTGAAGCACATATTACAGCAGCAGTAGGGGTGGCAAGTCTAGCGACATGCGTTGCGGATGGACGCTGGAGCGGCGGAGCCAGGAGCTTGGAGCGGAGGTGGAGCCCTGGACTGAATGGAATGAAGATGGACGAATGGGAATGGGAATTGGAATTGGAATTGGGAAATTAGGGCTCTATCCGTCTGAGTGTCGAGTGAGTCGTCTGTGGAGTGTGGAGTGTGGTATGTTCGTATATGTTGTTATATTTTTTATTTTTTTTATGAACAGTGTCGGATCGGGGGAGATCGGATCACCCCCGATTTAAATCCGCTCCATAAATTTTCGGATCGGGATGGATCACATAAATTTCGATCCGTCGATCCACGGATTGAGATTTTTTCGGATCGAATCTGATCGGGTCAACGGATTAACGGGGCATATCGGGTTTTTTTGCCATCGCTAGAGTGAAACAGTGGAAGATGGAGACACTAAAAAATGGAATTCATCAAGGCAAGGAAATAAATATTTGGTACATTGATGTACTCTACTTGAAGATTAGAAACATTCATCAATCAAGATAAGTTCATTCAAACTTATATTCTAAATTGATTTTCTTTATAATGAGCATGAAAAATCATGAGAGTAAAATTTGGAATATCATATAAAATATGATTTAATTGATATTCTTATTTTATGTGCATATTACAAAAGTTTTCATGTAGTGAAAAAATTCTTGAAATTAGAGATTTTGTATAAATAAAGATTTTGCATATTAATTTGACTAAATAAAATCAACTGTGAGACATTAACAAAGATATCTAGTGAAGGGTCATGAATATAAAATTAATGTTTGAATATGAATAAAATTACACATGTATTCATATATTTCTATATAAAATAGTCCAAATTAAATTCATTTGCAAAGTGTGATATAAGCAAACACTTTATTTTATTAATAATGGCAAATACATGTAAATGTAGTATAAATTTTATCTTGTGATGCAAAGTATGTAAATAAGTGATAGTCTATACTGGTGTCAATTTATTATATCATTAGTGGACGATATTGAAATTTGAGATAATAAGATATATGTCTTATTGTATTAAGTACAAGATAAAAGTAATTGAAGTAGGAATTATTTAAATATTTAACACAAGAATACAGAACTTGTTTATTGATAAAATATTATGTGAAGGATCAAGATGTTTCCAATACATAGAAATTTATTTTAGTCAGTTGGTTGAAATTTGAAAATTTGAGCAAATAGAGACATGCAAGTTATTCATAAAATGCATGATTATTGAGATATGTTTGTTATTTATAAAATGTATGATTTTGTTCAGTTGTATCATTATCTCATTCTCAAACATTGCAAATAACCAGTTTTGATGATTAATAATTTTATATACTTTGAGAAAATATAAAAGATAGATTGAATCTATCAAATACATTGATATTGATATCAAGTGTTGATATCACAATACAAAATTTTCACTTAAATGAAATTGAGAAGTTTGAATTATATCTCAAGTTGCAAGGGTAAGATTCAAAACAAATCAAAGAATATTTGTTGAATTAGTTGAGGAGACAATTAAATTATTACTTGAACAAAGTTTGTTCATAAATTTGAGTTCCTATTTTCTTTTAATTGAGTGAAAGAATTGCAAAATCAACTTCTTTATTTGAGTACAGAAATTACGACTTAAAAGTCAGTTCTTTCGTTGAGTAAAAGAATTAATGAATTTAAGTATACTCCCCTATATAAGTAGTACATTTTAGACCTAGTAGAAGCTGTAAAAAAAGTTCTAGAAGTCTATAAAGTGTACAAAATATACTACAAAACTCTAATGAGAGACTTGGGAAGTGTTGGCAAATAATTTTAAAGTGATCAAATTTATACTATCGATAGAAGCCTAGACATATACTTTTAATCAAAAAGTGATTCTATAACTTGTGAGAAGTTAAGTTAAATCTTGACTTAATTCCTTATGAATTAAATCATAAGACATAATTGAATAGGATGTGATGAACTTCATTATAAAAAATCTACCAATGATGGCAATCCTACCTTTCATTACAAAATATGTAATCAGCGGGTTCAAAGGATAACAACAAGATATTCAATAACATGATAACCTCAACAATTTATCAAAATTATATCACATCCTAGATTATAAGCATTGGTTGTAACAATAGGAGGGTTGAGTTTGAAAACTCTTAATGAAGTTCAGTACGCAGTACAAGTATCTCTAAATGTAACAAAGATATTAGAAGAACTTCACATAGGTAGTGTCGCCTAAAAAAAAAAGAGTTGGAGATTCTCTCTTAAAAGTTCAAAGAATAGGATGAGAGCAAGGCCATTAATGCAATAAGCGAGACATGAGAAACTTGAGAAACACTTGATATTTATGTGTGTGATTCACCGGTATATATTGTCATTAACAAATTTTAGGTTCAAACCTTTCATGCTACCTAGGATTTTGATGATACTTTATGATTGATTATATTATAGTTAGATTCAAATCGAAATATATCTAATCCTTATGCATAAATGTATCTAGTTGAATTTGTGATCAATATAATTTTGAACAAGTGGAGAATTGTTATATATATTTGTTCAAAGTCATAATTGGGCCTCAAAAGTAGATGATATGTGAAGGACTTGGCCCAAAAGGATTTGAATTGGAATTTGTTTACATGCTTGGGCAATTTGAAGGCTCAAGCCTTGATGCATAAAATCAAACCTGGGAGCATTTTGTTTGTGCCAAACAATCACTTGGCATATAACCAAACAATCACTTAGACTTAATTTTTAGTCTTTAGGCTAATTTTTGGAATCTCAATTTTGGTAGCTTTTCATGAAAAAATAGGATTTTTTTTTTTTTTGCATGAATGGTTTGCTTGATCTCGAGATACATTATTAGAAATTTGTGAATATGAGATAGATTTCCATTTTCAATAGAGAGAACTCAATCCTTAACCTATAGTAATTGAACTAAAATCAATTCATCTTTTTCAAATTCAAATCCCATGTTGTTTCTTTAAAATTCTTAATGGAAACACTGGTGCTTGGTGTTTCCCTTCTAAAAGACTAAATTAATCTTCTTAGCCAATTGTCCATGAGTTCTATAAGCAACCTCATTATCGAGAGCAGACAATTATAGCTTCAGGACAACAATTATGTGTTTAAGCCTTCATTGATAGTTTTTTATTTTCATGCAATTGATTGGTGATCTTGATCTTCTACTTGGAACTTCAATTTTCAGACTCTACTCTCATGAACATTTCCCAACATGAAATATATAAGATATGATGTTGTTATTTAGGGAATTTAATGAAATTTCTCTATGGTTAAATAGGAACCACTAAGAGATTCTTGTTGGTCAGTGCTGCAGTGCAGGAAGTTTTTTGATCGTAATGTGTTCGAGACAATAAATAGGCAAAGGCGGAGAAGGAGATATGGGACTTTGACGGGTGGGAGCTTGACTGCAAGACCCACCCGTCGAGCAGGGACGAAATTCGGCCACTTTTACATTACTCAATAAAATAACTATAAGCTATTTATACTTCCGCTAGGAGAACCTTTTCTAAGAGAAATGATAGAGCTAGTTAACTACTCTCTTTAAGAGAGAGAAGTCCTATTTCAGTGCATAGGAAATCATAGGCTCTGGGATAGATGACTTTACTTTCTGGTGAGTTCATTGGCGGTGTTGAAAAACGATATGGGCACATAGGTTACTAAAATCACGTAGTAATCTTTTGAAATATATAAGATATGATGTTATTTAGGGAATTTAATGAAATTTCCCTATAGTTTTACCTTATTTTTATCTGTGCCTCGATAAAAATAAATGTTAGAGCTCCCCAATGATCATTCTGAATAACCAATATGATAGGGTGTTTGAGAGTCCTGCACCGATATTCAAGTGGTGTGAGGAGGTTCTCCGATGGCTTGGAACTATGAAACTATATATGACTGTACTGTATATATAGGCCAAACCTAACTTTTAATTTATATGTCAGTGGAGTTGCTTGAGCAGCTGAAGCAATTCTAAGATGGGTATACTAGAGCTACGATACATTGTAATGGGATTCAGGCTTGAAAGATGAAAGAAAATAAGATTAAATATTGAGGAAATGATAGAACAACAAACATATAATTATGCATGTCGTTATTTAGCCCCTCTTTGAACCCCAAATTTGTGGGATAAAAAAAATCTTGGAAGGGTGATTTTTTGAAGAATAAGTGGTTAAAAGTTGGAGAAATTTTTTAACGTAAGTGTATATGAAAGATTGTTCATACAAAATGAGTTTAAGAAATAAATAATTTTTGAAAAAATATAGCTCAAAAAGGGCTTAGCTTTTCAAAATAAAAAGTATTTTACAACATTATTTTCAATCGTCTTCCCTCTCTATTTTGAGTAAAAATGTATATATTGTGTTTAAAATTGTATTACTTTATCAGTTATTAGATTAAACAGTAAAAAAAATAAAATAAAGTGTTATATATATATAAGAAACTAAGAAATTTTGATTTATTGTCCATCATAGACAATATAAGAACTGTCCACCATCAATGGTGGACAGCCAAGTGTTCATGATGAGTAACAAATTATTCCTTTAAACTAAGATAAGAATATCGAAACCAAACACATACTTTTTGTACAATTTTATAGTAGTATTAAATGTTTTGAAAAACACTTTCACTATTAAATCAGAGTTGTTATGTATAATATTATCTTTTTTGTTTAAAAAAAATGGTGGTGAATTTAATTAAACGTATAGAAACTGGAATATAAAATTTGAATCGCAACATTATTGGTCTTGTGATTGCACAATTATAATAGAGACAGACACAACACTGATCCGAACGAGTAAAAAGATTTAAATTTGCTTGATTTGTATGGAAAATATTTTCTCACTTTATGAGGTAAAATGTTTTCCAGCAAAGTGAGAAAATGTCCAACTTACTTTATTTAATATTTTCTCCTCATTTGACCATTTTTATTTTTGTTAATTGACTTTATTTTTTTTTCAGAAATTAATATTTTCATCAAATACAAATGTGTTTTAAAAAAATAAATAATTTTTTTTATTAAAATAACTAAATTTTGTTTTATTTGTCATGAAAAATAATGTAATCAAATAACAAAACTTGAAAATTTTTCCACATTTTTCATTTAGAATATTAATACAATCAAACACTTTCAATTAATATTTTCAATGAAAATAATTTCTAAGCAATTCAATTATGTGAATTCCACCAATTTACTATCTTTTCAATTAAACGGACATATTTATATAGAAAGCATTAGAGAGAGAGTTAAGGAATCCAAACTCCTCAACATAATCTCTGATCTTAGATTGAGATAAAATCAAAACTAATATAATTCCTAATCTTTATTAGATTGAGATTTTTTTTCAACCAATATGACAGGAATTGATCCACCAGTTTAACTTCAGGGTATGGGAAACACCTTTTTTATTTTATTTTTTATGTGCGTGTACAAGTTACAAAAAGGGAGGGTCAGGTCCTGGGTTTGTCGTACGTGTGGTCATATTTACAGCTCAGCTCAGCTTCGCTTAAGCCAACCAAAGTGCTAGTTTTTCTCTTGCTATCTCCCTCTTTCTGCCTTCTCTGAACCACTTTCTCTCCTCAGATTTAATCATAATTTTAATCATCATGTAAATGATTGCAGATTACAGAATGAAAAACCAGGAGCTTTTCTCTTTGAGGGGAATGTTGTTTGGCTCGATGAAACCAATTTCACAACCCCAAATCCTTTCGTGCTAGTTTCGTCGGACCAGGCTTCATTCCCCACAAAAAATGCTTCTTTAGCAAATTGTTAGCTTAACTGGATCGAGGTGAGTTTCAACTCCAACCCGCCCCCTCCATGTGAGGGGGTGGTCACCTCGGGGGTAAACCCGGAGGTGATTTTTGCATTTTTCTTATTATTTTTGTTGTTTCCTAGCTCCACTAACTTGCATTTTTTTCTGATTGAGAAAACATAGGTTCCCAGTTTCTTTTCCTGCCTTATCAGTGGTCATTTATAAGTTGAACCCTAATTTACATTTTTCTTGTTTTATAATATTTATTTACAAGTTTTTTTTTTTTACACGTCTTTCAAGAATTGTTTGTTTTAATGTTATAAAATGAATTGCCGATAAAAATGGATTCTGTGGTATAATTGTGTACTCACACTTACTGTGAATTTGTCTTTTTATTTAGAGAAAAGATCAAATTAATTTTCTATTTAAACTGACGATTACTTGCTATATTGCATGTTTATTTCCAATTCTATCATTGATATATTAGCAAACGCTTGGTACGTGGGTCAAGGCCAATGCATAACTCTTCATTTTATAAAAAAAAAGTGTATTGTCATCTGTATAATATGGTGCAACTTTTAGGTGTTAAATTACACCAAATTTGGTGTAAAAGTTACAACAAATTTTAGGGGTGAACGTGATCCGATTTAGGCTATTTTTTTTTTTACATATTTTCAAATCAAGTCATTTTAAGCGGTTTGACATTTTTTCAAACCAAATCATTTCATTAATTTTACAAACCAAACCAAACCAAACCATTTTTTGCGGTTTGGTTCCGTTTTAATCCACGATTTTCCTATCGACATAATATAATATATTTTAAATGTCAAATTAATTCGTATTATTTAATATATAAAGGTAAATTAGAAGTTCTTAAATATTCCTTTAAAAAAAAGTTAAAATATGTTGACATTATTTGATTCATTCTTTACCTCGTTACTCTTGCACTAGATTGATAATAAAAGTATTATGATGAGTGAATAACTTCACTGAAATGTGGGAACATAATTTTCAGATTGTCAATTGTCGATATGTACCACACATCTTTTGAAGATTTGATAGTTCTAGTCAATGATTTAGTTCCTCTTCATTTTCAACAGTTCATTATAATTACAACTTATTGTTGCATTATCTTGTTCAATTTTCTTGCTTAGTACAATTTTTTTACCTCCAGTGCATACATAACCCAAACTGCAAGATAGGAAATTTTTATACCTTTTTTCCTTGAATCGTCATAATGCAATGAAAACTAGAAAAGATATACACGAGAATTTTATTTTCATAGTTAAATTTGACTTTATTTTGTGGAAAATGGTAAATTCAAATTAATAAAATTAAATTTTAATTAAAAAATAAAAGCGGTTTGGTTCGATTTTTTGCAATTTTTGAAAATCAAAATCTAAACCAAACCATTTTAAAAGGTTTGGTTCGGTTTGAGAGAAAAAAAAAATCACAAGTGCATGCGATTTCAAATCAACGGTTTCAAACTAACGAGTAAGATTCGATTTGCGATTTTTCGATTTTTTTGTGCACCCTATGAAATTTGGTGTAACAATTGGATATGCCCTTAGACCCACACCCACGCAAAAATCCACAAAAAAATTGTAATTTTTGCATTACCACTGCAGCTTGATCTGAAGATTATCAAAGTTTGAGAACCTGGGGAAATGCAAATAGAATGAGCCAGAAATCTAACTAGACAACACCTGAGACCAGT
Source organism: Ligustrum vulgare (assembly GCA_963555705.1). Lineage (NCBI taxonomy): Eukaryota > Viridiplantae > Streptophyta > Magnoliopsida > Lamiales > Oleaceae > Ligustrum > Ligustrum vulgare. Next base: position 28,018,833 of record OY743186.1, on the reverse strand, counting down.
GCTTCAATCAATCAATCAATCTCTCTCTCCTCTCCCCTCCCTTCCCCCCTCTCCCCTTACATGCAGGTATGCATCATCTCTGAACAAATAGCCATATACAAGCAAGTGGAGTTCCAGTTTTGCTGAAAATGGCAAAACTTGATTCACTAGAAAAGAGGCTCGAACTTCCAAACATACCATTTTTATGATACACCATTTTAGATAACTCGTGGTGGAGTACTACTTGCATTATATAATATATGAGAACTGATAAAATGTCTATAGAGAGCTTGTGTTAGATAATGTTCATTTTGAACATGATGTTGACTCGCTTTTTTTTGATATAATAATTGGACATGATACTAACAATTTTCTAGGGGGAAATTTTTTTTTGATGTTTATTAGCATCTAAACCACGTACATACACCCTTTTTATTTTTGGTTTTCTTACATTTTGCTTATTGGTCGTATAGATTAAAATTGAATTATAATCTCAAGTCAAAGCTAATATTTAATTTAACTACATATTTTATGGGATTCATAACTATTTCATCAAATTTTATCAAAATTTAATAAAAATATTATTTTAATCTACACTAATAGAAGCTAGGGAAATTAAAGTCTTCTTTTGTAATATAAAATAATACAAATGTTTTTTTTTTTTTTTTTTAATTTCAAGATAATGCATTATTTTTTATAGCTTTTAATATCCTTTGAATGTTGTATCCATGTGACCATGTCTATTTAAAAAAATAAGGGAAATTTACACGATTAAACTATGGGAAGTTTTGAAAATTATGTATAATTAATTTATTTTGTAAGATTACAAAAACTCCAATTTTGATTATATAAGAATACATTTTTTTTTTAAAGTAACCTAACTTGAAAATTCAAAACTAGAATATAGATTTATTGATATATGTAAAACAAATACAATGCAAGGAGGACTTATTTACCTTACCTCTAACCATTACAAGATGCAATCTAAAAAACAAATTGATATGAAAATGAAGATATAATATAAACTAACAACTCTAAACTGAAAGATGTCCATTTCAATCGAAATCGCTTCGCCACCCTCCAAATCTGTGTTGGTCACCACTGTCTTTTAATATACAAAATCATCTGTGCCGATTCTATTACAAGGGCGCTCAAAGATTTCATGGAGGAAAATTATCCTTTTGTAGGAATTGGAATGGATGAGAAATCGAAAAATCTTGCCTTTTGATATGATATGATCACTATCAACCGTATCGTGTATTTAAGGGAATTGGTTATGAACTACTATCATTCTGATGAGCACCGTACTGTCGGACTGAAGCAATTGTCACGGCGTGTGTTAGATAAAAGTGTGGATGCACCTAGAAGGATTTTGCTTTCTTGAGAGAGCCCAGATGGAAATGAATTGGCTGTAAATATTATTAGAGCACAGGGTGAACTGAACCATGATCTGGACCACAACAGCGGGAAGAGCCCAGCCCATGCAGTCAATGCACATGGCCTGCCCAAGCCTTGCCTAAGCAGCCACAGCTTTCCTTGAGCTCCATGATTCTTGGTTATTGATGATTTACATTGGGAAGATCACATATTAATCTGTACCTATTTTGTTGTAATCTTTTACACTTTCATGTTTATCTATTGCTGTATATATATATATATATATATATATATATCCGTCAATGTATTGAAAAAAAATCATCGAAAAACATTATTTTCTCATAATTGTCATTTGGTATCAGAGCTTCCAAATCTCCAATGAGAATTCTGATCCTAAAGTCTCAAACCTAAACCAGTCGTCCTCTCTCTTCTCTCCCGTCGTCTCCCTCTTACTAAACACCTATGGCTGATGATGCTGTTGGCTTCAATTGGACCTGCAACGCAACAAATGCATGGGTTAATTCAATTAAAACCAAGAAAAATTACACTAAAATGAAAGAGGAAGAAACTAGGTTAGAAAATTGGATTTTTCCCCTTTTTTGATTTTGGCTCAGAAAATCATTCCAACACCACAATTTGGAGAATTGTACAACCACGAAGGAAGTACGGGTAATCACAAACCGAAACCGATCACACAGATAGGCAGCCCACAAAGGTCACGAAGAACACTGAAAATTCACGAAGAAGGCACGAAGGAAGCATATAAGATTTCACACAGAAAAGCACGAAGAATACAGGGCTGGGTTTGGCCTCTTTTATATATGAAGAGTCAAACAGAATGAAGGAGATCGGGGAGAACGGATGAGGCATATCAACAAAAAGATAAAGATAAATAATAATAACCAACCGAGGATAAATAGATAATGATAAGCTTTGATCGGTTTTATCTCCTTTTTTCCGACATTATCTCCAAAGTCGAGTATCGAGCACCAATCCCAATTGGGTTGACTCCCTCAAGATACCCGACCAAGTGAGCTACAAACAATTGTGTTGTGGACTTAACTGTTCTTCAATATTGGCTTATAAAAGCCTGAAGTTAAAACGGGCCTCGATTTTTCATCATCGCCAAAGGGGTTTAATTTGGTAACACAATTACCTAACAAACCTCCACCTTGTTACCAAACTAACCTGTAAGCTTAACAAGGAAAAAACTTAACAAGAGAAAATAATAGCACAAAAGAAATTTACATACCTGTACCAATATTTAGAAGACTAAGACAGCTTCTAAATTTTACCAAAGGAAGCACCTTAGTGTCCATATCTGCAGGGTTGTATTCTGAAAGAACTTTCTCAAGTTTTACCAGTTCTTGAGAAACCATATCTCTAATAAAATGTAATCTGACATCAATATGTTTAGTACGTTCATGAAAGACAGGATTTTTACACAGATGAATAGCAGATTGACTATCAGAATATACTGTCACATTTCCATCAAGAACACATAGTTCATTTAATAGACCTTTAAACCACAAAGACTCTTTAAAGGCTTTAGTAGCAGCAATATATTCAGATTCAGTAGTGGATAATGCAACAACGTGCTGTAGCTGTGATTTCCAACTAACACATGAATTACACAAAGTAAACACATAGGAAGAAGTTGATTTCCTATTATCTCTATCACCCGCATAATTAGCATCAGTAAATCCTTTCAATTTTAATCCTTCAGTACTAAACTTATATACCAATCCAACATTACAAGTTTCTTTCAAATATCTAAACAACCATTTTAAAGCTTCCCAATGATTGGGACCAGGATTAGACATGTACCTGCTAAGTGTACTAACAGCAAAAGCTAAGTCAGGTCTAGTACACACCATTAAATACATCAGAGATCCAATGGCATTAGAATATGGAATTTTCTTCATATATTCTTCTTCTTCTTCATTAGCAGGTGATTGTTCCTTTGATAAGACAAAATGATTGGCTAAAGGCAAATTAACAGGTTTACAATCAATCATACCAAATTTTCTCAAGATTTTCATAATATACGAAGTCTGATGCAAAAATAGAATTGAATTTGACCTATCTCTTTCAATTTCCATGCCTAAGATTCTTTTAGCATTACCTAGGTCTTTCATGTCAAATTTATTACCCAACGTGGTTTTTATTTCATTCAAGAATTTCAAGTTAGGGCCAACAAGCAACATATCATCAACATATAATAATAAGAACACACAGTTATTATTAGCACTCCCCTGTTGATAATATAAGCAATGATCAAATTCACTCCTTTTAAAACCAATGGTTTGCACAAAAGAATCAAAACGTTTGTACCATTGTCTAGGAGATTGTTTTAAACCATAAAGAGAGCGTTTAAGAAAACACACATTATTAGGTTTTAGTTTATTTTCAAAACCTTTTGGTTGATCCATAAAAATCTCTTCATCAAGTTCACTATGCAAAAAAGCAGTTTTAACATCAAGTTGTTCAAGTTCCCAATTAAAATGTGCAACTAATGCAAGCATAGTCCTAATAGTGGTATACTTAACAACAGGAGAAAAGATTTCATTATAGTCTACCCCTTCCTTTTGTGTGTAACCTTTAGCCACGAGTCTAGCCTTAAACCTTAAAGGCTCTCCCAAAGTATTTCCCTCCTTAATTCTAAAAACCCATTTGCACCCAACAATAGACTTGTTTTTAGGTCTTGGGACTAACTCCCATGTTTGATTTTTATCGAGGGAACTCATCTCTTCATTCATCGCTTTCACCCAATTCTCAGCTTGTTTACTCTCTAAAGCTTCTTCAAAAGTATTTGGCTCCCTATCAACTAATTCTTGATAACTAGCATAAGCTAACTCAAAATCAGACTCTAACCTTTGAGGCACCCTATGTGTTCTCCTAACTCGGTCTCTAGCTAACTGATAATCAGATAAAGGGTTTTGTTGTACTTGATGTTCCTCTACAACCTCATCACTCCCAACATTTTCATCCTGATTGTTTTCTACCTCTAGATTTTGACGCTCCACCTCAATTTGTGTAGTGGGGATTTCAACACTCACAGTCTCTAAATCCTCCTTGGATTCGCCACTAGTGTTTTCTTGCTGTTTTTCTCTCACAGTATCATTCTCTAACTTTAGACACGGCATTTCAGTTTCATTAAATGTAACATCACGACTTATGATGATTTTAACTCCAGTTTGACTTCTATCCCAAAGCCTATATCCCTTAACTCCTTCAGGATACCCTAAGAAAACACATTTCCTAGCTCTAGGTTCTAGTTTCCCCTCATTTTGATGAGAGAAAGCAGCACAACCAAACGTTCTCAACAAAGTATAGTCAGCACATTTACCATACCATTTTTCATGCGGAGTATCACCATTTAATGCACTAGAAGGTGTCAAATTAATCAGATAACATGCAGTAACAACAGCTTCACCCCAAAAATATTTAGGAATACCAGAACTCAACATCATACATCTAACTTTATCAAGTATAGTACGATTCATACGTTTAGCAACCTCATTTTGTTGAGGCGTATATGGAACAGTTTTATGTCTAGTAATTCCACTTTCCTTACACATATCATCAAAATCATTATTACAAAATTCAAGGCCATTATCAGTTATTAGATATTTTATCTTCTTGCCAGTTTGGTTTTCAACTTGCAATTTCCAAATTTTAAATTTCTTAAAGGTCTCAGTTTTATCTTTCAACAGATAAACCCACACTTTTCGAGAAAAATCATCAATTATGGATAAAAAATATCTATTACCACCCATCGTAGGATGAGTGGCTGGCCCCCACAAATCAGAATGAATATATTCTAAAACTCTTGTAGTTTTATGCACAACAGATGAGAAAGATAACTTATGATGTTTACCAAGCACACAGTGATCACAGAATGGCATGTCAGATACACAATCTTTTCCAAACACACCTTTTTCATTAAGCAATTTAAGTCCTTTAATGCTTACATGTGCTAATCTATTGTGCCACTTGCGTGTTTCATCAGTGTTAGCAGAATTAATAGAGGAATTAATCACTTCAGCAATTGTCACATAAATACCATTTCTTCTGATACCTTTACATGTGACCATGACACCCTTAGTCATTTTTAACATGCTGTTTCCAATTTTACCAGGAAAACCATCTGATTCTAAAGCTCCTACTGAAATAAGATTTCTAGCCATTTCAGGAATATATCTGACTCCACATAATTTGAGCACATAGTCAGTATCAAATTTTAAAGTGATATCACCAATCCCAGCAATTTTATAAGCATGGTTATTACAGAGAATAGCATGACCACTTTCAGATTCTTGCGTATTTTCAAACCAATTCTTATGAGATGAAACATGAAAAGATGCACCAGAATCAAGTATCCATTCATGCAAATGTGATTTCACAGTCATATTCACTTCAGTAGGTTCAGAATTCAATAACACATAGACTTCACAAAGTTTATTGTCAGGTGAAGTAACAACATTTGCCTCATCACGTTTTTCTCTTTGCTTATTTTTCTCAATATAACAATCTTTAATAAAATGTCCAAGTTTACCACACCCATAGCATTTTCTACCTTTTGTTTTACCTTTTGACCTGGACCGACTTCTACCTTTCTTTTTACTACTAGATGCATGTCCACTTTGGTTATCATATGTCCTAGATTGAGACCTACCTCTCATCATATGGACCTCACCACTTTTTCTTTCAATTTTCTCAGCCTTTAACTCCAATTCTTTACTCCTTAACGACTCAATGACAATTTCAATAGTTAAAGTCTCTCTCCCGTATTTAATGGCACTTTTAACCTCTTTATAAATATCAGGAACAACATTTAACAAAATAACAGCTTTATATTCTTCGGGAACTTTTTCACCACAATTAGTGATATCTTGTACAAGTTTATTGAAGACATCTAAACTGTCATCTAAGTCTTTGGAAGGATCAATTTTAAAACTGAAAAAACTTTCAAGCAGAAAAAGTTTATTAGGAGTAGACTTTAACACATAAAGTTCCTCCAATTTATCCCAAAGTTCTTTAGTGGAGTCTAATTTACCAACTTTTCGTAAAACAGCATCAGACAAATGTAAAATTATAGAAGTCCTTTCTCTCTTCCTCAATCAAATTTAAAGAAAAAGTGTTATCAATAGCCTTTGAAACTTTTTGTTGAACAAGAATACCTTTCATCTTTTGTTGCCAGATTGAAAAATCCCCCTTACCGTTAAAGACCCCCATCTCAAAATGATGCGCAGACATTTTACCAAAAAAAATGCACAGAACACAAATTCAAGATTGTAAAGACCAAAGGACACACAGATTACAGAAAGTAACCAAGAACAATATTCCTATGGTTTCACAAATATACGCTATTCTAGAACCCCAGGATTCCGTGAGAATCAAGTTCTCAGGTCAAGGGAAGAAACTAGAATAGGAGTCTGGGACAAAGTCTAGGTAAATAAGAGATAACTAAAAGCAACGGATTTCAACAATCAAAGAATATGATAATAATCTCACACAGAAATTTAAAGAACTCAGATAATGCACGTAGTCCTAGGTTCTAAGCAATGGCTACCAAGCAATGGTAGCCCCCAATCCTATTGACCACCCCACACGATGGTCTGCTAGTGCGGAAAAAATTAAATGAGTTCCAGTCAATTTACCAGAGCGGACTATCTGTGTCCGTATATCGAGAGATGCGAGTCCCTAGAGTTATTTTTTCAAACCCTAGGGTTCTGGAAGCTTTTTAATCCCAACTCGACTTTAACACCACCAAGACAGTTCTGGCCAAATTTAACTGCTGAAACAGAAAAACACAAAACTAACAGCACACAGTTGTTAGAAATAATAAAATAAAGTTTCTGGGAAAAAAAAATTTCGCCGGAAAATCATGCGCCGCCGCCGGAAGATCACGCGCCACACACCCGAAACCGCCTCGACCTGCTGAGTAAGGAGGTGGTCTCCGTTTCACAACCCGACCACAAGTTTGGCTAGAATAGTGAATTTTCAGTTCGAAATTTTCGAACTTAATCGCTTCTGTTCTTCCAAGTTTTGATTTTCTGGACCAAAAACCTTCACCAATAGCTCTGATACCAGTTGTTGGCTTCAATTGGACCTGCAATGCAACAAATGCATGGGTTAATTCAATTAAAACCAAGAAAAATTACACTAAAATGAAAGAGGAAGAAACTAGGTTAGAAAATTGGATTTTTCCCCTTTTTTGATTTTAGCTCAGAAAATCATTCCAACACCACAAGTTGGAGAATTGTACAACCAAGAAGGAAGTACAGGTAATCACAAACCGAAACCGATCACACAGATAGGCAGCCCACAAAGGTCACGAAGAACACTGAAAATTCACAAAGAATGCACGAAGGAAGCATATAAGATTTCACACAGAAAAGCACGAAGAATACATGGCTGGGTTCGGCCTCTTTTATAGATGAAGAGTCAAACAGAATGGAGGAGATCGGGGAGAACGGATGAGGCATATCAACAAAGAGATAAAGATAAATAATAATAACCAACCGAGGATAAATAGATAATGATAAGCTTTGATCGGTTTTATCTCCTTTTTTCCGACATTATCTCCAAAGTCGAGTATCGAGCACCAATCCCAATTGGGTTGACTCCCTCAAGATACCCGACCAAGTGAGCTACAAACAATTGTGGTGTGGACTTAACTGTTCTTCAATATTGGCTTATAAAAGCCTGAAGTTAAAACGGGCCTCCATTTTTCATCATCGCCAAAGGGGTTTAATTTCGTAACACATTTACCTAACATATGCTATCCCTCCTCAACACACAATTGATGGATCGTCCCAAACCCAAGATGCTATCATCAATCCGCCACCTCCCCTGCTCCTGCAAATATTAATCACATTAATACCGCCACTCAAATCACCTTAAATCTCACGTCTTCCAACTACTCCTCTTGGAAAGCCCAATTCTCCTTTCTTCTTCTTGACACATTTATTTGTCCACCTGCAACAGTTACCACAACAGGAGTCACCTCATCCAATCCGGCCGCGTTAATTTGGAAAAGACAAGATCAACTCATCTTACACTCTATCTTGGCATCTTTATCGGAGCACATTATTCCGTTGGTGTCTTCCTCAACAAGTGCTTCTGCCTGGTTCAAACTTCATCAGTATTTTGCAAAAAGCTCCAAATCATGCATTATTCACCTAAAGGATAAACTAACTCAGATTTAGCGTAGCACACAATCTGTTCAAGACTTTCTTCTCCAAATCAAAACTCTAGCAGACGAACTCAGCAAACTTGGTGCCCCTCCATCAGTCCATTTGACGATGATCTTCTCATCTACTATACTCATGGTCTCGGCCCTGCATACAAATAACTCATCGCTGCCCTCCTCACTAAGGAAGATACAGTTCCCTTTGAAGATTTGTTCGAAAAACTTGTGGATCATGAAACTTATCTTCAAGACATCGATGTCGTGACCTCCTCTCCATCCGCTGAACTTCACGCCACTCATCTCCTTCCATCCAGAAACTCACGGTCACAACCATCGCCACAACTCAGGGCACTCAAGGCAGCCCTTTTATCTGCAACCAGCTGTCGCAGACTGCCTCTATTGGCGGACGTGGGCTGCTGCCTACTCCCGGCTAGCAGCCCCATCTCCCCCTTTCTATCTCTAATAGCACTGGTCCCATTTATTGTTGCTACTACAATCGGCGTGGGCACTCTGCACAGGGTTTTGGGATCTCTTCTATTCCCCTAAACAATTGGATCATGGATTCGAGAGCATCACATCACATCACCTCAGACTTGTCTAACCTATCTTTCTCTCAACAATATGAAGGACCTGAAGATATTCTACTAGGTGATGGCTCCCAACACTTCATTTCCAACAAAGCTACTTTATCTCTTTCTCCGGCTATCTCCCTACATAATGTTCTTTGTGTGCCTTCCTTGAAACGAAATATTCTTTTCGTCTCCAAATTCACTAACTCTCTACAAACATTGATTGAATTCTTTCCCTCTCATTTTGTTGTCAAGGATCTTTGAACGGGAGCACCACTCGTCCAAGGTCAAAATCACAATGATATCTATGAGTAGCCTACCTCCAACTCACTCGGTCCAACCATCCATCACTCCTCAGCATCTCCAATTCTCACCTGGCACTGCAGATTGGGATATCTCGCAACAAAAAATCATCTAGCACTTTCTTCGTTTAGGTGTTCTTCCCCAGTCTTTTAAAGCTTCTTCAAATTTTCATTGTCATCATGTTAGTCAATTAAGAGTCATAAACCACCTTTTAGTACCTCTAGTCTAGTTAGTAAATGCCATCTTGATGTTATTTATACAGACGTCTGGGTCTGAGTCCTATAACCTCAAGGATCTATTCAAATATTACATCATTTTTATTGATCATTTCTCAAAATATTTGTGGTTTTATCCTTCGCGGCTTAAATCTGATGTTCACAACATTTTCCCAATATTTAAAAATAAAGTTGAAACACTCTTTAACAGATGTCTGGGTCTGAGTCCTATAACCTCAAAGGATCTATTCAAATATTACATCATTTTTATTGATCATTTCTCAAAATATTTATGGTTTTATCCTTCGCGGCTTAAATCTGATGTTCACAACATTTTTCCAATATTTAAAAATAAAGTTGAAACACTCTTTAACAAAAAAATCCGCACCCTATACTCGTACGGTGGGGGCGAGTTTAGAGCCTTAAAAACTATTCCTGAATCTTTCGGCATTGAACATCTTAAAACTCTACCACACACCTGAACACAATGGCGTGTTTGAGCGACGACATAGCCATGTCGTCAAAAATAGGACTCACCCTCCTCCTTCACCATTCTGGGGTGCCGCACACTTACTGGCCATATGCCATTCAAACTGCGGCCTACCTAATTATCTTCCCACTCCCATTCTAAAATTTAAATCCCCCTATGAATGTCACTTTCAGTCCGCCCCATCTGACACTAGTCTTCGCACGTTTGGTTGTCTTTAATACCCTTGGCTCAAACCCTACACTTATCATAAATTTCAATCAAAATCCAAACCTTGTATATTTTTTGGGTATGCCACTACTCATCATGCATACCTATGTCTCGACCCCAAAACTTCCAAAGTCTACATCTCTCGACATGTGAAGTTCTTTGAGCACAATTTTCCCTTCCTCTCCACTATCGTCACCTCACTTCCCAGTCATCCTAATACTCTAGAGAACATAGCAGCGGTGCCCTTTGTTACTCTACATCCTACTTCTCCTCTTCCCATGTCTACGGATGTCCTCCCTTCCTGCCAAGCTTCGGCCGATCCTGCTCCTATGGACGAGCAGCCCCCAAGCTGCGACACCACACCCCCATCCACAGACCAAGTTCCCACTGCCCAAACCATGTCTACCTCTTCTCCCTCTTATTCGCCCTCTTTACTCACTGTCCAACCGCAATCCGTGCCACATCCCTCGCCTCCATGCTCTCCAATGCAATCTCATCCAATGAGAATGCTCAACCAAAACAATATCTTTAAACGGAAACTATATCTTTCTACCACCAAACAACGTGTACCTCAATCCCTTGAACCAACTTGTGCCTCTCAAGCAGTCAAAAGACCAGAGTGGCACAAAGCCATGATCGAAGAACTCAATGCTCTTTTCCGTAACAACACCTAGTCACTCTTTTCCCCAACTTCTTCCATGAATGTGGTCAGCTACAAATGGGTATTTCACATCAACCGAAATCCTGATGGCATAATCTCCAAGTACAAAGCTCGTCTTGTTGCCAAGGGGTTCCACCAATGCCCCGGCGTTGACTTCGATCATACCTTCAGTCCCGTGGTAAAGTATACCACTATTCGCCTAATCCTTTCTCTTGCACTCTATCAAAAATGGCCAATCAAACAACTTCTCCCATGAATGTGGTCAGCTACAAATGGGTATTTCGCATCAACCGAAATCCTGATGGCATAATCTCCAAGTACAAAGCTCGTCTTGTTGCCAAGGGGTTCCACCAATGCCCCAGCGTTGACTTCGATCATACCTTCAGTCCCGTGGTAAAGTATACCACTATTCGCCTAATCCTTTCTCTTGCACTCTATCAAAACTGGCCAATCAAACAACTTGATGTCAATAATGCCTTCTTGCATGTTACATTGACAGAAGAAGTCTATATGAGCCAACCACCCGACTTTTTTGATCTAAGTTTCCCCTCACATGTATGTCGTCTTCACAAAGCTATCTATGGCCTCAAGAAGGCACCACGTGCTTGGTATGAGACCCTAAAATCCTTCCTCATCTCTTACGGTTTCAATAAGTCCAATAGCGACACCTCACTCTTTCTATACTTCAATAACCATGTCACCATCTACCTACTTGTCTACCTCGATGACATTCTAGTAACTGGAAGTCACAACACTTCTCTTCAAACATTCATCAATGCATTATCTCACCAATTCTCAATTAAGGATCTTGGTGACCTAAACTATATTCTATCATTCGTACTGCTTCTGGCTCCCTTCTCTCTCAACATAAATACATTCGTGACCTTCTTCAGCGGACTGACATGATTGGAGCCAAGGAGTGCTCCACACCTATGAGCTCTTTAGCATCTCTATCTCTTCATGACGGTTCCTCACCCTGTTATCCTACTCTTTTTCGCCAAACTATTGGTGCCCTCCAGTATTTATCCATCACTCGTCCTGATATTTCCTATGCTATCAACAGACTCTCTCAATTCATGCATAAACCCTCTGAAACTCACTGGTCTATCGTTAAAAGGGTCCTTCATTATCTAAAATCCACCATCTTCCACGGATTATTTCTCAAAAAATCCAACTCCTTAAATCTTTCAGCGTTCACCGATTCCAACTGGGCTGGCAATCCTAATGATCTCACTTCCACTTCTGCCTACATACTATATCTTGGCGGTAATGCCATTTCTTGGTTCTCAAGAAAACAAAAAAATGTTGCGCGATCATCCACGGTGGTGGAGCACCGTGCTCTTGCCTCCTGTGCTGTCGAAGTTCTTTGGATAAGTAACATTCTCCACGAGCTTCACATAACACTTCCCTCTCTTCCAACCATTTTCTTTGACAATCTCAGTGCAACATATCTGTTAGTTAACCCAGTCTTTCACTCTTGAATGAAACACATTTCCATTGAATACCACTTCATCAAAAGTCATGTCTCCTCCGGATCCTTTAATGTCTCTTACATCTCCACCAAAGACCAACTTGCTAACATTCTAACCAAACCACTTTCAAATGTTTCCTTTTCTCGTCTACGGTCCAAGCTCGGTATCTCCAATGGGAGCTCTGTCTTGCTGGGGCATATTAGAACACATGGTGAACTGAACCATGATCTGGTCCACAACAGCGGGAAGAGCCGAGCCCATGTAGTCAACGCACATGGCCTGCCCTAGCCTTGCCTAAGAAGCCGCAACCTTCCATGAGCTCCATGATTTTTTGTTATTGATTTACATTAGGAAGATCACATATTTATCTTTACCTATTTTGTTGTAATCTTTTTATCTTTACCTATTTTGTTGTAATCTTTTACACAATCGTGTTTGTCTATTGCTGTATATATATATATATATATCCCTCAATGTAGTGGAAACGAATCAATGAAAAACATTATTTTCTCATAATTGTCATAAATATGGGGTATCCTTTTACACCTGCTCAAAGGAAGGATCTTGAAAGACAAGCCATGATATATAACTTCATGATGGCCTTTCTTCCTGTACCTCCAAATCTTCACTTACGTTCACCACCAAACCCTTCAATCTATATTTTTGCTCTTCGTTTTTCTTCGATGATGTTTTTTGGGTACTCTATTAGATGTGGATTTTAAACATTTGTTTCTTTAAATTGGTGTTTGATGCAGTGACTGATCAGCTAGAAAGGTGCAAGTGAACAGATGGCAAGAAATGGAGGTGCTCAAATTGTAGTGTAAAGTTATTTTATTCTTTTTCTGTGTTATGTGTACTTATTCATTACTAATATAATTGTACCTGTTTAATTATATAAGCTATGAAAATATTAGCATTGAGATTTTAAATATGCGTTGTTATTGAAATAGAGCGGTATCTAAAATTTGTAGTATTTATAGAGGAACTTTAAATATTCATAGATATTTTGTTCTGGTTTTCTTCCAATTTGTGGTTTGCATTAGTTTTATTGTTCTCATTAATACATTATATTATTAGTTCAGGTAATTAATGTGTAATTTTTTTGTTATATAGTGTATATAAGATTATATCATATAATTGTATTAGTTTCAAAATTTTATTCTTTTCGCATGTTTAGTATATTAAGAGTGACATATCAAGAATATTGAGGGGTTTTAATTTAGATATGTGTTCCCAATTTTCGCGGTGGTGGTATTGTTGTTCATTTCATATGGGGCTTGAATTTGCTATATGTTCTTGTTTGAACTAAATGCTGACTTAACTTCTTTTTGTTTATATACTTCAAGAGAGAAAAATATAAATTGGTGTTAAAACGAGTATTGATTTTGAAGATTAACATCTTGTACTTCTAAATAACCTATTATTTGATCTTTTATTTTATTTTTAGTTTTTTTATATCAGTAGTAATTTGTGCCTCTTCAACATTTTCCTACTACTTTTAATTTGTAATATGATTTTCCATCCCTTTACTTTACAGGAGGATCCATCATTCCTTAGGCTCGTTCTTATCAATAGTTTATCATCAGTTATGGGTATATGCTGATATTGAAGGCCCAGGTAATAATAATTTTGATGCACAATATATAATTCGTGTTTTTTCCCTCTATTTTTGGAGAAAGAGCTAAGATTTGGTTTTAGAGAGTGAAAGGAAATTCAAGGGAGTAGAGCAATAATCAGAATAAACAGGAATCATATTTGTTTTTATGAAAGCCAAGACTTTGGATAAAGGTATCAAACCTTTTATACCATTGTCTTGGGGCTTGTTTGAGTCCATATAAAGATTTTTTCAATAAGCATACATGGTCAGATTTATTTTTCTCAATAAAACCTATTGGTTGATGCATATAAATGGTTTCTTCTAAATCTCCATGTAAAAAGGCAGTTTTAACATCAAGCTGGTCAAGTTCCCAATCAAATTGAGCAGTTAAGGCAAGTAAGATTATAATAGAGGTATATTTTGCAACAGGTGAGAAAACCTCATTATAATCAATTCCTTCCTTTTGAGAAAAACCTTTAGCTACAAGTCTAGCTTTAAATTTTTTTTCAGTTCCATTTTGCCCTATGTCTTTGATTTTATAAATCCATTTACAATCAATAACATTTTTATTCTTAGGTTTTGGAACAAGTAACCAAGTATTGTTCTTATACAGGGATAGCATTTCATCTTCCATAGCATCAATCCAAAGTTTAGAATCAGAACAATTAACAGCTTCATTAAAGGATTCAGGTTCAGCATTCAAACAATTTTGAACAGCACAAAATGTCACAAAATCATCATAATTATATCTAGTAGAAGGAATTCTATTTCTTCTACCTCTATCTCTAACAAGTAAATAATCATGTAAAGGATTTTGTTCCAAATCAAATTCAGGTATATCATTTTGATTTCCAGTTTCAGAATCAGAGTTACCTGCAATGTGCTCATCTGTAACCTGAGGATGCTCCACCTCAATTTGAATATCATTTGGTAAACCAAAATCAGTTTGTACTTCAGAAATAATTTTTCCTTCATCAAATGTATTGGATTTGCTAAGAGGTTTTTGAAGACAAGGCATTATCATTTCATTAAAGATAACATTTCTACTTATTATAACTTTAAATCCTTTTGTATCGAATAACCACAGCCTATAACCTTTAGTTCCTTCACCATAACCTAGAAAAATACATTTTTGAGTTCTAGGCTCAAGTTTTCCTTCACTTTGATGTGCATAAGCTGCACAACCAAAGATCCTTAGGTGAGAATAGTCAGAAGGAAGATTAGACCAGACAGATTCAGGAGTTTTAAACTTTAAAACACTTGAAGGACTTCTATTTATAAGATAGGCAGGAGTTTTTGTAGCTTCACCCCCACAAAATTTTTGGAAGTCCAGAGCTGATTAGCATACATCTCACCTTGTTTAAAATAGTTCTGTTCATCCTTTCAGCCACTCCATTTTGTTGAGGAGTGTAGGTAACAGTTTTATATCTGAGTATGCCACAGCTCTTACAAAAGTTATCAAACTCCAGATTACAGAACTCAAGACCATTATCAGTCTTGAGTGCCTTAATCTTTTTGTTTGTTTGATTTTCTATAAAAATTTTCCAAAGCTTAAAATGTTGAAAGGTATCAGACTTAGCCTTTAATAAAATGATCCAAACTTTTCTGGAAAAGTCATCAACAATGGACTGAATCCACTAAGAGTACAAACAGGAGAGGGTCCCCACAAATCTGAATGTAAATAATCAAGAATTGATTCAGTCTTGTAAGTACCCTTCTTAAAAGAGGATTTACTTTGTTTACCCAAGACACATTCTTCACAAAAACCAATGTTTTTGATGAGATCTTTGCCAAATGCTCCTGTATTTTGAAGATGTTGCAGAGATTTTATATTTATATGGCCCAATCTTTTATGCCATAAAATAGCTTTGTCAGAGTCATTGTCAGCATGGGCAGCCAGATTTTTAATAACAGGAGAAGCCTTAAACAGATACAGGCCATGCTGTTTTGGTACTTCAAACAAAATGTTTGAATCTTGCATGATCCTACAACAGTTCTTAGTAAACAATATATCATAGATTGAATTTAATTCACCAATAGAAATCAAATTCCTCCTAAGATCTGGAATATATCTAACATATTTCAAATTGATCACATTATTATTATTTATTATGAGATCAATATTACCAATGCCTTTAATATCACAAGACATGTTGTTACCAAGATGTACTCTACCTTCATTTTCAGAAGTAAAGTCAGTAAACCAATTCAGATTAGGACACATATGAAAAGAGCAACCAGAATCTAATATCCATTCACAAACAGTATTATCAGAGGTAGTATCAAACACCAAACCATTTGCTTCAGTATTATTGGTCTTGTTTGTGGCTATCATAGCAGCTATTTTATTACTGGATGCCTCTTTCATATCCTTTATTCTTTTGAAACAATTTTTCATTAGGTGTCCAAGTTTCTTGCAATAAAAACATTCCTTGGTCTTTGATTTAGATTTAACCTTTCCTTTACCCTTCCATTTTGTTTTATCCTTTTCTTTTGACTTAAAAATATCTCCAGTATTATTGTACTTGGTGTATCCTCTTCCTTTGGTAAACAGCCCTACTCCTGACTTAGAATCCCTCATATCTGATTTTATTTCTAATTCTCTAGTTCTAAGGGCACTAATAACATCATCAACAGTAAGACTCTTCCTACCATATTCAAGAGCAGTCCTAAGTTCTTGATACTTATCCCCAAGAGAATTTAGAAGAGCAACAACCTGTTGATCTGCAGAAATGGTTTCATCACAGGATTCTAAGTCTTGTACCAATTTAGTAAATCTATCTATATTCTCTTCTAAACTTAAGGTATTATCAAACCTAAAATTATAAAAGAGTCTCAGCAGATAGCATTTATTGGGCATGGATACATCTAGGTAAAGGTTCTCAAGTTTGGTCCATAATCCACCAGCAGTAGTAGTATCACCTACCTTTCTTATTACACTATCAGATAGATGCAAGAAAATTGAACTCCAAGCAATTTCATCAAGTTCAATTCTTCTAGAAGCACTAATTTCTGCAGCATAAGTATTTGTTATAGCACCTGCACATCTTTGTTGTAAAAGTAAAGCCCTCATTTTACGGCGCCAGAGACCAAAGTCTCCAACCCTAGTCCATTGTTCTACTTCAAATTTTTTTGCAGTAGTCATTTTGTTTAAAAAAGGTTTAAACAAACTTTTGCTGCAGAAAGTGGACCAAAACAGATATAATACAAGATATCACAAAGATTTCAAGAATATTCAAGAAATCAAATATGCACGTATATGCTCAAAACAAAGTAGTAGAATACAGAATTTGAGAATATAGCAAAGTATAGAATCAAAAGAAAAACAGAAATAACAATAGAGGAGAATAAATCACACAGGATTTGTCTAAGGGCTGAAGGGCCTTGTAGTCCCTTATCCCTCAGATTCCCGGGTCCTCGCAGGAGACCCTGGACAAAGGAAATAAGGGGACCCTATTACCTTAACGACGAAGGAAGAAGGAATTTCACACAAAAGAAAAAAAGATTTTACCGTATGTGAAACCCTAGGTTTCACAATTTTACCAAGAATGAATATATGTCGCTCCCAACCAAAAAGGTTTTCAGATCAGTTGAAAAAACCCCAGATCATGAACAGAGAACCACCAACCAGTCTCACGTATCGGTTTGAGGAAGGCTCTGATACCACTTGTAAGATTTGAGTCACCAGAAGTCACCACAAACTAATAACAGAAACAATAATCGCAAGAACACACAGAATTTTACCCAAAGGGTCCGGAGGTTCGGCGACCACTTCAAACGCCTACATCCCCCGTTGAGTCTCCACAAATGTGGATCTGACTCAAGAACTTTATTGATCACGCCAAAAATACAGATTACACAACTCACAAGAAGTTCTTCCTCTTTCAACCCTAAATCACGCTAGACAACAGAATTCCAGAACTGAAAACAATACGTTACAGTACAAATGTCTCTCAATAGAGACTCTGAAAAACAAGCGAGATTATATCAAGAACAAGGGCACCAAACTGGTTAAAGAGAAGAAACAAAAATGAAGACCCAGGCTTCGTATAAGAGAGTGCAGAGAGAAGAGGCAAAGAGGCGTATCAGGGAAGAAGATCAGAATGAAACCCTAAGCCGGTTACAAGCCTTTTATAAGGCTCGTGAAACTGATCCGTTCAGATCGTGCCAGGTGGACAGTACAGATCAAATTAGATGTTATAAAAAATTTGAAAACACGCTTTTGATATCTGATAAATTGACACACGACTTCACAAGAAGAATTATCAGCAAAATATTGACAACAATGGCAATAACACTGAAAGTCGGAAACTTTTCAAAATACAACAAAGGCCAACAAAATATGGACAAATTATCTCATTTGCCTTCTTCGAAACTCCCAACACTTGTTCCAATGTATAATAATTATTCCACATGTTTTTAAATTTTAATTATCCTAAAAAAAGTGCTTTCCTTGATCATCAAATAAGTTAAAATTCAGCCTTGTGTATTTCTGATTTTAGAAAGATAATATCCTAGTTGTTTTCATTGTTCTAATGAACTCAGAAACAGGGACTCAATAGTTCAAATTCTGATTCATCGTGTAGAGGCGTATGGACGAAATCTAATCAGTGAGAGTGAGAGCAGTGAATTGTAATATATTTCGCTATGAATCGAGTGACGAATAAAAGATATTGGTTCAGGTAGAGTGGACTTTGACATTTGACCGTTGACCAACCAACGATCATGAACGGAGAACAGTCCCACTAAAAAAATATTAAATTTTTTTCGAACAACATATAAATACTATAAAACGTAATTGTTATTTAATACAAAAATATAGACCAAAACTAACAAAAATAGTAGGAAAAATACATGATATAATCCTATTTTGTTGTAGTAAGCTCGGACAATTGCATTCTCCGAGACCTCATACTTTGAAAGCCCTGCAAAATTGTCTCATTTTCAACTTGTTTAAAAATCTTGCGCTCCGTGTAAATTACTAAAGTGTCATTCAACCAATCACAATTAATGATATATAATTCACAAATTTACAATTTCTAAGCTAAATAATTGAAAATTCCCAAAATACACAATCTGAAAATTGGAAATAAACAAAAAAAATCTATCTGTGAACAACTAGAACATTTGTACTACACCAAATACTCACAAATATAAAGGGAAAATATTGGGGCTCACAAGTAACTAGTAGAAATTAAAGCAAAATCAAGTTTTTACAAAAAAATAAAAATTAAAAAATAAAATAAAATAAAAATTCAATCGGAAAATTCAATCGAATCCAGCACAAGCTGCAGAACGGGCTGACCGCTAGCTGAATCCGTCCATTAATGAATCTTACGTGTAAAAACATGCATTGAGGTACTTTCCCAGATTAAGCTACTTGATATTGGCTTCATTATCAGAGTTAGTTTTCTTTTGGATAGATAGTTGTACATATACTGAAGCAACAATGAAGTTTCTTCAAGTACCTTCATTTAAGTTCTCTCTCATCATGTCTCTCTCTCTCTCTATCTTATTTTTTTTTCCTTAATTTCTCACAATGTACAATATCTAGATATATTTTACTGAAGCTACGTCTGGCAAAGCAACTGATCCTCTAAAGGGATTTTCTTGAAGATATATATATATATATTAGATAGTATAGATTTTTAGTATTTTTATATATATTAGATAGTATAGATTTTTAGTATTTTTGATATGGCAATTGTCTGAATTTTTTACTGAGTTGTTTGTTCTGTGCGAAACACTGGATTTTCAGTTTAGTACATTCAAATTTTGTGTTTGTGGTTTTGACATGAACATGGGAAAAATGGTTTTTCGAATAGGAATAGAATCCAAAAAAATATAGAACCCTATTTGCTATTTGGAAAGGGATTTCACATACAATGTCTCTATTTCTTTTCAATTTGGGCTGTATTTCGTATCACATATCGGGCATACTCTTAAGAGTTTGAAATGATTTTATACCTTTGCCGCAGGTGCTAACATTAGACTTAACGACTTCTTCCTCCTCTGGCTACATATGGAACAAAACTTTTATGGTCCTTTGCTTGATTTGATAACAGTTTTAATTTTCCGTTTGCTTACTCAATGTATAAAATTTACAGTTGCACTACTTTCTTATTTAAGTGAAGTGGCACATGTGATTCTTAGCATATGTTGTTCCTCAAAGCTTTTTGGCATTCGGTGACACTCTTGAACTACACAGGAAGTTCTTGGAGCTTTTGTTGGAAAATATATTTTGACAATTGATTTTCACTTGTGCGAATGTGAAATTGATCCCACATTAATTGAAAATTGGGATTTGAAGAGGAGCCTTAAAAAGGATTACAATCCCACATTGGTTAAAAATGAAAAAGTGGGAATAAGTGGAGGATATAAATAATAGTTCCATCCCACATTGAAAAATGGAAAAATGTGAAAATGTTGGGAATTCTTAAATAGTTATCCCACATAGGATAGAAATGAGTTTGTGAACCAATTTATATATGGTTAACAATTTGTAAGGTGTAACCATTTGTTGCATAGAGACTCCTCCATGGCCTACGCGCCCGCAGGGGGTGCAAATCTTGTACCAACTTGGCCTTCGAGCCTTGAACTTGTGTGCGGGTCCGACCTGCGTACACGAATGTCGGACCGAACGAGTCAAAAATTGGCCACAAAGTGCAAGCCACGTTTGGAGTAAGTGCAAAATTCAAATGCAGTTGTAACTCCAAAACGTCTGGAGTAAATACAGAATTCAACTGCAGTACTAAATACAAAGGCTCCTCCCTGCCCATATAAACAGCAACAATTCCTTTAGTCTAGACAACACAACAACCACGAAAATCTCTCTGCATCCTACTTTCTGCCTTCTTCCAGTCACTTGGTGATTCTGTTCAGGCACTTTTCTGTTCGACTGCACAGCTGCAGTTCCAGCCGCTGTATCCTGGGAAGCAAGCGCTCGAGTTACTTCAGTGTGAGGGCGAATATTGCTTCAAGGACACTGTGTTGAACACAGGCCCCGACTCCAACGTTCATTTTAATTCCTGCTCCATCACATTTTGTTTACTGCTTCTTGTAAATTATTTGTTTTAGTTAGTAAAATCTTTCTGCAAATTATTTGTTTTAGTTAGTAAATTATTTCTGCAAATTATCTTACAGCTTTTTGGTGGTGTTAATAGAATTTTTAAACTTGAAGTGCTTCTGAATGCTGCTCAACATGGTGTGTGTTCTTCTTCAATCTTCATTGTATCTATTAATTCTTTATTTGTTTTTTGCATATTACTCTAAAAAGTTGATAAAGATTATGCTCATTCATATATGTTTTCCAATGAAATTCCAAATACATGGTAATGTTGTTGGAGAGAATTTCAATTCTTGACTAGTTTGCATGGTTGAAGTTTCTTCTATTTGGTAAAATAGTTGGTTGCAAAATTGGTTCCCCGTAAAAAAAAAGGTTTAATTACTTTATTGGATAATCTATTAAAATGATCATGACACAATCACCTCGGGGGTCACCCCCAAGGTGACCGCACCCTCACATAGAGGTCGCGGCCGCGCGAGGCCCAATTTTTTGGAGTGGGCCCCGCACCCTCCATGCGAGGGTGCGGTCACCTCAGGGTGTCCCTCGAGGTGATTCTATCAGTTTTGCTATTAAAAATGGTATTTTTTAAAAACGAGTTGTGATAAAGAGTTTGACCAACTCTTAAATTTAAGCTGAATCTTCAACTTTCTGACATTATCAAATTTTATTTGGTTCAATACCAAATCTAAAAAGGTAGAGGAGTTCAAGTTACTAATGTAAATGTATGATGTTAATGATTCATTTGTCATATGCATTTAGGGAATGGTGGAATGCTAGACGTTTGGTAATTTCTTCATTAGTTTGTAAGAGATTCAACACAGATTTTGATGAGATCAAGTGGCTATTCAAATCCATGAATATACTTTAGATAAAACTGAGCTTTTAATATACTTTAGATAAAATTGATTTATAAATTGTAATGATTGCATTAAAAAATAGAAACTTATATTTATCTAATTTATGCAATGTCTATTTCATCTTGATATTCATTATTTTAAATATAATTTATCACACATTCTACAAAAAATTTACAAACCACATTATTTGAAATGACGGGTCTCGAACAGGGAACTAATAATAACACGACACATTATTGTTCTCTTGGAATTTATAATTTTGTATTATATTGTGATTGATGTTTTGAAAGAAATTTTGAGAAAATGTTAAATACGAGAGACAAATGCAAAAAATGTGAATACTATGGTTAATAATGAATTATATATATTTTAATCGTTCTTAATTTTAATAGTTGCGTAAATATTATATGGTATAATATTTTCAGTATGATTTTTTTACTCCAACATTGCATGTTGTCATACCATGATAATTGCTAGATCTACATAATTAATATTTGTGACTATTTGATTTTAAGATAAGTAAAAAAATATAATTTTATTAGTTAAATACAAATATTCGTTGGTTTAAACTAAGCACGCATTTATAATTATAATTATTGTGAGTGATATTTTTGAATGAAAATTGGAAAAACTTAAATACGAGGGAATAATGCAGATCGCGAGAAATATATTGACGTCTTCAACAAAATTAATATTGTACTCATAATATTACATCAAACATAATATACCATTAAATAAACTACTAAGTTTGCATTTTCTTTGAAATTAATAATAGCTCATTAAAATTATTGAAATTAACAGTCATGTATTACTTAAATATATAAACTGACTTATTATTTAAAGAAGTCATTATAATTTCAATTAGTTATATTATTTATTAAATTTTATTAGTTATTGTGATATAATATTATTTTTCATGCATTTTGAATTTGTTTTAATTATATATAAACATTAAAGTTCTACAAATATTTATCAAAATTAATATTTTTGATTAACTTTCGTGCATCACCGGATAAATACTAGTCCCCTCATAAAATGCGAAGTTTAATGCGTATAGCGGAAAGTGCGCCCTTGCTGATTTCAAAGGACATACCGTACAAACTGCAAACTGGATAAATTAGCATTTAATTAATTTATAAAAACCCTAAACTTTAGCTCTACTCAGTACTCAGTCTATTCTTTTAAAGAAAGTGCATACAAAACAAATGTTGATTCAAAATTTATCATGTCCAAAGGGGAAGTTCTAATGACTTTAGGGTTGCTTATAACTCTAAAAAATCTATTGTCCCTTTTATCTCCACAAGCTATTTGCAAGTTGCTTGAAGCTGAAATATATTTATATAAATTGAATTTTTAATATGGCTCCTATCACATACAAGACAGAATCCATTTTTTCATTATAAACTTGCCAAATTCAAAATTTTCATAAATATGTGGCCGCAAAACTTAAAAATTCAAATATTTTGTCAAATAGATTAACGACTCATCTAAAAGCAGGGGTGGAGAGCCACGTGGTACAAAAATTATGGAATAACCTACTTGTACAGACAGGTTGACAGATGCAATGTTACATGTACAAATCATCTGTACAGGTAGCATGGCTTAAAAAATCTATTGAATCGATACTAAATTAAGAATAAACAAATGGACTTGGAGTAATCCTGTGCTTTCCGTCCTTATTTAGAAGTTTAAACTTACAGATTGTTTAGGATGACTTTTGATCAATTTGACCAATTTTTTAAAAGTGATTCCATAAATTAGAATAAATTTAGATGAACCTGGTCTAATGCGACTTTCATCAAAAATACTTTCGGAGTTATAGAAGTTAGTTTCTAAAAAAAAGTTAAGATATCATTTTTAGGAATTTCTTCTACATGAAGCAAAAGTTAATGACAAAAATTGCGTCAAACGTGTCCTATCTAAGTTAGGATGTATTTATTTATTTAAATGATACTTCCTTCAACACTAATGGAACACCCCCTTTTCACCGCAAGGGTGCTTATAAATATTGAACAATGAACTCTTCCTTTCTCATTAACATTCTAAACTCCTCTTCCCATCACAGAAAATCACAATGGCATTGCTCACAATCTTCTTCCTTCCTCTCTGTTTCATAACCTCATCCCTCCTCGTCCCCTCCGGCGCCCAAAACTCCAACCAAGACTACGTGAATGCCCACAACACACCGCGTGGCCAAGTGGGCGTAGGGGTCGTAACATGGAACGCAACACTCGCGAACTACGCGCTAATCTATGCCAATCAAAGAAAGGGCGACTGCAATCTTGTGCACTCCTATGGTCCTTACGGCGAAAACCTGGCAAAGGGGAGTGCCTCCTCCTTCACAGGCACAGCCGCGGTTAACTTGTGGGCCGCGGAGAAGCAGTACTACGATTATAATTCCAACACATGCGCCACTGGACAGCAGTGTGGGCATTACACGCAGGTTGTCTGGAGGGATTCTGTCCGCGTTGGATGTGCTAGGGTTCTGTGCAATAACGGATGGTATTTTGTTATTTGTAGCTATGATCCTCCTGGTAACTGGGTGGGGGAATGGCCTTACTAGCTCCAACAATTTTTATCTGACTGTTTAAGCTAAACAACTGCATTATATATACTACAGTATGATGAATAAGCTGCTCGGTATGGAGCACAAGTTCTATATATATAAACATTTCTTACAGGTTAATAATAAAAGAAGAGAGTCATGGCATTGGCCGGTGATACTTGTCCGTGTTCGGGTATGACGTGACACGATAAACGAATGACAATGCCATCTTCAAGTTCGATTGCATCCATTTACAGATGCTGATTGCTGAAAGCTTCTGTTTCATTTAGTGAAAGGAAAAGTAAAGTGTCATATAGTCTACGGTTTTATTTTCTATCTTTAAAAGAAAAGAAAAAGTTAGCCTTTCAAATTGTTATGAAAATAAATTGCAAGTGTCCAATATCGTCAAGTAAGAAGTAAAGTGATTTGAAAGAGTGTGGATATCGTTTTCACGAATACTACGTTATTCAATTATTAGCTTCAATAATCTATACGTACCTAAACTAGATAAAGCAAATTGGATGTTTGCAATGTTTTTAATTACACTATGACTTATAAAAATAACTATGAAAAATCAAGTTGTCTATGCGAGGATCAAGATGTATTTTTAATATGAAGATGAAAGTGTTTGAATTCACGATTTAACCATAGCTATTCTATTTAATTTTTCATCCTAAAGTGGTATTTGATTGAATTCACAATTTTATCTAATTAAGTCAACCATTTATCTCTATATTGGGTTATAATAAGCACTAACTAGATATATTCAATAACAAGAATTCATGTAAAGATCATACAATAACCCCAACTATATGTACATCTCTTCCATTTTATTAAATTGTTGAAATTTATTACGTGGTAAAAATATATAACTCACCTCTCAACACATTACAATCTACAAATCAATGAATTAGTGATTAATGAAGTGTTAGGCGGCTCCTTTGACCAATTTTTTGTTTTTTGTTATTGTCTGAGTAAAATGTGTGGTTGAAAATTGGAGAGAAAAAATGTGTGTGGTTAAAAAGTGATTTGAAAAATTATGTTGTTTATAAATTGATTTATAAATTATAATGATTGTATAAAAGAGCGGTGTGTAAGTAACTCATGCATTAAGAGAATAAATAAATTCATATATAAATTCCAAGGACAAAACTTGAAACTTGAAATTAAATAATCAAATAAGGTCTACATACATCTCTCGTCCCAACAATAGATTTAGTTACAAAGGATTATTGAAAAAAAAAAAAAAAGGGACATGGTACAAGAAAATGCATAATACCAAAAAAAAATGACAACTTTTGAAAATGTGCTAAAAAATGACTAATTTTGTCCATAAATTGACCAAAATTCCCTCACACCACTAAAAGACAAACGTTGCATTAAGCAAGTGGACTTAAGAATTGATTGATGTAATATTCATGAAATTTCACAACTATCCAATGGAAAAATGAATTAGTCAATGGATAAAAGTTTTAATATATATATTTTTTTATATTGATAGAAAAAAAAAAAACTTCATTTATTTTTTCTTCAATTTCATTTGAACACTATCTCTCTTGCACCAAAAGATTTTTCACGCCATCTCCATTAACACTTAAAGAAGATACAATTTGATGTTTGAAATTTCATTTTGAAAGGTAAACATTTTTGTAACATATGAATATGAGCATTAAATATATTGATGTTTTGTTAATGATTCATGTTTTCAACTTATTGAGATCTTGAGACCCATATCTTTGGATTTGAATGACACAATAAATGTCCTCATAAATATCTAAAGATCTTTCTTTGTTGTGATTTTCTTCATGTGTTAAAGTATTTTGGTAGTTGAGCATTGATGGAAGACATTAATTTCTGTTGAAAGCTTTTAGCAAGAACCCTAATTTTGAATTCCAGACGCACAATACTGACTGTCGTTTTCGACAAGTCATCTGTCGTTCCCGACAGTTTTCAAATGTTGAGTTCAACATTTAAACTGTCAGGAATGTCAGTTCAAGTTTGATAACATTAACAACTGAATGCGAGGTTGCATACTTTCATTTTGAATTCGAATTTGTGAAATGCATCAATTTTTGACGTACATATACTGTTGTTTCAGGAATGAGTGATAATTTGAAATTCATCGTCTCGTACAGAGGAGAGTTTGTGAACGTAGATGATGAATGGAAGTCGTGTGAGAACAAGACTACGTCTATTGTAGTGCCTAGAGATGTCACGGTGGAAGGATTAATTGAACGGTGAAACGTGAAACTCCCAACTACTAGTCTGTATAGTGAGATATTGTTGCAATTCAAGGTGCCTTAACATGAACATACCACCGGCCGAAGGGGGAAAGAGCCTGGAGTTGGTGGGGAGTTCTTGATAACCTCATTGACCGTTGCGAAGTACTGACAACCATAGGTGATATTGAACTTGTTGGAGTAATAGTAATGTGTTCTACATAGAAGTTGACCTTTATATAGATTTCAGAATATAGATTTTGATAATTTAATGTTGTCAACCACCTTAAAAGTCAATTAATATAAATCCAACTACCTTAAAGCAAAATGAATGTCATTCTACTAACTCACAGCAAATTTCTTGAAACTAGACTATTAAACTCACACTGCATTCATTGATTGACAGTTTAGATGATGTGACATAAGGATTTTGATCAATGACTGTTCTGAATGACCTTTGCAACATTAGATTAAGAAGACTACTTACAGGCTAATTACTTGGAAACAATTATTTTATTGTCCACTTAAGTACATATTCAAACACTACAATCATTGTTGTTGACACCCTAAAAATAATTCCAAGCATTCGAAGAGTATACATGTTTATTTTTAAACATTGCAAATAGAAATGCATTAACTGAGGACAAAATTCGAACTGGTACAGATATATACTTCTACGAAAAAACCTCCAGAGAAATGCACATTCCAATACTACATTTCAACCTGCTCACCGACTTAAAGAATCAAAACTATTCCAACAATATATAGTCAAAATGGGGCACTGTCCAATCTATCGAATACAAGCTTTATGTACTTCAACTGGCTCCTCTGGGATATGTGTGCGTGAATTCTGTCTTACTATGATAGTACGAATGGGAAATTCATCTACGCATTATAAAAAAGGCACATCCTGAGGATAATAGTACACATTTCATTTATCCACATGCAAGGAGATGTAAGCAAGAGTTGGTAAATGGAAATGTATATTGAATGAAACAAATAATCCCATCTGTCGAGAATAACATGTCATCTGTTGATAATGACAGAATTTTCGCGACAGATGATTATAAACGTCACAATCTAATTAGAATCTCTCACATGCACCCAAGTAGATCTTTCAATTGTTTTTTATAGGGTCATGTGTACTACAGTAGTCCAAATGCACGTTAGTTTCAAGAAAATTTCAAATGTTAGTGCGATAGTTATTAATTGATTTGAGACTGAGAACTAAAAATAGGGAAAAGTACTAGTTCATATTTTGAATAAGATGATGAGATGTTTGGGTGAAAATATCAATATTTCACGTGATTTTTATACTGTTGAACAAAAAAAATAAGCACCTGTCGAAAATAACATAAGTCATCTGTCGAGAACGACAGAATTTTCTCGACAGATGCTTCGGTGCAAGTACGTCACCGTCAACTATCGGGAATCTTCATATGTGATTCAGAATTCGGTATCTTGATGAATGGAAAGGAATTGATGCTATCCGTAGTAAAATTATGTCACAAATCAATTCATGCTGGTGATGTTTGAAAAAAAATTGGCAGGAATTAAAAGTTTTTTGGAAATCCTGCAATGAAATATAAATAAATATTCATAGACCTAAATCATTTAAAATGAAGAACATGGTTGATGGCTTGTCCAAATAAAAATACTTCTGACATTTGTGAAGTGTGTGCTACTTGAAACCGTCGAACCCGATACTCATAGACCTAAAATTTATTGACCAAAGACTTATCACTATCATCATATAATAAATCATAGTGTATTTACAATCAACACTCTTCTCCAAAAATTAAATCTTTCTACAAATTTGAGCCTCAAAAAAATAGTTCAATCGAGGAAAAAATATGGGACACTGTAAATCTCGACACGAAACTAACAAATTTTCAACCAACATACAATACAACTTCTTCAAAAATAAAGCAATGGTTTATAGGAAAGAAATAGGGGCTTACCGTTCTTTCGGGGGACATTCGAGATGGTGGTGGGCTTGACAATTGCGATATCCAAATCCTTAACACATTTAGGCCGTGAAATTAAAATCCCATTAAGAATTGCAGGAAATGAAGCCCAGAATCCTTATCAAAAAAATATAAATTTTCCATCTGGGTACACATATTTAAATTTGCAATCAATTTGTTTGAGTCATATACTCACCTTGAATTCACTATTGACCTTGGCTACAATGGTGGTCTTTGAGCGCCCCATAGGCTTTTCTAAAGCTATCCATTTTCAGAGGCATGCAACAATATGTTATTATACCCAATATCCAATAAATTCCCTGCTCATCAAATGAAGCAAGAAATTACAGAATAGTAATTTTTTAGGGGAAATAAACAAATCCTTAAACAACATACCCTTACCTACTCTTCAGGTTTCTCTTTCCTCATCGCCATCGATGCCGAAATTTATCAAGATTAGTAAAATGTGTCATTTTTGTTGATGCAAAGCTAAAAAGTGTTATGTGGTGTAATTTCCCAAAAAAAAATTATTAAATACTAAACACATCACTGGATTTGGAGTTGGATCTAGAGAATGGGATGATTCTTGAATCAAGATCGTTTTCTTGCCCAAATTTCTCTTCCAAACCCTAGTTCTTGATTTCGTGTTCTTCAATTATTTCAAAGAGTTTTGATCTAATTATCAAGCATGTGGATCTCTTTTCTAATCTAAAACTGATCTTTATATAGTATATATTTAAACAGTAAGAGTTTCAATCTAAGATAGCCTCTGTAAATAATAAACGAAATTAAAAAAAAAAAAAAAAAAAGAACTCATAATCTCTGGAACTCATGGTGTGTCAGCGGCATGTAGAGATTTCCAGTGGATGTGGCGTTCAGCCACTGGTTTGCAAACCGTGGCGTCAAACTGTGAGCATGCTTATCTCCCCATTCAACACGATAGGTCAACAATAGCTAGGCTGTTGGTCAACTGTACTAAGAAGTAATCTAATGATACGGTCATATTGTAGGTAAATGTCCGAGTTACTACGAGAAACACTATTAAAAAACAGACATTAACGAGGGAAATTTTTCCAATGGAGGTCTGGGCTACTGGTGTTGTCCATTTTTTCAATAGGAAAAATCGACGTCGGAAATTTCTGATGGCTTTTGATTGCCATTTCAAAAAAAATGCCGACGACTTTTGTTCGTCGTCAAAATTTTCCGACTACTATTGAAGAGCCGTCGAAAATATTAGTTCTATTGTAAAAGATTAAGGTCCCGTTCTCTTTGCTGTTTTAAGCCCGTTTTGAGTTTTCGATTTTTGAAAATATTGAAAACGCGTTCATTTTGTCCATTTTCAGAAACGCGTTTTTCAAAACACCAAAAAAAAAAAAAAAAAAAAAAAAAAATATACAAAGGAAACTCAAAATGAGTTTATTGCGTTTTGGATATTTTGTGTTAAAAAGTTCAAAAACGACCAAAACGTGCGTTTTGGATTTTTTTTTTAAATTGAGACACTTCCTTCACGTGAAGTTCTTATATTATTTTGTCATTATATATATATATCCATGTTAAGATTTTTTTTCGTAATTTTATTATTATTATTATTATTATTATTATTATTATTATTATTTTAAATGTGAGAGACTTCATTCACTTGAAGTTCTTATATTATTTTATCATTATATATAGATCCATGTTAAGAATTTATTTTTTTATTTTTTTTATTTTTATGTAAATTATTTTTTTTTATTTATTTATTTTTTTTTAATTTTTTTTTGTAAAAGTGACACACTTCCTTCACTTGAAGTTCTTATGTTATTTTGCGAGTATATAGATCCATGTTAAGATTTTTTTTTTTTTTTTTTTTTTTGTAATTTATTATTATTATTATTATGGGTAAATGTGAGACACTTCCTTCACTTGAAGTTCTTATATTATTTTGCCGTTATACATAAATCCATGTTAAGATTTTGATGATATGGGTTAAATTTTTGTTTAGCTGAAATAATATTAATGATGAATTTATTGACATAGAGAACTAACTGATTTATTAACATTAAAATTAATGTAATTCAACAAATCAACCATTTTTTACATGTAAAATATCACAAAATAAATACATTAAAAAATTACAAAGTAAACGCATTTTTCAGTTTTCTATTTTTAAAAACAGTTTTCCAAAATCACAAAGAGAACATGTTTTCAGCAATCCCAAAACAAACAACCAAAATCCAAAATTCAAAATAAAATCCAAAACTCAAAATCCAAAATCGAAATACAAAGAGAACGGCCCCTAATACTCCCTCCGTCCCATAAAGACAGACTCACTTTTATTTTCACACAAATTAAGAAAATATAATTAATATATGTTGGAACTATAAATTTACCTATATTCTACCTAATATACCCTTACATTAAATAATACTTAAGTTATTCATATTTTTTGATAATAATACATATTAAATATGGGTATATTAGAAAATGAAGATATTAATATACTCTCAAAAAGGAAAGTGTCATATTTTTGTGGGACAAATAAAAAAGAAAAACGAGTCTATCTTTGTGAGACGAAGGGAGTAATAGAAAATCAAAACCTAAATAAACGAGTTGATTTTTTATTTTTTTTCAATACCAAAATTTTAAAGCGCCAGCCAAATTTTAGGACACCTCATGTATAGAGCGCCAATTTTAGAATTCGTGAAAATTGAAGCGCTAAATTATCTGCTTTGCGTCTCTCCACTGTTTGGTAACTTTGAGAAATTAGTTTTTTAAATCAATTTATAATCTACATAATTTTGAAATCAATTTTTAAACCTATGTCTTTTCTCTCTCCAAATCTGTGAAAAACCCAAAAAATTCTGACCAAACTAATCCGAACTCTCACGAACTCTTCAGATATCTTCACTTATTTTCCTTCTCTCATCTCGAGCGCCTCAAGCTTTCTGATTGGTATTATGAGATCGAGGTCGTACGGTGAAAGCGAGTTCGAAAAGGTCCGTCGTTTCTCTCTTTTTATAGGTTTATAGATTATAGAAGATGGAAAATTTTAGATTATCTCCTGTTTGTTAATTTTCTGATTATAAGAGGAGTTATAAACGAAATAAGACAACGATTTTAGCACTAGTAGGACTAGGTTTAGCGAGTTTCTTCTTTTTTAGCTGATTTTGTTTCTGATTGTTGATTTGGGGTGGAATGCGAAAATTGAAGGGCCAAGTGCAATACCTCATAAAATGGTGAGTATGAAGGGGAGATTTGTTGAAATGGCTTTCCCAAAGATATAGTTTTTCAAAATACCCTTTTTATGCAAAATATCTTTATTACCCTTAATGAATTGAATTATTTTATTTGCAAGATATATACCTGAATTAGTCAGGTTGATTTAATTCAATACTTTTTGTTATATTCATATTTTTTAATCTTTTAAGTTATTCTAAAAATGCTCTATATTGTGATAATTTCTCAAAAGATTTAGGATGTTCTTTCTTAGTTATATATCCTAATGTTATTCCATCTGAAACTTCATCTTCTATATCTTTGTATTCTTCTATAATTTTATGGACCGTATTTATATTTTTTGCTGTTTCAACAGAATTAAATTCTATTCTATTTAAGATAGTATAGCTAATATCTTACTATATTTCTTTTAATTTAGATTGTCCAACAGAATGTATATTTTTAGATTTTTCAGAAATAGCTAATAAAAATGAAATTTCTTTATTTTCTAAATATAATTTATGATCATAGTTATTAGATGTTGATGTTTGTGAAGTATTCATAGATTATTGGGTTGATAAATTATTATACAAAATTTTCTAGTATAAGTCAATTATTTGATTTAGTAAAATACAATAATCTGCAATATATTGTTCGTATTTTTCTAAAAGTTTATTATATTCTTCAGAAGATATATTTTCATTTTCCATTTGATGTTTAATATCTTCCATTTTATCTTTTAATTTTCCTAAAAGATTATCTAGTTCTTATATTGTATATCCTGACATTTTAGGTTTGGACTATATTTGTTACTATTTTATTTTCTAAATCTATTTTAAGTTGTAATATATCAGAATAATCTATAATGTATTGATCATGATTTTCTAAATGTATATAATATTGTCATGATTCATCCATATCTATTAATTGAAATATAATATTATCTATTTTTTCCATTATCCTATCTAACAAATTGTCTAATCCTTCAATAGTATATCCAGGCATTATAAACACAAAGATAAATAATTTATAAAGTTTCAAGTAATTTTTCAAACTCTATCAGTGTTTGAGAATTGATAATATCTATATCAGTCATAATATCTATGCTTGGTTCAAATGGTATATTATATTTCGAAATACTTTTCTTTCTTTTTTCTAATATATCAATTATATCTTGAATATCTTGTATCATTATAGATCTTACAGTACCTTTAGCAAAGTTTTTTATCAAATTTTCTTTAAAATCTTTTAATATCTCTTGTGATGCGTAGAGTTGTTCTTGGTATCCTATTTTATCAATTTCATTCTCATATTCAATACTTTTTTTACTTTTGATATTCTTTTTAACTTTATATGGACTTCTCTTAGTTTTAGGTTTTTTCATGATATAATTGCTTTCGTTCATTATATTAAGATTTTCAAAAACTGGTAAAGAAAGATTCACCTCTTCCATCACTATCATAATCTATTACAGGATCATAATCATCATCATTGCTAAACACATATCCTAAATATAATTCATTATTTATTTCAGTATTATCACTATCAAGCAAAAAATAAATAATTGATTTTGTAATTTCTAATCCTAATGTTCTTTTTAATGTTGGAAAGATAGCTAACAAACATGGCATATAGACATGATATAACTTTTTTATTTCATTATTTGGTCTAGTAAACTGTTTATACATGAATAAAGGTTCAATTATGCTATGATATTCATCATTATAAGGATTGTTTTCATAATTAAATTTAACGATTCTGAATTCTGTCATGTTAAAAGCTCTTCTTCCTCCTAATTCCGTAAAGATAGATATATTAAGAATACTAACCTCTTTTCTTGTTCTCAGTACCTTTATATTTTTCTTCTATTGTTAGTGACCTTCAGGCTTATAGGTTCCTGCTCCACACCCTTCAATGACCTCCTGCCTTCACGGGTTATTAGCTAAACCTGGATACCTTCACTGTATAACCTTTTTAGATGGAAAATATTTTAGGATAAGCTGGAAGCTTGGAAAGAACACTGTGACATACACCTCTTTTTAAAATTTCGTGTAGACCCTTTTACAACTCCAAATTAAGTGATTTTTGTGCTCATAGAAAGATAATTCAGTGACGAGTGTCATCATGTCTTCGAAATTTTATTCTAAGGTTTATGCTATGAACAGTAATATCCTGAAGTTGGCTCAACAGACGTGTTTCGACACAGTTTTTCTTTTCTTTTACCCTAATTTCAATCCTTAACTTGCACCAACTTTTCACATAATTTATGTGTCTTCAACATAACAATTAAACGTTCATTATAATGATATAGAAATCAAACTTAATGCATAACAATAATAAAAATTCCAAATACGGTTTACTACTCTTATTGTCCTTAAAGAAAAACTCCACCACTTGACACCATCTCGCATCTCCATCATTCAATCCTCAATCCAAGAGCTCATGCCACAAATTCAACCTGTAGAAGAGAGTTAACCCATGAGTCGAAATTCAGTAGATGTCATAGGTACATTTCATTATCAAATTTAGAAAAAAACTCAACTATAGTTCATACTATTGCACGTAGATGGATTTTCGGGAAAATCCAAATTTCTATAGCATTTATCATAATACGTAGAGCTGGAGAATGATCATTCATCTATAGTAGTGCCGAAGAACCATACCCGAAGGTACCATTCTTTCATAGCATTTGATAATTTCATAATTTGAAAATGAAATAAACACTTGCACCTCTACCTACCTCAATTTAAAAGTGTTGGATATAAAAGCTTGGACGGTGAACGTCTCTATACAAATCCGATCACCTTACTTGCTTGAACTTTAAGCTTCCTTAAAATAATATTTTTTTCGTGGGTTTGTGATATTGGAAGCCAAGGAACTTGAACACTACCTTAGAAGACCCCTTTTATATTGGAAGGGATGTGAATGAGTGAAAGAAGTTGAAACACCATTTCTACATAACTGAGGAATTGAAACGGGTCTCCAATTACAATGTTTAAATGATTTTTCTTAAATGGAGGTTTATGGAGAGGTTAAAAGTGATTAAATGGAGTAAATGTGTTAATCATTTCATTTCATTTCATCTTCATTGCAAAGAAACGTTTCCTACAGTGTGTATTAGTGTATAAACGTGTATAATATGTGTAGAGAGAGGATGAGTTTAAAATTAAAGTATATTGCACCTTTAGTGTCAAACTTTTCAATAAACATAATAAAGTATAAACATGACTAAATAAACTTTATAAGTCCCTCCATTTTTTTTATTATTATTTTTTTTTTGTTTATACTTTTGAAAGATGCAATTCTATCCTTCCATAAAATAAATTGTCCCTTAGACATTAAAAAAAATACAAAATTTCCTTATAGAGTTTATCATTTGAAAAATATTAATAAAATCCTATATATTTTAAAATAATTTAATAAAACATTCATTTAAAAAAAAGGCATGCATGATGACTCAAACTCATGTCGATTGTATAAATCACCATGTCTTTTACTATTATGGCAAGCAACCCATCATTCATTTATAAGTTCCTCTGAATTTAATTTATGGCATATGATAAACTTTTTTGGACTAGAATTGGGCTTTATCTTTCTTATATGGAATAAACATAATATTTGTCTATGGGCTAGGCTTATGACGTTAAATCGTCTCCTTTTCAGCATACTCAAAAAAAAAAAAAAAAAAAGGTAAAAGTTTTCGGGTTTCTACATTCCTTACACTTTGATAAATCATTTTTCAAAGTAGTATTTTTAAGAAGATAATTTTAATTGATATTTTTAAGTCACATTGTGGCATTACGCACGTACATTGAGTGGTGTATATAACTATTTCCGTACTTACTTTTTCATCAATCAATGTACGTACGTTATATCATAGAGTTAATTAAAAATATCACTTAAAAATGTATCCAAAATTACTGTTTTCAAAGTGGTCCTATTCCTAATATGTACAATTGTGTCATTGTCAACATTAGAGCATCAACAATGTACATGTTAAACTACATGTTAGTGAAATAAAGTAGTTAGGGGTTGAAAAATAGTGTACAATGGATAAGTTAAATTACGTGTTAAGGGAATCTTTTTTAATACATGTTAACTTGTTTGTTAAATTTGACTAGCAATTTAGTGGATGGCATGGCAACGTTAAATTGAAAAATTCCCTAAAAATCTTATTCTTTTTTCTTTTCTTCTTTCTTCTATAAGTTTTTTTGTTAATTTCATATTATATAATTTAATGAAATCTTCAAAATGATTAACATATTAATATAAAAAATTTTCTATTTTAAAAATAAATATTTATTCTATTCTTGTATTTTAATTAAAACTTAACATATCAATTGTAACAAAAATTATATGTTAACTTTAACATGCACATGTGTCGCTTACTTTTGATTTCTTGCTTAACATCTCTATTGTGGATGCTCTTAGAGCCATTGTCAATGTCAGGAGACAATCCCGTCACCCTAGTTTAACAAACATAGGTAAGGCTCGATATTGGGAATAGTCAATGGCGTAAATAATCAGCATCGATTTGATGAATCTATAAGCCTTTGTTTGGAACAGCTAAGCCTCTACTTGGCAAACCTAAAAAATATATTTTAAATAACACAATTTTTCAAATCATTTTTTAATCACACATTTTTTCTCTCTTCACTTTTCAACCGTACATCTTATCTCGAAAATATAAAAATTATTTTTAAACACAAAATTTAACAAACATATATTAGATTTTAATTTAAGTCAAATTCAACATATAATCTTGACAACACTTTTTAAAGGATCAATAACTTTTCAAATATACATGTCATCAACTTTTAACAAAATTTACTAAAAAAATTGATTTTTATCTATAGCAAACGGGGCTAAATAGTTGTTTATAAATGATGAAGTGAAAATATTTCGTTTGTTCATTTTTTTTCATTTTTTTTTGAAAAGTCAAAAATAGTAGAAAAAATCTTTAACCAATCAAAATTGTTGACTTTTTAAAAAAACCTTCTTTGTTTTTCTTTTATTTAGTGACATGCATTAGTTAATATACATGTTATTATCTGGATTTTGTAAGTGATTTTTCATATTTTTGAAGTTATGTATGTATTGTGTTCAATTTCATGTCTCAAAAGTCTTATATGTCCAACTTTGCTCAAAAGTCTTATATGCCCAACTTTGTTGAATATTGGTGGAGGTGACAAACGAGCCGAGCCGCTCATCGGCTCGTGAAAATATAAGTCCAGGGCGGCTGGCTAGCCATTTAGGCAAGCAAGTGGGTGAGTCAATCACTAGCCCTGAACTACGAGCTGAGTATGGTTCAACGAGCGGCTCGTACGAGTCGGCGAGCCGCTGGGCTCGCAGGCTCGTAAAAAAAAGAGTATGAAATGTGACCGTTGGGGACCCCCACGATAAAATTTCATAGTTGTGTGACCGTTGGCAACGGTCACACAACTATGAATTGGACCGTTTGGGTCCCCAATGGTCCAAATTTATTTTATTTTATTTTATTTTTCATTTTCTTCCTATAAATCCCCCATAATTCCACTCATTTTCACACCAGACTCTCTCAACTCTTGTACTCCCTATAATCTTAGTTCAAGTTCTCTACAATTATACAATTACACACATACCTTAATATTTCCAATTTCCATTACATAAATTTCCATTTCATTTCAATCTCTCAATTTTTCATTATACCTCTCAATTCTAACCATTTATACAATTACACACATTTCATTTTTGATATTCTAATCACCTATACTTTCATTTTCTATTTCAAATTTTCAACATACAAAAGAATGGATCCCGGTCGAAGATTTGTTGAAAAATTATTCGATGGTCCCCTTGGAGTTGGGGAGCATGACTTAACACCACAATCTCACTCTCACGACTTCAACAATGAATTTGTCGGTCTCAAGGACATACCAATTCCAGAAAAATTGAAGAAGATGCAAGTAGTCAACTAATCGATATAGATTATATTTGATCATTTACTTTCAATAATTCTAGTGTAAATAAGCCCGTAGTAGATAAGTTATGTATAATTCTTAATCTAGAATTTGGTGTTTTTTATTCCATGTTAGATGTATTTGTCATATTTTAAATTTGATTGTTCAAGATGAAATGAAACATATTAAAGACCAAATGGATAGAATTAGAAATGCATTAGTGTACATACCTATATTATCGAGTAGAAAACAATAATTTGAAAAGTTATGTTTACAATACGACAAAGATGTTAAGAAATTTGTTACCGACATAGGTCATAGGTGGAGCTCTACATATTTGTTACTTAAAATGTGAAGGTTTTGAACACATAATAACCGAATATTATAACAGTAGAAAACTTAGAAATAAAAAATGAATCTGTATTAATATAAGAGGATTGGTAACAACCTTTTAAAGTCAATAGATTTTTGACAAATTTATACGATTCAACTAACATATTATCTGGGGTATATTACCCAACTATTTTAAGAGTTATTGAAAGTCTTTATGTTATTGCAAGAACTTTTTATAGATATAGAGATGACACATTTTTTGTTGATATGATAATTGTTATGGAAATAAAATTTAGAAAATATTGAGAAGATTTACCTATTTTATTTCCCTTAGCATGCATAATGGATCCGTATTACAATTTGTAGGGTACGAAACTTATTGTTTCAAAAATAAGTAGCGTGTTGATTTTGGAAACCTCCATCACTTATAATAATTTAGAAAGCACGTTAGTAAGCATGTATAACGCATATGCAACACAATTAAGAAATAATGTTAGTCATACACAATCTGCATTATCACGTGCCACTACACTTGAAGATGATGAAGTAGAATTATTAGATCTAATGGGAGAAATTAGTCGAACACAAGGAACTTCTTCTTACAGTATGTCTCCTAGTTATAATGAATTCAGTCCACTTGCAACTGAAGAATTAAAAAATTATTTTCAAAAAGATTTACTTAGAAATGTGGAACCTGATAATTCTTTAGAATATTATTTACTTGAATATTGGCGAACAAACGAACATAGATATCCAATTGTTTCCGCCATAGTAAAAGATCTATTAACACCTCTAGTTAACACGGTAGCTTCAGAGTCTGCTTTTAATGCAAGTAAAAAGTGTTTTGTCAGAAGTCAAGAGCCGACTCAAAGAAGATATTTTGGAAGCGTTAATGTGTGTCAAAGATTGGCAAGATGCCCATTTTCGCATGCAAAATAAGTATGCCGAAATTACATATAGTCAGGTAAATGATATTTAACTTTAAACTTTTAATTTATTTACATAAAATATAATTTTGATTTCAAAGCAAAAATTGTACACGTAACAAGTTGTTCTTGTACAATTTTAACTTCGTCTACTAGAAAATTCAATTATTCAAGTTAGTAGTCGATCCCAAGCCTGTGAAGAAGGAGGAGGGTTTTAATTTTAAACTTTTCACGTTATCACTAGAGATTTGAACTTATAATTATTCATTCATTCATTCACTAAGAGCTTTTTTGGTACATAAAAACGTTTTGATTTTTGTTGGGTTTTTTTCTTATGGATGTGGGGTTTAGAATGTTTTGAAAAGTTAAAAATTGCAGGCTTGACTAAGAATGGATGATTGAGATTGAATTTGAAAAGTTGCAGTAAAAATTTTAGATGGACCAAATAGGCTTTAACATTGCTAATTAGTTATTAATTTATTTATTTTACAACTAATTATAAATTTACAGTTCGACTCTCCTACGCTTGATGCGCAGGAGAACTATATGAGTTTTGCGTTTGGCTCATAGGTGTTAGCCAAGCGGCTGTAAAGGTGTCAAGACAGACGGGTCGACCAGATCCGTGAAAATCGGCATGGATCAACACGGGACCGCGGGCCGACCCGTGACCCGTGCAGGGGGTTCACGGGTCAAGAAATTGTAAATCACGGATTTTGCGGGTCAAACCTTCGTGGGCAGCGATTAACCCGCTGGCCCAAGAAAAAATATTTTTATTAAATATGGTAACATTGAAAATATCACTTCTTCTACAAACTCTAATACAACTTTTAAAGCAAAATCTTATTTTTTTTTTTCTCCATAATAGCTAAAAAACGTAATGTTATTTGATAATAGTAATTAGAAATATATTTAGTGTTTAATTTTTATTTGTTTATGTTTTATTTGAATTTGCAGATTTAGAAGTAATTCATATAATATAAAATATAATTTTAAATTTTATGTAAATATTTTATGGTATAAATATGAATTTATCATTTTAATCATTTTGTATTTAGAAACTTGACAAAAAATTGCTATAAATATGAAAAAATCTATATTTTTATTCATATGTGTCAAATCAGAATGAACCGCGACCCGCATGGCTCGACACGGATGGACCAGCGAGCGGGCCTGGGTTGTAGTTCGAATTTTGGGGGCGACCCGGAACCGACCCGTAACCCGCAGGGGTGGACCTTTTTCGAGCGGACCGTTACCGGACTTTTATGTTGGCGGGCCGACCTGGCCCGAACCACCCGGATTGACACCTCTAAGCGACTGACTCCTTTCTTTCTTTATTTTTTTTAAATTTTTAAATTTTTTGTTTAATTGTTTTCTTGTTTTGTCATTATATATGATTATTTTTATTCTATTTATTTTGTCTTGTAATTTGGTCTTTTTATAAAGTATTATTTTTTCTTTTATTTTGTGGTAATAAATTTAAATTACTTTAATTACACATATTTTATCTCTCTAATTTTTTACCACTAATTTTATCTCAAAATTATAAATAAACCAGTTTATTATTTTATTTTATAATTTTGTTATTTTTTAAAGTATTATTTTTTTTCTTTTAATTTGTAATAATAAATTCTAATATATGTATATGTATTAAATTTCGTTTGATATTCAAAATAATCATAGTGATGTCAATGGGACGGGGACCTCATCCCCATCCCTATTACATGC
This sequence comes from Ligustrum vulgare, assembly GCA_963555705.1. Lineage (NCBI taxonomy): Eukaryota > Viridiplantae > Streptophyta > Magnoliopsida > Lamiales > Oleaceae > Ligustrum > Ligustrum vulgare. Next base: position 27,977,990 of record OY743186.1, on the reverse strand, counting down.
GGGGCGGAGATGGGATTAAAAATTCCTCATTTAAATCCTTATTATTATTATTATTATTATTATTATTATTATTATTATTATTATTATTATTATTATTAATCAACATTTTCTTTAAAAAAAATAAAATTAAAACTTATTATCCCATGCTTTTAAGTTAGTAATTTAGGTTGAAATCATCCAATTTGGTTTAAAAGAATATATAATTTTTCAAAATGTATTGAATTTTTAAATTTTTACTAGTTTTTAATTTTTAAATTATAAACGGAGTAAGGATGGGCGAGGACTTCATTCCCATCCCCATCTCCATTTCCGTAACGGGGATAAAATCATTACCATCCCCTTCCCATTCAGGGCGGATCCCTGCGGGGATCAGGTCTCTTGGGGAAAATTGTCATCTCTAAATAATCGATCTCGTTCTTTTTGTTTGATATTTATAATAAAATCACAATACATCAATATAGAATAAAATAAAAGAGAAAAAATAATATTTTACAAAAAGACCAAATTATAAAATAAAATAATAAATTGGTTTATTTTATGATTTTGAGGTAAAAAATAATTGTTGAAAATTGGAGAAAAAATGTTTATGATTAAAAAGTGATTTGAGAAATTGTATAATTTATAAACTGATTTATAAATCAATTTATTTTATTTATCAAATACTTTCTAAAAAAAAAAAAAAATTATCTAAAAGCAAAATAAGACAAAAACAAATAAAAAAAATTGAAAAAAAAAATAAAGAAAGTCATCGGCTGACAATTTTCAATTAAAATAAAAATGAGCATTTCCAAGTGTAGGAGAACCAAACTACATAAATTTATATGTAATATATCATTATATTAATATTCAAGTATTTTAACTCAAGGAAAAAAAAAAATGAGAAACGAACGAGCTCACGAGCCGAAGCTTGGAAAATTAATAAGGGGCAGAACACAATTATACAAGCATTATTAAGGTGGTCTAAAACATAAAGACTTTTATTGATACGAGAAACGTCAAAGACACGAGATTATTAAACACAACACAAACAAGGAGGCACGAGCGCACGTTATTATAGTTTAGACCACAGAGTGGGCATAATTAGAGTTTAGAAGTAGCATCCTTGTCCAAGAACCATGTCAGTTCTCCTTCAGGCTTAACTTCCATGGCAGGCAGCGGAGTTGCACCAGCAGCAAGTCCACCACCCAATGCTATTTTCACAGCAGGAGCAAGGTCAGCCCCGGTGACCACCATCGCGATCTCTGAAGCTGAGTTGATCACAGGAAACGTGAAAGTGATCCTCGGCGGAGGAGGTTTGGGGGAGTCGGTAATGAATGTGACCCATCGCTTCTTCTCATAACGTTGCGGACGTGTAGGAAATAAAGAAGCCACGTGTCCATCATTATAGAGAGATAAGTTCAATTATTATAATTATAAATATATATAAGCTTCTATTTGGTAAATTAAAAAAAAAAAAAACATGTTTTTAAATAATACAATTTTCTAAATATTTTTTAATTACATATATTTTATCTCTTTATTTTTTTAAACACACATTTTAACGTGGGACGCTCATTACAAAAACGTGGCATGCCCATTACAAAATCGACAATTTTTTATGAGAAAAGCTATTTGTACAACGCATTCTGTACAGATAGCTATAGGTGCTGTGTTGGCAGCATCTGTATGGTGCATTATTTTTCAAATTTTGTCAATTACCAATGAATATGCGCCATGTGGTTATCTCTAAAAACAAAATGAAAAACTTGTAAGTGCTCATGTACCAGTAGCACCCCTGGTTTTTTATTGAGGGTTCTGTAACGGAATCATTATAATTTCTAAATCAATTTATAAATTACATAATTTCTTAAATTATTTTTTAACTATACATATTTTCTCTCTTCCTTTTATAACCACACATCTTACCTCAAAATAGTAAATAAATCAATTTATAAACCGCTACAGTGTTACCAAACGGTCTATACTTTATTTTAAAAGTGTAAACTAATGTTTCATGCGTGCGATGCACGACATTATGTTGAAACATATAATTGTAACTTCAGTATTTTCTAAAAGTTTTGATTAAATGTCAAACTTGTGTATGATGAAATAAATATGAAAATAATAAAATGATATTGTAGTAAGAAGAAAGAAAATGACAATTTAAAAAATAATCAACTAATGCTAATTTAAATGAAAAATAATTACTCGGATAATTGAAGATCATTTAAAATTTTGTTTTAGTTCATTCATTGTATAAGAAAATATAAATTATAAAAATATTATTATCATCTAACATTTGAATAGTAAAAATTATAAAAATATTTTTATCACAAATATTGTTATTTTATTTAATCCAAATGAAATTTCAATGAATAAATGTAACTAAATTCATTAATTAACCTAATAATAAGAAGTATCTAGTCATTAAAATAAGGAATTCAAAGAGTGCCGCGTAATTGATCATATTTGAAATTGAATGATATTTGTAATTAGGGTGTGTTCAAGTGTTATTTTGAGTGCTATAATACTTTTTTGATTGTTTAGTTTATTGTTTTACGTGAATGACAGTCTTGAAATCAAAATGTACAACTCAAAAAATGACTATTTGCATTCACTTTTATTATTATCTCTGCCAACCGTGAAAAAACTTTTAAATTACCTTGTAGAAATAATTTTTTTATCACAAAGATTGCTGATTTATTTAAAACTATTGAAGCTTCTTGAAGATTCAAGGAATAGATGTAACTAAATTAATTAATTAATCTATAATAATAAGAAGATGCTAATTATTAAAATAAGGAATCTAAAGAGTCTGACGCAATTAATCACAATGCATTAAAAACTTAAGTATTTAACATTAAGATAATGAAATGATGCAAATATATATATCAAACAAACCACCATTCCAAAGAAATGGAAAATGTTTTGAAATAAATTTTCTTTGTATTTATAAAAAAAAAGGAGAAATAAATATAAAAATATACATTCAAAAACCGTTGCAGAAAAAATTACATTAACTATTTAATTTAAAAAATTAATAAACCTTTGGCAAATATAGTAGGAAATTGAATGTACAGTATAAAGATGCAATATAATCAAAATGTAATAGTCGTATATGAATTCATAATTCGTTCAAAATTAAAATGTCTATGTAAAAATGATACAAAGTAAAAACAATGGTCAATAAAATATAAAAAAGATCAAATTGAATATTTAAGTGAAAAGATTCTTAGTTAAAATAAGATAAATATTTAATCAACAATTACACAATAAGTTTAGAAATAATTTTTGTTTGTATATATTTATAAAAATAGGAAACAAATTGAAAAATATACATCCAGAAAACTATTGCAATAAAAGTTAAATTAACTATATAATTTAAAAAATAAATAATAAAAATTAAAAAACGTAAAAAATTTAATAAACCTAGGTAAATATAATAGTAGTTCGAATACATTATAAATGCAGACTTATATAGTCAAATATGCATTAACCGAATAAATATTAATCAAATTACTAACCATTTTTTAGTCAAACATGCATTAATTAATCAAATAAATATTAACTAAATAGTAAACCATATTGCATTCATATTAAACAACTACTTTACTTTTAAATATATAAAAACGATTGAGAGTCTTTTGATTTCACATTTTATCGTCACATTCTTTTCTTATTCTCAACAATACTAATTCATTTATCAAAACTTGTTTTACATTTATTTTAAATCTTATTTCAAAAACATTAATTTATTCACGTTGAATAAATCGAAATTGATTATTCGATTAATATTAATTTAGCATCGTTACTTTTGAATTTATAATATTGTTTCATCAAATTTTATTTCCCGTGATAGCATTATTATTGAATAATTCAAAGAGTGCGTTTATGTGTTTAATGAATTTTTTCTACTTTTAATTCAGACAATTATGTTAAAACTGACTTTTTTTTTTCAAAGTTTGATGAGCGTAAAACTTTTTATTTTTATATCCGCTTAAATTCTAAACAAAACCATCAATTAATTTATATAAAAAAGAAAATATTTTTTAAAAATATTCAAAACTCTTTGAAAAAGAAAAAAATAAAAAATGAAATTTTAGTTTAAATTTTATATAGCACATGTTTGGTTCTGATTAAATTCTGATTTTGATCTCAAGCTAAAGTCAACAATTAATTTAATCACAAATCTATAGGACTCACAACTTTGTAATTACACATCTCATCAACTTTTATCAAAACTAGTTTGTCTACCCATGCGATGCATGGATTATATAATTTTTAAATCATAATTTGAAAATATCTTGATTTAATCATGCAAATAAAAAACATAATTTCAATCAAATTTCAATACAAATAAATGTTATTGAATTTGAAACTTTAAAAAAGACAAACTATTCAAAATAAAAAATACTATATGTACACTAAGTATACCGCGCTACTCAAAATTTGACACTCAATTAAATTTTTTATATAATTTGTTATTTACTTTTATGTACGTTTTTTTCTGAAAATTTGCCCACCTCATCACCTATTTCCCTTTTAATATGTTATAATTTTTATTAATTATATTTTTTAATGCGTTGCTTACATATATTTTATTTGAAATCCAATATATTAATTAATATATTTTATTTTTTCTTGTTTTTTAAACATGTCAATTTTGTCAAATTGATGAAATGATGAAGCCTCCGTTTGGTAATAATGTTTGGTTTATAAACTTGTTTATTTTATAATTTTGGAGTAAAAAATAGTGGTTAAAAATTGGAGAAAGAAAATATATGTGGTTAAAAAGTTGATAGAAAATAATTAATTATTTTTGTAACATGCGTATTGAAGAGCCTACTCATTTATTGACATATTAGGAAATAAAATTTCAATATTTTTATTTTTATTTTTATTTTGAAAATATATTAATTTAATTTTTTTATTTCTAACTTAACAAATTTATACAGTATATATTTATTTATTTTAAAATATATTAATCCAAATTTTCATTTTCAATGTAACACATTTACATAAATATGATATGATATGACACTTATTTATGTTCAAATATATTAATTCAATTTTTTCATTTCGTACATAATACATGTTATCGAATTTGAAACTTCAAAAAAAAAAAACTATTCAAAACAAAAAATTCTGCAAGTCCACTCAGTGTACCGCGCCACTCAAAATTTGACACTTAATTAAATGTTTTATATAAAAAAAAATTTGACTTCTATTTACGTTTTTCTCTAAAAATTTGCTCGTCTATCACCTATTTTCCTTTTAATATTATAATTTTTAATTAACTTTATTTTTTAATATGTTTCTTACATATATTTTATTCGAAATCTAATATATTAATTAATATATTTTATTTTTCCTTATTTTTTAAACATACCAATTTTTGTCAAAATGATGAAATGATTAAATTTTCTACCAATTTATCATTGGTGGTAAAAAGTTGATAGCAAATAATTAATGATTTTTGTAATATGTTTATTGAAGAACCTACTCATTTATTGACATATATAAAGTAAAACTTCAATGATTTTATTTATTTATTTTCAAAATATATTGATTCAAAATTTTAATTTCTAACTTAACTAATTTATATAGCATGTATTTATTTATTTTCAAATATATTAATCCAAAATTTTCATTTTCAATGTAACACATTTACATAGATATGACTTTTATTTATGTTCAAATATATTAATACAATTTTTTCATTTCCTACGTAACACATTTACATAGATATAAACTTTGTGAGCTTCACTAAAAATGGATTGTTGAGATTGAATTTGAAAAGTTGTGATAAAACTTTTACATTTACCAAACAAGCTCTAAGTTGGCACTGCATTTTGTTAGTTTTTCTGATTTTTTCCATTGTTCTACTTCGATACCTTATTTTTTATCAGTATGTGTTCGTTAACATGTTTTTTTTAGATTATAAACCAAATTATAATATACACAATTTTCTAAATCACTTTTTAACTACGCACATTTTCTCTCTCTAATTTTAAACTACTACTTTTTACCTCAAAATCATAAATAAGCCTCTGTTTGGAAAACGGTTTATAAACCGATTTATAAACCACACAATTTTCGAAACCACTTTTTAACAATTCAAATTTTCTCTCTTCACTTTCCAACGACACATTTTACCTAAAAATGATATATAAATCAGTTTATAAACAACTATAGTGTTACCAAACGGATCGTAAACCAGTTTATAATCCAAACAGTATTACCAGACAGAGGCCTTTTCGTTCATCATAGAAATTAAATATTAGTTGAAACTAGTGTTAGACCCGTGCTGTGCACGATCATTTGTTACTAAGATATATCGAATTTATATGTTAGCATATGAAAATGATATTTTATTAAAAATAAGAAACGAAGAAAGATATTTAATTACAAAAAAGAGTACAATTATACATACCATAATTTTTTTACGGTTCGTATGTTTACCGTTTCAAAAAACTTACGCTTGAAATTTTATTAAAATGAAAAAAGAAAATAAAAAATATATCGATGAACGCTCTATTTTATTCTTTTTCATTTTCTATATTTAAAGAAAAAATATTTTATGTGATATTGACCATGTGATGAGTTCCAGCGGGGCTGATGAAAATCCCACATCGGAACTTGAGAGAAACGGGGGCCGGTTTATAAGGGTTGGGGCAAACCTCCTCTAAATTCTCCACCTAATCCACAAAACATAAAATACGATTAACATCTACAATTCAAGCATTTAAAATCAATGAAAGAAGAGGAAATATCACAAATTAAATGACAAATATGTGCTCTACCAAATCCCCTCACACTTAGACAATGCTTGTCCTCAAGCATAAACTAGCTCAAGTTAATGAGTTGTTCTCATCATCATTCATTCTTCTATCTCCACAACTCAACACAAGGCTAGTCACTTCAACAATTTTTTCCAAAATCCACATGTGGTGGGATTTAACACCTCACATTGGATTCACACAATACGCTCAAAGTATTTAGGGTGTAAAGTATATATGTACTCTCATCTCAAAGCATAGAAAACTCTTACCATAGGCTTGCTAATATATCACATTGGAGCCACCAATGGTTTTGAATGCAAAGTATGGGTCTTAACACCGATTGGAATGGGGCTTGGGTAAGGTGGGATAAAAAGGATATATTTTTGGCTAATTACATTGAAGGATTTATATGAACTTTTTCGTAAGAACTCACTTAAAATTCATGTACTTCAATCATATCACTCTATACCCCAGTGTAGTTTATATCCTTTCACCTCTCGTGAGTATCCCCTCAACAACTTTCAATGAATTACAACATGAGTGTTAATTTCAATCAACTTGAAGGCACGAAATATAGACCAAGCAATTCAAACCACTCATAAGCACATGTAATGGGAGTAAACACTCTCACAAGGTATTTCTCTCTTCGCACAAAGTGTATAAGGGTGAGAATTTTCACTCAACTCACTGCATGAAGAATTCATTGCCACAGACTTCTCAGATATCATGACCGGAGCTAACAATAACACAAGCGCAAAGTAAAGGTCTTTATTTGGTTGTAACAGGGCTTCGGGTTAGGTAGGATAAAAGGAAAATATTTATGCTAAGTTGAGAGGAGAGTTCACAAGCTGATTCAATTCAAAACGATATCTCTTCCTCCACCTTTCAACATGATTTTTCCACAATTTCCTAGCATCTAATCGATTCAGCCATTGACTCTTATTATGCACGTGGGGTTTATTCTCTTCACATGAATTTTTTTTTTTTTTGTACAACTTGATTTCTTTTTGACCCCATTATCACTTAAACATTGATGAATAGCACAAAGTGAAAGCTCCCAATTTTCTGAAGCTAATTATGTCTCATAATTCTCAATCAATACAAGCTTGTGAAATTCCTCTCTTGTGGGTTCAAGATAGAGGTTACATGAAAGAATGGGAATCCATGGCTTGTAGCGTGGCAACAAAATTCCAAAGACAAGCTAAAGCTCAAAGAGGCTTCTATTGGTACATGTATCATGGTAGACTCTTTAAGAAGGCCAAATTAGGTTTCACCTAATGCCTTTACTATATTTTGCACTTGAGTCAAGAAACTACAACGGCATGCACAAGAGAGCACATCCAAGAATAAACAAACCATGCAGGACACACATCAAAGAATAAGAGCTTAATATAAAAATAAAAACAGCTCATAGGCTCAAAAGCTCACGAATTACGGTTTATATGTGTTGCTCCCATCCATTTATGAGATATAGGTCATTGCTTGGTCCTGGTTTCAAACTCAAATTAATGCTAAAAAGAGTGGAGTTAGGTCAATCGGAGTGGTGTTACAACACATCAACTTTGGTTTGACTCAATTAGGTATATATTGCAACTCGACTACTTTATCCCCCGACATTTCTTTCACATCACAAGTCTTTGATTTTCAATGTCTTTTATTCTCAACCAAAATAATTCGAAGCTCAAGTGAATAAGCCCATATATTCCTTCAATGCAAGGTTCAAGAGAATGGAATATTAGCAAGGAATAGGAGTTCTCATGGCTTGTATTGGGGTTGATTTTCAACAAAAAGGCTATGGCTCAAAAATGGCTTTCTAGTGGCATATTTCAAGGTAGGCATTATAAGAAAGGTAAATTTAGCTTCACCTAAGTGCCCATACTTATTCAGTGCATTCAATTACCAAGAAGCATCTCAACATGTATAACAGAGCAAGTTCTAGAAGAAATCAACGACACTTGACAATCACACAATCAAAAGAATAGAGCATGTCGTAGTGTTAAATGTAATTGCTCAAGAGGTTCAAAAGCTCACAAAATAGGGTTAATGTGCATCAAATCACCCTTCATTCAATTCACCATCAAGAGCAATCAATCTAGTGCAGTAAACTAAAATTCAACTACTCATGCCATTCCCCACTATGCCTCAATTCATCTCAATAATGCACAATAATTCAGATCATAAAGGGATAAACATTGCCAAAATCCAAAATTAAGAAGAGAATTTTCAAAAAATTTCTTTGAAATATAGAGCAAAAATGGATTATAATAGAAATTGAGGTGCACTAAAATGAATCAATGTTTAAAAACTAAGCAAAGACACACATCAAAACCCTCCCCCACACTTAATCCATACATTGTCCTCAATGTAATAAAATCATAAATTATGAAAACTAGAAGAGAATAGGAATAGAGGACTCCCCTGCAGGTTGAACGGGAGATGTCGATGTGAAGGTGGGCGAGAAAACAAACTTCCTTAATGGAATTCCTTGTTAGTCCATTTACTTGAGATCCATGACAAAACTCTTCCTCTACAGGTCCCAAATCATGGTATTGGCCCCTACAAATCCCACAGCAAAATCACAGTGTTCCCACAACTAGCACAAGTGTTGCCACATTCCCACGAACCGGGTGTAGCGGGTTACAGCGAGGAGGACGATGGGAAGAGGGAGGCGGTGGTGATGAGCGGTGCTGGTTTCGGTGGTTGAGATTGGGAAGTAGAGAGAGTCGTAAGGGTTGTGTCTGATTTTCGATTTTTTTTTTAATTTTTTTTTTGTAATCCAAGATACACTTTGGTTAAGGCGTGGGCATGCCTTATTCCAAGTTGTGAACAATGACCTTGTAATCCGATATGCACTTTGGTTAAGGCGTGGGCACGCCTTATTCCAATATTCTTTCAATCCATTGTATTCTTCATAGAGCGTGCCCACGTCCTAATGAAGATTCATATCTGCCCAAAAATCAAAATAAGGTCAATTTCACTTTAAAAAATATGGATATCATGAAACAAATAATAGTAACTAAGTGAAAACAAAATAAAAACAAAATTAAAAATAAAAATAAAATTTAGTGCTCAAACTAAAGAAAAACTCGGGTTGCCTCCCGGAAGCGCCTTTCTTTTACGTCTTTGGCTAGACTCATTTTTTTCTTTCTTCAACCATGATCAATTGGATTCCCAACGCTCAATTTCGTCACATTCTCCATTTGGAGACCTTCATAGAAAGGTTTATATCCATGATCATCCGCCTTGTGATGCTTACCATTGGCAATTCTCAAGCCACCTTTTCCACTACCTTTGAAAACTTTATGTTCTAAACAATCAACAACATCAATAAAATTGACAGAATTAGCACCATTAGGACAATTTATGGCATCATAAATATTGAACTTAATAATTGTACCATCAAACTCCATTGTGAGTGTACCATCATGCACATCAATTTTTGTCCTAGATATTTTCAAAAATGGCCTTCCTAGAAGAATTGGTGTAGAATTAAAAGAAGAGTCTTCAACCATATTAAGTACATAAAAATCAGCAGGAAAAACTAAATCATTTACTTGTACTAAAATATCTTCTAAAACTCCTTCGGGATAAACATTAGACCTATCAGCAAGTTGCAAAATCACACCCATTTTTTTAATGGACCAATATTCAAAGATGAATAAACCGACAGGGGCATGATATTTATTGAAGCTCCTAGATCTAACATTGCTTTCTCAATCCTTACTTTACCTATTTTGCAAGGGATAGTGAACATACATGGGTCCTTGCATTTTGGAGGCAGTTTCTTTTGGAGAACAGCCGAAACATTTTCTCCCGTACTTACTTTTTCATTGCCTTTCAACTTCCTCTTGTTGGTGCACAACTCATTGAGAAACTTAGCATAACGAGGTACTTGTTTAATTGCATCAAGTAAGGGAATATTTACCTCAATTTTGCGAAAAGTTTCAAGGATTTCCTTCTCGTCTTCCTCCTTCTTGGATCTAATCAATCTTGTAGGGAACGGAGGGGTTGTCACATAAACTTTCGGTGGTTCTCTATTGAGGCTTTCAGACTTATCAGATTGATGTTGTGGGATAACTTCCTTTTCATATTCTTCCCCTGAATTTCCTTGCTTCTTCTTGCTAGATTCTTTCAATTCCTTCCCACTTCTCAAGGTAATTGCACTAACATTTTGTTTTGGGTTGACAATAGTTTGGGAAGGCAATTTACCTTGAGATTCCAATTTGCTCACAGTTGATGCCAATTGACTCATTTGATTCTCCAAGTTCTTAATGCCCGTCTTTGTCTCCTGTTGAAATTGTTGTGTATTAATTGCAAGTGATTTAACAATTTCTTCTAGAGACATACCTGAACTTGAAGAAGGTTGCTGTGGTTGAGGAGTAGGTTGTCTATGCTGGAATTGTTGGAATTGTAGCCTGGTTTGATAACTAAAGTTTGGATGATCCCTCCATCTTGGGTTATAAGTATTAGAATAAGGATCATAATTCGCTTGAGGTGGGCCAAGAAATCTTCCAACTGCATTAGCCTATTCAAAAGAATCATCTTGAAGAGTAGGACACTTACCAGTTGGATGAGCAGTAGCAGCACAAATTCCACAAGCTTTAACCTGTTGCATATTTCCTGCAGCCATTTGTTGAATAAGAGAGGTTAGATTTGCTATTTGATTTTCAAGAGAAGATACATTTACCTCATTCACCCTTTTTATAGGAGTGTCTTGTCTGAAACCAAACTGCTGTGTGTTAGCAGTCATGATAGAAATCAAATCCCTAGCGGCAGTTGGGGTTTTATTCACTATAGCTCCTCCGCTAGCTGCATCCATCATCTTCCTCTCCATTGGTAACAATCCTCATAGAAATATTGAATGAGTAATTGTTCTGAGATCCCATGCTGAGGACAACTTGCACATAGCTTCTTAAATCTTTCCCAATATTCGTGAAGTGTTTCAGTATCACTCTGTTTGATTCCACAAATTTCTCTCCTGATATTTGCAGCTCTTGAAGCTGGGAAAAATTTATCAAGAAATAATATGACCATCCCTGTACGTAGCTACAGAACCTGGTGGTAGATAGAACAGCCAATCTTTTGCCTTGTCAGCTAATGAGAATGGAAAAGCCCGCAGTTTGATTTGTTCTTCAGTCACTCCTTGTGGTTTCATACTTGAACACACCATGTGGAATTCCTTCAGATGTTTGTGGGGATCTTCATTATCGAGCCCATAGAATTTGGGTAGCAAATGAATCAGTCCAGATTTCAATTCAAATCCCACATCTAGGACTGGATACTGAATGCAAAGTGGCTGTTGATTTTCATTCGGTGGAGTCAGTTCCCTTAAGGTTTGTTCGTCATTGGCCATTGCTTTCTCTTGCTCAGTTTCAGAACCACTGGAAGAATCAGTTGTTGAATCTTTCGGGTCAGCTACTAAATTCAATCTAGTATGTTTGCGCAACTTGGCTTCCTTCCTCAATTTCCGAGTTGTCTTCTCAATTTCAAGGTCGTATTGCAACTCACCTGTACGAGAACAACGGGGCATAAAAGAAATAAAGAAATTAGTAAAAGATATAAAAATAAATAAACAAATAAATAGATAACAGTAAATGAAAAATTAAATCTGATTAACACCATTCCCTGGCAACGGCGCCAAAAATTTGATGGGTGTCGAATCCAACAAATAATAATATTTTCTTGCTCTTATAAAAATATATTGTATTAGTGGTGAGCAAGGTTGAATCCACAGAGACTGATTAGATTTAATTCTTCGGGAAAATTTAAAGCAATTCATTAAAAAAAGGGGGGGGGGATTTTGAATTTTGAATGTAAAATCAATTTGTAAATAAACGAGTGCGAAATTAAAATTTTTAGAAATATCAAATTAAACAAATATCCAGCCCAAGGTATAATCTCAGTAATGATTCACCAAATTGATCATGGATGCAAGAATAAAATCCTTAAATCATTCTCTAAATTGGTTATGGTCATTGATACGATCTAACAACCTATCTCTTCTTACTTTATCGATAATCAAGAGACGCTCGTTGATTATTTCCCTAATCAATAAACAACCCTAAATACGATCGTAGGATTTAATTTACCAATAGCATTAATTTCTAGAGAAACGACCAATTCTAACCAACAAATTCACACGCGTGATTTATTTAAGTTAGGTTATATATCTTCATAACATGAGTCAAAAATCAGTCTATAATTAACTATGTTATTTGCCACTTGTATTAGAAAACCTAAACAATTACGGATTTAGATTCCTAATTGGCTAAGTATCGTTTTGACAATTAAAACAACGTGCACTTTGTATTAACAAATCAAAACAACAACTTTGATGCAAACAAAAGATATCTTACTTAATATTAAAGGAGGAGAATTTCCCGCCAATTTGAAACAACTTTTTGTGATTTTTTTTATACAATATTATATATTATATATTTCATTTATTTTCACACTCAACTTTTATTACTTTCACACTCCAATGACCAAAACTCAACTTTTATTGTGTTTACACTACTACTTCCACTTAAATATTTTTATGGAGATTTTTTTTTTACTTATTTATATTTGATTATTTGTGTTTAAACCTCTCTTTTCATAAATTTTTTTTTTATCTTTTAATGTTTTGAATTTTGCAAATAAGTATTTGTGTGCAGTCATACAAATCCAATGCAAAATTTTCAGTTCAGAATTATATCGAAGTTGTATCACGCATCTAATACTAAATAAATCTTATTGTATAAACTTTTTTATAAATAATCTTATTTTTTTAGTTATTTAGTACATCTAAGAATTTGAGCTCCTTTGTATTGCGTTCTATTAACTTAATTAGTATTTTTTATAGAAAGTTACATTTAATACGTAAATAATTTTTTTTCATTAATTAGTATGATACTTTTAACAAGTACAAGTATTTTTATTATTTTTTAATATGTAGTAAAAATCAATCTTTATCTATATATCTATATATCTTAATTAATATTAAAATAGGAGAATTTCCTGCCAATTTGACACAACTTTTTGTGATTTTTTTGTACAATATTATATATTATATATTTCATTTATTTTCACACTCAACTTTTACTGCTTTCACACTCCAATGACCAAAACTCAACTTTTATTGTGTTCACACTACTACTTCCACTTAAATATTTTTATGGAGATTTTTTTTTACTTATTTATATTTGATTATTTGTGTTTAAACCTCTCTTTTCATAAGTTTTTTTTTATCTTTTAATGTTTTGAATTTTGCAAATAAGTATTTGTGTGCAGTCATACAAACTAAATGCAAAATTTTCAGTTCAGAATTATATCGAAGTTGTATCACGCATCTAATACTAAATAAATCTTATTGTCTAAACTTTTTTATAAATAATCTTATTTTTTTAGTTATTTAGTACATCTAAAAATTTGAGCTCCTTTGTATTGCGTTCTATTAACTTAATTAGTATTTTTTATAGAAAGTTACATTTAATACGTAAATAATTTTTTTTCATTAATTAGTATGATACTTTTAACAAGTACAAGTATTTTTATTATTTTTTAATATGTAGTAAAAATCAATCTTTATCTATATATCTATATATCTTACTTAATATTAAAATATGAGAATTTCCCGCCAATTTGACACAACTTTTTGTGATTTTTTTTATACAATATTATATATTATATATTTCATTTATTTTCACATTCAACTTTTATTACTTTCACACTCCAATGACCAAAACTTAACTTTTATTGTGTTCACACTACTACTTCCACTTAAATATTTTTATGGAGATTTTTTTTTTACTGATTTATATTTTATTATTTGTGTTTAAACCTCTCTTTTCATAATTTTTTTTTATCTTTTAATGTTTTGAATTTTGCAAATAAGTATTTGTGTGCAGTCATACAAATTCAATGCAAAATTTTCAGTTCAAAATTATATCGAAGTTGTATCACGCATCTAATACTAAATAAATCTTATTGTATAAAACTTTTTATAAATAATCTTATTTTTTAGTTATTTAGTACATCTAAAAATTTGAGCTCATTTGTATTGCGTTCTATTAACTTAATTAATATTTTTATAGAAAGTTACATTTAATACGTAAATAATTTTTTTCAATAATTGTGATATTTTATTGGTATCAATCTTATGGATGAATAATTTCGTTATGTCATACAAATCTAATATCGAATTTTCATTTATATTTATATCGAATATTTAATCAATTTGTATTAAATTTTATTTTAAATAATCATACTTTTAATTCAATATTTATGATTCTTAAATTTTTACAACAATAAGTAAATTGTCTCCCAATTTACTTAACTGATAATTGAGATGATCAATATTATATTATAATTTTCATCAAAAAACAATTACGTTGTATAAAAATTGCAAAAACTTATAATACCATGAATTTGATGCATATTTGTCAATCACAATTTTAGTTTTTTTCTTCTTTTTTTATGATTATCGAATTCGTTTCTTATACGTGTTGTTTTTCATTGTCGATGGTCAAAACGATAAATCTTATCTTTTATAGCATGATCTATATTATTTACTTTTTCATCTATTGTTTGATTGTTCAGAGTACATGGACATTGGAGATCCTACATTTAAATATTTATTTTGCAAAGCAAATTTTTGGTGCGAGGAGAGAGTGAATAAGTATTATAAAACATGTCGTAATTCAAAGTTCTCATTTTGTTGTGGGGTGAACATGATTTTTAATAATTTTTCAAACCAAACCATTTAAAACGGTTTGGAATTTTTTCAAGCCAAACTAAACCATTTCATTTTTTAAACAAAATAAAATCAAACTATTTTTTGCGATTTAGTGCGGTTTGAAACCACAGATTGCCGATGAATAAATTAGTATATTTCAAAGCGAGCTCAAAGACACATATTCATCTAAAATTTCGAGTTGAAACTAGCTCAAAAATAGTATTAAGTTGTTAAAATTATTAAAAAAAATTGTTCAATAAAACGTTGTCTGGTTACTGTTCATAAACAATTTATAAAAAAAATTACCAAATATTTTTTTTAATTGAGGAAATTGCATCCATAACACTTTTTGGGTTCTGTCAACAAAAATATCATTTTTTTAATAATTTTAACAAATTTATCACTCTATGACTTAGGCTCTACAGTAACATTGTATCAATTATAAATTAGTTTATATATATTTTTAGGTGAAATGTATGGTCAAAAGTGAAGAGATAAAATGTGTGTGGCTAAAAATTGGTTTAAGAAATTGTTTTGTTTATAAGACTGCATTTGGTAAACTTGTTTTAAAAAACACATATCCCAAAACCATTTTCCAACCACAAATCTTATCTCGAAAACATAAAATTATTTATTTATAAATTATAATGATTGGGTTAAAAAACTGAGGTTTATTTTTCCCTTAAAAAAATTATAATTCCTCATGAATCTTACTTTCCATGATTTGACTTGACAAGAAAACTTGTATAAAAGTGGATGAAATGTGCTCAAAACTCACTTATAACCATCACCCAGAACCCTAGTGAGACATTTCAAAGAAAAAAGCTTGAAGGTTAAAATAGACAATTCATTCACTACTCAAACCCTACATCTAAAAAAAAAAAAAATCTCTAACCCAAACCTCTACAACTTATAGTACCGGCTGACATCAGACTCCCCACAAGTGAAACAAAGTTTTCATCCCCTGATACCCTATCCAATTGCACTGGTTTGTAGCACGAAAACGTCCCTTGATTTGTGTTCAATACAGCGAAATATCTCCATTGCTCTTAGTCAAAGGACTTGAAGACAACCGTGGGCTCACCATTTCAGCACTTTGGAATCCCCTTGCAAGTATTCAAAAATAAGTCCCTAATTTCATTCTTTTGTTGCTTTATGCTTCTAGATTTGCACCCCATTTAGGTTCTTTGTTTGGCTTTTATTTAGTGAGATGCATTAGTTGAGAATCTAAGACATA
This sequence comes from Ligustrum vulgare, assembly GCA_963555705.1. Taxonomy (NCBI): domain Eukaryota; kingdom Viridiplantae; phylum Streptophyta; class Magnoliopsida; order Lamiales; family Oleaceae; genus Ligustrum; species Ligustrum vulgare. The sequence goes on along the minus strand of OY743186.1, from coordinate 27,961,276 downwards.
TGTTTTTGTCTAGATCTTGTAAGTGCTTTACCATATTTTTGAAGTTATGTCTTGAGTTCAATATCGTGTCTTGAAAGTCTTATATTGTCTAACTTTGTTGAGTCTTGGAGAAGTATTTTGTAACGCCTCGAATTCCGTGCGGAGCCCGGGACGCCACTTCGTCCTTTCAAATCTACTTTAATGCGGAAAATAAATTTAATTCAAACCGTCGTATTCATTATTTGAAAAATTTAGCGGAAACTTAATAAATTTAAATATAGAACTTGTGTCGTTCATCATTTGGAAACTTTAGCGGAAACTTAAAAAAATGGAATATAGAACAATGCATAAAAATTTAATCTCAATCAGTAATATTCATAAAATTGTCTAAAAAAAATTATCATCATTTATTTAATTTGCCACCACTGTCATTTCATTCGCCGCCTTCTCCGAGATATGCAAAAGCTGTTAAAATTGGAATGAGCATTTCAAAAAATATTCAGTAGACTCATCGCCAATAATTAATTTCCAGAATAATTGAACACGTAATTATGCAATCATACAGTGACATCATCATCATATTCTTGGACTATTTTATTTTCAAAATCAAGGCTCGTAAAATCATAGGATGTGGGCAGTCTCGTCTTGTGCACTTAAGGCACATAAGTTATGCATAACATCATCATTTCTCATTTATCTCATAAGAGATATTCTTTTCTCGTCTTATGCATCAAAGCATGTAAATCACGTAATTTCACATAAGACATGCAATTATAATTTAAACTAATTAGTGGGGGCGAGTCTACCTCAAATCACGAGTCTGAAAGTTGAGCAAGAAAAATCACGTTGTTCTTCTAAATGTCCAAGCGCCTCGTCCAGCATAACTTAAAATAATAAATCCAATTTAATTCTTTAAAACTGATTTAAATAACTTTGAACTTTAGGGACTGAAATGATTATTCTAAAACTTGGGATTTATAAATATATATATCATTTTTAAATCAATATGAACAAAATTAAAAGACTTTAAAATATGTGGCTTAAATGATAACTTTTGAAATTTAGGCTAAAGATATATATCTTTTTAAATCAATAGGGACTAAAATAAATAACTTTTGAAACTTAAAGTAAGATTTAAAACATTTAAAGCTGTAGGGACTGAAATAAAAGAGTTTAATACTTAGGGGACTAAAACGCAACTTTCGAAAAATAAAATATTAGAACAAATCACTTTTCAAACTTGGGGGCTGAAATCACGGATTTAAAATAAGGGGGCTGAACTAAAACATTTAAAACTAAGGGGCTTAAATAATAAATTTTCAAAACTAAAAATCTAAACATAATATATATAATATATATCTATCTATCTCTCTGTAAATCGACGGGCGAAGACGCCCCTTTCTTGATCCAGACTGCCGGCGCCTACCTGCCGGCGGTAGCGCCACCACAAGGCGGTGGCACCGGTGTAAGGTGTAGTTGGATTGGGGCACGTTTGGCTGTGAAAGTGGAGGCAAACCGAGGCAAGAGGTTCAATCCTTTGGTGAATTTCCGGTGATACACCGCATGGAATGGGTTGGGAGTGGAGGTAAGTATATGGGCTTCTTGTTTGATTTTTGGTTTTGTAGTTTGGGATTTGGGGTAGATTTGAGGGTGATTGAGAAGTGGGCAGTGGCGGTGGTTTTCTCGAGTTTTTTGGTGGCGGCTTGAGTGGTTTGCGTGGTGGCTTGGTGGCATTGCAGTGACGTGAGGGTGGCGGTGAAGGTGGTGGCTGTGGTTTAAAATTGAGGGCCGGTGGTTGCGGTTGTGCAGATTGTGGATGGTGTATGTGATCTGGTGGTTGATGGCAGTGATGATTGGTTGGCTCGTGATGTTGGTCTCGTTTTTTTGTTGAATGGCAGATTGATGGTAGTTCGTTGGTAAGGTTCGACTATTGGGTTGGTCATTGAATGAGTTTGGATGTGGAGTTGAGGCTGGTGGTGGCTGATTTCATGCAATGGTGGCTGGGGAGATGGTTTGGAATTGTGGGATTGGTGTGCAGCAGTTGAGAGGGGGAATACCTTGCTGAAAGTTGCGTGTGCCTGGTGATGGGAGTGAAGTGCAGTATATACTCTGTTTTGGTTGTCTTCAAATGGTAGGCTAGAGTGAGGGAAAAATTGAGGAAAGTGGGGAAAAAATTTTGGAATTGAAGAGTGATTAGAGATGCTGACCAGTTAGAGGAAATGAACATGTGAAAGGATTTTTGGCTGTGAATGATAAGAAGAAATTGTGGAGTGATGATGGGGAAGACAAAGTGTGAAAATGGGAGGATTCTTGGCTGGTAATTGGCTCAATTTTTTTGGTAAGTTATGACTGGTTTTTGGTTTGAGAAAGGTTATAGGGATTGACAGGAATAAAATGGTTGATTGAGGGAGCTGAAGGAGGGATAAGCTGGTGCAGTTGGCGTGAGAGGGGGAAAATTATTGGGAAATAAGAATTGATAGAGCTTGAGACTTGGAACAATGAATTTCTAGGAAGTAGGTAAACAAAATGTGCAGAATTGTGGTGTAAAAGGAATTGAGGTTGATTGGGGAATGAAATTATGGGATTGTAGAGTGATTAGAGGATCATCTGTGTAGAAGGTAAAGATATCGTGAAGTGAAGCTGCTGATTAATGGATTGGACTCTATAATTGGGCCAAAGGAGTTTGAATTTGGTTAAATTGGAACATGGCATTAAACAATCAGGACTAGAAGTTGGGCTTAAAAGTTTGGATCTAAAATAAATCAAAATTTGGACTTAAAAATGATTTGAATCCCATAAATTGAAAATTGGATTTTCAAAAATAAAATAATGGACTTGGGACATCACTTAATAAAATTTGGAATTTGATTAATATTTAATTCAAAATAAATTTAATTTCACTTAACATAGCTAGACGAAAATGTGTTTCAAAATAAATGGGCAAAGTCGTAGCGACACATTTTAAATAATATTTAAATAAGTCACGGAAAATTCCCGATCACTACATATTTGGTAGTAGATTTGTATTTTCACACATGAATAAAATTTGTGGAAGATATTTATCTATTTTCTTTTCATTTTCGGTTCGAGTAACGATGATTTTGTTCCCTTGTTTATGGCTAAAACTGACCAGTTCATGAGTAAAATAGACCAGTTCATGAGAAGGACTAAATCCACATTGCAAAATCATCAAGCCTCAATTGGAAACTTGGAGACTCAAGTTGGACAGGTAGCTCAAGTGTTGACAAATAGAACTCCATGCACACTGCCCGTTAACACTGAGGTTAATCCGAATGAGCAAGTAATGGCAATTGATGTAGTAGAATATGACAGAGTACTCATTCCTGGAACAATCTACTTTCACCCATGTCACAGGGTGCATGAACATCCTACTCATTTTCTCCGAAAATTGAAGAGTTGGACAGAGAAACAAGGAGTAGATGCAATAAATACATGCAGTGGAGTTCAATTGCCTGAGTTTCATGTTAAAAATCCAATTGAAATGAAGGAAAAACATGTTGAGGCAGTTGAGAAGTCATTGATAAAATGGACGAGGGACATGAGGTGAAAATAATAATATTTTCTTGCTCTTGTAAAAATAAACTGCAATAGTGGTGAGCAAGGACGAATCCACAGAGACTGGTTAGATTTAATTCTTCGGGAAAATTAAAAGCAATGAATTAAAAATGGGGGAGGGGGGGGGTTTGAATTTTAAATGTAAAATCAGTTTGTAAATAAACGAGTGTGAAATTAAAATTGTTGAAAATATCAAATTAAATAAATATCCAGCCCAATGTATAATCTCAGTATTGATTCACGGAATTGATCATAGATGTAAAAATAAAATCCTTAAATCATTCTTTAAATTGGTTACGGTCATTGATACGATCTAACAACCTATCTCTCCTTACTTTATCAATAATCAAGAGACGCTCGTTGATTATTTCCCTAATCAATAAACAACCCTAGATACGATCATAGGATTTAATTTACCAATAGCATTAATTTCTAGAGAGACGACCAATTCTAACCAACAAATTCACACGCGTGATTTATTTAAGCTAGGTTATATATCTTCATAACACGAGTCAAAAATCAGTCTATAATTAACTATGTTATTTGCCACTTGTATTAGAAAACCTAAACAATTACGGATTTAAATTCCTAATTGGCTAAGTATCGTTTTGACAATTAAAACAACGTGCACTTTGTATTAACAAATCAAAACAACAACTTTGATGCGAACAAAATATATATAAATTAATTAGATCTCACAATTCTTGGTGAATCAAAACTTTGAATATCCTTGAACTGGAAAAATAAATTTAGCTATTCATAAACATTTGGAAAATAAAAACTAAAAGAAATAATAATAAAAATTGATATCAAACTCTAGAAATTGATGAAACGTGTTGCAGCCTCCTCTTTCCTCTCCTTTTTTTTTTTTTTCTTTCCAACGTGAAGAAGTCCCAGCAAAATTGGATCTTTCCTTACTTTTCTTTTCCTTGAATATTCCCTTCTCCTTCCTTACTTTTCTTTTCCAATTATATTTCTTTTCTTTTGTGGTGTCTTCTTTCCTTAAATATATATGTCAACTTTTCTTTCTTCCAATTTAACATATTCCTTTAATCCACTCTTAGGTCAAAGGTGTTCCACTTTTTGGCCCAAGTCTCCTCCAATTAAATTGTGTTGTTGGGCCTTCAAATTTCTTCCACCAAAACTGTGTAAAGCCCCTTAATAATTTAAGAAAGCTGACTTCCACAATAATAAGGCGTGCCCACGCCTTATGTCAAGTGCTCCTCTGATTGTGTGCTTTTAAATTCCAAATTTATTCTTCCTAATTTGTGATATTTGAGTCAAATTGATCTCAATTCCCCACCTAATTCACAAAACATAAAATATGATTAATATTCAAAGTTTAAGCATTTAAAGTCATTGAATTAAGTAGAAGAATCACTAATAACACAACAATTATGCACCCTATCAGATTGAAGAAGGTTAACGAGGACCAGCAGTTTAACAATTTTTTAGAAATGCTCAGAAAACTACATATAAATATCCCCTTCAACGATGCAATAAGGTAAATTCCAAACTACTCTAAGTTCTTGAAAGACATAATTTCCTAAAAAGGGAAGCTGAAGGAGTTCGAGACAGTATCCTTGACTAAGGAGTGTTGTACAATCTTGCTAAAGAATTTGCCTCATAAACTCAAGGACCCAGGGAGTTTTTCAATACCTTGCATCATCGAATATTTAAAGTTTAACAAAATTTTATGTGATCTTGGTGCAAACATTAACTTAATGCCCTTATTTGTCTACAAGAAATTAGGATTGGGAGACACCAAACCCACATCACTTATTTTGCAGCTAGTTGATCGCTCAATCCGACATCCATATGAGATTGTTGAAGATGTGCTGGTAAAAGTGTACAAGTTCTTTTTTACAGTTGACTCTATAATTCTGGATATGGAAGAAGACATCAAGATGCATTTGATTCTGGGTCGAGCTTTCCTGGCTACTGGACGAGCCTTGATCAATGTGGAAGAAGGGAGGGTGACATTTAGAGTAGAAAATGAGCATGTAACATTCAACATGGTTCAAATAGAGAATAAAAATTCACTTCTTGAAAACTACTGCAAAATAGAGGTAGAACCACTACTTCACCATGGAAATCAGGAGATTTTTGAGCATATGGTTAAAGCTGATGATGAGGGCTCAACATCTTGTTTCATACCACCATGAGAGTTTTTTCCATAAAGTTTGGCTCTAAACTATAAATTAAGCGCTTGTTGAGAGATAATCCAACTTCTCAAACCCTTTTAGTTTCTTATTTTTTTTAGCTATTTCATTGCTTGACTTTGCATTCCATTGTAGGAGCACTAATATGTTTAGAATGCATGCATTGACATGTCATGTGCTTTAAGTGATTCTAGTATCCTATCATGCAAGTTTTGAGCATTAGGAGTAGTTTTAGTTTTCATTGCATTTTCGCTTGTTTTAATAGTTTATCATCACATTCTTCAACATGGTACACCAGTCTAGGATATGATCACATTTTTTTGGGGTTGCCTACATGCATCATGATGCATTTGGGGGCAAAAAATGAGGTAGGAATCAACATGGACGATTCTGGGCATTCTACCCAGAATTTTACCGTATGGGCAACACGGGTTTCTTGTTTATTTTACAATTCAACTTCGTATTTCCTCTCCCAAGTCACCTATAATTGAGTCTCCAATCATTCCCCACATTTTACACATTGAATTAAGTAACATCCATCCTCATTATCACTTGCAAATCACTTTAAGGGTATGTATTTCTCAAACTTGTGGGTTTCTTCATTATTCTTGACATTCATTATGTTCTTTGAAAATTTGGGATTATGATTGTTAAGAGTATGGATTTAGGCTAGTTGACTAGAGTATTGACCTGTGAGTATCTAGGTGAAAATTTTTGGCTTGATACATCGATCCAAATCTATGTTTTGCATTGATTTCTTCACTTACATGCTAAGTGTTTGATAAAATGCCACAGTGAGTTTTTCATTGAATTTTTGCAATTTTTTTGAATGAATCCCTTATATTCATGTTACACATCATACTTCCATTATTCATTCATGTTTTGCATTAGGTTAAATCAAAAAACTCAAAGTGAACAACGTTGCACTTCATTGCACCTCATGGAGGCACCACTGCACCACAACATTTGATTTCAGCTTCATGTCACTACTTCACCACACCTTTTCATGACCCAAATGAACTCCGATTACTCTGGATCTTTAATATGTTGTAGACCAGATTATGTACCCTCATATGCCTGGACATGTCTTGGAAAAATCTCACTTTTTTGAGGCAATGTCAAGGGCAGAATATCAGTAGTCAACCATGTTTAAAAATTTAGAATTTTGATATATCCTAATTTGAGAGTGTTGTGTTAATTTATTTCAGTTCCTATGTAATAATTATACTTCTAATGTGTTTATTTCTCATTTGCAAGGAACATACATCGTAGGATACTTCGATCCAAACATGAAATAAGCAAGAAAATGGTCAATTCATCCAACAAAATTGAATTCAGAGATTCAAAATGAGGACACCATCTCTCCAAACTCAAGAAGTACCTAACCCCTATTTGTTATTTGTGTTCATTTGATCATATATTTTAAATACATTGAGGATAATGTATAGTTCTAGTTTGGGGAATGCGATCTCATTCATTTGATATTTGATGCACATTCATTTGATTTTTGGGGGGTATAAATTCATAAAAAAATGAAAAATTTTGTTGATTGGTTTATTACTTATGACATAGTTTAGATTAAATTTTATGCTTAGTGATAATAAATGACAACATTGAACTTGATTTTTCTTGACATTTATCCATATTAGACTTTATTAACTTGAGCACATAGTAATTGTCAATTAATTGCTTGTGCGAAAAATGTTTAACATGTGTGGGGGACAACTTTATACAACCTGAACGTAGGATTGACACTAAAGGCGGTTTATTCAATTAGGATTTTGAAAGACATTTAAAGTCTTTTTTTAATGGAATTTTTTAAATGGATTTCATTGAATTTTATTGACTTTTATGGATTCGTATAAACTTTTGAAGAGTTTTGTGAACATTTATTTAAAATATTTTCATGGACTTTCAAAGACTTTTATAGATTGATTAAAAAGACTTTCATAGACTTTTACGGACTTTTATTTTTTAATAATTGAAAACTTGAACACTATAGATTAATTCCATATGGCGTGAATGTTAATCGTTAATAATAATTATATGTCAAGTGAATTACAAAAAAAAAAAAAATATGACGTGGGAGATAAATAGTTTTAGAACAAAAAAACATTTGTAATTAAAAAATGGGTGATTGAAAAATGGGGTCAAATTAAAATTATGTTTGATATCGACATAAAAATTGTACTATGTTCATAATTTTTTTTGAATATACAATTTTTTATAGATTTCGATTGACTTTTAAATTTTAATTAATATTTTTGAATATACAAATGATACGATCTCGGGGAGGGGAATCACGTCGAACTCGCGAAATTATATAAGAAACGGCGGGAAAGTTCCGAATTTAGGTTGGAATGGACGATAACACTACGACCCGAGCCTCACGACGCAAGAACCAGGGGTATATTAAACCCGAGACCCGTTACGATGCGAAAACAAGAACCATAATGGGGGAACGCCACAAGGAATGTCCAGATCCTTGATAAGTTCGATTGTTTAAAGGGAAAAAATCCTCACCTTTAGAGAGAGTAAAAACACTTAATAATTTTATTCATCAAAAACTTATGTAACAATGAAAGAAAAGAATATAAATAAGCAAAACGGAATTAAATAAATCCTAGCCGTTATAGAGGCCCAAAATAAACCCTAAAACAAGTAAAAACGGAATTTAACCTAAAAGCTCACAAAATCCTAAAAATTGTACTACGCGATCGCGTGTAAGGGCCGAAAACTCTTGGGTCTTTTTTTCCAGGCATTGGGCAATCGCGCCTCCTTTTACACCACACGGTCGTGTGGTTAAAATTCTCCAACTTCTCAATTTTGACCTCGATTCTCGGCCCACATCACTTGTACCATCTTTCACGCTTCTTCAACCACTCCATGTTTGATCTTTGAAGCACTTTGAACGTAATTGAAGCTTTGTTTGGCTTGATTTATAGTTCATTCTGTCAAGCCTACCATGATTCATATCATTCCCTCCTTCTTCAGGATGATTCGTCCTGAATCATAGCTTTGTTCATGTTATTTCAGTGCTCCACCTGGGTCAAATGAAAAATTATGGCCTCCATGACAGGGATTCAATAAGTTGCAATCCTTCAATCGGTAAGTATGAATATATTGAAGCACGAACTTAACTAGCCAAGATTGGTGTTGGTCAAGTTTCCAATAATTTTCAACCTGTAAGAAAGATTCAAATAAAATGGGGAGGGAAATGGTAGTTTCATGAGGTACAAGGTATGGATCCTTGTACTCATGAATTATTTCCAATTCATTTTTCACAACAATGAAATTCTGCTCTTCACCTCCTTCCTTCTTTGCAATTTCTTGCTCAACCTCCTCTATTTTTTTACTCCCAAACTCAACCAATTCTTCCAACTCCACATTCTCACGTGCAACCCCCTCTTTCAAATTTTTGGACTCTACCACCTCTCCTAATTTTTCATGCACAACCTCCAATTCATGTATCTCATCATCAATAATTTTATCATCCTGTTGAGGCACATCCTCATCACTACTCAGATTTTTATTTTCTACCTCAAAATTCGGAGTTTGTTCAACTGTTTCAATTTTCAACTCTTCAATCTCAATATTCTCAACAAGCATATCCTGAGGCTCCAACTGTAAATCCACTATATTCTCACTTTCATTCCCCTTTTACAATTTAGCTTCAGCGTCCCTTTCACTCTCCCTCTTTTTAAACTTAGCTTATTTTCTAACCTTCCGTTCATACATCGTCCTTTCCTCATAAATTTCTGTTCAAATCTTCAAAAGCACCTCGCATTAATCTCTTCTTCCCAATCAACTCCAATCCCAACCTTAGGTTTATGGTTACGCCTATTTTTTTTTTCACGCCGTTGAGCAAGTTCTGCACTATGCATATCCATTGAGTTCTTAACTTTCCCCAACTTCGCATCTAATTTCGCATCCACTTTCGCAACGAACTCCTCAAACCGTTTCTCCACCATGACAAGCAGAGAAGACTGATGGTTATCTTTCCTAAATGATGAATTTTCTCGAACCTTAAACATTTGGAATGGAATGGAATAATAGTTTGACACAAGGACTAAATGATGAATTTTAATTTTGACTTGGAAGGCAAAGAATATCAAGAATTTAAGGAAATTCAAGAAAGTGATTCTTGAATTTTGGAATACTTCCGTTTTTTTTTAATAATGGATGAATTTTCGGATTAAATAAATAAAATAAAAAATAATTTTTTTAAATCTGAAAATTCGACACGTTCGCAACAAAACAAACGAGACTTAATTTGGATGACAAATGAGAAAAATAACAACTTTTGACTTTTTTTTTGGATATTTTCTGGATTAAAGACTCATAAATATGAAGAACGTGAAGAACAAGAAACAAAGACTCAACAAATAAGATAAAAAAGGATATGAATGATTTTTATGTGGCAGACTCTATGATAAAAACATAAAAATCAAACTAGGACAGAAACAAAAAACAAAACCTGAATCCAGAGTCCAACTCTGATACCAACTGATGCGATCCCGGGGAGGAGAATCACGTCGAACTTGAATATTTTAATGGAGTCTCTAAAGTTTAAATTGAATACACCAAAACTTTTCGAATCCTTTAAAATCTTTAAAAGTTTTTTAAAATCTACATTGAATAAACACCTACCCCCTTAAGATCTCAAAACTTAAGATTTTAAATGCCAGCCTTAAATTTAGAACCGAACTGCTCAAGAAGCACTACTAGAAAACAGGCCTTCAGCGACGAATATTGTCTGACGGCAATCGGCATCGTCGAAAATTTTCGACGGCATTACAAATTTTTCCGACGGGAAATAAATTATCGTCAGAAATTTCCAACAGAATGTAGATTCCGTCGGAAACATTCCATCGAAAATTCCCAACGAAATTTTAATCACAGTCGGAAATCATCGAAATTTTCCGATGGAATATAAGTTTTTTCAGAAAATAATTATAGAAAAAAAGAATAGCGTATTTTTACAAATTTACTAACATAAATTACTAATATATATTTACGAAAACAAATACATTCACAAAAACTCAACTGGTCCACTGGTTGGGTTGCTTCTTCACATCCCTTTAGTCAATGGTTCAAGTCTCAAACTAAACACTTTGGAAAAATAACAATTAATCTTCAAGAAGGGCTTCGCGGGTTTGGTTTTCGAGTCTGGGGTGGGTTGGGCTGAGTCGGTTCAGGTGGGTGCTTAATAAAATATATATTTTTTATTTTCTGGAAATTTTGAACGGAATTCATGGCCGCGGAACTTTCTGACGGAATTAATGTCGTCGGAATTTTTTGACGGCTGTGAAATGCCGTCGGAAATTTTCTAAGGCGTAATTTTTCGGTTAGAAAGTATTACCGACCAGAGTTTCGCCGATGGATTTCCTATGGGTTGAAGTCCGTCAAAAAATGGCCTTTTACCGACTAATTTTTCCGTCGAAAAAAGCTTCTTTTTGTAGTGAAGAAATATGGGGGTGGAAAGGTACTAATATCTATGCATTGATGGGTTAAGGGTATGAAATTCAAATTCTTGATTTTGTACCTTTGGTTGAAGGGATTTTGGTCAACGGGCATAAATCAGTACTAGCATAATATTAAATTGTCTTATTCTTCTCTTCATAGCATTTTTTACTCGAGTATGTAAGCTTTTACGAGTTTTTAAAACCTGGTACCCTAAATTCATCTGAATTGGAAGTTATTAGCCTAAACCTCATGATACGAGTCAATTAGAAAGTTTAAGGGAGAAAAGACTTTCACATATTTAGGTCATGTTCTCTTTGCTATTTTTAGATCATTTTTTGTTTTTATTTTCGAAAATATAAAAAACGCGTTCTCCTGACTATTTTTCAAAACGACCTTCTGAAAATAAGAAAAAATTTGTACACAAAACAAGGGAAACATCATTTTGGGTGTTTTTAATGGAAATGACTGAAGTTCTTCAAAAGGCGGAAAACATACATTAGGTTTAAGTAATGATATAGCTCATCTGGATGGGCATCACATGGTTTAGGTATTGGTCATCGGTTCGATCCACAACCAATTCAAAACATTATTTTTCCTTATTTTGGGTAATATTTCATTTACACCTAAACCTACTAACCCAACACATCCTCCAGCAGCCCAAAGTACGTCTCTCCTCTTATCCTTTCTCCTCTCCTCCCTTACCCTTCCCCTTCCTTTTTTCTACTAAACCCACCATCTCAACACTGTAACTCGCAAGTCTTGTGTGTATAGAAGTATCTGCCACAATTGCCTCGAATTGTTTTGCTGATGAAATAGAGTTCGCACTGCAATACATGGCTAACCAAATGAAAATTTCAGCATTGGCGCAAATCATAGACTGATTAAATGGGCATTACGTTATTCCTGAAGGTAGAAGCAAAGGAGAATCACATTTCATTTTTTGCAATAATATTAATGTTAATATTTTATAAGTAGGACTATATTTGTGTTCATATTGGAGGATAAATATATAGATGTTTAAAAAGACTTCACGGAGAAACTGAATATTATTTTTCAGAAATTTTTTAAAAAATGGAATGAAAAACAGATACACGATTACAAATTATGGAATACTTCCTTAAATACTACGTTTGTCGTTGAATTATTTTGATTGTCATCCTTGTCACAGATCAAAACTTTTAAATCCATGCAATTTGTAACTCTTGGAACAGCAAAGTATAGTTGACCATGGTTGAAAACTGGTTTCTTAGGGAAAAAAAGCCAAAATTAGAAAGCGATGGCCTTGACTTTTATTGATTTTCATTGCATATGAGAAAATCAGAGAAAATTATCTTCGATTAAATTTGGAAGGCAGTCTTGGATCAAACGGGGTTAGTGACATTTATTATAAATTACTTTTCATACTTGTAAGTAAAAAAAATATTTAGGTATAAGCACGTAAAGATCAAATAGTCAAAATATTTAGCATTTTAATTTGTGAAATAATTATATATGTTATCGGTTTTTTTTAGAAATTTAAAAAAAAAATGGAATGAAAAACAGATACGCGAGTACAAATTATGGAATACTTCCTTAAATACAACGTTTGTCGTTGAATTACTTTGATTGTCATCCTTGTCGCGAATCAAAATTTTTAAACCCTTACAATTTTGAAACTTTTTGTCAAACAATACACCCATCATATTTGTTGTCATATTGAAAAATATCCTTTACTGTTAAGACCCCCAACTTAAAGTGATGTGTTGACATCTTACCAAAAATGTACAAAACACAAACACAGGCAAGTAAAAGCCACATTACACACAAATTACAAAAGTAAACAAGGCCCCCAGGGCACATCTTCAAGTTGTAAAAGGGGGAGGTGGAAATTCTCCAGCCTAACTTCCAGCTATTGTGGCGAGGGTTCGAATTCTGAAATATGGATGAGATCCTTGATAAGTGAAGTCAAAATGCAAGCCTCCCACCTTACGCCCTTGAAGGCATATCCTACGATTTACCTCTTTCACCAAGGCCCAGGGAAGAATAGGTGTCCCTCCTAAGATGTGGGCTACACCTACAAAAGTAAACAAGATTCCTATGGTTTCACAGGACATACACTATTCTAGGACCCTAGGGTTTCATGAGAATCACGTTCTTAGGTCAAGGGGTGAAAGTAGAATAGGAGTTTGGGTTAAAGTCTAAATAATTAAAAGATAAATAAAGCAACAATATTCAACAAAGAAGTTTATCTAAAGATAAAAAACCTCAATCCTAATGACCACCCCACATGATGACATGCTAATGCAATAAATTTAAAAAAGATTCAGCCAATTTACCACATTGAACCTGTCTGTGGTCCATACAATCGAGAGATGCGAGTTCCTAGAATTTTCTAGTCTCAACTGAGGGCGAAAAAATTAGTAATGTGACATGAGGATCTTTGTCGGCTGTCTCGTTAGACAAACACGTTCCTTATCATCCCAGAATTATCTAGCCACAACTGAGTGCAAAAAATGGAGCAGTGCTTGGTTAAATAATAGCTGCAAGGTCGCGACAGGACAATGGGCTTTCCAGAAGGAAGATCATCATCATCATCAATTTCTATCTCAGGCACAATAACAACAGAAATATATTTTTTATATTAGATCAACCCTAAAGTGAAAGTTAAGTATTGGGTATGATTATGCTATGAGATAAATGATTATTTATAAGGTACATCAAAATAAATATTGTAATAGGAAATATTCTGTCATTAATGTAATTTATCATTACTTCTAATTTTATGTATAGTTATTATAGGTAAGGAGAGAGTCTTGGGGCGCAAGAGCAGGGGGATCTTTTGGTTTCCTGTTTCTTGATGATGTAATTTGTATATATGTGGGCATTACGTTTTTGAATGGACAGAAAATGGAGATCAATCTTGGCATGGTATCAGAGCCCCAGTAAGATCGGAGAAGACGTTTTTTTACCAAGAGTTTGGTGCGGCAATTTTTTTCCGACATGGACGACGATGCAGCTGCCATAACCAAAAGATCCCCCTGTTCTTGCGCCCCAACACTCTCTCCTTACCTATAATAACTATACATAAAATTAGAAGTAATGATAAATTACATTAATGACAGAATATTTCCGATTAATCTTGGCATGGAGATCAATCTTGGCATGGCATTAGAGCCCCAGTAAGATCGGAGAAGACGTTTTTTTACCAAGAGTTTGGTGCGGAAATTTTTTTTCGACATGGCCGACGATGCAGCTGCCATAACCAAAAGCTCCAGCGGTGTGAAAAAGATAGATGTTTTTTCACTGGGATCAAATGACAATCTAGGTAATCTCATCACCCCGGTGCAACTGAAAGGGGATAATTATGATGAATGGGCAAGAGCTATTCGTACGGCTTTGAAAGCCAAGAGAAAGTTTGGGTTTCTAGATGGGACGGTCTTGATTCCCACAGATGAAGAGAAACTTGATGATTGGTATACTGTGCATTCCATGTTGGTTGCGTGGTTGATGAACACTATTGATCCTTCACTCCGATCCACTCTCTCGTACTATGAGGATGCGCGAGAACTGTGGAAGGTCTTGAAGGGACGATTTTGCGTAGTGAACGGGACACAGATCTGTCAACTCAAAGCATCTCTCGCCTAGTGCAAGCAAGGGAAGACGGAGACCATTGCTTCATACTTTGGACGACTCAGTAAGATTTTGGATGAATTGGTCAATTATATTACTCTACCAACTTGTACCTGTGCTAGTTGTACGTGCAATCTTGCTGCACAATATACCAAGTTATTGCAGGAAGAAAGGCTCCTATGGTTTCTCATTGGTCTGGACAGCACCTATATCTCGATCCGCTCCCAACTTTTGACTCAAGACCCGCTGCCTTCGCTAGACAAGGCATACTAGACTTTGATACAAGAGGAGCGCTTGCGTGGTAGCAATTTTCATCCTGCGAAGGACGACCGTGATAGTATCATGGCTTTTAAGCTTCAGACGGATCTTAGAGGTAAATCTCGTTCTGTTGATAATTCTGACAAGTTTTGTGTGCATTGCAACCGTGAAGTCCATGATCAAAGTTCATGTTTTCAACTAAATGGCTTTCCGGATTGGTGGGGGGATCGGCCTCGTGGTGGTTGTGGTCCTGGCTGCGGAGGCAGAGGTGGTGGCCTTAGTGGTGCGGCTGGTGGTCGAAGTGGCAAAGGGGGAGGCAGTAGTGGTGCCCCGTCGGTTCGCGCAAACAAAACCACTGTTGGCTCTTCGGGACAGGCGAGTATTTCTCAGGTATCGCCAAACACTTCAAAGGCAGCAGGATTATCTGGCATTACACCTATCCAATGGCAGACCATTCTTGATCTTATTAATTTCCCAAAGCCCAATGATCGTTTGACGGGTAAGTGTTTATGGATACTCGATACCGGGGCCACTCATCATGTCACTGGTACATTAAAATCGTTAATTGATCGGAAGACAATTAGTCATTGTCCTGTGCAATTACCAGATGGTCGGTCTGCAGTGACCACACATGAGGGAAGTGTGGTGTTATCGGGCAATTTGAGACTTAATAATGTGTTATTTGTTCCTAATTTGGATTGTAATTTGATCTTTGTGACCCAACTCTTAGATGAGCATAAATGTACTATTCAAATCACTGATACTTTGTGTGTTATACAAGACCGAGTGATGAGGAGGTTGATTGGAGTGGGTGAGCGCAAGGACGGGCTTTTCTTTTTCTGTGGTGTTCCACACGCCAAGGTCCTAGCTGTTAATGGGTCCACGGAGTTATGGCATAAGCGTCTGGGGCATCCGTCAGAGAAAGTTCTCCGAAAGTTTTCGTTTGTGAGTCAATTTAGTGGTTTGAATAAAAATGGTTGTGATGTATGTTTCCGTGCAAAGCAACATCGAGACAGTTTTCCTATTAGTAGTAGTCGTGCTAGTGGGATTTTTGAACTTATTCATTGTGATTTGTGAGGACCCTATCGGACTCGTTCTTCATGTGGGGCATCTTATTTTTTGACTATTGTGGATGATTTCTCACGAACAGTTTGGGTTTATTTGCTTTATAATAAATTGGAAGTTGGCATCATGTTTCTAAATTTTGTTGCATTGGTTAAAAGGCAATTTAATCAGGATATTAAGCGTGTTAGAAGTGATAATGGAACTGAGTTTACATGCTTAACTGACTATTTTGAGAAACATGGCAATATTTTTGAAACTTCCTGTGTTGGGACCCCACAACAAAATGGTCGCGTTGAGCGTAAACATCAACATATTTTAAACGTCGCACGTGCTTTGCGTTTTCAAGGGCATTTTCCTATTCAATTTTGGGGAGAGTGTGTGATGGCGGCATGTTACTTAATAAATCGCACACCTTCTAGAGTTCTTAATTATAAGACACCTTATAAATGTTTGTTTGGTCATGTTCCTAATTTGCAAGCCATACGTGTTTTGGGTTGTTTATGTTACGCTCATAATCCAAAACATCAAGGTGACAAATTTGCTAGTAGAAGTCGTAAGTGCATTTTTTTGGGGTACCCATTTGCCAAAAAGGGATGGAAGTTCTATGATTTAGAAACAAGAGAGATCTTTGTTTCTAGGGATGTTAAATTTTTTGAAAATGTGTTTCCATTGTCTGAACATAGAGTGGTACCACTTGATAATGCTTCTAGTCGTAACGTGGGTACTCAATCTTTTTATGAGGAAGATTTTGATGACTTTGTATGTCAAGGGGTGGCTTGTCATGAAATCTTTTCTGCTGCCATTGAGGACACTATGGCACAGGGGGGGAGTAATACAGAGATAGGGGGTAATGTGGAGATAGGGGGTGATGATGGTTAGAGACGAGAAGGGGGTTTAGAGGCGGCCCAAGACTCGGTGGTTGCAGATGCACCTACAGGTGATACTCATGCGGAGACAGTGATAGAACTGGGGCGAGGCAAACGTTCAAAATTACCTAATTCTCGCTACCGTGACTTTGTGACTCATACCATCGTGAAAAAGAAAAGTCCCTCCGCAAACTCATCTTCTTCACCAACTTCCTCAGGTACTCCTTATCCTATTTCACACTTTGTGTCTTGTGATTTATTTTCTGATAACCATAGAAAATATATAGCAGCAGTAACTGCAGGCAATCCTCCTAAAACTTTTAAGGAAGCTGTAAAACATGAAGGTTGGAGAAAGGCTATGGCCGAGGAGATACGGGCTTTGGAAGATCAAGGTACTTGGGTCCTGCAAAAATTACCCCCTGGGAAGAAAGCTCTAGGCAGTAAATGGGTGTATACTGAAAAGTACGATGAACGAGGAAATTTGCAGAGATTGAAAGCTAGGCTTGTCATATTTGGTCATCATCAGGTAGAAGGTATTGACTACAACGAGACTTTTGCTCCAGTTGCAAAAATGGTGACAGTTCGTACTTTTCTTGCAATCGCATCCGTAAAAAAGTGGGAAGTTCATCAGATGGATGTACATAATGCTTTCTTGCATGGTGATTTAGCTGAAGAGGTCAGTCCAATCTGGTGTGCAGAATGAAGAAGTCCTTATATGGTTTAAAACAAGCGCCTAGGTGTTGGTTTTCCAAACTTGCAACGGCATTGCAGAATTATGGTTTTCACCAATCATATTCAGATTATTCTTTATTCACCATGACAAAGGGCACAATTCAGATTAATGTGCTTGTATATGTGGATGATATGATTATTGCTAGCAATGATACGGTGGCCTTGACAATATTTAAAGACTATCTTGGAAAATGCTTTAAAATGAAAGATCTGAGGGTATTGAAATATTTTCTCGGGCTAGAAGTTGCTCGTAGTTCAGAAGGCATTTTCATTTGTCAGAGAAAATATGCATTAGACATTATTTCTGAGACAGGATTACTAGGTGCTAAACCTGCAGAATTCCCTATGGAGCAAAACCATCGTTTGGCATTAGCATCTGGACGATTCCTGGATGATTCGGAGCGATATCGTCGACTAGTTGGGCGGTTAATTTATTTGGGTGTTACGCGACCTGATTTGGCTTACTCAGTTCATATTCTCTCCCAGTTTATGCAACAGCCCCGAGAAGAGCATTGGGATGCGGCATTACGTGTTGTTCGCTATTTGAAAAAGAGTCCTGGCCAAGGGATCTTATTACGTGCTGACAGCAAATTAATCTTGGAAGGATGGTGTGATTCCGATTGGGCAAGTTGTCCATTAACGCGGCAATCATTGAGTGGTTGGTTTGTTTTACTTGGTTGTTCTCCTGTTTCCTGGAAAACCAAGAAGCAACCAACTGTCTCACGTTCATCAGCAGAGGCGGAGTACAGATCGATGGCCTCTATTACCTGCGAATTGAAGTGGCTCAAACAGTTGCTTGGGGAGTTGGGCGTACAACATAAGATGGGCATGCGACTCTATTGTGATAGTCAGTCCGCGTTATATATAGCACAGAATCCTGTTTTCCATGAGCGGACAAAACATATTGAGGCAGACTGTCATTTTGTACGAGATGCGATTACAAACGGCTTAATTCTTCCTTCGTATGTGCCTACAAAGCAGCAATTGGCGGACTTTTTACGAAGGCTTTGGGTCGATCATCATTTGAATTTTTGTTGCGCAAGTTGGGTGTTCGAGACCTTGACGCTCCAACTTGAGGGGGGTAATAGGAAATATTCTGTCATTAATGTAATTTATCATTACTTCTAATTTTATGTATAGTTATTATAGGTAAGGAGAGAGTCTTGGGGCGCAAGAATAGGGGGATCTTTTGGTTTCCTTTTTCTTGATGATGTAATTTGTATATATGTGGGCATTACGTTTTTGAATGGACAGAAAATGGAGATCAATCTTGGCATATTGTTTGGATGAAACATAGTTTGGATAAATGTGAAGATTCTATTGGACTAAAAAATAGTCATAACTGGTGAAGGATTAACTGTTGACGCACTTAATCTAAAGTTTCTGATCAAAGGATTAACTGTTGACGCACTTAATCCAAGTAGTGTACTAATATATTTCAACCTATATATAAGGATGAACACTAAGAATTCAACATAGAAACATTTTTTACAGATGCCATGGGGAAGAAAATGGGTGAAGAAAATTCTATCGCGTTGTAGGGACAAATCTAGGATCTTTAAGCATTACAAACGGATTGAGGTGAGTACGAACGGTTGCTAAGAGTAAGAGAAAAAAAATAAATTTTACACATAATTATTAAAAAAATGATGAATCCAAAACGAGCAAGCAAGCGATCAACTGCTCTCGCAAGGGTCTGAATCCGTTCATTTCGCGATGTGTGTCAACACCACACACCATATGTATCATACGCCCCCTTGTAGCCCTAGACCCCCCTCTCTTTTTTAAGCACCAGCCTAAACAAAAATGTGTAGAAATCTTTGTGGAAAATCTGTATTAAGACCAGTAAAATGCGTTAAATTCTTAAAATCCGTAAAACCCGTAAAATCTGTATTTATAATATTCTGAATTATTAATCAATCATGCAGGAACTGAATTTATAACATAAAATTTTACACCTGCATACATGACAGCCATCCATTGATTTACCCATCACATCAACTACAAAATCAACAACCCACACATTTTCAGTGCAACTTTCGATATGGAATTTTGATTCCTTCAGCATTTCCGATTATATATTGTATGCCTTGTAGAGATATTTGTATAAAAATTGGCAATTGAAATTTTCCACAAGTTCTTTACGTTTATTTCCAGCACTCTATTTTCAAACCAATTCTTATGAGATGAAACATGAAAAGATGCACCAGAATCAAGTATCCATTCATGCAAATGTGATTTCACAGTCATGTTCACTTCAGTAGGTTCAGAATTCAATAACACATAGAATTCACAAAGTTCATTGTCAGGTGAAGTAACAACATTTGCCTCATCACGTTTTTCTCTTTGCTTATTTTTCTCAATATAACAATCTTTAATAAAATGTCCAAGTTTACCACACCCATAGCATTTTCTACCTTTTGTTTTACCTTTTGACCTGGACCGACTTCTACCTTTCTTTTTACTACTAGATGCATGTCCACTTTGGTTATCATATGTCCTAGATTGAGACCTACCTCTCATCATATGGACCTCACCACTTTTTCTTTCAATTTTCTCAGCCTTTAACTCCAATTCTTTACTCCTTAACGACTCGATGACAATTTCAATAGTTAAAGTCTCTCTCCCGTATTTAATGGCACTTTTAACCTCTTTATAAATATCAGGAACAACATTTAACAAAATAACAGCTTTATATTATTCGGGAGCTTTTTCACCACAATTAGTGATATCTTGCACAAGTTTATTGAAGACATCTAAACTGTCATCTAAGTCTTTGGAAGGATCAATTTTAAAACTGAAAAAACTTTCAAGCACAAAAAGTTTATTAGGAGTAGACTTTAACACATAAAGTTCCTCCAATTTATCCCAAAGTTCTTTAGTGGAGTCTAATTTACCAACTTTTCGTAAAACAGCATCAGACAAATGTAAAATTATAGAAGTGTATGCCAAGTCATCTAAGTCCTTTCTCTCTTCCTCAGTCAAATTTAAAGAAAAAGTGTTATCAATAGCCTTTGAAACTTTTTGTTGAACAAGAATACCTTTCATCTTTTGTTGCCAGATTGAAAAATCCCCCTTACCGTTAAAGACCCCCATCTCAAAATGATGCGCAGACATTTTACCAAAAAAAATGCACAGAACACAAATTCAAGATTGTAAAGACCAAAGGACACACAGATTACAGAAAGTAACCAAGAACAATATTCCTATGGTTTCACAAATATAAGCTATTCTAGAACCCCAAGATTCCGTGAGATTCAAGTTCTCAGGTCAAGGGAAGAAACTAGAATAGGAGTCTGGGACAAAGTCTAGGTAAATAAGAGATAACTAAAAGCAACGGATTTCAACAATCAAAGAATATGATAATAATCTCACACAGAAATTTAAAGAACTCAGATAATGCACGTAGTCCTAGGTTCTAAGCAATGGCTACTAAGCAATGGCAGCCCCCAATCCTATTGACCACCCCACACGATGGTCTGCTAGTGCAGAAAAAATTAAATGAGTTCCAGCCAATTTACCAGAGCGGACTATCTGTGTCCGTATATCGAGAGATGCGAGTCCCTAGAGTTATTTTTTCAAACCCTAGGGTTCTGGAAGCTTTTTAATCCCAACTCGACTTTAACACCACCAAGACAGTTCTGGCCAAATTTAACTGCTGAAACAGAAAAACACAAAACTAACAGCACACAGTTGTTAGAAATAATAAAATAAAGTTTCTGGGGAAAAAAAATATTTCGTCGGAAAATCACGCGCCGCCGCCGGAAGATCACGCGCCACACACCCGAAACCGCCTCGACCTGCTGAGTAAGGAGGTGGTCTCCGTTTCACAACCCGACCACAAGTTTGGCTAGAATAGTGAAATTTTAGTTCGAAATTTTCGAACTTAATCGCCTCTGTTCTTCCAAGTTTTGATTTTCTGGACCAAAAACCTTCACCAATAGCTCTGATACCAGTTGTTGGCTTCAATTGGACCTGCAATGCAACAAATGCATGGGTTAATTCAATTAAAACCAAGAAAAATTACACTAAAATGAAAGAGGAAGAAACTAGGTTAGAAAATTGGATTTTTCCCCTTTTTTGATTTTGGCTCAGAAAATCATTCCAACACCACAAGTTGGAGAATTGTACAACCAAGAAGGAAGTACGGGTAATCACAAACCGAAACCGATCACACAGATAGGCAGCCCACAAAGGTCACGAAGAACACTGAAAATTCACGAAGAATGCACGAAGGAAGCATATAAGATTTCACATAGAAAAGCACGAAGAATACATGGCTGGGTTCGGCCTCTTTTATAGATGAAGAGTCAAACAGAATGGAGGAGATCGGGGAGAACGGATGAGGCATATCAACAAAGAGATAAAGATAAATAATAATAACCAACCGAGGATAAATAGATAATGATAAGCTTTGATCGGTTTTATCTCCTTTTTTCCGACATTATCTCCAAAGTCGAGTATCGAGCACCAATCCCAATTGGGTTGACTCCCTCAAAATACCCGACCAAGTGAGCTACAAACAATTGTGGTGTGGACTTAACTGTTCTTCAATATTGGCTTATAAAAGCCTGAAGTTAAAACGGGCCTCGATTTTTCATCATCGCCAAAGGGGTTTAATTTGGTAACACTTTTACCTAACAGATGCTATCCCTCCTCAACACACAATTGATGGATCGTCCCAAACCCAAGATGCTATCATCAATCCGCCACCTCCCCTGCTCCTGCAAATATTAATCACATTAATACCGCCACTCAAATCACCTTAAAACTCACGTCTTCCAACTACTCCTCTTGGAAAGCCCAATTCTCCTTTCTTCTTCTTGACACATTTATTTGTCCACCTGCAACAGTTACCACAATAGGAGTCACCTCATCCAATCCGGCCGCGTTAATTTGGAAAAGACAAGATCAACTCATCTTACACTCTATCTTGGCATCTTTATCGGAGCACATTATTCCGTTGGTGTCTTCCTCAACAAGTGCTTCTGCCTGGTTCAAACTTCATCAGTATTTTGCAAAACGCTCCAAATCAAACTAACTCAGATTTAGCGTAGCACACAATCTGTTCAAGACTTTCTTCTCCAAATCAAAACTCTAGCAGACGAACTCAGCAAACTTGGTGCCCCTCCATCAGTCCATTTGACGATGATCTTCTCATCTACTATACTCATGGTCTCGGCCCTGCATACAAATAACTCATCGCTGCCCTCCTCACTAAGGAAGATACAGTTCCCTTTGAAGATTTGTTCGAAAAACTTGTGGATCATGAAACTTATCTTCAAGACATCGATGTCGTGACCTCCTCTCCATCCGCTGAACTTCACGCCACTCATATCCGTCCATCCAGCAACTCACGGTCACAACCATCGCCACAACTCAGGGCACTCAAGGCAGCCCCTTTATCTGCAACCAGCTGTCGCAGACTGCCTCTATTGGCGGACGTGGGCTGCTGCCTACTCCCGGCTAGCAGCCCCATCTCCCCCTTTCTATCTCTAATAGCACTGGTCCCATTTATTGTTGCTACTACAATCGGCGTGGGCACTCTGCACAGGGTTTTGGGATCTCTTCTATTCCCCTAAACAATTGGATCATGGATTCGAGAGCATCACATCACATCACCTCAGACTTGTCTAACCTATCTTTCTCTCAACAATATGAAGGACCTGAAGATATTCTACTAGGTGATGGCTCCCAACACTTCATTTCTAACAAAGCTACTTTATCTCTTTCTCCGGCTATCTCCCTACATAATGTTCTTTGTGTGCCTTCCTTGAAACGAAATATTCTTTTCGTCTCCAAATTCACTAACTCTCTACAAACATTGATTGAGTTCTTTCCCTCTCATTTTGTTGTCAAGGATCTTTGAACGGGAGCACCACTCGTCCAAGGTCAAAATCACAATGATATCTATGAGTAGCCTACCTCCAACTCACTCGGTCCAACCATCCATCACTCCTCAGCATCTCCAATTCTCACCTGGCACTGCAGATTGGGATATCTCGCAACAAAAAATCATCTAACACTTTCTTCGTTTAGGTGTTCTTCCCCAGTCTTTTAAAGCTTCTTCAAATTTTCATTGTCATCATGTTAGTCAATTAAGAGTCATAAACCACCTTTTAGTACCTCTAGTCTAGTTAGTAAATGCCATCTTGATGTTATTTATACAGACGTCTGGGTCTGAGTCCTATAACCTCAAGGATCTATTCAAATATTACATCATTTTTATTGATCATTTCTCAAAATATTTGTGGTTTTATCCTTCGCGGCTTAAATCTGATGTTCACAACATTTTCCCAATATTTAAAAATAAAGTTGAAACACTCTTTAACAGACGTCTGGGTCTGAGTCCTATAACCTCAAAGGATCTATTCAAATATTACATCATTTTTATTGATCATTTCTCAAAATATTTGTGGTTTTATCCTTCGCGGCTTAAATCTGATGTTCACAACATTTTTCCAATATTTAAAAATAAAGTTGAAACACTCTTTAACAAAAAAATTCGCACCCTATACTCGTACGGTGGGGGCGAGTTTAGAGCCTTAAAAACTATTCCTGAATCTTTCGGCATTGAACATCTTAAAACTCTACCACACACCTGAACACAATGGCGTGTTTGAGCGACGACATAGCCATGTCGTCAAAAATAGGACTCACCCTCCTCCTTCACCATTCAAACTGCGGCCTACCTAATTATCTTCCCACTCCCATTCTAAAATTTAAATCCCACTATGAATGTCACTTTCAGTCCGCCCCATCTGACACTAGTCTTCGCACGTTTGGTTGTCTTTAATACCCTTGGCTCAAACCCTACACTTATCATAAATTTCAATCAAAATCCAAACCTTGTATATTTTTTGGGTATGCCACGACTCATCATGCATACCTATGTCTCGACCCCAAAACTTCCAAAGTCTACATCTCTCGACATGTGAAGTTCTTTGAGCACAATTTTCCCTTCCTCTCCACTATCGTCACCTCACTTCCCAGTCATCCTAATACTCTAGAGAACATAGCAGCGGTGCCCTTTGTTACTCTACATCCTACTTCTCCTCTTCCCATGTCTACGGATGTCCTCCCTTCCTGCCAAGCTTCGGCCGATCCTGCTCCTATGGACGAGCAGCCCCCAAGCTGCGACACCACACCCCCATCCACAGACCAAGTTCCCACTGCCCCAACCATGTCTACCTCTTCTCCCTCTTATTCGCCCTCTTTACTCACTGTCCAACCGCAATCCGTGCCACATCCCTCGCCTCCATGCTCTCCAATGCAATCTCATCCAATGAGAATGCTCAACCAAAACAATATCTTTAAACGAAAACTATATCTTTCTACCACCAAACAACGTGTACCTCAATCCCTTGAACCAACTTGTGCCTCTCAAGCAGTCAAAAGTCCAGAGTGGCACAAAGCCATGATCGAAGAACTCAATGCTCTTTTCCGTAACAACACCTAGTCACTCTTTTCCCCAACTTCTTCCATGAATGTGGTCAGCTACAAATGGGTATTTCGCATCAACCGAAATCCTGATGGCATAATCTCCAAGTACAAAGCTCGTCTTGTTGCCAAGGGGTTCCACCAATGCCCCGGCGTTGACTTCGATCATACCTTCAGTCCCGTGGTAAAGTATACCACTATTCGCCTAATCCTTTCTCTTGCACTCTATCAAAAATGGCCAATCAAACAACTTCTCCCATGAATGTGGTCAGCTACAAATGGGTATTTCGCATCAACCGAAATCCTGATGGCATAATCTCCAAGTACAAAGCTCGTCTTGTTGCCAAGGGGTTCCACCAATGCCCCAGCGTTGACTTCGATCATACCTTCAGTCCCGTGGTAAAGTATACCACTATTCGCCTAATCCTTTCTCTTGCACTCTATCAAAACTGGCCAATCAAACAACTTGATGTCAATAATGCCTTCTTGCATGTTGCATTGACAGAAGAAGTCTATATGAGCCAACCACCCGACTTTTTTGATCTAAGTTTCCCCTCACATGTATGTCGTCTTCACAAAGCTATCTATGGCCTCAAGAAGGCACCACGTGCTTGGTATGAGACCCTAAAATCCTTCCTTATCTCTTACGGTTTCAATAAGTCCAATAGCGACACCTCACTCTTTCTATACTTCAATAACCATGTCACCATCTACCTACTTGTCTACGTCGATGACATTCTAGTAACTGGAAGTCACAACACTTCTCTTCAAACATTCATCAATGCATTATCTCACCAATTCTCAATTAAGGATCTTGGTGACCTAAACTATATTCTAGGTGTTGAAATCATTCGTACTGCTTCTGGCTCCCTTCTCTCTCAACATAAATACATTTGTGACCTTCTTCAGCGGACTGACATGATTGGAGCCAAGGAGTGCTCCACACCTATGAGCTCTTTAGCATCTCTATCTCTTCATGACGGTTCCTCACCCTGTGATCCTACTCTTTTTCGCCAAACTATTGGTGCCCTCCAGTATTTATCCATCATTCGTCCTGATATTTCCTATGCTATCAACAGACTCTCTCAATTCATGCATAAACCCTCTGAAACTCACTGGTCTATCGTTAAAAGGGTCCTTCATTATCTAAAATCTACCATCTTCCACGGATTATTTCTCAAAAACCCAACTCCTTAAACCTTTCAGCGTTCACCGATTCCAACTGGGCTGGCAATCCTAATGATCGCACTTCCACTTCTGCCTACATACTATATCTTGGCGGTAATGCCATTTCTTGGTTCTCAAGAAAACAAAAAAATGTTGCGCGATCATCCACGGAGGTGGAGCACCGTGCTCTTGCCTCCTGTGCTGTCGAAGTTCTTTGGATAAGTAACATTCTCCAGGAGCTTCACATAACACTTCCCTCTCTTCCAACCATTTTCTTTGACAATCTCAGTGCAACATATCTGTTAGTTAACCCAGTCTTTCACTCTTGAATGAAACACATTTCCATTGAATACCACTTCATCAAAAGTCATGTCTCCTCCGGATCCTTTAATGTCTCTTACATCTCCACCAAAGACCAACTTGCTAACATTCTAACCAAACCACTTTCAAATGTTTCCTTTTCTCGTCTACGGTCCAAGCTCGGTATCTCCAATGGGAGCTCTGTCTTGCTGGGGCATATTAGAACACATGGTGAACTGAACCATGATCTGGTCCACAACAGCGGGAAGAGCCGAGCCCATGTAGTCAACGCACATGGCCTGTCCTAGCCTTGCCTAAGAAGCCGCAACCTTCCATGAGCTCCATGATTTTTTGTTATTGATTTACATTAGGAAGATCACATATTTATCTTTACCTATTTTGTTGTAATCTTTTTATCTTTACCTATTTTGTTGTAATCTTTTACACAATCGTGTTTGTCTATTACTGTATATATATATATCCCTCAATGTAGTGGAAACGAATCAATGAAAAACATTATTTTCTCATAATTGTCATAAATATGGGGTATCCTTTTACACCTGCTCAAAGGAAGGATCTTGAAAGACAAGCCATGATATATAACTTCATGATGGCCTTTCTTCCTGTGCCTCCAAATCTTCACTTACGTGCACCACCAAACCCTTCAATCTATATTTTTGCTCTTCGTTTTTCTTCGATGATGTTTTTTGGGTACTCTATTAGATGTGGATTTTAAACATTTGTTTCTTTAAATTGGTGTTTGATGCAGTGACTGATAAGCTAGAAAGGTGCAAGTGAACAGATGGCAAGAAATGGAGGTGCTCAAATTGTAGTGTAAAGTTATTTTATTCTTTTTCTGTGTTATGTGTACTTATTCATTACTAATATAATTGTACCTGTTTAATTATATAAGCTATGAAAATATTAGCATTGAGATTTTAAATATGCGTTGTTATTGAAATAGAGCGGTATCTAAAATTTGTAGTATTTATAGAGGAACTTTAAATATTCATAGATATTTTGTTCTGGTTTTCTTCCAATTTGTGGTTTGCATTAGTTTTATTGTTCTCATTAATACATTATATTATTAGTTCAGGTAATTAATGTGTAATTTTTTTGTTATATAGTGTATATAAGATTATATCATATAATTGTATTAGTTTCAAAATTTTATTCTTTTCGCATGTTTAGTATATTAAGAGTGACATATCAAGAATATTGAGGGGTTTTAATTTAGATATGTGTTCCCAATTTTCGCGGTGGTGGTATTGTTGTTCATTTCATATGGGGCTTGAATTTGCTATATGTTCTTGTTTGAACTAAATGCTGACTTAACTTCTTTTTGTTTATATACTTCAAGAGAGAAAAATATAAATTGGTGTTAAAATGAGTATTGATTTTGAAGATTAACATCTTGTACTTCTAAATAACCTATTATTTGATCTTTTATTTTATTTTTAGTTTTTTTATATCAGTAGTAATTTGTGCCTCTTCAACATTTTCCTACTACTTTTAATTTGTAATATGATTTTCCATCCCTTTACTTTACAGGAGGATCCATCATTCCTTAGGCTCGTTCTTATCAATAGTTTATCATCAGTTATGGGTATATGCTGTTTTGGTACTTCAAACAAAATATTTGAATCTTGCATGATCCTACAGCAGTTCTTAGTAAACAATATATCATAAATTTAATTTAATTCACCAATAGAAATCAAATTCCTCCTAAGATCTGGAATATATCTAACATATTTCAAATTGATCACATTATTATTATTTATTATGAGATCAATATTACCAATGCCTTTAATATCACAAGACATGTTGTTACCAAGATGTACTCTACCTTCATTTTCAGAAGTAAAGTCAGTAAACCAATTCAGATTAGGACACATATGAAAAGAGCAACCAGAATCTAATATCCATTCACAAACAGTATTATCAGAGGTAGTAGCAAACACCAAACCATTTGCTTCAGTATTATTGGTCTTGTTTGTGGCTATCATAGCAGCTATTTCATTACTGGATGCCTCTTTCATATCCTTTATTCTTTCGAAACAATTTTTCATTAGGTGTCCAAGTTTCTTGCAATAAAAACATTCCTTGGTCTTTGATTTAGATTTAACCTTTCCTTTACCCTTCCATTTTGTTTTATCCTTTTCTTTTGACTTAAAAATATCTCCAGTATTATTGTACTTGGTGTATCCTCTTCCTTTGGTAAACAGCCCTACTCCTGACTTAGAATCCCTCATATCTGATTTTATTTCTAATTCTCTAGTTCTAAGGGCACTAATAACATCATCAACAGTAAGACTCTTCCTACCATATTCAAGAGCAGTCCTAAGTTCTTGATACTTATCCCCAAGAGAATTTAGAAGAGCAACAACCTGTTGATCTGCAGAAATGGTTTCATCACAGGATTCTAAGTCTTGTACCAATTTAGTAAATCTATCTATATTCTCTTCTAAACTTAAGGTATTATCAAACCTAAAATTATAAAAGAGTCTCAGCAGATAGCATTTATTGGGCATGGATACATCTAGGTAAAGGTTCTCAAGTTTGGTCCATAATCCACCAGCAGTAGTAGTATCACCTACCTTTCTTATTACACTATCAGATAGATGCAAGAAAATTGAACTCCAAGCAATTTCATCAAGTTCAATTCTTCTAGAAGCACTAATTTCTGCAGCATAAGTATTTGTTATAGCACCTGCACATCTTTGTTGTAAAAGTAAAGCCCTCATTTTACGGCGCCAGAGACCAAAGTCTCCAACCCCAGTCCATTGTTCTACTTCAAATTTTTGTGCAATAGTCATTTTGTTTAAAAAAGGTTTAAACAAACTTTTGCTGCAGAAAGTGGACCAAAACAGATATAATACAAGATATCACAAAGATTTCAAGAATATTCAAGAAATCAAATATGCACGTATATGCTCAAAACAAAGTAGTAGAATACAGAATTTGAGAATATAGCAAAGTATAGAATCAAAAGAAAAACAGAAATAACAATAGAGGAGAATAAATCACACAGGATTTGTCTAAGGGCTGAAGGGCCTTGTAGTCCCTTATCCCTCAGATTCCCGGGTCCTCGCAGGAGACCCTGGACAAAGGAAATAAGGGGACCCTATTACCTTAACGACGAAGGAAGAAGGAATTTCACACAAAAGAAAAAAAGATTTTACCGTATGTGAAACCCTAGGTTTCACAAATTTACCAAGAATGAATATATGTCGCTCCCAACCAAAAAGGTTTTCAGATCAGTTGAAAAAATCCCAGATCATGAACAGAGAACCACCAACCAGTCTCACGTATCAGTTTGAGGAAGGCTCTGATACCACTTGTAAGATTTGAGTCACCAGAAGTCACCACAAACTAATAACAGAAACAATAATCGCAAGAACACACAGAATTTTACCCAAAGGGTTCGGAGGTTCGGCGACCACTTCCAACGCCTACATCCCCCGTTGAGTCTCCACAAATGTGGATCTGACTCAAGAACTTTATTGATCACGCCAAAAATACAGATTACACAACTCACAAGAAGTTCTTCCTCTTTCAACCCTAAATCACGCTAGACAACAGAATTCCAGAACTGAAAACAATACGTTACAGTACAAATGTCTCTCAATAGAGACTCTGAAAAACAAGCGAGATTATATCAAGAACAAGGGCACCAAACTGGTTAAAGAGAAGAAACAAAAATGAAGACCCAGGCTTCATATAAGAGAGTGCAGAGAGAAGAGGCAAAGAGGCGTATCAGGGAAGAAGATCAGAATGAAACCCTAAGCCGGTTACAAGCCTTTTATAAGGCTCGTGAAACTGATCCGTTCAGATCGTGCCAGGTGGACAATACAGATCAAATTAGATGTTATAAAAAATTTGAAAACACGCTTTTGATATCTGATAAATTGACAAACGACTTCACAAGAAGAATTATCAACAAAATATTGACAACAATGGCAATAACACTGAAAGTCGGAAACTTTTCAAAATACAACAAAGGCCAACAAAATATGGACAAATTATCTCATTTGCCTTCTTCGAAACTCCCAACACTTGTTCCAATGTATAATAACTATTCCACATGTTTTTAAATTTTAATTATCCTAAAAAAAGTGCTTTCCTTGATCATCAAATAAGTTAAAATTCAGCCTTGTGTATTTCTGATTTTAGAAAGATAATATCCTAGTTGTTTTCATTGTTCTAATGAACTCAGAAACAGGGACTTAATAGTTCAAATTCTGATTCATCGTGTAGAGGCGTATGGACGAAATCTAATCAGTGAGAGTGAGAGCAGTGAATTGTAATATATTTCGCTATGAATCGAGTGACGAATCCAAGATATTGGTTCAGGTAGAGCGGACTTTGATATTTGACCGTTGACCAACCAACGATCATGAACGGAGAACAGTCCCACTAAAAAAATATTAAATTTTTTTCGAATAACATATAAATACTATAAAACGTAATTGTTATTTAATACAAAAATATAGACCAAAACTAACAAAAATAGTAGGAAAAATACATGATATAATCCTATTTTGTTGTAGTAAGCTCGGACAATTGCATTCTCCGAGACCTCATACTTTGAAAGCGCTGCAAAATTGTCTCATTTTCAACTTGTTTAAAAATCTTGCGCTCCGTGTAAATTACCAAAGTGTCATTCAATCAATCACAATTAATGATATATAATTCACAAATTTACAATTTCTAAGATAAATAATTGAAAATTCCCAAAATACACAATCTGAAAATTGGAAATAAACAAAAAAAAATCTATCTGTGAACAACTAGAACATTTGTACTACACCAAATACTCACAAATATAAAGGGAAAATATTGGGGCTCACAAGTAACTAGTAGAAATTAAAGCAAAATCAAGTTTTTACAAAGAAATAAAAATTAAAAAATAAAATAAAATAAAAATTCAATCTGAAAATTCAATCGAATCCAGCACAAGCTGCAGAATCGAATCCAGCACAAGCTGCAGAACGGGCTGGCCGCTAGCTGAATCCGTCCATTAATGAATCTTACGTGTAAAAACATGCATTGAGGTACTTTCCCAGATTAAGCTACTTGATATTGGCTTCATTATCAGAGTTAGTTTTCTTTTGGATAGATAGTTGTACATATACTGAAGCAACAATGAAGTTTCTTCAAGTACCTTCATTTAAGTTCTCTCTCATCATGTCTCTCTCTCTCTCTATCTTATTTTTTTTTCCTTAATTTCTCACAATGTACAATATCTAGATATATTTTACTGAAGCTACGTCTGGCAAAGCAACTGATCCTCTAAAGGGATTTTCTTGAAGATATATATATATATTAGATAGTATAGATTTTTAGTATTTTTATATATATTAGATAGTATAGATTTTTAGTATTTTTGATATGGCAATTGTCTGAATTTTTTACTGAGTTGTTTGTTCTGTGCGAAACACTGGATTTTCAGTTTAGTACATTCAAATTTTGTGTTTGTGGTTTTGACATGAACATGGGAAAAATGGTTTTTCGATTAGGAATAGAATCCAAAAAAATATAGAACCCTATTTGCTATTTGGAAAGGGATTTCACATACAATGTCTCTATTTCTTTTCAATTTGGGCTGTATTTCGTATCACATATCGGGCATACTCTTAAGAGTTTGAAATGATTTTATACCTTTGCCGCAGGTGCTAACATTAGACTTAACGACTTCTTCCTCCTCTGGCTACATATGGAACAAAACTTTTATGGTCCTTTGCTTGATTTGATAACAGTTTTAATTTTCCGTTTGCTTACTCAATGTATAAAATTTACAGTTGCACTACTTTCTTATTTAAGTGAAGTGGCACATGTGATTCTTAGCATATGTTGTTCCTCAAAGCTTTTTGGCATTTGGTGACACTCTTGAACTACACAGGAAGTTCTTGGAGCTTTTGTTGGAAAATATATTTTGACAATTGATTTTCACTTGTGCGACTGTGAAATTGATCCCACATTAATTGAAAATTGGGATTTGAAGAGGAGCCTTAAAAGGGATTACAATCCCACATTTGTTAGAAATGAAAAAATGGGAATAAGTGGAGGCTATAAATAATAGTTACATCCCACATTGGAAAATGGAAAAATGTGAAAATGTTAGGAATTCTTAAATAGTTATCCCACATAGGATAGAAATGAGTTTGTGAACCAATTTATATATGGTTAACAATTTGTAAGGTGTAACCATTTGTTGCATAGAGACTCCTCCATGGCCTACGCGCCCGCAGGGGGTGCAAATCTTGGACCAACTTGGCCTTCGAGCCTTGAACTTGTGTGCGGGTCCGACCTGCGTACACGAATGTCGGACCGAACGAGTCAAAAATTGACCACAAAGTGCAAGCCACGTTTGGAGTAAGTGCAAAATTCAAATGCAGTTGTAACTCCAAAACGTCTGGAGTAAATACAGAATTCAACTGCAGTACTAAATACAAAGGCTCCTCCCTGCCCATATAAACAGCAACAATTCCTTCAGTCTAGACAACACAACAACCACGAAAATCTCCCTGCATCCTACTTTCTGCCTTCTTCCAGTCAGTTGGTGATTCTGTTCAGGCACTTTTCTGTTCGACTGCACAGCTGCAGTTCCAGCCGCTGTATCCTGGGAAGCAAGCGCTTGAGTTACTTCAGTGTGAGGGCGAATATTGCTTTAAGGACACTGTGTTGAACACAGGTCCCGGCTCCAGCGTTCATTTTAATTCCTGCTCCACCACATTTTGTTTACTGCTTCTTGTAAATTATCTTACAGCTTTTTGGTGGTGTTAATAGAATTTTTAAACTTGAAGTGCTTCTGAATGCTGCTCAACATGGTGTGTGTTCTTCTTCAATCTTCATTGTATCTATTAATTCTTTATTTGTTTTTTGCATATTACTCTAAAAAGTTGATAAAGATTATGCTCATTCATATATGTTTTCCAATGAAATTCCAAATACATGGTAATGTTGTTGGAGAGAATTTCAATTCTTGACTGGTTTGCATGGTTGAAGTTTCTTCTATTTGGTAAAATAGTTGGTTGCAAAATTGGTTCCCTGTAAAAAAAAAGGGTTTAATTACTTTATTGGGTAATCTATTAAAATGATCATGACACAATCACCTCGGGGGTCACCCCCAAGGTGACCGCACCCTCACATAGAGGTCGCGGCCGCACGAGGCCCAATTTTTTGGAGTGGGCCCCGCACCCTCCATGCGAGGGTGTGGTCACCTCAAGGGTGTCCCTCGAGGTGATTCTATCAGTTTTGCTATTAAAAATGGTATTTTTTAAAAACGAGTTGTGATAAAGAGTTTGACCAACTCTTAAATTTAAGCTGAATCTTCAACTTTCTGACATTATCAAATTTTATTAGGTTCAATACCAAATCTAAAAAGGTAGAGGAGTTAAAGTTACTAATGTAAATGTATGATGTTAATGATTCATTTGTCATATGCATTTAGGGAATGGTGGAATGCTAGACGTTTGGTAATTTCTCCATTAGTTTGTAAGAGATTCAACACAGATTTTGATGAGATCAAGTGGCTATTCAAATCCATGAATATACTTTAGATAAAACTGAGCTTTTAATATACTTTAGATAAAATTGATTTATAAATTGTAATGATTGCATTAAAAAATAGAAACTTATATTTATCTAATTTATGCAATGTCTATTTCATCTTGATATTCATTATTTTAAATATAATTTATCACACATTCTACAAAAATTTTACAAACCACATTATTTGAAATGACGGGTCTCGAACAGGTAACTAATAATAACACGATACATTATTGTTCTCTTGGAATTTATAATTTTGTATTATATTGTGATTGATGTTTTGAAAGAAATTTTGAGAAAATGTTAAATACGAGAGACAAATGCAAAAAATGTGAATACTATGGTTAATAATGAATTATATATTTTTTAATCGTTCTTAATTTTAATAGTTGCGTAAATATTATATGGTATAATATTTTCAGTATGATTTTTTTACTCCAACATTGCATGTTGTCATACCATGATAATTGCTAGATCTACATAATTAATATTTGTGACTATTTGATTTTAAGATAAGTAAAAAAATATAATTTTATTAGTTAAATACAAATATTCGTTGGTTTAAACTAAGCACGCATTTATAATTATAATTATTGTGAGTGATATTTTTGAATGAAAATTGGAAAAACTTAAATACGAGGGGATAATGCAGATCGTGAGAAATATATTGACGTCTTCAACAAAATTAATATCGTACTCATAATATTACATCAAACATAATATACCATTAAATAAACTACTAAGTTTGCATTTTCTTTGAAATTAATAATAGCTCATTAAAATTATTGAAATTAACAGTCATGTATTACTTAAATATATAAATTGACTTATTATTTAAAGAAGTCATTATAATTTCAATTAGTTATATTATTTATTAAATTTTATTAGTTATTGTGATATAATATTATTTTTCATGCATTTTGAATTTGTTTTAATTATATATAAACATTAAAGTTCTACAAATACTTATCAAAATTAATATTTTTGATTAACTTTTGTGCATCACCGGATAAATACTAGTCCCCTCATAAAATGCGAAGTTGAATGCGTATAGTGGAAAGTGCGCCCTTGCTGATTTCAAAGGACATACCGTACAAACAGCAAACTGGATAAATTAGCATTTAATTAATTTATAAAAACCCTAAACTTTAGCTCTACTCAGTACTCAGTCTATTCTTTTAAAGAAAGTGCATACAAAACAAATGTTGATTCAAAATTTATCATGTCCAAAGGGGAAGTTCTAATGACTTTAGGGTTGCTTATAACTATAAAAAATCTATTGTCCCTTTTATCTCCACAAGCTATTTGCAAGTTGCTTGAAGCTGAAATATATTTATATAAATTGAATTTTTAATATAGCCTATCACATACAAGACGGAATCCATTTTTTCATTATAAACTTGCCAAATTCAAAATTTTCATAAATATGTGGCCGCAAAACTTAAAAATTCAAATATTTTGTCAAATAGATTAACGACTCATCTAAAAGCAGGGGTGGAGAGCCACGCGGTACAAAAATTATGGAATAACCTACTTGTACAGATAGGTTGACAGATGCAATGTTACATGTACAAATCATCTGTACAGGTAGCATGGCTTAAAAAATCTATTGAATCGATACTAAATTAAGAATAAACAAATGGACTTGGAGTAATCCTGTGCTTTCCGTCCTTATTTAGAAGTTTAAACTTACAGATTGTTTAGGATGACTTTTGATCAATTTGACCAATTTTTTAAAAGTGATTCCATAAATTAGAATAAATTTAGATGAACCTGGTCTAATGCGACTTTCATCAAAAATACTTTCGGAGTTATAGAAGTTAGTTTCTAAAAAATGGTTAAGATATCATTTTTAGGAATTTCTTCTACATGAAGCAAAAGTTAATGACAAAAATTGCGTCAAACGTGTCCTATCTAAGTTAGGATGTATTTATTTATTTAAATGATACTTCCTTCGACACTAATGGAACACCCCCTTTTCACCGCAAGGGTGCTTATAAATATTGAACAATGAACTCTTCCTTTCTCATTAACATTCTAAACTCCTCTTCCCATCACAGAAAATCACAATGGCATTGCTCACAATCTTCTTCCTTCCTCTCTGTTTCATAACCTCATCCCTCCTCGTCCCCTCCGGCGCCCAAAACTCCAACCAAGACTACGTGAATGCCCACAACACACCGCGTGGCCAAGTGGGCGTAGGGGTCGTAACATGGAACGCAACACTCGCGAACTACGCGCTAATCTATGCCAATCAAAGAAAGGGCGACTGCAATCTTGTGCACTCCTATGGTCCTTACGGCGAAAACCTGGCAAAAGGGAGTGCCTCCTCCTTCACAGGCACAGCCGCGGTTAACTTGTGGGCCGCGGAGAAGCAGTACTACGATTATAATTCCAACACATGCGCCACTGGACAGCAGTGTGGGCATTACACGCAGGTTGTCTGGAGGGATTCTGTCCGCGTTGGATGTGCTAGGGTTCTGTGCAATAACGGATGGTATTTTGTTATTTGTAGCTATGATCCTCCTGGTAACTGGGTGGGGGAATGGCCTTACTAGCTCCAACAATTTTTATCTGACTGTTTAAGCTAAACAACTGCATTATATATACTACAGTATGATGAATAAGCTGCTCGGTATGGAGCACAAGTTCTATATATATATAAACATTTCTTACAGGTTAATAATAAAAGAAGAGAGTCATGGCATTGGCCGGTGATACTTGTCCGTGTTCGGGTATGACGTGACACGATAAACGAATGACAATGCCATCTTCAAGTTCGATTGCATCCATTTACAGATGCTGATTGCTGAAAGCTTCTGTTTCATTTAGTGAAAGGAAAAGTAAAGTGTCATATAGTCTACGGTTTTATTTTCTATCTTTAAAAGAAAAAAAAAGAAAAGAAAAAGTTGGCCTTTCAAATTGTTATGAAAATAAATTGCAAGTGTCCAATATCGTCAAGTAAGAAGTAAAGTGATTTGAAAGAGTGTGGATATCGTTTTCACGAATACTACGTTATTCAATTATTAGCTTCAATAATCTATACGTACCTAAACTAGATAAAGCAAATTGGATGTTTGCAATGTTTTTAATTACACCTATGACTTATAAAAATAACTATGAAAAATCAAGTTGTCTATGCGAGGATCAAGATGTATTTTTAATATGAAGATAAAAGTGTTTGAATTCACGATTTAACCATAGCTATTCTATTTAATTTTTCATCCTAAAGTGGTATTTGATTGAATTCACAATTTTATCTAATTAAGTCAACCATTTATCTCTATATTGGATTATAATAAGCACTAACTAGATATATTCAATAACAAGAATTCATGTAAAGATCGTACAATAACCCCAACTATATGTACATCTCTTCCATTTTATTAAATTGTTGAAATTTATTACGTGGTAAAAATATATAACTCACCTCTCAACACATTACAATCTACAAATCAATGAATTAGTGATTAATGAAGTGTTAGGCGGCTCCTTTGACCAATTTTTTGTTTTTTGTTGTTGTCTGAGTAAAATGTGTGGTTGAAAATTGGAGAGAAAAAATGTGTGTGGTTAAAAAGTGATTTGAAAAATTATGTTGTTTATAAATTGATTTATAAATTATAATAATTGTATAAAAGAGCGGTGTGTAAGTAACTCATGCATTAAGAGAATAAATAAATTCATATATAAATTCCAAGGACAAAACTTGAAACTTGAAATTAAATAATCAAATAAGGTCTACATACATCTCTCGTCCCAACAATAGATTTAGTTACAAAGGATTATTGAAAAAAAAAGGGACATGGTACAAGAAAATGCATAATACCAAAAAAAAATGACAAAAAATGTGCTAAAAAATGACTAATTTTGCCCATAAATTGACCAATATTCCCTCACACCACTAAAAGACAAACGTTGCATTAAGCAAGTGGACTTAAGAATTGATTGATGTAATATTCATGAAATTTCACAACTATCCAATGGAAAAAGGAATTAGTCAATGGATAAAAGTTTTAATATATATATTTTTTTAAATTGATAGAAAAAAAAAAACTTCATTTATTTTTTCTTCAATTTCATTTGAACACTATCTCTCTTGCACCTAAAGATTTTTCACGCCATCTCCATTAACACTTAAAGAAGATACAATTTGATGTTTGAAATTTCATTTTGAAAGGTAAACATTTTTGTAACATATGAATATGAGCATTAAATATATTGATGTTTTGTTAATGATTCATGTTTTCAACTTATTAAGATCTTGAGACCCATATCTTTGGATTTGAATGACACAATAAATGTCCTCATAAATATCTAAAGATCTTTCTTTGTTGTGATTTTCTTCATGTGTTAAAGTATTTTGGTAGTTGAGCATTGATGGAAGACATTAATTTCTGTTGAAAGCTTTTAGCAAGAACCCTAATTTTGAATTCCAGACGCACAATACTGACTGTCGTTTTCGACGAGTCATCTGTCGTTCCCGACAGTTTTCAAATGTCGAGTTCGACATTTAAACTGTCGGGAATGTCAGTTCAAGATTGATAACATTAACAACTGAATGCGAGGTTGCATACTTTCATTTTGAATTCGAATTTGTGAAATGCATCAATTTTTGACGTACATATACTGTTGTTTCAGGAATGAGTGATAATTTGAAATTCATCGTCTCGTACGGAGGAGAGTTTGTGAACGTAGATGATGAATGGAAGTCGTGTGAGAACAAGACTACGTCTATTGTAGTGCCTAGAGATGTCACGATGGAAGGATTAATTGAACGGTGAAACGTGAAACTCCCGACTACTAGTCCGTATAGTGAGATATTGTTGCAATTCAAGGTGCCTAACATGAACATACCACCGGCCGAAGGGGGAAAGAGCCTGGAGTTGGTGGGGAGTTCTTGATAACCTCATTGACCGTTGCGAAATTAGTGACAACCATAGGTGATATTGAACTTGTTGGAGTAATAGTAATGTGTTCTACATAGAAGTTGACCTTTATATAGATTTCAGAATATAGATTTTGATAATTTAATGTTGTCAACCACCTTAAAAGTCAATTAATATAAATCCAACTACCTTAAAGCAAAATGAATGTCATTCTACTAACTCACAGCAAATTTCTTGAAACTAGACTATTAAACTCACACTGCATTCATTGATTGACAGTTTAGATGATGTGACATAAGGATTTTGATCAATGACTGTTCTGAATGACCTTTGCAACATTAGTTTAAGAAGACTACTTACAGGCTAATTACTTGGAAACAATTATTTTATTGTCCACTTAAGTACATATTCAAACACTACAATCATTGTTGTTGACACCCTAAAAATAATTCCAAGCATTCGAAGAGTATACATGTTTATTTTTAAACATTGCAAATAGAAATGCATTAACTGAGGACAAAATTCGAACTGGTACAGATATATACTTCTACGAAAAAACCTCCAGAGAAATGCACATTCCAATACTACATTTCAACCTGCTCACCGACTTAAAGAATCAAAACTATTCCAACAATATACAGTCAAAATGGGGCACTATCCAATCTATCGAATACAAGCTTTATGTACTTCAACTGGCTCCTCTGGGATATGTGTGCGTGAATTATGTCTTGCTATGATAGTACGAATGGGAAATTCATCTACGCATTATAAAAAAGGCACATCCTGAGGATAATAGTATACATTTCATTTATCCACATGCAAGGAGATGTAAGCAAGAGTTGGTAAATGGAAATGTATATTGAATGAAACAAATAATCCCATCTGTCGAGAATAACATATGTCATCTGTTGATAATGACAGAATTTTCGCGACAGATGATTATAAACGTCACAATCTAATTAGAATCTCTCACATGCACCCAAGTAGATCTTCCAATTGTTTTTTTATAGGGTCATGTGTACTACAGTAGTCCAAATGCACGTTAGTTTCAAGAAAATTTCAAATGTTAGTGCGATAGTTATTAATTGATTTGAGACTGAGAACTAAAAATAGAGAAAAGTACTAGTTCATATTTTGAATAAGATGATGAGATGTTTGGGTGAAAATATCAATATTTCACGTGATTTTTATACTGTTGAACAAAAAAAATAAGGTGGCGTTCTGTTTGTATTTTATTTTGTATTTTCATTTTCGAAAATGTTTTGTGTTTTGTGTTTTCATTTTTGTTTTCAAATTTGCTGAAAACGCGTTTGGTTTGTCATTTCTGAAAACTGTTTTTGAAAATGAAAAGCTGAAAAACACATTCTGTTTGAAATTTTGCAGAACACTATTTAAACTATTTTTAATTAATTTGCTTGCAGAATACTACTAACTCCAACTCAACTTTTTTCACAATACACTAAAAATATGGTTACATGCAACACACTAATGTGAGCATTAAGAGTCTATATTAACACAGCTTGGTCAGGTTTGGGACTTGAGAAAGCTCTACTTCTATTAAAATCCAGAAAATACAAGTTCTTTCAAAACCACCAGAGTCCATTTATTATTGCATTTTTTGAAATATAACAACAAGAATTCTCATTTAATTTTTTTTTGTAATGTTGATATTGAATTCAATAAAACTTTATTTAAACTAAGTTCCAAGTTAGGATAATTCTCAAAAAAAAAAAAAAAAAAAAAAAAAATCTTTATTTAGGCTTAGTTCCAAGCTAGGATAATTCTAAAAAAAATAAAAATAAAAAATAAAATAAAAACTTTATATTAAGCTTAGTTCTAAGTTAAGATAATTCTATAAAAAAAATAAAAAAAAAAATTCCCAAAACGCGTTTTCCGCGTTTTTGACATTCTTTGTCGAAATACACACAAAACGCCCAAAACGATGTTTCGGGCGTTTTTCGTTTTGTGTACAATTTTTTTTTTGTTTTCCAAAATGCGTTTTCGAAAATGGTAAAGAGAAAACGTTTTTAGCGTTTTCGAAAATAAAAACAGAAAACGACCTCAAAATAGCAAAGAGAACAGGGGCTAAGTATCTGTCGAAAATAACATAAGTCATCTGTCGAGAACGACAGAATTTTCTCGACAGATGCTTCGGTGCAAGTACGTCACCGTCAACTATCGGGAATCTTCATATGTGATTCAGAATTCGGTATCTTGATGAATGGAAAGGAATTGATGCTATCCGTAGTAAAATTATGTCACAAATCAATTCATGCTGGTGATGTTTGGAAAAAAATTGGCAGGAATTAAAAGTTTTTTGGAAATCCTGCAATGAAATATAAATAAATATTCATAGACCTAAATCATTTAAAATGAAGAACATGGTTGATGGCTTGTCCAAATAAAAATATTTCTGACATTTGTGAAGTGTGTGCTACTTGAAACCGTCGAACCCGATACTCATAGACCTAAAATTTATTGACCAAAGACTCATCACTATCATCATATAATAAATCATAGTGTATTTACAATCAACACTCTTCTCCAAAAATTAAATCTTTCTACAAATTTGAGCCTCAAAAAAATAGTTCAATCGAGGAAAAAATATGGGACACTGTAAATCTCGACACGAAACTAACAAATTTTCAACCAACATACAATACAACTTCTTCAAAAATAAAGCAATGGTTTATAGGAAAGAAATAGGGGCTTATCGTTCTTTCGGGGGACATTCGAGATGGTGGGTGGGCTTGACAATTGCGATATCCAAATCCTTAACACATTTAGGCCGTGAAATTAAAATCCCATTAAGAATTGCAGGAAATGAAGCCCATAATCCTTATCAAGAAAATATAAGTTTTCCATCTGGGTACACATATTTAAATTTGCAATCAATTTGTTTGAGTCATATACTCACCTTGAATTCACTATTGACCTTGGCTACAATGGTGGTCTTTGAGCGCCCCATAGGCTTTTCTAAAGCTATCCATTTTTAGAGGCATGCAACAATATGTTATTATACCCAATATCCAATAAATTCCCTGCTCATCAAATGAAGCAAGAAATTACAGAATAGTAATTTTTTATGGGAAATAAACAAATCCTTAAACAACATACCCTTACCTACTCTTCAGGTTTCTCTTTCCTCATCTCCATCGATGCCGAAATTTATCAAGATTCGTAAAATGTGTCATTTTTGTTGATGGAAAGCTAAAAAGTGTTATGTGGTGCAATTTCCCAAAAAAAAAAATTATTTAATACTAAACACATCACTGGATTTGGAGTTGGATCTAGAGAATGGGATGATTCTTGAATCAAGATCGTTTTCTTGCCCAAATTTCTCTTCCAAACCCTAGTTCTTGATTTCGTGTTCTTCAATTATTTCAAAGAGTGTTGATCTAATTATCAAGCATGTGGATCTCTTTTCTAATCTAAAACTGATCTTCATAAAGTATATCTTTAAACAGTAAGAGTTTCAATCTAAGATAGCCTCTGTAAATAATAAACGAAATTAAAAAAAAAAAAAAGAACTCATAATCTCTGGAACTCATGGTGTGTCAGCGGCATGTAGAGATTTCCAGTGGATGTGGCGTTCAGCCACTGGTTTGCAAACCGTGGCGTCAAACTGTGAGCATGCTTATCTCCCCATTCAACACGATAGGTCAACAATAGCTAGGCTGTTGGTCAACTGTACTAAGAAGTAATCTAATGATACGATCATATTGTAGGTAAATGTCGGAGTTACTACGGAAAACACTATTAAAAAACAGACATTAACGAGGGAAATTTTTCCAATGGAGGTCAGCGCTACTGGTGTTGTCCATTTTTTCAACAGGAAAAATCGACGTCGGAAATTTCTGATGGCTTTTGATTGCCATTTCAAAAAAAATGCCAACGACTTTTGTTCGTCGTCAAAATTTTCCGACTACTAT
The DNA here is from genome assembly GCA_963555705.1 of Ligustrum vulgare. Classification (NCBI taxonomy): domain Eukaryota; kingdom Viridiplantae; phylum Streptophyta; class Magnoliopsida; order Lamiales; family Oleaceae; genus Ligustrum; species Ligustrum vulgare. Next base: position 27,918,284 of record OY743186.1, on the reverse strand, counting down.
TGAAGAGCCGTCGAAAATATTAGTTCTATTGTAAAAGATTAAGGTCCCGTTCTCTTTGCTGTTTTAAGCCCGTTTTGAGTTTTCGATTTTTGAAAATATAGAAAACGCGTTCATTTTGTTCATTTTCAGAAATGCGTTTTTCAAAACATCAAAAAAAAAAAAAAAAAAATACAAAGGAAACTCAAAATGAGTTTATTGCGTTTTGGATATTTTGTGTTAAAAAGTCCAAAACGACCAAAACGTGCGTTTTGGATTTTTTTTTTTAAATTGAGACACTTCCTTCACGTGAAGTTCTTATATTATTTTGCCATTATATATATATATATATATATCCATGTTAAGATTTTTTTTCGTAATTTTATTATTATTATTATTTTTATTATTATTATTAAATGTGAGAGACTTCATTCACTTGAAGTTCTTATGTTATTTTATCATTATATATAGATCCATGTTAAGAATTTATTTTTTTTATTTTTATGTAAATTTTTTTTATTTATTTATTTATTTATTTTTTGTAAAAGTGAGACACTTCCTTCACTTGAAGTTCATATGTTATTTTGCGAGTATATAGATCCATGTTAAGATTTTTTTTTTTTGTAATTTATTATTATTATTATTATTATTATTATTATTATTATTTTGGGTAAATGTGAGACACTTCCTTCACTTGAAGTTCTTATATTATTTTGCCGTTATACATAAATCCATGTTAAGATTTTGATGATATGGGTTAAATTTTTGTTTAGCTGAAATAATATTAATGATGAATTTATTGACATAGAGAACTAACTGATTTATTAACATTAAAATTAATGTAATTCAACAAATCAACAATTTTTTACATATAAAATATCACAAAATAAATACATTAAAAAATTACAAAGTAAACGCATTTTTCAGTTTTCTATTTTTAAAAACAGTTTTCCAAAATCACAAAGAGAACATGTTTTCTATTTTTAAAAACAGTTTTCCAAAATCACAAAGAGAACATGTTTTCAGCAATCCCAAAACAAACAACCAAAATCCAAAATTCAAAATAAAATCCAAAACTCAAAATCCAAAATCGAAACACAAAGAGAACGGCCCCTAATACTCCCTCCGTCCCATAAAGATAGACTCACTTTTATTTTCACACAAATTAAGAAAATATAATTAATATATGTTGGAACTATAAATTTACCTACATTCTACCTAATATACCCTTACATTAAATAATACTTAAGTTATTCATATTTTTTGATAATAATACATATTAAATATGGGTATATTAGAAAATGAAGATATTAATATACTCTCAAAAAGGAAATTGTCATATTTTTGTGGGACAAATAAAAAAGAAAAACGAGCCTATCTTTGTGAGACGAAGGGAGTAATAGAAAATCAAAACCTAAATAAACGAGTTGATTTTTTTTTTTTTTTTTTCAATAACAAAATTTTAAAGTGCCAGCCAAATTTTAGGACACCTCATGTATAGAGCGCCAATTTTAGAATTCGTGAAAATTGAAGCGCTAAATTATCTACTTTGCGTCTCTCCACTGTTTGGTAACTTTGATAAATTAGTTTTTTAAATCAATTTATAATCTACATAATTTCGAAATCAATTTTTAAACCTATGTCTTTTCTCTCTCCAAATCTGTGAAAAACCCAAAAAATTCTGACCAAACTAATCCGAACTCTCACGAACTCTTCAGATATCTTCACTTCTTTTCCTTCTCTCATCTCGATCGCCTCAAGCTTGCTGATTGGTATTATGAGATCGAGGTCGTACGGTGAAAGCGAGTTCGAAAAGGTCTGTCGTTTCTCTCTTTTTATAGATTTATAGATTATAGAAGATGGAGAATTTTAGATTATCTCCTGTTTGTTAATTTTCTGATTATAAGAGGAGTTATAAACGAAATAAGACAACGATTTTAGCACTAGTAGGACTAGGTTTAGCGAGTTTCTTCTTTTTTAGCTGATTTTGTTTCTGATTGTTGATTTGGGGTGGAATGCGAAAATTGAAGGGCCAAGTGCAATACCTCATAAAATGGTGAGTATTAAGGGGAGATTTGTTGAAATGGCTTTCCCAAAGATATAGTTTTTCAAAATGCCCTTTTTATGTAAAATATCTTTATTACCCTTAATGAATTGAATTATTTTCTTTGCAAGATATATACCTGAATTAGTCAGGTTGATTTAATTCAATACTTTTTGTTATATTCATATTCTTTAATCTTTTAAGTTATTCTAAAAATGCTCTATATTGTGATAATTTCTCAAAAGATTTAGGATGTTCTTTCTTAGTTATATATCCTAATGTTATTCCATCTGAAACTTCATCTTCTATATCTTTGTATTCTTCTATAATTTTATGGACTGTATTTATATTTTTTGCTGTTTCAACAGAATTAAATTCTATTCTATTTAAGATAGTATGGCCAATATCTTAATATATTTCTTTTAATTTAGATTGTCCAACAGAATGTATATTTTTAGATTTTTCAGAAATAGCTAATAAAAATGAAATTTCTTTATTTTCTAAATATAATTTATGATCATAGTTATTAGATGTTGATGTTTGTGAAGTATTCATAGATTATTGGGTTGGTAAATTATTATACAAAATTTTCTAGTATAAGTCAATTCTTTGATTTAGTAAAATACAATAATCTGCAATATATTGTTCGTATTTTTCTAAAGTTTATTATATTCTTCAGAAGATATATTTTCATTTTCCATTTGATGTTTAATATCTTCCATTTTATCTTTTAATTTTTCTAAAAGATTATCTAGTCCTTATATTGTATATCCTGACATTTTAGGTTTGGACTATATTTGTTACTATTTTATTTTCTAAATCTATTTTAAGTTGTAATATATCAGAATAATCTATAATGTATTGATCATGATTTTCTAAAAGTATATAATATTGTCCAGATGATTCATCCATATCTATTAATTGAAATATAATATTATCTATTTTTTCCATTATCCTATCTAACAAATTGTCTAATCCTTCAATAGTATATCCAGGCATTATAAACACAAAGATAAATAATTTATAAAGTTTCAAGTAATTTTTCAAACTCTATCAGTGTTTGAGAATTGATAATATCTATATCAGTCATAATATCTATGCTTGGTTCAAATAGTATATTATATTTCGAAATACTTTTCTTTCTCTTTTCTAATTTATGAATTATATCTTGAATATCTTGTATCATTATAGATCTTACAGTACCTTTAGCAAAGTTTTTTATCAAATATTCTTTAAAATTGTTTAATATCTCTTGTGATGCGTAGAGTTGTTCTTGGTATCCTATTTTATCAATTTCATTCTCATATTCAATACTTTTTTTACTTTTGATATTATTTTTAACTTTATATGGACCTCTCTTAATTTTAGGTTTTTTCATGATATAATTGCTTTCGTTCATTATATTAAGATTTTTAAAAACTGGTAAAGAAAGATTCACCTCTTCTATCACTATCATAATCTATTACAGGATCATAATCATCAACACTGCTAAACACATATCCTAAATATAATTCATTATTTATTTCAGTATTATCACTATCAAGCCAAATATAAATAATTGATTTTGTAATTTCTAATCCTAATGTTCTTTTTAATGTTGGAAATATAGCTAACAAACATGGCATATAGACATGATATAACTTTTTTTATTTCATTATTTGGTCTAGTAAACTGTTTATACATGAATAAAGGTTCAATTATGCTATGATATTCATATTATAAGGATTGTTTTCATAATTAAATTTAACGATTCTGAATTCTGTCATGTTAAAAGCTCTTCTTCCTCCTAATTCCGTAAAGATAGATATATTAAGAATACTAACCTCTTTTCCTGTTCTCAGTACCTTTATATTTTCCTTCTATTGTTAGTGACCTTCAGAATTATAGGTTCCTGCTCCACACCCTTCAATGACCTCCTGCCTTCACGGGTTATTAGCTAAACCTGGATACCTTCACTGTATAACCTTTTAGATGGAAAATATTTTAGGATAAGCTGGAAGCTTGGAAAGAACACTGTGACATACACCTCTTTTTAAAATTTCGTGTAGACCCTTTTACAACTCCAAATTAAGTGATTTTTGTGCTCATAGAAAGATAATTCAGTGACGAGTGTCATCATGTCTTCGAAATTTCATTCTAAGGTTTATGCTATGAACAGTAACATCCTGAAGTTGGCTCAACAGACGTGTTTCGACACAGTCTTTCTTTTCTTTTACCCTAATTTCAATCCTTAACTTGCACCAACTTTTCACATAATTTATTTGTCTTCAACATAACAATTAAACGTTCATTATAATGATATAGAAATCAAACTTAATGCATAACAATAATAAAAATTCCAAATACGGTTTACTACTCTTATTGTCCTTAAAGAAAAACTCCACCACTTGACACCATCTCGAATCTCCATCATTCAATCCTCAATCCACGAGCTCATGCCACAAATTCAACCTGTAGAAGAGAGTTAACCCATGAGTCGAAATTCAGTAGATGTCATAGGTACATTTCATTATCAAATTTAGAAAAAAACTCAACTATAGTTCATACTATTGCACGTAGATGGATTTTCGGGAAAATCCAAATTTCTATAGCATTTATCATAACACGTAGAGCTGGAGAATGATCATTCATCCATAGTAGTGCCGAAGAACCGTACTCGAAGGTACCATTCTTTCATAGCATTTGATAATTTCATAATTTGAAAATGAAATAAACACTTGCACCTCTACCTACCTCAATTTAAAAGTGTTGGATATAAAAGCTTGGACAGTGAACGTCGCTATACAAATCCGATCACCTTACTTGCTTGAACTTTAAGCTTCCTTAAAATAATATTTTTTTCGTGGGTTTGTGATATTGGAAGCCAAGGAACTTGAACACTACCTTAGAAGACCCCTTTTATATTGGAAGGGATGTGAATGAGTGAAAGAAGTTGAAACACCATTTCTACATAACTGAGGAATTGAAACGGGTCTCCAATTACAATGTTTAAATGATTTTTCTTAAATGGAGGTTTATGGAGAGGTTAAAAGTGATTAAATGGAGTAAATGTGTTAATCATTTCATTTCATCTTCATTGCAAAGAAACGTTTCCTACAGTGTGTATTAGTGTATAAACGTGTATAATATGTGTAGAGAGAGGATGAGTTTAAAATTAAAGTATATTGCACCTTTAGTATCAAAATTTTCAATAAACATAATAAAGTATATACATGACTAAATAAACTTTATAAGTCCCTCCATTTTTTTATTTTTTTTTTTTGTTTATACTTTTGAAAGATGCAATTGTATCCTTCCATAAAATAAATTGTCCCTTAGACATTAAAAAAAATACAAAATTTCCTTATAGAGTTTATCATTTGAAAAATATTAATAAAATCCTATATATTTTAAAATAATTTAATAAAACATTCATTTAAAAAAAAGGCATGCATGATGACTCAAACTCAGGTCGATTGTATAAATCACCATGTCTTTTACTATTATGGCAAGCAACCCATCATTCATTTATAAGTTCCTCTGAATTTAATTTATGGCATATGATAAACTTTTTTGGACTAGAATTGGGCTTTATCTTTCTTATATGGAATAAACATAATATTTGTCTATGGGCTAGGCTTATGACGTTAAATCGTCTCCTTTTCAGCATACTAAAAAAAAAAAAAAAAGGTAAAAGTTTTCGGGTTTCTACATTCCTTACACTTTGATAAATCATTTTTCAAAGTATTATTTTTAAGAAGATAATTTTAATTGATATTTTTAAGTCACATTGTGGCATTACGCACGTACATTGAGTAGTGTATATAACTATTTCCGTACTTACTTTTTCATCAATCAATGTACGTACGTTATATCATAGAGTTAATTAAAAATATCACTTAAAAATGTCTCCAAAATTACTGTTTTCAAATACATGTTAAAATACATGTTAGTGAAATAAAGTAGTTAGGGGTTGAAAAATAGTGTACAATGGATAAGTTAAATTACGTGTTAAGGGAATCTTTTTTAATACATGTTAACTTGTTTGTTAAATTTGACTAGCAATTTAGTAGATGTCATGGCAACGTTAAATTGAAAAATTCCCTAAAAATCTTATTCTTTTTTCTTTTCTTCTTTCTTCTATAAGTTTTTTTGTTAATTTCATATTATATAATTTAATGAAATCTTCAAAATGATTTACATATTAATATATAAATTTTTCTATTTTAAAAATAAATATTTATTCTATTCTTGAATTTTAATTAAAACTTAACATATCAATTGTAACAAAAATTATATGTTAACTTTAACATGCACATGTGTCGCTTACTTTTGATTTCTTGCCTAACATCTCTATTGTGGATGCTCTTAGAGCCATTGTCAGTGTCAGGAGACAATCCCGTCACCCTAGTTTAACAAACATAGGTAAGGCTCGATATTGGGAATAGTCAATGGCGTAAATAATCAGCATCGATTTGATGAATCTATAAGCCTTTGTTTGGAACAGCTAAGCCTCTACTTGGCAAACCTAAAAAATATATTTTAAATAACACAATTTTTCAAATCATTTTTTAATCACACATTTTTTCTCTCTTCACTTTTCAACCGTACATCTTATCTAAAAAATATAAAAATTATTTTTAAACACAACATTTAACAAACAGATATTAGATTTTAATTTAAGTCAAATTCAACATATAATCTTGACAACACTTTTTAAAGGATCAATAACTTTTCAAATATACATGTCATCAACTTTTAACAAAATTTACTAAAAAAATTGATTTTTATCTATAGCAAACGGGGCTAAATAGTTGTTTATAAATGATGAAGTGAAAATATTTCGTTTGTTCATTTTTTTTTCATTTTTTTTTTTGAAAAGTCAAAAATAGTAGAAAAAATCTTTAACCAATCAAAATTGTTGACTTTTTAAAAAAACATTCTTTGTTTTTCTTTTATTTAGTGATATGCATTAGTTAATATACATGTTATTATCTGGATTTTGTAAGTGATTTTTCATATTTTTGAAGTTATGTATGTATTGTGTTCAATTTCATGTCTCAAAAGTCTTATATGTCCAACTTTGCTCAAAAGTCTTATATGCCCAACTTTGTTGAATATTGGTGGAGGTGACAAACGAGCCGAGCCGCTCATCGGCTCGTGAAAATATAAGTCCAGGGCGGCTAGCTAGCCATTTAGGCAAGCAAGTGGGTCAGTCAATCACTAGCCCTGAACTACGAGCTGAGTATGGTTCAACGAGCGGCTCGTACGAGTCGGCGAGCCGCTGGGCTCGCAGGCTCGTAAAAAAGAGAGTATGAAATGTGACCGTTGGGGACCCCACGATAAAATTTCATAGTTGTGTAACCGTTGGCAACGGTCACACAACTATGAATTGGACCGTTTGGGTCCCCAATGGTCCAAATTTATTTTATTTTATTTCATTTTTCATTTTCTTCCTATAAATACCCCCTAATTCCACTCATTTTCACACCAAACTCTTTCAACTCTTGTACTCCCTATAATCTTAGTTCAAGTTCTCTACAATTATACAATTACACACATATCTTAATATTTCCAATTTCCATTACATAAATTTCCATTTCATTTCAATCTCTCAATTTTTCATTATATATCTCAATTCTAACCATTTATACAATTACACACATTTCATTTTCGATATTCTAATCACCTATACTTTCATTTTCTATTTCAAATTTTCAACATTCAAAAGAATGGATCCCGGTCGAAGATTTGTTGAAAAATTATTCGATGGTCCCCTTGGAGTTGGGGAGCATGACTTAACACCACAATCTCACTCTCACGACTTCAACAATGAATTTGTCGGTCTCAAGGACATACCAATTCCAGAAAAATTGAAGAAGATGCAAGTAGTCAACTAATCGATATAGATTATATTTGATCATTTACTTTCAATAATTCTAGTGTAAATGAGCCCGTAGTAGATAACTTATGTAGAATTCTTAATCTGGAATTTGGTGTTTTTTTATTCCATGTTAGATGTATTTGTCATATTTTAAATTTGATTGTTCAAGATGAGATGAAACATATTAAAGACCAAATGGATAGAATTAGAAATGCATTAGTGTACATAACTATATTATCGAGTAGAAAAAAATAATTTGAAAAGTTATGTTTACAATACGACAAAGATGCTAAGAAATTTGTTACCGACATAGGTCATAGGTGGAGCTCTACATATTTGTTACTTAAAATGTGAAGGTTTTGAACACATAATAACCGAGTATTATAACAGTAGAAAACTTAGAAATAAAAAATGAATCTGTATTAATATAAGAGGATTGGTAACAACCTTTTACAGTCAATAGATTTTTGACAAATTTTTACGATTCAACTAACATATTATCTATGGTATATTACCCAACTATTTTAAGAGTTATTGAAAGTCTTTATGTTATTGCAAGAACTTTTTATAGATATAGAGATGACACATTTTTTGTTGATATGATAATTGTTATGGAAATAAAATTTAGAAAATATTGAGAAGATTTACCTATTGTATTTCCCTTAGCATGCATAATGGACCTGTATTACAATTTGTAGGGTACGAAACTTATTGTTTCAAAAATAAGTAGCGCGTTGATTTTGGAAACCTCCATCACTTATAATAATTTAGAAAGCACGTTAGTAAGTATGTATAACGCATATGCAACACAATTAAGAAATAATGTTAGTCATACACAATCTGCATTATCACGTGCCACTACACTTGAAGATGATGAAGTAGAATTATTAGATCTAATGGGAGAAATTAGTCGAACACAAGGAACTTCTTCTTACGGTATGTCTCCTAGTTATAATGAATCCAGTCCACTTGTCATACCTGAAGAATTAAAAAATTATTTTCAAAAAGATTTACTTAGAAATGTGGAACCTGATAATTCTTTAGAATATTATTTACTTGAATATTGGCGAATAAACGAACATAGATATCCAATTGTTTCCGCCATAGTAAAAGATCTACTAACACCTCTAGTTAACACGGTAGCTTCAGAGTCTGCTTTTAATGCAGGTAAAAAGTGTTTTGTCAGAAGTCAAGAACCGACTCAAAGAAGATATTTTGGAAGCGCTAATGTGTGTCAAAGATTGGCAAGATGCCCATTTTCACATGCAAAATAAGTATGCCGAAATTACATATAGTCAGGTAAATGATATTTAACTTTAAACTTTTAATTTATTTACATAAAATATAATTTTGATTTCAAAGCAAAAATTGTACACGTAACAAGTTGTTCTTGTACAATTTTAATTTCGTCTACTAGAAAATTCAATTATTCAAGTTAGTAGTCGATCCCAAGCCTGTGAAGAAGGAGAAGGGTTTTAATTTTAAATTTTTCACATTATCACTGGAGATTTGAACTTATAATTATTCATTCATTCATTCACTAAGAGCTTGTTTGGTACATAAAAAAGTTTTGATTTTTGTGGGATTTTTTTCTTATGGATGTGGGGTTTAGAATGTTTTGAAAAGTTAAAAATTGTAGGCTTAACTAAGAATGGATGATTGAGATTGAGTTTGAGTTTGAAAAGTTGTAGTAAAATTTTTAGATGGACCAAATAGGCTTTAACATTGCTAATTAGTTATTAATTTATTTATTTTACAACTAATTATAAATTTACAGTTCGATTCTCCTACGCTTGATGCGCAGGAGAACTATATGAGTTTTGCGTTTGGCTCATAGGTGTCAGCCAAGCGGGTGTAGAGGTGTCAAGATGGACAGGCCGACCAGATCCGTGAAAATCGACCTGGATCAACACGGGACCGCGAGCCGACCCGTGACCCGTGCGAGGGGTTCACGGGTCAAGAAGTTGTAAACCACGAGTTTTGCGGGTCAAACCTTCGTGGGCAGCGGTTACCCGCTGGCCCAAGAAAAAATATTTTTATTAAATATGGTAACATTGAAAATATCACTTCTTCTACAAACTCTAATACAACTTTTAAATTAAAATCTTTTTTTTTTCTCCATAATAGCTAAAAAACGTAATGTTTTTTTTTTATAATAGTACTTAGAAATACATTTAGCATTTAATTGTTATTTGTTTATGTTTTATTTAAATTTGCAGATTTAGAAGTAATTCATATAATATAAAATATAATTTTAAATTTTATGTAAATATTTTATGGTATAAATATGAATTTATCATTTTAATCATTTTGTATTTAGAAACTTGATAAAAAATTGCTATAAATATGAAAAAATCTATATTTTTATTCATACGGGTCAAATCAGAATGAACTGCGACCCGCATGGGCTCGACCCGGATGGGCTAGCGGGCGGGCCTAGGTTGTAGTTCGAATTTTGGGACTGACCCGTAACCGTAACCCGCAGGGGGTGGACTTTTTTCGAGCGGGCCGTTACCTGGTTTTTATGTTGGCGGGTCGACATGGTCCGAACCACCCGGATTGATACCTCTAAGAGGCTGACACCTTTCTTTCTTTTTTTTTTTTTTAAAAAAATTTTTTAAATTTTTTGTTTAATTGTTTTCTTGTTTTGTCATTATATATGATTATTTTTATTCTATTTATTTTGTCTTGTAATTTGGTCTTTTTATAAAGTATTATTTTTTCTTTTATTTTGTGGTAATAAATTTAAATTACTTTAATTACACATATTTTATCTCTCTAATTTTTTACCACTAATTTTATCTCAAAATTATAAATAAATCAGTTTATTATTTTATTTTATAATTTTGTTATTTTGTAAAGTATTATTTTTTTTTTATAATTTGTAATAATAAATTCTAATATATGTATATGTATTAAATTTCGTTTGATATTCAAAATAATTATATAGATGGCAATGGGACGGGGACCTCATCCCCATCCCCGTTACATGCGGGGTGGAGATGGGATTAAAAATTCCTCATTTAAATCCTCGTTATTATTATTATTTTTTAATCAACCTTTTCTTTTTAAAAAAAAAAAAAAAAACCTTATTATCTCATGCTTTTAAGTTAGTAATTTAGGTTGGAATCATCCAATTTGGTTTAAAAGAATATATAATTTTTCAAAATGTATTGAATTTTTAAAGTTTTACTAGTTTTTAATTTTTAAATTATAAACGGAGTAGGGATGTGGCTCGACTTCATTCCCATCCCCGTCCCCATTTCCGTAACGGGGATAAAATCATTACCATCTCCTCCCCATTCGGGGCTGATCCCTGCGGGGATCAGGTCTCTTCGAGAAAATTGTCATCTCTAAATAATCGATCTCGTTCTTTTTGTTTGATATTTATAATAAAATCACAATACATCAATATAGAATAAAATAATAAATTGATTTATTTTATGATTTTGAGGTAAAAAATAATTGTTGAAAATTGGAGAAAAAATGTTTATGATTAAAAAGTGATTTGAGAAATTGTATAATTTATAAATCGATTTATAAATCAATTTATTTTATTTATCAAATACTTACTAAAAAAAAAAAAAAAATTATCTAAAAGCAAAATAAGACAAAAACAAATAAAAAAAAATTTGAAAAAAATAAAATAAAGAAAGTCATCGGATGACAATTTTCAATTAAAATAAAAATGAGCATTGTCAAGTGCAGGAGAACCAAACTGTATAAATTTATATGTAATATATCATTATATTAATATTCAAGTATTTTAACTCAAGGAAAAAAAAAATGAGGCTTGGAAAATTAATAAGGGGCAGAGCACAATTATACAAGCATTATTAAGGTGGTCTAAAACATATAGACTTTTATTGATACGAGAAACAAAGACACGAGATTATTAAACACCACACAAACAAGGAGGCACGAGTGCACATTATTATAGTTTAGACCACAGAGTGGGCATAATTAGAGTTTAGAAGCAGCATCCTTGTCCAAGAACCATGTCAGTTCTCCTTCAGGCTTAACTTCCATGGCAGGCAGCGGAGTTGCACCAGCAGCAAGTCCACCACCCAATGCTATTTTCACAGCAGGAGCAAGGTCAGCCCCGGTGACCACCATCGCGATCTCTGAAGCTGAGTTGATCACAGGAAACGTGAAAGTGATCCTCGGCGGAGGAGGTTTGGGGGAGTCGGTAATGAATGTGACCCATCGCTTCTTCTCGTAACGTTGCGGACGTGTAGGAAATAAAGAAGCCACGTGTCCATCCGGCCCCATTCCAAGAAGCATAACATCAAATTTGGGGAATCCACTGGCATCAGATGTAGGTATAATTTTGCTCTTCACCAACTGCTTGAGTCGCGCTTCATAATCATTTGCAGCGTTCTCTGGTGACAGCTTGTCATCAACATGGATTTCGTAAATGTTACTCCGAGGAATTGGTACCTGCAAAAATAGTCAAAAGCCAATCCACTGTTGTTACTTGAAATGATGACTAACAAAATATTTATGCCCTATATTTAATTTTTTTTTTTCTTTCAAGCGTCCTATAATTAAGAAAAAAAAAAAATTGGTGTCCTTTTAACGTTATGGCCTTGTGCGATCGCACTCTCGCACACCCTGAGTCACTTCTGAGTCTCTGATAAAATTCAAACAGAATAACATGAATGGATTATTAGAAATTTTGCTTACCTTTGAAAGAAAACCATCAGTGGCAAGTTTAAAATTACTGTCATTACTATCCAAAGGAACAACCCTCTCATCCACCCAAAAGATGAGCCATTTCGACCAGTCAACTGATTCTTTGTAAGGAGACTCCACCAGTTTCCTTGAAACATCAAAACCAAATTATCGTAAATTTACAAACAGATCAACAAAAACCCAGTTGGTTACCCGAATTGTAGGGAAAAAAAGAAAGCAGAAGTAGATCCAATTTTCAAACTAACAAGCGTACCTCATTGTATCGATTAGGGTACCTCCAGAGAGAACAACAGAGAAAGAACCTTTCTCTCTGACATACTTTTCCGACAAATCGGCGGTGTATTTTGCAAGAGCCACGGCGACATCTTCCTCGGAATCGAATTTTCGTACTATGGTTTTGCTTTTCTCTTGAGCTGAAGCCATTGAAGCAGGGCAATCGAAGACGTGCGAAAAGTTCTATTTAATGAGATAAATATCATAACACGTGCAATGCACATTACAAAAACGTGGCATGCCCATTACGAAATCGACAATTTATAAAGAGAGAAGTTCAATTATTATTACTTATAAATATATATAAGCCTCGTAAATTTAAAAAAATATATTTTTAAATAATACAATTCTCTAAATCACTTTTTAATTACATATATTTTATCTCTTTATTTTTTAAACACACATTTTAACTCAAAAACATGAAAGAACATGTTTTTAAACATACAATTTTTAACAAATAGAAAATATCATAACACGTGGGACGCTCATTACAAAAACGTGACATGCCCATTACAAAATCGACAATTTATAGAGAGAAAAGTTCAATTATTATAATTATAAATATATATAAGCTTCTATTTGGTAAATTAAAAAAAAAAAAAACATGTTTTTAAATAATACAATTTTCTAAATCATTTTTTAATTACATATATTTTATCTCTTTATTTTTTTAAACACACATTTTAACTCACGTGGGACGCTCATTACAAAAACGTGGCATGCCCATTACAAAATCGACAATTTTTTATGAGAAAAGCTATTTGTACAGCGCATTCTGTATAGATAGCTATATAGGTGCTGTGTTGGCAGCATCTGTATGGTGCATTATTTTTCAAATTTTGTCAATTACCAATGAATATGCGCCATGTGGATATCTCTAAAAACAAAACAAAAAACTTGTAAGTGCTCATGTACCAGTAGCCCCCTGGTTTTTTATTGAGGGTTCTGTAACGGAATCATTATAATTTATAAATTAATTTATAAATCACATAATTTCTTAAATTATTTTTTAACTATACATATTTTCTCTCTTCATTTTATAACCACACATCTTACCTCAAAATAGTAAATAAACCAATTTATAAACCGCTACAGTGTTACCAAACGATCTATACTTTATTTTAAAAGTGTAAACTAATGTTTCATGCATGCGATGCACGACATTATGTTGAAACATATAATTTTAACTTCAGTATTTTCTAAAACTTTTGATTAAATGTCAAACTTGTGTATGATGAAATAAATATGAAAATAATAAAATGATATTTTAGTAAGAAGAAAGAAAATGACAATTTAAAAAATAATCAACTAATGCTAATTTAAATGAAAAATAATTACTCGGATAATTGAAGATCATTTAAAATTTTGTTTTTGTTCATTCATTGTATAAGAAAATATAAATTATAAAAATATTATTATCATCTAACATTTGAATAGTAAAAATTATAAAAATATTATTATCACAAATATTGTTATTTTATTTAATCCAAATGAAATTTCAATGAATAAATGTAACTAAATTCATTAATTAACCTAATAATAAGAAGTATCTAATCATTAAAATAAGGAATCCAAAGAGTGCCGCGTAATTGATCATATTTGAAATTGAATGATATTTGTAATTAGGGTGTGTTCAAGTGTTATTTTGAGTGCTATAATACTTTTTTGATTGTTTAGTTTATTGTTTTACGTGAATGACAGTCTTGAAATCAAAATGTACAACTCAAAAAATGACTATTTGCATTCACTTTTTATTATTATCTCTACCAACCGTGAAAAAACTTTTAAATTACCTTGTAGAAATAATTTTTTTATCACAAAGATTGCTGATTTATTTAAAACTATTGAAGCTTCTTGAAGATTCAAGGAATAGATGTAACTAAATTAATTAATTAATCTATAATAATAAGAAGATGCTAATTATTAAAATAAGGAATCTAAAGAGTCTGACGCAATTAATCACAATGCATTAAAAACTTAAGTATTTAACATTAAGATAATGAAATGATGCAAATATATATATATCAAACAAACCACCATTCCAAAGAAATGGAAAATGTTTTGAAATGAATTTTGTTTGTATTTATAAAAAAAAAGGAGAAATAAATATAAAAATATACATTCAAAAACCGTTGCAGAAAAAATTACATTAACTATTTAATTTAAAAAATTAATAAACTTTGGCAAATATAGTAGGAAATTGAATGTACAGTATAAAGATGCAATATAATCAAAATGTAATAGTCGTACATGAATTCATAATTCGTTCAAAATTAAAATGTCTATGTAAAAATGATACAAAGTAAAAACAATGGTCAATAAAATATAAAAAAATCAAATTGAATATTTAAGTGAAAAGATTCTTAGTTAAAATAAGATAAATATTTAATCAACAATTACACAATAAGTTTAGAAATAATTTTTGTTTGTATATATTTATAAAAATAGGAAAAAAATTGAAAAATATACATCCAGAAAACTATTGCAATAAAAGTTAAATTAACTATATAATTTAAAAAATAAATAATAAAAATTAAAAAACGTAAAAAATTTAATAAACCTAGGTAAATATAATAGTAGTTCGAATACATTATAAATGCAAACTTATATAGTCAAATATGCATTAACCGAATAAATATTAATCAAATTACTAACCATTTTTTAGTCAAACATGCATTAATTAATCAAATAAATATTAACTAAATAGTAAACCATATTGCATTCATATTAAACAACTACTTTACTTTTAAATATATAAAAACGATTGAGAGTCTTTTGATTTCACATTTTATCGTCACATTCTTTTCTTATTCTCAACAATACTAATTCATTTATCAAAACTTGTTTTACATTTATTTTAAATCTTATTTCAAAAACATTAATTTATTCACGTTGAATAAATCGAAATTGATTATTCGATTAATATTAATTTAGCATCGTTACTTTTGAATTTAGAATATTGTTTCATCAAATTTTATTTCCCGTGATAGCATTATTATTGAATAATTCAAAGAGTGCGTTTATGTGTTTAATGAATTTTTTCTACTTTTAATTCAGACAATTATGTTAAAACTGACTTCTTTTTTTTCAAAGTTTGATGAGCGTAAAACTTTTTATTTTCAAATCCGCTTAAATTCTAAACAAAACCATCAATTAATTTATATAAAAAAGAAAATATTTTTTAAAAATATTCAAAACTTTTTGAAAAAGAAAAAAATAAAAAATGAAATTTTAGTTTAAATTTTATATAGCACATGTTTGGTTCTGATTAAATTCTGATTTTGATCTCAAGCTAAAGTCAACAATTAATTTAATCACAAATCTATAGAACTCACAACTTTGTAATTACACATCTCATCAACTTTTATCAAAACTAGTTTGTCTACCCATGCGATGCATGGATTATATAATTTTTAAATCATAATTTGAAAATATCTTGATTTAATCATGTCAAATAAAAAATATAATTTAAATCAAATTTCAATACAAATAAATGTTATTGAATTTGAAACTTTAAAAAAGACAAACTATTCAAAATAAAAAATACTATATGTACACTAAGTATACCGCGCTACTCAAAATTTGACACTCAATTAAATTTTTTATATAATTTGTTATTTACTTTTATGTACGTTTTTTTCTGGAAATTTGCCCACCTCATCACCTATTTCCCTTTTAATATGTTATAATTTTTATTAATTATATTTTTTAATGCGTTGCTTACATATATTTTATTTGAAATCCAATATATTAGTTAATATATCTTATTTTTTCTTGTTTTTTAAACATGTCAATTTTGTCAAATTGATGAAATGATGAAGCATCCGTTTGATAATAATGTTTGGTTTATAAACTTGTTTATTTTATAATTTTGGAGTAAAAAATAGTGGTTAAAAATTGGAGAAAGAAAATATATGTGGTTAAAAAGTTGATAGAAAATAATTAATTATTTTTGTAACATGCGTATTGAAGAGCCTACTCATTTATTGACATATTAGGAAATAAAATTTCAATATTTTTATTTTTATTTTTATTTTGAAAATATATTAATTTAATTTTTTCATTTCTAACTTAACAAATTTATACAGTATATATTTATTTATTTTAAAATATATTAATCCAAAATTTCATTTTCAATGTAACACATTTACATAAATATGATATGATATGACACTTATTTATGTTCAAATATATTAATTCAATTTTTTCATTTCGTACATAATACATGTTATCGAATTTGAAACTTCAAAAAAAAAAAAAAAAAAAAAACTATTCAAAACAAAAAATTCTGCAAGTCCACTCAGTGTACCACGCCACTCAAAATTTGACACTTAATTAAATGTTTTATATAAAAAAAATTTTGACTTTTATTTACGTTTTTCTCTAAAAATTTGCCCATCTATCACCTATTTTCCTTTTAATATTATAATTTTTAATTAACTTTATTTTTTAATATGTTTCTTACATATATTTTATTCGAAATCTAATATATTAATTAATATATTTTATTTTTCCTTATTTTTTAAACATACCAATTTTTGTCAAAATGATGAAATGATTAAATTTTCTACCAATTTATCATTGGTGGTAAAAAGTTGATAGCAAATAATTAATGATTTTTGTAATATGTTTATTGAAGAACCTAATCATTTATTGACATATTATAAAGTAAAACTTCAATTATTTTATTTATTTATTTTCAAAATATATTGATTCAAAATTTTAATTTCTAACTTAACAAATTTATATAGCATGTATTTATTTATTTTCAAATATATTAATCCAAAATTTTCATTTTCAATGTAACACATTTACATAGATATGACATTTATTTATGTTCAAATATATTAATACAATTTTTTCATTTCCTACGTAACACATTTACATAGATATAAACTTTGTGAGCTTCACTAAAAATGGATTGTTGAGATTGAATTTGAAAATTTGTGATAAAACTTTTACATTTACCGAACAAGCTCTAAGTTGGCACTGTATTTTGTTAGTTTTTCTGATTTTTTCCATTGTTCTACTTCGATACCTTATTTTTTATCAGTATGTGTTCGTTAACATGTTTTTTTTAGATTATAAACCAAATTATAATATACACAATTTTCTAAATCACTTTTTAACTACGCACATTTTCTCTCTCTAATTTTAAACTACTACTTTTTACCTCAAAACCATAAATAAGCCTCTGTTTGGAAAACGGTTTATAAACCGATTTATAAACCACACAATTTTCGAAACCACTTTTTAACAATTCAAATTTTCTCTCTTCACTTTCCAACGACACATTTTACCTCAAAATCATATATAAATCAGTTTATAAACAACTATAGTGTTACCAAACGGATCATAAATCAGTTTATAATCCAAACAGTGTTACCAGACAGAGGCCTTTTCGTTCATCACAGAAATGAAATATTAGTTGAAACTAGTGTTAGACCCGTGCTGTGCACGATCATTTGTTACTCAGATATATCGAATTTATATGTTAGCATATGAAAATGATATTTTATTAAAAACAAGAAACGAAGAAAGATATTTAATTACAAAAAAGAGTACAATTATACATACCATAATTTTTTTACGGTTCGTATGTTTACCGTTTCAAAAAACTTACGCTTGAAATTTTATTAAAATGAAAAAATAAAATAAAAAATATATCGATGAACGCTCTATTTTATTCTTTTTCATTTTCTATATTTAAAGAAAAAATATTTTATGTGATATTGACCATGTGATGAGTTCCAGCGGGGCTGATGACAATCCCACATCGGAACTTGAGGGAAATGGGGGCCGGTTTATAAGGGTTGGGGCAAACCTCCTCTCACAGGCGCGCTTTTGGGACGGAGTTAGGCAATTTCCTAACGCTCTCCCTTAGAACCAATCGTCCTCGATTGAGACTCGAATGGAGCCTTAGGAGAAATTATGAGAGGAGTCCAGACAATTCAGAGAGGACCACCCCAGCACCGACCCAAGAGGGTTGGCTCTGATACCAATCGTTAGGAAATTTCCTAACTCCGTCCCAAAAGCGCGCCTGTGAGAGGAGGTTTGCCCCAACCCTTATAAACCGGCCCCCATTTCCCTCAAGTTCCGATGTGGGATTGTCATCAGCCCCGCTGGAACTCATCACCATGTTTTTTTATTAAAATAAAAAATTATAATTGATTTTAATATGTTAACATATGAAATAAATAATTAATTAAGAATGATAAATGAAGGAAGAAAATTAGTTACAAAAAATGTACAATTACTGATGGGTGTCGAATTCAACAAATAATAATATTTTCTTGCTCTTATAAAAATATATTGTATTAGTGGTGAGTAAGGTCGAATCCACAGAGACTGGTTAGATTTAATTCTTCGGGAAAATTAAAAGCAATGCATTAAAAAAGGGGGGGGGGGGGATTTTGAATTTTGAATGTAAAATCAATTTGTAAATAAACAAGTGCGAAATTAAATTTTTTAGAAATATCAAATTAAACAAATATCCAGCCCAAGTTATAATCTCAGTAATGATTCACCGAATTGATCATGGATGCAAGAATAAAATCCTTAAATCATTCTCTAAATTGGTTGTGGTCATTGATACGATCTAACAACCTATCTCTTCTTACTTTATCGATAATCAAGAGACGCTCGTTGATTATTTCCCTAATCAATAAACAACCCTAGATACGATCGTAGGATTTAATTTACCAATAGCATTAATTTCTAGAGAAACGACCAATTCTAACCAACAAATTCACGCGCGTGATTTATTTAAGCTAGGTTATATATCTTCATAACATGAGTCAAAAATCAGTCTATAATTAACTATGTTATTTGCCACTTGTATTAAAAAATCTAAACAATTACGGAATAATAAATTTAGCTATCCATAAGCATTGTCAGTTAAAAACTAAAAAGAATAATAAACAAAAAGTCAAACTTGATGAGAGGGAATAAAGATATCTCCTTGCTGGAATTCTTAATTCTCAATTTCTTTTTGCCTTGTGCCGTGCCTGCCTTCTCCTCCTTCCAAGTGCTAGGAATTCTCTTTTTCCCTTTATTCCTTCTTTCTTTTCTCTTCCTTTTTTTCCTGAGTTGTCCAGCAGTCCCTGTTATTTTCCCCCAACAATTCTTTTTCCTTTCTTTTTTATTCCCCAGCTTCTTTCTTTCCTTCCAAAACGTCTCAGCCCCCTTAATCCCTTGTAGTACTCCTTAATTAAGTCCTTCCTTTCCTTAATTCAAGTCTTTCCTTAATTCTCTTTTTCCAAAGAATAAAAACAGGCTGCCATCTTTTTCAAGTCCAACATTTGAGCCCATTTACCTCCAAAGTCCACAAGTCCAGCCCATTAAATATTTGAGGTTGCTGTCTTTCAGAATTAATAAGGCGTGCCCACGCCTTATGCAAAGTCCTGATCTAATCTTGTACTTTTTGAGTTACAAACTTTCTTTTTATTTGTGATATTGAATCCATTTTTATCTAAATTCTCCACCTAATCCACAAAACATAAAATACGATTAACATCTACAATTCAAGCATTTAAAATCAATGGAATAAAAGGAAATATCACAAATTAAATGACAAATATGTGCTCTACCAAATCCCCTCACACTTAAACAATGCTTGTCCTCAAGCATAAACTAGCTCAAGTTAATGAGTTGTTCTCATCATCATTCATTCTTCTATCTCCACAACTCAATACAAGGCTAGTCACTTCAATGATTTTTTCCAAAATCCACATGTGGTGGGATTTAACACCTCACATTGGATTCACACAATACGCTCAAAGTATTTAGGGTGTAAAGTATATATGTACTCTCATGTCAAAGCATAGAAAACTCTTACCATAGGCTTCCTAATATATCACATTGGAGCCACAATGATTTTGAATGCAAAGTATAGGTCTTAACACCGATTGGAATGGGGCTTGGGTAAGGTGGGATAAAAAGGATATATTTTTGGCTAATTACATTGAAGGATTTATATGAACTTTTTCGTAAGAACTCACTTAAAATTCATGTACTTCAATCATATCACTCTATACCCCAGTGTAGTTTATATCCTTTCACCTCTCGTGAGTATCCCCTCAACAACTTTCAATGAATTACAACATGGGTGTTAATTTCAATCAACTTGAAGGCACGAAATATAGACCAAGCAATTCAAATCACTCATAAGCACATGTAATGGGAGTAAACACTCTCACAAGGTATTTCTCTCTTCGCACAAAGTGTATAAGGGTGAGAATTTTCACTCAACTCACTGCATGGAGAATTCATTGCCACAGACTGCTCAGATATCATGACTGGAGCTAACAATAACACAAGCGCAAAGTAAAGGTCTTTATTTGGTTGTAACAGGGCTTCGGGTTAGGTAGGATAAAAGGAAAATATTTATGCTAAGTTGAGAGGAGAGTTCACAAGCTGATTCAATTCAAAACGATATCTCTTCCTCCACCTTTCAACATGATTTTTCCACAATTTCCTAGCATCCAATCGATTCAGCCATTGACTCTTATTATGCACGTGGTGTTTATTCTCTTCACATGATTTTTTTTTTTTTTTTGGTACAACTTGATTTCTTTTTGACCCCATTATCACTTAAACATTGATGAATAGCACAAAGTGAAAGCTCCCATTTTTCTGAAGCTAATTATGTCTCATAATTCTGAATCAATACAAGCTTGTGAAATTCCTCTCTTGTGGGTTCAAGATAGAGGTTACATGAAAGAATGGGAATCCATGGCTTGTAGCGTGGCAACAAAATTCCAAAGACAAGCTAAAGCTCAAAGAGGCTTCTATTGGTACATGTATCATGGTAGACTCTTTAAGAAGGCCAAATTAGGTTTCACCTAATGCCTTTACTATATTTTGCACTTGAGTCAAGAAACTACAACGGCATGCACAAGAGAGCACATCCAAGAATAAAAAAACCATGCAGGACACACATCAAAGAATAAGAGCTTAATATAAAAATAAAAACAGCTCATAGGCTCAAAAGCTCACGAATTACGGTTTATATGTGTTGCTCCCATCCATTTATGAGATATAGGTCATTGCTTGGTCCTGGTTTCAAACTCAAATTAATGCTAAAAAGAGTGGAGTTAGGTCAATCGGAGTGGTGTTACAACACATCAATTTTGGTTTGACTCAATTAGGTATATATTGCAACTCGACTACTTTATCCCCCGACATTTCTTTCACATCACAAGTCTTTGATTTTCAATGTCTTTTATTCTCAACCAAAATAATTTGAAGCTCAAGTGAATAAGGCCATATATTCCTTCAATGCAAGGTTCAAGAGAATGAAATATTAGCAAGGAATAGGAATTCTCATGGCTTGTATTGGGGTTGATTTTCAACAAAAAGGCTATGGCTCAAAAATGGCTTTCTAGTGGCATATTTCAAGGTAGGCATTATAAGAAAGGTAAATTTGGCTTCACCTAAGTGCCCATACTTATTCAGTTCATTCAATTACCAAGAAGCATCTCAACATGTATAACAGAGCAAGTTCTAGAAGAAATCAACGACACTTGACAATCTCACAATCAAAAGAATAGAGTGTGTCGTAGTGTTAAATGTAATTGCTCAAGAGGCTCAAAAGCTCACAAAATAGGGTTAATGTGCATCAAATCACCCTTCATTCAATTCACCATCAAGAGCAATCAATCTAATGCAGTAAACTAAAATTCAACTACTCATGCCATTCCCCACTATGCCTCAATTCATCTCAATAATGCACAATAATTCAGATCATAAAGGGATAAACATTGCCAAAATCCAAAATTAAGAAGAGAATTTTCAAAAAATTTCTTTGAAAAATAGAGCAAAAATGGATTATAATAGAAATTGAAATGCACTAAAATGAATCAATGTTTAAAAACTAAGCAAAGACACACATCAAAACCCTCCCCCACACTTAATCCATACATTGTCCTCAATGTAATAAAATCATAAATTATGAAAACTAGAAGAGAATAGGAATAGAGGACTCCCCTGCAGGTTGAACGGGAGATGTCGATGTGAAGGTGGGCGAGAAAACAAACTTCCTTAATGGCATTCCTTGTTAGTCTATTTACTTGAGATCCATGACAAAACTCTTCCTCTACAGGTCCCAAATCATGGTATTGGCCCCTACAAATCCCACAGCAAAATCACAGTGTTCCCACAACTAGCACAAGTGTTGTCACATTCCCACGAACCGGGTGTAGCGGGTTACAGAGAGGAGGACGATGGGAAGAGGGAGGCGGTGGTGATGAGCGATGCTGGTTTCGGTGGTTGAGATTGGGAAGTAGAGAGAGTTGTAAGGGTTTTGTTTGATTTTCTATTTTTTATTTTTTATTTTTTTTGTAATCCAAGATACACTTTGGTTAAGGCGTGGGCATGCCTTATTCCAAGTTGTGAACAATGACCTTGTAATCCGAGATGCACTTTGGTTAAGGCGTGGGCACGCCTTATTCCAATATTCTTTCAATCCATTGTATTCTTCATAGAGCATGCCCACGTCCTAATGAAGATTCATATCTGCCCAAAAATCAAAATAAGGTCAATTTCACTTAAAAAAATATGGATATCATGAAACAAATAATAGTAACTAAGTGAAAACAAAATTAAAAATAAAAATAAAATTTAGTGCTCAAACTAAAGAAAAACTCGGGTTGCCTCCCGAAAGCGCCTTTCTTTTACGTCTTTGGCTAGACTCATTTTTTTCTTTCTTCAACCATGATCAATTGGATTCCCAACGCTCAATTTTGTCACATTCTCCATTTGGAGACCTTCATAGAAAGGTTTATATCCATGATCATCCGCCTTGTGATGCTTACCATTGGCAATTCTCAAGCTACCTTTTCCACTACCTTCGAAAACTTTCTGTTCTAAACAATCAACAACATCAATAAAATTGACAGAATTAGCACCATTAGGACAATTTATGGCATCATAAATATTGAACTTAATAATTGTACCATCAAACTCCATTGTGAGTGTACCATCATGCACATCAATTTTTGTCCTAGATATTTTCAAAAATGGCCTTCCTAGAAGAATTGGTGTAGAATTAAAAGAAGAGTCTTCAACCATATTAAGTACATAAAAATCAGCAGGAAAAACCAAATCATTTACTTGTACTAAAATATCTTCTAAAACTCCTTCGGGATAAACATTAGACCTATCAGCAAGTTGCAAAATCACACCCGTTTTTTTAATGGACCAATATTCAAAGATGAATAAACCGACAGGGGCATGATATTTATTGAAGCTCCTAGATCTAACATTGCTTTCTCAATCCTTACTTTACCTATTTTGCAAGGGATAGTGAACATACATGGGTCCTTGCATTTTGGAGGCAGTTTCTTTTGGAGAACAGCCGAACATTTTCTCCCATACTTACTTTTTCATTGCCTTTCAACTTCCTCTTGTTGGTGCACAACTCATTGAGAAACTTAGCATAACGAGGTACTTGTTTAATTGCATCAAGTAAGGGAATATTTACCTCAATTTTGCGAAAAGTTTCAAGGATTTCCTTCTCGTCTTCCTCCTTCTTGGATCTAATCAATCTTGTAGGGAACGGAGGGGTTGTCACATAAACTTTCGGTGGTTCTCTATTGAGGCTTTCAGACTTATCAGATTGATGTTGTGGGATAACTTCCTTTTCATATTCTTCCCCTGAATTTCCTTGCTTCATCTTGCTAGATTCTTTCAATTCCTTCCCACTTCTCAAGGTAATTGCACTAACATTTTGTTTTGGGTTGACAATAGTTTAGGAAGGCAATTTACCTTGAGATTCCAATTTGCTCACAGTTGATGCCAATTGACTCATTTGATTCTCCAAGTTCTTAATGCCCGTCTTTGTCTCCTGTTGAAATTGTTGTGTATTAATTGCAAGTGATTTAACAATTTCTTCTAGAGACATACCTGAACTTGAAGAAGGTTGCTGTAGTTGAGGAGTAGGTTGTCTATGCTGGAATTGTAGCCTGGTTTGATAACTAAAGTTGGGATGATCCCTCCATCTTGGGTTATAAGTATTAGAATAAGGATCATAATTCGCTTGAGGTGGGCCTAGAAATCTTCCAACTGCATTAGCCTATTCAAAAGAATCATCTTGAAGAGTAGGACACTTACCAGTTGGATGAGCAGTAGCAGCACAAATTCCACAAGCTTTAACCTGTTGCATATTTCCTGCAGCCATTTGTTGAATAAGAGAGGTTAGATTTGCTATTTGATTTTCAAGAGAAGATACATTTACCTCATTCACCCTTTTTACAGGAGTGTCTTGTCTGAATCCAAACTGCTGTGTGTTAGCAGTCATGATAGAAATCAAATCCCTAGTGGCAGTTGGGGTTTTATTCACTATAGCTCCTCCGCTAGCTGCATCCATCATCTTCCTCTCCATTGGTAACAATCCCTCATAGAAGTATTGAATGAGTAATTGTTCTGAGATCCCGTGCTGAGGACAACTTGCACATAGCTTCTTAAATCTTTCCCAATATTCGTGAAGTGTTTCAGTATCACTCTGTTTGATTCCACAAATTTCTCTCCTGATATTTGCAGCTCTTGAAGCTGGGAGAAATTTATCAAGAAATAATATGACCATCCCTGTACGTAGCTACAGAACCTGGTGGTAGATAGAACAACCAATCTTTTGCCTTGTCAGCTAATGAGAATGGAAAAGCCCGCAGTTTGATTTGTTCTTCAGTCACTCCTTGTGGTTTCATACTTGAACACACCATGTGGAATTCCTTCAGATGTTTGTGGGGATCTTCATTATCGAGCCCATAGAATTTGGGTATCAAATGGATCAGTCCAGATTTCAATTCAAAACCCACATCTAGGACTGGATACTGAATGCAAAGTGGCTGTTGATTTTCATTCGGTGGAGTCAGTTCCCTTAAGGTTTGTTCGTCATTGGCCATTGCTTTCTCTTGCTCAGTTTCAGAACCACTGGAAGAATCAGTTGTTGAATCTTTCGGGTCAGCTACTAAATTCAATCTAGTATGTTTGCGCAACTTGGCTTCCTTCCTCAATTTCCGAGTTGTCTTCTCAATTTCAAGGTCGTATTGCAACTCACCTGTACGAGAACAACGGGGCATAAAAGAAATAAAGAAATTAGTAAAAGATATAAAAATAAATAAACAAATAAATAGATAACAGTAAATGAAAAATTAAATCTGATTAACACCATTCCCTGGCAACGGCGCCAAAAATTTGATGGGTGTCGAATCCAACAAATAATAATATTTTCTTGCTCTTATAAAAATATATTGTATTAGTGGTGAGCAAGGTTGAATCCACAGAGACTGATTATATTTAATTTTTCGGGAAAATTAAAAGCAATGCATTAAAAAAAAGGGGGGGATTTTGAATTTTGAATGTAAAATCAATTTGTAAATAAACGAGTGCGAAATTAAATTTTTTAGAAATATCAAATTAAACAAATATCCAGCCCAAGGTATAATCTCAGTAATGATTCACCGAATTGATCATGGATGCAAGAATAAAATCCTTAAATCATTCTCTAAATTGGTTATGGTCATTGATACGATCTAACAACCTATCTCTTCTTACTTTATCGATAATCAAGAGACGCTCGTTGATTATTTCCCTAATCAATAAAAACCCTAAATACGATCGTAGGATTTAATTTACCAATAGCATTAATTTCTAGAGAAACGACCAATTCTAACCAACAAATTCACACGCGTGATTTATTTAAGTTAGGTTATATATCTTCATAACATGAGTCAAAAATAGTTTATAATTAACTATGTTATTTGCCACTTGTATTAGAAAACCTAAACAATTACGGATTTAGATTCCTAATTGGCTAAGTATCGTTTTGACAATTAAAACAACGTGCACTTTGTATTAACAAATCAAAACAACAACTTTGATGCAAACAAAAGATATCTTACTTAATGTTAAAGGAGGAGAATTTCCCGCCAATTTGACACAACTTTTTGTGATTTTTTTTTATACAATATTATATATTATATATTTCATTTATTTTCACACTCAACTTTTATTACTTTCACACTCCAATGACCAAAACTCAACTTTTATTGTGTTCACACTACTACTTCCACTTAAATATTTTTATGGAGATTTTTTTTTTACTTATTTATATTTGATTATTTGTGTTTAAACCTCTCTTTTCATAATTTTTTTTTTATCTTTTAATGTTTTGAATTTTGCAAATAAGTATTTTTGTGTGCAGTCATACAAATTCAATGCAAAATTTTCAATTCAGAATTATATCGAAGTTGTATCACGCATCTAATACTAAATAAATCTTATTGTATAAACTTTTTTATAAATAATCTTATTTTTTTAGTTATTTAGTACATCTAAAAATTTGAGCTTCTTTGTATTGCGTTCTATTAACTTAATTAGTATTTTTTATAGAAAGTTACATTTAATACGTAAATAATTTTTTTTCATTAATTAGTACGATACTTTTAACAAGTACAAGTATTTTTATTATTTTTTAATATGTAGTAAAAATCAATCTTTATCTATATATCTATATATCTTACTTAATATTAAAATAGGAGAATTTCCCGTCAATTTGACACAACTTTTTGTGATTTTTTTATACAATATTATATATTATATATTTCATTTATTTTCACATTCAGCTTTTATTGCTTTCACACTCCAATGACCAAAACTCAACTTTTATTGTATTCACACTACTACTTCCACTTAAATATTTTTATGGAGATTTTTTTTTTACTTATTTATATTTGATTATTTGTGTTTAAACCTCTCTTTTCATAAGTTTTTTTTATCTTTTAATGTTTTGAATTTTGCGAATAAGTATTTTTGTGTGCAGTCATACAAATTCAATGCAAAATTTTCAGTTCAGAATTATATCGAAGTTGTATCACGCATCTAATACTAAATAAATCTTATTGTATAAACTTTTTTATAAATAATCTTATTTTTTTAGTTATTTAGTACATCTAAAAATTTGAGCTCCTTTGTATTGCGTTCTATTAACTTAATTAGTATTTTTTATAGAAAGTTACATTTAATACGTAAATAATTTTTTTTCATTAATTATTACGATACTTTTAACAAGTACAAGTATTTTTATTATTTTTTAATATGTAGTAAAAATCAATCTTTATCTATATATCTATATATCTTACTTAATATTAAAATAGGAGAATTTCCTGCCAATTTGACACAACTTTTTGTGATTTTTTTATACAATATTATATATTATATATTTCATTTATTTTCACACTCAACTTTTATTACTTTCACACTCCAATGACCAAAACTCAACTTTTATTGTGTTCACACTACTACTTCCACTTAAATATTTTTATGGAGATTTTTTTTTTTTACTTATTTATATTTGATTATTTGCGTTTAAATCTCTCTTTTCATAAGTTTTTTTTTTATCTTTTAATGTTTTGAATTTTGCAAATAAGTATTTGTGTGCAGTCATACAAATTCAATGCAAAATTTTCAGTTCAGAATTATATCGAAGTTGTATCACGCATCTAATACTAAATAAATCTTATTGTATAAACTTTTTTATAAATAATCTTATTTTTTTAGTTATTTAGTACATCTAAAAATTTGAGCTCCTTTGTATTGCGTTCTATTAACTTAATTAGTATTTTTTATAGAAAGTTACATTTAATACGTAAATAATTTTTTTTCATTAATTATTACGATACTTTTAACAAGTACAAGTATTTTTATTATTTTTTAATATGTAGTAAAAATCAATCTTTATCTATATATCTATATATCTTACTTAATATTAAAATAGGAGAATTTCCTGCCAATTTGACACAACTTTTTGTGATTTTTTTATACAATATTATATATTATATATTTCATTTATTTTCACACTCAACTTTTATTACTTTCACACTCCAATGACCAAAACTCAACTTTTATTGTGTTCACACTACTACTTCCACTTAAATATTTTTATGGAGATTTTTTTTTTTACTTATTTATATTTGATTATTTGCGTTTAAATCTCTCTTTTCATAAGTTTTTTTTTTATCTTTTAATGTTTTGAATTTTGCAAATAAGTATTTGTGTGCAGTCATACAAATTCAATGCAAAATTTTCAGTTCAGAATTATATCGAAGTTGTATCACGCATCTAATACTAAATAAATCTTATTGTATAAACTTTTTTATAAATAATCTTATTTTTTTAGTTATTTAGTACATCTAAAAATTTGAGCTTCTTTGTATTGCGTTCTATTAACTTAATTAGTATTTTTTATAGAAAGTTACATTTAATACGTAAATAATTTTTTTTCATTAATTAGTACGATACTTTTAACAAGTACAAGTATTTTTATTATTTTTTAATATGTAGTAAAAATCAATCTTTATCTATATATCTATATATCTTACTTAATATTAAAATAGGAGAATTTCCCGCCAATTTGACACAACTTTTTGTGATTTTTTTATACAATATTATATATTATATATTTCATTTATTTTCACATTCAGCTTTTATTGCTTTCACACTCCAATGACCAAAACTCAACTTTTATTGTGTTCACACTACTACTTCCACTTAAATATTTTTATGGAGATTTTTTTTTTACTTATTTATATTTGATTATTTGTGTTTAAACCTCTCTTTTCATAAATTTTTTTTTATCTTTTAATGTTTTGAATTTTGCAAATAAGTATTTGTGTGCAGTCATACAAATTCAATGCAAAATTTTCAGTTCAGAATTATATCGAAATTGTATCATGCATCTAATACTAAATAAATCTTATTGTATAAATTTTTTTATAAATAATCTTATTTTTTTAGTTATTTAGTATATCTAAAAATTTGAGCTCCTTTGTATTGCGTTCTATTAACTTAATTAATATTTTTTATAGAAAGTTACATTTAATACGTAAATAATTTTTTTTCAATAATTGTGATATTTTATTGATATCAATCTTATGGATGAATAATTTCGTTCTGTCATACAAATCTAATATCGACTCCTCCCGCCAATTTGACACAATTTTTTATGATTTTTTTTATACAATATTATATATTATATATTTCATTTATTTTCACACTCATTTTATTGCTTTCACACTTCAAAGACCAAAACTCAACTTTTATTGTGTTCACACTGCTATTTTCACTTAAATATTTTTATGGATATTTTTTTTTTACTGATTTATAGTTTATTATTTGTGTTTAAACCTCTATTTTCATAATTTTTTTTTATCTTTTAATGTTTTGAATTTTGTAAATAAGTATTTGTGTGCAGTCATACAAATTCAATGTAAAATTTTCAGTTCAAAATTATATCGAAGTTGTATCACGCATCTAATACTAAATAAATCTTATTGTATAAAACTTTTTATAAATAATCTTATTTTTTAGTTATTTAGTACATCAAAAAATTTGAGCTCCTTTGTATTGCGTTCTATTAACTTAATTAATATTTTTATAGAAAGTTACATTTAATACGTAAATAATTTTTTTCAATAATTGTGATATTTTATTGGTATCAATCTTATGGATGAATAATTTCGTTATGTCATACAAATCTAATATCGAATTTTCATTTATATTTATATCGAATATTTAATCAATTTGTATTAAATTTTATTTTAAATAATCATACTTTTAATTCAATATTTATGATTCTTAAATTTTTACAACAATAAGTAAATTGTCTCCCAATTTACTTAACTGATAATTGAGATGATCAATATTATATTATAATTTTCATCAAAAAAAAATTACGTTGTTTTAAAATTGCAAAAACTTATAATACCATGAATTTGATGCATATTTTTCAATCACAATTTTAGTTTTTTTTCTTTTTTTATGATTATCGAATTCGTTTCTTATACGTGTTGTTTTTCATTGTCGATGGTCAAAACGATAAATCTTATCTTTTATAGCATGATCTATATTATTAACTTTTTCATCTATTGTTTGATTGTTCAGAGTACATGGACATTGGAGATCCTACATTTAAATATTTATTTTGCAAAGCAAATTTTTGGTGCGAGGAGAGAGTGAATAAGCATTATAAAACATGTCGTAATTCGAAGTTCTCATTTTGTTGTGGGGTGAACACGATTTTTAATAATATTTCAAACCAAACCATTTAAAACGGTTTGGAATTTTTTCAAGCCAAACTAAACCATTTCATTTTTTAAACAAAATAAAATCAAACTATTTTTTGCGATTTAATGCGGTTTGAAACCACGGATTGCCGATGAATAAATTTGTATATTTCAAAGCGAGCTCAAAGACACATATTCATCTAAAATTTCGAGTTGAAACTAGCTCAAAAATAGTATTAAGTTTTTAATTGAGTGCTTTGTTGTGAATCAATCCATATTGACAAACAAACTAATTATATAGAAGTAAACTATCGTTAGCTCTTATATTAAAAATTTTATTTTAAGAAAATATCTTGGATGATGATAATGAATTGTAGGAGGAAAAATTATTTCCAAATGATTGTGGATTTGAACAAATTAATTTTTGTCTCCTCAATTTTGATTTGTTGACAATAAAAAGTATATTTTTTTTTTCTTTTCTTTTTTTAAATTGAACATTTGTCTTTATTTTTATTTTTTAAAATTTGGCAGGTTGGCTGTTTGAAATCGCGATTTTGACAATTGAAACCTAAACCAAATTGTTTAAGGTGATTTGGAATTTTTACAAACCAAACCATTTGTTGTAGTTTAATTCGATTTTGCGGTTTATTTGTTCACCCCTACTTTGTTGTATACAAGAGAAAGTGAATATTTCTCTTATGGAAGATCATCCTCTAATTTTGAAAGATTTGTTATATGACAGGGAGACAGGATTAAAAATTTCATTGAGAACATTTGGACATATAATATGATGTTTTCATTCACTTCTATGGGGGAATAGATAATGAGCTAAATGATGGTAGAGGACCTCCCCTCTTCAGAATACACGATCAAAATTGCAATAAGATTGAGAGTCTATTGCCTGATGACGGTTCAGCTCTGCAATTTGCTCGCTTTACATTGTTGACAATGTGAATGAGGTTGAAAGCAGAAAAAGGGTCGTGAGGTACGTATTATGTATTTATTGCTTTTATATTTATATTATTTACGGATAATTTTGTTGTGATATTCTTAAATTTAATTTATGTCTTTTAATGTCCTCGGGTAGGAGTGAATATGTTGCATGATTTAATAGTTTCTGATTCGAAGGATATGCTAGACAAATACAACAAATTGTTAAGGAACTTTAGGTCGGTTTGAGAAAATATGATTGAGGAAACACTTCAAATTTAAGACTTATACTTATTGGTTGGTGGGCGACCAATGATGGCCAATATGATTTTTCTATTGTCGATGAAATTTCCGAATTGATTGTCAGTGGATTTTGACACACTACCTGGACACATGGATATCACTATTGCGCCACGTGGTGGACCTTTGCAACATATAAGTGAGGACACAAGTTCTTTCTGAGAAATATTGATCATACTCAGGGATTGAGTAATGAAACAAGGTTGATAGTTACAAAACTTGGCGACCATGTTCTAGAATGTCAATTTTTTTCTGGCATCAATGCAAGACAATAGTTCTTTATTCCAATGTTATCGTTGAATCCTTCTGATTCTAGGATACTTATTAGATTTCAAAGAAGACAATTTCTATTGATGGTGTCATATGCCATGACTATCAATAAGAGTCAGGGACAATCATTCTTGCATGTGGAACTTCTTCTTAAACGACTGGTGCTTACACATGGATAACTTTATGTTGCGCTTTCCAGGGTGACAAATCGTTCCAGATTAAAGATATTGATTTGTGATAAGAAAGGAAGAACAACAAAAATCAACAAACAACGTTGTGTACAAAGAAGTATTCCAGAATTTGTAGTCATATAAAATCAATAAATGATGATATTATCTCTTATTTGCAAAATTTATTTATTTTATGAAAATGATTTATCTAATTTCATATTGAATTATCTTTATCCAAACGTTTCTTCCCGTGCATCGCACGGGTGGTTAACTAGTATAAATAGAAAACAATCAAAGGAACAATTAAATTTAATTAGATCTCACAATTCTTGGTGAATCAAAACTTTGAATATCCTTGAATTGGAATAATAAATTTAGCTATCCATAAGCATTGTCAGTTAAAAACTAAAAAGAATAATAAACAAAAATTCAAACTTGATGAGAGGGAATAAAGATATCTCCTTGCTGGAATTCTTAATTCTTAATTTCTTTTTGCCTTGTGCCGTGGCTGCCTTCTCCTCCTTCCAAGTGGTAGGAATTCTCTTTTTCCCTTTATTCCTTCTTTCTTTTCTCTTCCTTATTTTCCTGAGTTGTCTAGCGGTCCCTGCTATTTTCCCCCAACAATTCTTTTTCCTTTCTTTTTTATTCCCCAGCTTCCTTCTTTCCTTCCAAAACGTCTCAGCCCCCTTAATCCCTTGTAGTGCTCCTCAATTAAGTCCTTTCTTTCCTTAATTCAAGTCTTTCCTTAATTCTCTTTTTCCAAAGAATAAAAACAGGCTGCCATCGTTTTCAAGTCCAACATTTGAGCCCATTTACCTCCAAAGTCCACAAGTCAAGCCCATTAAATATTTGAGGTTGCTGTCTTTCAGAATTAATAAGGTGTGCCCACGCCTTATGCAAAGTCCTGATCTGATCTTGTACTTTTTGAGTTCCAAACTTTCTTTTTATTTGTGATATTGAATCCATTTTTATCTAAATTCTCCACATAATCCACAAAACATAAAATACGATTAACATCTACAATTTAAGCATTTAAAATCAATGGAATAAGAGGAAATATCACAAATTAAATGACAAAATATGTGCTCTATCAATTACACATACCTTATTTTATTTTATTATTTTTTTATGATCTGTATGTTTACCGTTCCAGAAAATTTATTTAAACATTGTAATTTAAATTAACTTAAAGCACAAAGTGAGAAAACAAAATTACATTTAAATAGAATTTGTAATAATTGAAAAAATTGATATATCTGTAATATACGCTCAAAATTTTATTATAATGAAAGAAAAAATAGATTGATGAACGCTCTTGTTTTATTTTATTTTATTTTCTACTTTGAAAGGAAAAAATATTTGTCATATTAACTTGTTTTTTACGAATTTTAAAACAAAATTTGTAATTGATTTTCAAGAGGAGAAGGCAGATCAAGAAATTTCGGGACGATTTAATTTTTTACATGATTTTACGGGTAATATATTTTCACTTTACTCTAACTTGTTATCTTGTATTAAACTTGTAGTTGAGATCTTCAATATGATACTCATATATTGCATATTTGTTTTGACTTTAAAATAATACAATAATTATAAAAAGAATAATAAATATACAAAATAGTTTATAGATAATATTTTATAAAACTTAAATGATATAATTTAAAATGAATGAGATATCTATCTATATATCTATTATAATAACAAAGTACATATACCAAAAATAATACGTATATAGTTTCCCCATCAAAAATCACTTTCTAAATCTAGAAATCTATAATAATAGTAGTAATAATAACAACAACAATAATAATAATAATAATAATAACAACAACGTGTGTGTTATTTTTGACATGTACTTTGTTATTATTATATATAAATATATTATTATTATTTTTATTGTTATTGTTGTTATTATTACTAGTGAATCATCCCGTGCGATGCACGGGAAGAAACTTCTAAATAAAAATAATCCTATTCGAAATTAAATGAATTTTTAAACAAAATAAATAACATTCACAAATAAGAGATAAGTTCATCATTTATTAGTTTCATGTATAAACATCAACCTTTTAGGGAGAAGTCATACATACGAAAATGATTGTGCCTGACTCTTATTGATAGTCATGGCATATGACATCATCAATGAATTTTTTTTTTTTTTTGAAATATAATAAGTATCCTAAAATTCGAATGGATCAACGATATCCTTGGAATAAAGAACTTGTATCATGCATTACTGTCAGATAGAATTTGACCTTATAGAATATAATCTTCAAGTTTTGTAATGATTATTCACTATCTCCTCGAACCAAAAATTCGTCTTGCAAAATGAACACTTAAATGTAGGATCTCCAGTATTCATGTACTCTGAACATTCAAACAATAAATGAAAAAGTTAATAATATAGACCATTCATATAAAAGATAAAATTCAATATTTTGATCATTGACAATGAAAAATAACATGTATAATAATAATAATAATAATAATAATAATAATAATAATAATAATAATAAAAAAAAATTGCGAGGTTGACAAAGATATTGCATCAAATTTATGATATTTTAGGTTTACAATATTTATACAACGTAATTATTTTCTGATTGAAATTATAATTTAATATTGATCATCTCAAATTTTAGTTAAGTAAATTGGGAGACAATTTATATATTATTGTGAAAAAATATCATAAAATTTGAATTAAAATATAGGAAAGAATATCTTGGTATGATTAATTACTTTTTGAAATTTTAAAATTAACAGTTAGGACAAAAACCATTAATAACTATATCATTTCAAACAATATAGATAAATTTATTAACCGTTAATGTTAAAAAATGTGATATGAGATTTTTTGGAATAAAAAATTAATTAAAAATTAAATGTAATTGTCATTGAAATAATTTTGATAAATAATGCAACATAGGAAAGAACTTTAATATGTATATGTAATAAATAACTTAAAAATAGGATTTAGTTATAAAAATTTCAATACAACATGATTTATAAAAATACGAATCTGTATAAATTTTAGATATGATTTTAATTGAGAATTTGACATTGGATCTGTATGACTG
This sequence comes from Ligustrum vulgare, assembly GCA_963555705.1. NCBI lineage: Eukaryota > Viridiplantae > Streptophyta > Magnoliopsida > Lamiales > Oleaceae > Ligustrum > Ligustrum vulgare. The sequence goes on along the minus strand of OY743186.1, from coordinate 27,882,624 downwards.
AACCAAATATTTATCCATAAAATTAAGACCAATAAAATATCACAATTATTATAAAAAATTAATTACGTATTGAATGTAATTATCTATAAAAATATTTAATAATTTAATAATACGCTATAAAAAAAAAGCTCAAATTTTTAGATGTACTAAATAACTAAAAATAAGATTATTTATAAAAAAAAACTATATGTATGATGTGATTTATAATTTAGTACTCCCTCCGTCCCATAAAGATAGTCCTCTACTCATTTTCACACTGATTAAGGACAAAATGGAATATAAAATATTAATTTCACTCTTAAAAAATAAAGTAGACATCTTTTTGAGACGGACAAAAAAGAAATAGTAGACTATCTTTGTAGGATAGAGAGAGTATTATCTAGTAATAAAATTTCAACATAATTTTTAAATGAAAATTTTAATTTAGATTTGTATAAATGAACACAAATATTTATTTGTAAGATTGAAAACGTTAGAAGAACACATTTTTTTTTATGAAAAGAGAGGTTTTGATACAAAAAAGTCAAATATAAATAAGTAAAACCAAACAAATTATCGTTCTTATATCATAAAAAATAAAAAACAACTTTTCGATAAAAGCAAATTTAAAATAATAATAATTATAGTTTCTTATTTTTATTATTTTTTATACATTGTGATATACAATTTCAATAAATATATATACTAACCTATGAATAATATGTTTTTTCTTCACTCAACGGTCGAGACCATTAGCATATCTATCAAACCCAAAACTATTTTAACATTGCAACCTCAACAGAGAAATCTAGAATATAATATAAATAGACTATTAACAAATCCACTTATTAGTCTAAAATAAATTTGTATTCTATATTGTTTTTGAAGCTTTCTCTACAATATTATTGTTTTAATATTTTTTTTCTTTTTTGTTAGAAACCAAAATTTATGTTCAACGACTCAAAATATTACAGGTCTTGAAGAAAAGAGTAGTGCCAATCCTTTTTACTTTTTCAAAAAATAATTTACTATTTTTTATTTTCAATTGGTTTGTAATATTAATAACTAATAAGCATTACCACCGCACAAGAAATTTTGAATCATAAAACGTGATAAATAGAAGGTGGAGTGGAGCGGTCATGTTAAACAGTACACATTTTTTTCAAAGAAATAACCCTTTAATTAAATCTTTTATTATTGTGTATATCTTCATAATAATTATATATAACAGAAATGAAAAAAGGTTGTATATAGGGAAATGGGAAAAAAAAGGATATAGAAAACAAAAATGAATCAACAGATTTTGAAAAATGGGAAAAAAATTAAACAAATTCTGAAAAAGCGAAAAAGGAAAAAAAAAGAAGAAAATAACTGGTTTTCCAGTGTAATTAGGGGTGGGAAATAGAAGTCATGTAAATACAACAAATATTGAAGACTGTAAGTAAACGTTAGCGATTTTGAAAATAATAAATAGATATTGAAGGCCCAACTATTTTTGAAGTGAGTTTTGAAGTTGATTATTAGATAGGGGATATAAGTAGTGTGAACATGATAAATATTGAAGTTCCAAAAAATTGAAAAAATAAATAAATAAAATCTGCACATAGTACAAGAGTTTTGGAGGGAAATAGTGAAGTTGACTGGGGTTGACTCAGCTACTTTTATATATTATATAGATTATTATTATTATTATAGATTTCAAGATTTAGAAAGTAATTTTTGACCAAAAATTATGTGTGTTATTTTTGACATGAGTTTTGTTATTATATATTATATAGATAATAGATGGATGGACAATTGTGTCACTGACAACATTAAAGCCTTTGTACGTGTCAGGAGACGTTCTCATGACTGTAGTGGATAAATTTTTATTATAATCAACACAATTTTTAATATTACTTTTTAATTACGTATTTTTTTGTTCTCTAACTTTTGAACACACATTTTATCTAAAAGTATAGATAACATCAATCATTACATATTATAATAACATTGCCGAACTAAAGCATTATACTCATGGTGTTTTGAAGTTGGAAATGGTGTACACGTCCAACTAACTTCCAAAATAATCAGCATATGTTTGTTAAATTGTTATAAACAATTGTTAATAAATATTGCTATTCCTTAGTCCATCCACTTTTGTTCGTATTTTTCCCTCTACCTCGGGCAGTCTCACGGTATGCCTCTAAATAGTGAAGTGAAAATGTTTCGTTAGTTCATTTTTTTTAAAAAAAAAAAAAAGGGGGGAGAGAATATTTGATCTGTTCAAATTATTGATTTTGTTTTTTAAAAAAAATTGTTCAATAAAACGTTGTCTGGTTACTGTTCATAAACAATTTATAAAAAAAATTACAAAATATTTTTTTTAATTGAGGAAATTGCATCCATAACACTTTTTGGGTTCTGTCAACAAAAATATCATTTTTTTAATAATTTTAACAAATTTATCACTCTATGACTTAGGCTCTACTGTAACATTGTATCAATTATAAATTAGTTTATATATATTTTTAGGTGAAATGTATGGTTAAAAGTGAAGAGATAAAATGTGTGTGGCTAAAAATTGGTTTAAGAAATTGTTTTGTTTATGAGACTGCATTTGGTAAACTTGTTTTAAAAAACACATATCCCAAAACCATTTTCCAATCACAAATCATATCTCGAAAACATAAAATTATTTATTTATAAATTGTAATGATTGGGTTAAAAAACTGAGGTTTATTTTCCCTTAAGAAAATTATAATTCCTCATGAATCTTACTTTTCATGATTTGACTTGACAAGAAAACTTGTATAAAAGTGGATGAAATGTGCTCAAAACTCACTTATAACCATCACCCAGAACCCTAGTGAGACATTTCAAAGAAAAAAGCTTGAAGGTTAAAATAGACAATACATTCGCTACTCAAACCCTACATCTAAAAAAAAAAAATCTCTAACCCAAACCTCTACAACTTATAGTACCGGCTGACATCAGACTCCCCACAAGTGAAACAAAGTTTTCATCCCCTGATACCCTATCCAATTGCACTGGTTTGTAGCACGAAAACGTCCCTTGATTTGTGTTCAATACAGCGAAATATCTCCATTGCTCTTAGTCAAAGGACTTGAAGACAACCAAGGACTCACCATTTCAGCACTTTGGAATCCCCTTGCAAGTATTCAAAAATAAGTCCCTAATTTCATTCTTTTGTTGCTTTATGCTTCTAGATTTGCACCCCATTTAGGTTCTTTGTTTGGCTTTTACTTAGTGAGATGCATTAGTTGAGAATCTAAGACATGTTTTTGTCTAGATCTTGTAAGTGCTTTACCATATTTTTGAAGTTATGTCTTGAGTTCAATATCGTGTCTTGAAAGTCTTATATTGTCTAACTTTGTTGAGTCTTGGAGAAGTATTTTGTAACGCCCCGAATTCCGTGCGGAGCCCGGGACGCCACTTCGTCTTTTCAAATCTACTTTAATGCGGAAAATAAATTTAATTCAAACCGTCGTATTCATTATTTGAAAAATTTAGCGGAAACTTAATAAATTTAAATATAGAACTTGTGTCGTTCATCATTTGGAAACTTTAGCAGAAACTTAAAAAAATGGAATATAGAACAATGCATAAAAATTTAATCTCAATCAGTAATATTCATAAAATTGTCTAAAAAAAATTATCATCATTTATTTAATTTGCCACCACTGTCATTTCATTCGCCGCCTTCTCCGAGATCTGCAAAAGCTGTTAAAATTGGAATGAACATTTCGAAAAATACTCAGTAAACTCATCGCCAATAATTAATTTACAGAATAATTGAACACGTAATTATGCAATCATACAGTGACATCATCATCATATTCTTGGGCTATTTTATTTTCAAAATCAAGGCTCGTAAAATCATAGGGTGTGGGCAGTCTCGTCTTGTGCACTTAAGGCACATAAGTTATGCATAACATCATCATTTCTCATTTATCTCATAAGATATATTCTTTTCTCGTCTCATGCATCAAAACATGTAAATCACGTAATTTCACATAAGACATGCAATTATAATTTAAACTAATTAGTGGGGGCGAGTCTACCTCAAATCACGAGTCTGAAAGTTGAGCAAGAAAAATAACGTTGTTCTTCTAAATGTCCAAGCGCCTCGTCCAGCATAACTTAAAATAATAAGTCCAATTTAATTCTTTAAAACTGATTTAAATAACTTTGAACTTTAGGGACTAAAATGATTATTCTAAAACTTGGGATTTATAAATATATATATCATTTTTAAATCAATATGAACAAAATTAAAAGACTTTAAATTATGTGGCTTAAATGATAACTTTTGAAATTTAGGCTAAAGATATATATCTTTTTAAATCAATAGGGACTAAAATAAATAACTTTTGAAACTTAAAGTAAGATTTAAAGCATTTAAAGCTGTAGGGACTGAAATAAAAGAGTTTAATACTTAGGGGACTAAAACGCAACTTTCGAAAAATAAAATATTAGAACAAATCACTTTTCAAACTTGGGGGCTGAAATCACGGATTTAAAATAAGGGGGCTGAACTAAAACATTTAAAACTAAGGGGCTTAAATAATAAATTTTCAAAACTAAAAATCTAAACATAATAAATATAATATATATCTATCTCTCTCTCTGTAAATCGACCGAGAGAGAGAGAGGCGACGGGCGAAGACGCCCCTTTCTTGATCCAAACCGCCGGCGCCTACCTGCCGGCGGTAGCGCCACCACAAGGCCGTGGCACCGGTGTAAGGTGTAGTTGGATTGGGGCACGTTTGGCTGTGAAAGTAGAGGCAAACCGAGGCAAGAGGTTCAATCCTTTGGTGAATTTCCGACGATACACCGCATGGAATGGGTTGGGAGTGGAGGTAAGTATATGGGCTTCTTGTTTGATTTTTGGTTTTGTAGTTTGGGATTTGGGGTAGATTTGAGGGTGATTGAGAAGTGGGCAGTGGTTTTCTCGAGTTTTTTGGTGGCGGCTTGAGTGGTTTGCGCAGTGGCTTGCAGTGACGTGAGGGTGGCGGTGAAGGTGGTGGCTGTGGTTTAAAATTGAGGGCCGGTGGTTGCGGTTGTGCAGATTGTGGATGGTGTATGTGATCTGGTGGTTGATGGCAGTGATGGTTGGTTGGCTCGTGATGTTGGTCTCGTTTTTTTGTTGAATGGCAGATTGATGGTAGTTCGTTGGTAAGGTTCGACTATTGGGTTGGTCATTGAATGAGTTTGGATGTGGAGTTGAGGCTGGTGGTGGCTGATTTCATGCAATGGTGGCTGGGGAGATGGTTTGGAATTGTGGGATTGGTGTGCAGCAGTTGAGAGGGGGAATACCTTGCTGAAAGTTGCGTGTGTCTGGTGATGGGAGTGAAGTGCAGTATATACACTGTTTTGGTTGTCTTCAAATGGTAGGCTAGAGTGAGGGGAAAATTGAGGAAAGTGGGGAAAAAATTTTGGAATTGAAGAGTGATTAGAGATGCTGACCAGTTAGAGGAAATGAACATGTGAATGGATTTTTGGCTGTGAATGATAAGAAGAAATTGTGGAGTGATGATGGGGAAGACAAAGTGTGAAAATGGGAGGATTCTTGGCTGGTAATTGGCTCAATTTTTTTGGTAAGTTATGACTGGTTTTTGGTTTGAGAAAGGTTATAGGGATTGACAGGAATAAAATGGTTGATTGAGGGAGCTGAAGGAGGGATAAGCTGGTGCAGTTGGCGTGAGAGGGGGAAAATTTTTGGGAAATAAGAATTGAAAGAGCTTGAGACTTGGAACAATGAATTTCTAGGAAGTAGGTAAACAAAATGTGCAGAATTGTGGTGTAAAAGGAATTGAGGTTGATTGGGGAATGAAATTATGGGATTGTAGAGTGATTAGAGGATCATCTGTGTAGAAGGTAAAAATATCATGAAGTGAAGCTGCTGATTAATGGATTGGACTCTATAATTGGGCCAAAGGAGTTTGGATTTGGTTAAATTGGAACATGGCATTAAACAATCAGGACTAGAAGTTGGGCTTAAAAGTTTGGATCTAAAATAAATCAAAATTTGGACTTAAAAATGATTTGAATCCCATAAATTGAAAATTGGATTTTCAAAAATAAAATAATGGACTTGGGACATCACTTAATAAAATTTGGAATTTGATTAATATTTAATTCAAAATAAATTTAATTTCACTTAACATAGCTAGACGAAAATGTGTTTAAAAATAAATGGGCAAAGTCGTAGCGACACATTTTAAATAATATTTAAATAAGTCACGGAAAATTCTCGGTCACTACATATTTGGTAGTAGATTTGTATTTTCACACATGAATAAAATTTGTGGAAGATATTTATCTATTTTCTTTTCACTTTCGGTTCGAGTAACGATGATTTTGTTCCCTTGTTTATGGGTAAAACTGACCAGTTCATGAGCAAAATAGACCAGTTCATGAGAAGGACTAAATCCACATTGCAAAATCATCAAGCCTCAATTGGAAACTTGGAGACTCAAGTTGGACAGGTAGCTCAAGTGTTGACAAATAGAACTCCATGCACACTGCCCGTTAACACTGAGGTTAATCCGAATGAGCAAGTAATGGCAATTGATGTAGTAGAATATGACAGAGTACTCATTCCTGGAACAATCTACTTTCACCCATGTCACAGGGTGTATGAACATCCTACTCATTTTCTCCGAAAATTGAAGAGTTGGACAGAGAAACAAGGAGTAGATGCAATAAATACATGCAGTGGAGTTCAATTGCCTGAGTTTCATGTTAAAAATCCAATTGAAATGAAGGAAAAACATGTTGAGGCATTTGAGAAGTCATTGATAAAATGGACGAGGGACATGAGGTGAAAATAATAATATTTTCTTGCTCTTGTAAAAATAAACTGCAATAGTGGTGAGCAAGGTCGAATCCACAGAGACTGGTTAGATTTAATTCTTCGGGAAAATTAAAAGCAATGAATTAAAAATGGGGGAGGGGAGGGGGGTTTGAATTTTAAATGTAAAATCAGTTTGTAAATAAACGAGTGTGAAATTAAAATTGTTGAAAATATCAAATTAAATAAATATCCAGCCCAATGTATAATCTCAGTATTGATTCACGGAATTGATCATAGATGTAAAAATAAAATCCTTAAATCATTCTCTAAATTGGTTACGGTCATTGATACGATCTAACAACCTATCTCTCCTTACTTTATCGATAATCAAGAGACGCTCGTTGATTATTTCCCTAATCAATAAACAACCCTAGATACGATCGTAGGATTTAATTTACCAATAGCATTAATTTCTAGAGAGACGACCAATTCTAACCAACAAATTCACACGCGTGATTTATTTAAGCTAGGTTATATATCTTCATAACACGAGTCAAAAATCAGTCTATAATTAACTATGTTATTTGCCACTTGTATTAGAAAACCTAAACAATTACGGATTTAAATTCCTAATTGGCTAAGTATCGTTTTGACAATTAAAACAACGTGCACTTTGTATTAACAAATCAAAACAACAACTTTGATGCGAACAAAATATATATAAATTAATTAGATCTCACAATTCTTGGTGAATCAAAACTTTGAATATCCTTGAACTGGAAAAATAAATTTAGCTATTCATAAACATTTGGAAAATAAAAACTAAAAGAAATAATAATAAAAATTGATATCAAACTCTAGAAATTGATGAAACGTGTTGCAGCCTCCTCTTTCCTCTCTTTTTTTTTTTTCTTCTTTCTTCCTCCTTTTTTTTTTTTTTTTTTTTGTTGTTGTTGTCTTTCCAACGTGAAGAAGTCCCAGCAAAATTGGATCTTTCCTTACTTTTCTTTTCCTTGAATATTCCCTTCTCCTTCCTTACTTTTCTTTTCCAATTATATTTCTTTTCTTTTGTGGTGTCTTCTTTCCTTAAATATATATGTCAACTTTTCTTTCTTCCAATTTAACATATTCCTTTAATCCACTCTTAGGTCAAAGGTGTTCCACTTTTTGGCCCAAGTCTTCTCCAATTAAATTGTGTTGTTGGGCCTTCAAATTTCTTCCACCAAAACTGTGTAAAGCCCCTTAATAATTTGAGAAAGCTGACTTCCACAATAATAAGGCGTGCCCACGCCTTATGTCAAGTGCTCCTCTGATTGTGTGCTTTTAAATTCCAAATTTATTCTTCCTAATTTGTGATATTTGAGTCAAATTGATCTCAATTCCCCACCTAATTCACAAAACATAAAATATGATTAATATTCAAAGTTTAAGCATTTAAAGTCATTGAATTAAGTAGAAGAATCACTAATAACACAACAATTATACACCCTATCAGATTGAAGAAGGTTAACGAGGACCAGCAGTTTAACAATTTTTTAGAAATGCTCAGAAAACTACATATCAATATTCCCTTCAACGATGCAATAAGGTAAATTCCAAACTACTCTAAGTTCTTGAAAGACATAATTTCCTAAAAAGGGAAGCTGAAGGAGTTCGAGACAGTATCCTTGACTAAGGAGTGTTGTACATGTAGCGCCCCGAGTTCCGTATACCCGATTCACTACGTCATTTTCTGTCTAAATTTTTCGAATAATATTTTTGCGGAAGAAATAGTTGAAATTCATTTTTGGCAACATTAAATAAACTGTAATGGCCGATAAAATTGAAAACATTTATGAAACCATTTGAAATAGTAAATCGAACCATTAATTTTGTAAAGAAATTGACAATGTCATAATTTCTCAAATAAATGAACTTCTCTAAATTATTCGATTGTTTGGAAAAAATACGGAAATCATTAACGTCAAACTTTCAACCGTTCAACGATTATTGCCACCATCATTCATCACTCGCCACCGTCTCCGAAATCTGCAAAACTGTTAAAAAGTAGGGTGAGTATTTCATGGGGGAAATACTCAGTAGACTCATCGCAAATTAATTTAATTTATAAGATGATTAAACACATAAATCCCGGCTCTTTATAAAATGGGCATTGATAGAGCTTCTTTATAAAACAGCTCTTGATAAAACTCATATTGTGCATTACAGCACGGGACATATTTTGCAAATCATAGGCTCTTTGAAAATAGCTCTTTGAAAACCATATACTTATAAAAACATTTTAATTATGCCAAGCATAATTTCTTTTGAAAGCATAACATAAGATATGATTGAAATCCTCATAAACATAAATAGACACAAGAACTTTACCGAACTTAGGTGGCAAGAATTCTTATGCAGTAAAATCATAATAACAGTAAGTTTTCATCATAACATAGGATAAAATCGAAATCCTCATAAACATAAGAATTTTACCGAACTTAGGTGGTAAGAATTCTTATGTAGTAAAATCATAATAACAGTAAGTATACCAAAACATAATTCATGAAATTCATAGGGATCATTTCCATCATAACATAAGATAGGATCTAAATCCTCATAAACATACGCGACAGGAATTTTACCGAACTTAGGTGGTAAATCCTCATAAACATATGGAAAGACAGGAATTTTACCGAACTTAGGTGGTAAATCCTCATAAACTTATGGAGACACAAGAATTTTACCGAACTTAGGTGGTAAGAATTCTTATGTGCATAGCAATGATCCAAAACATATAAAACATTATCGTAAAAACATAGGGTATACTTACTTTTCATAAAAACATAAGGTATATTTACCTCTCATAAAACATACTTAATTTTCTTGAAAATTGACTTTCACAAGTCACATGACATTCATATGAAATCATAATTTAAATCAATTAATAAGTGCGAGTCTACCTCAAATCCGACGAGTGCAAAGTTGAGCGGGAATGACTTCAATTTCTTTAAATTCTCCGTACGCTTCGTCTTAGACAATAAGTCACTTTAGTATATCGAATATATAGTTCAAAATGATAAATTATAATTTGAGGACTAAAATTGATGTTTTGAAAGTTGATGGACTAAAATGAATACTTTTGAAAGTTCAGGGACTAAAATAGATATTTTGAAAGTTGAGGGATTAAAATGAATACTTTTGATAGTTAAGGGACTAAAATTGATACTTTTGAAACTTGAGCTTAAAAGTAAATCAGCAGGGACTGAAGTGATCAGATTTTGAAAATGAAAGGGCTGATTAAAACTCATTTAAAACTTAAGGGCTGAAATTGATGATTTTAAAACTTAGGGACTGATTTGAAATAACTTTAAAAGATGGGGACTAAATGCTGCAAATTCTGAAAATTAATATAATATATCAGATTTATTTCTCTCTCTCTTCGTCTGAATCATAGAGTGTCGAGTGAGAGAGGCGAGAGAGGTTCGTGAGCTGAGGAAGTCTGGTGGAGGTGCTTCTGCCAACGATTCGCCGGTACCACGCCGGCGCAGGGTGCAGAAAAAGGCGGTCAAGGTGAGGTTTCTAATCTAGGGAGTTTAGTGCGAAGTTAGGTGCGAAATCGAAATGTAACCTAGGTTTTGAATTCGCGACTTTCCGGCGAAAAACCGATCAATCAGTCGGCGTAGAGGTATTGTTCTGGTTTACGTTAAATCCTGGGTTTTTGGTTTGGATTTTGAGTGTTTGATTTATGATAGTGGGCAGAGTTTGGTGGTTGGACTGCGGTGTGGTGGTTGAGTGATTTCTATCGGCGATGTGGGCTGTTGCGGTTTGAGTGGTGGATAGGATGAGGCTTGATGCAGTTGCAGGGGAGTTGGGTGGTGATGGTGATTTTGGGATGTTGCATTGGGTTCTGTAGGGACGAAGGTTGCAGTGAAAGTTGGTTTCTGATTTAGGTGATGGTGATAGAGCTCGTTTGTGTTTGATTCTGATTATGATGCTGCTGATTGTCTGATTTGGAGATCAAAACAGGGAGAAACGAAATGGTTGGTGGTGATGATAATGATCAGAATGTGATGCTGGTGGAGTTTGTAGTTTATGATTTTAAATTGGTTCATGATTGAGTCAGCTGGCAGTGATGGAACATTGGTGATTGATCAATGGTGATTGGGGATGAAGGTGGAGGTTCTGCAGTGTAAGAAAACGTGCAGGAGTGATAATGGTGGTGATGATTAATGGGGATGAAGGTGGTTTGCAGTGCTGTGGTTTTACTCAATTGTAGAGGACTTGGTTTGGTTTGGCAGTGTATATTGGTGGTTATGGGAGGAAGATGGAGCTGTAAAGGTCACAGGCTGGAAATGGAGTATGAGTTGGATTTGCAAATGGTGTGTGTGTGAATCATTATGTCTCAAAATGATGAATGGGTGGGAGAGAAAAGAAGAACGTGGGAAATTAGTTTGGTATAGAAATGATATGGAAAGTGATCAATGTGGGAGACATTATAATTTGGTTGATATGGAATGATGGTTGTATTGGTGTAAAGAAAAGAAAACGTGTGGAATAATGTGGTGTTGGTGCGTGAAGATGCTTGTGATGGTAAAATGAGGTGGAAATGCACATGGAAGGTTTGGGAAAAATGAACGGTTTAGGAATTATAGGATTAACTAAAATTTGACTAACTTCGATTTGAAAATATATTTAAAACTGATATATTTTGGACTGAAAAATGATTTTGAAAATAATACTTTGAATAAATAATTAAAATAACATAATTTTAGAAATTTGGATTTTAATTTAAAATTGAACAAATTCGATATTTCTTGACTTGGCTAGACGAATCCGTCGCGGCGTTAACTTCAAAATAATAGGTGAAATAGTAGCGACACAATTTTCTAAATATTAAAATAATTATTTATTGCATAAAAATTCTGAGTCGCTATAATCTTACCTCCTTAAAATAATTTCGTCCTCGAAATTAAACTTACTTAATTTTATAATTTCTGAATACTTAATCAGAATCTCTTCTTCTTATCATCGAATATTCTCAAAATAATCAAAACAATTCCCAATCGTATGTAAAAATTTCATCATATCTTGTAGTATTCATGTAACTTGTCACTTATCATCGTATCATGTGACCTCAAATATTTGTATATATCTCTAAAATTTCAACAAATCTTTACTGACATATCGTATCATAATAATTTTTCCTTTCTTATCATCGAAAATTCCCAAAATAATCAAAGAATTACCTGAATATTCTCTCTACGTAACATATCAACATAATATCATCAACTTATCTTTCCAACATTTGTAACTCAAAATTCAGTAAACAAATATCTCCCAAACTAAAATTCTTTACTTAAATATCACCACATTTCCTGCAAAGTATTTCTTTCACTTGTATATACGTATGAATTCTGATTCAATACGATACTCATTTTACTTTCCACGTATTATCACACTATACCATGATTATTATTATTACAACAAAATATCAGTACCCATAATCCAAGAAAATATTCCAAATCTCCAATCAAATCTCCTTTATCGATAAAGTAAACGGCGCATAAACTCTTGTTCCCTCTTTTCCATTAAAATAATCCTGCTCTTTCTTGCTGGACACAACATCACGCGAATTCATTCATATCCTTGCGCTTTTAAATAGTTCATGCTGGGAAGAGGTTGAATCATCAAACAATGGATATCATCCTTTCTAACATTCGCAAGTATTATTCCAGTCTTCCTATGAATGATCTGAGAAAGATCTATAGAATAAGGCTCGGAAGATTGAGGTTGCTAATGGCTCATGATATTCCAGAAGATGTTCGCTGGTTGATAGAAGCAAAGGTTCGACTATCTGGTGAATTACCATCAACATTTCCAAAGCACATGCCTGGTTTAGGCAAAAGCACTTTTGCAAAGAAACGAAGAGCAAAAAGACTGGGTGGTTGCTACAAATGTGCTCGTTGGAACTGTAATACTCGTTGCAAATCAGTAGGATATTCTTCTACTAATCGGGATGATAAAATCGAATTCATAAAGGGTGGACTGAGTAAGGAGTCTTTGGATGATATTCGACTGACTCTTGAGACGCACCCAAGTGGTTATGTGCAACGTGAACTTCTCTCCTTATACACTCAATTTAACGAGGACAAAAATCGTTATAGTCTCCAAAATATAATATCGAAAGATCCTGTTTGCCAGTCTGTTTTACAAAATGAGGCTTCTGGCAGTTCAGCAATGATATAAGGTAAATCTTTTTAAAATATTTTGCTGCTTTCTTTCACGCGTTTTGGAAATAAAATATATTTTTCTTTTCTCGAGGTTTGATAAAGCTGGAAATAAATCACCAAAAGGTGATATCTTTGATAAAATAGTCAAAAGTTGGCCGATTTTGTCAAAAAGTGAATCTTTACTTTTTCAGAATCAATCAAAAACAGTAAATTTTTCCGGCTTTAAATAGCCAAACATATTTCATAGTTCAGGCATCCCAAAATCACATCTTCTTCGTAAGTTTTCCCTTCTTTACTATCAAAGATGGAAGCACCAAAACTTCGACAGATCAAAACTATTTGTGTATTTTGTGGATCAAAAGTAGGGAAAGGCTTCGGTTATCTAGAAGCGGCCGTAGATCTTGGAAAGAAACTGGGGGAAAAAGGTATCACTCTTGTGTATGGGGGTGGTAGCAGTGGTCTAATGGGTTGTGTTTCCCAATCTGCTCTTGCAGAGAAATCAAAAGTAATCGGTGTCATACCTGTCCCTTTGGTAGATGTTGCAGGCAAAACACGAGGGCATGAAGTTCAAACCTTATCCATCCATGAACGCATAACTTGTATGCTATATGGTTCTGATGCCTTTATAGCCCTGCCCGGAGGTTTTGGTACCTTAGAAGAAATTTTTAACATTACCTCGTGGGCTCAACTAGATCTCCATACTAAGCCTATTGGGCTTCTGAATGTTAACAATTTCTTTGATGGTTTGTTAACCTTTCTTGATTATGCTGTGGAACAGGGATTCATCTCTCCATTTTCCAGAAGGCTTCTTATTTCCGCTCCTACTATTGATGAACTAATGGATAAGCTGCAGTCATATATCTCAATACAAGATCCAGCAGGAGTTAAGATAGATTGGTCGCAAGGAAGGGGAATCAAGCGAAAATGGAGTCCGGTTAATGTAAATTTAACTCTGTGAATCTTAGAATAGGTGGGGGGTAGAGTACGGAGTATTCTCACTCTCGAGACACCCCTCCATTTACTAGGATTTCCTTAATGTTTAAATCTTGTGTGTACCTCAAAGGTTCCAGGTGGTAGATTACGGAGTATTCTTACTCTCGAAACACACCTCTTTGAAGGTTTCTTTATTTCCTCAAAAGATCAGAGGTGGTAGGATACGGCTACTCCGGAAACACATCTCTCATTTTGAGGATTATCCCATGCTTCTCTCGTTTGCTTTTGTGTGTTTCATGTATTTCCTTTCCAGTGTGACTCTTGTGTGTTCTCCTTATGAGAAAATAATAAAATCTCTGTTATCATCTACTAAATCTCGTTTGTGATGTAAATGAACTTGCATGTCTAAACTTAATTCCTTTAGTAGATGCTTATCATATTATGCTCTTAATTCCGAATGATAAAATTCTGGACAGAGTCTCCCTTGTAATTTGGACTTATCCAAACCATAAGCATACTTCATAACTCACAATAATAAATAACTCCACATTTGATCACAACGATCTAAAAATATTGAAAACGATTCCAACACTTCAATATCATCAAAATATCCATAATTCAATTCATAATTCCTCAACATAGAAATTTCAAATCATATTTTTCAATATCACAATATTACTTCCTTCCATACCTTAATTGGCTCAAAAGTTACTCATACTTATAAATATATGCCATAAATCATATTCCCAAAATTTATTCACAAAGCCAAACTTCATAATAAATTTCTCTTCAACATAGAGGCATAATAAATTAACTCAACATAATATCCATTACTTAATTCTCAATAAAATCATATTATTCCCATTATGCTCAACACTCGTTTTCTTTTAAAAAAATTTCTCATAATCATACATTAAAGCATATAAGTTATGACAAAGCATAACAACATCATTATTTTCGAAGAAATACATTCTTATTTCTCATAAATCATAAGTATCCGAAATACTCTTCATTCTTTCTCATAAATCAATAAAATGAGTATTCGAAATACTGAAATAACTTTAAACATCATAAACTTCTTTACCTCGGAGTTGGTGGAATGAATGATGGCAGTGGCAATCTTCATCAATAAAAATCTTATAATGGAAAATATTTCTTAAAATTCTTTTTGAAAATTTTACCAGTCTACAGAAACGCAGACTAGCTCTGATACCAACTTGTAGCGCCCCGAGTTCCGTATACCCGATTCACTACGTCATTTTCTGTCTAAATTTTTCGAATAATATTTTTGCGGAAGAAATAGTTGAAATTCATTTTTGGCAACATTAAATAAACTGTAATGGCCGATAAAATTGAAAACATTTATGAAACCATTTGAAATAGTAAATCGAACTATTAATTTTGTAAAGAAATTGACAATGTCATAATTTCTCAAATAAATGAACTTCTCTAAATTATTCGATTGTTTGGAAAAAATACGGAAATCATTAACGTCAAACTTTCAACCGTTCAACGATTATTGCCACCATCATTCATCACTCGCCACCGTCTCCGAAATCTGCAAAACTGTTAAAAAGTAGGGTGAGTATTTCATGGGGGAAATACTCAGTAGACTCATCGCAAATTAATTTAATTTATAAGATGATTAAACACATAAATCCCGGCTCTTTATAAAATGGGCATTGATAGAGCTTCTTTATAAAACAGCTCTTGATAAAACTCATATTGTGCATTACAGCACGGGACATATTTTGCAAATCATAGGCTCTTTGAAAATAGCTCTTTGAAAACCATATACTTATAAAAACATTTTAATTATGCCAAGCATAATTTCTTTTGAAAGCATAACATAAGATATGATTGAAATCCTCATAAACATAAATAGACACAAGAACTTTACCGAACTTAGGTGGCAAGAATTCTTATGCAGTAAAATCATAATAACAGTAAGTTTTCATCATAACATAGGATAAAATCGAAATCCTCATAAACATAAGAATTTTACCGAACTTAGGTGGTAAGAATTCTTATGTAGTAAAATCATAATAACAGTAAGTATACCAAAACATAATTCATGAAATTCATAGGGATCATTTCCATCATAACATAAGATAGGATCTAAATCCTCATAAACATACGCGACAGGAATTTTACCGAACTTAGGTGGTAAATCCTCATAAACATATGGAAAGACAGGAATTTTACCGAACTTAGGTGGTAAATCCTCATAAACTTATGGAGACACAAGAATTTTACCGAACTTAGGTGGTAAGAATTCTTATGTGCATAGCAATGATCCAAAACATATAAAACATTATCGTAAAAACATAGGGTATACTTACTTTTCATAAAAACATAAGGTATATTTACCTCTCATAAAACATACTTAATTTTCTTGAAAATTGACTTTCACAAGTCACATGACATTCATATGAAATCATAATTTAAATCAATTAATAAGTGCGAGTCTACCTCAAATCCGACGAGTGCAAAGTTGAGCGGGAATGACTTCAATTTCTTTAAATTCTCCGTACGCTTCGTCTTAGACAATAAGTCACTTTAGTATATCGAATATATAGTTCAAAATGATAAATTATAATTTGAGGACTAAAATTGATGTTTTGAAAGTTGATGGACTAAAATGAATACTTTTGAAAGTTCAGGGACTAAAATAGATATTTTGAAAGTTGAGGGATTAAAATGAATACTTTTGATAGTTAAGGGACTAAAATTGATACTTTTGAAACTTGAGCTTAAAAGTAAATCAGCAGGGACTGAAGTGATCAGATTTTGAAAATGAAAGGGCTGATTAAAACTCATTTAAAACTTAAGGGCTGAAATTGATGATTTTAAAACTTAGGGACTGATTTGAAATAACTTTAAAAGATGGGGACTAAATGCTGCAAATTCTGAAAATTAATATAATATATCAGATTTATTTCTCTCTCTCTTCGTCTGAATCATAGAGTGTCGAGTGAGAGAGGCGAGAGAGGTTCGTGAGCTGAGGAAGTCTGGTGGAGGTGCTTCTGCCAACGATTCGCCGGTACCACGCCGGCGCAGGGTGCAGAAAAAGGCGGTCAAGGTGAGGTTTCTAATCTAGGGAGTTTAGTGCGAAGTTAGGTGCGAAATCGAAATGTAACCTAGGTTTTGAATTCGCGACTTTCCGGCGAAAAACCGATCAATCAGTCGGCGTAGAGGTATTGTTCTGGTTTACGTTAAATCCTGGGTTTTTGGTTTGGATTTTGAGTGTTTGATTTATGATAGTGGGCAGAGTTTGGTGGTTGGACTGCGGTGTGGTGGTTGAGTGATTTCTATCGGCGATGTGGGCTGTTGCGGTTTGAGTGGTGGATAGGATGAGGCTTGATGCAGTTGCAGGGGAGTTGGGTGGTGATGGTGATTTTGGAATGTTGCATTGGGTTCTGTAGGGACGAAGGTTGCAGTGAAAGTTGGTTTCTGATTTAGGTGATGGTGATAGAGCTCGTTTGTGTTTGATTCTGATTATGATGCTGCTGATTGTCTGATTTGGAGATCAAAACAGGGAGAAACGAAATGGTTGGTGGTGATGATAATGATCAGAATGTGATGCTGGTGGAGTTTGTAGTTTATGATTTTAAATTGGTTCATAATTGAGTCAGCTGGCAGTGATGGAACATTGGTGATTGATCAATGGTGATTGGGGATGAAGGTGGAGGTTCTGCAGTGTAAGAAAACGTGCAGGAGTGATAATGGTGGTGATGATTAATGGGGATGAAGGTGGTTTGCAGTGCTGTGGTTTTACTCAATTGTAGAGGACTTGGTTTGGTTTGGCAGTGTATATTGGTGGTTATGGGAGGAAGATGGAGCTGTAAAGGTCACAGGCTGGAAATGGAGTATGAGTTGGATTTGCAAATGGTGTGTGTGTGAATCATTATGTCTCAAAATGATGAATGGGTGGGAGAGAAAAGAAGAACGTGGGAAATTAGTTTGGTATAGAAATGATATGGAAAGTGATCAATGTGGGAGACATTATAATTTGGTTGATATGGAATGATGGTTGTATTGGTGTAAAGAAAAGAAAACGTGTGGAATAATGTGGTGTTGGTGCGTGAAGATGCTTGTGATGGTAAAATGAGGTGGAAATGCACATGGAAGGTTTGGGAAAAATGAACGGTTTAGGAATTATAGGATTAACTAAAATTTGACTAACTTCGATTTGAAAATATATTTAAAACTGATATATTTTGGACTGAAAAATGATTTTGAAAATAATACTTTGAATAAATAATTAAAATAACATAATTTTAGAAATTTGGATTTTAATTTAAAATTGAACAAATTCGATATTTCTTGACTTGGCTAGACGAATCCGTCGCGGCGTTAACTTCAAAATAATAGGTGAAATAGTAGCGACACAATTTTCTAAATATTAAAATAATTATTTATTGCATAAAAATTCTGAGTCGCTATAGTACAATCTTGCTAAAGAATTTGCCTCATAAACTCAAGGACCCAGGGAGTTTTTCAATACCTTGCATCATCGAATATTTAAAGTTTAACAAAATTTTATGTGATCTTGGTGCAAACATTAACTTAATGCCCTTATTTGTCTACAAGAAATTAGGATTGGGAGACACCAAACCCACATCACTTATTTTGCAGCTAGTTGATCGCTCAATCTGACATCCATATGAGATTGTTGAAGATGTGCTGGTAAAAGTGTACAAGTTCTTTTTTCCAGTTGACTCTATAATTTTGGATATGGAAGAAGACATCAAGATGCATTTGATTCTGGGTCGAGCTTTCCTGGCTACTGGACGAGCCTTGATCAATGTGGAAGAAGGGAGGGTGACATTTAGATTAGAAAATGAGCATGTAACATTCAACATGGTTCAAATAGAGAATAAAAATTCACTTCTTGAAAACTACTGCAAAATAGAGGTAGAACCACTACTTCACCATGGAAATCAGGAGATTTTTGAGCATATGGTTAAAGCTGATGATGAGGGCTCAACATCTTGTTTCATACCACCTTGAGAGTTTTTTCCATAAAGTTTGGCTCTAAACTATAAATTAAGCGCTTGTTGAGAGATAATCCAACTTCTCAAACCCTTTTAGTTTCTTATTTTTTTTTTAACTATTTCATTGCTTGACTTTGCATTCCATTGTAGGAGCACTAATATGTTTAGAATGCATGCATTGACATGTCATGTGCTTTAAGTGATTCTAGTATCCTATCATGCAAGTTTTGAGCATTAGGAGTAGTTTTAGTTTTCATTGCATTTTCGCTTGTTTTAATAGTTTATCATCACATTCTTCAATATGGTACACCAGTCTAGGATATGATCACATTTTTTTGGGGTTGCCTACATGCATCATGATGCATTTGGGGGCAAAAAATGAGGTAGGAATCAACATGGACGATTCTGGGCATTCTACCCAGAATTTTACCGTATGGGCAACACGGGTTTATTTTACAATTCAACTTCGTATTTCCTCCCCCAAGTCACCTATAATTGAGTCTCCAATCATTCCCCACATTTTACACATTGAATTAAGTAACATCCATCCTCATTATCACTTGCAAATCACTTTAAGGGTATGCATTTCTCAAACTTGTGGGTTTCTTCATTATTCTTGACATTCATTATGTTCTTTGAAAATTTGGGATTATGATTGTTAAGAGTATGGATTTAGGCTAGTTGACTAGAGTATTGAACTGTGAGTATCTAGGTGAAAATTTTTGGCTTGATACATCGATCCAAATCTATGTTTTGCATTGATTTCTTCACTTACATGCTAAGTGTTTGATAAAATGCCACAGTGAGTTTTTCATTGAATTTTTGCAATTTTTTTGAATGAATCCTTATATTCATGTTACACATCATACTTCCATTATTCATTCATGTTTTGCATTAGGTTAAATAAAAAAACTCAAAGTGAACAACGTTGCACTTCATTGCACCTCATGGAGGCACCACTGCACCACAACATTTGATTTCAGCTTCATGTCACTACTTCACCACACCTTTTCATGACCCAAATGAACTCCGATTACTCTGGATCTTTAATATGTTGTAGACCAGATTATGTACCCTCATATGCCTGGACATGTCTTGGAAAAATCTCACTTTTTTGAGGCAATGTCAAGGGCAGAATATCAGTAGTCAACCATGTTTAAAAATTTAGAATTTTGATATATCCTAATTTGAGAGTGTTGTGTTAATTTATTTCAGTTCTTATGTAATAATTATACTTCTAATGTGTTTATTTCTCATTTGCAAGGAACATACATCGTAGGATACTTCGAGCCAAACATGAAATAAGCAAGAAAATGGTCAATTCATCCAACAAAATTGAATTCAAAGATTCAAAATGAGGACACCATCTCTCCAAACTCAAGAAGTACCTAACCCCTCTTTGTTATTTGTGTTCATTTGATCATATATTTTAAATACATTGAGGATAATGTATAGTTCTAGTTTGGGGAATGCGATCTCATTCATTTGATATTTGATGCACATTCATTTGATTTTTGGGGGGTATAAATTCATAAAAAAATGAAAAATTTTGTTGATTGGTTTATTACTTATGACATAGTTTAGATTAAATTTTATGCTTAGTGAGAATAAATGACAACATTGAACTTGATTTTTCTTGACATTTATCCATAGTAGACTTTATTAACTTGAGCACATAGCAATTGTCAATTAATTGCTTGTGCGAAAAATGTTTAACATGTGTGGGGGACAACTTTATACAACCTGAACGTAGGATTGACACTAAAGGCGGTTTATTCAATTAGGATTTTGAAAGACATTTAAAGTCTTTTTTTAATGGAATTTTTTAAATGGATTTCATTGAATTTTATTGACTTTTATGGATTCGTATAAACTTTTGAAGAGTTTTGTGAACATTTATTTAAAATATTTTCATGGACTTTCAAAGACTTTTATAGATTGATTAAAAAGACTTTCATAGACTTTTACGGACTTTTATTTTTTAATAATTGAAAACTTGAACACTATAGATTAATTCCATATGGTGTGAATGTTAATCGTTAATAATAATTATATGTCAAGTGAATTACAAAAAAAAAAAAAAAATATGACGTGGGAGATAAATAGTTTTAGATCAAAAAAACATTTGTAATTAAAAAATGGGTGATTGAAAAATGGGGTCAAATTAAAATTATGTTTGATATCGACATAAAAATTGTACTATGTTCATAATTTTTTTTGAATATACAATTTTTTATAGATTTCGATTGACTTTTAAATTTTAATTAATATTTTTGAATATACAAATGATACGATCCCGGGGAGGGGAATCACGTCGAACTCGCGAAATTATATAAGAAACGGCGGGAAAGTTTCGAATTTAGGTTGGAATGGACGATAACACTACGACCCGAGCCTCACGACGCAAGAACCAGGAGTATATTAAACCCGAGGCCCGTTACGATGCGAAAATAAGAACCATAATGGGGGAACGCCACAATGAATGTCCAGATCCTTGATAAGTTCGATTGTTTAAAGGGAAAAAATCCTCACCTTTAGAGAGAGTAAAAACACTTAATAATTTTATTCATCAAAAACTTATGTTACAATGAAAGAAAAGAATATAAATAAGCAAAACGGAATTAAATAAATCCTAGCCGTTATAGAGGCCCAAAATAAACCCTAAAACAAGTAAAAACGGAATTTAACCTAAAAGCTCACAAAATCCTAAAAATTGTACTACGCGATCGCGTGTAAGGGCCGAAAACTCTTGGGTCTTTTTTTCCAGGCATTGGGAAATCGCGCCTCCTTTTACTGCACACGGTCGTGTGGTTCAAATTCTCCAACTTCTCAATTTTGACCTCGATTCTCGGCCCACATCACTTGTACCATCTTTCACGCTTCTTCAACCACTCCATGTTTTATCTTTGAAGCACTTTGAACGTAATTGAAGCTTTGTTTGGCTTGATTTATAGTTCATTCTGTCAAGCCTACCATGATTCATATCATTCCCTCCTTCTTCAGGATGATTCGTCCTGAATCATAGCTTTGTTCATGTTATTTCAGTGCTCCACCTGGGTCAAATGAAAAATTATGGCCTCCATGACAGGGATTCAATAAGTTGCAATCCTTCAATCGGTAAGTATGAATATATTGAAGCACGAACTTAACTAGCCAAGGTTGGTGTTGGTCAAGTTTCCAATAATTTTCAACCTGTAAGAAAGATTCAAATAAAATGGGGAGGGAAATGGTAGTTTCATGAGGTACAAGGTATGGATCCTTGTACTCATGAATTATTTCCAATTCATTTTTCACAACAATGAAATTCTGCTCTTCACCTCCTTCCTTCTTTGCAATTTCTTGCTCAACCTCCTCTATTTTTTTACTCCCAAACTCAACCAATTCTTCCAACTCCACATTCTCACGTGCAACCCCCTCTTTCAAATTTTTGGACTCTACCACCTCTCCTAATTTTTCATGCACAACCTCCAATTCATGTATCTCATCATCAATAATTTTATCATCCTGTTGAGGCACATCCTCATCACTACTCAGATTTTTATTTTCTACCTCAAAATTCGGAGTTTGTTCAACTATTTCAATTTTCAACTCTTCAATCTCAATATTCTCAACATGCATATCCTGAGGCTCCAACTGTAAATCCACTATATTCTCACTTTCATTCCCCTTTTACAATTTAGCTTCAGCCTCCCTTTCATTCTCCCTCTTTTTAAACTTAGCTTATTTTCTAACCTTCCGTTCATACATCATCCTTTCCTCATAAATTTCTGTTCAAATCTTCAAAAGCACCTCGCATTAATCTCTTCTTCCCAATCAACTCCAATCCCAACCTTAGGTTTATGGTTACGCCTATTTTTGTTTTCACGCCGTTGAGCAAGTTCTGCACTATGCATATCCATTGAGTTCTTAACTTTCCCCAACTTCGCATCTAATTTCGCAGCGAACTCCTCAAACCGTTTCTCCACCATGACAAGCAGAGAAGACTGATGGTTATCTTTCCTAAATGATGAATTTTCTCGAACCTTAAACATTTGGAATGGAATGGAATAATAGTTTGACACAAGGACTAATAAGGAATTTTAATTTTG
This sequence comes from Ligustrum vulgare, assembly GCA_963555705.1. NCBI lineage: Eukaryota > Viridiplantae > Streptophyta > Magnoliopsida > Lamiales > Oleaceae > Ligustrum > Ligustrum vulgare. The sequence continues at coordinate 27,859,616 of OY743186.1, read as the reverse complement.
ACTTGGAAGGCAAAGAATATCAAGAATTTAAGGAAATTCAAGAAAGTGATTCTTGAATTTTGGAATACTTCCGTTTTTTTTAATAATGGATGAATTTTCGGATTAAATAAATAAAATAAAAAAATAATTTTTTTAAATCTGAAAATTCGACACGTTCGCAACAAAACAAATGAGACTTAATTTGGATGACAAATGAGAAAAATAACAACTTTTGACTTTTTTTTTTTTGGATATTTTCTGGATTAAAGACTCATAAATATGAAGAACGTGAAGAACAAGAAACAAAGACTCAACAAATAAGATAAAAAAGGATATGAATGATTTTTATGTGGCAGACTCTATGATAAAAACATAAAAATCAAACTAGGATAGAAACAAAAAACAAAACCTGAATCCAGAGTCCAACTCTGATACCAACTGATGCGATCCCGGGGAGGAGAATCACGTCGAACTCGCGGTATTATATAAGAAACGCTGGGAAAGTTTCGTATTCAGGTTGGAACGGATGATACCACTACGACCTAAGCATCACGACGCAAGAACAAATGGTATATTAAACCTGAGACCCATTACGATGCGGAAACAAGAACCATAATGGGGGAACGCTATAAGGAATGTCCAGATTCTTGATAAGTTCGATTGTTTAAAGAAAAAATCCTCATCTTTAGAGAGAGTAAAAACACTCAATAATTTTATTCATCAAAAACTTATGTTACAATGATAGAAAAGGAATATAAATAAATAAACCTTAGCCGCTATAGAGGCCCAAAATAAATCCTAAAACAAGTAAAAATGGAATTTAACCTAAAAACTCGCAAAACCCTAAAAAATTGTACTGCGTGATCATGCAGGCATAATTGCCGCAATTGCGTGCAAGGGCTGAAAACTCTCGGGTCTTTTTTTCTAGGCATGGCGCAATCGCGCCTCCTTTTACACAACGCGGTCTGGTGGTTCAAATTCTCGATTTTGATCTCGATTCTTAGCCTACATCACTTGTACCATCTTTGACGCTTCTTCAACCAATCCATATTTGATCTTTGAAGCTCTTCGAATGTAATTAAAGCTTTGTTTGGCTTGATTTGTAATTCTTTCTGTCAAGCCTACCATGATTCGTATCAACAAATCTCTCTCGAGAAAATTTTAGAATAACTTTGCTTAATTATTATTATTTTTTGATACAATTTAATTATTATTTTTCTATAAAATTTTAGTTAGATTTATTTTCATAGAAAAATTGAAAAAATGATGAAAAAGAAGATAGCCAAAATATAAAGAAAGAATATTAAAAAAACATATATAAAAAACAAGGTGAAGAGAAGAAAAATAATAATTTGTTTAACCATAGGTTTCTAAAAATTAGAAATATGAAAGTAAATCACAAGTTTAAGGTTTCTAAAAATAACATGAAAGAAGGGAGAAAAATATAGAAGAAACAAAATTACAATTTAAAAGTTTTTTTTTTATTTTTTTATTTTTTTTAAGTCTTTCAAAATCTTGGAGGTTAATGAGAGACAAATTAAGAGATTTTGTGGTTGTACTTTCTGTTTAAAAATTAGTACATAAAGAATTTCGTACGAGTCTTTAAAATTCATTGATTTTTGAATAATACAGGATTTAAAAAAAAATTTAAAAGTCTGTATATTACATCATGACTTCTATGAACTTTTAAAATATCCAATAAAATCTATATTAAATACCTCAATATTTTAATGGAGTCTCTAAAGTTTAAATTGAATACACCAAAACTTTTCGAATCCTTTAAAATCTTTAAAAGTTTTTAAAAATTTACATTGAATAAACACCTACCCCCTTAAGATCTCAAAACTTAAGATTTTAAATCCCACCCTTAAATTTAGAACCAAACTGCTCAAGAAGAACTACTAGAAAACAGGCCTTCAGCGACGAATATTTTCTGACGGCAATCGGCATCGTCGAAAATTTTCGACGGCATTACAAATTTTTCTGACGGGAAATAAATTATCGTCAGAAATTTTCAACAGAATGTAGATTTCGTCGGAAACATTCCATCGAAAATTTCCGACGAAATTTTAATTACAGTCGGAAATCATCGAAATTTTCCTATGGAATATAAGTTTCGTCAGAAAATAATTACAGAAAAAAAGAATAGCGTATTTTTACAAATTTACTAACATAAATTACTAATATATATTTATGAAAACAAATACATTCACAAAAACTCAACTGGTCCACTGGCTGGGTTGCTTCTTCACATCCCTTTAGTCAATGGTTCAAGTCTCAAACTAAACACTTTGGAAAAATAACAATTAATCTTCAAGACGGGCTTCGCGGGTTTGGTTTTCGAGTCTGGGGTGGGTTGGGCCGAGTCGGTTCAGGTGGGTGCTTAATAAAATATATATTTTTTATTTTCTGGAAATTTTGAACGGAATTCATGGCCGCGGAACTTTCTGACGGAATTAATGTCGTCGGAATTTTTTGACGGCTGTGAAATGCCGTCGGAAATTTTCTAAGGCGTAATTTTTCGGTTAGAAAGTATTACCGACCAGAGTTTCGCCGATGGATTTCCTATGGGTTGAAGTCCGTCAAAAAATGGCCTTTTACCGACTAATTTTTCCGTCGAAAAAAGCTTCTTTTTGTAGTGAAGAAATATGGGGGTGGAAAGGTACTAATATCTATGCATTGATGGGTTAAGGGTATGAAATCCAAATTCTTGATTTTGTACCTTTGGTTGAAGGGATTTTGGTCAACGGGCATAAATCAGTACTAGCATAATATTAAATTGTCTTATTCTTCTCTTCATAGCATTTTTTACTCGAGTATGTAAGCTTTTACGAGTCTTTAAAACCTGGTACCCTAAATTCATCTGAATTGGAAGTTATTAGCCTAAACCTCGTGATACGAGTCAATTAGAAAGTTTAAGGGAGAAAAGACTTTCACATATTTAGGTCATGTTCTCTTTGCTATTTTTAGATCATTTTTTGTTTTTATTTTCGAAAATATAAAAAACGCGTTCTCCTGACTATTTTTCAAAACGACCTTCTGAAAATAAGAAAAAATTTGTACACAAAACAAGGGAAACATCATTTTGGGTGTTTTTAATGGAAATGACTGAAGTTCTTCAAAAGGCGGAAAACATACATTAGGTTTAAGTAATGATATAGCTCATCTGGATGGGCATCACATGGTTTAGGTATTTGTCACCGGTTCGATCCATAACCAATTCAAAACATTATTTTTCCTTATTTTGGGTAATATTTCATTTACACCTAAACCTACTAACCCAACACTTCCTCCAGCAGCCCAAAGTACGTCTCTCCTCTTTTCCTTTCTCCTCTCCTCCCTTACCCTTCCCCTTCCTTTTTTCTACTAAACCCACCATCTCAACCCTGTAACTCGCAAGTCTTGTGTGTATAGAAGTATCTGCCACAATTGCCTCGAATTGTTTTGCTGATGAAATAGAGTTCGCACTGCAATACATAGCTAACCAAATGAAAATTTTAGCATTGGCGCAAATCATAGACTGATTAAATGGGCATTACGTTATTCCTGAAGGTAGAAGCAAAGGCGAATCACATTTCATTTTTTGCAATAATATTAATGTTAATATTTTATAAGTAGGACTATATTTGTGTTCATATTGGAGGATAAATATATAGATATTTAAAAAGACTTCACGGAGAAACTGAATATTATTTTTCAGAAATTTTTTAAAAAATGGAATGAAAAACAGATACACGATTACAAATTATGGAATACTTCCTTAAATACTACGTTTGTCGTTGAATTATTTTGATTGTCATCCTTGTCACAGATCAAAACTTTTAAATCCATGCAATTTGTAACTCTTGGAACAGCAACGTATAGTTGACCATGGCTGAAAACTGGTTTCTTAGGGAAAAAAAGCCAAAATTAGAAAGCGATGGCCTTGACTTTTATTGATTTTCATTGCATATGAGAAAATCAGAGAAAATTATCTTCGATTAAATTTGGAAGGCAGTCTTGGATCAAACGGGGTTAGTGACATTTATTATAAATTACTTTTCATACTTGTAAGTAAAAAAAATATTTAGGTATAAGCACGTAAAGATCAAATAGTCAAAATATTTAGCATTTTAATTTGTGAAATAATTATATATGTTATCGGTTTTTTTTAGAAATTTAAAAAAAAAATGGAATGAAAAACAGATACGCGAGTACAAATTATGGAATACTTCCATAAATACAACGTTTGTCGTTGAATTACTTTGATTGTCATCCTTGTCGCGAATCAAAATTTTTAAACCCTTACAATTTTGAAACTTTTTGTCAAACAATACACCCATCATTTTTGTTGTCATATTGAAAAATATCCTTTACCGTTAAGACCCCCAACTTAAAGTGATGTGTTGACATCTTACCAAAAATGTACAAAACACAAACACAGGCAAGTAAAAGCCACATTACACACAAATTACAAAAGTAAACAAGGCCCCCAGGGCACATCTTCAAGTTGTAAAAGGGGGAGGTGGAAATTCTCCAGCCTAACTTCCAGCTGTTGTGGCGAGGGTTCGAATTCTGAAATATGGATGAGATCCTTGATAAGTGAAGTCAAAATGCAAGCCTCCCACCTTACGCCCTTGAAGGCATATCCTGCGATTTACCTCTTTCACCAAGGCCCAGGGAAGAATAGGTGTCCCTCCTAAGATGTGGGCTACACCTACAAAAGTAAACAAGATTCCTATGGTTTCACAGGACATACACTATTCTAGGACCCTAGGGTTTCATGAGAATCACGTTCTTAGGTCAAGGGGTGAAAGTAGAATAGGAGTTTGGGTTAAAGTCTAAATAATTAAAAGATAAATAAAGCAACAATATTCAACAAAGAAGTTTATCTAAAGATAAAAAACCTCAATCCTAATGACCACCCCACATGATGACATGCTAATGCAATAAATTTAAAAAGATTCAGCCAATTTACCACATTGAACCTGTCTGTGGTCCATACTCCGGATTGGTGGGGGGATCGGCCTCGTGGTGGTCGTGGTCCTGGCCGCGGAGGCAGAGGTGGTGGCCTTAGTGGTGAGGCTGGTGGTCGAAGTGGCAAAGGGGGAGGCAGTAGTGGTGCCCCGTCGGTTCGCGCAAACAAAACCACTTTTGGCTCTTCGGGACAGGTGAGTACTTCTCAGGTATCGCCAAACACTTCAAAGGCAGCAGGATTATCTGGCATTACACCTATCCAATGGCAGACCATTCTTGATCTTATTAATTTCCCAAAGCCCAATGATCGTTTGACGGGTAAGTGTTTATGGATACTCGATACCAGGGCCACTCATCATGTCACTGGTACATTAAAATTGTTAATTGATCTGAAGACAATTAGTCATTGTCCTGTGCAATTACCAGATGGTCGGTCTGCAGTGACCACACATGAGGGAAGTGTGGTGTTATCGGGCAATTTGAGACTTAATAATGTGTTATTTGTTCCTAATTTGGATTGTAATTTGATCTCTGTGACCCAACTCTTAGATGAGCATAAATGTACTATTCAAATCACTGATACTTTGTGTGTTATACAAGACCGAGTGATGAGGAGGTTGATTGGAGTGGGTGAGCGCAAGGATGGGCTTTTCTTTTTCTGTGGTGTTCCACATGCCAAGGTCCTAGTTGTTAATGGTGATGAGTCCACGGAGTTATGGCATAAGCGTCTGGGGCATCCGTCAGAGAAAGTTCTCCGAAAGTTTTCGTTTGTGAGTCAATTTAGTGGTTTGAATAAAAATGGTTGTGATGTATGTTTCCGTGCAAAGCAACATCGAGACAGTTTTCCTATTAGTAGTAGTCGTGCTAGTGGGATTTTTGAACTTATTCATTGTGATTTGTGGGGACCCTATCGGACTCGTTCTTCACGTGGGGCATCTTATTTTTTGACTATTGTGGATGATTTCTCACGAACAGTTTGGGTTTATTTGCTTTATAATAAATTGGAAGTTGGCATCATGTTTCTAAATTTTGTTGCATTGGTTAAAAGGCAATTTAATCAGGATATTAAGCGTGTTAGAAGTGATAATGGAACTGAGTTTACATGCTTAACTGACTATTTTGAGAAACATGGCATTATTTTTGAAACTTCCTGTGTTGGGACCCCATAACAAAATGGTCGCGTTGAGCGTAAACATCAACATATTTTAAACGTCGCACGTGCTTTGCGTTTTCAAGGGCATTTGCCTATTCAATTTTGGGGAGAGTGTGTGATGGGGGCATGTTACTTAATAAATCGCACACCTTCTAGAGTTCTTAATTATAAGACACCTTATAAATGTTTGTTTGGTCATGTTCCTAATTTGCAAGCCATACGTGTTTTGGGTTGTTTATGTTACACTCATAATCCAAAACATCAAGGTGACAAATTTGCTAGTAGAAGTCATAAGTGCATTTTTTTGGGGTACCCATTTGCCAAAAAGGGATGGAAGTTGTATGATTTAGAAACAAGAGAGATCTTTGTTTCTAGGGATGTTAAATTTTTTGAAAATGTGTTTCCATTGTCTGAACATAGAGTGGTACCACTTGATAATGCTTCTAGTCGTAACGTGGGTACTCAATCTTTTTATGAGGAAGATTTTGATGACTTTGTATGTCAAGGGGTGGCTTGTCATGAAATCTTTTCTGCTGCCATTGAGGACACTATGGCACAGGGGGGGAGTAATACAGAGATAGGGGGTAATGTGGAGATAGGGGGTGATGATGGTCAGGGACGAGAAGGGGGTTTAGAGGCGGCCCAAGACTCGGTGGTTGCAGATGCACCTACAGGTGATACTCATGCGGAGACAGTGATAGAACTGGGGCGAGGCAAACGTTCAAAATTACCTAATTCTCGCTACCGTGACTTTGTGACTCATACCATCGTGAAAAAGAAAAGTCCCTCCGCAAACTCATCTTCTTCACCAACTTCCTCAGGTACTCCTTATCCTATTTCACACTTTGTGTCTTGTGATTTATTTTCTGATAACCATAGAAAATATATAGCAGCAGTAACTGCAGGCAATCCTCCTAAAACTTTTAAGGAAGCTGTAAAACATGAAGGTTGGAGAAAGGCTATGGCCGAGGAGATACGGGCTTTGGAAGATCAAGGTACTTGGGTCCTGCAAAAATTACCCCCTGGGAAGAAAGCTCTAGGCAGTAAATGGGTGTATACTGAAAAGTACGATGAACGAGGAAATTTGCAGAGATTGAAAGCTAGGCTTGTCATATTTGGTCATCATCAGGTAGAAGGTATTGACTATAACGAGACTTTTGCTCCAGTTGCAAAAATGGTGACAGTTCGTACTTTTCTTGCAATCGCATCCGTAAAAAAGTGGGAAGTTCATCGGATGGATGTACATAATGCTTTCTTGCATGGTGATTTAGCTGAAGAGGTCTACATGAAAATCCCTCCAGGATTCGAGAAACATCAGTCCAATCTGGTGTGCAGAATGAAGAAGTCCTTATATGGTTTAAAACAAGCGCCTAGGTGTTGGTTTGCCAAACTTGCAACGGCATTGCAGAATTATGGTTTTCACCAATCATATTCAGATTATTCTTTATTCACCATGACAAAGGGCACAATTCAGATTAATGTGCTTGTGTATATGGATGATATGATTATTGCTAGCAATGATACGGTGGCCTTGACAATATTTAAAGACTATCTTGGAAAATGCTTTAAAATGAAATATCTGAGGGTATTGAAATATTTTCTCGGGCTAGAAGTTGCTCGTAGTTTAGAAGGCATTTTCATTTGTCAGAGAAAATATGCATTAGACATTATTTCTGAGACATGATTACTAGGTGCTAAACCTGCAGAATTCCCTATGGAGCAAAACCATCGTTTGGCATTAGCATCTGGACGATTCCTGGATGATCCGGAGCGATATCGTCGACTAGTTGGGTGGTTAATTTATTTGGGTGTTACGCGACCTGATTTGGCTTACTCAGTTCATATTCTCTCCCAGTTTATGCAACAGCCCTGAGAAGAGCATTGGGATGCGGCATTACGTGTTGTTCGCTATTTGAAAAAGAGTCCTGGCCAAGGGATCTTATTACGTGCTGACAGCAAATTAATCTTGGAAGGATGGTGTGATTCCGATTGGGCAAGTTGTCCATTAACACGGCAATCATTGAGTGGTTGGTTTGTTTTACTTGGTTGTTCTCCCGTTTCCTGGAAAACCAAGAAGCAACCAACTGTCTCACGTTCATCAGCAGAGGCGGAGTATAGATCGATGGCCTCTATTACCTGCGAATTGAAGTGGCTCAAACAGTTGCTTGGGGAGTTGGGCGTACAACATAAGATGGGCATGCGACTCTATTGTGATAGTCAGTCCGCGTTATATATAGCACAAAACATATTGAGGCAGACTGTCATTTTGTACGAGATGCGATTACAAACGGCTTAATTCTTCCTTCGTATGTGCCTACAAAACAGCAATTGGCGGACTTTTTACGAAGGCTTTGGGTCGATCATCATTTGAATTTTTGTTGCGCAAGTTGGGTGTTCGAGACCTTCACGCTCCAACTTGAGGGGGGGTAATAGGAAATATTCTGTCATTAATGTAATTTATTATTACTTCTAATTTTATGTATAGTTATTATAGGTAAGGAGAGAGTCTTGGGGCGCAAGAATAGGGGGATCTTTTGGTTTCCTTTTTCTTGATGATGTAATTTGTATATATGTGGGCATTACGTTTTTGAATGGACAGAAAATGGAGATCAATCTTGGCATATTGTTTGGATGAAACATAGTTTGGATAAATGTGAAGATTCTATTGGACTAAAAAATAGTCATAACTGGTGAAGGATTGACTGTTGACGCACTTAATCTAAAGTTTCCGATCAAAGGATTAACTGTTGACGCACTTAATCCAAGTAGTGTACTAATATATTTCAACCTATATATAAGGATGAACACTAAGAATTCAACATAGAAACATTTTTTACAGATGCCATGGGGAAGATAATGGGTGAAGAAAATTCTATCGCGTTGTAGGGACAAATCTAGGATATTTAAGCATCACAAACGGATTGAGGTGAGTACGAACGGTTGCTAAGAGTAAGAGAAAAAAAAAATAAATTTTACACATAATTATTAAAAAAATGATGAATCCAAAACGAGCAAGCAAGCGATCAACTGCTCTTGCAAGGGTCTGAATCCGTTCATTTCGCGATGTGTGTCAACACCACACACCATATGTATCATACGCCCCCTTGTAGCCCTAGACCCCCCTCTCTTTTTTAAGCACCAGCCTAAACAAAAATGTGTAGAAATCTTTGTGGAAAATCTGTATTAAGACCAGTAAAATGCGTTAAATTCTTAAAATCCGTAAAATCCGTAAAATCTGTATTAATAATATTCTGAATTATTAATCAATCATGCAGGAACTGAATTTATAACATAAAATTTTACACCTGCATACATGATAGCCATCCATTGATTTACCCATCACATCAACTACAAAATCAACAACACACACATTTTCAGTGCAACTTTCGATATGGAATTTTGATTCCTTCAGCATTTCCGATTATATATTGTATGCCTTGTAGAGATATTTGTATAAAAATTGGCAATTGAAATTTTCCACAAGTTCTTTACGTCGATTTCCAGCACTCTATTTCACCCAGAAACCTTAGTTTTAGTGCTTTTCTCCCTGCCTAACGCCTAAGTTGATTAGATAGGTGATATCGTCATAGTTAACATATGGACTCTTAGCCTCTATTTGGATCCGGAGTTTTTGAACGTTCCCTCAAAATTAATTTTCATCAAAACATTTTTATATGACCCATCATTTTCACACTTTTCAACCTCTTTTTAATCACACATGCTCCTAAAATCCAAATTTTCTCAAAAAATACTTTACACCAAACGGGCTCTTAATATATGCAAATGTTAACCTAGATATGAATTATAGAGGAACGAAGTAATGAATGCTCTAAAAGCATTTTAAGAAATGTGTATAAACAATTTAGCTTAATAGAAATCATGGATAAGCGGATACTATGAGTGGGACATCCAAAATATGTTTTCTAAAAAGTGATTTGACCGACTTTAATTGTTTACACACATGAGTTAGACATGGGCTAAGTAACAGTTAAACTTAAATGTAATATTATATTATTAACATGTTTGTATGTGATTCCACGAGATATATGGTGGTTGCTATGCAAATGTATATGTTATTTTGTAAATGTTATATATATGCTCAAAATCATATTTAGCCTCAAAAGTGGATCGTATATGAAGGACTTGGCTCAGAAGGATTTGAATTAGAATCTGTTTACAAATTTGCCAAAGCAATCGTTTGGTACTAGTACAAATTAGTTTCACACCCGTACTACGCACAAACATATTTCATTAATGAAGAATAAATTACATAGAGCTACAATTGGGAAAAAAAGCAAAAACTAAGAAAATCCAGTACCAATTTAAATAATAACATTGTGTTATCAAGAGTATTACAAATTTTGGAAAACCTCCTTATAGACAACATTCATCGTCACATTTATTGGGTTCCCACCATCATCATTTATCAATATCTTTAGATCAGTACGATTTATAACTCTTGACACTGCTACATACAACTGTCAATGACTGAACACTGATTTTTATAGAAATAATCACATGTGCGAAAGTGATTGACCTTGATTCTTATTAATGGTCATTTCATAGGACACAGTGTGAAACTGTTCATTAAAACAAAAGTTTAATAAAAACTTAGTACAATAAACAAAAATTATAAGATATGAAGATAGGTTTGTATTTGGCAAACAAATATAAACAAAATTCTACCAACCAAAATTACTCTATAAATATGAGAGGTACTCCCTAAAAGATCACCAATATACCAGCTTAATGATATTGATATAGATGACACACCATTAACCAATGATTACCTAGCCCTAGCAACAACGCCGAATAAAACCTGATAATATCAAATAATCAATACAAATGTAGTTAAAACTGGAAAAATTGGACATAACTTACAAAGTAAAAACAATATAAATGGCAACAACTTACATGTGGTGTCCACGGCTTAAACCCTCGCTGATACCACTTATAACCTAAAGATCAGCCAAAATATGTGTGTGTGTGTGTGTGTGTGTGAGAGAGAGAGAGAGAGAGAGAGAGAGAGAGAGAGAGAGAGAGAGAGAGAGAGAGAGAGAGAGAGAGAGAGAGAGAGAGAGAGAGAGAGGCATCTTTGAGTAGCTAAGCACCGGTTAAGGAAGGAAAAACTCGTATATGATGTAAGAACGAAAATCATACGGCTTTAACCATGTAAAAAGTGAACCACATAAAGCTAACGATACAAAATCCACAGGAGTTCCTGAAAGTTGCACAAAGCAAAATATTGGTTCAAAGTTCATCCATGAACTCCAACTCAAATAATTAACAGCTCATCATATTAGGAACATTAACTCAATCTATAAGAATTGCAAAAATGAAGTAGAAAACAAAACTACCAGAAACTTCTTAAGCAGTGGGACCATTAAGAATGCCGAATGTTGATTTATCCCTATTAACACATCCCGTTAAACCATTAATCACCCAATGGAAGTAAAAAAAAAATCTCAAATTATCAGAATCCCTAAAATGAATATATCAAAAGCCCTACATAGTATATCCTTAATCGTCTAGAATTAGAATCCTAAACTCAAAGTCTGAAATGCTAAAACCGATTTGCTAAATCGAAAAAGATTAAGTAATATTCCAAAAACAAATATCCATGTATACTATTGCAAAAGAGACTAAATAAGGATTAAAAAAGGCTTCAAGACAAATAATTGAGGGGCGCAAAAGTTGACGTTCTAGAGCCCTTCGCGAAAAAGAGCTTTGAAAAATTATGAGAGGCCCGGGGACTCAATACCATCACTATTCGTTACAAAAATTATGTGTTTTAACCCATCATCACCACTGAGCTCGGGCGAATCCCCGCCATTACTGGGAGAAATGGGCTTGGACGAATCGTCCCCTTTTTCATCGGGATTAGACTATTCACTGTCCTCTTTGCCACCGATTTTTCCAGCTTAACACAACATGTTCAAAATTGGAGACTACAGTGGGTGCCAAGAAATTGTTCTTCACAACTGGCGTGTTCATTTCTCGAGTGGGAAAAAAATTAAAGTGAAAATGGGAAAAGTGGGTATCAGTTGATTTTCGTCCCCGCCATTACTAGGTGAAATGGGCTTGGCCGAGTCATCCCCTTTTTCATTGGGATTAGATGATTCACCATCCCCTCTCCCACCGATTTTTCGGCTTAACACAAGCTGTTCAAGATTTCATTACAAAATACTATCAAATTGTTCAAAAATGATATTTCTAAAGATTTCATTACAAAATACTATCAAAATAAATCTCAAATATTAAACATGATAACTGATAACCAAAAAAATAGAAAAGGGTAACCCGAGGTCGATGCAGGTGATGGTTGAAATGAAGTCTGAAGGGAGGAATCCAGTGTCAGCGGCTTCTCCAATTCTGATCTCGAATGGTCTTTGATTTGGTAGACGACAACGGTTTCTCTGTCACTTGGAAGAGAGGGACGAGATAGACGATGTTTGTGAGTAATTTGGTTATGTTTGAAGGAAGGTGGGAGTGGGCAGTTAGGGGGGGAAATGGATAGTGGGCTTATGCACGTTTTCAGATTCATTTTACACTATAGATTCTTTCAAAATTGGGAATCTAGTCAAAATTGCTAGAATCAAAGTTGTTTTTATTAATATATAGATATAGATATAGATTGTCCAAAAAATTAGACAATTTACGTCAATTTTTAGAATAATCGATGTCGATAAAAATATGGTGGCAATTTTGTAAATATTGGACAACTATATGCGTTATTTCTAGCATAAGACTGACGCAAATAGTATTTCTCTAGCCAAAGGCGTTAGTTCTACAAAAAGAACCGACAATTATGGTAACGGAAAATGCATCGGTTGTATTAACAACCGACGCATATGCTACACCTAAACCACCTTCATATTTTTAAAACCTAATTCCAACACAATCCGTCCCTCACGACTCTCCTCTCTGGTTTCGATCTCACCTCCCTCTCTTGATTCTCCTCAGAGTTGCCGCCTCTCCCATACTAGTCGACCATTGCGCCACCACACCACCACGGTAAGACCCCTCCCCTTTTCTTTCCCTCCTCCCCGATTGTGCACAAACACGGGGCTACACATACCCCTGCTCGCACACACACGCACGCACACACGAGCTTCAAACACACATGGTCGCACACTCAATCGACCACCCCCACCACACCACCACGGTAAGATCCCTCCCACCTTTCCCTCCTCCTCGACTGCGTACATGCACAGGGCTGCACATACCTGCGCGCGCACACACTTTCAAAAATTCATAAATTAGTTATTTTAATTAAATTTTTTTAGTTAGTTTTTAGGTTAGATTTTTAATTATCAGATTTTGAATCATTGGCTCATAGTTTTGCGAAGATGAGTGACAAAGCTGTAATTAGAACTAGGGATTTTTCTGGCAAGAATCAAGATTATGATTTGGGGATTTTGGGGTATTTTCAAGAATCACGATCTAAGCACAGAAAGAGGTATGGTAACTTTTGCAGGGACAACCCAAAAATGCAAGGCCTGTGAAAAGACTGTGTATTTGGTGGACCAACTTGCTGCTATCAACAAGGTTTATCACAAAGCTTGTTTTAGATGCTACCACTGTAAGGGTACCCCCAAGGTATGATTTTTCACTTATTTGATTTTATCTTGAACTTTACTTGTATATATGGATATTATACACACAACCTGTTATATTTACTAATTATGTTGTTTCTTGAATTGACTGTTCTTGTTTGAAGTTGATGGATTAATCAGTCATGGGTTTGAAGGACTGGAATTGATTGTTATTTGTTGATGTATATGGTTGTTTGATTCTTGATTGTTGGAATTTTGATTTCCGCAGTGTATAAGTTTGGATTTTGGATATTAATTACTCTTTCTGTGCGTAATTAATGCAAGGGTTTCCAATAATTTGATAATAAGTCAATTTCATATGCCGTGGATGACAAAGATAAAGGCATTCGTTTATTAGTATTTAATTTTCCATAAGGGCTGGTACTCGATTTTTAGTATTTGATTTTGCAAACTGGTAAAAACTTTAGCAGTAAAATCTGTTTCAAATTCAAGAAGATGACTATTTTCCAAGGTGTGATGTGTAATTCCAAGAAACAATATTCTTTGTTGTATGGATCTCAAAATTGCTGATGTATGTTTTTGAAGGAGCAAAATAGCTGCTTGAACTTTGAAATGACATACAGAAGGTTTCTTGCTGAGAAATCGTCGATTTGTCTCTTAACAAACACAGTTTTCTGTCACTTTTTTCCTTTATATCCAGTTTTTTGGAGGTCCACTTTCAGTGAATAGCAAACATGCATTACAATATTTTGTAGAAAATAAGGAACCTCACGCGCAGTGTGCTATGTTTCTTGCAATGTATGTGCCTTAAGGTTGGTCTTGAATTTTTATTTTCATCTTCTTTAAAATCATTATCCATGCTTTATGATTCTTATACTACAATTGCACTAAAGTTGTGTTGTTTGTTATAGTAAGCAAATCAATTCTTTCGATTCCAGCATTTTGTTTGGTCTGTCAAGAAAATTTTATGTTTACTTAAAATTTAATTAACCATGCTGATGACTCGTTCATGAAATTTTGTCATCTAGCTATTGAGAAAGAATGATATAACATGTGCATCAGAATTTGTTGAGCAGGACTCGAGTCCTAACCTTGCTGGGTCATCAAGAGTCCTCTTCAAACACCGGTATTAGGAAAAATGGCAAAGGCCTAAAAGGTTCCAAAGACACCAAAGGCCAGTAAAGCTGAATCTCAAACTGCCGTGGGAAATATTAGTGAGTATTACTGGACACCATAGTTTGCTTGTGATATTTTGAACTCATTCAGAAATTGAATTGCATCTTATTTCTTGTTTGCCCTATTTATAATAGGATCTTTTCTTTGACAGGATTGACCATATATGCAAAAAAATCCATGCTGCTCCTGGTGGTGGATATTCCCTGGGATTCCTTTTTGGAGATGGGAGCAACTAATACCTTTCTTCATTGAATTCAAAAGGGAGGTTGAACAATATAAAAAAAAAAAATACGTGTCGGTTGTATATAAAAAATCGATGCCTAAATTCGACTTTAGGCATCGATTGTTGTACTACAACCGACGTCTAAAGTCCACTTTAGGCATCGTTTTACAATTGATGCGTATTGTCCAGGCTTTATGCGTCATCGCTAAATGCATCGCTTTTACATCCGACGCGTATTGTCCAGAACAATCGACATGAATGAGTCTGTTTGTACTAGTGTGGGCAATTTGACGGTCGAAAGCCTTCATACATAAAATCAAACTCGCAAGCATTTAGGTTGTGCCAAGCGATCAGTACTTGACTTATAACCAAGCAATCACTTGAGCTTAAATTTTAGTTGTTAGACTCATTTTTGGGATCTCTATTATGGTTTTTTTTTTTTTTTTTTTTTTTAAATGAAAAGTTAGGAACTTTTTATGAATGGTTGACTTGATTTCATGATACATAGTAGAATTCTGTAAATATGAAATATATTTCCATTTTTCAATAGTTAATCCTTAACTTGTAGTGATTGAACTAAAACCAATTCATCTTTAGCAAATTCAACTCCCCTATTGTTCTTTAAAATTCTTGGAGGGAACACTTGTGCGTGGTGTTTTCCTTCTAAAAGGCTTGATTGATCACCTTAGCCAATTGTCAGTGAGTCCCGTAGGAAATCTCATTACGTGTTTGAGCCTTCATTGATCATTTTCGGTGTTGTTGCAATTGATTGGTAATCTTGATCTTCTACTTGAAATTTCAATTTTCAGACTCCACTCGTGAAATATTCCCAGCAATCTGAAGTGATAATTCGATCGCATGGAGTTTGAAGATTGTGATAAAGAGTGAAATAGAGTTGGCAATGGGGCAGATTCGGGGCGGATCGGTTCGATCCGTGTCCACCCCGTCGATCAATAGTAGTGATCCGATCCGCCCTGCGATTCGTCGTGGTCGGGGCGGATCAGGTGGCGGATCACGCCCCGATCTGCCTATCCGATCCATCTTTTTTTTTTCCTGCTCCTCCTATTTAACAAATGAATGTGCACATTCATTCAACAAAAATCAAACGACAAAGCTGAAGAACCAAATTAACATTGCACATTCGACAATCACAATCAACATCATTTCACAAATTAATCACCTGATGCACCCATAATTCAACAACACTAAATATGTTTAAATATGACTTGAACAAAAGATAACATAGTAAAACACAAACATTTGGAAATAAAAATTACTCATTTCATCCTATTGTTAGCAGAAAATCAAACATAATTCTTCGTGACCAAATAAAACATTAACTATGAATGTTACTGAATTCAAGAGATGAAGGTACAAATTGTGTCAAAATATAAGTCAAGTAAAGTTTCATAATTCACAATATACCAATAGCACAAATTTCTACAAAAACCATCCAACCTAACCAATTCAAGAAAAGGAGAGTCAATTATAAAACCAAACAACATTATAACGAGGATGAGGCACAGAGGCAGAGACTGAGAGAGTTACGAGTTACAACAGGCTGCGTTGGCGGGGTCTCTGCATGAGTGGCGGTGCGTGTTGGCGGGGTCTCTGCGTGAGTGGCGGTGCGCATGCGCTAGTGCCGCAGTGGAATTGGAGATGGCGATTTGGACTTTGGAGAGGAGAGTGGTTGCTGGTTTAGAGAGAACTGAAGGCTGAAGCACATATTACAGCAGCAGTAGGGGTGGCAAGTCTAGCGACGTGCGTTGCGGATGGACGCTGGAGCGGCGGAGCCAGGAGCTTGGAGCGGAGGTGGAGCCTTGGACTGAATGGAATGAAGATGGACGAATGGGAATGGGAATTGGAATTGGAATTGGGAAATTAGGGCTCTATCCGTCTGAGTGTCGAGTGAGTCGTCTGTGGAGTGTGGAGTGTGGTATGTTCGTATATGTTGTTATATTTTTTATTTTTTTTATGAACAGTGTCGGATCGGGGGGGATCGGATCACCCCCGATCCAAATCCGCTCCATAAATTTTTGGATCGGGATGGATCACATAAATTTCGATCCGTCGATCCACGGATTGAGATTTTTTCGGATCGAATCTGATCGGGTCAACGGATTAACGGGGCATATCGGGTTTTTTTGCCATCGCTAGAGTGAAACAGTGGAAGATGGAGACACTGAAAAATGGAATTCATCAAGGCAAGGAAATAAATATTTGGTACATTGATGTACTCTACTTGAAGATTAGAAACATTCATCAATCAAGATAAGTTCATTCAAACTTATATTCTAAATTGATTTTCTTTATAATGAGCATGAAAAATCATGAGAGTAAAATTTGGAATATCATATAAAATATGATTTAATTGATATTCTTATTTTATGTGCATATTACAAAAGTTTTCATGTAGTGAAAAAATTCTTGAAATTAGAGATTTTGTATAAATAAAGATTTTGCATATTAATTTGACTAAATAAAATCAACTGTGAGACATTAGCAAAGATATCTAGTGAAGGGTTATGAATATAAAATTAATGTTTGAATATGAATAAAATTACACATGTATTCATAAATTTCTATATAAAATAGTCCAAATTAAATTCATTTGCAAAGTGTGATATAAGCAAACACTTTATTTTATTAATAATGGCAAATACATGTAAATGTAGTATAAATTTTATCTTGTGATGCAAAGAATGTAAATAAGTGATGGTCTATACTGGTGTCAATTTATTATATCATTAGTGGACGATATTGAAATTTGAGATAATAAGATATATGTCTTATTGTATTAAGTACAAGATAAAAGTAATTGAAGTAGGAATTATTTAAATATTTAACACAAGAATACAGAACTTGTTTATTGATAAAATATTATGTGAAGGATCAAGATGTTTCCAATACATAGAAATTTATTTTAGTCAGTTGGTTGAAATTTGAAAATTTGAGCAAATAGAGACATGCAAGTTATTCATAAAATGCATGATTATTGAGATATGTTTGTTATTTATAAAATGTATGATTTTGTTCAGTTGTATCATTATCTCATTCTCAAACATTGCAAATAACCAGTTTTGATGATTAATAATTTTATATACTTTGAGAAAATATAAAAGATAGATTGAATCTATCAAATACATTGATATTGATATCAAGTGTTGATATCACAATACAAAATTTTCACTTAAATGAAATTGAGAAGTTTGAATTATATCTCAAGTTGCAAGGGTAAGATTCAAAACAAATCAAAGAATATTTGTTGAATTAGTTGAGGAGACAATTAAATTATTACTTCAACACAGTTTGTTCATAAATTTGAGTTCCTATTTTCTTTTAATTGAGTGAAAGAATTGCAAAATCAACTTCTTTATTTGAGTACAGAAATTACGACTTAAAAGTCAGTTCTTTCGTTGAGTGAAAGAATTAATGAATTTAAGTATACTCCCCTATATAAGTAGTACATTTTAGACCTAGTAGAAGCTGTAAAAAAAGTTCTAGAAGTCTATAAAGTGTACAAAATATACTACAAAACTCTAATGAGAGACTTGGGAAGTGTTGGCAAATAATTTTAAAGTGATCAAATTTATACTATCGATAGAAGCCTAGACATATACTTTTAATCAAAAAGTGATTCTATAACTTGTGAGAAGTTAAGTTAAATCTTGACTTAATTCCTTATGAATTAAATCATAAGACATAATTGAATAGGATGTGATGAACTTCATTATAAAAAATCTACCAATGATGGCAATCCTACCTTTCATTACA
This sequence comes from Ligustrum vulgare, assembly GCA_963555705.1. NCBI lineage: Eukaryota > Viridiplantae > Streptophyta > Magnoliopsida > Lamiales > Oleaceae > Ligustrum > Ligustrum vulgare. The sequence goes on along the minus strand of OY743186.1, from coordinate 27,840,799 downwards.
AAATATGTAATCAGCTGGTTCAAAGGATAACAACAAGATATTCAATAACATGATAACCTCAACAATTTATCAAAATTATATCACATCCTAGATTATAAGCATTGGTTGTAACAATAGGAGGGTTGAGTTTGAAAACTCTTAATGAAGTTCAGTACGCAGTACAAGTATCTCTAAATGTAACAAAGATATTAGAAGAACTTCACATAGGTAGTGTCGCCTAAAAAAAAAGAGTTGGAGATTCTCTCTTAAAAGTTCAAAGAATAGGATGAGAGCAAGGCCATTAATGCAATAAGCAAGACATGAGAAACTTGAGAAACACTTGATATTTATGTGTGTGATTCACCGGTATATATTGTCATTAACAAATTTTAGGTTCAAACCTTTCATGCTACCTAGGATTTTGATGATACTTTATGATTGATTACATTATAGTTAGATTCAAATCGAAATATATCTAATCCTTATGCATAAATGTATCTAGTTGAATTTGTGATCAATATAATTTTGAACAAGTGGAGGATTGTTATATATATTTGTTCAAAGTCATAATTGGGCCTCAAAAGTAGATGATATGTGAAGGACTTGGCCCAAAAGGATTTGAATTGGAATTTGTTTACATGCTTGGGCAATTTGAAGGCTTGAAGCCTTGATGCATAAAATCAAACCTGGGAGCATTTTGTTTGTGCCAAACAATCACTTGGCATATAACCAAACAATCACTTAGACTTAATTTTTAGTCTTTAGGCTAATTTTTGGAATCTCAATTTTGGTAGCTTTTCATGAAAAAATAGGATTTTTTTTTTTTTTTTTTTTTTTTGCATGAATGGTTTGCTTGATCTCGAGATACATTATTAGAAATCTGTGAATATGAGATAGATTTCCATTTTCAATAGAGAGAACTCAATCCTTAACCTATAGTAATTGAACTAAAATCAATTCATCTTTTTCAAATTCAAATCCCATGTTGTTTCTTTAAAATTCTTAATGGAAACACTGGTGCTTGGTGTTTCCCTTCTAAAAGACTAAATTAATCTTCTTAGCCAATTGTCCATGAGTTCTATAAGCAACCTCATTATCGAGAGCAGACAATTATAGCTTCAGGACAACAATTATGTGTTTAAGCCTTCATTGATAGTTTTTTATTTTCATGCAATTGATTGGTGATCTTGATCTTCTACTTGGAACTTCAATTTTCAGACTCTACTCTCATGAACATTTCCCAACATGAAATATATAAGATATGATGTTGTTATTTAGGGAATTTAATGAAATTTCTCTATGGTTAAATAGGAACCACTAAGAGATTCTTGTTGGTCAGTGCTGCAGTGCAGGAAGTTTTTTGATCGTAATGTGTTCGAGACAATAAATAGGCAAAGGCGGAGAAGGAGATATGGGACTTTGACGGGTGGGAGCTTGACTGCAAGACCCACCCGTCGAGCAGGGACGAAATTCGGCCACTTTTACATTACTCAATAAATAACTATAAGCTATTTATACTTCCGCTAGGAGAACCTTTTCTAAGAGAAATGATAGAGCTAGTTAACTACTCTCTTTAAGAGAGAGAAGTCCTATTTCAGTGCATAGGAAATCATAGGCTCTGGGATAGATGACTTTACTTTCTGGTGAGTTCATTGGCGGTGTTGAAAAACGATATGGGCACATAGGTTACTAAAATCACGTAGTAATCTTTTGAAATATATAAGATATGGTGTTATTTAGGAAATTTAATGAAATTTCCCTATAGTTTTACCTTATTTTTATCCGTGCCTCGATAAAAATAAATGTTAGAGCTCCCCAATGATCATTCTGAATAACCAATATGATAGGGTGTTTGAGAGTCCTGCACCGATATTCAAGTGGTGTGAGGAGGTTCTCCGATGGCTTGGAACTATGAAACTATATATGACTGTACTGTATATATAGGCCAAACCTAATTTTTAATTTATATGTCAGTGGAGTTTCTTGAGCAGCTGAAGCAATTCTAAGATGGGTACACTAGAGCTACGATACATTGTAATGGGATTCAGGCTTGAAAGATGAAAGAAAATAAGATTAAATATTGAGGAAATGATAGAACAACAAACATATAATTATGCATGTCGTTATTTAGCCCCTCTTTGAACCCCAAATTTGTGGGATAAAAAAAATCTTGGAAGGGTGATTTTTTGAAGAATAAGTGGTTAAAAGTTGGAGAAATTTTTTAACGTAAGTGTATATGAAAGATTGTTCATACAAAATGAGTTTAAGAAATAAATAATTTTTGAAAAAATATAGCTCAAAAAGGGCTTAGCTTTTCAAAATAAAAAGTATTTTACAACATTATTTTCAATCGTCTTCCGTCTCTATTTTGAGTAAAAATGTATATATTGTGTTTAAAATTGTATTACTTTATCAGTTATTAGATTAAACAGTAAAAAAAATAAAATAAAGTGTTATATATATATAAGAAACTAAGAAATTTTGATTTATTGTCCATCATAGACAATATAAGAACTGTCCACCATCAATGGTGGACAGCCAAGTGTTCATGATGAGTAACAAATTATTCCTTTAAACTAAGATAAGAATATCGAAACCAAACACATACTTTTTGTACAATTTTATAGTAGTATTAAATGTTTTGAAAAACACTTTCACTATTAAATCAGAGTTGTTATGTATAATATTATCTTTTTTGTTTTAAAAAAATGGTGTTGAATTTAATTAAACGTATAGAAACTGGAATATAAAATTTGAATCGCAACATTATTGGTCTTGTGATTGCACAATTATAATAGAGACAGACACAACACTGATCCGAACGAGTAAAAAGATTTAAATATGCTTGATTTGTATGGAAAATATTTTCTCACTTTATGAGGTAAAATGTTTTCCAGCAAAGTGAGAAAATGTCCAACTTACTTTATTTAATATTTTCTCCTCATTTGACCATTTTTATTTTTGTTAATTGACTTTATTTTTTTCAGGAATTAATATTTTCATCAAATACAAATGTGTTTTAAAAAAATAAATAATTTTTTTTATTAAAATAACTAAATTTTGTTTTATTTTTCATGAAAAATAATGTAATCAAATAACAAAACTTGAAAATTTTTCTACATTTTTCATTTAGAATATTAATACAATCAAACACTTTCAATTAATATTTTCAATGAAAATAATTTCTAAGCAATTCAATTATGTGAATTCCACCAATTTACTATCTTTTCAATTAAACGGACATATTTATATAGAAAGCATTAGAGAGAGAGTTAAGGAATCCAAACTCCTCAACATAATCTCTGATCTTAGATTGAGATAAAATCAAAACTAATATAATTCCTAATCTTTATTAGATTGAGATTTTTTTTCAACCAATATGACAGGAATTGATCCACCAGTTTAACTTCATGGTATGGGAAACACCTTTTTTTTTTTTTTTTTTATGTGCGTGTACAAGTTACAAAAAGGGAGGGTCAGGTCCTGGGTTTGTCGTACGTGTGGTCATATTTACAGCTCAGCTCAGCTTCGCTTAAGCCAACCAAAGTGCTAGTTTTTCTCTTGCTATCTCCCTCTTTCTGCCTTCTCTGAACCACTTTCTCTCCTCAGATTTAATCATAATTTTAATCATCATGTAAATGATTGCAGATTACAGAATGAAAAACCAGGAGCTTTTCTCTTTGAGGGGAATGTTGTTTGGCTCGATGAAACCAATTTCACAACCCCAAATCCTTTCGTGCTAGTTTCGTCGGACCAGGCTTCATTCCCCACAAAAAATGCTTCTTTAGCAAATTGTTAGCTTAACTGGATCGAGGTGAGTTTCAACTCCAATCCGCCCCCTCCATGTGAGGGGGTGGTCACCTCGGGGGTAAACCCGGAGGTGATTTTTGCATTTTTCTTATTATTTTTGTTGTTTCCTAGCTCCACTAACTTGCATTTTTTTCTGATTGAGAAAACATAGGTTCCCAGTTTCTTTTCCTGCCTTATCAGTGGTCATTTATAAGTTGAACCCTAATTTACATTTTTCTTGTTTTATAATATTTATTTACAAGTTTTTTTTTTTTTTACACGTCTTTCAAGAATTGTTTGTTTTAATGTTATAAAATGAATTGCCGATAAAAATGGATTCTGTGGTATAATTGTGTACTCACACTTACTGTTAATTTGTCTTTTTATTTAGAGAAAAGATCAAATTAATTTTCTATTTAAACTGACGATTACTTGCTATATTGCATGTTTATTTCCAATTCTATCATTGATATATTAGCAAACGCTTGGTACGTGGGTCAAGGCCAATGCATAACTCTTCATTTTATAAAAAAAAAGTGTATTGTCATCTGTATAATATGGTGCAACTTTTAGGTGTTAAATTACACCAAATTTGGTGTAAAAGTTACAACAAATTTTAGGGGTGAACGTGATCCGATTTAGGCTATTTTTTTTACATATTTTCAAATCAAGTCATTTTAAGCGGTTTGACATTTTTTCAAACAAAATCATTTCATTAATTTTACAAACCAAACCATTTTTTGCGGTTTGGTTCCGTTTTAATCCACGATTTTCCTATCGACATAATATAATATATTTTAAATGTCAAATTAATTCGTATTATTTAATATATAAAGGTAAATTAGAAGTTCTTAAATATTCCTTTAAAAAAAAGTTAAAATATGTTGACATTATTTGATTCATTCTTTACCTCGTTACTCTTGCACTAGATTGATAATAAAAGTATTATGATGAGTGAATAACTTCACTGAAATGTGGGAACATAATTTTCAGATTGTCAATTGTCGATATGTACCACACATCTTTTGAAGATTTGATAGTTCTAGTCAATGATTTAGTTCCTCTTCATTTTCAACAGTTCATTATAATTACAATTTATTGTTGCATTATCTTGTTCAATTTTCTTGCTTAGTACAATTTTTTTACCTCCAGTGCATACATAACCCAAACTGCAAGATAGGAAATTTTTATACCTTTTTTCCTTGAATCGTCATAATGCAATGAAAACTAGAAAAGATATACACGAGAATTTTATTTTCATAGTTAAATTTGACTTTATTTTGTGGAAAATGGTAAATTCAAATTAATAAAATTAATTTTTAATTAAAAAATAAAAGCGGTTTGGTTCGATTTTTTGCAATTTTTGAAAATCAAAATCTAAACCAAACCATTTTAAAAGGTTTGGTTCGGTTTGAGAAAAAAAAAAAAATCACAGGTGCATTCGATTTCAAATCAACGGTTTCAAACTAACGAGTAAGATTCGATTTGCGATTTCTCGATTTTTTTGTGCACCCTATGAAATTTGGTGTAACAATTGGATATGCCCTTAGACCCACACCCACGCAAAAATCCACAAAAAAATTGTAATTTTTGCATTACCACTGCAGCTTGATCTGAAGATTATCAAAGTTTGAGAACCTGGGGAAATGCAAATAGAATGAGACAGAAATCTAACTAGACAACACCTAAGACCAGTGCTTCAATCAATCAATCTCTCTCTCCTCTCCCCTCCCTTCCCCCCTCTCCCCTTACATGCAGGTATGTATCATCTCCGAACAAATAGCCATATACAAGCAAGTGGAGTTCCAGTTTTGCTGAAAATGGCAAAACTTGATTCACTAGAAAAGAGGCTCGAACTTCCAAACATACCATTTTTATGATACACAATTTTAGTTAACTTGTGGTGGAGTACTACTTGCATTATATAATATATGAGAACTGATAAAATGTCTATAGAGAGCTCGTGTTTGATAATGTTCATTTTGAACATGATGTTGACTCGCTTTTCGATATAATAATTGGACATGATACTAACAGTTTTCTAGGGGAAAAAAAATATTTGATGTTTATTAGCATCTGCCAACTACGTACATACACCCTTTTTATTTTTGGTTTAATTTCATACGTTTTGCTTATTGGTCGTATAGATTAAAATTGAATTATAATCTCAAGTTAAAGCTAACATTTAATTTAACTACATATTTTATGAGATTCATAACTATTTCATCAAATTTTAATAAAAATATGATTTTAATCTACACTAATAGAAGCTAGGGAAATTAAAGTCTTCTTTTATAATATAAAATAATACAATTTTTTTTTTTTTTTTTTAAGATAATGCATTATTTTTTTAAGGGAAATTTACATGATTAAACTATGGGAAGTTTTGAAAATTACGTATAATTAATTTATTTTGTAAGATTACAAAAACTCCAATTTTGATTATATAAGAATACATTTTTTTTTTTTTTAAAGTAACCTAACTTGAAAATTCAAAACTAGAATATAGATTTATTGATATATGTAAAACAAATACAATGCAAGGAGGAGGAGGACTTATTTACCTTACCTCTAACCATTACAAGATGCAATCTAAAAAACAAATTGATATGAAAATGAAGATATAATATAAACTAACTACTCTAAACTGAAAGATGTCCATTTCAATCGAAATCGCTTCGCCACCCTCCAAATCTGTGTTGGTCACCACTGTCTTTTAATATACAAAATCATCTGTGCCGATTCTATTACAAGGGCGCTCAAAGATTTCATGGAGGAAAATTATCCTTTTGTAGGAATTGGAATGGATGAGAAATCGAAAAATCTTGCCTTTTGATATGATATGATCACTATCAACCGTATCGTGTATTTAAGGGAATTGGTTATGAACTACTATCATTCTGATGAGCACCGTACTGTCGGACTGAAGCAATTGTCACGGCGTGTGTTAGATAAAAGTGTGGATGCACCTAGAAGGATTTTGCTTTCTTGAGAGAGCCCAGATGGGAATGAATTGGCTGCAAATATTATTAGAGCACAGGGTGAACTGAACCATGATCTGGACCACAACAGCGGGAAGAGCCCAGCCCATGCAGTCAATGCACATGGCCTGCCCTAGCCTTGCCTAAGCAGCCGCAGCTTTCCTTGAGCTCCATGATTCTTGGTTATTGATTTACATTAGGAAGATCACATATTAATCTGTACCTATTTTGTTGTAATCTTTTACACTTTCATGTTTATCTATTGCTATATATATATATATATATATATATATATATATATATATATATCCGTCAATGTATTGAAAAAAAATCATCGAAAAACATTATTTTCTCATAATTGTCATTTGGTATCAGAGCTTCCAAATCTCCAATGAGAATTCTGATCCTAAAGTCTCAAACCTAAACCAGTCGTCCTCTCTCTTCTCTCCCGTCGTCTCCCTCTTACTAAACACCTATGGCTGATGATGCTGTTGGCTTCAATTGGACCTGCAACGCAACAAATGCATGGGTTAATTCAATTAAAACCAAGAAAAATTACACTAAAATGAAAGAGGAAGAAACTAGGTTAGAAAATTGGATTTTTCCCCTTTTTTGATTTTGGCTCAGAAAATCATTCCAACACCACAAGTGCAACACCACAATTTGGAGGATTGTACAACCACGAAGGAAGTACGGGTAATCACAAACCGAAACCGATCACACAGATAGGCAGCCCACAAAGGTCACGAAGAACACTGAAAATTCACGAAAAAGGCACGAAGGAAGCATATAAGATTTCACACAGAAAAGCACGAAGAATACAGGGCTGGGTTCGGCCTCTTTTATAGATGAAGAGTCAAACAGAATGAAGGAGATCGGGGAGAACGGATGAGGCATATCAACAAAAAGATAAAGATAAATAATAATAACCAACCGAGGATAAATAGATAATGATAAGCTTTGATCGATTTTATCTCCTTTTTTCCGACATTATCTCCAAAGTCGAGTATCGAGCACCAATCCCAATTGGGTTGACTCCCTCAAGATACCCGACCAAGTGAGCTACAAACAATTGTGGTGTGGACTTGACTGTTCTTCAATATTGGCTTATAAAAGCCTGAAGTTAAAACGGGCCTCGATTTTTCATCATCGCCAAAGGGGTTTAATTTGGTAACACATTTACCTAACAAACCTCCACCTTGTTACCAAACTAACCTGTAAGCTTAACAAGGAAAAAACTTAACAAGAGAAAATAATAGCACAAAAGAAATTTACATACCTGTACCAATATTTAGAAGACTAAGACAGCTTCTAAATTTTACCAAAGGAAGCACCTTAGTGCCCATATCTGCAGGGTTGTATTTTGAAAGAACTTTCTCAAGTTTTACCAGTTCTTGAGAAACCATATCTCTAATAAAATGTAATCTGACATCAATATGTTTAGTACGTTCATGAAAGACAGGATTTTTACACAGATGAATAGCAGATTGACTATCAGAATATACTGTCACATTTCCATCAAGAACACATAGTTCATTTAATAGACCTTTAAACCACAAAGACTCTTTAAAGGCTTTAGTAGCAGCAATATATTCAGATTCAGTAGTGGATAATGCAACAACGTGCTGTAGCTGTGATTTCCAACTAACACATGAATTACACAAAGTAAACACATAGGAAGAAGTTGATTTCCTATTATCTCTATCACCCGCATAATTAGCATCAGTAAATCCTTTCAATTTTAATCCTTCAGTACTAAACTTATATACCAATCCAACATTACAAGTTTCTTTCAAATATCTAAACAACCATTTTAAAGCTTCCCAATGATTGGGACCAGGATTAGACATGTACCTGCTAAGTGTACTAACAGCAAAAGCTAAGTCAGGTCTAGTACACACCATTAAATACATCAGAGATCCAATGGCATTAGAATATGGAATTTTCTTCATATATTCTTCTTCTTCTTCTTCATTAGCAGGTGATTGTTCCTTTGATAAGACAAAATGATTGGCTAAAGGCAAAGTAACAGGTTTACAATCAATCATACCAAATTTTCTCAAGATTTTCATAATATACGGAGTCTGATGCAGAAATAGAATTGAATTTGACCTATCTCTTTCAATTTCCATGCCTAAGATTCTTTTAGCATTACCTAGGTCTTTCATGTCAAATTTATTACCCAACGTGGTTTTTATTTCATTCAAGAATTTCAAGTTAGGGCCAACAAGCAACATATCATCAACATATAATAATAAGAACACACAGTTATTATTAGCACTCCCCTGTTGATAATATAAGCAATGATCAAATTCACTCCTTTTAAAACCAATGGTTTGCACAAAAGAATCAAAACGTTTGTACCATTGTCTAGGAGATTGTTTTAAACCATAAAGAGAGCGTTTAAGAAAACACACATTATTAGGTTTTAGTTTATTTTCAAAACCTTTTGGTTGATCCATAAAAATCTCTTCATCAAGTTCACCATGCAAAAAAGCAGTTTTAACATCAAGTTGTTCAAGTTCCCAATTAAAATGTGCAACTAATGCAAGCATAGTCCTAATAGTGGTATACTTAACAACAGGAGAAAAGATTTCATTATAGTCTACCCCTTCCTTTTGTGTGTAACCTTTAGCCACGAGTCTAGCCTTAAACCTTAAAGGCTCTCCCAAAGTATTTCCCTCCTTAATTCTAAAAACCCATTTGCACCCAACAATAGACTTGTTTTTAGGTCTTGGGACTAACTCCCATGTTTGATTTTTATCGAGGGAACTCATCTCTTCATTCATCGCTTTCACTCAATTCTCAGCTTGTTTACTCTCTAAAGCTTCTTCAAAAGTATTTGGCTCCCTATCAACTAATTCTTGATAACTAGCATAAGCTAACTCAAAATCAGACTCTAACCTTTGAGGCACCCTATCTCCTAACTCGGTCTCTAGCTAACTGATAATCAGATAAAGGGTTTTGTTCTACTTGATGTTCCTCTACAACCTCATCACTCCCAACATTTTCATCCTGATTGTTTTCTACCTCTAGATTTTGACGCTCCACCTCAATTTGTGTAGTGGGGATTTCAACACTCACAGTCTCTAAATCCTCTTTGGATTCGCCACTAGTGTTTTCTTGCTGTTTTTCTCTCACAGTATCATTCTCTAACTTTAGACACGGCATCTCAGTTTCATTAAATGTAACATCACGACTTATGATGATTTTAACTCCAGTTTGACTTCTATCCCAAAGCCTATATCCCTTAAATCCTTCAGGATACCCTAAGAAAACACATTTCCTAGCTCTAGGTTCTAGTTTCCCCTCATTTTGATGAGAGAAAGCAGCACAACCAAACGTTCTCAACAAAGTATAATCAGCACATTTACCATACCATTTTTCATGCGGAGTATCACCATTTAATGCACTAGAAGGTGTCAAATTAATCAGATAACATGCAGTAACAACAGCTTCACCCCAAAAATATTTAGGAATACCCGAACTCAACATCATACATCTAACTTTATCAAGTATAGTACGATTCATACGTTCAGCAACCTCATTTTGTTGAGGCGTGTATGGAACAGTTTTATGTCTAGTAATTCCACTTTCCTTACACATATCATCGAAATCATTATTACAAAATTCAAGGCCATTATCAGTTCTTAGATATTTTATCTTCTTGCCAGTTTGGTTTTCAACTTGCAATTTCCAAATTTTAAATTTCTTAAAGGTCTCAATTTTATCTTTCAACAGATAAACCCACACTTTTCGAGAAAAATCATCAATTATGGATAAAAAATATCTATTACCACCCATCGTAGGATGAGTGGCTGGCCCCCACAAATCAGAATGAATATATTCTAAAACTCTTGTAGTTTTATGCACAACAGATGAGAAAGATAACTTATGATGTTTACCAAGCACACAGTGATCACAGAATGGCATGTCAGATACACAATCTTTTCCAAATACATCTTTTTCATTAAGCAATTTAAGTCCTTTAATGCTTACATGTGCTAATCTATTGTGCCACTGTGTGTTTCATCAGTGTTAGCAGAATTAATAGAGGAATTAATCACTTCAGCAATTGTCACATAAATACCATTTCTTCTGATACCTTTACATGTGACCATGACACCCTTAGTCATTTTTAACATGCTGTTTCCAATTTTACCAGAAAAACCATCTGATTCTAAAGCTCCTACTGAAATAAGATTTCTAGCCATTTCAGGAATATATCTGACTCCACATAATTTGAGCACATAGTCAGTATCAAATTTTAAAGTGATATCACCAATCCCAGCAATTTTATAAGCATGGTTATTACAGAGAATAGCATGACCACTTTCAGATTCTTGCATATTTTCAAACCAATTCTTATGAGATGAAACATGAAAAGATGCACCAGAATCAAGTATCCATTCATGCAAATGTGATTTCACAGTCATATTCACTTCAGTAGGTTCAGAATTCAATAACACATAGACTTCACAAAGTTCATTGTCAGGTGAAGTAACAACATTTGCCTCATCACGTTTTTCTCTTTGCTTATTTTTCTCAATATAACAATCTTTAATAAAATGTCCAAGTTTACCACACCCATAGCATTTTCTACCTTTTGTTTTACCTTTTGACCTGGACCGACTTCTACCTTTCTTTTTACTACTAGATGCATGTCCACTTTGGTTATCATATGTCCTAGATTGAGACCTACCTCTCATCATATGGACCTCACCACTTTTTCTTTCAATTTTCTCAGCCTTTAACTCCAATTCTTTACTCCTTAACGACTCGATGACAATTTCAGTAGTTAAAGTCTCTCTCCCGTATTTAATGGCACTTTTAACCTCTTTATAAATATCAGGAACAGCATTTAACAAAATAACAGCTTTATATTCTTCGGGAACTTTTTCACCACAATTAGTGATATCTTGCACAAGTTTATTGAAGACATCTAAACTGTCATCTAAGTCTTTGGAAGGATCAATTTTAAAACTGAAAAAACTTTCAAGCAGAAAAAGTTTATTAGGAGTAGACTTTAACACATAAAGTTCCTCCAATTTATCCCAAAGTTCTTTAGTGGAGTCTAATTTACCAACTTTTCGTAAAACAGCATCAGAAAAATGTAAAATTATAGAAGTGTATGCCAAGTCATCTAAGTCCTTTCTCTCTTCCTCAGTCAAATTTAAAGAAAAAGTGTTATCAATATCCTTTGAAACTTTTTGTTGAACAAGAATACCTTTCATCTTTTGTTGCCAGATTGAAAAATCCCCTTACCGTTAAAGACCCCCATCTCAAAATGATGCGCAGACATTTTACCAAAAAAAATGCACAGAACACAAATTCAAGATTGTAAAAGACCAAAGGACACAGATTACAGAAAGTAACCAAGAACAATATTCCTATGGTTTCACAAATATACGCTATTCTAGAACCCCAGGATTCCGTGAGAATCAAGTTCTCAGGTCAAGGGAAGAAACTAGAATAGGAGTCTGGGACAAAGTCTAGGTAAATAAGAGATAACTAAAAGCAACGGATTTCAACAATCAAAGAATATGATAATAATCTCACACAGAAATTTAAAGAACTCAGATAATGCACATAGTCCTAGGTTCTAAGCAATGGCTACCAAGCAATGGCAGCCCCCAATCCTATTGACCACCCCACACGATGGTCTGCTAGTGCGGAAAAAATTAAATGAGTTCCAGCCAATTTACCAGAGCGGACTGTCTGTGTCCGTATATTGAGAGATGCGAGTCCCTAGAGTTATTTTCTCAAACCCTAGGGTTTTGGAAGCTTTTTAATCCCAACTCGACTTTAACACCACCAAGACAGTTCTGGCCAAATTTAACTGCTGAAACAGAAAAATACAAAACTAACAGCACACAGTTGTTAGAAATAATAAAATAAAGTTTCTGGGAAAAAAAAAATTTCGCCGGAAAATCACGCGCCGCCGCCGGAAGATCACGCGCCACACACCCGGAACCGCCTCGACCTGCTGAGTAAGGAGGTGGTCTCCGTTTCACAATCCGACCACAAGTTTGGCTGGAATAGTGAATTTTCAGTTCGAAATTTTCGAACTTAATCGCCTCTGTTCTTCCAAGTTTTGATTTTCTGGACCAAAAACCTTCACCAATAGCTCTGATACCAGTTGTTGGCTTCAATTGGACCTGCAACGCAACAAATGCATGGGTTAATTCAATTAAAACCAAGAAAAATTACACTAAAATGAAAGAGGAAGAAACTAGGTTAGAAAATTGGATTTTTCCCCTTTTTTGATTTTGGCTCAGAAAATCATTCCAATACCACAAGTTGGAGAATTGTACAACCAAGAAGGAAGTACGGGTAATCACAAACCGAAACCGATCACACAGATAGGCAGCCCACAAAGGTCACGAAGAACACTGAAAATTCACGAAGAATGCACGAAGGAAGCATATAAGATTTCACACAGAAAAGCACGAAGAATACATGGCTGGGTTCGGCCTCTTTTATAGATGAAGAGTCAAACAGAATGGAGGAGATCGGGGAGAACAGATGAGGCATATCAACAAAGAGATAAAGATAAATAATAATAACCAACCGAGGATAAATAGATAATGATAAGCTTTGATCGGTTTTATCTCCTTTTTTCCGACATTATCTCCAAAGTCGAGTATCGAGCACCAATCCCAATTGTGTTGACTCCCTCAAGATACCCGACCAAGTGAGCTACAAACAATTGTGGTGTGGACTTAACTGTTCTTCAATATTGGCTTATAAAAGCCTGAAGTTAAAACGGGCCTCGATTTTTCATCATCGCCAAAGGGGTTTAATTTGGTAACACATTTACCTAACAGATGCTATCCCTCCTCAACACACAATTGATGGATCGTCCCAAACCCAAGATGCTATCATCAATCCGCCACCTCCCCTGCTCCTGCAAATATTAATCACATTAATACCGCCACTCAAATCACCTTAAAACTCACGTCTTCCAACTACTCCTCTTGGAAAGCCCAATTCTCCTCGATTCTTCTTGACACATTTATTTGTCCACCTGCAACAGTTACCACAACAGGAGTCACCTCATCCAATCCGGCCTCGTTAATTTGGAAAAGACAAGATCAACTCATCTTACACTCTATCTTGGCATCTTTATCGGAGCACATTATTCCGTTGGTGTCTTCCTCAACAAGTGCTTCTGCCTGGTTCAAACTTCATCAGTATTTTGCAAAATGCACCAAATCATGCATTATTCACCTAAAGGATAAACTAACTCAGATTCAGCGTAGCACACAATCTGTTCAAGACTTTCTTCTCCAAATCAAAACTCTAGCAGACGAACTCAGCAAACTTGGTGCCCCTCCATTAGTCCATTTGACGATGATCTTCTCATCTACTATACTCATGGTCTCGGCCCTGCATACAAATAACTCATCGCTGCCCTCCTCACTAAGGAAGATACAGTTCCCTTTGAAGATTTGTTCGAAAAACTTGTGGATCATGAAACTTATCTTCAAGACATCGATGTCGTGACCTCCTCTCCATCCGCTGAACTTCACGCCACTCATCTCCGTCCATCCAGTAACTCACGGTCACAACCATCGCCACAACTCAGGGCACTCAAGGCAGCCCCTTTATCTGCAACCAGCTGTCGCAGACTGCCTCTATTGGCGGACGTGGGCTGCTGCCTACTCCCGGCTAGCAGCCCCATCTCCCCCCTTCTATCTCTAATAGCACTGGTCCCATTTATTGTTGCTACTGCAATCGGCGTGGGCACTCTGCACAGGGTTTTGGGATCTCTTCTATTCCCCTAAACAATTGGATCATGGATTCGAGAGCATCACATCACATCACCTCAGACTTGTCTAACTTATCTTTCTCTCAACAATATGAAGGACCTGAAGATATTCTACTAGGTGATGGCTCCCAACACTTCATTTCTAACAAAGCTACTTTATCTCTTTCTCCGGCTATCTCCCTACATAATGTTCTTTGTGTGCCTTCCTTGAAACGAAATATTCTTTTCGTCTCCAAATTCACTAACTCTCTACAAACATTGATTGAATTCTTTCCCCCTCATTTTGTTGTCAAGGATCTTTGAACGGGAGCACCACTCGTCCAAGGTCAAAATCACAATGATATCTATGAGTAGCCTACCTCCAACTCACTCGGTCCAACCATCCATCACTCCTCGGCATCTCCAATTCTCACCTGGCACTGCAGATTGGGATATCTCGCAACAAAAAATCATCTAGCACTTTCTTCGTTTAGGTGTTCTTCCCCAGTCTTTTAAAGCTTCTTCAAATTTTCATTGTCATCATGTTAGTCAATTAAGAGTCATAAACCACCTTTTAGTACCTCTAGTCTAGTTAGTAAATGCCATCTTGATGTTATTTATACAGACGTCTGGGTCTGAGTCCTATAACCTTAAGGATCTATTCAAATATTACATCATTTTTATTGATCATTTCTCAAAATATTTGTGGTTTTATCCTTCGCGGCTTAAATCTGATGTTCACAACATTTTCCCAATATTTAAAAATAAAGTTGAAACACTCTTTAACAGACGTCTGGGTCTGAGTCCTATAACCTCAAAGGATCTATTCAAATATTACATCATTTTTATTGATCATTTCTCAAAATATTTGTGGTTTTATCCTTCGCGGCTTAAATCTGATGTTCACAACATTTTTCCAATATTTAAAAATAAAGTTGAAACACTCTTTAACAAAAAAATTCGCACCCTATACTCGTACGGTGGGGGCGAGTTTAGAGCCTTAAAAACTATTCCTGAATCTTTCGGCATTTAACATCTTAAAACTCTACCACACACCTGAACACAATGGCGTGTTTGAGCGACGACATAGCCATGTCGTCAAAAATAGGACTCACCCTCCTCCTTCACCATTCTGGGGTGCCGCACACTTACTGGCCATATGCCATTCAAACTGCGGCCTACCTAATTATCTTCCCACTCCCATTCTAAAATTTAAATCCCCCTATGAATGTCACTTTCAGTCCGCCCCATCTGACACTAGTCTTCGCACGTTTGGTTGTCTTTAATACCCTTGGCTCAAACCCTACACTTATCATAAATTTCAATCAAAATCCAAACCTTGTATATTTTTAGGGTATGCCACTACTCATCATGCATACCTATGTCTCGACCCCAAAACTTCCAAAGTCTACATCTCTCGACATGTGAAGTTCTTTGAGCACAATTTTCCCTTCCTCTCCACTATCGTCACCTCACTTCCCAGTCATCCTAATACTCTAGAGAACATAGCAGCGGTGCCCTTTGTTACTCTACATCCTACTTCTCCTCTTCCCATGTCTACGAATGTCCTCCCTTCCTGCTAAGCTTCGTCCGATCCTGCTCCTATGGACGAGCAGCCCCCAAGCTGCGACAC
This sequence comes from Ligustrum vulgare, assembly GCA_963555705.1. Taxonomy (NCBI): domain Eukaryota; kingdom Viridiplantae; phylum Streptophyta; class Magnoliopsida; order Lamiales; family Oleaceae; genus Ligustrum; species Ligustrum vulgare. Next base: position 27,824,667 of record OY743186.1, on the reverse strand, counting down.
CACACCCCCATCCACAGACCAAGTTCCCACTGCCCCAACCATGTCTACCTCTTCTCCCTCTTATTCGCCCTCTTTACTCACTGTCCAACCGCAATCCGTGCCACATCCCTCGCCTCCATGCTCTCCAATGCAATCTCATCCAATGAGAATGCTCAACCAAAACAATATCTTTAAACGGAAACTATATCTTTCTACCACCAAACAACGTGTACCTCAATCCCTTGAACCAACTTGTGCCTCTCAAGCAGTCAAAAGTCCAGAGTGGCACAAAGCCATGATCGAAGAACTCAATGCTCTTTTCCGTAACAACACCTAGTCACTCTTTTCCCCAACTTCTTCCATGAATGTGGTCAGCTACAAATGGGTATTTCGCATCAACCGAAATCCTGATGGCATAATCTCCAAGTACAAAGCTCGTCTTGTTGCCAAGGGGTTCCACCAATGCCCCGGCGTTGACTTCGATCATACCTTCAGTCCCGTGGTAAAGTATACCACTATTCGCCTAATCCTTTCTCTTGCACTCTATCAAAACTGGCCAATCAAACAACTTCTCCCATGAATGTGGTCAGCTACAAATGGGTATTTCGCATCAACTGAAATCCTGATGGCATAATCTCCAAGTACAAAGCTCGTCTTGTTGCCAAGGGGTTCCACCAATTCCACGGCGTTGACTTCGATCATACCTTCAGTCCCGTGGTAAAGTATACCACTATTCGCCTAATCCTTTCTCTTGCACTCTATCAAAACTGGCCAATAAAACAACTTGATGTCAATAATGCCTTCTTGCATGTTGCATTGACAGAAGAAGTCTATATGAGCCAACCACCCGACTTTGTTGATCTAAGTTTCCCCTCACATGTATGTCGTCTTCAAAAAGCTATCTATGGCCTCAAGAAGGCACCACGTGCTTGGTATGAGACCCTAAAATCCTTCCTCATCTCTTACGGTTTCAATAAGTCCAATAGCGACACCTCACTCTTTCTATACTTCAATAACCATGTCACCATCTACCTACTTGTCTACGTCGATGACGTTCTAGTAACTGGAAGTCACAACACTTCTCTTCAAACATTCATCAATGCATTATGTCACCAATTCTCAATTAAGGATCTTGGTGACCTAAACTATATTCTAGGTGTTGAAATCATTCGTACTGCTTCTGGCTCCCTTCTCTCTCAACATAAATACATTCGTGACCTTCTTCAGCGGACTGACATGATTGGAGCCAAGGAGTGCTCCACACCTATGAGCTCTTTAGCATCTCTATCTCTTCATGACGGTTCCTCACCCTGTGATCCTACTCTTTTTCGCCAAACTATTGGTGCCCTCCAGTATTTATCCATCACTCATCCTGATATTTCCTATGCTATCAACAGACTCTCTCAATTCATGCATAAACCCTCTGAAACTCACTGGTCTATCATTAAAAGGGTCCTTCATTATCTAAAATCCACCATCTTCCACGGATTATTTCTCAAAAAATCCAACTCCTTGACTCTTTCAGCGTTCACCGATTCCAACTGGGCTGGCAATCCTAATGATCGCACTTCCACTTCTGCCTACATACTATATCTTGGCGGTAATGCCATTTCTTGGTTCTCAAGAAAACAAAAAAATGTTGCGCGATCATCCACGGAGGTGGAGCACCGTGCTCTTGCCTCCTGTGCTGTCGAAGTTCTTTGGATAAGTAACATTCTCCAGGAGCTTCACATAACACTTCCCTCTCTTTCAACCATTTTCTTTGACAATCTCAGTGCAACATATCTGTTAGTTAACCCAGTCTTTCACTCTTGAATGAAACACATTTCCATTGAATACCACTTCATCAAAAGTCATGTCTCCTCCGGATCCTTTAATGTCTCTTACATCTCCACCAAAGACCAACTTGCTAACATTCTAACCAAACCACTTTCAAATGTTTCCTTTTCTCGTCTACGGTCCAAGCTCGGTATCTCCAATGGGAGCTCTGTCTTGCTGGGGCATATTAGAACACATGGTGAACTGAACCATGATCTGGTCCACAACAGCGGGAAGAGTCGAGCCCATGTAGTCAACGCACATGGCCTGCCCTAGCCTTGCCTAAGAAGCCGCAACCTTCCATGAGCGCCATGATTTTTTGTTATTGATTTACATTAGGAAGATCACATATTTATCTTTACCTATTTTGTTGTAATCTTTTTATCTTTACCTATTTTGTTGTAATCTTTTTATCTTTACCTATTTTGTTGTAATCTTTTACACAATCGTGTTTGTCTATTGCTGTATATATATATATATATATCCCTCAATGTAGTGGAAACGAATCAATGAAAAACATTATTTTCTCATAATTGTCATAAATATGGGGTATCCTTTTACACCTGCTCAAAGGAAGGATCTTGAAAGACAAGCCATGATATATAACTTCATGATGGCCTTTCTTCCTGTGCCTCCAAATCTTCACTTACGTGCACCACCAAACCCTTCAATCTATATTTTTGCTCTTCGTTTTTCTTCGATGATGTTTTTTGGGTACTCTATTAGATGTGGATTCTAAACATTTGTTTCTTTAAATTGGTGTTTGATGCAGTGACTGATCAGCTAGAAAGGTGCAAGTGAACAGATGGCAAGAAATGGAGGTGCTCAAATTGTAGTGTAAAGTTATTTTATTCTTTTTCTGTGTTATGTGTACTTATTCATTACTAATATAATTGTATCTGTTTAATTATATAAGCTATGAAAATATTAGCATTGAGATTTTAAAGATGCGTTGTTATTGAAATAGAGCGGTATCTAAAATTTGTAGTATTTATAGAGGGACTTTAAATATTCATAGATATTTTGTTCTGGTTTTCTTCCAATTTGTGGTTTGCATTAGTTTTATTGTTCTCATTAATACATTATATTATTAGTTCAGGTAATTAATGTGTAATTTTTTTGTTATATAGTGTATATAAGATTATATCATATAATTGTATTAGTTTCAAAATTTTATTCTTTTCGCATGTTTAGTATATTAAGAGTGACATATCAAGAATATTGAGGGGCTTTAATTTAGATATGTGTTCCCAATTTTCGCGGTGGTGGTATTGTTGTTCATTTCATATGGGGCTTGAATTTGCTATATGTTCTTGTTTGAACTAAATGCTGACTTAACTTCTTTTTGTTTATATACTTCAAGAGAGAAAAATATAAATTGGTGTTAAAATGAGTATTGATTTTGAAGATTATCATCTTGTACTTCTAAATAACCTATTATTTGATCTTTTATTTTATTTTTAGTTTTTTTATATCAGTAGTAATTTGTGCCTCTTCAACATTTTCCTACTACTTTTAATTTGTAATATGATTTTCCATCCCTTTACTTTACAGGAGGATCCATCATTCCTTAGGCTCGTTCTTATCAATAGTTTATCATCAGTTATGGGTATATGCTGATATTGAAGGCCCAGGTAATAATAATTTTGATGCACAATATATAATTCGTGTTTTTTCCCTCTATTTTTGGAGAAAGAGCTAAGATTTGGTTTTAGAGAGTGAAAGGAAATTCAAGGGAGTAGAGCAATAATCAGATGAAGGTGGTCAATGGAGAGTTCGGATTTGTATGGGAAGTTGTTCCTCATTTGACTAATTGCATCGTCAATCTTCCTGTAAGTATCTATTGATTTATTTTATTTTTTGGTTGTGATTTTGATTTATGAATCAGTTATTAAATTAGTGGAGTTAATTTTGTAGGTTTTCATTGAATAATGGAAAAATGCAAGTACAAGCATCCGTCCTTGTGCGTGACGTTTGTATTAGTGATTCGATTCCTTGAAACAACTATTCAATCAATGAGCGGCAAAATTAATTTTGTGGATTTTTTTTTTTTTTTTTGTTGGATAATGGACAAATGTAAATTCAACAATAAGATAAACAATGATTTCAGAGTTAACCAAAACAGAAATTTGTATTTTCATGCTTGATATATATTTTCCATTGGATGTATGGGCTGTAAATTCTTTTACTTGTTTGAGTTTGATGTTTATTTTTTCGATAGAATTATCCAAATCCATTACGATCCAATTCTGCATATTCCATTGTTAAGCGAGTTACTTTTTCTCATACATCAAATTAATTATGTAGAGCGCTTGTTTAATTAGCTATCTTTTGTTGTCTTTAGAACTTTGAAACATCTAGGAATCGAGAAAATGTGTCTCACTCTGACCTAAACAAGATAGCGTGTCAGATGGTGACCTAGAGTCACCTCAATGGAGTGAAACGGCACTGCAGAGTTCTGAACCGGAGAAGCAACACCATTTATGGAGAGGCTACACACGGTACACAAAACAGACTTACCCAAATCCTTAGAACCAAATTTTATATACTATGGAATAAAGTAGTGGTTTACTTAATCCACCTGGCATCCTATGATTGGCTTTCATTTGAATTTTGAAATGAATAAAGATGGGGGAACTCCTCTTGGTTCATGAGTTTTGGCAAAGAGTTGGTTGGAGAGGTAGAAGTGGGAGATGTTCAATATCTCCAGCGAAATCTTGCTACCTTCGGAGAACCTAGATCCGATTACCATTTCTCGAGGACGACGGTGTTATGTTCCGATGTGTTTAAGTGATAGAAATCTGAGCTCACAAAAGGAACAAAAACACAAGGCCGCTGGGACTTATTGCTTCTGGATTGAATCTTCTTCATGCTGGGAAAGTGAGATTTTGAGCTCAAGAAATGTTATCAAAGCTATGGTACAGTAGCTGGGTGAAGGAAGCAGTTGAAGAAGTTTCAAAACCGTGAAGCAAGGAGAGAGGTGCTGATTGAAACGATGAAGTTATAGCAAGAGAAAGTTGTGACTGTTGTCCAACTTGTGAAGGCAGTGAAGCCAAAGTGCACTGACCAAAACCTTGACTGCAAATCAGAAAAGAGAGAAAAAGAAAAAGGAGCTCCAAAACCGAACAGAAGCCAGAGACGGAGAGAGGTGGTGACCAAACCGCAAGAAGCGGACCATTCTCTGAAATCGGTGCTCCGGCCATCCATCCTATGAACCACTATCACTAGGAGCTTTGCGCTGTCAAGTTGAAGAGTCGACCAGAAGGCGGAGCAGGTCCGGCGACTGCACGACACTAAACGACGGAAAAAGGGAAGTGAAAAATCAGAGGTTCAAACTCCAATTCTGGCCAAACTAAAACTCCAATCGCGAAACGGTCACCACCATTGGGTTCTTAATGAGGAGGAGAAGATTCCTGTGTTTTTTTACATTTTCCAATTACATCGATAGCAGCAGTCTTCAGTGACAGCTCCGGCGGAGGTCCGACGAGGCAATTCCCGACAGAATCTTCAGCTCGATCTGCTGATTCCATTTCCAAAGTCTGTTTTTCCATATCAATTCTCGATTATATGGACACAAAAAGTCCACTCGATTTGCATTGGCTATCCCTTATTTAAATTGCAGTATTCATATTCTAGAGGCTATTGTGAGGTGGCCATATAATGTTGAGGGTTACCTTGCCGGTAACCATTACTTGTTGGTAGGACTCACATAGGATTGGAATTTGACTACGTGCTTAATTTCTTGAAATTGTCATGTGTTACTTATTATTATACTATTTGTGTGATCATTTTGAAGAGTAATTTTGTTGAAATTGGTTTGATCTTGCATTTGTGTGTGGGTAATTGGTTTGTGTTAACTTATTTGAATTTTCATTATTTGCATTATGGGTTCTCGTGTTGAATTTTCGTAATTTAACAGTAAGGGAGATTACTCCATTTGGAAGTAAAAATGAAGGCTATTTTAATTCAACAAAGAGTTTCTAAAGCACTAGATGACCCTAGTACTTATTCAAAAGCATTATTAGATAAGCCTGATGAAATTGCTGAGATGAATGAAATTGCACATAGTTATATAATATTGCATTTATCTGATGATATAGTGGGGCAAGTTGAAAAGCACACGACTACTAAAGAATTGTGGGAAGCACTTGACAAAATTTTTTTGACAAAATATTTAACGAAGAAGATTCACTTAATTCAAAAACTTTTCAACTTTAGATTGGATCAAGGAAAAGATCTTGAATCTAATTTGAGTGAGTTTAACAGTCTTATCAAGTGTTTGACCCACAATGGAAAGAAATTTGATGATGAATATCTAGCTGCTATTATGTTAAATGCCACGCCTGAGTCTTATAGAGATGTTAGGAATCCTATCACATATGCTAGGGATACAGTCACCTTAGATATTGTGGTTGAGGCTTTAAGGGCTGGAGAGGTAGAGATGAAGAGGGAGTCAAGGGGTAGCAGCTCGAGGGAAGAGAGTTTGTTTAGTGGGTTTAGAGGGAGAAATGAATCGAGAGAGTCAAGAGAAAACCATTTCCAAACTAAGAAGAGTAGAGGAAAATCGTAGGTCTAAGTCTCGGGATAAGATTGTTAAGAAATGTTACCATTGTGGTAAAGTGGGACATTTCAAAAGAGACTGTGATGATGATAAGTGTGTTTTATACACTTATTTGTATGTCAAAATTAGAATAAATTACAATCATTTTAGAATATATGCTATATATTTGTGCTTATTTGTTTACTTTGCAGAAAATATCCCAAAAGATAAAGAATGAAGTAATTTAAGAGAAAAAATGCATAAATGGATGTTGATTGGAGCTAAAACGAGCAATTAATAAGTTTGTGACGTCAACCGGAAAGATGCAATGTGCCAAAATGAACGAATCAGAGGTTGGAGGACCTAATTGAATGAATTAAGAGCTTAAATGGGCAAATCGAGAAGAAGATAAAGTTTGGGGACTAAATTGCAACAATTGGAAGTTGAGGACTGAAGGTGCAATTAAAAGTCAGGGACTAACTTGTACAGTCGAGAAAAGAGCGAAGTCGCGATCGCTGGTTACATACCAAGCGATCGCGAGATGGTACAAATTCTTAACCCGAGAGTTTTTAACGTCTACCACGCGATCGCTATGGTTTCTACCACGCGATCGCGCGGTTATCCGACTGGGCCGCAGATCAGATGTTTCTCACGATTTTTAACAGGCTTTGGGCTTTTTGACTTAGGGTTTCTCCAAAACCTATAAATACAACACATGAGGCGCGAAAATCAGACCTTTGCCTCTCCATAGAACGAGCCACAACAGATATTTTAATTAAAATTCTTGGAGATTCAAGCATCACAGAGGGGGTGCAATCTTTCCATTCTTCGTTGTTATTTTCAATGAACGTCATTATATTTTTTTTTGCTATTTAAATATGACGAGTAGCTAAATTTGATGTTGGGATGAACGATGTAGCCTAGTCATATTATTTTAATTCCATATTCCTTGTTTTAACTCTTTGATGCATGTATTGATTTATAGATTGAAGCACTCTCATATGCTCCCAAGCGGAATTCATCCAATGCATTCAGCTGCAAAAATCTCTGATCTTTGGCCAAGTCTACATCCAGGTTCAACTGCTTTAAAGCCCAGTATGCCTTGTGTTCAAATTCTACAGGCAGATGACACGCCTTTCCGTATACTAACTAAAACGGTGATATCCCGATGGGAGTCTTGAAAGCTGTCCTATATGCCCACAGAGCATCATCCAATTTGCTTTCCCGTGTTTAGCTCGTAATCTCCTTTGCTTTTTCGGTGCTTGAGTCTCCTCGTCAATTCGATGTTGAATGGCCAAGAATCCTCCGATATTTCGCTCTGCACCAAACTGCTCTTCTCGCCTCTGATGATAACTAGGTTAATTTTCCGAGTCTGCCTCTTAAAATCGCGCACAAAAGCCCAATACAAGCCCAGTCGGACGCCCACGCGATCGCGTGGTTGGGCTGTCAGCGATCGCGTGGGCGAGCCTTATTTCGCTCTGCATGCTTTTTGTCTCCTAGTCGCGATCACTGACATTGAGCCTCAGCGATCGCGACCTGGAGATTTTATACGCGATTCGCCGTCTTTCTCTTGGCCTTCAAGTTGGTCCTCTGATTTTATTTGCAAAATGAGTCCCCCACAATTGATTTGATCAATTTGACCCTAGAATTTCTGTTTCTCTTCAATTCTCCTTCTTTTGAGCTTCATTTCCCGTAATTGCTTCCTTGCTCCTCCTTTTTACCACAATTCTGAAATAACAACAATTAAATGCAATTTAGGTAGAATAAATTCATAAATCAACACGATAAATTCTCAGTTTGGCATGTTCCCAAGTGTATAAAATACACCTATCAAATACCCCCAAACTTGAATTATAGTTCGTCCTCGAACAACGGATAATGACTTACAGAATCAAATAGACAAGATATGAGATATTTTTGTTGTGCCAACATGCTTACCATATGCCTCCATAGTCCAAATCAATTTACACTCTAGGCACGAGTTACGAACAACAATGTAAAATAATTTCTAGTTATATCATGCCAGAGTTTCAAGTGTGTGTGTGAATAGCCAATGTCAAACGCATACTTATGCAAAAGATGTGCTCAACACTGTGTGGCTCATTATGCATAATCAAGCCCAAGTCCCATGTGGTCAATCTATGATGTCTAATGAAATTCCTTTCAACACTCACGGATGATCACCATTCTCTGCTTTTCTCTCACATCCCGGGTTTCTGTCTATGTGGGTTCTAAAAATTATTCTTTGCTTTTTCCACATAAGGTAATCAGAATCAGAAATATGCGTGCATGACAAATCAAAAGAAAGCAGTCCCCAATTCTACAACCTCAACCACCACAGCTCAGTCAACAAAGCTTATACCATGCAATAATATATATATATATATATATATATATATATATATTGTTTCTTATGATGGACGACTTTTTCTTTTAATGTCCCTGTCTTTTACCATCTTTGTGCAAAACTTTTCATACTGGCTTTCTATATGACCCCTGTAGCGGGCTTTCATATCGGCAACTCCCAAACCAGACGGCTTTAGGGTACCAGGTTCAAAGAACCCCTCAGACGTACTTGCCCGAGTCATAAAGGCTTAAACAGAAAAGTTCAAGATGTTATGATGTCTTATGTGTAAGTCCACTCTCCGTACTTGCTTTCTAATTGACCCCTGTAGCGAGCTTTAGGTCGATGACTCCCAAGCCAGTTGGCTTTAGGGCACCAGGTTTGAAAGACCCCTCAGACTTACTTACTCGAGTCAAAAAGGCATTTAAAGAGCGGAATAAGACCTTCAGCATTTTTCTGTTTTTATGCTGGAAATGGTTTATACCAGTTGACTAAACTGTAATGACTAAAGTGCAAAACCAAGAACCACAGACTTCCAACCCGTCAATACACACAAATTCCAACCATTTTACCCCCAAACTTACATTTTAGCATGATTGGTTCTAATTTAGGGATGGGATGTCTAACGATCTAAGTTCAGGGATTTTTGAGTCATTCTTAAGTTCCAATTGCACAAACTCTACCCCACATGTATTAAACACAATCCCACACACAAGCAATTACCCAACATTGGCTATGTGCGCAAATAAATATGAATCTAGCAAAACATAACTAGTTAAGAAATAAGTTCATGCTTCCATGTTGTTCAATTTTCAAGCCTAAACATAAATTGGTTCATACTATTTCCTAGGCAATAAGTGTGTCAACACAAATATATTTTTTTTTTTTTTTAATATCAAATAAAAGGACCAAGTAGTTGCATTGATTAATAGAGGTTTGAAGAGTTACAGACTATCAAAATTAATACAGGCCCATATGATCGAAAATAAATACAGCCTAAAATTACACAACCACCCCCAAACTTAAAAATTACATTGCCCTCAATGAACAATAAAGCAAGAAAAAGATCAAAAATGGAAGGCAAGATAAAAAGAAAAAGATCAAGAACTTCCTGGGGGTAGGTCATGCGGCTGTGGCTGAGATGGTCCTGCTGCGTCGGAATCCAATCTCCCTTCTATCCTCACCAATCTCGCCTCAATCCCCTCAGATCTCCGCTCAAGTCCTTCCAGTCGGCTCTCCATAGAGAAGAGCCTGGCCTGTATCCGTGACAACTGACCGCTGAATTCTGTCAACGTATGGCGCATGATGCGCTGCTCCCCAGCGATATTACCCTGAACCAGACGGTCAAGGCGTTGTTCCAAGATTTCTAACTGCCTGTGCTGTGCAACTTCAGCCTCCCTCCTCAAGTTAACGGCACGAGTAAGGTCAGTCAACTCCAAAAGTATCTGCCGTAGGAGCCTCTCATCTCCAAGAGGAGCTGGCACATGCGCTGGTGCAGCTGGAGCGGATGGTTCTGCTCGGACAGCTGGGTCAACAGGGGCAACAGGATCCACTGGGGCTGGTGGAGGAGCAGGTGGACCTCGCTGTACCCTAGGCCTCGTGCTCTCTCGGGTGCGTCTGCTGATAATGGCCCCGAGAGGTGCAGGTTCTTCAAGAGGTAAAATATCCACTCCTTCGGCCACACAGATCGCACTGATCAAACAAGGAAACATGATCTGGCGGCCGGAGTCCAGCTGGGAGGCAAGTGTGATAATAAAATCAAAAATGTGCCTCCCTAAATCCAACTTGCGCCCCCTGGCTAGATGATGAATTAAGCGGGCCCTGTCTTCATTAAACTCTGTCCTGTGGGAAGTGGGATCGATGTTATGGCACATGAAGATGTGCAGGACCCTAATACTCTCTGTGAGCTCCCCATGTTCAAAGCGCCCTGGCTTCTCCAACTCCACATGCTGCCGGCCATACAGGAAGTCAGTAATCAAATCAATGTCCAAATCACTAGGGACCGGCTCAATCCCCTCTCGTGTAAGCTCCAAAGCCGCTCAATTACAGCCGGAGAAAATCGGATCCATTTACCACGCACCCAGGTCTTATACCTGTGAGGGGCACCTTCTGTCTCAATGGCATGGTTGAAGTTGGCTAGGAACTCCTTGACCAAGAGTGGATATGGCTTGTGCGGTGTGACTGCCAATTTGTGCCAACCAGCTCTCTCTATAAGGTGGGCGAGCTCAGTATCCGGGAAATCGGCTACAATGACCTCACGTTCATTCCACATTTTCTTCCCCTTAAGCAGTACATCATATCTGCGCAATTCTTCGCTCCCCACAAACCTCTGTATATCTCCTATGTTCCCCTGATCAATCTCAGGATCCGCAGAGGAGGATCCTCGTTTGCGCTTAGAAGGCCCAGCCTGTCCCTTTCCTTTCTGAGCAGCCGTGGCTTTCGGAGGCATTATTGTACCTACACAGAGCAAACGCATCATTAGAACCAATGTGAGAGTGGAAAAAGTATAAGAAAAGTAGCACAAACCCCCAAACTAGTGAGAAAAATAAATGAAAGACAAACAGCCCGACTGGTGCTTTTCAACCTCAGTTGTCGTGCCCAAAAAGGTAAAATTCTTGAAACGTGTCCCGAGCACAATAGAGTATTACAATTCAAGAGTAGCATATGACAAGTTAAGAGCAGACAGAAATCAGATTCATATAGAAAAATCGCGATGAAGTGGTGACGCGAGCGTGCAATGGCCTTGCAGTGGCCCTGCAGTGGCCTTGCAGTGACCCTGCAGTGACTGCAATGGTACTAGATATTGAAATATGCAAATTGATGCAATGCAACGAGTTAAACAGCGAGATTATAGCACAAATACTGTGAAAAACACGTAACAAAGATAAGTGCTCGAGTGGATTTTCCAAATTGCATCAAAACTGTCGTTGGGACATTTCATCGAACACTTTGAAGGCATTACTCAATATATGCATAAATCACAACTTTGGGCAAATGAAGTTACCCAAAAATATTACCCATCATTTTCACACATATCCAATCCAAATTCTACCCTAAGCCCAAACTCCAATCGATCAAAATTCGAAAAGTGCACAAAGGATAAACAATTCGGTCAAAAACAAGGAAAAAATACAAAATCTTATGAATCCATACCTTGATTTCGTAAGTAGGGAATGTTTAAAATCGTGATGATGCACTAGAATGGTGGTGGCGACTTCAAGATACTAGGGTCGACGAACCGGTGGCGAGAGAGAATAGGTTGCACCCGGCAGGGAGACTAAGAATCAACTTAAGGCTGCCGGGTTTAAAGTGTAGGTTAAAATCAATCTGTTGACAAAAAGACGGCATGTCGCGATCACTGACTTGGTAAATCAGCGATCGCGACTAAGCCTAAAATTTTTTTTTTTTTTTTTTTTTTTAAACTAAAATAATTTGAACCAAATGCCACAAAATGCTAGATAAGCGTGGATGCTCATGAATGTCGACATTAAACATAGTTCAATCTCGTTAGGAGGTCGGGAGTGACAACTAAAATCTATAATGCTCAAAATAACTAGAAATCTGAAAACATGCCTAAAATGCCAAAGCATGCAAAGAGGAATTGACATGAGTGAAACGTGCACAAAAATGCTCGAACAAAAATGAAAACAATCAAAGGCTAACTAATGCAAATGTCATGAATGCAACAATGATAAAGAATTGATAAAAATAATCCGAAACTAAGGTAAACATAAAACATAAAAATGCAAGAGAAGAAAAATTTGGGTTGCCTCCCAACAAGCGCTCTGTTTATAGTCCCAAGCCCGACTTTCTGCGTTGTTTACTCAGGAACGGTGATGTCAATGTGTGACTTCTCCTTATCAAAATCAACCTCATAATAATGCTTTATTCTTTGCCCATTTACTTTAAAATGTCCTTTAGTTGGATGATGAAGCTCAAATGTGCCATATGGAAATATTTGAGCAATTGTGAATGGACCAGACCATCTCGACCTCAATTTTCCCGGAAAAAGCTTCAAGCGTGAATTGTACAAGAGCACCTGATCCCCAACTTGAAATTCCCTCTTGTGAATGTGGCGATCATGCCACTTCTTAGTCCGGTCCTTATAGATTGAAGCACTCTCATATGCTCCCAAGCGGAATTCATCCAATGCATTCAGCTGCAAAAATCTCTGATCTTTGGCCAAGTCTACATCCAGGTTCAACTGCTTTAAAGCCCAGTATGCCTTGTGTTCAAATTCTACAGGCAGATGACACGCCTTTCCATATACTAACTGAAACGGTGATATCCCGATGGGAGTCTTGAAAGCTGTCCTATATGCCCACAGAGCATCATCCAATTTGCTGGCCCAGTCTTTACGGGAAGACCTCACTGTTGTTTCCAAAATCCGTTTCAACTGCCGGTTTGAAGTTTCCACTTGCCCACTAGTCTGTGGGTGATAAGCTGTTCCCATGCGATGACGAGTTCCATACTTGGCCAATACTGCCTTGAACAACCTGTTGTTGAAATGAGTTCCCCCATCACTTATGATCGCTCTCGGTGCTCCAAAGCGAGTAAAAATGTTTTTCCGTATAAATTCAACCACAATTCTGGCATCATTGGTCGGACATGCCTTTGCTTCCACCCACTTCGATACATAGTCAACCGCCACCAGTATGTATTTGTTGTTGTATGAAGGTGGGAACGGACCCATGAAGTCTATTCCCCATACATCAAACACTTCAACTTCCAAAACACTGTTGAGCGGCATTTCATGCTTGGACGATATATTACCTGTTCGTTGACACCGGTCACACGCCTTGACAAACGAGAAGGCATCCTTGAACACTGTTGGCCAATAAAACCCACATTGCAAGACTTTAGCTGCCGTTTTAGTGGCTCCCATGTGTCCACCATATGGGGCTGAGTGGCACCTTTCTAGAACCGATAAAATTTCTTCATCTGGAATGCACCGTCGAATTATTTGGTCAGGTCCCCTTCTGTACAAAAATGGATCTTCCCAATAAAAGAATTTCAGATCGTGAAAGAACTTTTTCTTCTGCTGGTAAGTGAAATCAGGAGGCAAAACGTTGCTCGCCAAGTAATTTACGTAATCTGCAAACCAGGGCCCCTTATTATTCTCTACCTGCAACATATGGGCTAGCAGCATTAAATGTTCATCTGGAAATACTTCTTTTATGTCTTCAAGATTTTCCTCATTTACCTGCTCCAATCTGGATAAATGATCCGCAATCTGATTTTCTGTACCTTTTCTATCCCGGATTTCAATATCGAATTCTTGAAGCAGTAAAACCCGTCTGATCAGTCTCGGCTTGGCATCTTTTTTTCCAAATAAGTACTTTAACGCCGAATGATCTGTGTACACCACTACTTTTGATCCTATACGATAAGACCTGAATTTATCAAAGGCGAACACCACTGCTAATAGCTCTTTCTCAGTTGTGGCATAATTTATCTGGGCATCTGTTAAAGTTCTGCTGGCATAATAAATTACGTGGAAAATTTTGTCCTTTCGTTGCCCCAATGCTGCCCCCACAGCGTAGTCACTCGCGTCACACATGAGTTCAAAAGGCAAACTCCAGTCCGGTGCCACGATAATTGGTGCGGTACTTAATTTTTCTTTGAGTGTAGTAAAGGATGACAAACACTCTTCAGAAAAATTAAAGACTACGTCTTTCTCCAATAAATTACACAAGGGCTTCGTGATTTTGGAAAAATCCTTTATAAATCTCCTGTAGAATCCAGCATGTCCTAAAAAACTTCTGACTCCTTTGACTGAGCTAGGTGGTGGTAATTTTTCAATTACCTGAATTTTTGCCCTGTCCACCTCAATTCCTTTTTCAGAAATCCGATGCCCTAGCACAATTCCCTCATGCACCATAAAGTGACACTTCTCCCAATTCAACACCAGATTTGTTTCCGTGCATCTTTTAAGCACTAGGGATAGGTGGTGTAGGCACTCATCGAACGAAGAACCAAAGACTGAGAAGTCGTCCATGAAGATTTCAATAAACCGCTCCACCATATCGGAAAATATTGCCATCATGCACCTCTGGAACGTTGCTGGAGCGTTACACAGTCCAAACGGCATTCTCCTGAAGGCAAATGTACCATAGGGACAGGTGAAAGTAGTTTTCTCTTGATCAGCCAAGGCAATGGCAATCTGATTGTACCCCGAGTATCCATCAAGAAAACAATAGTGTGAGTGACCCGCTAGCTTTTCCAACATCTGATCGATGAACGGTAATGGAAAATGGTCTTTTCTGGTTGCAGCATTCAGTTTCCTGTAATCAATACATACTCTCCAACCGGTCACTGTCCTTGTAGGGATCAACTCGTTGTTCTCATTCGCAATTACTGTCATGCCCCCCTTCTTTGGCACTACATGAACTGGACTGACCCAAGCACTGTCTGATATCGGATATATAATACCTGCATCAAGTAGCTTTAAAATTTCTTTTCGCACCACTTCCTTCAAAGTAGGATTCAGTCTACGCTGTCCTTCAACTGATGGCTTGGAATCATCTTCCATCAAAATTTTATGCATGCATATAGTCGGACTAATACCTTTGATATCGGCAATAGTCCATCCAATTGCGGTTTTGTGTTCCTTCACCACCCGAAGCAGCCGTTCTTCTTCCAAAGCTGTTAAGTGGCTTGAAATAATAATAGGCAGTGTTGATGACTCCCCCAAAAATGCATATCGCAGGTGGGCTGGTAAAGGTTTCAACTCCAAAGTGGGAGGAGTTTCACACGATGGTCGGGACTTCTGCATATTTTCACCTAATGGTTCAAAATAACGACCTGCCCTCAACGTGAACCTTGGTGATGCCTCCATTTCATTAGCCATTCTTGCCACCTCCTCATTTTATGAGTTTACAGATTCTGACTGAACGATGCACGCCTCCAATGGATCTTTAGGATGCTCCTCATCATATACCCTACGAACTTCTGCTTGCACAGTATCCACCGTGAAACACGTATCCAATGACGAGGGATATTTCATAGATTTAAAGATGTTGAAGGTGATCTTCTCCTCATTCACACGAAGCACTAGTGTTCCTTCGTGAACATCTATCAAGGCCTTTCCCGTTCTCAAGAATGGTCGTCCCAAGATGAGAGGAATTGTCTTATCTTCTTCCATATCTAGTATAACGAAGTCCGCAGGGTAAATAAACTTCCCAACTCTTATCAGTACGTCTTCAAGCAACCCCCACGGGTATTTTATCGAACGATCTGCTAATTGCAAGGAAATAGTGGTTGGTTTTGCTTCTCCAATCCCGAGCTTCCTGAAAATAGATAAAGGCATTAGATTAATGCTGGCTACTAAATCACATAAAGCAGATTCAAATTCAATAGAACCAATAGTGCAAGGGATTGTGAAACTCCCTGGATCCTTTAGTTTAGGAGGCAATTTCTTCTGGATTATAGCACTGCATTCTTCGGTGAGCATCACTGTCTCATGCTCGTCCAGCTTTCGTTTATTTATCAGGATTTCCTTCATGAACTTCGCATAGCTCGGCATCTGGGTTAAAGCCTCTGCGAAGGGAATGTTGATGTGTAGCTGCTTGATTTTCTCAATAAATTTTGCAAACTGCTGGTCTATTTTATGCTTCCTCAGCCTCTGTGGATATGGTATAGGAGGTACGTAGGCTTTAACTGGGGTCGGGGCCTTCCTCACCTCCATTTCTTCTGCCCTGTCAGATTTTTCCGTTGACTTTTCACTCTCCGTGTGATTAGCTTCTTTCTCTTCCAATGCTTCTCTCACTATTTCTGAGGTATCTGTTCCTCTCACGCCTATTTCTGGTAATTGAACTCCACTTCTGGTTGTAATGGCTTGTACCTATTCTCGTGGATTTGTTTCTGTATTACTTGGCAATTTACCTTGTTGTCTTTCTGAACTTGCGTTTGCCAACTGTCCCAACTGAATTTTTATTTCTTTAATATCAGCTTGATGACTTTGCAGCAGCTGAAGTATCAATTCTTCACTGGAAGTCTTTTTCACTTGTTGCTGCTGTGGTTGTTGTTGTTGCTGAAACCCTGGTGGTCGTTGGGTGTTTTGATTATTAGCCCATGAAAAGTTGGGATGCTTTCTCCATTCAGGGTTGTACGTCTGTGAGTACATACCTCCTTGCTGCCTCTGATTGTTCCCAACAAAATTTGCATGCTCTTTATCCGGTTGACCTTGATATGCCATTGGACACTCTGATAGTGCATGATTCTCAAAACAGTAATCACAAACTATGGTTGCCTGAGCTGCAAGCACTGGCTGCTGATTCATGCTGTCAAATTTTTTTGTCAACGCGTCCAGTTTAGCATTAATAGCTGTAATTTCATTTACCGCAGCTATTCCACCAGATTTCTGTGCAGTGCGATCGGAGTACCACTGATAACTATTTGCTGCCATTTTCTCGAATATTTCGGAGGCTTCTTCGTAAGTCAAATCCATCACTGATCCACCCGCAGCTGAATCTGCATGCTTTTTGTTATCATTGGTCAACCCGTTGTAGAAAGTTTGTATGAGGATCCAATCAGCTATTCCATGGGTAGGACATTGACGAACTAGCTCATTGAACCTCTCCCAAGCTTCAAAAATAGACTCTCCTGGCTATTGATTGAACGAAAGGATTTCGCGCCTTAATTTTGACATCCGGCCAGGTGGAAAGAACTTGTCAACAAATTTTTGACTCATTACTTCCCAAGTAGTGATTGTATGGAGGGGCAGGGTGTAAAACCAGCCCATGAAAGACGGCAGAGTTTTGGATCAGAGAAATCAAGGAAGTCTTGATCTCAAAGTTGTTGGCAGGTATAGCGGCGGCACTATACAAGTGCCAATATTTCCCACTGGGGGAATCATGTAATCCCTTAATGCTCGCCTCCCATTGTTCGGTTGATTTTGTTGTTGAACTACAATTTTTGCTGGCAGATTGTTTTGGTTTGGTTGAATTGGGTTATCTGCCATTGCTAAACCTGTGTGTTGAGCTGCTTCCAACTGTTGTTTGCGCCTTTGTCGAAAAGTGCGTTCAATTTCTGTATCAAGAGGAAGCAATTCAAAAGATTTAGTTCTTCTTAACATGAATTTATAAAGACAAATCGATAATAAATCTAACTAAATTAAAATAAAGCAAAACAAAATTCAAATTAAAGTAAGAATTTATTGGTATCGATATTAGTAAAAACAGTCCCCGGCAACGGCGCCAAAAACTTGTTCACTGATATCTCGCGATACGAAATATCCCCGCAAGTGAACGGGTCGTGAAGAGTAGTTAAAATGGACCTAAGAGTCCGGATTATCGTTCCCACAAGGACCGTTTACTAAGTACCGAAATGTGTAAATTCTTATCCCTATTTGAACAAGGAAATGAATTGTAGATTGTTTAGAACTAATGTTTATAACTATGACTAACAATTGAAAGCTTTGCACAAGATTGAGGTTGAGCAATTGTTGATTGTTTTTAAGTATGATTGAAAGTGGTTGGGATTCACGAGTTCACCTAGCCAATTAAATCAATTCCTGTTCCAGATTTTATTTTCTAAATATGTGCTCGATCAAGTTCACTAAATTAAGTTGAGATTCCTCTCTCGAGTTTAAATCAACTCTACCTAGACAAGTCAACCTTGTATCTCTACAGCGGGTCCGAATATTCCTTATCTAAATGCATTACATGCGAGAACTTTAAACATGATCGCACTAATCACGAAAGTATATCTCTATCTCTCGTTCAATTAATGGATTTATTACCTAGATCTATGTTATTAACTCACCTCTCGGATTATGAAAATAACACATGAATTCATGAATAAGTGGCCAATTCATTCAAGCATTAAACGCAATAATAAACCAACACATGCATTACGGCGTTAAAACAAGGAACATGGAATTAAAGTAATATGACTAGGCTACGTCGTGATTCCCAACGTTAGAATTAGTTACACATAATATCTGAATAATAAAAACAATCTGAATTAAAATTAAACATGCTGGTGTTTATGAGTTCAACGATGAGAAAAGAAGTCTTGCACCAAGATTTGCTTTCCCGTGTTTAGCTCGTAATCTCCTTTGTTTTTTCGGTGCTTGAGTCTCCTCGTCAATTCGATGTTGAATGGCCAAGAATCCTCCGATATTTCGCTCTGCACCAAACTGCTCTTCTCGCCTCTGATGATAACTAGGTTAATTTTCCGAGTCTGCCTCTTAAAATCGCGCACAAAAGCCCAATACAAGCCCAGTCGGACGCCCACGCGATCACGTGGTTGGGCTGTCAGCGATCGCGTGGGCGAGCCTTATTTCGCTCTGCATGCTTTTTGCCTCCTAGTCGCGATCACTGACATTGAGCCTCAGCGATCGCGACCTGGAGATTTTATACGCGATTCGCCGTCTTTCTCTTGGCCTTCAAGTTGGTCCTCTGATTTTATTTGCAAAATGAGTCCCCCACAATTGATTTGATCAATTTGACCCTAGAATTTCTGTTTCTCTTCAATTCTCCTTCTTTTGAGCTTCATTTCCCGTAATTGCTTCCTTGCTCCTCCTTTTTACCACAATTCTGAAATAACAACAATTAAATGCAATTTAGGTAGAATAAATTCATAAATCAACACGATAAATTCTCAGTTTGGCATGTTCCCAAGTGTATAAAATACACCTATCAATGCATGTATTGATTTATTATTGCGTTTAATGCGTGAATGAACTGACCACTTATTCATGATTTTATGTGTTATTTCCATAATTCGAGAGGTGAGTTAATAACATAGATCTAGGTAATGAATCCGGTAATTGAACGAGAGATAGAGATATACTCTTGTAATTATTGCGGTCGTGTGTTAATTCTAGAATGTAATGCATCTAGATAAGGAATATTCGGACCCGCTGTAGAGATACATGGTTGACTTATTTAGGTAGAGTTGATTTAAACTCGAGAGAGGAATTTCAATTTAAATTAGTGAATTCGACCGAATGCATATTTAGGAAATAAAACTGGAATTGGAGTTAATTTAATTGGTTAGGTGAAATCGTAAATCCCAACTACTTTACAATCGTATTTGAAAACAAAACAATTCTCCCATTTTAATTTCTTTAGTTTTAGTTTAAAATCTCAAATTATTTCGTTCGTTCAAATAAAGTGTAGAACTAAAATATTTCGGTAATTAATAGCAGTCCTCGTGGGACGATAATCCGGACTCTTAGGTCCACTTTATTACTTCTCACGACCCGTGCACTTGCGGGGATATCTCGCATCGCGAGATATTAGTGAACAAGTTTTTGGCTCCGTTGTCGGGGACTGTTAATTAATATCGACTCTCATTAGTTCTTATTTTACTTTGAACTTTATTTTGCTTATTTTTATTTTTATATTATTTTTCAGTTTTTGTTTTTAATTTTTGTTTTATTTAATTTATGTTAAGAAGGACTAAGTCATTTGATTTGCTTCCTTTTGATACAGAAATTGAACGCACCTTTCGACAGAGGCGTAGACAACAGTTGGAAGCGAATTAACAAAAAGACTTAGCCATGGCTGATGACATAATTCAGGATAATCAGGGAAATTAACAAAATCTGTCGGCAGCTGTGAATGGACAGCAACAAAATCATGGAAGACGTGTTTTGCGAGATTACATGGTTCCTCCAGTGGGGAGCATTGGAACCTGCCTTGATCCAAAATTCTTGTGTTTTTCATGGACTGCCATCTGAGGATCCTCATGCCCATCTTCGGACATTTTTGGAACTATGTGATATGCAACGCATGAATGGAGTTTCAGATGACGCCGTGAAATTAAAGCTCTTCTCATTCTCTTTAACGGACAAGGCAAAAGCCTGGTTTTACTCTTTGCCCCTACACACAATCACCACATTTGAAGTTATGAGTCAGAAATTTGTAGATAAATTTTTTCCACCTGGCCGCATGTCAAAGCTAAGGCGTGAAATTTTATCATTCAGTCAACAGCCTGGGGAATCCATTTTTGAGGCTTGGGAAATGTTCAATGAGCTTATCGGACAGTGTCCTACCCATGGAATCGCAGATTGGATCTTAGTTCAGACATTCTATAATGGGTTGACAAATGAAAATAAGAAGCACGCAGACTCAGCAGCTGGAGGTTCAGTAATGGATATAACTTATGAAGAAGCTTATGAGATTTTCGAGAAGATGGCTTCAAATAGTTACCAATGGTATTCAGAGAGGTCTGCGCCTAAGTCTTCGAGAGTAATTGCTGTTAATGAAATTACATCATTAAATGCTAAATTGGATGCGTTGACAAATAAAATCGACAGTATGGGCGTGCAGACAGTCAATTCAATTCAAACAGCGCTATGTGATTTTTGTTTTGAAAATCACGCTATAAATTTTTGCCCACTTCAACAAAATCAAACAAGTTCAGAACAAGTCAATTTCATGGGCAACAGGCAACAGGGTGGTCCTTATTCACAAACATACAGCCCAGAATGGAAGAACCACCCCAACTTCTCCTGGACTAATAATCAAAATGTTCAGCGTCAGCCTGGTTTTCAACAACAGCAACAACAACAATCTCATAAAACCATGGTAGAAAACATGGAGATGTTAATCCAGCTAGTTAAGAGTCAGAATGGTGAAATTATGAATCAAGCAGCTGAGATTAAGAATTTGAAGAGATAAATGGGAGAGCTGGCAGCTAGAAGTTCAACAAGACAGCCTGGACAGTTACCAAGCAACACCGAAATGAACCATCGTGAGCATGTTAATGCAATAACAACGAGGAGTGGGGTTCAGTTATCTGAAGTGACTACAGAAGAATATGAAAAGCAGAAGAGCCAAAAGAAAAATGTGGTGGAAGAGCAGAAAAGAGAAAAAGAACAGGGGTCGACTCCTGAAATTCAAGAAAAAGCCGAAGAAGACGTTCGAGTTAGACCTCCAGTCAAGACATATGTACCTCCAGTTCCATATCCACAAAGACTGATAAAGTATCAGTTTGAGCAGCAGTTTGGAAAATTTTTGGAAATATTCAAGAAACTGCACATAAATATTCCTTTTGCTGAAGTCTTGGCTCAAATGCCCCTCTACTTGAAATTCATGAAAGAGATGCTGTCAAATAAAAGGAAATTGGTTGATCATGAAACAGTAGCTCTTAGTGAGGAATGTAGTGCCATTATCCAAAAGAAGTTGCCACAGAAACTAACAGATCCAGGGAGTTTCTCTATCCCTTGCACTATTGGTAATTTCACTTTTGATAATGTATTGTGTGATCTTGGTGCGAGTGTTAATTTAATGCCTTTGTCGGTGTACAGGAAAATTGGTTTGGGGGAGCCTAAACCAACCAATATCACACTGAAGCTTGCCAACATATCCATTCAGTACCCATATGGGATAGTGGAGAATGTGATAATTAAGGTTAAAAAATTTTTCTTCCAAGTTGACTTTGTTATCCTGGACATGGAAGAGGACATTCAAATGCCCCTCATTCTTGGAAGACCATTCCTAGCTACTGGAAGAGCCTTAATCGACATTGAAAATGGAGAAATCATTTTTAGGGTCGAAAAGGAGCAAGTCACTTTCAGCATCAAGCCAAGGGAAGATCCTGATAATCTAAAAGAAAGTTGCTTCAAGGTGGAGGGAGTGGTCCAGAAACCAGAAGAGAAGACCAGGAAAGGTTATAATATTGAGGAGGAGCTAATTACAAAACATGAGTTCGTAAATGATGGATGAAGGGACAAGAAGGAAGACAAGCCTAACATCCCTCAACAAGTGGCCAAAATCGGGGCTTTGCAATTAAAGAAAGTTAGGAAACGAGTTGAGAAGTGCAAGGCTGGAAATTGCAAGATGTGTAAGGCTGTGAAGTCATATTTCAAGCCTCCATGATTTGGAAGTACAAAAAGTCAGGCTCGGGACTCTAAACGGAGCGCTTGTTGGGAGGCAACCCAACCTTTCTTCCCTTTTATTTATTACGCTTTCATAATTTATTTATTTTCTGAATTTTAGATATACGCATGGTAGGAAAATTGTTTGGGTGTTTTGCATGTTTCATGTTAAGGACATTTTTGCATATTAGTCTATTATTGCATATTTAGGTATGTTTTTGATTTTGCATGTTTACATTAGGCTAGGTTTTTATCGTCATTCCAAAGTCACACACACTAGTTTGAATCATGAAGTTAATGTTTGGAAAATCATTGCATCGATCATGAAGTGATTAGGGGAATAAAAACGATTTTGAAAATCAAATATAGGAAAAATCTTCAATACTGTCGTGTACTAAGCAATCGCGTGCCAATAGGCTATGGAGATCGCGAATTTGCAATAAAAAATCAACAGATTTTTAAACCTTGAACCACGCGATCGCTGGCAATCCATCCAGGCGATCGCGTGGCTGTACTGGGACCAAAATCGGCAGTTTAAGTCTTGTGCCTCATGTTTTCAAGTTCAAACATTATAAACTCTTTCTCTCCCCTAATCACCTCATATTTGATCTTCCATTTTGTGTGCATGTCATCAAAACCTAGTTCCACCAAATTCATTGCTATTTTCACATCCAAATCAATGAAAGGTATGAAATTATTCACTTAAATCCATGTTTACTCAAAATTTTGAAATTTTCTTTGAGTTCTTGGATTTTGAAATTGTGAATGGTGAAGAATGGGCTTAGGTTAGTGGTTTGAGATTGTGATTTGTGGTTTAGTAGACAAAAATTTTGGGTTCATTCATGCCTCCAACCCTATGCATATCCATTGATTTTTGCAATGCCCATTAAGTGTTTGATGAAATGCCACAAAGACATTCTTGTGCTAATTTTAGAAATTCATTCGAGCATTTAACTTCATGACATGTTCATCATTGATTGTGTGTACTTAGTTCAAGAATTAGTTCACTACATTGCATGAAAATCATGAAAACCAACATTGCATCAAGGCAGCCCCATTGCAAGGCCACTGCAGGCCATGGCACCCAGAAACTGTCTCACATCACCTACTTCTCGACATTGTTTCATGACCCTATTGATCTTCAAATGAGCTGAATTTTTAATATTGTCGATCATGCTGTGAACTTTAACGTATCAAAAGATGGCTCAGGAAAATTTATGTTTTTCTAGGCGATGTCAAGGCTTGAATGTGTGTGGTCACCCAATGTTGAAAATTAAAAATCTTGCTTTAACTTTAGTTTGGGGGTGTGGTACTGAACTTCCATTATTTCTTATTGGTGTTTATGACTTCTGATGTTAATTATTTCTTATTTGCAGGGAAAACACCAGTCAAAACACGCCAACCCAATTTGAACAATACAAACAAAGGGTCGATTCATCCAATGCAGTGCTACAGGAAGCTTCAAAGAAATACATCCTCTACACTTGGGAAGTTTTCGTTCTCTTTTCTTTGTCTCGTTTTACATTGTTGAATCTTTTTGACAAACATTGAGGACAATGTTCATTTCAAGTTTGGGGGTGAAGATTCACTACATTCTTCATTCATTTTATATTCATTCGATTTTATTAGGATTAAAAAAAAAAAAAGACATTGAAAAAGTGTTAACATGTTTATTGCCTAGGATATAGTATGAATCAATTTGTGCTTAGGTTTGAAAATTGGACAACATGAAAGCATGAACTTATTTTTGAACTAGTTATGTTTTCCTAGATTCATACTTATTGCGCACATAGCCAGTGTTGGATAATTGCTTGTGTGAGGGATTTTGTTTAATACATGTGGGGCAGAGTTTATGCAATTTGAACTTAGGAATGACTCAAAAATCCCTGAACTTAGATCATTAGACATCCTACCCCTAAATTAGAACCAATCATGCTAAAAGGCAAGTTTGGGGGTAAAATGGTTGGAATTTGTGTGTATTGACTGGTTGGAGGTCTGTGGTTCTTGGTTTTGCACTTTAGTCATTACAGTTTGGTCAACTGGTATAAACCATTTCCAGCATAAAAACAGAAAAATGCTGAAGGTCTTATTTTACTCTTCAAATGTCTTTTTGACTCGAGTAAGTAAGCCTGAGGGGTCTTTCAAATCTGGTACCCTAAAGCCAACTGGTTTGGGAGTCATCGACCTAAAGCTCACTACAGGGGTCAATTAGAAAGCAAGTACGGAGAGCGGACTTACACATAAGACATTATAACATCTTTAACTTTTTTGTTTAAGCCTTTATGACTCGGGCAAGTACGTCGAGGGGTTCTTTGAACCTGGTACCCTAAAGTCGTCTGGTTTGGGAGTTTCCGATCTGAAACTCGCTACATGGGTCATATAGAAAGCCCGTATGAAAAGTTCTGCACAAAGATTGTAAAAGACAGGGACAATTAAAAGAAAAAGTCGTCCATAAAAAAAAAAAAAAAAATATATATATATATATATATATATATATATATATATATATATATATATATATATTATTGCATGGTATAAGCTTTGTTGACTGAGCTGTGGTGGTTGAGGTTGTAGAATTGGGGACTGCTTTCTTTTGATTTGTTGTGCATGCGTATTTCTGATTTTGACTGCCTTGTGTGGAAAAAGCTAAGAATATTTTTAGAACCCACATAGATAAAAAAAAATCGGGATGCGAGAGAAAAAACAGAAAGTGGTGATCATCCATGAGCGTTGAAAGGAATTTTATTAAAAATCATAGATTGATCACATGGGATTCGGGCTGGATTATGCATAATGGGCCACACAGTGTTGAGTATATCTTTTGCATAAGTATGCGTTTGACATTGGCTATTCACACACACACTTAAAAATCTGGCAAATATAACTAGAAATTATTTTGCAGTGTTGTTCATAACTCTTGCTGAAACTTGAATTGATTTGGATTATTGAGGCATTTGGTAAATATGTTGACACAACAAAAAAAATTGCATATGGTTATTTTAATTTATTAGTTTAGTTTACATTGTTCGAGGACGAACAATAGTTCTAGAATATATGCTATTTAATTTGTGCTTATTTGTTTACTTTGCAGAAAATATCCCAAAAGATGAAGAATGGAGTAATTTAAGAGAAAAATGCATAAATGGATGTTGATTGGAGCTAAAACGAGCAATTGATAAGTTTGTGACGTCAACCGAAAAGATGCAATGTGCCAAAATGAACGAATCAGAGGTTGGAGGACTTAATTGGATGAATTAAGAGCTTAAATGGGCAAATCGAGAAGAAGATAAAGTTTGGGGACTAAATTGTAACAATTGGAAGTTGAGGACTGAAGGCACAATTAAAAGTCAGGGACTAACTTGTACAGCCGAGAAAAGAGCGAAGTCGCGATCGCTGGTTACATACCAAGCGATCGCGAGATGGTACAAATTCTTAACCCGAGAGTTTTTAACGTCTACCACGCGATCGCTATGGTTTCTACCACGCGATCGCGCGGTTATCCGACTGGGCCGCAGATCAGATGTTTCTCGCGATTTTTAACAGGCTTTGGGCTTTTTGACCTAGGGTTTCTCCAAAACCTATAAATACAACACATGAGGCGCGAAAATCAGACCTTTGCCTCTCCATAGAACGAGCCACAACAAATATTTTAATTAAAATTCTTGGAAATTCAAGCATCACAGAGGGGGTGCAATCTTTCCATTCTTCGTTGTTATTTTCAATGAACGTCATTATATTTTTTTTTTTTTTTTTGCTATTTAAATATGACGAGTAGCTAAATTTGATGTTGGGATGAACGATGTAGCCTAGTCATATTATTTTAATTCCATATTCCTTGTTTTAACTCTTTGATGCATGTATTGATTTATTATTGCGTTTAATGCGTGAATGAACTGACCACTTATTCATGATTTTATGTGTTATTTCCATAATTCGAGAGGTGAGTTAATAACATAGATCTAGGTAATGAATCAAGTAATTGAACGAGAGATAGAGATATACTCTTGTAATTATTGCGGTCGTGTGTTAATTCTAGAATGTAATGCATCTAGATAAGGAATATTCGGACCCGCTGTAGAGATACATGGTTGACTTATTTAGGTAGAGTTGATTTAAACTCGAGAGAGGAATTTCAATTTAAATTAGTGAATTCGACCGAATGCATATTTAGGAAATAAAACTGAAATTGAAGTTAATTTAATTGGTTAGGTGAGATCGTAAATCCCAACTACTTTACAATCGTATTTGAAAACAAAACAATTCTCCCATTTTAATTTCTTTAGTTTTAGTTTAAAATCTCAAATTATTTCGTTCGTTCAAATAAAGTGTAGAACTAAAATATTTCGGTAATTAATAGCAGTACTCGTGGGACGATAATCCGGACTCTTAGGTCCACTTTATTACTTCTCACGACCCGTGCACTTGCGGGGATATCTCGCATCGCGAGATAATTGTGAACATATGACTTTAAGAAGAAACATAGACCTCAGCAGAGTGATGACCAAAACTTAGTTATTGTAGGTGATGCTTTTGATAGTCTTCAGACGATGACAGTGACATGTGATGATGATAATGTCGATAATACCCTTGAGAGACCGCAAGCGATGAATGTATCTGAAATTGATTTTGACAGTGAGTGGGTTTTAGACTCAAGTGCCACTGTCAATATGAGTCCTGTTAAATCTTGGTATTATAATTATAGAGAAGTTAAGCCTAGGAAAGTGTACTAGGGGGACAACTATACACAAACTGTGGAAGGAGTAAGTGATATTACTATTAGGATGCATGATGGCATGATCAGATCTCTTTTGAATGTTAGGTATGTCTCGAGACTCGCGAGGAACCTCATTTCCTTAGGCATTTTTGAAGATGAGGGTTATGAGTACAGATCTCATTTCGGTACCATGAAAGTGAGTAGAGGCTCTATAGTTGTTATGAAAGGTCCTAAGAGGAACGGATTGTATATCCTTGAAGGTAAAGCCTTAAAGGCCCACGATTCTGGATTATCTGCAATTTATGATGATAGATAAGATCTTTGGCATAAAAGGATGAGACACATAGGGAATAAGGGGTTGAAGTGTTTTAGTGATCAGAGTTTGCTAGGAAATGATAGTGTTGCACCTTTAAGCTTTTGTGAGACGTGTGTTCTAGGAAAGTCACACAGGATTAGCTTTGGGACGGGTGAACACAGCACTAATAGACCCTTAGACTACATTCATGTTGATTTGTGGGGACCAGAAAAACATTCTACAAATGGAGTTAGTATATTTTTCCTATCTATTGTTCATGATTACTCGAGGAAAGTTTGGGTGTATCCCCTTAAATCCAAATCTGACACTTTTGGTAAGTTCAAGTCCTGGATTTCCTAGGTTGAGAACAAATGGGGAAAATGTAAGAACTCTTAGGATGAACAATGGTCTAGAGTTTTGCAACTTTGAGTTCGATACCTTCTGTAAGGATAGAGGTATCAGGAAGTATAAGACTGTGAGATCTTCCCCCAGCAGAATGGGGGTAGCTGAGAGGATGAATCGGAATTTAATGAATAAAGTTAGATGCATGCTAATTAGTTCGGGGTTAGCTAAAGGCTTTTGGGGTGAAGCTGTTTGTACCTGCCCATTTGATAAATAGGTCACCTTCTAGTACTGTTGACTTTAAGACTCACCAAGAATTGTGGACTAGGAAAGCTCCAGATTTGTCGCACCTTAGAGTATTTGGTTGTGCAGCCTATGCACATCAGGTTGAGGGTAAATTAGACCCTAGGGCTACTAAGTGTGTCATGTTAGGTTATCCCGAGGGAGTGAAAGGTTACAGGTTATGGGTTTTAGATGGTAAGGGCATGAAAGTTATCAACAGTCGAGATGTGAAGTTTAATGAACTTGATATGCCTTGTCTCAAGACCATGGATAAATAGATTGAGAAGGGGGAATCTTCGACTGAGAAGAAGATTGATTTTGAGGTTAAGAGATTAGGTGAAGATAATCCAGAGGGTAGTGAAACCCAACCTCAAGTAGAAGTGGAACAAGAAGTCATGGTAGAACAACCTGAACTAGAAATTCCTGAAACGGAAGTCCCTGATCAAGAAACATCTGCAGGTACTAATTTGGAGAACTACCAATTAGTAAGAGATAGGGAGAGGACACAAGTTAGACCAAATATGAAGTACGTCTCTTCTAACTTGATTGACTATGTCTTAGTTTCAGGTGAAGCCTTAGATTCTATTTAACCTGCTTCATTTGAGGAAGCAATCAATTGTGAAAAGTCTGAAAATTAGACAAAGACTATGGAGGAGGAGATCCAGTCTCTGAAGAAAAATGAGACTTGGATGTTGGTTGAAAAATCAAGGAATCAGAAGGTAGTCCATTGTAAATGGATCTACAAGTTGAAAGAAGGAGTAGAAGCTAATGACCCTTTAAGATATAAAGCTAGATTGATAGTTAAGGGATTTACTCAAAGAGAGGGGATAGATTATAATGAGGTGTTTTCACCTGTCATTAAGTATAAAACTATCAGGTTAGCCTTAGATGTTAAGACCGTTTTTCTTCATGGGGAATTGGATGAGGTGATTTACACGACTCAACCTCAAGGGTTTGAGGTGAAAGGTAAGTCGAAACTTGTGTGTTTGCTTAGAAAGTCCTTATATGGCCTTAAGCACAGTCTCAGACAATGACATAAGAAATTTGATGCTTATATGTTTAAAATTGATTTTAAAATGAGTGAATATGATGCATGTTTGTATTATAATAACTGTAAGTTAGGTTGCGAAGTTTATTTGTTATTATAGGTGGATGACATGTTGCTTGCTAGTTCTAGTAAAGCTGAAATTGTTAAAATGAAAAACTTTTTAAAATCGGAATTTGACACATGAAAGACTTAGGAAAGGCAAGAAAGATTCTTGACATGGTTATTAAAAGGAATAGGGCTGATAATAGACTGGTTGTTAATCAAGAGTCTTATTTAGACAAGGTGATAACCAAATTTGGCATGAAACTTGCCAAGTCTACCAATGTACCATTAGTGTAGCGCCCCGAGTTCCGTATACCCGATTCACTACGTCATTTTCTGTCTAAATTTTTCGAATAATATTTTTGCGGAAGAAATAATTGAAATTCATTTTTTGGCAACATTAAATAAACTGTAATGGCCGCTAAAATTGAAAACATTTATGAAACCATTTGAAATAGTAAATCGAACCATTAATATTGTAAAGAAATTGCCAATATCATAATTTCTCAAATAAATGAACTTCTATAAATTATTCGATTGTTTGGAAAATACGGAAATCATTAACGTCAAACTTTCAACCGTTCAACGATTATTGCCACCATCATTCATCGCTCGCCACCGTCTCCGAAATCTGCAAAACTGTTAAAAAGTAGGGTGAGTATTTCATGGGGGAAATACTCAGTAGACTCATCGCAAATTAATTTAATTTATAAGATGATTAAACACATAAATCCCGGCTCTTTATAAAACGGGCATTGATAGAGCTTCTTTATAAAACTGCTCTTGATAAAACTCATATTGTGCATTACAGCACGGGACATATTTTACAAATCATAGGCTCTTTGAAAATAGCTCTTTGAAAACAGCTCTTTGAAAACAGCTCTTTGAAAACCATATACTTATAAAAACATTTTAATTATGTCAAGCATAATTTCTTTTGAAAGCATAACATAAGATAGGATTTAAATCCTCATAAACATAAATAGACACAAGAACTTTACCGAACTTAGGTGGCAAGAATTCTTATGCAGTAAAATCATAATAACAGTAAGTTTTCATCATAACATAGGATAATATCTAAATCCTCGTAAACATAAGAATTTTACCGAACTTAGGTGGCAAGAATTCTTATGTAGTAAGTATACCAAGCATAATTTTCTGAAATTCATAGGGATCAATTGCATCATAACATAAGATAGGATCGAAATCCTCATAAACATATGCGACAGGAATTTTACCGAACTTAGGTGGTAAATCCTCATAAACATATGGAAAGATAGGAATTTTACCGAACTTCGTGGCAAATCCTCATAAACATAGGAGACACAAGAATGTTACCGAACTTAGGTGGCAAGAATTCTTATGTGTAGCGCTACTAAAACTCCGGTCCCCTTAACATATCATAACTTATCATATGGGACCCAAAACAATCTTGGTAGATTGATTTCATAGCAATGATCCAAAAAAACATTTTCGTGAAGCATAGGGTATACTTACTTTTCGTAAAAACATAAAGTATATTTTCTTTTCATAAGAACATACTTACTTTTCATAACAACATAAGGTATATTTACCTTTCATAAAAACATACTTGTTTTTCTTAAAAATTGACTTTCACAAGTCACATGACATTCATATGAAATCATAATTTAAATCAATTAATAAGTGCGAGTCTACCTCAAATCCGACGAGTGCAAAGTTGAGCGGGAATGACTTCAATTTCTTTAAATTCTCCGTACGCTTCGTCTTAACCAATAAGTCACTTTAGTATATCGAATATATAGTTCAAAATGATAAATTATAATTTGAGGACTAAAATTGATGTTTTGAAAGTTGAGGGACTAAAATGAATACTTTTGAAACTTGGGCTTAAAATCAAATAAAGTAAATCAGCAGGGACTGAATTGATCAGAATTTTAAAATGAAAGGGACTGATTAAACTCATTTAAAACTTAAGGGTTGAAATTGATAAGTTTAAAAGTTGAAAGGACTAAATTGAAAACCTTTTGAAACTTGAGGACTAATTTGCAAATCTTAAAAGTTAAAATATAATATCAAATATATCTTCTCTTCCTTTACATTTCAGATCAGAGAAAACGAGAGAAAACGAGAGACAGAGAGTTGCGGCTGAAACTGGTGGATTTGAGAAATATCCGGTCTACTGCCGGCGCAACTCCGGCGGTGGTTCGGACATCATGTGGCAGTGACTGGTTCAGTAAATGGTTAGCGATTTGGAGCGAATTTGATGTGAAACCTAGACACTGGAGGCTGAGTTTGGAGATGCGATTTCCGGTGGAACTCCGGTCAAAACTGATTGGAGTTCGAGGTAAGTGCTATGGGTAAATTGATTCTTGGTTTTTGTTTTGGGTTTTATTTTGATTTGGGGCTTTGGCACTGAATTGGAGTTGGTCAGAGACTCGATTGGTTGATGGCAGTTGGGTTGATTAGGATTTGGGAATGCAGACTGTGTTGGGTTGTTATAGGAGTTGTATCTGATTTGCTATTGAAGTTGGGCAGTGGCGTCGATGGAGGTTCAGGCGGTGGTTGTGATTAACATTGCAGTGATGGTGGCTGATTCCGGGTGATGAAGGTGGAGATGGCAGGTTTCTAGTTTTGTGTATTGTGGTGGTGATAATGATCGTGAGCAGTGTGGGATGGAGATGATGATACATAGGTTTCGTGGTTGTGGTTTGGGGCTGCAACTGGATTGAGGATTGTTGGTTGACAGATTGATTTCAGTGTGATGAATTCGATTGAAGCAGTTTGTTGGTTTGGAGTTCAATCTGGGCAGTAGAAGATGCTTAGCAGTGAATGGCTGTGAGTTAGTGGATTGATATAATGATGGAAAAGCTGTGGTGGTATTAAGGTAGATGGAAATGAAATTGTGATTTGATTAGTGGAGAATTTGGTATAGGAACATAATGATGCTTGGTTTTGCAGTGTGTGGTGAGGGTTGATAGCTGGAGATGGAGATGAAGCTGTAAAGTGGATGCACATGGAAGGTTTGGGAATCTTATGAGATTGAAAGTAGATGGGAGTAGGTGGAGGGAATGATGAAAATGGACCAGGTTGGAGTTTTGAATTAGAATAGGTGTAATGTCTATATGATAATTGCTTTGTTTATTGTGGAATTTAGGTGGTGGTTTGAAATGGTCTTGTTGGTGCTCGGGTGTGATTTGTGCAAAGGGAAAGAAAATGGAAAGAAAACAATGAATAATGGAAGACATCATGATTTGTTTGATATGGAAGGATGATGGAATTGTGTAGAGATTAGTTGGAAATGCTTTGGTGTTTGTATAATGAGATGGAATATGAAATAGATGTAAAATATATATATATATAATGATGATGTTTTTGTATAAGGAATTGTATTAAAACTGATATATTTTGGACTGGAAATAATACTTTGAATAAACAATTAAAATAACATAATTTTAGAAATTCGGAAATTTAATTTAAAATCGAACAAATTCGATATTTCTTGACTTGGCTAGACGAATCCGTCGCGGCATTAATTTCAAAACAATAGCGACTCAATTTTCTAAATATTAAAATAATTATTTATTGCATAAAAATTCTGGGTTGCTATAATCTTACCTCCTTAAAATAATTTCGTCCTCGAAATTAAACTTACTTAATCTTATAATTTCTGAATACTTAATCAGAATCTCTTCTTCTTATCATCGAAAATTCCCAAAAATAATCAAAGAATTACCTGAATATCTTCTCTACGTAATATACCCAAACATATCAACATAATATCATCAACTTATCTTTCCAATATTTGTAACCCAAAATTCAGTAAACAAATATCTCCCAAAACTAAGATTCTATACTTAAATGTCACCACATTTCCTGCAAAGTATTTCTTTCACTTGTATATACGTATGAATTCTGATTCAATACGGTACTCATTTTACTTTCCACGTATCATCACACTATACCAAGATTATCATTATTAAAACAAAATATCAGTACCCATAATCCAAGAAAATATTCCAAATCTCCAATCAAATCTCTTTTATCGATAAAATTTAACAGCGCATTACTTCTTGTCTCCTCTTTTCATTAAAATAATCCTGCGCTTTCTTGCTGGTCACAACATCACGCGGATTCACTCAGATCCTTTACGCTTTTAAATAGTTCATGCTGAGAAGAGGTTGAATCATCAAACAATGGATATCATTCTTTCTAACATTCGCAAGTATTATTCCAGTCTTCCTATGAATGATCTGAGAAAGATCTATAAAATAAGGCTCGAAAGATTGAGGTTGCTAATGGCTCATGATATTCCAGAAGATGTTCGCTGGTTGATAGAAGCAAAGGTTCGACTATCTGGTGAATTACCATCAACATTTCCAAAACATATGCCTGGTTTAGGCAAAAGCACGTTCGCAAAGAAACGAAGAGCAAAAAGACTGGGTGGTTGCTACAAATGTGCTCGTTGGAACTGTAATACACGTTGCAAATCAGTAGGATATTCTTCTACTAATCGGGATGATAAAATCGAATTCATAAAGGGTGGACTGAGTAAGGAGTCTTTGGATGATATTCGACTGACTCTTGAGACGCACCCAAGTGGTTATGTACAACGTGAACTTCTCTCCTTATACGCTCAGTTTAACGAGGACAAAAATCGTTATAGTCTCCAAAATATAATATCGAAAGATCCTGTTTGCCAGTCTGTTTTACAAAATGAGGCTTCTGGCAGTTCAGCAATGATATAAGGTAAATCTTTTTAAAATATTTTGCTGCTTTCTTTCACGCGTTTTGGAAATAAAATATATTTTCCTTTTCTCGAGTTTTGATAAAGCTGGAAATAAAATATTAAATCGCCGAAAGGTGACAGCCTCGATACGATAAAAATATTCAAAAGTGGGCTGATTTTGTCAAAAGTAAATCTTTACTTTTTCAGAATCAATCAAAAACAGTAAATTTTTCCGGCTTTAAATAGCCAAACATATTTCATAGTTCAGGCATCCCAAAATCACATCTTCTTCGTAAGTTTTCCCTTCTTTACTATCAAAGATGGAAGCACCAAAACTTCGACAGATCAAAACTATTTGTGTATTTTGTGGATCAAAAGTAGGGAAAGGCTTCGGTTATCTAGAAGCGGCTGTAGATCTTGGAAAGAAACTGGGGGAAAAAGGTATCACTCTTGTATATGGGGGTGGTAGCAGTGGTCTAATGGGTTGTGTTTCCCAATCTGCTCTTGCAGAGAAATCAAAAGTAATCGGTGTTATACCTGTCCCTTTGGTAGATGTTGCAGGCAAAACACGAGGGCATGAAGTTCAAACCTTATCCATCCATGAACGCATAACTTGTATGTTATATGGTTCTGATGCCTTTATAGCCCTGCCCGGAGGTTTTGGTACCTTAGAAGAAATTTTTAACATTACCTCGTGGGCTCAACTAGATCTCCATACTAAGCCTATTGGGCTTCTGAATGTTAACAATTTCTTTGATGGTTTGTTAACCTTTCTTGATTATGCTGTGGAACAGGGATTCATCTCTCCATTTTCCAGAAGGCTTCTTATTTCTGCTCCTACTATTGATGAACTACTGGATAAGCTGCAGTCATATATCTCAATACAAGATCCAGCAGGAGTTAAGATAGATTGGTCGCAAGGAAGGGGAATCAAGCGAAAATGGAGTCCGGTTAATGTAAACTTAACTCTTTGAATCTTAGAATAGGTGGGGGTAGAGTACGGAGTATTCTCACTCTCGAGACACCCCTCCATTTACTAGGATTTCCTTAATGTTTAAATCTTGTGTGTACTTCAAAGATTCCAGGTGGTAGATTACGGAGTATTCTTACTCTCGAAACACACCTCTTTGAAGGTTTCTTTATTTCCTCAAAAGATCAGAGGTGGTAGGATACGGCTACTCCGGAAACACATCTCTCATTCTGAGGATCTTTTTTTTTTTTTTCTCTTATGCTTTCGTGTGTTTCATGTATTTCCTTTCCAGTGTGACTCTTGTGTGTTCTCCTTATGAGAAAATAATAAAATCTCTGCTATCATCTACTAAATCTCGTTTGTGATGTAAATGATCTTGCATGTCTAACCTTAATTCCTTTAGTGGATGCTTATCATATTATGCTCTTAATTTCAAATGATAAAATTCTGGATAGAGTCTCCCTTGTAATCTGGACTTATCCAAACCATAAGCATACTTCATAACTCACAATAATAAATAACTCCACATTTGATCACAACGATCTAAAAATATTGAAAACGATTCCAACACTTCAATATCATCAAAATATCCCATAATTCAATTCATAATTCCTCAACATAGAAATTTCAAATCATATTTTTCAATATCATAATATTACTTCCTTCCATACCTTAATTGGCTCAAAAGTTACTCATACTTATAAATATATGCCACAAATCATATTCCCAAAATTTATTCACAAAGCCAAACTTCATAATAAATTTCTCTTCAACATAGAGGCATAATAAATTAACTCAACATAATATCCATTACTTAATTCTCAATAAAATCATATTATTCCCATTATGCTCAACACTCGTTTTCTTTAAAAAAATTTCTCATAATCATACATTAAAGCATATAAGTTATGACAAAGCATAACAACATCATTATTTTCGAAGAAATACATTCTTATTTCTCATAAATCATAAGTATCCGAAATACTCTTCATTCTTTCTCATAAATTAGTAAAATGAGTATTCGAAATACTGAAATAACTTTAAACATCATAAACTTCTTTACCTAGGAGTTGGTGGAACGAATGATGGCAGTGGCAATCTTCATCAATAAAAATCTTAAAATGGAAAATATTTCTTGAAAATTCTTTTTGAAAATTTTTCCAGTCTACAGAAACGCAGACTAGCTCTGATACCAACTTGTAGCGCCCCGAGTTCCGTATACCCGATTCACTACGTCATTTTCTGTCTAAATTTTTCGAATAATATTTTTGCGGAAGAAATAATTGAAATTCATTTTTTGGCAACATTAAATAAACTGTAATGGCCGCTAAAATTGAAAACATTTATGAAACCATTTGAAATAGTAAATCGAACCATTAATATTGTAAAGAAATTGCCAATATCATAATTTCTCAAATAAATGAACTTCTATAAATTATTCGATTGTTTGGAAAATACGGAAATCATTAACGTCAAACTTTCAACCGTTCAACGATTATTGCCACCATCATTCATCGCTCGCCACCGTCTCCGAAATCTGCAAAACTGTTAAAAAGTAGGGTGAGTATTTCATGGGGGAAATACTCAGTAGACTCATCGCAAATTAATTTAATTTATAAGATGATTAAACACATAAATCCCGGCTCTTTATAAAACGGGCATTGATAGAGCTTCTTTATAAAACTGCTCTTGATAAAACTCATATTGTGCATTACAGCACGGGACATATTTTACAAATCATAGGCTCTTTGAAAATAGCTCTTTGAAAACAGCTCTTTGAAAACAGCTCTTTGAAAACCATATACTTATAAAAACATTTTAATTATGTCAAGCATAATTTCTTTTGAAAGCATAACATAAGATAGGATTTAAATCCTCATAAACATAAATAGACACAAGAACTTTACCGAACTTAGGTGGCAAGAATTCTTATGCAGTAAAATCATAATAACAGTAAGTTTTCATCATAACATAGGATAATATCTAAATCCTCGTAAACATAAGAATTTTACCGAACTTAGGTGGCAAGAATTCTTATGTAGTAAGTATACCAAGCATAATTTTCTGAAATTCATAGGGATCAATTGCATCATAACATAAGATAGGATCGAAATCCTCATAAACATATGCGACAGGAATTTTACCGAACTTAGGTGGTAAATCCTCATAAACATATGGAAAGATAGGAATTTTACCGAACTTCGTGGCAAATCCTCATAAACATAGGAGACACAAGAATGTTACCGAACTTAGGTGGCAAGAATTCTTATGTGTAGCGCTACTAAAACTCCGGTCCCCTTAACATATCATAACTTATCATATGGGACCCAAAACAATCTTGGTAGATTGATTTCATAGCAATGATCCAAAAAAACATTTTCGTGAAGCATAGGGTATACTTACTTTTCGTAAAAACATAAAGTATATTTTCTTTTCATAAGAACATACTTACTTTTCATAACAACATAAGGTATATTTACCTTTCATAAAAACATACTTGTTTTTCTTAAAAATTGACTTTCACAAGTCACATGACATTCATATGAAATCATAATTTAAATCAATTAATAAGTGCGAGTCTACCTCAAATCCGACGAGTGCAAAGTTGAGCGGGAATGACTTCAATTTCTTTAAATTCTCCGTACGCTTCGTCTTAACCAATAAGTCACTTTAGTATATCGAATATATAGTTCAAAATGATAAATTATAATTTGAGGACTAAAATTGATGTTTTGAAAGTTGAGGGACTAAAATGAATACTTTTGAAACTTGGGCTTAAAATCAAATAAAGTAAATCAGCAGGGACTGAATTGATCAGAATTTTAAAATGAAAGGGACTGATTAAACTCATTTAAAACTTAAGGGTTGAAATTGATAAGTTTAAAAGTTGAAAGGACTAAATTGAAAACCTTTTGAAACTTGAGGACTAATTTGCAAATCTTAAAAGTTAAAATATAATATCAAATATATCTTCTCTTCCTTTACATTTCAGATCAGAGAAAACGAGAGAAAACGAGAGACAGAGAGTTGCGGCTGAAACTGGTGGATTTGAGAAATATCCGGTCTACTGCCGGCGCAACTCCGGCGGTGGTTCGGACATCATGTGGCAGTGACTGGTTCAGTAAATGGTTAGCGATTTGGAGCGAATTTGATGTGAAACCTAGACACTGGAGGCTGAGTTTGGAGATGCGATTTCCGGTGGAACTCCGGTCAAAACTGATTGGAGTTCGAGGTAAGTGCTATGGGTAAATTGATTCTTGGTTTTTGTTTTGGGTTTTATTTTGATTTGGGGCTTTGGCACTGAATTGGAGTTGGTCAGAGACTCGATTGGTTGATGGCAGTTGGGTTGATTAGGATTTGGGAATGCAGACTGTGTTGGGTTGTTATAGGAGTTGTATCTGATTTGCTATTGAAGTTGGGCAGTGGCGTCGATGGAGGTTCAGGCGGTGGTTGTGATTAACATTGCAGTGATGGTGGCTGATTCCGGGTGATGAAGGTGGAGATGGCAGGTTTCTAGTTTTGTGTATTGTGGTGGTGATAATGATCGTGAGCAGTGTGGGATGGAGATGATGATACATAGGTTTCGTGGTTGTGGTTTGGGGCTGCAACTGGATTGAGGATTGTTGGTTGACAGATTGATTTCAGTGTGATGAATTCGATTGAAGCAGTTTGTTGGTTTGGAGTTCAATCTGGGCAGTAGAAGATGCTTAGCAGTGAATGGCTGTGAGTTAGTGGATTGATATAATGATGGAAAAGCTGTGGTGGTATTAAGGTAGATGGAAATGAAATTGTGATTTGATTAGTGGAGAATTTGGTATAGGAACATAATGATGCTTGGTTTTGCAGTGTGTGGTGAGGGTTGATAGCTGGAGATGGAGATGAAGCTGTAAAGTGGATGCACATGGAAGGTTTGGGAATCTTATGAGATTGAAAGTAGATGGGAGTAGGTGGAGGGAATGATGAAAATGGACCAGGTTGGAGTTTTGAATTAGAATAGGTGTAATGTCTATATGATAATTGCTTTGTTTATTGTGGAATTTAGGTGGTGGTTTGAAATGGTCTTGTTGGTGCTTGGGTGTGATTTGTGCAAAGGGAAAGAAAATGGAAAGAAAACAATGAATAATGGAAGACATCATGATTTGTTTGATATGGAAGGATGATGGAATTGTGTAGAGATTAGTTGGAAATGCTTTGGTGTTTGTATAATGAGATGGAATATGAAATAGATGTAAAATATATATATATATATAATGATGATATTTTTGTATAAGGAATTGTATTAAAACTGATATATTTTGGACTGGAAATAATACTTTGAATAAACAATTAAAATAACATAATTTTAGAAATTCGGAAATTTAATTTAAAATCGAACAAATTCGATATTTCTTGACTTGGCTAGACGAATCCGTCTCGGCATTAATTTCAAAACAATAGCGACTCAATTTTCTAAATATTAAAATAATTATTTATTGCATAAAAATTCTGGGTTGCTATAATTAGTTACACACATTAATTTATCATCTGTACAATATCCTAAAAATGAAGATGAAAAGCATGAAATGAGTAATGTTCCCTATGCTAATGACATTGCTTCTGTGATGTATTCTATGATTACCACTAGACCGGACCTTGCATATGGAGTTAGTTTCTTGAGTAGATTTATGTCTAACCCAGGTAAACCTCATTGGACTGCATTAAAATGGTTATTAAGATATCTAGCGGGAACTCTTAAAAGGGGGTTAGTGTTTGAAAGGAGAACTGATAAGCTTGAGCTTAAGGAATATGTAGATTCTGACTTTGTAGGGGATAAAGATCAGAGGAAATCTACCACTTCTTACTTCTTCTGTTTGGGTGATAAATGTATCACGTGAAAATCATAGTTGCAATCTATTGTTACACTCTCTAGCACTAAAGTTAAATATATTGCACTCACTAAAGTTGTAAAAGAATGCATGTGATTAAAAGGCCTATTGTGTGAACTGAACTTCTTGAATGAAACTGCTATGATATTTACTGATAGTCTGCTTTAATGTTATGTAAAATCCTATTTATCATGAAAAGTCTAAGCACATTGAGGTAAAGTATCATTTCATTAGGGAGAAGTTATCTTCGGGTGAGTTTAAACTGCTTAAAATTGCAAATGATGATAATCCTGCAGATGTTGGGACAAAAGTACTTGCGGTAGGTAAATTCAACAAATGTTTATCAATTCTTGTTATTGATAATGGTTAGTTGTTTTGCAGGTACTTGGCTGGAGTGAGCGATGATGATTTATAAAACCACACACACAAATGGATAGCACTTGTAATCGGGGAAATTGGTAATGGATTAAGGTGACCCAAGGTGAAGATTTATTGAATAAAGTGGTGGTTCACTTAATCCACATAGCATCCTATGATTGACTCCCATTTGGATTTTGAAATGAATAAAGAGGGGGGAACTCCTCTTGGTTCATGAGTCTTGACAAAGAGTTGGGTGGAGAGGTAGAAGTGGGCGAGGTCCAATATCTCCGGAAAAATCTTGCTACCTCAGGCAAACCTAGATCCGGTTGTCATTTCTCGAGGACGACGATGTTATTTTTCGGTGTGTTTAAGTGGTAGAAATCTGAACTCACAAAAGCAACAACACAAGGCTATTGGGACTTCTTGCTGCTGGATTGAATCTTATTGATGCTACAGATATTGTTAACATATGTAGAGTTGTGATTTGTGAATACAAATAGGAAGAGAGAGATTAGAAATGA
This sequence comes from Ligustrum vulgare, assembly GCA_963555705.1. NCBI lineage: Eukaryota > Viridiplantae > Streptophyta > Magnoliopsida > Lamiales > Oleaceae > Ligustrum > Ligustrum vulgare. The sequence goes on along the minus strand of OY743186.1, from coordinate 27,784,008 downwards.
TGAGAAATGAGAGTAAATTTGTTGGGTGAGAAGCAAGAAGTAAAGGTATTCATATCATAGATATGGGTGGTGAAAAGGAAATGAAGAATCTCTAAACAAGGGGATTTTGGGGGAGTTTTCTTTTTCGAGTTCAGTGGAATATTGTGGACTCTATCTGCGTGTGCACGTGCAGTCGCACGTAAAAAAGTAATTTCATTCGGGAGGAGTAGTTTTCATGTAAGGAGGGCACTATTTGGAGGACATTTCTTATTCGATTTATGTCTGTTTTGATCCGACAATTATTTTCCAAACTTCCAGTGCAGGTAGAAGTTGACTTCCTTTTTTTCAACAAACCAAACAACGGTTAAGTGAGAGTTTTCAAGGATGTTAAATACAAGAAATAAGAAGATAAATTTATCGAATTACAAATTTAATAAAACTAAAGTTTTAATTGCTATTATGACAAGGAAATCCAATTGAGTTGGAGAGGTCAAGGAATAGAAGCTTTAAACTTGCACGGATATATATTGACTTTTGACGAACAATAATTAGATATATTTTATAAATAAATAATGCTTATAATTGTTGTAAATATTATATTGTATTAGTGAATGACAATTGTACCCCTAAAACCCTAGGTATTATTACCTTATATATCCCTTATTCCCCCTATATATATGGGGGCTTTGGTTCATAATAATACACAAGTTTATTGGTGTCTCTACTTTTTTCTCTTTTTCTCTCTAGTTTGTAACACGTTATCAGTACGAGTCTCTACCAAATTGAGTTAGAATTTTCTTTTTCAAAATCTCATATATCAAAATATTAGCTAGATGGTAAAATCATATGCACCGAAATTAATTTGGCGACATATGGATTTTTTTTATTACTATTCAATTGCAATTCACATCTATTCATTACGATGTTGTTCATTAGCAATTGCGGCTCATAAATCTGAATCTGATTTTCTCCAACCAATTCCACAGATTTTGATCTTTATATTGATAATTCATTATGTTGTTGCTCCTGAAGTAGCACAACAGTATATATTAATATTTCAGAAGAATATTAATTATAGATTTGTCCATTACAAATTTATTGATGCTATTAATTCATTCGTTGTTGCTCCTGAAGTAGCACAACATTATATTAATATTCCAGAAGAATATTAATCATAGATCTGTGTCTGTCTATTACAAATATTTGTTGTTACTCCTGAAGTAGCACAACATCATAATTAATATTCCAGAAGAATATTATTTGCTCCCGAAGAGCATAAATTAAATTTTCAATATTCCAAAAGAATATTGATTTATTATTCTTGAATAATCGAAATTTTAGAACTATAATTATTCTAGAAGAATAATTTGTGATTGCTCCTGAAGTAACACAATTTTTATTATAATAATATTCGTGAAGAATATTAATTGCTCCTGAAGAGCATAATTTTGAAAGATTTATTATTCAATTGCTCCAGAAGAGCAAATATCTAAAATCTTTAACAATAATTTGTTCTTGCTCCTGAAGTAGCACAACAGTATATATATTAATATTTCAGAAGAATATTAATTATAGATCTATCGATTACAACATTATTGTTATTATTGATTTAAATTTATAATTCAGTATGTTGTTGCTCCTGAAGTAGCATAACGGATGATTAATATTTCAGGAAAATATTACTTGTAAATTTGTCTATTATAAATAATTTGTTGTTACTCCTGAAGTAGTACAACATTATAATTAATATCCTAGAAGGATGTTATTTGCTCCTGAAAAGCACGAATTATAATTTTCAATATTCTAGAAGAATATTGATTTATTATTTCTTTTGGAAGAATCGAAATAAATTCGTTAAAGTATACCTTGTTCTAGCAAATTATTATTATTATTATTATTTGCTCTTTGAATTTTGTCATTGGAAATCACTACTTTATTTTGAATTCTCAAATACATTATTAGATTTGATTCTACTATATATTAGTTATATATCTAATTTTTATATATGGAATTCACGTGCATGATTAGTATCTTTTGCATATTGGTAAAAGATTTAGGCAATTTTGTTAACTTCTATATATGGAAATTCTTTTTCCTGATGTATGTTTGGTAATTCATTTTTATATATAAATTCATATTATGTTTATATGGTAATTAATATTCTTTAAGATGATTAAATATTTGTAGATGTTGATTCATAAATTCTGATTTAATAATGTATCATGTTGTTGCTCACGAAGTAGGACAACAATAGTAGTATTTTAGAAGAATATTACTTGCTTGTCATTAGCAGTATATTATAATCTCAATATTCCAGAAGAATATTGATCCAATGCTCTTGAAGAATCATAATTTAAACGAATATGGTGTTGGTGTTCTCAAATAAACACAACCCACGTTAGATAAATATTTCAGAAGAATATTTTAACGTCACTCGTGTAGAGCACAAATATTGTTGGCTTGAAAGGAAGAATGAATAATTAATATCAATATTCCAGAAGAATATTGACTTATTATTCTTGAAGAATTGTAATTTTAGCAATATAATTATTGCAGAAGAATAATTCTTTATTTTGCTCCTAAATAGCAAAATAGATATTAATTATTGTTATAATTGAATGAGATTCGAATCAATATTCCAGAAGAATATTGCGTTATTGCTACGTTTCAATATTCTAAAAGAATATTATTTTATTACTCATGTGATAAATATTGCATTCTTTTTCTCAAAGAAATTCGAATTTATTAATAATCCAGAAGATTATTATGATGTAGAATAACATATTGTTGTGATGATTCCTGAAGAATCATAATTTTATCTCATATGAAATATAATAATGGAATATAATTTGCTCTCGAAGAGCCCAATATTATGAGATATGTTATTCATTTAATATTACAATATTCCGGAAGAATATTGACATATTGATTTTGAATGAGTAATAGAAACGTGCTTTTCGAAGTAGCATATGTTTCGAAAAATATCTCATTTGAGTTCATGTTTATCCCTGAAGGAAAACATATAACTTATGTCATAATGACATTGATTAGTTTGACTACTTGAATAATATATGATTTAATCATTGAATTATATCTTATATTAAACCAGAAGTTCAATTTGATTTTATTATTTGGCATGACCAGTTGGACCATCACTGGATCAATAATGATGCGAAATTAAAATTTATACTCAATGAAGAACCAGAAGATTCTTCAATTCAATCATATATGATGTTTGTTCTCATTCATGAAATTTTTCATTATCACTAGCTAAAATAGGAATTAAATTTCCTATATTTCTGAAAAATAATTAGGGTGATAAATGGGCCACTATCATCCTCCACGTTGATCATCTAAATATTATTTGTATCTAATAGATTTGATACATATATTAGATGATTGCATGGTATTCGCAACCTGAAGTTTGCGAAATTATTGCTCAAATTTTAAATTATGAGCAAAATTTGCATATTATATAATCAAGAATGTGTCTTGATAGTGCTAGTGGACATGAATCTCAACATTTTGATAAGTGTTAGTTGGGATATCGATAAATGGTATAACATTTTTGCTTGTTAAATGCCTCCAATTAATTTAATTGAGAACAAAATACTTCCCTTTTGTTTAGGAAATTCTATTACGCATCATGTCAATATCATAGTTCTCCCTATTATAATTGGCTTATGGTTAGAGCGTAATTTTTCCATATAATTTTTTAATAGTGCAATTGATCCACCACAATGCACTGATATGGGAAATAAAGAATGTTGAGAAAAATGCGTTGCTTGAACATATATCCCAAATGGGTGATATTTTACAACGTTGAAAAAAAAAATGATTGTCAATTTGATTGAACAATTTTCTCAACATTAGGGGGAAATAGCTTAAAATCAAACAAATGCATCATATTATGTTATATATATCCTCGCGATTAATAATACGAATCAGAAGTTCGATTGAAATATGAACGAAACGTTCAAAGATAATATAATTACAAAATGTATAAGAGATTAATAAAATCTCATGCTCTATCTTATATTTATATGTAGCACGCCTGAAGTTTAGCGATATTTGGTTCGAATAAAGATCCCCAAATAAATAAAAATAGAGCAAATGATTATAATGGTCTTATTGAGGAGGCATATACTCGTGAGAGAGTATTTATTGACATAATTAATTGTAAATCTCCAGAAGAGGTTCAAGTACTTGAAATATTGAAAATTGAGATCTCTATAGTTATGTCTTGTGGGGAAAGAAATCAAATTGAGATGATAATTGTGTCGACACACTTTTTAAAGCACTTAGGCAAAAGCAAATTGCGAAGGTAGCCGCATCATAATTTGAATGATAACGAGGATAATAAAAGAAAATATGTCGAAGAAAATCGACATAAAAATAGTTGGCAAAAGTATGCATTCAAGCTAAATTAAACTTATTACAAAACCTGAAGTTTTGGGACCTGAAGTCCAAACACATAAAAGTGTAAAGCCAGTAAAATACCTATAGGTATAGTCGTAATACACGACTTGTTGCGTAACGAATGTTTCAAAGATCTGGCATAGATACAATATTTTATTTGCCTGAAAATGCATAATAAGTGCCTATAAATGTATGATTATTAGAAATGTATATAATGAAAAATGATTTACTCTGATTACAAGCTTACGCTCTTTGATGTACCAATGAGTGATATCAAAATGTATGATCATCAACTCGGTACGTTGGGAGTATTCTTTGAAGTACCAATGAGTGAGATTGAAAAGGATAATCAATACCTCGGTACTTTGGGATTGCGGTGAAATAATTAGAGAAAATCCATTTGAAATATAGGAATTGTTATCTATCTAAAGTTTCACGACTTAAATTTGGTGGTAGCAATTTGACAATTGCAATGTGAAACATATACGATGTTTGAAGCATACAGTATAATCCTTGAAGGATTAAATATATTTGAAATATATAGTTCAAGTTTTTAAGAAACTTGTTTGATCAAAGTATAAAGATACTTTGCTATCTGAATATATCATATGCCTTTAATAGATTCAATTTCCAATGGAATGTGATTGATAATATGAAATTAGATTACATGAAGAATGGTACAAATGACTCTATATGACAAAGTGTTGAAATTGAGATGTACCATTACTATGAATAAAACTCGTGGCAATTGATTTTCAAGATACAAATTCATGGTTAATTATTCACCTGAAGTGAATAAGTTAATTGTTCATTGAAGTGAATAAGTCACTTCTAGATTTGAGAACTGCATTAAATGCATTGATGAATATTGATTATAGAACATGATTCGATGTAGCATGTTCAAATAATTGGAAATATTTTATAGTTCTTCAAGTTCAAATGAATAATTGAATTTATATTCGAAGAACAAATAATACAAGATATGCACCATTTATATATGTTTGGTAAACATATTCGATATTGCACCGATTTACAGTTGAAATAATTAAATGCAGTATCAATATAATTGTAATGTTCCAATGAGGGGGAGCTAATATACGCTACACTCTTTTTTCCTTAGCCGAGGTTTTGTCCCACGAGGTTTTCATGACAAGGTTTTTAATGAGGTAGTTGTCATCAATATCTATTGATATACTCTCTTATACGAAACTCCTGAAGAGATCAAAATATGAATGATTCAATAGAGATTGAATCAGGGGGAGTAACTATATAAATGATTCAATACATATTGAATCAGGGAGAGTAGCTGTACTCTTTTTCCTTTGTTCAGGTTTTTTCCCACTGGATTTTTCTGACAAGGTTTTAACGAGGCAGCATCAAAAGACTCCAGAATTTTCAACAAATTCACTCAAGTGACAATGAAGCTGATTTATAAGCACCATCAACATCTACATTCAAGAAACCAGTTCACAAGATTGTGATACATCAACTCAATGATTTACAACGATCAACACTAGGGGGGAGTAGCTGTACTCTTTTTCCTTAGCCAAGGTTTTGTCCCATTGGATTTTCCTGGCGAGGTTTTAACGAGTCAGCATTCATCTTAATACTCCAAGAATAACTGTACTCTTTTTCATTCGTTTGATATTTTTGTCTCATTGAGTTTTTTTCAAACAAGGTTTTAACGAGGCAGATATTTTGTAATATCATATGTCATTCAGGGGGGAGTGTTGTAAATATTATATTATATTAGTGAATGACAATTGTACCCCTAAAACCCTAAGTATTATTACCTTATGTATCCATTATTCCCCCTATATATATGGGGGCTTTGATTCATAATAATACACAAGTTTATTGGTGTCTCTACTTTTTTCTCTTTTTCTCTCTAGTTTATAACAATAATTTGTTTTTTCTTTGTATGTCATCCCTTGTTTTAAATTATGAATAAATATGGAACTTCCATTAATAGTATTTTGATGTCTTTATTATATTTTTTCTACTAATATTTACAGTATTTTCTTGATATCAGGGAATGGAATTGATGAGCAAACACGGAATCATGTTCCAAAAGGCGTGGCAGCTAATGCTAATGAATAAAGTATACTTCAAATGAGATATTCAGAGTTGGATATTGTGCAGAAATTAAACAGTCTTTGGAGGCTTAAATCACAAACTACAGCAGCATAAACAACGGATTAGTGCTGCGTTTGAGTTTTGTTTTCAACTTGCATCACTAGGCGTTGTACTAGATATATCGCGTTGCATTAGGTTAATATTTTCCGTCATGTTGATGCCTAGGTTGCACTTCACACTTGTATAACCCTTGCTAGCTAGGAAGCACGGAAACTTCTACGGACCAAACGTTTCATTTCGAAAACTCGAAAACTCACGGAAACTCTTGGAATCTCAGCGGAAACTCGAAAAAGAATTTCCTATTTTTTAATTAATTTTGGAAACTTTTAGGAAACTTTACGCCAAAAGATTACAAATTTCACCGGAAGTAACTAACTTTATTTGGGATTGCACACAAATCTTTTTGACATAAAAAAAGCCCAAACAAAAGTACATATATTGGAATACTTGATATCGCAAATCTTCCTTTAAATGAACCATAAATCGAGGTCATGTTATTCGATGATCGTGTTGATAGTGCTATAAACATTGATAGCGGTGATAATGTTATAGATATTAATAGCGATGATGTATTTGAGTAAATTTAATTGTGGTATTTTTATTATTATTTCATTGCAGTATTTTTTTATTAAAATTATACTAAATAATTTTGTAAACTAAATATTGCATTTAAATAAATATTTAATTAATTTTAATATAGCGTTTCCATAAAATTTCGTTTTCTACATTTTTCAAAAATCACGTTTCTCGTTTTCCGTTTCGTTTCCCGTTTCCGTGCTACATAGCTTGCTAGCATGGATAAATGCTTAATTTTTTTGTCAATGGGAGATCTCATTATTTCTTCATGAACTATGATTTGTGCCTTTTTACTGTGTAATACAAAAAAAAAAAAAAAAATTTAAATTAAATTAAATTAAAGTGTATTGATCTTTGGATTCAAGATTGAATGTGACTTATGAATATTATAATATCCTTTTGCATAAACGACGAGATCACTCATCAATATTGGTGGCGGAATTTGACCCTTCATATCCATATTTAGGTTCAATTCTTTGATTGCAATAATAAGATTGTTGACCAAAATATCACGAACTGCGTGCTCTGGACCAATTTGAACATGATTGTCAGCAGAAGATAGAGCGAGCACCTTCTTCAATAACGTTAGATCAGAATATAATCTTAAATTCATATAGAATCTATAGGCTATAGCATTACTTCTTACTCATTTTGTAGTTTTTTTACAAACAAAATGAAGTCTAACCAATAGAGAATATGAGTCCAAGAATGGGGCAAAAAGGCAACAGAAAATATCATCTCTGGATAGTGGATCTCCTGGTAATAAATGAATACCAGTAGATACTATACTTCATTAACTATTTCTATTTTCCAAAAAAATTATTACTGCCACTTTCAACACACCATTTATCAACTTACATATTTATATACTTTATTTCGAATTTGAAATGCTATCATAGTGCACCAATTGACATTTGCATATAACCTGTATTCTTATTCCATTATTTATTTCTTTATTTTCTCTTTAGTGTAATCTCAATGTACAATTTGGTACACACAAATTTGTACGTTTGTTTTTCCACAATAAATAAATTTCACTTAACAAGTATACTGTGACATAATGAACGACAGAATGAGTACCAGTAATTATTTTATATTTTTTTTTCCTTAACTATTATGTTTTGGTAATATTGCTAATCATTTAAAGCTTATCCAATAGAATTTGAATCTTTGAGTAATTATCACTTGGTTGTTTTTTTTAGTCTGTTGCGTTTTTTTTTAAATTTTGCTCTATATTCCAGTTAGCCTTTGATTTTTTTGATATCTGTAGGTGTGAGTTTTTTCCTATGCACATGCTTTGCCTTCATTTAGCTGTTGTTTTCTATTTCTTTTTAGCGAATATTTTTAATTATATATTTATCATTTTCTACTTTTTTTGTCTTAGATTAGATGTAGGTGCTTCTGTAACTATTGCAAAGAAAGCCAAGTAGAGTGGATCAGCAGGGAATCAAGGAAAGAAGGGGCAACTGAATGCATGGGGGAAACTTCTTTCTCGGTCACTTAGTTTGATCACTTACATATGTATTTTTTTTCGGGTACCAAGTTGCTAAAATAACAATAACAAACTGATCTCTGTCTGAATAAATATGAGAACAGTCGCACTGCATATTTTTCTACCTACAAAACGTTATTGATCAATGATGGTGTTGAGCATACGGTAAGATTTTTAAAGGACCAAGGCATGTCTTCATTGTCTTGCATATTTGAATTGGTGCATAATTATTTATTTATTACTCATTATTATTCAACTATATATACAAACAACCTTTTTCCTAATTCTTTAAATGAATCACATTGAATTAATACCATAAATTTCCCCTAACATTAATATTAATTTGTACTTGCAAATAATTGCTTTTTTCAATTTAATGTGAATAAACACAAATATAAAATGATTCATGCAACGCACATATTGTCTACTAGTAGTTACCATAAAGTAGACAATTCATTAGTAAAACTGCAAATTAACCAAAAATAAATTATGTAGGTAATTATCATCATACTTAATTGTAGGGATTTATTTACCATAAGGTAAGTTACAATTTAGCCAGAAATCAATATTAAACTAACTATGGGTATCGTGAACTATCTAAATAGAAAAAAAATTACATATTATAATTTGGACAGATTTGTCAATATTTTTGGCCTACTTCTCCAAAAACAATTTAATTTTGGAAATAAAGAGGCTTTAAGAAAGAAATAGAAAATAAGGAAATTAGATAACTTTGGTGGAAGATGATACATATATTACTTAATAAAATCTCTTAACTTTTAGCTTGGTACAAAGTGGTAGAATTCTCCCATATTTATACTAGTTGCACATCACTAACCAATGGCTACAATTGTGTCATGTCATATCTAATATAATGATTACAGTTACATCTCTAGAAAATATCCTCCAAAATTATATAATACTCTAGAAATGTCTCAAAAATATCTCTACAAACATCATGATTTATCTTAAAATTTATATAGAATATATTTCTAGAAATTGAGCCAATTTAGTTGAACACTTATTTTAAAGTCAGTAGTTCTTGCATATCGAATCAAGTTTATCATAAATCCTTTGATATACCAAATTTCATATAATTAAATGAAAAATTAGGTTCAACAATTTGGGCCCATTTTTAGAGAGAATAGATTTTTCAATAATAATTTTTTTTTAAGAATGTGTGGTTAAAATGTAGAGAATTTTTTGATAATTTGTGATAGATAAATAAATAGTGACATGTAGAATTTATGATTTTTTTTTTTTTTTTGAAACTAGAATTTATGATTTATGATCGAAAAATTATTTGTGATCAATTAATTTAATAATTTCTAGTCTATATAATTTGTGATTTGTCACCACAACCATAAAAATGTGAATTTTTGGGAGAATGGTGGAAAGATGTTGAAAAATGTGAAAATTGTAAGTCATACGAAAATGTAAGATTAAAAATGAATTTTGGAGAAAAGTCATCTAAAAACTCCGGGACGAACCATGGGCTTAGGCTAGTAATACCTTTTTGACGGTGAGCACTTGATTCAAGATGTGTAAAATGCACCATGTTACAAGTGGCGGCTGGACGACTGAAATTAACACAGGGCTGTGAAATATGTAATATACAATGTTATAAAATGTGAGACACTTTGTTACTAAATTTGTTATAAATAAATTAAAACATAAAGTAATAAATAACAGCACTTAGAGAATAATTTTTTTTTTTTTTTTAAGTAAATATGAAATTAGTAAGTTTTGTAAGGATATTTGTGATGGGTAATTATATTAATATCACACCTTTTTTATTTTTACACCACAATTTAATTGTAAGGAATATCTTCAATATTTGTTTACTTTTGTTCTTATGTCCTCAATTTTTTTTCATCGCACTATTATTCATAACATTCAATTAATTAACATTTTTTTCTAATCACGATTTCTATTCAAATATTCTTCTAATTTGCATTGAAAATGTGTGCAAATATTTTTTTAAACTTTTATATTAATTATTTATTTTGATTATTTAAAAGTATGAGAGATAAATAAGTATTTTTCGCCCTCTAAACAAATATTTTGAATGAAAATCGCCTTTAAAGACAAGATGTGAAAATTAATATGAGTTGATAATAAAAAAATTATAAAAAAACTTGACAGGGTAAATGTAAGAGTAAGGAAAACGTAGGGATCTTCATTAAAATTAAAATGTGGTGTTTTTAACAAAAAGTGTGGTTTCAATATATTTACCCATTTGTGATTCATTCCCTACAATTTTTTCAGTTATAGAAGATGGACTTCTAATATAAACAAACTTCAAACGTAGAGCTAGTGGGTTTAGTCTTATTCTTTCTTCTTCTTCTTCACTTTTTATAACTTTATTTTAAGTAAGAATGACAAATATTTTAGTAGGAATGTAAAACGAGTTTGAGTTTAGCGATGACAATAAGACGAGGTTGGTATTGAAATTGTTTTACCATCCTCGTCCCCATAGAGGAATTTCCCCTGTCATCAGCGGCGGAGCCGGGAAGAATTTTATTGGGGATACAAGTTAACTAGAGAAAAAGTCTTTTCTCTAAATAAATAAATAAAAAAAGGAAATACATAATAATACTAAAATAAAACATGCCCAAATTAAGTTTAACAAAAATCCACTCTAATTAAAAAAAAAACCCAATTATAAGAAAAATAAGTAGTAAACATATAGCATAAATATGCTAAAACACATAATACTATGGGTGGAGTTTCAACATAAATATTAAAATATGTCAAAAATCTAAAACTAAAATATTGAACAAACTAATAATGTAAACTAAAATTAATGCATTAAAAAAAGAAAAATTGAAAAGCCATAATACATATATCAATTGGAATTACACAACTTTTAATATTCAACTTTTTCGTTAAATTTTTTTCTCCAAAAGTTTAGTGGAGACCATGGACCCTACTAGCACCCCATGTGGCTCCGCCACTACATGTCATTCCCACATGAGTGGAGGGATGTAGGGGCAATGTAGGAATTTGCCCTACCAAAATTTCAGCAAGGTTTTAAAAAATTAATCAATTAATTGAATAAAAAATAGATTAGACTTTGAGCCTTTGGCTGACATTCACACTCACAAAAACTACAAAGTTAGACCAAGCTAGGCCTACAACTCAACTCACATTACATTCTCTCTCAGTCCCCCCCCCCCCCCCCCCCCTCCCAGCCTAAATCTTAAATCCTAAAATTCTAGGCATTGCTCTCTCCCCCCCCCCCCCCCCCCCGGACCCCAGTCCACACTTCGCAGTGTATGGTCTAATCTCATTTCCATGACTTTTTATGAAGAAAAAGAGGAAAGAGGTGAAAAAGTATTTGAGCAAGATAGAAACTGAAAACACAAAGCATAGTTTTGAACCAAGAAGTGTAATCGTGGGATTCATGAGTAAGTATTTAATTTGTTTGTAATAAAAATCAGAGATAGATAATTTAGTATAATTATATGTAGATTTGATTACAAATCAATTTTTATGGTTTATAAATGGATTCTATTATGAGTTGTGCATTAGGGTTTGTTAAAGTGAGGCTGTTCAAGACAAAATGGATATTCTAGGTAAAATTGATGTTGCACAGCTTCCTACTGATCATGGACTACGAATTCTAATAATGGAATACAATGTTAATAATCGGGATGTGATTCAAAGAGCATACTTGTAGTTAGGTTCGTGTCAGACTCTCATGCATGATTTTCTACAAAAAACAATTTGGAAAATCAGAGTTGAGATGTTCTCAACTATCTTGGTTCAACAAATTCCTTCGTTGTTAGAATATAGCATAGAAAAAGATGCTGCATTTTGCTTCACTTGTTACATTTTCCAAATAGGAATGCAACGAGGTATCACTCACACTTTTAGGAGGTCTCAAATTGGAAACACCTTCAAGAACATGTTGGATATCATAATAGTGCACACAATAAAGCTCATATTAAATGTGAAGCCTTCATGAATCAAAAGAACAATATTTCATCAATTTTTATGAAGAAGTCAGAATAAGAACAAAATGACTACAAAATTCGTTGGGTGCATCAATAGATTGTGATAAATTTCTTCTACATCAAAAGCTAGTACTTCAAGGACATGATGAATTTGAAGGTTCAAAGAATCAAGAGAAATCTCTTTAACTATTGAAGTGGTTGTGTAATCACAATGATGAGATTAATGTTTTTGCATTGAAGAATGCTCCAGAAAATAACAAGTTAACATAACCTACTATTCAAAAAGATATTTAAAGTGTTGCTACTTTTTAAACTATCAATATTATTATCAACAATATTCATGATGGTTTATTTTCTAATCTTTTTGATGAATCTTGTGGCATCTCATTTAAGGAGCAAATGTCTATTGTTTTGCGTTATGTGGACAAGATGGCTGCGTAGTTGAATGGTTTGTAGGTATCGAGCATGTTTCAATCACTATGGTTCTCTCACTTAAGGTTGTTATTGATCGCCTGTTCTATAAATATAATTTAAGTATATCTAGGTTTAGAGGCCATGTCTATGCTGAGGCTAGTAATATGCAATGGGAGTTTAATGGTCTCAAAGCGCATATTTTGAAAGAGAATCCAAGTGGTTTCTACATTTATTACTTTGCTCATTAACTTCAGCTAGCTGATCTTGTGGGCGTGGCAAACAAGCATGTGGAGATCGATGCATTATTTGATTTGGTTGATAATGTTGTAAATGTTGTTGGAGGATTATCTGGATGTTGTGATCTTCTTCATGAGAAACAAAGACTCAAAGTTCTTGAAGCTCTTAGTCATGATGAAATATCAAGTGGATGTGACCTTCATCATTAAATTACACTTAAGCGTGCGGGTAATATACATTGGGGTTTTCACTGTGGTTTTGTGCTTAACTTGATTGTTATGTTTTCATCTATAATTAATATCTTTGATATAATTGCTAATGATGTCCTAAATGGTGGAAAAAGAGGTGAAGCACTTAATTTGTTGAGCGTGGTACAAACATTTGACTTTGCCTTTAGACTACATCTAATGAAAAATCTTAGAAATTTCACGAATTTTCAAATGATTACAAAAGAAGGATTAAGATATTTTCGATGCTATGAGATTAGCGAAAATTTGTAAAGCACAACTCTAGAAATGAGGAAGAATGGATGAGATTCTTTTTTTGGAAATGGTTAGCTCTTTATGTCAGATGCATAATATTTTTCTTCCTAACTTGAATGATATTTATATACTTCCAAGTGATTCATGGCGTAACAATCCACAAATGACAAACTTGCATTACTTGCGCGTGAATTTCTTTTATGCCGCCATTGATATGCAACTTTATGAATTGAATGATCATTTTTTTGAGGTTAATAGTGAATTGTGCCTTTGTGTGGCGTGTTTATGTTTAAATGATTCATTTTTTTCCTTTGAAAAGAGAAGATTAATTCAACTCATTAATATTATCCAGAAGATTTTTCATTAACAAATCTCTTGGCATTTGATAAACAACTAGAAACTTATATTTTTTATTTGCACATTGATGAAGATTTTAGTGGATTACGAGGCCCTGGTGATCTTGAAGAAAAGTTGGTGTTGAAGGGGGAAAAAAAGAAGTTTATCCATTACTCTATAGACCCGTGATATTGACATTAATTCTTCCAGTTGCAACTGTAAAAGTAGAGACAGTACTTTTATAAATGAATCTTGTTAAGACTTGATTGGACAATTAGATTGGAGATCAATAATAGTTGAAAGATAATTTGATTGTGTATATTGAGAAGATATATTTGATAGAATTGATAATGAAGTGTTTATACGCTCTTTTCAAAATATGAAAATGACTAGAGAACAAGTGTAATAGTAATTAAAAACATTTTGATTATATGTATTGAGTCTTTGATGTCTCATTATTTATGTATATTTTCAAATATCTTTAGATACTTGCCACAAGAAAGAAAATTTTCTAACTCCACCTATGCATACCCACTTGAACCCCCGTCTAAGGTGGGACAGGGCAAGGATCCCCAATGTCCTCTCTAGTGTCCCCATTTATTTTCTTCATTTTTTTGGTTTCATCAATTTTATTTTTTGAAAAAAATTATATAGAAATGGGACAAGTTTGCACCATGTTGTGTGCTAATATCTTTTTAAAATATAAATGGGAAAGGTTTGGAATGGGGACCACGGTCCTCATCTCCTTGTGGAGACCTGATTAAACAGGTAATCCTGATCTTATTAGAGGTTCAATGGGGATCAACTAGGTTAGTTGGGAAACTCAAACTAAACAGCATCCATATCGAATTGTAAGATGGACTTGCCCGACTAGAACTTGAGAATCAAATTTTGGATTCATGTAGCAAGTTTTAAATCCAATTTTAGGGAGAGGTGTTGTGTGTGTGTATTGTACGCAGAATTATTTGGAGATTTTGTATTTATGTAAGTGTAGTCCAAGACATGTGACATATTCAAGAAGCGAATATAAAAAATAATAACTTAAGAGTAAATGCAAAATTAAACCTTCTTGCTTTAAATTGTTGTATGCTACTGCTTCTTTCGTTTCTGTTTTGAATACTCCTCACGCCTCACTATGGTGACTCCTATGGTCTTGTTTCCCTAAAGGCCTCCTGCCTGGTGGTACTCCCTGATGACCTTGGATATCTGTATAGATCCGTACGTAATTTGTAAACAACAAAGAAATTTAGAAGATAACATGCAGTTTTATTGAAACAGAAGGTTTAAGAGCAACTACTCTTAAACTTATTTAATTAGAAACATTGATCCATGAATGGATCACAATCCTGGAGGTGTTTAGCCTCGACCCAACATTTCAAAGAACTGAATATTACAAGAAAGATTTTGAAAAAAAAAAAATCTCCTCCTCCTCGTGATCTTCTGATGTCCTTAAATAGGCCAATGTTGAGCTCCTTTTTCCAGCTGTTGTCCACTAGTTCTCTTTTTCACGTGCTTCCATGTGCAGATGTCTTTCATTATGGTAGGTTTCTTTTGCTTTTTCTTTTTCTTTTGACACGCATTTCACCTAAAAACTTCTTGTAAAAAAGATTCATGTCCATTGTTGGTCCACTTTTATGCTGATTGACTGCTGCTATTGCATGCTGCACTATTATCTGAGATGGACTTGCACGACTAGAACATGAGAATCATAATTTGGATTCATGTTCATGTAGCAAGTTTTAATTCTTATAATAATAAATCAAAATCAGAAATATTTGTTTCCTTCACTTCCGAGATATATAAGTAAGCTCTTTCACCAACACACTTTTTAATTTATTCATAGTTTACATAATAATAATAATAATAATAATAATAATAATAATAATAATAATAATAATAATATTTAATTAATTTCAGTATTTGGTAAGCAAACACTCCTTTGGCAAATTATTCTTAAATCTCTGATTATCCATGCAATAATCATATATGAGATGGTATTTCCTAACCCATCTGAATAGCCTTCTTTGTGCCCACGTCAAAGAGTTAAATCTCTCACTATTCCACCAATTTGTGGGGTTATTTTCCTTACAAAATCTGGGATTCCCTTTCCAAATGCATGCGTCAATTTTGTAGTTTTTGAATGAGGCAATGAAGGGACTTTTGGACCAATCAATTTTGTTTTTTCCACCATCTGTGGCCCAATCATTGCCATCCCATATGCTCATCTGTAAGCTCATTGGCTGAAATCTTGGAAATGCCACTCCCTCTTCTGCATGGTTTCTGTATGTTCTTATGGGAATCCAATCCACCATAAATCTGCAAGAAATTATAAGGAAGATATAAACTTCTCATAGATTCTAAATTATATATTATATAATTTTATTAACATATATATGGAATTTTATTGTTTCGATGTAAAATATGTGGTTGAACAATGATTTAAAAATTTGCGTGGTTAAAAGTGGTATGCGAAATTATGATATTTATAAATTTATTTATAACCAATTACCGATATTTTTAATACGTTCCCTCACATAGATACTGAATTCAAATTTCTATGAAAGGGTACTCAGAGAATTGTTACAAATTTGTGTCCGCGTCACTTGAATAAATGAAAATTTTAGGAGCTCTTGTACCATGTTAAGTCACATCATCATGAAGGTCGTAATTTAAGTTTCGTTATGGACATATATCGGCATTTCATGGGTAAAACAATTCAACTACGACAGAACATGTTGAAGATGAGATCTACATAAATAAATTTAATGTTGTGGTTCAACATGAAATGTCATCAAGTACTAGAAAGATTTTTCAATTAGAGATGGACTTACACAATCTGGTGGAGGTTCCATAGTATAGAATAGGTATGAAATTCCTTTGTGGGATCAAACCACAGTTTAATTCTTTGCTCTCTGCCGTCATATCCATCTACATAAACATTTGTTTGAAGAATATAAGGTTGTCCAGGTACATTTCCTAGGAATTCAAAATCGACCTCATCGCGATTTGGTTGACCCGATGTGAGCTGCATATTAACACCAGCATTTTGTTAAACCATTAACCAATAAGGGTGTGTTTGCGATGGTGAAAAATGAGTAGAAAGAAAATATTTTTCAAAGAATTGATTTGCCTGAAAAATATTTTTGTGGAAATATCAATTGAAATTGTTTGATTTGTTTAATTTTCTAGGTGAAAAAAGTGGAAGATTTTCTTAGTTTCATTGTTTAATTAACATTATTTTCTTGACAAATAAAGTAAAATTTAGCTATTTTAATCATTTTTTTACTTTTTTTAATATATTTGTACTTGATAATAATAATAATAATAATAATATTAAATTTAGAAAAAAAATAAAAAATCAATTAAAAACAACAAAACTAATCAAACGTGACAAAAATGACATGTAACATGACATTTCTCACCAAATATCATAAAAATATTTTCCAACTTTTCTAACCAAATAGGAATGGTTGGGTGGAAAAGATTTTCCATGACAAATTTTCTGCTGTCAAACCACAATTTGAGGAAAGTTGGAAATAGTTATCTTTTTCCATGGCAAATAATGATGAATGAACACATCCTAATATTTTGAGCATTGTACCGTCTAGTCGTACTCGTACCCTAATTAATGTGTACGTATTAGAACTTACATAGAAGGCCACAACAGTGCCGGCTGAGTTATCCTGTATCAGTTTAATTTGCATGTCGAACTGGCCGAACAAGAACATGTCATTGGAAGCAAACCCAGTACCTGGAGAGAATTTGGAAGGATAATTTGATCAATACGTTGAAAACAAAATATGTAGAGTAATTTTATGGAGACATTTTTGAATGACATGTCACACATTTATTGGGTGGTGAATATAATTATTCCACCACTTACTTTTCATCACTCAATAAATGTACGTCATTTCATAATGCTCCTAAAAAATATACTCCCTAGAATTACTAAAATATAAAAGTAATTTTTTTTGTCCGAGTTTCATCACATTTTAGGGCTTTGATGAGAAGTAAATCATATATTCCTGTTTAAAAATCAAGATTTTAGACGAGATGGTTCAACACAATATTTTTTTGCTCGTCTCTAGATCATAGATATAACTAAAAATAATATTCATAACCAGTATTTTCATTAACTGACCTGAATCCTTGTTAAGTTTTAAGCTTCTAGTTCCACCATCTGCAGATGTATTGACATGGCTAGGGGACCATGTCACGAAGAAATCCTTGTTAAAATCTCCGGTCGACGCAACAGAAGCTAATGAACATTCAATCAAACTAATGGAGAAAATCCCAATCAAGATTCTAAATCTAGACAATTTGTTCATGTTTTCTCCAATAGAAAAATTGTGGGTTTATCAGAGGATTGATGGGAGGCTACATATAGGTATTGCATTCTAGGTTGTTATGAATGTGAAGAAAACCACTAAGATTTTTGTTTAAGCAAGAATATCTTTAGTAGGAAGCTAGCAAAGGGACATCGGGCTGTTAGAATCTTAAATATATCTAGCTTCCAAGTTTAAAATTAATGATAATAAAAATAAAAAATAAAAATAAAAAATTCTTCTAAATTTATGTCGGAGCTATATTTTTGTTTTGTTTTCGTGTTCAAATGTCAATGTGATATCATGAAGGAGAAATATTTATTCCAAGCTTTTGGCATACGTACACCAATCTTCATAGGCTTTACCCCTGAGAGGCTTTTCCAAAATATTCCAATTATCACAGAAAGTGTAATAAAAGTGAGAAGCTGACAAAGAGGAGCCCATACCCTTCTTAAGCTTGCTTTCCAATTGTATTCAACTTCAAGCATTAATTCTTTACAACTACAAGTCTTCTGCATACAAATATTCTTTTTTCTGCCCTTTTGGCTTTCGTCAGTATGTTATTTAAAAGTTTAGACAATTAGAAAGTGAAAATTTTTATTTAGTTAAATTTTGTGTTACATGTCCCTCTTGATTTGCTGTAATATCATATTCAACCAGCTCATCACTACAAGAATATTGATGGACGATGAAAGTCATTGCGGTTTCGCACAAATTCGCCGCACAATGTTGTCCTTTGAAACCTTAGGTTGATGCTAATTAGCGACTGCAAATTGTCTCATTATTGGGTTGGATATTGTCGTCGCTACATGACTAATAGCAATTGACTGCGCATAAGACTGTCATTTCTGACAAATAATTTAATTTAATTATTATTTTGTCTATTATATTTTTGAAATTAATTATAATTACTTAATATAATACTAATTAATTAATATTTTTTAATGATTCTCAATATTTTATTGTAAAAACAAGAAATATAGTTTTTAATATTTTCATTTTATTAATTAGTTTTGAAATATTGTTAATTATTAATAAATATCAAAGTATTAATGTAACGAAATAATAATTATAAAAAAACAATAAGAAAATGTATTAAACAAAATTTGTTTTATACAAAAAATAAAAAAATAACTACAAGTCTAAGTCTAAGTCGTTGTCACTGTTCTCATAATATTCGAAGTCAACGTCGTAGTCTTCATGCAAGTCTGCCCGAGCCGAGGGTCTGTCACCGCCTACTAGCCTCGGGTCTAACCTCGATATTTGTCCCGAAAAATTTTGCACCAACAGTGCGTTAGCTCGAGCAAGCTTGGACATGACCTCGGTCAGTTGAGCGGCCTGAGTCTCCACTCTCTGCTATTGCTCCACCACATGCGCTGACTCTCCAATAGCTGGTGAAGTCGCAATCGACGATGCTGATACTGACTTGGAGACACACGGGGACTGTCCCGCCAACTCCACGAACGTAGCCCCACCTCTCTCCGAGCACCTCTCAGATGAAATTGTACTTGTCGAATTGAGTCCCCAAGGAGCTAGCCCGCTACATCTGCGTCTCCTTCGCCTAGAGTATGGCATACTGAATATTCAAAAAATAAAAAGGTTATGTAAAAAGAGCAAATTTAAAATTGAATCAAATTTTAAAAATTAAAGAATTTAAATAATACTTACGTATTGGTGCTTCACCTGCTCATTGATCTAGACTTCACAATGGTCGATCGATCGGGTCACGAGTGTGAGTGGACTTTCAGGTATCCAAAATAAAAGTCCACTCTTGTATCTTGGAATTCCTCTGCAAAAAAATAAATAAATAAAATTAAATAGTTAGTAAATAATAACGATAATTAAATAAATAAAAAATAGTATACGAAATTAAGTGATTACGCTGGTGTTGTTCATTTGCCAAAATCAACTTTTATTGTGTTCACACTACTGCTACTTCCGACCTATAATGAAATGAGACTTAATTATAGAGAATTGTTTTACTTATTTATATTTGATTATTTGTGTTTAAACCTCTCTTTTCATATAATTATTCTGATCTTTTAATATTTTGAATCTTACAAATAAGTATTGAGTTCAGTTATGCAAATTCAATGTAAAATTTTCAGTTCAAAATTATATCGAAGTTGTATTACACATATAATACTAAATAAACCTTATCGTATAATTTTTTTTATAAATAATCTTATTTTTTTAGTTATTTAGTATATCTAAAAATTTGAGTTCCTTTGTATTGCGTTTTATTAAATTAATGAGTATTTTTATAGAAACTTAAATTTAATACATAAATAATTTTTTATAATGATTGTGATTTTTTATTAGTATTAATCTTATGGATAAATAATTTTTTTCAATTATACAAATCCAATGTCAAATTTTCATTTACATTTATATCGAACATTTAATCAAGTTATATTAAATTTTGTTATAAATAATCATTCTTTTAAGTTCTTTTTTACATATACATAATAACATTTTTTTTTTTTTATATTAGATTATTTATCAAAATAATTTTATTTACAATTACATTTAATTATTATTTAATTTTTCTATTCCAGAAAGTCTCATATTACATTTTTTAACATTAACGATTAACAAATTTATTTATATTGTTTGAAATGATATAGTTATTAATGATTTTTTGTCCTAACTGTTAAGTCTAGATTTTAAAAATAATTAACTATGTCATTATGTTAATTTTTTATATTTTAATTCAATATTTATGATTCTTAAATTTCTACAACAATAACACAATTTACTTAACTGAAAATTGAAATGATCAATGTTATATTATAATTTCCATCAGAAAATAATTACGTTGTATAAATATTGAAAACCTATAATATCATGAATTTGATGCATCTTTTTCAATTTCACAATTTTATTTTTTTAGTTTTTTTTTTTTATGATTATCGAATTTGCTTCTTATACGTGTTGTTTTCTATTGTCAATGCTCAAAACAGTGAATCTTATCTTTTATACACATGGTCTATATTACAAATGTTTTCATCTATTGTTTGATTGTTCACAGTACATGAACATTGGAGATCCTACATTTAAGTATTCATTTTGCAAGACAAATTTTTGGTTCGAGGAGAGAGTGGATAAACATTATAAAACATGTCGTAATAGAAGTTCTCACTTTATTGTAGGGATGAACATGGTTTGGTTTGGACAGTTTGTAGTAATATTTCAAACCAAACCATTTAAAACGGTTTAGAATTTTTCCAAACCAAACCAAACTATTTCATTTTCTAAGCAGAATGAAAGCAAACCATGTTTTGCCGTTTGGTACGATTTGACATTGCAGATTGCCAACGAATGAATTAGTATATTCCAAAGCGAGTTCAAGGACACATATTCGTCTAAAATCTCAAGTTGAAACTAGCTCAATAATAATATTCAGTTTCTAATTGAGTGTTTTATCGTGAATCAATTCATGTTAATAAACAAACTAATTATATAGAAGTGAACATTTAAATTTTTCTGATATAAACTATAGTTAGTTTCTACATTAAAAATTTTATTTTAAGAAAATATCTTGGATGATGATTATGAACTATAGGAGCAAGAATTATTTTCAAATGGTTGTGAATTTGAACAAATTAATATTTGACTCTTTAATTTTGATTCGTTGACAATGAAAAGTGTGTTGCATTTTTTTAAAATTAAACCTTTGCCTTTATTTTAATTTTTTTTTTTAATTTTTCAAAATTTGGCGGGTTGGCTGTTTGAAACTGCATTTTTGACAATTTAAATCTAAACCAACCGTTTAAGACGGTTTGAAATTTTTCCAAACCGAACCAAACCATTTCACATTAGAAACCGGACCAAACCATATAATTTGTTATTGTTTAGTTCGGTTTCGTGATTTATTTGTTCACCCCTACTTTGTTGTATGTAAGGGAAAGTAAAGATTTCTCTTATGGAAGATCATTCTCTTATATAGAAAGATTTGCTATATGGCAAGGAGAATAGGATTAAGAATTTCGTTTAGAACATTCGGACATATAATATGATGTTTTCGTTCACTTTTATTGGGGGAATAGATAATGGACTGAATGATGATAGAGGGCCTCCCGTCTTCAGATTACATGGTCAAAATTTCCTTAAGATTTGGAGTATGTTGCTTGATGACATTCAGCTCCGTAATTTGCTCGACTTTACATTGTTGACAATACGAATGAGGTTGAAAGCAGAAAAAGGGTCGTGGGGTACTTATTATGTATTTATTGCTTATATAATTATACTGTCTACGGATAATTTTGTTGTGACAATCTAAAATTTAATTTATGTCTTTTAATGTCCTCTGGTAGGAATGAATCATGTGATTCAATGTTAAATGATTGTATAGTTTCTGATTTGAAGGATATGCTATTGGTAAGGCAGTTTAGGTCAGTTAGAGCTCCGTAATTTGCTCGACTTTACATTGTTGACAATACGAATGAGGTTGAAAGCAGAAAAAGGATCGTGGGGTATTTATTATGTATTTGCTTATATAATTATATTTTCTACGGATAATTTTGTTGTGACAATCTAAAATTTAATTTATGTCTTTTAATGTCCTTCGATAAGAGTGAATTATGAGATTCAATGTTAAATGATTGTATAGTTTCTGATTTGAAGGATATGATATTGGTAAGGTAGTTTAGGTCGGTTAGAGAAAAGATGATTGAGGAAAAAATTTCAAATGTAAGACTTATACTTATTGGTCGGTGGGAGACCCAAGATAGGCGATATGATTTGCCTTTGTCGATGAAATTGCAGGATTAATTGTCGGTGGATTTTGATACACAACCTGGAAATAGGGATATCATTATTGCGCCACGTGGTGAACCGTTGCAACGGATAAGCGAAGTGCATCCTCTTTATTTGCCTTTGCAGTATTCATTGCTCTTTTTGAGAAATATTGATCATACACAGGGATTGTGCAATGAAACAAGGTTGATAGTTACAAAACTTGGCGACCATGATCTAGAAGGTCAAATTCTTTCTGGAAGCAATGCAGGACATAAGTTCTTTATTCCAAGGACGTCGTTGCGCCCTTCTGGTTCTAGGATACCTATTAGATTTCAAAGAAGACAATTCTCATTTATGGTGTCCTATGTCATGACCATCAATAAGAGTTAAGGACAATCACTCTCACATGTGGGACTTCTTCTTAAATGGCTAGTGTTTACACATGGACAACTTTATGTTGTAATTTCTAGGGTGACAAATCGTTCTAGATTAAAGATGTTGATTTTTAGTAAGAATGGAAGATCAACAAAATCAACAAACAATGTTGTGTACAAAGAAGTATTCCAAAATTTATAGTCATATGAAACCAATAAATGATGATCTTATCACTTATTTACGAAATTTATTTATTTTATCTAAAGGATTCATCTAATTTCATATTGAATTATCTTTATCCATACGTTTCTTCTCATACATCGCACGGGTGATTCACTAGTGAATAATAACTATTGCTTTGTTGCATTTCTCCCAATTCTTATATAACCAAAAAAATACAACTCTAACCAAATATTAAATCAATTTAATTTCCCCTAATTTTCCCTTTTTGGTTTTAAAACCCTAATAAATCAAAATCCTTCAATTCTTCAATCCATAAAATAAAAAGCTACTACTTATTCACTATTCCAACATAAAACACACCATTGATACCTTAAAGACAGAGACATAGATAAACACATATATACACTTACATGTATGAATTTTCATAATTATACAAACTGGAAAGAAAAAAAAAATCAAATCAGAATACCTTTTGAAGATTTGAAAAATCTAGAGAGAGAAAACGGTGCATAGAAAGATAAAGTGAGACAGTAAATGGAGAGAAGGCGAGAGAGGGAAAAAATGGAGAAAGAAATGTTTAATATTGGGGCTCAATTATGGCTACTGAGTAGGTAATACTGTCTGGTTTTGTGATGACGCACAGGTCTTTTGCGACGATCCGTGTCGTCGCAAGACTCGCCTTGATACGCGCACTCGAAAATCTGTGAAACTAAATTATTTTCATGGCTAATTTTCATTAATTAAATAAATTAACTAATTTAATTAATCATTTATCTTGTTAATTGGAAATTTTTTAAATATTATTTAAAGCAATTTCCATTAATTAAATAAGTTATTTTATTCAATTTTTCATTAATTAATAAATTATAGATTCATGTAATACCTAATAAGCAACAATCTATTAATGGCATAAATTTAATTTAAAGAAAAACATGCAGCCTCAACATCAACTGATCTGAATCACCATAGTGATGTACTCGATTCTCAACATTGTCATCAACGTACTCAATCTCCATATTATTGACCTCATAGATTCTTGATTATTCGGCCTACTGTCCTTCTTCGGCACCCACCGAGACCTCAATATCCTCACCAGTCATTTGATGCAGATGGATGTCCTCTAATATGCCTAGATCCAAGAACATTGAAAACCTCGATGATACGACTAAATCAGTCTATGTAAAAAGTGTCTTAGGCAACTTCCAAGCTCTTTGATGGTTAACTTCTTAGACAACTCGCCATTTGGGATCCTGTTGGGGATCATTTATATAAAACACTTGTCGCACTTGCAAAGCCATTATGAATTTGTCTTCCTTTAATGCGTCGCCATTAACGTCAATGCTTATGATCTTGTTGTCTATTGTTGTTCTTTTGCCTTGCGTGCTAAACCATTTGCATCTGAAAAGTACGACTAAAAAGCCAACAATATACGATAGCTTAGGTACCTGTTGTAGCTGCACGTAGAATGTTTCGCCTATTGTCCTTGGCACAGTCATGCAACTATTATGAGTGGCCTGTCTGATGTCACGATCAACCTTCAGATATCGAACACCGTTAAAATTACATGCCAGATAACACTGAATATTATGTGAAGCACGAGATGCAAGTCTCAATACTTCTAGTATGATAGCCAAAGGGGTCTCTTGGTCAATATTATAAATTTACCATAACAAAAGACAATGTTAACTACGTAATTCAACAATAATTAAATATTAATATACATAATCATATAACCATGAACATGTAAGTGAACCTTCGTGTAAAACCATGTGATGTATTCTTACCTATGTAATTGATCAAAGTTCTCTACACCAAAGGAACGCAATTCTCTCGTGTTCACTTCTTAATTGCAACATAGTATTGCATAACAATGTAGTTAATAACAACTAAATATCCCACGGTTTAACTAAAATTGATTATTAAAGTTAAATACTTACATCAAGTAGACCTCAATTTTAGGGCCGTTGTTGAGGATGTAAAACTTTCGAGGACTTCAGAGGGGGTTCAGGCGAGTAGAGGATAAGTGTATACTACGACTTCCTAAATGAAGCAGCAGGCATCAGTCTGTAGAACATATTAAAAGGAGATTACCCTGCCTAGTTCCTCTCGTGACGATCAAGTGTCACTACTATTGTTTTGCCAAATGGACAACATTGCGAATTGAAAACCAATAGCTACCTGTCTCGAACAAAATGCATCTGGCACATGCATCTGGATTCCTGATGTAGTCCTTCAATTTCTTGAGGTGCCTCTCAAATTGATACATCTAGCACATATACACAGGACTTTCCAAGATTGTCTCCTTTGGATAATGCATAAAAAGGTGGACCATAATTTCAAAAAATACTGGAGGGAATATACATTCAAGCTTGTAAGTATCAAAATTAGTTATTTCTTGAAATTCTCTATATTACTCTTCTTTATCTACCTAGCATAAAGCTTCTTGAAAAGTATTGATAGTTAAGCTATAATCGATGATATATATTCTCATTCAAGTATGTTTTGCATCCAACGGCCAACAAACGCTACATAATGATGTGACAATCATGTGACTTCAGTCAGGTGATGTGACTGCCACTTAGATTGACATTCTATTTCAAGTTAAATGCAAAACCATTTGGAAATGTGACTAATCTGATAAAATCGTAGAGTTTTCGACGGTCATAATTAGTGAGTGGGTATTCTACGGAGGGCTTCATCAAATGATTTCCGTCGTGATATAAGTGCTCCTTTGGTTTGATGCCTGCTTCCATCAAATCAAGTCTCACATTGTCCATGTCCTCAGATTTGTAGAGATTACACAGGATAGTTCCGAGCAAACTATCACACATGTTCTTCTCCATGTGTATTACGTCGAGATTATGTTTCAACTCAATAGACCACCAGTAAGGTAGCCCATAAAAAATACTCCTCTTTGCTCTTTCTCAAGTTTAGTTTATCCGCTTCCTATTTCCGTTTAAGACCTCCGAAATGTGGGTGTTTGCCATGAATTCCATTTGTCACACCACTCCTCAACTTTCCCATTACATCTACACAACTAAATCGACGTGGATACTTACCAGTCTCGAGTTTTCTATTGAAATCACGACTTCTGCACCACTGACGAGTAATTTTCAAAAAAATGATGATGTCCCATGTAAGCCGTTTTCCAAAAACATGTTTAGACGGTGTATGAACGTTGCAAGTTGGGCATGCTTCATAACACTACCTATTCTACTCAGAAAGACTACTTCTGACCGAAAAAACACTAACGGTCCACAACAGTGCTGCACGCATACTAAATAATCCATTTTTATTCTAATATTGTGTAAATCAAGACTTGTATATCAAAGTTCTTTCATCTATGGATGTAGGAAAACATCTAAGTCTTTCTTCACTGATTGCGGGCCAAATGTCAATTTCTCTGATAGTTGACCAAATTTATTTATTTATTTTGACATTTTTAAGTAATCTATACATCCTTTAAAAGGCCCTTAAGAGGGGAAACTTTTCTGGACTGTTATGCCCTCAAAATTTTCTTATAATTCCTAATTAATCCTTAATGGCCATTAATTGATCCATGAAATACTATTATTATTGTTATAAATAATGTATATATGTGAATGACATTACCATTATATCCCTGTAAACTTTACAATATTACGATTGTGCCATTGTCCACTCCTATAAATAGGAGCCTATACTTACCAATTTAATACACCAATTCTTGAAGAGAAATTCTCTCATCTAAACTCTCTCCATTTCTCTCTCTATGTTGTTCTTATGATTTCGATGATTTTATAACACGTTATCAGCACGAGTCTCTAACCAATTGAGTAATAACGGGAGTATGCTCTACAGTTGCATCTAAATGATGAGCCTCTATATCAGAAACCTGATTATTACTAACCAATGTTTCCTTTTCTCTCAAACTGAAAAAGAATGATTCTGGCCGATCCAGATATCCGATCGACGATCGGCCACCGCCATCAGAACGGGCTTGTCAAGGAGAAGACTCGCCTAAAATTTGGCGCAGAACCAACGGCTGAAACAAAAGATATCGACCGAAGAAGAAAATCTGAAAAACTGTGCAAAAACAGATATCTGACCGAAAATTGAAATGCTTATTCCGGACGATTCTGAACTCCGATCGACGATCGGCCAGCGGCATATCAACGGGTTTTTCTAGGAGAAGACTCGACTGAAATTTGGCGCAAATCCAACGGTTAAAACGGAAGTTATTGTCCGGAGAAGAAGATGCTGGCGGACTGAAAAATGATGATTCCGGCCAAACGGTTGATCTTTTGGAAAATCGGAGACCACCGGCATGTTCAGGACGCCGAGGCACATATTATGGTGATGGGTTAATTTTTCCGATCACCGGCGCGTGGCGGCCGGCGGCGGCCGGCGGCGGCGGCGCGTGGCGGATCCGGCGATGACGAAAGGCAGTTTGTCCGTTTTGATGAATTGGATTTTTCTATGATCTTATTTTTCTGTTTTGTGCAGTTTTTAAAATATTCCGGCGGTCGAACATGGCGGTTTTCTTAAAAACTGTTTTTGGAGCAATCCTGACGAGATTTTGAACTTCGGACCAAAAGTAAGTTTGTTCTAAATTAAATTTTAAACCTATTGACGGTTTCAATTTATTCATATGAGCAATATATTAAAATATGGACGATTTTGCCCTTAATAATACATACAAGTATAATAATCGTAAATTAACGATTAATATGTGATCAATTGAATTATATTATGCTGCCACCTACATGGTTGGTTTTACCACCTACATGGTTGGCTTTACCCGGTTTAATTATTTCATTATGTCGATTCCGCCTATATGGCCGGTTTAATTGTTTCATCTCGTTGATAACGTCTATATGGCTGGTTTAATTATTTCATCACGTTGACACCGCCTATATGGTCGGTATATCAATTGAATACATATAAACACCTCAGTTGTTGGTTAATTCTAACATATTAGAGGGTTGTTGTCAACATATATACTTGGTGGTATAACCCCAGTATCGTTATTGTTAATATATATATACAATATTATTGTTATTTGATACTTCATTAAATGATACCAGAAGTTATCAATACTAAAGTTAGAAAATATTTTATCAAATGATACCAGAAGTTATCATTACCAAAAGGTTGATAAATATTAATAAAATGTTTTATCCAATGGTACCAGAAGTTACCAATATCTGAATTTGAATGGGTGGATGAAAATTATTCAACAAGAGAATGTTGATGTATGATAAGATAATATCACATGATAGCACGGATATAGCTAATGTGAAAATAATCTCATCAGTATTATGAGATGAATGTTAGATGATAAGTGCCTGGAAAAGTTCTTGCACGAGCACTTATATATTCCAGAAGAAGTACATATTTACTCCAGAAGAAGTAAAAATTATCATCTAAACATACTGAAATGATATTATTATTGCTCCTGAAGAAGCATAAACGAGACATACATGCAAAATGCAAAAGGGGAAAACATTTATGATCCTCAAAATTAGAGATGTGTTTCGGGAGTAGCCGTATCCTACCACCTCTGACCTTTTGAGGAAATAAAGAAAAAAGTGTGTTTCAAGAGTAAGAAATACTCCATACTCTACCACTTTAAATCTTTGAGGTACACAAGATTAATACATTGATAAAATCCTAGAAATTTATGGTGTGTCTCAAGAGTGAGAATACTCCGTACTCTACCACCACCTATTCTAGAGTTCACAAAGATAAATTTACATTAACCGGACTCCATTTTCGCTTGATTCCCCTTCCTTGCGACCAATCTATCTTTACTCCTGCTGGATCTTGTATTGGAATATATGATTGCAACTTATCCAGCAGTTCCTCGATAGTAGGAGCAGAAATAAGGATTCTCCTAGAAAATGGAGATATGAATCCCTGTTCCACAGCATAATCAAGAAATGTTAGCAAACCATCAAAGAAATTGTTTACATTTAAAAGCCCTATAGGCTTAGTATGGAGATCTAGTTGAGCCCATGAAGTAATATTAAAGATTTCTTCTAAAGTACCAAAACCTCCAGGCAGGGCTATGAAGGCATCAGAACCATATAACATGCAAGTTATGCGTTCATGGATAGATAAGGTTTGTACTTCATGCCCTCGTGTTTTGCCTGCAATATCAGCTAAAGGAGTAGGTATAACACCTATCACTCTTGCTTTCTCTACTAGAGCGGATTGTGAAACACAACCCATCAATCCACTGCTACCTCCTCCATACACGAGAGTGATACCTTTCTCTCCCAATTTCTTTCCTAAATCCACGGCTGCTTCTAGATACCCAAAACCTTTTCCCACTTTTGATCCACAAAATACACAGATAGTTTTGATCTGTCGAAATTTTGGTCCTTCCATTTTTGAAAGTAAAGAAGGAAAATGTTATTTTGGGATGCATGAACTATGAAAAATGTTTGGCTATTTAAAACCGAAAAACTTCACTATTTACTGGTCGTTTTTCGAAAAAGTGAAGATTTACTTTTGACAAATCATCCTACTCACCTTTCGGCGATTTAATATTTTTAACCAGCCTTTATCAAAACTCGTGAAAGGAAACAGAAAAAATATTTTATATGTGCATATATATCAAATGATTTACCTTGTATTAATGCTGCATAGCCAAAGCATCATTGTTTATAACAGCATGGCAAACAGGATCTTTTGCTATTATATTTTTGAGACTATATCTCTCTTTATCGCTGATGAATTTAGCCCATAAAGATAGTAGCTCACGCTGCACATATCCACTAGGGTGCGTCTCAAGAGTCAATCGGATATCATCCAATGACTCCTTACTCAGTCCACCCTTAATGAAGTCTATCTTATCATCTCGATTTATGGATGAATATCCTATTGATTTACAACGGGTATCACATGTCCATCGAGCACATTTGTAGCAACTATTTAATCTTTTTGCTCTTCGCTTCTTTGCAAAAGTACTCTTACCTAAGCCAGGCTTGTGCTTAGAAAATGAATCTGGTAATTCACCAGCTAATCGAACTTTTGCTTCGATCAACCAGCGAACATCTTCTGGCATGCCATGATCCATCAGCAACCTCAATCTTTCGAGCCTAATTCGATAAATTTTTCTCAAATCATTTACTGGAAGATTGGAATAATATTTGTGAATATTTGAAAGTATGATATCCATTTTTGATGGATCTAGCCTTCTTCCCAAATCATCTATTTAAATGCATTATTCAACGCGTAAAAGAGCGGCGGCTCCGCGTGTCAGTGATATGGATTCCATCAAGAAATAATGGAATAAATTATTGAAAAGGTGAGATAATATGCCATTACCTTTTTCGATATAAGGGAAGATTTGGCGACAAGATTGAGATTATGAGATATTTCCTTGGATATTGTACCTGATTTTTCGGTATACTAAAAGTAATAAAGGTATACTGATTTGAACTATATAGAATACTGATGAAATAAATGTTGTATTGAACCAGAAGTTCATACATATGTACAAGTGAAATATCTTATTGAACCAGAAGTTCATACGTACAAGTGAAATATGTATATAGTATGAACCAGAAGCTCATAAATGAAATATACATTGTATTGAACCAGAAGTTTAGCGATATTGTATTGAATCAAATATTCATACATAGAAATGAAATAAAACCGTATAGAACCAGAAGTTCTATAATAAACGGTTAGATTATCAAAAGTTCCAAATTATTTTCTATGAGAATAACTTATTCAGAAATTGTTTATCATACAACAATATTCTATGTCAAACAGGGAATAGCTCAAGAAGCTTTATTATTTGTAAAAGTGCGATATGCATACACTCCACCAAAGCGCACTGAGATATATGATTGAAATTACATCCCTAAAAGAATGACATGTGTTATGGCATTTTAGCCGATTGATAATATTTGAGAACATTATGGTGAAAACACGCCTGAAGCGTAATTATGCCTGAAGCATAATGACTATCGATTCCAAAAATAAATATCTCTTGAATGATTGAAATGATTCCTTTGAGGCTAAATACTCAAAGTAAGTAAAAGGGACATAGTCAAATGATGAGATATTCAGGTACCTGATGATAGAACATATAAAGAGATCTCTCCACGTTATATTGAGATGGAATCGATAAATAAGTCGACTGCATACCCTCTTATGAAATAAGATTGATGAAATCATAATTCTTTGGCCAAGTATGAAACCCTAATGTAGGGATTATTGTTCAAGGACCTGAAGTCCAAATGCTTAAATGTGTAAAGCCAGTAATTATATGTACAAATGAAAAATATTTCACAGTCGTAAAAGACGACTAGTTGCGCGCGAAATTTTTCATAGAACTGGCATGACATATGGTGGATAGACTATAGTCTAAATCACTAGCTTGAGCTCCTTGATATACCAATGAGTGAGATCAAAATGTATGATTCTCATCTCGATACTTTGGGAGTATTCTTTGATGTACCAGTTGATCGCGGTACGTTGGGATTTCAAGTAAAATGATTGTAGATTATATGTCGAAATTGATATCTATTTCAATGATTGATTATGCTCCTGCAAAATTAGAAATTGCAGTTTATAAAGTGCAAGAACATACATGTATAAATCATTGAAAGATTCAATATGCCCAGATTAGTATCACTATAGAATGATACAAATGACTCCATGATATAATATGTTGAAAGTGAAATTGGAGTGTACTATTTATGACATCTGGGAAATTGATTATTCACTAGAAGTGAATACGAAAATGAATATTCACCAGAAGTGAATTTGAAATTGATTATTCACTAGAAGTGAATTTGAAAATGAATATTTAATTATTCACTAGAAGTGAAAGATGCAATCTATGAAAGTGAATTATAGATTTGATTATTCACCAGAAGTGAATTCTAAATTTGATTATTCACCAGAAGTGAAAAATACAATGAAAAGATTCGTGATTGCACCAATATACATGTAATATTCCATGAAAGGAATAAATACGCGTTGCGCTCTTTTTTCCTTAGCTGAGGTTTTGTCCCACAGGGTTTTCATAGCAAGTTTTTTTATGAGGCAACAGTTGAGGCGTATTGATGAAAATTAATGAGAATAATGCACTCTTTTTCCCTTCGCTGAGGTTTTGTCCCACAGGGTTTTCCTAGCAAGGTTTTTGAGGCATCATCATAGCTATCAACAAGCTATAATTCAGCAACACATTGTTATACTGGAATGATATCAACAAATGAAGAAAATCATACACATCTTATGAAGAATGTTATGATATCGACTACACACAAGAAGATTTTCATATATATTCCAGAAGAAAGATGATATCATTATTCAAAAGGTTCATGAATACTTGATTGCACACTTCAGGGGGAGAATCATGCTGTCATGCTGTACTCTTTTTCCTTCGTCCAGGTTTTGTCCCACAGGGTTTTCCTGACAAGGTTTTAACGAGGCAGCGGCTGTACTCTTTTTCCTTCGTTCAGATTTTGTCCCATTGGGTTTTACTGACAAGGTTTTAACGAGGCAGCACTGAAGCACTGAAGAACTTCAAAGATTCAATACATGATTTGTTCTACTTGAACATTAAGACTCAACGATTGACGATGGCCAATATCAGGGGGAGCAACTGTACTCTTTTTCCTTCGCTCAAGTTTTATCCCATTGGGTTTTCTTAGCAAGGTTTTAACGAGGCAGACAATTGCGTAATATGTCATTCAAGGGGGAGTGTTATAAATAATGTATATATGTGAATGACATTACCATTATATCCCTGTAAACTTTACAATATTACGATTGTGCCATTGTCCACTCCTATAAATAGGAGCCTATACTTACCAATTTAATACACCAATTCTTGAAGAGAAATTCTCTCCTCTAAACTCTCTCCATTTCTCTCTCTATGTTGTTCTTATGATTTCGATGATTTTATAACAATTATTATTATTATTGTTGTTGTTATTGTTAAAAATTGGGGACTAAACATATTTTTTTCAATAATTGTAAATTATTATTATATATTTGAAATTAGAAATGTGTCCTTTCTTGGATAAAAATGGACCAGTTTTCACACTCTCACTGTCAGCGGGCATATGTATGAAGCAGGCTACAAATGCATTCTGATGAGGCATGGTCACTCTCATCTAGCTGTCGACGCGACACAGGGCATTCGAGTCGACGAGATCGGGGATTTAACATCCGCCCCAAACAATGAAGTTGAATTTGCATGGGAAATTCTGTCGACCCATAATCTATTTGTTCCACTCGGCGCAGAATCTTATTGTCGACGTTAGTGAATCGCCACCACCACCGAGTCCGCCTCTTTGAGGCGGTGGATTAGAGTATGTCAACATCCTTTATGGTTTCCCATTTATGTGACCATCCGTTTTTCATTGTTCAAACCGAAAAGAAAAAGAATTGGAAAAGTTCTAAACTTGATTATGATGGCATTATTAAAGTTCAACCTATCATGGTATTTAAAACTGATGAGATGGGAATTAAAGATTACAAATTTTCTAATTCCTAATAGTAATTAATTACTGATGAAAATTGTATCCAATATATAATGTGTATATAGCACTTTCTTCTTCTGCCATTAAATGTTATTTTCTAATTCTAAAAGGTCACAAAAGGTCAAACGCAAGAATAGGTAAGAATTAGCAGTGGCACTTATGCTTTCATTTACATATTTTTTATAATTTATGCTTTGACTTTTTGATTTTTTTTCCCCTCAAATTCGATTCTGTCGGATTACTTCACTCAGAGTCAGAAGCAAACGTAGGCATGCATATGTTATTCTTCTTGTCAATTTATGCAACCGAGTAACTGATTTTATTCTGCTGCTAATAGATTTTGCTGCCAATATAAAAGCAAATTTGGGGTCATAACGACGGTCAAGCAATAATAGAGGTGCCGAATGACCTACTAGTAGACGTGTCAAATAAATCGGTACAATCCATTTTTGAGATTACATATCCTTCCTTTTTAAACAACTTTGATGATGTCTCATGTCTACAGGGGAAAGCTATACTTGACCCAATACTTGATCTTGTGAAAATCATAAATGAGTATATGATTTCAATTAATTAGGCTGAGGGAAGAACTTATTTGAGTTCAGATATTTTGTGTAGGGTAGAGAACAATATAGGTGTGTTCGAAGATATTCATTATATAGAGTCTTGAATGGTATAAAGTGTTCAGGTATTCCTGCACATGACTTGACATTAAATGTTGGTATTCCGATGATACTTTTGAAAAACATTGATCACGCTGTAGGTTTTTGTAATGGAACGAGACTAATCATTACAAAATTTGGTCATCAAATTCTTGAAGGTAGAATCATGTATAGAAGCAATGAAGGAGAAATGGTATTTATCCCAATGATGTTATTGACTCCATCGATTGTGGATTACTTTCAAGTTCAAAAGACAATAATTTCTGTTGATTGTGTCGGATGCTATAACTATCAATAAGAGTCAAAGTCAATCATTCTCACATGTGAGACTATTTTTAAAAATGTCAATGTTCAGTCATGAACAGTTGTATGTGTAGTGTTAGAGTTACAAATCGTTCTGGTCTAAAGATATTGATATGCGATGAAGATGGGAACCCAAAAAATGTGACCACAGATATTGTGCATAAGAAATATGTAATTTTTTTATATAACATAATGCTTATTATTATTTTACTTGTAACACAATGCTCATTCATATTTAATTTGCAATTACTTTTGTTATTATTGGCTTATTTTTCAACCGTTTTTCATTTTCAATTGAATATGTCCATGTATCACACAGATGTGAAACTAGTTTATAAACAAATTTACCATACAGAAGCATAATACTGTTTGTTAAAAAAAATTGTTTCAAAACATTTTTTTAAATGTTTTTGGGATAAATATGTGGTTGAAAAGTAGAGAGACAAAATGTGTGTGGTTAATCCTTCGTTGGTAAACTTGTTTATAAGCAACACATTTCCTCAAATCACTTTTAACCACATAAATTTTTCGAAACCACTTTTCAACCATATATTTACCTCGAAAATATAACATTCTTGTTTATAAACAATTTTTTTTACCAAACAGAGGCTTTAGTGGTTTGAAATGGGAAAAATACATAAATAAGGTATTTTAAAATACAAATTTCAAAAATAAGGTGAAACTTGTATAATTTCAAAAATCAGGCTATAATTAGAATTAATTAATTAAATTAAAGAAGTAAAAATATTTTAATAAATATATATATTAAGGTCACAATATTGTATAATTGCAGGTCACAAAAGACAAATTATTAGGTTACAAATTTATTTTAAGTCACAAGTCAAGTTTTTTAAAGTCACGAACTTATTTTCAGATCACAATTTTAATTTATTTTAGGTCACAACTTATAATTTATTAACTGACAAATCTTTTAGATGTCAGAATAATCTTTTAGGTTACAAATAAAAAATTACTTCCAGGTCACAATCACAAATTACAAAATCACAAATTGTCAAAATATTAAGTCACAAAATGTCAAATTTTAGGTCACAATTTGTTAAATTATTAGGTCACAATTATTTTAAATTTTAAAATTATTAGGTCACCTTTATCTGTTCAAAATCAACCATCACCACCGCTGTCTCCGCGGTCTCACTACCACCACAATCACGGTGTGTTAAAAATTTGTCCATCTCCGCCGCCCAGCCACCGACACGACCTCCTATGCAGTCACCGCCACCAGATAACTCCTGGCCATCTCAAAAATCAAAAAAACGCAAACCTTCTCAAAATGCCAAAAACCAGCAACCTCACCACTACCGTCCACCATTACCAAGGTATCCTGAATATGCCCACCTCCTTCGCCTCGGTCACCAGCGCGGCCTCCTATGTTGTCGCCACCAACAGAAAACCCCAAACCATCTCAAAATCAAAAATCAAAAATCATCTCCAGATGTCGAAAACCATCAACCACACACAGCAGCGCCGCTGCTAGAAAAAATAATCACCAGAAGCAGCGGCGCCTCTTCTCGATCGATGTGCAGAGCCACTGCTCGATCGATGCTCCGCACCTTTTCATACCTCAAAATCGCCTGTGTGTCGAGGAGTTTCATATCCGGCTAGTTAGGACTTTGCAAACGTAAATCTGCTGAAGTCACGTCGTGTAGCCGTGTCCTCTGTCGAGCCACCCTGCTGCGGTCACATGTAGTGCGCCGATTTTGGTTGTGTGTTCCGGGCGAGAGAGTAGGGTGGAACCGTGAGTGAGTGAGTGGTGGAACCGTGAAATAGGAGAAGAGAGGTAGAGAGAGAGAAAGAATTCGAATTATGATTGAATTAGGGTTTGGAGAGGAGGGGTGTAGTTTAGGTAATTGATTTAATTTTATAATAATATTAATTAATTATTAAAATTTTATTTACACCTGAAATTTGAAGAAATATAGGTTTGAACTTATTTTTGAATTTGATTCTTTAAAAACAGGGATAGGTGTAATTTCCACGTTTGAAAATTCAAAAACCCATATTTAAAGATAAGTTTAACAAAAATAGGCATAGGCTCTATTTGTTAATTAAAAAAAAAAAAAATTGTTTAAAAACATTTTTTTTTTACTACAATGCTACAAACACTCCGCACTTGACCCCAAGTGTGACAATATACACATATGGGTTGTGGTGCGCACTCATCAATGGTGACTGGACCCCACACCCCATGTAAACTAATTTATTTTTTTATGTTGAATATATTCGTGTATCACACAGATGTGAAACTGGTTTATAAACAAATTTACAATATAGATGCATAATACTATTTGTTAAAAATTTTGTGTTTCAAAACATTTTTTTAATATTTTCGAGATAAAATATGTGGTTGAAAAGTGGAAAGACAAAATGTGTATGGTTAAGCCTCCGTTTGGTAAACTTGTTTACAAACAATGCATTTCCTCAAATCACTTTTAACCATATACTTTTTCAAAACCACTTTTCAATCACATATTTACTTTGAAAACATAATATTCTTGTTTATAAACATTTTTTTTTGGTAGTTTTAGTGGTTTGAAAATTCAAAAACAAAAACCCATATTTAAAGACAAGTTTACCTAACACATAGGATAGGCTCTATTTGTTAATAAATAAAAAAGAATTGTTTAAAGATATATTTTTTTACTACAATACTACAAGCACTTCACACTTGACCCCAAGTATGAGAACATACACATATGGGTTGTGGGGTCCGCTCATCAATGGTGACTGGATCCCACATCCCATGTAGTTATTTTTTATGTTTTTGGGGTAAGATATGTGGTTGAAAAGTAAAGAAAGAAAATGTATATAATTAAAAAGTAATTTTGAAAATTGTATTGTTTAAAAATATGTTTACCAAATAAAAGTTATTCAAGTTACTAACCTACCCATTTTTATGGTAAAAATACATAACTGCAAACTTAAAATTATATCTTTTTAAAACTAACAAACGTAGAATTTTTTTCTAAAAATCAGGTTTTAATTAGTAATTAATGAATATAATATTTTATAATATAAAAATAATTATCAATTATATATTAAATTAAAACTAATATAATATTTAAATAAAAAAATACTAAACAACATGTGTCCGTTCATCACAGCTCCCACCTCGACCCACCCCATGCACCAAAAAGATGAGTTTTTTTTTTTTTTTTCTCTCTCTCTATGGGTATTTTCACACCCTTCCATGCCACCCCCATCCACCCACCCCGACCCCACACCACCCACATGGGAAAAATTCACAACTACAATATATATAATATTATATATAATATAAACATAATTATCTATTATATATTATATTAAAAAAAATATAATATTATATATAATATAAACTCAATTTTTGACGTCACAACCTCCCTAACCCCTACCCCTGGCCATTTCAACCCCCACCCCACCCCACCCCATCACATCCCAAAAAATGAGTTTTTTTCTCGATGTTTTCCCACCTCACCACAAAGTGACAATTAATCATACAAAATTACAATTACAAATTTAATCGCAAATTTCACCCCACCCCACCCAACTTCATCCCACATGCAAAGTCACATTTCATCACACAAAGTCACAATTCGATCATAATTACAAATTAGTTGCAAAATTTATCCCACCACACCCCTCCCACCTCACCACAAAGTCATAATTGATCACACAAGGTCATAATTCAATTATACAAAGTTTTAATTAGGTCACACAAGATCACATTCAACACCATAAATGATTTTTTTCTCTATTTTTCCCACCCTCAGCCACCCAACGACCCCATCCCACCCCCATCCCATCCCATATTTCCACCCAGACCCAAAATAATTTTTTCTCTCTATTTTCCCACCACGCATACAAAGTCACATTTGGTCGCACAAAATTACATTTCAGTCACAAATCATAATTAACAATTTTATCGCAAATTTCACCGCAATCCAAACCCATCCCATCCAACTCCACCTCCACATGCAAAGTCACGTTTGATCACACATAGTCACAATTCTATCAAATTAAAAATTTAGTTGCAAAATTCTATTTCACCCCACCCCAGCCCACATCACCCCACTTGCAAAGTCACAGCTAGTCACACAAAGTCACAATTGGTCACATAAGGTCACAATTAGGTTAAAATTACAAATTTAGTTGTAAAACCCCACCTACCTCAACCCTCAAAGTCACAGTTGGTCATACAAGGTCACAATTCAGTCACACAAAGTCACAGTTAGGTTACACGAGGTCATAGTTGGTCACACAAAGTCACGATTCGACCACAATTACAAATTTAGTTGCAAAATCCCACCCACCCACCCTACCTCACCTCCAAAGTCACAGTTGGTCATATAAGGTCACCGTTCGGTCACACAAAGTCGCTGTTAGGTCAAACGAGGCCATAGTTAGGTTACACGAGGTCACGATTATGTTACAACTGATCACACAAAATCACAATTTGGTCACAATTACAAATTTAGTTGCAAAATTCCTCCCACCTCACCCGACATGCAAAGTCACAATTTGGTCACAATTACAAATTTAGTTGCAAAATTCACCCCACCCATCTCACCCCATATGCAAAGTCACAACTGGTCACACAAAGTCACAACTGGCCACACAAGGTCACAATTACAAAGTTAGTTGCAAAACCCCACCCACATCGCCCTCCCCACGCCCAAAGTCACAGTTGGTCACACAAGGTCTTGTGGTCGCTGTTAGGTCAAAGGAGGTCACAGTTAGATCTACATTTTGTTCCCAATTATTGAATAATTGATTAGAATCACTGTTCAAGTTACCACCTCACCCACCCTACCTACCCTCGACCTCGCCTCACGGAAAGTCTGCAACCCCAACCAACCACCACCAAATTGGCAACACCACAACCAACAATAACAGCAAAACCCACGGTCCACACCACCAACATCGCCACCTAAGTCTTGGCCTCCATCACTAGGCAATAGATCGTAAATTTAACAACACCATATCATAACTTCACCAAACCACAACCACCAACAATTCTACACCACCACCACCGACTATCACCACTGTCACCAGGCTGGTAACAAGTTTAATTAATGCGATCTGAAAAGCACACAAGATAACATCCACCCTACTGATACACACACATCTGCTTCTTTCATCATTTTCGAATCTCTAATTTCATGTGACAGATTTGATAATTCCAATCTTCCTCTTCATCCCTAGTTTTAACCGGCGATACCGTGGAGAGGGAGAGCACAGAATATTCGTGCGACGGTGACGCAGAGGCACAGAGGATCTCCAACGGCTCAGAGAGTACGGTGGCAATCTTTGATGGTCCCGCTGCTAGCGCTAGCACAATGGCGATCTTCCATGGTCGATTTCCAACGGAGAGGCTCCCGCCGCTCCCCTATGGAGTTCGTCGGTTGCACGCTACATCGTCGGCCAACTATATAAATGCTAGAGAGAGAGAGAGACGATAGAGAGATTGTGTGAAGGATGAAAATTAGCTAACACGTGAAAATTTAGTTATTAATAATAAAATATTTAATTTTTAATTGAGTAATTAACACCTGATTTTTAAAAAAGTTAACATCACCCTCTTATTTTTTAAATTGGAATTTAGAATGTAGGTTCCATGCAATTTTCCCATTACCACACACCCCCCCCCCCCCCCCCCGCGGGGGGGCCGTGCTGACGCTGCAACAAAATTGCATGTCCACCAAACTTAAATACTCTCTCACACACTCACACTGACAAATACTTTCGCATTTCTTGGCTCAAAAACAATTTTTCAACCACTTTTCATTTCATGTACTGAGTGCCTTGGAATTTCTTCCGCAATTTTACTCTTCGATTTCTCCAGGTATCTTGCTTCTTTATGTTTCTTTTCTTTTTTTTTTTTTTTTTTTTTTTTTCAACTTTATTGATATTGTTATTATTTGCCTAATGTTGTTATGAATTCTGAAGTAAGTTTATGGGGGAAGATGGAATTAAAAGTGTAATTATGAACTATATGACTTTGTTTGGTGATTTGTTTGTATATATTATAACTGTTTATGGATACTGTTGGGTATTTATTGTGAAGATGCGATTTTGACTGCAATTTTGTTTCATATAGTTCTTGATTTTCTACTTAGTAAGAAAAAAAATAATGCCTCGAATTTTTAGGGTTACTTTGTTTTATTGTTGTAGGAATTGTTACTTACAAGTTAGGGTTATATATTATGTTTCTCCCAGTAAAAATAGGCAGAAAAAACAATGTTGTGTGGTTAAGATGATGCAGGACTTAACAGAGGCCTGCGATTGAAATGAACTTTGTAGAATTCAAAGGGTTTGTGATTCAAGATGATTTCAACATTGCAGTAGCAAGCATAGTTGAACATTAGCATGGTACATCAATGGAATAATTGAATTATTCACATTCATACGATTGGCAAGGTGTCCGGAAAATAATGACACTAAATATTACTATAAAGTAGTTGGGGTGTGAACTTTCTTTCGAATGAAAAATGAAAATTGACTTTCTTTACCTTTCGATTTTCATTAGATAAGAGAAGGGGATCTGTAGACTGTAGGTTGCTTACGGTAGATACTATTACCCTTTAAGTTGTATTTTTCAGCAAGTTCTTATATTTAGTGTTTGGAAAAGGCTAATGATAATAGCATTATTGAACATTAGCACAG
This sequence comes from Ligustrum vulgare, assembly GCA_963555705.1. Classification (NCBI taxonomy): domain Eukaryota; kingdom Viridiplantae; phylum Streptophyta; class Magnoliopsida; order Lamiales; family Oleaceae; genus Ligustrum; species Ligustrum vulgare. The sequence continues at coordinate 27,742,237 of OY743186.1, read as the reverse complement.
TATATCAACAAAAGTTCACATTCAGACAAAACGATAAGGTGTCTGGGAAATAATGACATCTAATACTTTTATAAAATGATGAGGTGTTAACTTTCTTTTGATAGAAAATGAAATTTGACTTTCCTTTGCCTTTTGATTCAAATTTTCAAGAAAATGCAATCTTTCAGTTTCTTGTTTCATTAGATGTTTTCCCTCTTTTAAGTTGTCTTTTTGAGCAAGGTCTTATATTTTCTGTTTGGAAAACGCAATTGGATTATTTGTGAGTTTTAGAGTATAGACTTTACGAAACTGAACAATATGGCTCTCGTTTTATTTCCTTACTAACCCATTAGCCCAATTCCCCCTTACGTTCGTAATCACTTGCTGGAGACATGAGATTTGAAAGGGAAGGACTGATAATGAGTGATATATTATTATACGCTGCATGCTATTTTATATTTTAGAGTGTAATGGTTAAAACAATTTTTACTTCATATAGCAAGGCTTATGTGAAGTTTATTGATGTTTTCTGAAAGTTATCTGTCATGCAGTCTTGAAATTTTTGCTGCATACAGGTGAGATAAATAAAAATGTTATGGGTATGATATGAACTTTATGAAAGGTATTATCCTGTTCCCGTGTACATCCTTTAATTATTAACTATTATTAGAGTTGTGCTGTAACCTCAGAATTGTTAGTTCAATTTGAGGCAGACACATTGGTTGAAAATGCTAGAGATTATACCAAGATCAAATCAAATTTCTAGGGAAACTAGAGTTTCATAAAGGATTATCAGTTTCTTCTACTTAATTTAGTTTTTATAATGTATAGGTGTGATTTTAGTGAAATAAAATTGCTCAACTCTGTTCAAATTTATACCTTCACTCCATGGTGTCTTGTTTCAGTTAGCGGTTAATAGCTCAAGTCCTCTTATTAACTGTTTGTTGCCTTTAATAATGATCTATAGTTTCCTAGCAGCTTCTCTTGTATCACTTAAAAGGGAGAAGGCCACAAGTGGACGTACTGGCGGAGTCAATATGTACAGGCACTCTCCTACTCGGAACCTGAGATCTAAGGGAATTAAGGTCAAGCATGTTCTGCAAATTTGTTTGTTGCTTGCTGTTTTAATTTGGTTGATATACCAACTCAACCATTCCCATGATAAAAAGAAAGAAATTGATCAAAGTGAAAAAACCTCACTTAGCGGAGGAGTTAGCAATGAAATTTTAAGACTTGGAAGGAAAGATATCCACAATAAGGAGGAAAAAGTTGCTAAGAATGAAAAGCATGAAGAAGAGGAAACCACCGGCGATGAAGAAGTAGAAGAAACAGAAGAGGACCGAGAAGAAAAGAAAACTGAAGAGGAAGAGGAGGAAGAGATGAGAGGTGGAGAAGACCAGATTGATGAGAGTGAAGAAGAGAAATCTGATGCTGAATTCGATCAAGGAGAGGATTTTATGGATGATGAGAAGGAGAGAGATGAGGGTGATGAGAATGAAAGTGAGGAGGGAGGTTCTGAAGACAGTAATGGTCAAGTGGAGAAGGGAAATTCTTTGGAGGATAGTGATGATGACAGAGATTATAGGAGTACACACGAGGCACGCGAGGAAAATTACATGGCTGATGATGCTTCTAGTGCAGTGACACATGACAGCGAAATACTTGCAGAGGAAAATGAGAATGGAAGCTTGGGGAACTTAAATGTGCGCACTGAAACAAATATTTTAAAAGTGGAAAAAAAGGAGAATAATACTGAAGAGATTAATTTGGGAGAAAATAGAACAGAAGTAGAGGCAGAAAGTAGTGAAATGGCTAAAAGAGAGAAGCAGTCAAATGTTATTACCAATAAAACAAAGGAAAATGTAATGGACAAGTCTGAGAGTGGATTATTTTCAAATTCTACAGGGATGGAAGGACTCAATGACCAGATCGAAACAACCAACAACTCCACAGAGGTTAGAACGGATGGCCACGATCTGTCCTTGCTGAATGGAAAAGAAAGCGTGTTAGGGTTAAATCGAGGTTCAGTTGATGTTGGGAATGATAATCATTATTCAACTCCTAGAATCGAGGATGCAAAGTCAAATCTAAATGAATTTCCTAATTCATCTAGTAAAGTAGACTCTTCTGCATCAGAAAATATCCTGAAATTCAAGGTATCTGCTGAAGCAGGGAATACCACTGGGTCTTTATCAGTAAAGAATGATGCAACCGATGATCAGAAGTCCAAGACCAGTGAAGAATCAGGTAGAACATATGACGTTTTAGGCTCTAGAAGTGAAAATTACAATAATTTTCATAATTTCCAGCAGGATCCCATAAATTCATCTGATTAGTCCATTCCCATGAAGGAGAAAGTTATTCAGATGGATCTTGATACTACATCTGATATACACAATGTTGGAACCAAAACTGAGGGGTCTACAGTAGAATGAAGATACAGAGTGGTATTACTCGGCTAGTTTTGTCAATGCTACCAAGTCGAATTCATGCTTGGGTATTGAGGTTTTCATGTTATCTTTGTTTTAGTTCACAAGTTAGTCTCCAATTGTGCATAGTGATCACATATAATATGTTCTAGAGAATATGATTTCACCATTGTAAGCAAAACATATGCAAATTGTCATTATCATTTGTATAATCAATATCTAGTTCATCTGTATAAGTGGAAGTGGGTGGATAAGTGTCAATGCATGGTCTAAGATATCAATGGACTCCATTATGAAACTGACTGAGGTTTTACTGGACAACAGATGATGGAGATTGAGCTCCTATTTAGAGCATTCTTGGGGTGGCTTATTTTGAATACAGGTGAATCAACATTTAGCCTTTGTTTGGTAAAAGTTTTGTTTATAAACGGTTGGATGATAACATCTGATTTGATCATTTTTTTGAAAAGTGAACAATTTTGGTTGGTCAAAGATTCTCGTCAATCATAATTGTACGTTTAATTAAATTTTAAATTTCGTGAAATTAAAAAAAATGAATGATAATTAATGATTGAAAGTAAGGTCAATGTAGGTTAGCCCGAGACATCCCTTACCAGATAGAACACTTGAGTTCGAGTCTATAGGTGGGTTGAGTTGAGATTTGGATCTTTTTGTATATATGCTCAAAAAATAATTAAAAAAAATAATTAAAAGTAATAATAATTAAGTAATTTTCAATGATATTATGAATGACATGTTTTGTCACCAAAATTTCTATTAAAAATGTGTTTACATTTATTATTGTTAATTAATAATCGTTTAATATCAATTATTTTTTAAAAACGAAGCAACTTCAAACCGTATGCAAATATCTAATATTTTCGATAAAAAAATATCAATTTTTTTACGAATAACTTCATTTTATTATGGAAAAATTAATAATCATTTATTATTTAAATAGATAAATTGACTTTTATTATTCAAAGAATCCATTATAATTTGAAGTTGTTTTATTGTTTGTAAAATTTTAATGATTATTTTTATTTAATATTATTTTTTATGCATTTTGTATAATGGAAAAAATTATGTATAAACTTTAAAATTTTACAGACACTTATCAAAATCGATATTGTTGAATAGCAACTTCCGTACATGGCACGGGAGAAATACTAGTTATCAACAAAGAAAGGGGAAAAAAAAAGAGAGGTTAAAATCGTGTTTATTATATTATCAGGTCAAGTTCAATTTTTCATATCAAGCATGCCAATATTGCACTTGGAAATTGTGGGCAGCACCTCTATATGTTAGGGTTCTAGATATGCATCAATAGGACAAAACTTGTAACTTTAAGTTTGTCACTAATATTTGACATGATAAAAAAAAGATCGAAAGCATGATGAGAATGAGAATGAGGAATGGGAAGCAAGCGAGGGAGGGAGGGAGGGATAGCATGTCGTGGCATGCAATCTTCTGCACAAGCATTCTAGCTCAGAAACGAGAACATCTCGATATTTTTAATTAAGTAGAGTAAGGGGCATTTGCAATTGTTGAGATTGTTTATCGAATAAAACCTTACTTCTATTTTCTTCAAACTCATTACATCTAGAGCGTGATTTAGACTTTCTTTTTAGCATCAAAGAGACAACTTCTTCCAAATAGGGGTGGGGGAGGTAGGACTCGAACTCAGGTCTCCTCCCGATAAGGTCGTCTTCCTAACCACTGGGCGTTGCCTTGATCTTTAATAATATAATAAAATATATTCACTGAAAATTCTTGGAAATGCATAAATATAAAAGCAAATTTTAAACTTCTTTTCAATATTGTGTCACGTTCAACACATTTAAAAATATAGACATATGATTCTACAAAATAGGAAAATTAATAGGAATTGAAAGATGTGTTTGATTTGTTATTTTCAGTTTTTAGTTTTTAAAACACTCGAGACTTGTATAGTTTTGTATTTTTAAATGAATTTTCAAAAGCAAGGCTAAACATATAACACAAAACAAAAAATAACTTTTTGATGTTTTCAGTGAAAGCTCTAACAATATGGGAAATAAACATTTAAAAAAAAAAGGTTTAAAACTCCTAATATTTATTTAAGGAAAAAAAAAAACTTCAAAAAAGTCTATTTAAATAATTATAAATAAAAACTCTTAATCCGTGTCATTAATTTTTTATTTTTTATTCTTATGTTTTGCCTAGGGGTGAACAAAAAATGGGAACCGAGATATCCGAACGTAAACCGAACAAAAAAAATAAAAAAAAGAAATCAGTCGGTTCTTTAGGATAAAAACAAGAATCGAAACCGAACCAAAATCGAAAAATGGAGAACCGAAAACTGATCGGTTCCTACTTGAAAATCGAAAATCGAACCGAGAACCGAACATTCTTAATTTAAATTAAGCATATATGATACTTTTGACACTTTTTGTACTGCTTTACATGGTATTATTGAATTTTTCATATCATATTGCATCTTAAATGAAATTTTGATGTTTAAAAAGTTTTATTGATATATTTTGAAGATATATTTCGCTTTAAATTTTATCATTCGATATGGTTGTATTATTATTATATACTTATATTAGGATTATTTGGTTGTTTCTTTTCCTTCAATTTGGCGCTTAAGTTTAACAAGTCTTATTGATATGTTTTGGATGCTCTATTGAGCTTTGTTTTTTGAAAATAATTATATATTTTTCATATTTGTAACAAATTTAATTTTTTTAATAGGAATCGAACAAGAACAAAAAAATAACCGATAATCGAAACGAAATCGAAATTATTCAATTCCTGTTATTAAAGGAACAGAATCGAAACAAAACCAACAAATGTCCACCCCTAGTTTTTTCCATCTCAATTTATTATTTATTTTTATTTTACTTTTGTAGTTGGAAAAAATATTGCAAGATTCATCGACTTTAAAATGTAAATGTATTACTTGATCATATATTTTCGTAAACTTGTTATATTTTACTGAATGATCAAATTTCATAAAATAATTTATCAAAATTTCAGATGTTTTGTTTTGAGAAACAATTTTTAGAATGACAAATAAAATGTGTTTTCAACACTCTTGAAATAGATCCACAAAACAGAAAATAAAATGAACTAAAAATTAAGAACTGAAACACATTGTGATAGGGCCCCTTGCTGTTTTCTTTCTTTTCTGTCTCTTATTGAAAATTTAAAGTTGTCTAATTCTATTATAAATTAAACGAAACTTACTATCACAGATTTTTCTGGACAGAAGAGTATTAACGAAAATACGTGAAGTCTTGCTTAATACAGATCTAGATGAATCTTGTAATTACAGATTCGTTTGGATTATAAATTGTGAACAGAATTGTTAAGTGATTCAGAATTGAAAAGCAATTTGAACACAATATTTGAGCTTAATGTAGAAAAACCTAGTACCCGCACCCAGGGGACAAAAATCAATCACTAATAAGAAAAAATGTTACATAGTTCAATGAAACTACAGGTCAAATTTATGCATAAATTTATCAAACACCCATAAATTAAATGAATCACTTCCTGATTCTTCTATGACGTGCAATATGAGCTGGCGTCCCACTACTTTGCAGTAGCTTCCCTTGACATTGCAAGTCTTCAGCAAATCCGAATTCTCGTTCGATCTCTATCCAAACCTCCTATTTGATCTTTTGGCTGAAAGTTTTTTCTTCTTGTAGTGATTGAAAACTCCTCCCGGAGAACCTTTTAGATTTGTATTTGAGGATTAATTTTTTTTTTAAATGAATAAGCTCAATGTCTTTTAGATGTTCATGCAATGGTGAAGTCACAAGATGAAGAAGTCGAGTATGTATTCTGCACAACACTTATTTTTTCGGCTTCAATGACTTAAAGAAAACGTCCCCAACGTTTTTTATTTATACACACCACGTTTCTGGTCCACCAAGAATTCTAAATATGCAAAATCTCTATTTCCTGCTATAAATCAAAGATAATTACAAGTTAATAGAGATAAGGTAAGATAATCAAAGATAATAATGAATTAAAAGAATTTTATCATAAGTGAATCACTTACCAACCAAGTGATATAAACAAACTTGGACTCTAAGAAATAAGGCCTAAAATTTTTGGCCAATAGGAATTTTAGTAAGGCTAAAACATTACCTCATACTTAAATATTTATTATAAATAAAAAGAGATAATTCTAGTAAGTTTATAATTTATCACTAAGTAATAAATTACAAGCATAAGAATAGAAGATAAATATGAATTAAAGTTCAAGTAAATTATCTAGTAATTTAGTTAAACTTAATAAATTACTAAACATAAAATATTTAGTAATTAAATTAAATGCACTAAATTACAAACCCGTAAAAATAGAAAATGCCAACGTAAACAAGTTAACACTTATCATCTACATTTGTTCCCCAATTTTTGTGTTGTGATGGGTTGGAGGTGGTGGTGATCATTGTGTGGTGCACTTGAAGGCGGCGGCGGCTCTTCGGAGGTAGTGATGGTGCGTGGGAAGCGAAGGTGATTATGGTTGTGGTGTAGGTTGTGAATATGTGGCGGTGATGGCGTATTGGGTTTGTGTTGTTGGGTCACCTACATCTTTTTTCTCAATTCATGTTTGTATGGTGCTAGGTCAAAGATGGTGGTGACTTTGTGTGATGCGTTTGAAGGCAAAGGTGATGTTGGGGGGGGGGGGGTTGTTGTAGTGGTGGTGTGATGATGGTGGTAGTGACGGTCGACAGCAACAGTGGTTGGTGGTGGGGTGAGGTAGGGTAATTGTGACTTGAGTCCAGAAATAAGTCATCATCAATAAATTTAATAATTTGTAATCCATAAATTTGTAGTTTGTGATCAAAGAATGATTTGTAACATATAAAATTTGTGATTTATGACGAAGAATTAAATGGTGGCTTATAAAATATGTGGTTTGTGATCGAAGAATAATTTGTAACCTCTAAAATATGTGACTTGTGACCGAGAAATAAGTCAAAGCCTATAAAATTCATGATTTGTGATCAAGAAACAAGTCATGATCTATAAAATTTGTAATTTTTTATCGATAAATAAACTGTGACATCTAAGATTTGTGATTTGTCGCCGAGAAATAAGTCATGACATATAATATTTGTGATTTGTGACAGACTAATTTAATAATATGCAACCAAAAATAAGTTGTGACATATTAAATTATAAATCGTGGTAGAGAAATAAGTCGTGGCCTACACTTTATTTTTTATATTTTTTTTTGTGAATGTGATCATAATTTGTAAATAATTCGACCTTAACCTATTTAATTACTTGTTTAATTAATAAATATATTTAACTATTGACTTAATTAATTAACTAATTATGAGCTGGTTTCTGAAAGAAAATTGCACGTTTATTAAATTTGAAAAGGTATATTTTAACTATCTTAGTTATGTTTCTAAAGCTGACGATTTCACTCAGTTTAAGGGGGTGTATTCAATTTAAAATTTTAACACTTTTATAAATTTTTTTAAGTTAGAACTTTTGTGGATTTCGTGAATTTTATAGAATTGTATGAAATTAGTTGATGTTTGGAATGATAATCATTACTAAACTTCTTATTATCAAAGAAACAACTTCTTCAACATAGGGGTGGGGGAGGTAGGACTCGAACACGGATCTCCTCCCGATTAGGTCACCTTCCTTACAATTGACCGTTGCCTTGGTCCTTTAATAATATAGAGTATATTCACTAAATGTTCTTGTAAATGCATGAATAAAAAGGCAAATCTTCAACTTCTTTTCAATATTATGTTAAGTTCAACACATCTAAAAATATAGACACATGATTTTACAAAATAGGAAAAATAGATAGGAGTCGAAGGATGTGTTTAATTTGTTATTTTCAGATTTTTCCTCTTTAAAATTTGGTTTTGTTTAATTTCTTTCCAATTCATCTAGGAATCTTCCCCTACCTATATATACTCGGAATTGTGCACGAATTAGGTTTCCTCCCTTCTCCTCTATCACATTATACAACATAATATACATCATTCATATGAGATTGAAGAGGGGCAAGGATTCAAAATTGAAGATTGATTCAAGAAGAAGAGAAATACAAATTAGGTTTCCTCTCTTCTCCTCTACCACATTATTCAACATAATATACATCATTCATATGAGATTGAAGAGGGGCAAGGATTCAAAATTGAAGATTGATTTAAGAAGAAGAAAAATACGAATTAGGTTTCCTCTCTTCTCCTCTACCACATTATACAGCATAATATACATCATTCATATGAGATTGGAGACGGGCAATGATTCAAAATTGAAGAATGATTCAAGAAGAAGAATTTCTACTTTCAAGTTATGAATTCTATCATTCTTCTAAATTATTTTTAATTATGTTTTTGGGCTAGTTTAGTTTATGTTAGAATCGTGATGAAACTTTATTTCTTGAATTTCATGTTTTAATTGTTGTTTAATTGAATACAATTTATGGGTTTGAGCAATTAATTCTTGCTTTTCTCATTCTACAATTCTTTGGCCAATTATTGTATGAATTTTGTGTCTTTTTCTTAAGTTCGAAGGATTAGGAGTACGTTCAACACATTTTAATGGTCATAAGGTCCGATAGAGATAGAAATATATCAATATATTTTATGTCATCTTTTGATTGTTCATAAATTGTTAATTATGTTTTTATATATTTGCATTCATCATAGAAATATAGTCGGGTCGCATATAGGAAAATGTGTTAATCCTTATTTGAAAAAGAGTTTTAACAAAAATATGAACATTAATTTTCAAGTCCCATGAATTTTTGTTAAACGTTTAAATCAAGATATGAATGATGAAAATAAAAGTGAATTCTCAATTCTAGCATATTTCTCATTAATTTCATAAATCAAAATCACTTGCTTTGAATTTTATTTTTAATTTCTAATTTAATTTTAATTTTCAAAAATATCAAATTGATTTTTCTTGTTTCGGTTAAGGTTAGTAATCTAAAATAATAATTTATTACTTGTGGGTATGATACACTGACTCTTTGTTTGTTATATTACTTGTGCGATTAGTACACTTACGGTAAAAGATAAGCAACATTTGTTACTCATATATATATGAACAACAAAAACTACAAATACTTTGATTCTTCGAAAAAAAAGTTGTGTACCAATTCTTTTATTTAATCTAATTTCTGCCAAGAAAATAGCTCAAATGTTTAAGTCTTGCTTGATTTTTCTTCTCTCGTTATTGTTATATGAAAAGCCTTTCAGCTTGGAAAACGATTGGCATGGGTGAAGTTTGAGTAAAGTACCATACGATATGTGAATACGTTTCTTCTTCATCTTTATCAGATCTCACTTGAACAAAGGAGGTTTCTTCTTCTGCTTTATCAGATGACTTGAACAAGTTAAGCATTATGCCTTCCATTCCTATTTCTTGGATTAGGGCATCCTTTCGATGCTTTGTTATTATTGATGGTGATGTTCATTTTTCCAACAATAATTTTAGGGAGATATTTTTGGGACATTTTTAAGTGATATTATAATATGTCAGACATTCATTAGGTGGTAAAAATGACTATCTCACCACTTACTAATTCACTACTCAATAGATTTGTGACATGTTACAATATCAATTAAAAATATCTCCCTAAAATTATTCTTTTTCCAAGTCTTCTAGTGACATACCTTGTTGTATATGTCCTTTAACTAAATTACACAAATAACCTTTTCCTGTAAGTACCAACAGAGTTGAGAAACGCTTTGAGCTACTACACTGTGACAATTGGGTCCTTGCAATGAAATTGGCAGAGATGGTTCTAGATAACTCTTAACAATTGTGGATGGTTTTAGTAGATATGTTTGGGCACATATGTTAAGACTAAAGTATGATGCTACTATTGTTCTTCAAGATTTTTTGCCATGGTAGAAGCACAATTTGAAATCAAAGTTAAGATTATTTGAACTGATAATGGTAGGGAGTTCAATATGAGAAGTTTCTATCTCAAAAAGGGTATCATACATCACAATATATGTGTTGAAAAACATCTGCAAAACGTTGTTGTTAAAAAAAACACCAACATATTCTAAACATATATAGAACTTTAAAGTTTTAAAGTGGGATTTCTCTAAAATATTGGAACCATTGGATTTTAACTGTCGTATTAGCTCTGCTTCACTGAAACACACCCACGATTTACATCTTCTACAATTCTCAGAGCATCTGTTGTTGTAGGGGCTCCTAAGATTGGAGTTCAACCTTTACAAAAGCTTTTATCAAATCCTATTCAACAAAAGGCCAACCTACACTCACCTTAATAGATAAAATTTGTTTCGTACAGTATATATTGTCAATGGCAATGTGTATTGCATTCTGTTAATTTCTTTGTATAGCTGTGAAAAGATTACTGTAAAATGTATATATAGCAGCCTTGTGTAAAGAAAAGTGAATAATGAGAATTTCGGGCCAATTTAGGTAAAATGTGTTGTTGAAACGTGATTTTGAAATATGTGTATCGTTTAAAGAAATGTGATGGAAAAATTTATTTATAAGTTTCCGAACACTAGTTAAAATATAATTTACTACTGGACAGTAAATTTGGGTGTACAATTTTCTTTATATATTTGACATTAGACTTAGTTTGACAAATTTTTTTTATAACTATTGTTTATAATTAGCGACATGAAAACATTTCGTTAGTTTATTTTTTTGGAAAGTTAGAAATTATGAGCGAAAGTTTTTTACAAATCAAAATTATTAATTTTTTGAAAAATGAGCCGATGAAATATTGTCACGTGGCTGCTTAGAAAAAAATTTATCCGTTTGTAAATTGTTTATAAAAAAGTATATAAATTACACATTTTTTCAAATAATCTTTTAATCATACAAATTTTTTAAATCACTTTCAAGTTTCAATTACATATTCTATCGCGTAAATATCACATTTTTTATTTATAAACAAGAAATTTTTATCAAATAGAGGTTTTTCAAGCTAGCACTACCTTAGCCGACAGGAAGCCGAATGAAGCTTTGACTGCATCGATAATCCAAGATATTCGTTGTCGTACAAACTACAAAATGAGGTGTAAGTTGCAATGCACTAGTCTATTTTCAGATCCAAACCACCCGCTGCCTTGTGTATGCCCACCTTAGAACCCAATATTTTATTTTCATGCTTAGTACGAAACATTGGATTCCATTTCCTATTTCATGTTAATTAAATAAAATTTTGTAATATTTTAATATGAATTGTAAGTGTTAAAAGATAAACCGTTAGAGAATCAGTGTATGATCAGTGTATGACTGACCGTCTAGAAGAAAAAGGCATGATTTTGATAAGCAACAAGAGCAATGCTAAATCAAAGCAAACTTTGAATATTAGATATGACATCAAAATAACATAAGTCGAGATCGATTGTTGAGATTACACGATTTCTCCTATTGTCTTACGAAGATGTTATTGGTCAAAGAAATATGTTCATGGTGTAGTTCCATGTTAGTATATTCTACTTCGATGCAACTAGATTGAGATGTAGCGTATAAGATGAAAATAAACTTAACCATTGTAAGTGAATTTTATAGTTAAAGAGTTAAAATTATAAATTGTCACGGTATCAAATCAGGTGTACGCACAACTTGGGACATAGTTATTTTCCTATGCGTAGAGAGTACTTAGTAAAAAGGTTGAACGCCAACCTTATGAGCTCTCACCGCTCCTGACCTGACTCTATCCTCGAGATTGGTGAAAAATATAAATCACTAGTTATGCTCCAAACTGATCAGAATTTGGATATCACTCACTGGACTATCTACCGAACTAACAAAGTGTCCATGAGAATTCTAACCTACGACATCTGCGCTGCTAACGTTTGTGAATCACCAACCTTGGAATGTACCTTGGAGGCAAGGACTCCGTGATTCTATGTAGATAGCCTAAACAAGGAAACTGTAGAATGAGGATTAGCAGAGTGAAACCCCGTAGATAGCCTAAGCAAGGAAACTGTAGATTGAGGATTAGCAGAGTGAAACCCCGAGCGCTCAAACACGATGAGTGTTCAAATGTTTGGTTCATAAACTGAATTGAGAAGGAAACAAGAACTTGATGGAAAAACTCCCAGTCAATATACAAATGAATGGACAAATAGTCAAATACATGAAAAAGTAAAAACAGACGCCTGTTAATAATACTGTACACTCTAGGAGAGGGGTTGGGGGGGGGGGGGGGGGGGAGAACATAGCTTCAGTATGCTGTTAGTTCAATGCAAATCCAAGAATTTAAAACAGTTCCAATGGCATTATTCTTGATCTGGTTGCCTAAGTTCTTTCCTCAGCTTATGAGAAAATAATCTACAAGCATCCGTGCTTAAATCCATTGCAGCTGCCAATGCCACAAAAACTGCAGCATCCTCTGTGCAAGTCACGTGCTGCGCCCCAACTTCGACTGCCGGTTTGCTGCACTTCCCTTTGCCTTCGACCGTTGATGACATTACGAATCCTTTATATAGAAAGTGCGCCCACGAACCGGATCCCTGTGTAGATCCAAGTTCCGAACCTGAACTTGACGCAGAACTGATATCAAAGCTGCTGTTAGGACTAGTCATCGGGGTGGGGCCGGTGGTTACGTCTATGCTGAATTTGCCTCCAGTTTTCATGCTAAGTGTGGAATTAGCAAGTGGGATTGTGTCTATGCCGCCATCGGGTATGAGCTCGAAGCGGTAGCCGAGTTGGTCACCACTTTTGCACTCACGCCAGGCCTCCAGACGGCCCCAAGGTGTCCAGGTGTTGTGACCAGGACGAAGAATTAGCCAGGCTCCAGGATTGGATCTGCTGACCCTATTGCTTCCCTGTGACGGCACGAATGGTGTCACCATTGATGCAGCAGCCACGGGTGAGCCTGAGAGGTCGTGAATGGTGATCGACCAACCCTTTCGCTCTTTTGTGGATTGTTCATCTGCTGTAGATGAACTAAAGCAGCTTGTTGATGTGCTTGGTTCTGATAGGGAAGATCTGTTACATGAAATGCAGCTTATATTAGCTACCGTTTGGTAAACCAAATAAATTGGTTTATAAATTAGTTTATAAACTACATAACTCCCCAAACTCCCACTTTTTAACCACGTACATTTTCGTTATCCACTTTCCAAACTCACATTTTTCCTCAAAATCATAAATAAATCCGTATATAAACCGCTAACAATCTGTGAACAAGTACTGTGATAAATTAACCATTAATCCAATTCAAGAACCATGTTATTTAGATCAGAGACAGCAAACAGAATAATAGAAATATTTGGATGTTCCAAACCAACAAGTTTAAGGTCGATTACATGAATCCTTTCTTTTCAATCCTTTCATTACATTGAAAATGGTTAGTCTATACCTTGCCTTCTAGCTTGTTTAATTATTTGAATATTCAACTAGCAGCTTCTGATTTTTAATTCAAAATTAAAATTCTAAAAAAACCATAAATATAATACATAATCCAACAAATGGTAAGGAGAATCTAATTCTAATTAAAGTAAAAATTCCAGGAATTCAAAATATTAAAAATGAAAAGTAAAGAATCAGAATAATTACCCGGATCTCAAATTCCTCTCAGCAGAATTTCTGAAACTGAATTTACAAGTAAAAACAGGCTGCTTAACATTTCCATTGACCTGAAAAACTTGAGGACTACACTCTGGTTCTCCATCAAACTGGAATACAAATCTTGGATCAGGCTCTGCTCTCACATTCAAATGCAATTTTGCTTCAGACCCATTAATCGAAACCCATCCATTTTGAATCAAGATCCCTCTATTACTCCCACTCTCAAAAACCCCTTTCAAATCCAACTGGAGAACAATACAGCCCAAAACCTTCCCATTTTTCACAAACCCACAATTTTTCACCCGATTCCCGTCATAAATCTCGATCTTCAAACGAGGAAATTTCCCATTACAACTCGATTTTTCTACTAGTTTCTCAAGCTCCGCCTTGCTCAAGTTGAAACAAGCATGGTTCCTGCTTTCAATCGCATCACTTTCTTGAACAAGTAAAGGGACATTCGAATACTGAGTAACAAACCCTCTAAGCTTAAACTTACAATAACAAGATTGCAAAACCGGTGAGCCCGTAAACTTCAACCCCAGATTTGCCACAACAATACGAACGAAAGGACACGGATCCATTAGCCCTTTAGTGCAAAACCCTCAGCAGTGAAACAAAAAATCAAGAGGGTTAACTTGAGGGTCAAAAGGGAGAACTATATATGGTGGAATAGAACAGGCTGGAAGGTGAATATGCATAGGCATCCGTGCGGAATGAGCTGTTTGCACGCACGCATAGATTAAGGGGGTGGCGCCAGCAATTGGCATCTATCTGTCAAATCTGTCAAATTAATAACTTGTTGTTTTGGTGTTTGGAATGTTTTGATTGGGTAAAATCATAGAAACTATTGGAATTGGATTGGTCATTAATGGTGAACAGCTGTTCGAAGCTATCACTTCTGTGACAGTAAGACTTTGGACACTAGTCTTCTTAACAAATTTGGACCTGTGGTCGGTGGTCCCAATATTCACCTCCTAAGTCTATGTTCATTCCTACTTTTTGTTGTTTGATTCGAAATTGAAAATTGAATTCGAATTTTATTGTATAATAATCACTTAAGCTAGTTTGTAACAGTGTTCTAAAATGCGCGAAAATGTACCGTTTAGACGCGATACGTGACCAAAATACGTCGAATAAGTGGTATGCGCGTAAAAATGCGGTCAACGATTTTTTTTGACCGCCTAGGCGCCGCCTAATCTTTTTTTTTTTTTTTTAAGGGTAAAGAATCTATTTTTTTATATAAAAATATATTTAATGTCTTAAAATAATTAAAATAATATTAAAAATATGAAACGCATTATGACGCTTATTCTTCGCATTGACACGCCTAAACTTGTGATTCTTGATTCTTGACCTCGACGCATCACAACGCATTACACATTTTAGAACACTGGTTTGTAGTCAAATTCATGAAAAATGAATTCTTAAGGGGTGATAAGAAATTCTTTTCTAACTTAAATGAAATTCGTTTTCTTTTCTAATAGAGTAATCAAATACACCCTTATTATAATTGCAACCACTATTTAATAATACATGTTTTTTAATATCATCTTTTAGTTTTAATCACTATGGCTGCGTTTGATTGACTGTAAATTCCATGAAAAACAAGATTTTTCACCCACTTTTCCACATTTGACATGTTTGATTGTCAATATTTTCCATGGAAACCATATCATAGTTTTTCATCCACGCGCATCCTGTAGCGACCCAGAATTTTTATGAAATAAATAATTATTTTAATATTTAGAAAATTGTATCGCTACTATTTCACCCATTATTTTGAAGTTAACGCCGCGACGTGTTCGTCTAGCCAAGTCAAGAAATATCGAATTTGTTCGATTTTAAATTAAAATCAGAATTTCTAAAATTATGTTATTTTAATTATTTATTCAAAGTATTATTTTCAAAATCATTTTTGAATTCCAAATTTATTAAAATTTTCCCCACATGATTTTCTTCTTTACACCAAGACAACAATTCTTTACAAAAACATCATTATTTTGTATAAAGAATATTACACCATTTTCTATTTCACATTACACCAAATTCTACACTATCCTATTCTATAATACTTAATCAATACATATATTCTTCCTTATCCCAACTCACGTCCCCTACATTCTTTTCTTCCTTCTTTATTACTCTTTCCACCTCAATATACCATAATCAAAGCATCTTCATCATATCATTACACCTAACAAAGAACACCACTACCAATTAATCAAAGCTATCACAATTCAATCCTACCCCATGTGTATACTAAACATAATGATGAATTACCAATATTCCACCCTTTTCATACCTAACTATTCATCATTTTTCCTAAATTTATACGTTCTCCATCTCCTCACAATACACACAACAAACTGGCCAAATCACTGCCGAACCATAACCAGTTAACCAATTCATCAATCAGCCATCATCTGAATCAAACTTCCATTTGTCTGAAATTGAACCAACCATCACCACCGCCTACTGCATAATCCAGTCAAGCACCGGACACCACCAACCCACTACCAAGCTGCCACCTTCAAATCACCGGCAGTCACACCGGTCTTCTCCTCTCCTCTGTCTCAGCTTCGCAAATTTACTCAGAATCATCATCTTCATCACCAATCAGTTACACCGCAATTCCATCAAAAGTTCAACCTCAACCACCACTGCAGTATTACCACAAACTCGCCACCACACAATCACAGAGAATCAAATCGGCGCCTCAATCCACCATCACTTCCAACATCTACACAACCTAAATCAGAAACCAGAAGTTCCGATCTGCAGCCCCGGTTTCACCATCGATTTCGCACCTAACTTCGCACTAAACTCCCTAAATTAGAAACCTTCATCCTTAACCCATTTCGACCAGAGTTCCATCGGAAAACCTCGCAGCTCCAAGCCTCGAACTCTTGCTTCGGTTTCACACGTTTTCGCACTCAAAACTCGCACCTAATCCCCAAAATCTAAATCCCCATCCTGCTGAGCCACCCGCCGCACCCTTGCAGGCAAAACCACCGGCTTGACACCGGTTCTCGCTAAGGGCAGTCGGTTGCCTTTTCTTCCTTTTTTTGCCTTGGTTCAGAGAGTGAGAGAGAGAGAGTATAACGAGAGAATGGTTAGAGAGAGAAAGAAAGATCTGATATATTATATTTTTAACTTTCCAGAATTTGCGCGTCAGTCCCTGAAGTTTTAAAGTTTCAAAATCAGTCCCTGATGTTTTAAATTGTTTCAAATCAGCCTCTTTCACTTTAAAGGTTTTCAAATCAGTCCCCAACTTTTAAAGTTATCCATTTCAGCCCCAAAAGTTTTAAATGAGTTTTAATCAGCCCTTTCATTTTCAAAATCTATTATTTCAGTCACTGTTGATTTACTTTTAAGCCCAAGTTTCAAAAGTATCTATTTTAATCCCTCAACTTTCAAAGTATCTATTTTAGTCCCTGAACTTTCAAAAGTATTCATTTTAGTCCCTCAACTTTCAAAACATCAATTTTAGTCCTCAAATTATAATTTATCATTTTGAACTATATATTCGATATACTAAAGTGACTTATTGGCTAAGACGAAGCGTACGGAGAATTTAAAGAAATTGAAGTCATTCCCGCTCAAATTTGCACTCGTCGGATTTGAAGTAGACTCGCACTTATTAATTGATTTAAATTATGATTTCATATAAATGTCATGTGACTTGTGAAAGTCAATTTTTAAGAAAAGCAAGTATGTTTTTATGAAAGGTAAATATACCTTATGTTTTTATGAAAAGTAAGTATGTTTTTATGAAAAGAAAATATTCTTTATGTTTTTACGAAAAGTAAGTATACCCTATGCTTCACGAAAATGTTTTTTTGGATCATTGCTATGAAATCAATCTACCAAGATTGTTATGGGTCCCATATGATAAGTTATGATATGTTAAGGGGACCGGAGTTTTAGTAGCGCTACACATAAGAATTCTTGCCACGAAGTTCGGTAACATTCTTGTGTCTCCTATGTTTATGAGGATTTGCCACGAAGTTCGGTAAAATTCCTATGTTTCCATATGTTTATGAGGATTTGCCACCTAAGTTCGGTAAAATTCCTGTCGCATATGTTTATGAGGATTTCGATCCTATCTTATGTTATGATGCAATTGATCCCTATGAATTTCAAAAATTATGCTTGGTATACTTACTACATAAGAATTCTTGCCACCGAAGTTCGGTAAAATTCTTATGTTTATGAGGATTTCGATCTTATCTTATGTTATGATGGAAATGATCCCTATGAATTTCAAGAATTATGTTTTGGTATACTTACTGTTATTATGATTTTACTGCATAAGAATTCTTGCCATCTAAGTTCGGTAAAGTTCTTGTGTCTCCCTATGTTTATGAGGATTTCAATCCTATCTTATGTTATGCTTTCAAAAGAAAATTATGCTTGGCATAATTAAAATGTTTTTATAAGTATATGGTTTTCAAAGAGCTGTTTTCAAAGAGCTATTTTCAAAGAGCCTATGATTTGCAAAATATGTCCCGTGCTTTAATGCACAATATGAGTTTTATCAAGAGCCGTTTTATAAAGAAGCTCTATCAATGCCCGTTTTATAAAGAGCCGGGATTTATGTGTTTAATCATCTTATAAATTAAATTAATTTGCGATGAGTCTACTGAGTATTTCCCCCATGAAATACTCACCCTACTTTTTAACAGTTTTGCAGATTTCGGAGACGGTGGCGAGCGATGAATGATGGTGGCAATAATCGTTAAACGGTTGAAAGTTTGACGTTAATGATTTCCGTATTTTTCCAAACAATCGAATAATTTAGAGAAATTCATTTATTTGAGAAATTATGACATTGTCAATTTCTTTACAAAATTAATGGTTCGATTTACTATTTCAAATGGTTTCATAAATGTTTCAATTTTATCGGCCATTACAGTTTATTTAATGTTGCCAAAAAATGAATTTCAATTATTTCTTCCGCAAAAATATTATTCGAAAAATTTAGACAGAAAATGACGTAGTGAATCGGGTATACGGAACTCGGGGCGCTACACATCCAATTCCAGCAAATTGAGAAATTCTCTTTCCACCCTATAGAAAAGGTTTTGTTTTACAGTCAAAATCTCGTACCATTTTCGTCACATTTGATCTTTTTTATTATTATTAATTGATTTATTTTTTCTCAAAAATTAACATTGTTATTATCAAGTACAAATGTGTTAAAAATGAAATTTTCTTTTTATTAAAATAAAATAGATAAATTTTGTTTTATTTGTCATGAAAAATAATATCAATCAAACAAAATTTGAAAAATTTCTCACTTTTTCACCTAGAAAATTAAATTAATCAAACACATTAAACTTTCAATTCCCTATAATTCATTTTATTTCCACCTAAATCCCATATTCGCTATCAAAAACGCAGCCTAACATTTTCTTTGATTTTGGCGGGAGAGGTGGTGGTGGCCAGTGGAGAGGGGGTAGTGACAGGGGACCTCCCTGTAATTTTGTTTTGGTGTCAAAGTTACGTTTGGAGCCCTCAATCTTTATTTTTTACCTTAATTTATCCCGAGTGACAATTGTTGAAAGTTTATGTAATTTGAGTGACCGTTGCTGAAACTATGAAACATCAGTGACCGTTTGGATATGTTGTTGAAACTTCAGTGACCGTTTATAAAATTAACCTGTCCAAAAAAGGTAAAGTTGCTAGTAGAGATAAGACTCACCTTGCATCTAATATTCACAATCACGATATATTAATTTTTTAGACAACGATAGCTCAAGAAAAATCAATGGAGAGCGATCTTGCTTTTAATATTTATTTTTTTTCTTGACTGGATTTTCTATTTTTGGATTATATATTCTTTTCTGTACTTTGAATTGTTGTTTTTAATCAAAGTTGAAATTTATTATTGTTTGGTGTTCAGAAGAAGGCAAAATTCAACCTAATACCATCATATATATATATATATATATATATATATATATATATTCATTTAGTAGCTTAAGACATTACAATGAAAAGGGATTTTTTCTGTCAGGACAATTTTTTTCCATATCAATTTATGGTTAGACAATGATAAAATTACACAATACTTTATTACCATTTATTATTATTATTATTATTTTTTATCAAAACAATACTTTATTACCTAAACTTATGACAAGTGGCTCAAGAAGTGAGCTTGACATCTTTTTGTCTTAAAATAATCAATCATGTTATAGTGTCCAAATTTTTTATTGAAAGTTTTATATCTACATGCTTGTCAACAATCCAGTTATACACATCACATCAATATCAATATCGAAATCAACAATTCACACTCATTCTGTCATCTTTTCGATCCATTTTTCGGGCACATCAACATTATTCTAAACATGTTTTTCCTACATATTTTCACAAATCACTTTTTAACTAAACGCATTTTCACTTTCCATTTTTCAATTACACATTTTACCTAAAAAACATAAAAAAATATTTTTAAACAAAAAAAATTTAACAAACAGAGACTGAATTTTCGCGGTCCCGTTAACAAACATCATGTTTGTCTTTTCTTACTTGACACGTTAATGCTCCATGCAAAATATGAAGGAAGGATTAAATACTTTCATGATATTCTCACTCAATACTTTATCAAGTGTTTGGTAAACTTGTTTATAAATTTTTTCTTCACATTTTTTGTAAATGCCTTTTTATCACGTATATTTTACTTTAGAAAACTCAAATTCTTTATTTATAAACAAAAATAGCCTCCAAATAGACACTAGATAATATAAAAGAAGTAGGGATTTTTTAACCATGATAAAATCTCTTGAACCAGAACCGTCGATTTTGGTTCAGTTCCAAAAGCTATATAGAACCAAATAAATTCATTTACAAAATATTTGGAATTTAGCCATGTTTGATAGAAATTAAAATCAAATTTTTATTATTAAATTTTAATAAAAGTTGATGGAATTGTTAAAATTAAATGTTGACTTCTCTGTTCTTTAACGCAATAATTACAACTAATAAACAACACAAATTTTTAAATCACTTTTTAATCGCACTTATTTTCTCTTTCCATTTTTTAATCACACATTTTACCTAAAAAATATAAATAAACAAACTTATAATTTGTATTGTGTTACCAAGGCTGGCCTGACTTTATGCCACCCATGCAATCGCATAGGACCATAGATATGAAGGCCCTCAAAAGTATGTAAGGTACAACAGTTTAGTCTAGTAAATAACCTAAGTTTTTTTAAATAAAAATGGAAATTATTTGTTAGTTTTTTCTTCAAAAAATGCTAGAATAGTAAATTTAATTTTAACTCTTGACGGTTTACATTATTATTGTTGTAACTTTGAAACTATTTTATTTAGTAATTTTTTTTTTTATCAATATTCCATTTAAAATTTCGCATAAGGACCTCCAATTGCAGGGAGGCCCTGAGTGTTACTAAACAGAGCCTTAGGGCCCGTTCTCTTTGCTGTTTTGAGCCCATTTTGAGTTTTCGATTTTTGGAAATATCGAAAACACGTTCACTTTGCCCATTTTTCGAAACGCGTTTTCCAAAATACCAAAAAAAATACAAAGGAAACTCAAAACGATTTTTTTTCGTTTTGGATATTTTGTGTTAAAAAGTCCAAAACGACCAAAACGCGTGTTTTGGATTTTATTTATTTATTTTTTTTTGTGAAATACTTCATTCACTTGAAGTTCTTATATTATTTTGTCATTATATCTAGATTCATGTTAAGATTTTTTTTTTGTAATTTATTTATTTATTATTATTATTTTTTTTTTAAATGTAAAACACTTCTTTCACTTGAAGTTCTTATATTATTTTGTCATTATATATAAATCCATGTTAAATTTTTTTTTTTTTGTAAATTATTTTTTTTTTTACTTTTTATAAAAGTGAGACACTTCATTCACTTGAAGTTTTTATGTTATTTTGTCATTATATATATAGATCAATGTTAAGTTTTTTTTCTTGTATTTTTTTTTTTAATTTTTAATTTTTAATTTTTTTTGTAAAAGTAAGACATTTCATTCATTTAAATTTCTTATATTATTTTGCTATTATATAGATCCATGTTAAGATTTTTTTTTTTTTTAATTTTTAATTTGTTATTATTATTATTATTTTTTGTAAATGTGAGACACTTCCTTAACTTGAAATTCTTATATTATTTTATCATTATATATAGATCTATGTTAAGATTTTATTGGTATGAGGTTAAATTTTTGTTTAGCTGAAACAATATTAATGATGAATTTATTGACATAGAGAACTAACTGATTTATTAACATTAAAATTAATGTAATTCAACAAATCAACCATTTTTTACATATAAAATATCACAAAATAAATATATCAAAAAATTACAAAGTAAACACATTTTTCAGTTTTCTATTTTTGAAAACAGTTTTCCAAAATCACAAAAAGAACATGTTTTCAGCAATCCCAAAACAAACAACCAAAATCCAAAATTCAAAACAAAATCCAAAATCGAAATACAAAGAGAACGGCCCCTTAGATTTTCATCAAGTTTTTTAAATTTGCCAAATAGGGGCTTAAGGTATGGTTTCATTGTTTTATGTTTTTAAATTTTGTTTTTACTTTAAACACTTTGTAAAATTGAAAAGATTGAAGATGAGATCTCACCGAAATTATAAAATTTATGCATTGTTAAATTCTCAAAAGTCCCAAACTTTGTTATAAAGAAAAAATACTTAGTATTAAGTTTTCATTGACTTTTTTTTTTGTTCCTTTTATAATATTTCAAATATTATATAAATAAAACCATAATTTATTCTCAAATATTATCGACGTTGTTCTCAACTTGAAGCACATATTTGCTTTCATCGAATATGTGAGTCTAGCCAAGATTCTGATTGATAGAGTAAAATATAGTTTCAGAAACTTTGTTTAAATTTTAAAAATTATTCGATTTTGTTAATTTTATTTGTCTTGCATTTTTTATTATTTTTTTTGAGTAAAAACTCGAAATTTTTATCAAACATAATTTCTATAAATTACTTCATATGGACAATTAACGTGCAAAGTACGTTTAGACAACTTGTTGTTTATAAATAATTACTTATAAATATTGTTTATAAATAGTGACGTGACAATATTTAGTTAATCCATTTATTTGAAAAGTAAAATGGTAGATGGAAATTTTCGACCAATCAAAATAGTTGATATTTCAAAAAAAAGTTTTACAATGAAATACTGTCACGTGACTATTTATAAACAAAAGGGAACGATGAATGAATTAATGTAAGAAATTACTTGCTTTTTTGAGTTCTTTATGATTTTGAAAAAATTATTCCCTTCATCTCGTGAAGATAGATTTGTTTCTTTTTTAACACTGATTGAAAAAAGTAATTAATTTAGTTGGGAATTTAAGTTTTTCTTACATTTTACTAATATATTTCTACATTAAATAACGTAATAAATATGATTATTTTATATTTGTTGATAATTATGGTAATTAAATAAGTGCATATTAGAAAATTTAAAAATATCTAAACTTTCAATAAAGAAAGTGATCTATAATTTGGGACGGTCAGATAAGGAATACAAGTCTATCTTAACGGGGTAAGATATTCACAAAGTACTCAATTTTTTGGATGTATTTGATGTTGTTTAAAAACAGATTTTGTGGTTTTGAATAGTGACTATTAGAAGAATGAGTGATTAAAAAGCATGGAATCTATTCTAATTTTTTTTATAATATTATATTATTAATAAATGTAATATCCAGATCAGGAAAACTTAAAAGATTTGATAGGCACTATTCATATCAACAATGTGCTATTTCTTTTCTTAAAGTCAATCGTTAGAAACTTCACAATTAAACGTGCTTGGCTTGAAGCAATTGTATGATGGGTAATCCTAGTAAAATTTTCTTAAAGAGCGTGCGAGTGAAGATATTAGTATAGTGGGGACAGTCGTTGATTTATTAGACAACTCGAGTCGTTACATAATGTTACCAGAGTCGGTCATTAGCCGGAATCGGGAACTAAATGCTATGCAAGACAAAGTGCTGCGTCATAGGACGAGAGTCATCTCTAAACCCATATGAGCCACATCTAAAATCCCAACGTCTAGTAACGGATCCTCAAATAGTTTAAGCGTGACGAGAACGTTGCGAGTCTAAAGTCACATCCATAAAAAAAAATATAGACCACAATTTTTAACTTTTAAACCATCTAAATCACACATCCCTAAAATAAATAAATAAATAAATTCCATGGACCAAACGGCTCCAAAATCTGCGAATTTCCCCAATTTTGTAATAAAAGTAGGTGTCCTACTAAGTTAAATTGTAGCTGGCAACCTGGCACAACATCATGCTCTTTTCTTGTGACCCACTTGGGACCAAAATATTATTTTCTTAAATTGGGATTCGATTAATTTCATAGCAATAAATTATACTTATTTTTGTAATTATTTTATTAGCAGCCGTTTTTTATTTTTATTTTTATTTTTTTTATTTTGATATTTTATAGATAGACGTGTGGTTGAAAATTGAAGAGAGAAAATATGTATAGTTAAAATGTAGTTTGAGAAATTGTGTATTTTATAAATTTGTTTATAAATTATAATCATTGCATAAAAGAACGTTTGTTAATTTAACATGAAAGTAGGAGTTTAAAGCTTTTTAAAAAAATCAATAATGCTACAACACGTCTGATCTCAAGTGTGACAACACACTCACATGGGGTGTGGGGTCCCATATGGGATCAAGTATGGAGGGTGCAAATAGATTAATTCTTAAAAAATAACACACATTATAATGACGATTAAAACGGACAATCATGGATCAACTTTAAAAAAATAAAAAACTAGTGTGAAAAAATAGCTTTTAATTTCTCGAAAATTATAAAGAAAATAACAATCTTAATTGATTAGTTTATTCAGTATTGTACTGTGTTGTGCAAGAAAGGAAGCTCTATTAAGCCTTACTTTACTTGAAACTAATTGGTAGATGAGTTTGGTTAGTGATGATGTCAAAAATATGCACTGTAATTTCTCGAGCTTGCACTACAACAAAAATGTCTAATAGTGACATATTTTTTGCTACGCGTAATGCAAGTGTCACTATTTTTGTGACGCTTAAAAGCATAACTAAATATTGTGATGGTTTCAAGTGTCACAAATAATTATATTCATAAAAAAATAATTAAAAATGTAGTTTATTTATAATTTAGTGACACTTAAAATTGTTACTAAATATTATGAGGACTCCAAACGTCACAAATATTTATATCCATACAAAAAATAATTAAAAAAATAACTTATTTATAATTTAGTGACATTTAAAACTCTCACTATCCAAACCTCATAATTTTTGCCAATTTCACTAAAGCGCCAAAATGTTCACGCTCCCTCCAATCCCAAATTCGTATTCCTTTCAAATTCTTCAAAACTCAACATCGCCTCCAACTCTTCTTTCTTTCCAGACTCTGCTGCTCTTCTACATCTACAAAAATGAAAAGTCGGGAAACTTTATCTTCCGCCAATCCATATGATAAAAACTTCAATATTACCACTGTAATACCCCAACTAAGAAAGCTTAAGAGAATTGATAGGTACTACTTATACCAACAAGGTGCACTTTCTTTTCTGGAAGTCCATCGTTAGAAACTCCACAGTTAAGCGTGCTTGGCTTGGAGAAGTTCTGGGATGTGTGACCTCCTGGGAAGTTTTCTCGGGGAGCGTGCGAGTGAGGACAAAGTATGCTGAAAAAACTCGTATTGGTACAGTGGGACAGTACTCCGTCATCTAACGGCTGGGACAGCCCGTTAAGTGGGACCCGGGTCGTTACAACCATAGAATCAACTCTCGCCCTCCAACTGCTTGATCTAATTCCTCCAGATCTAGATAGCATCATTGATGGGTAAAGTTTATTTCAAGCTCCAATTAGTTAGTTTTGTGCTTTTAATTATTAATCCGCTTTGTTTACATGCTTCATCTTCTTTATGCCCTTTTCTGCCATTTGATTTATTGGACAAAATATAGCATAATATCGACGATTTAGGTACGCATAATGCTTGAAAGAAACCAGAAATGAGTTTCAGTGGTCTTTCCTTATTTTATTTGCTGAGCTTTAAATGAGATAGAAATCAAAAGTGAGTTTCAATGGTCTTTCCTTATTTTCTTTGTTGTGCTTTAAATGAGATTGATTTGTTCATTAGATCAGAAAATGATTTAAATGAGATTGATTTGTTCATTTGTTGAAATGAAAATAAGTCATACAAACGCTATTTTAGAGTGTCACTGGTTTTGAGATGAAAAAGAAGTTAGCATTTGTATGGGTAAGCCTCATTTCTTGAAAACTACAGATGAGATTTATTAATGTTTACTTAATACCATTAATTTTTCTGCAATTCCATATTTACAAGTGTAAGAGAAAGTATGGCATAATGAAAAAAGATGTCCTGACTTTGTGAAATCTGTTTACTAGGGTCAAGAAGAATGTATAGATTCTGGAATACAAGTCTCTGTTTCTGAAGGATTTGAGCCAACTGTGGAAAAAGAAATACCTTGAACTTCATGACGTAACTGACAATATTCATAGTCAAATACATTGTTAATTTGTGTATTTAGTATTTACTGATATTTTTAGGTACTACTTTCGTTTTTTCTTTGAGTCGAGTCTAATTTACCTTTTCTACTCAAATTCTAAGTCTTTGTTTGAATCAATTTAATGATCTATAAGTGGTCAAAATTCATTTTCAACCGTACATTTTAATGAATCCATACCATTTTTTTTCCGCAAATTCTATTTATAATTCATTGTTAAATCCTTAAATCTTCCAAACATACTGTTAAATTATTAGTTAAGCTGGTGAGTTCATCTTTTATAATGTCTTCATCAGATTTTTCAACTATTTGTTGTTGGCCTTTTATTGCATCATTTGATATCCATTTATAGTAATATGCCTTTTAATGACAGATTAATAAGTTGAAATCCTAACTTCATGATTTCCTTCTTTTTCTATGCATATAGGTCACGAAATCCTAAGACTTTAAGTGTGGATCTATACGTTACCTGAATTGCTTCAGTCCCCTTCTGTTTTTGTTTTCTCAGATGGTAAAGATTCCAATTTTTTTTTTTTTTTTTGTCATTTAAAGAGGTAATGAGAGAATTAATATTTCTTATGCAAATTGAATGTGTTGGAATCTTCTAGGAGGTTCCATTCATAATATACTCACAGATTCCATGTGGTAAAGTCTTGTTTGGACTGAACTAATTGTTACTATTTTTTTTTTTTTTTACGCCAGAAGAAAGAAAAACTAGGAGTTCATTCATTTTCTTACCTATATTTATTTGGTCCGTGTAACTTAATTACAGTATCAACACACAGATTTAGGTACATAAATCATGTTTCAATGTTAATAACACATTTGATTGACTTACATATTAAAATGCTTTTTTTTTTTTCGTGTTTCTTACGGTTCTTCTTCTTCTTCTTCTTTTTTGGGATTCCCTCTACTTATTTAGAGATCTACAGTTCTTCGTTTGATTTCATTATAGGAATTAAAATATTTCATTTTTTTGCAGCTCGATTGCATTTTCGATGAAACATTCGAGGGTTGTTGAAGCTGCAAAGCTATTACTCCTACATCCTGCATCCCTACTTTGGGCTCTTCGATTTTGGTAAAAAAAATTTCCTCCTGTTTTTTCGATTATGTTTTTGGTAAATTTTTTCCTCCTATTACTCATCATTTTTTTTCCATGATAATGTGCTGGTTATGGAAGAAATGGACACGTTCTTTATAGATATTTGAAGCTAACACAAATATTGCAAATGTCATTAAAAGAAAATGCTAGAAAACCATTATCTGTTCTGTGAGCCCTGCATGCATTCATGTTGAGCAACCAAGAAACACACTTCTCTTTGCAAGCTATGCAAAGGAAGAGACTACAAATGCCCAAGTAAACTTCATCATGTCAGATAAAGCATTGGTAGAACACCTTCAGAGGGAGCTCGCAAGACTAGATAGTGAATTGAGAAGTCCACAATCTACTTTGTCCACATTAAGTCATCCTGCATTACTGGGAGAAAAAGACCTTCAAATTGAAAAGGTAAAAAATCAAGATGAACTTTTAAAGGATCCTCCAGTTATATATAGTGAGATCCGAACTCAAGCAAGATAGTTTGTGGATTTACCATATAATCGAGGCTTCTTTTTCTTCTGAATAACTAAATTATGAATCCAACTTATTTGGTTGGAAATACCAAAGCCAAGTTGTCTATTATGAAGTTTCACAAGATATCAATGTTGATTCTTCGCATTCTTTTTCCCTATGGTATGACTGACCTTGTTTATCTATTAAGAATATTCTAAATACTCGCTTTCCACATGGATTTGGAGATCAGGAAGGTCACGAATAATCCATTATGTACCAGATTAATCAAGTGGCCGCAGTCAGATTTTTTTGTTGATGTTCTATTTAGTTTAAAAATTATGTACCTTCACATTGCTTTTTGCTGATATTCTCCAGCCTGCTTATGATACAAGTGAGATGAACAAACATACAAGAATGACCCAGAATGATATATAATTCCCTAACCTCATGGGAAACCCGCCTTCATCTTATATGTTATAAATTAGTTGTAGAATGCATAAATCGAAGTAAGTGATAGCATCTGTGGAAAATCTGGTTTCCAAATCTAAGAATGTCAATGGTTACTACTTTACAATTACGTATTTTGTCATTCAGAACAATCATGTGTTTTGTTATTCACAACTTTTAGAGCTGATCTTATGTTTGTGTTGATAAGTGTGTTGCAGGAAATTCTTAGCATTACAAGTATGAAAGAAAAAATCAAGAGTACTCTGGTAATAACCCCCTTGGGGAGAGACTTGTGCATGATAATTGGGCAAATTTTTTTCCTCTTGGCCTCAATCATCTTCGAGACTAGCTAATCGAGGTGATAGAGTATGCACTCTTATTGCCTTTTAACTTAGCTATCTTATTGATTCATTACCTATTTTATTGTTATGCGAAACAGATATTTTATGTAAGCTAGAGTAAAATTATCATTTTGTACCATTTCTTCCACAAGCTAGGGTGAAATTATCATTTTGTATCATTTCTTCCACAAGCTAGGATGAAATTGTCACTTATTATGTTAATTTGATTCAATTTTTTATTTTGATGGAATATATAAGAAATATAGCTATTTATTATTATTTATTATTTTTCAGGATTATCTTGGTTTGAATGAGAATGATGTACACAATACTTCATGCCCCAATGGAAGTGGTGCTAATGATTGAGAGCAAAAGGAAGAATGTAATCATTTTGAGGTTTAGTTAAGTGCAATCTTTAGATCATGTTTAAGAATATAATTTGTATTGTTTTAGATATTATGTAGAGGTTCTGTATATCATGATACTTGAACAATTAAGTATTTTCTTTTGTAAATGATATGTTAACTATGTTTTTGTGTAGCATGGAACATACGGTGCAAGATTTTCTATGGTAGCATATTAATTGTGTATATTGGTGAGATTTTGTGTAGATTATCATGAATTTTTATTGTGAATTGGTGATGTATTCTAGATAATTTATGCTATATTGTGGATGATTTAATTTAATGGTCAACAATACTTTTTTTTTTAAAAAAAAAACATATATATATATATATATAATTTTATATGTCATTAAACGCATAAGAAAAAATAGTGACACTTTTATATGCTCAAAACAGTGATATTTTGAGGTGTCACTAAAGTGCATTTAATAGTTCATGTAATAGTGACACTTCAAAGCGTCATTATAGCACAATTTATTCACAAGCTTCCAACCGTCACAATTTTAGTGTCACAAGCTTCGAAACGTCACAATTTTTAGCGATGCTTATAAGCGTCACAATTTATTATTGACGCTTCCAAACATCGGAATATTTAGTGACATTGGAAAGCGTCACAAATTTTAGCGACGCTTACAAGCGTCACAATTTATTTTCTGACACTCGAAATATACACACTTCTTCAAGCCGTCACAAATTTTTTTTGTGACACTTAAAACTCTCACAATATTATTAAATAATTGTCACTACTGGACTCTTTTTTTGTAGTATTGATTATTGAAAGAGCACGAGCTGGATCTTCGAATTCCTGAAACAAAGGCGATGAGGTATGTCATCGTCATCCTTTCGAAGCTTAAATTAGTAAAAAGAGAGAAAAATATTTATGTAAGAGGCTATAAACCGTAAAAGTAATTTTGTCCCTAGATAATGGTTGAAAGCTTATATTTATAGAGATAGGTACTAGTGTAATTCAGATAGGATTAGGTTACCTGAATGGTTTGGAGGCTCAAGAGTCCCATTAGAAATATAAGACTTGACAACAAAATTCAGATTACGTTTATTGATTCCAGTGATCATGTTGGAATGGGATTTGTGGACCAAGATTCTATTGATGTTAGAAGACTGTTTATCGTCAAAAAGGGATGTTCACGAACCTAATTCGGACACCCAAGCATGAACATACCCAAGAAGGGTAATTTTCCCTATGGGTCAAGGATATGTTCGGGGTTCAAATAGTGCTCGGGGGTGTGTGTCCTCGGGGTATCAAAATGTCACATTGTTCAACATTCAAGTGCTTGGGTTTAAGTCTTTTGTGAGGGCTCAAGTATAGACAAAGTTTATGGTCATCATAGGCCCCCGCGCATCTATTATCGAGTTCAGAGAGAGATGGATGCGCAATAATGATGTATCGTGATTTTGGTAGAATGTGATGCAATGGAGAGATAAACAAGAGCTTATGTTAAGTAAGGAATAAGCCCGAGCTTAGGAACAAACTCAAGCTTATGTTAAGCTAAGAATAAGTCCTAGCTTATGTTAAGTTAGGAATAAACCCGAGCTTTAAGCCCTAGCATATGTTAAGAATGAATAAACCAGAGCTTATGTTAAGATAGGAATAAGTCCGAGCTTATGTTAAGTTATGAATAAACCCGAGCTTATGTTAAGTTATGAATAAACCTGAGCTTGTGTTATCGAGAAATAAAACCAAGCTTATGTTAGCGAGAAATAAACCCGAGCTTATGTTAAGAATAATAAACCCGAGCTTATGTTAGCGAGAAATAAACCCGAGCTTATGTTAAGCATGAAATAAACTCGAGCCTATGCTAAGTGAAGAATAAACTCGAACTTATGTTAAGTTAGGAATAAACCCGAGCTTATATTAAACTGAGAATAAACTCGAGCTTATGTTAAGTAAGGAAGAAGTCCGAGCTTATTTAAAAAACTAGTAGACGAACACGTATGTTGCATGTGACGATTTATATTTGTGATGATTCGCGTGGCATTGTAACCATATAAAATTTCGGGTATACAATTTTCACTAAAATTAAACACGGTTGAGGCTGCATTTGCCTGCAAAACAGCAACAATTCAAAATGAACATAAGATATCACAGCTATACCATTGCTACAAGATGCAGACAATCAGACGCATCTTCATTGATATTAGTATTAATGAACAGGAATTGACATTTAACGGAATTATGGTAGACAATAGTTTAAAGAATTGTCAACAATGACTGCCAAAGCCAAAAGCCACAGGCTCTTTCAGTCACCATTCTCAGACCCTAATCATAAAAATCAGAACCCATAATGAATTTTGTGAATTAATTAAGAGAATCCAAATAAAAATTATTATTCCTTTTAGACAAATCACGGTTCAAAAAACCAAATCATTACGGATGTGTTAGAATAATTACCTTAGTATTGTAATTTAACTGCGACAAAATAGAAACAGCAACACATTAGACTATCAAGAAATGCATCAGCAAGAGAGTACCTTAATAATCTCTACAAGTTGGTCCTCTCCACTCTCACCAGGAAACAAAAGCTGAAAAGAAAAAATTGAAAAAGGGTATAAAATAATTATCTTGAAAAAGATCTTAGAAACATTTGAAAAAATTGAAAATGGTACTTGATAGGAAAAATCAGTATACATGTTTCAAAATGATGAATGTATATGACACTGAATTATAAGTTATAATTTTTCCGAATGCCACAAAATGCTGTGAAATAACTACATAATCTATATATCAGGATGTCATTCAAATGTAACATTAAAAAGAAAAAAAAAATTATTGCTTGCAAAAATATTACAAACATTGTCAGACATTTTGAGATACGGATCGCTGTACAGAAATAAATTCTCATTTTTTTATTCCACAACTAATAAAAAAATCTAAAAAGTTGACTCAACAAAACGAAAGTACAGCCTTTGGCAACCGAGATATACCAACTTCAACATAAAATCAACAAGCAACATTTTTAACACTCATGTAGAGGTACAACCATAGTGTGAAGTATCATAGCTACAAGCAACTTGAGTCGATGGTTCTAGTAGTATAATTGTCAATTAAGTGACGAAATTACATCAATAAAATTTATTGATTCAAGATCTTTTTTTTTAATTTTTTTTTTCAAACAATCATATTATTAGAATAGTTCATGTATTATAACATAACAACAACTTAAACTTCCTCCAACCAAAATCCATATTTACGAAAAAGGCAAAAGGTTCTCTACAAAAAAAAATATTCTTGTGCAAGCTCAATAAACACAAAATAAATAAATGTCAAATGAATGTGCATGCTACAGTACCAAGGATGAAAAATGGAATTGTAATTTATCCTCAAGGATAAGCCCATTTATCCATGGTAAGTACATTTATATCTATATACTTGCCGCAAAGAGAGACAAAATGTGGTTCTATAATAAATATAATTTCATCTCTCGTTATCACATAGAATTCAAATTTCAGGACTTAACTCACAAAGATGTAAAAAGATTTGAGTACCTTCAGGACTACAAGAAACCTTTTTCACAAATGCAGTATTAAAAACAAATGAACTAATTCAGCTTACAATTGTATTGCAATTAAATTCAAAAGAATGTACAACATGCAATGAATTAACTTGTAATCAATTTATACATCTCAAATAAGTAAAATGGTGAATTATATCGTAATTTAAAGTAGAAGAAACATTACTTGGAAAATTGCAAGAACCAAGAACTAATAAATAGAATAAAGACTGCTTAAAGAAGAAGAAGAAGAAGAAGAAGCATTACTTTGCTAATTTAAATTTCCTTCATTGTTGGAACAAGGCAAAGATACGATACTATGTTTTCGTTTCCATGACATATATAGTTACTCCTTGAATTAAAACTTCTAAAGCTTTTGTAATAGCACTCCTTGGAATGGTTGATAACTTCTGCAATTATACAAGTCTAAAAGTTAGAAAATCAACGCACCAAATGAAAAATAACAAAGATTACATGCATTTGTTTTCAGAGTAGTCAGTATAGGATGCAAACAGCAAAGACAAAGAGCATAAAAAAAATTAAAGACTAAATTCAATGCAACAGCAAATTTGTTATCATCGGGATTTTAAGAAACTGTCCTTTAACCCAGGAGACCATATCCGATTTGAGTGCCCTTCAAGAAGTGCAATATCCATCCCAAATACCTCGTGCTTCATGTAATCATCATCTTAAATTAATAATAAAAAATTACTGAACTTAGTATCGATAGCATAAAACAAAAAAACAAAAACTATGTACCAAAACAATAGTATGCGATTTCTGGTCTATTAAAGTTCAAATTTTTTCAATGGGAAATTTTGTCAAACACTTTATGGCCATGTTTAATTTTTGCTTATAATCACAAATTTAAGGGTTTTTTTCAATCCCAAGTTTCTCAACAAAATCACAGTCTAGTTGCACTAATAATTTTGAAGTCAATCCAAAAAAGCCCCTCTCAATTGAAAATCACACAATAATCTTTCCCTTTTTTTTCTCTCCAAAATGATTCTTTACCCATGTCCTTTTCATTTTTCCTCTCCCTATCTTTGTGCTTTTCTCTCCTTTTCCCGCTCCATCTCTTTTGTCCTCCCCCTATCTTTATCCTTTTATCTGATCATCCTCACTCAATTTCCTGCTCCAATACTTTATACCTCTCCCTCTCTTTCCCCTGTCCTTACATTCTCTCTTTATTTTTCAATGTGCTTATTGCGATCAGCATCCTTCTCACCCGTACTTTGTCCCATGTATTGTCCTTTCCTCGCTCATCCTTATCCTCCTTCCTATCCATACTCTCTCTCCCAAAAAAAAAAAAAAACTAACCCTTTTACATTTCAGTCTATATTCCTATGCTCTTTATCCTCTTTCCAACCACTGCTTCTGATCTTATTACTTGCCCGACTCTCTTAGTTCATCAACTTGATCTCTCATCTGAACACTTCTTTCACGCCATGACTCTACCAAATCTACACCCGTTTCAAGAACAAGGTTCTACTAATACCCATTAAACAAAATAATGCTACACAAACTCATAAAATAATTCTTTGAGCATTTATTCTAACTACCATTAATTCAAACATGTTATACTCAACTGGAATTTGAATATTCTCAAAACAATCATCATACTATACATGTCCATTTCTCTTGTAAATAAAATAAAAGTAAAATGAAGAAATAAAAAATCGAACAAAAATTTGGTATACCGATTCTCATCTCATTGAAAAATATGAACTTTCTTGACAAATTTACAGCAGCCCACATGCTTAATACTAACCCTAGCTCAAATGAATTTCAAAACACCATGAATCAACACAAAACCCTAGATCCATAAACAAGAAATAAATAAATCTAAAACACACATAAATTACACAGAGAGTCCAATAGGTGGCTATTTTTGCTTACTATCTTCTAGGATAATGTTCAGTTTTGTGGTTGCGGTGGTGAATCCATTGAGATTGAACTTGAAATACTCCACAGGAGATGGCTCATTGCTGTCACTATGTTCAGCGTACTCAAAGAAAAGAAATAAAAAAATCATTGCTAAGAGGAAGCGTTGCCTTTATTTTTTGTTGAGAAGCAGTTGGGAAGGTGATGATGCCTTCGACGAGATGTCGGAGACGGAAGAGAACGAGAACGAGAGAGGAAATGAAAGAAGTTTCTAAACAGTCAAGAAATGCAGAGAAATAAACAGTGAGAAAGTGTAAAAAAATGCGTATTCTCCAATGCTTAAAATAAAACATTTTCCGTCCTTAAATCTGTAAATGCATATCTGCTTTCAACTAAAGTGACATTTATGCCTTATGAATATTGATTTTGAAAGTTGATCTTATATATAATAGTGAAGTGAAATAAACCCGAGCTCATGTTAGCGAGAAATAAGCTTGAGCTTATGTTAAGCACGAATAAACCCGAGCTTTTGTTAAGCTAGGAATAAACTCGAGCTTATGTTAAGATTAATAAACTCGAGCTTATGTTAGCAAAAAATAAACCCCACCTTATGTTAAGTGAGGAATAAACACGGCCTTATGTTATGCATAGAATAAGCCCGAGCTTATGTTAATCAACCGATGTCCTCGAATAGTGGTCTAAATGTTTAACTTCTTTCTCTAGTCGTTATAATTTATAACATCAATGAACTAGTAGCTAATTAGTTCATGCATTAAAAGAAATAGTAAATCAATACATAAAAATATGACACCAACTTGAGATTGAAATAAAACGCGAAATATTAAATCTACTCCGTTAATCCCAAATGAAAATCTAGCTAATCATGTTCGTTAAAAGAAAAACAACATATAAAAACGTAAATAAAACCCAGAGTCGTGAGGATTGAAAGTTAAGCATCTTCTTACACCAAGAATCCGTGTCAATCTTTGTTAGTCTTCACAATCTCCTGTACCCCCTCCCCCCCAAGAATTGAATGATATATGTTGTATAAAGTGGAAGAGAGGATGCCCGAGAGGTCTGATTTTCGTGCCTCCCATCTGGTCTGCTGAATTAAGTCACAATTAGGTTAATAAGTAGAAGAATTTGTGAGAAAAATCTCACTTTTAGGCCCAGCAGGACAAGCGCCAGATCGCGAAGAAGGAACTATGGCGGCTACACGGTAGACGTATTTGCATTCTGACCATTTAACATCAGTTCGTGCGACCACATGATTTGTAGTGGAGCGGCTGCGCGGACGTCTGAGTGCAATTTTCTTCTTTTTGTTTGTTGCAAGTTGGTCCCTACCGGGAAAAATCAGGAACCGGCCGGTTTTTTAAACAAGGTTTTGAGATTTTTTTTTTTTGGTCACTTTACTTTTTCCTAATTGTTTTAAGCTACTTTTGTGTTTAATTTTGTTTTCTAGATGAGTAAATATTAGTTTATTTGTAAAATAACTTGTTTTTTAGAAAATTTTGTGATTTTTGGAATAATTTTTATGTTTTATTGGACCCCGGTCCGACATTTTGATTATTGACCCGTTGCCTTTTCCAGTTCGAACCGGTTTTCGATTTTCTAAATACTGACTTTAACAAATCCAATATGGATGCTCTAATTGCGCTACAAGTCCTTCGTCTTCCGATTAGAGCAATTTAGTCCCAAAACTTACGTTTCTCTTCAATTAACTTTTTTCTTCTCTTGATTTCTTCAATTAGGCAATTGAACTTCTTCATTCTTTCACTTTAGCTCTAATTTGGCCCCTCAAATTTCACCATGTGCATAATTTAGATCCACTTTTCATCATATTGTTATGTATTTGCTTCAATCCCTTCATTTTCTTGATTTTGGAATAAAATTTGAAATAATGACAAATAATAACAAATTAAGTAGAATTTTTATTCTTGAACAACAATATAATATCCTAATTTTAACATATAAATAAGTGTATAAAATACACTTATCATGATCAATACTTAATTCAACTAGGATAATATTTCTATGCTCAGGTATTATGGACAAAGAAAGGGTGACTTTTATTAAAAGAATCCAGAATATAGTACAAAATAATTTTTATCTATTGAGGATGAGCAATCTATAAAAATCTTTGAATAAATATCTAAGTCATGTCACTTCACGGCACAAATTGACCATGACCTTGTATTCTACCTTTGAAAAGAACCAAGAAACATGTTGCTTCTTAGATTTCCTAGACAAAAATGATTCTCCAATTAAAACACAATATCCTGTCACTAACAGCCTGGTTTCAGGACAAGCACCCCAATCTAATTCCCTCTATCTATGTAACTATAGTTTCCGATCTGTTGGATAAAGTTGAATTACTTGTTCAAAGATCTTGTGAATTTAAAACGAGTCGAGAGGTGAATTAAAGATTTAGACCAAATGGTAAAAGTCGAAAACTAGTATAAAAGTGTAGAGATACATTTTCGAGTTAATGGGATTGTTACAAGACTCTTTAGAGGTTTAAGCCATTCAATTAAGGTTCAACATACATATACTAACTCAAAGATTATGAACGAAATCACTTAAGTAAAACATATTTTTTCCAGCAGGTTCGTCGAACACTAAGTTTAACTTTTATTGCCTAAAGGACACACGATGGATGGTTCTAGAGAATCAGAGAAGGGTGGCTTGTAGTATTCTACTGCAACTGTTTCGGTTTGTAAATATAATTTTTAGACCTCATGATCATGGGGCGCAGCTTGAGGATTTGTGTGGATGAAGAGTTCAAAAGGAATAAGTGATGCACGAGCAGTGGGGAAGCCAGGATTTTCAGTAAGCGTTGTCGGAAAATAAATGAGTTTGGGGGGGGAGGGGGGGAACACGGGGGTTCGAGCTCCCGATTTTTTTTTTTTTTTTTTTAAATTAAACTAAATAGAGAAAACTTAGTTTCACAAATGAGAAGTAAAAAAATTCCAACTAAAATGAAATACCTTATAATCGTTACTTGCGAGTTTTCATACTTTGAAATCGTTGTACAATTGCTTTATTATCAACCTTCAAAGATATATATTTTTCTACATAAACAACAAGACTATCATTCATCCACTGATCACCCATTCGATTGCGCAATCTATCATTCACAATACTCATTGCAGAAAATACTCTCTCAACTGTAGCGGTAGCAACCAGTAGAATTAGCGCCAAAGTCAGAAGCTTATAAACTAATGGATATACTTTTTTTTTTTTTGTCATTACTAACTTCTCTGCAGATCGCCAAGGCCTTTCAATTCTTGGAATGCGTTGTTAGAGCGCATATCAAAAATATAAGTTTCAACTATTTGAAGCCTTCTCGTCAACATTTTCTTCAACTATAAATTTTCTTTTAAATAATTTATCTAAGGTCGACATAATTCTCCCTACTAAAATAAACAAATTATAATTAAAAACTCACAAATGAACTTCACAAAACACAAACCACAAATTACAAAAATTTCAAACAAAGCTAATCATTAATTAAATCAATTAGAAATATCCCCAATTCCAAAATCAATATCAAGTAGACAACAAAATATGAGAAATAAATTACTACTTCCAGATTCCAAATAAAAGAAATCAGTATATACTATAAATTAAATGAACTAAGTAGTGACAGACAAGACAAATACAATATTATCATGATTCATAATTCATAAAGGTTAAAGCAAGTGCAACCATTATTAAAAAAAAGTGAAGGTAGGCAACCAGTCGTTCCATTCCAGTCCATTAATACCCAACCCACGCCCTCACCACATGCTGAAAAATTAAAATTCAATAGGCAAAAGTACTAGGCTTCACTGCTTCAGTATTCTTCAAGCTCCAAAATTCAAAATGGAGCCTATCAAACCAGCAAATTGAAATCAAATCAGACTGCGAGAGATGCTTGCTGTTGCAGTGCGGCAGCATGCCAGTCGGTCGTCGGCGACTCGGTAATAGGCAATTGGTCGAAGATGAGAGTTAGAGGCGGCGGGTTTAGGGTTATGAGGTTATCAGTTGATTCAGTTCTGACTTCACTTCTCTTCTAGGCTTCTACGTTCAATCGAGTTTCAGGTATGCTATGTTAATTTTTTTTGGTTTAGGCTTTATTGCCCGGTGCAGAGTCAAGGTCCAACGCGATCCATGGAGCTGGGCCTTAACTGGCTCCTCCACTGTGCACGGGGATGGACACTTGTCTTAGACAATTTCTAGACTAGTCCAAAGCCCACACATGCACACGCTGCCGTTGCGGTCCGTCAAACCAACCGGCTCGGCACTACAAGAGCACGATCTCGAGCTCAAGCTCGGGTCGGGTCTAGGTCTGGGTCATGGATCATGTTTGGTTCCTATATTCTTTTTGGAGAAAATAAATTAAAAATATATTTATTTTATTTATTTCCAAATTTCAAAAATTAATTAATTGGAAAGGTGTGTCTTTTCAATCCTATTCAAAATTGTTCGGACTAAAACAAAAACAAACTAATAGTTATGTCTATTCAGAAATAATCTTTCAAGGAGTTGCAACTCTTGGCTTGCAGCTTTTGACATTCTATAAATAGGACTCCTGATTTCCGAATTTGATCATTCAAAATCATTCTTCATATCTTTCTTGCATTCTGCCATAAAATATTTTTGCATCCATCGTATAGGAAGTATGAGACTTTTCTGGTTTGTTATTCTTGCTGTTAGGAGTGCTTCCATACTGCAAGTGAAAGATTGTTGTATCTTGAGTGGCGATTGACATCAATTGTAAGCACCATAGTAGGCTAAAGTCGTCTTAAGGAAATATAGTCGAACTCTAGCCTCAATATGCAATTTCATTAAGCATTTATTCGGCCATTCCCTTCTCTTAATTTCTGATTTCTTTTGTTACATATCTTGCATGCTAAATAATATAACTAACAATCTTAAGAGGATATTTGTTCTTTATTTATTATTTGCATGCGTTTATAGACTTCACTTTGCATAGACTTGTTCATTATTATTATTATTGTTATTATTATAAATTATGTTTGCATGTATTTACTGATTGCATGCTAACGTAAAATTGTTATAAAGCCATTATTTATGTATTCATTTTTATTAAATGTATAATCTGGCATTTTAAAATCTTTCACACACACACACACACACACACACACACATACACACACACACACACACACATATATATTCTGTGATCGGGTAATTTATAATCAGATCCAACTTTATATTTTAACCGGTTATTTATATTCATTATCAACATCTTAAAATTGTTTATCTTCTATTTTCGTAACAGAAATGGATGTAACAAGTGGGAGTAATGTAGTTCCCTCTAATGGAACCAACAATACTACGATTCCACCTAGTACTACGGTTCCACCTATGGCCGTTCCTATTCAAACCACTCCGGTTCCACATGAAGAAAAGCCATAGAAAGTCAGTGGAATGGACGTTAAGAGACGGAAATAGAATGTCCTATTTAACTTAACCACACTAAATTTGGCAAAGTTCCTAATTGAGGATGCTCCGCGGTTTAAGAAAGACCAAACAACAGGTAGTACCTTATTGCCTTGGATGCATGAAAGCACTCGAAACTCCTATGCAAAACCTATTCTTAAAGGGCAAGACAACACACTATATGGCGTTTAAAGGGTTGTGAAATCTGTAAAAGAACTTTGGGATCTTTGGAGAAAAAAATATAAAACAGATGATGCTAGTACAAAGAAATTTATTAGATTCCAAGATTATTACAAGAACTGCAGGTTCTCCTTCATGATATACATGCTGAAAGCATAAATCTCAGTGAATCATTCCAAGTGGCTTCCATAACTGAGAAACTCCCTCCTCTGTGGAGAGATTTCAAAAATTATCTCAAGTACAAACGAAAGGAAATGAACCTGAAGGAATTAATTGTTCAGCTAGGGATTGAGGAAGATAATAGGAAATCAGAAAAGAGATCTAAAGTACAATTTGTGAAAGAAAAGGCAAACATGGTGGAATCTAGTTCAAAGAAGAATAAGAAAAGGAAATATTCTGGTGATGCTCCTCAAAAGGACAACAAGAAGAAAACTAAGAAGTTCAAAGGCAACTGCTACAACTGTGAAAAAACTGGACATTGTGCAAACGAATGTCGCAATCCAAAGAAGCAGAATGCCCAAGCACACATGAATGAAGGAGATACTTTATCTAATGATATACAAGAACTGAACTTGTCTACTGTTATATCCGAATGCAACAATGTTGGAAATCTCAAGGAATGGTTGGTAGATACTAGAGCTACCCATCACATCTGTGTCGATAAAGGGATGTTCTCAAATTATAATACCATCAATGGAGAACATTTATTTATGGGAAACTCATCAAGTTCAAAAGTTGAAAGACAAGGAAAGGAGGTGCTGAAAATGACTTCGGGCAAGGAACTCGTCCTCAATAATGTGCTGCATGTGCCCGACATTCGCAAAAAGCTTGTATCTAGGTCTTTACTTAGCAAACAAGGTTTTAAATTAGTCTTTCTGGCTGATAAATTTGTACTCAACAAAAATGATGTATATGTGGGCAAAGGTTAATTTATCGATGAGATGTTCAAAATGAACGTCCTCACCATTGTACCAAAAATTATGAAGAATAATAATACATCTTCTTCTGCTTACATCATTGAGTCTTCTTGTTTATGGCACAATCGATTAGGACATGCAAACTTTAAATCTGTGCGTAAAATTAATGAACTTAAATTTACTGCCTTATTTACAATTTGATCCTAATCATAAATGTGAAATTTGTGTTAACGCTAAGTTAGCAAAAGCTCTTTTTCATCCTGTTGAAAGAACTATTACACCTTTAGAATTAATTCACAGTGATATCTGTGACTTAAAATTTGTACAAACTAGAGGTGGCAAAAAGTACTTCATTACTTTTATTGACGATTGCCCAAAATACTGTTATGTCTATCTTTTAAAAAGTAAAGATGACACGAACCGCCCCAAATCACCCTAATAGACTTGAGAAATGGTGTGCGCCTATGATGGATGTCAGCTAAACGTCGGACCCACCACCAAGGCTAACTGTGATCTACTACCAATCATATGTTAATTAATGAAAGATCATTTTATTTCAAAATGAATGTGGGCCCAAGTTGATATATAAATGCTAAGTTTCAATGAAACAATAAACTAGACATGTCATACTGGTGTCGTGGCTCCAAATCAACAGGTTCTTCAGGCTTCCAGAACTCAATTGTCACCTATTAAGAAAAATAGTTGAAAAACAATGATATGATAGCTCAGTGAGTGAAGAATTTCGAAAATAATTATATTTTCTCATTTATACATTTTTATCGAAAATCAAGTTTACATCACTTGACAATTCACATAATAACATCATATTTTCTCACATCACATCATCAATAGTTTACTGTCAACATAGTCTGTAACCTCTAGGTATGACCATACTCTTACAAATCTCACCAAAATGTACCCACTAAATATAATCTGTAATCTGGTCCGCCTTACGGGCTAGTCTCAAAGACATCTGATAATCAATTCTAGAACACGGCTAAGACCCCTCAGTGAACTATATCATACACGGTCAGACTACCTCAGGGTAATTTCATACCCGGTCAAGACCCCTCGGTGCAGTATAGAACACGGTCAAAGCCCCTCAGTGAACTAGAAGAAATATATAATCATGGGTACTTTTTGATGGATTTCAATATCACATCACTTTTCACAATTAATCATTTCAAAATCTTTGTAATTCCACAATCTAATATTCTCATAATATTTCACAATAATCATGTAATTGGACAATTAAATCACATAATCACGTTTAACGTAATTATATAAACGATTTACCAATATTTGAAAATAATTTAGATTTTTCCACTCACCTGGCTATGTATTGAATAAGTACTAATCTGATTGATACGCTATCCCAATCTCCTTGCGTTACCCCCTGGAAGATGAGGTAATTACTAGGATTTATATCCATTTAATCTTAAGCCACATTAGTAACAATTGGGATGAAATCCATTTAAAAGAATTCCTATCCTTAACCCATTTTGTCTCACAAATACAGTGAAACCCATCAATTTTTCGTAGGGTGCAGCCATAATTAATCTATTTGCCTTTGTCTAACTATCACTTCTTCATGCCTTAAATCTGTATATATACATTTGACAGGAATATACACAGCCCATCTCATATTCTACTCCAATTCTTTCAACTAATAATTTCTATCATAGAATTCAGCTCACCAATTTCTTCTTCCATTAGTACTTGCTCTATTTATAGATTCTAACTACAATCAAATAGGCATAACAAAAAGGATAAATTCTTGATATATGAATCACCTCAATTTTTACTAAGTCATGTGGCCAAGAAATCAACTCCAAGCAAGAAGTAGAACTAACCAATAGAAAATCGTTGTTATTCCCCTGTTTCTCTTCAATTTTAAATAAGTACACCCACCACTAATTGCAAAACCAATATAACAATATTCAGTAACAAGGAATTTACTTTCTTTTTGCTTCATTTTCTTTCTGTCGTTTTTTTTTTCCCCCTCCAAATGAGAGGTACATCACTTATCTCCTCTAATAAATGGGTAAGTATTGCTCAATTTCACTATAGGCCCCCAAACTTCCATACAAAATAAGATTAAGTCCTTATATTCAATTAGCTGAAAAATAAATCCTTAAATTTATATCTTCTATCATCTCAACCTTCAATGATGAGTTCCGGAGTGGCTCGAAGAGCGTTGACCCGTTCCACGTGCCCGCAGGACCAATAACGAGGCAAAGAGCCAAAAGAATCAAGCAGGCGATGCAAAGATTTATGCAAGCGTGGATGGACGAGTGCTCGAGTGCAAAGACCTCATTTACGTTGCATGACAAAGTGGAAGAGGAGCCAAAATTATTACAATGCATTTGGATCAAAGAGCAACAAGAAAATTATGCAGCAGCTGACTTACGACCGTAAAGCCCAAAATCACGGCCGTAACATCATCATCGCGAAATTGGGCAGAAAGGAAAATACGGCCGTAACCTATGGTCTCACGATCATAACTGAAGTAGAAGTACTTACGGCCGTAATAAAAAATACTCACGGCCGTAAACACAGTTTTGTAACTTTTTATTTTTGTTCAGAGAGTCGCTTACGACAGTAAATAAAATTGTCACGGCCGTAACCTATGTTTTTATTTTTAAACCGTAAGACACTTACGGCCGTAAACATATAAGTTATGGCCGTAACTTAGGCGTCAAAAATTTAACCTAATTTAGGCGGTTAGGGTTAGTTTAATTCTAGTTTATTTTTGGTTACTTTATTTTTTTAGCCTATTTAAAGGCTTCATTCAGCATTGTATTAAACAACTATTATTCTTGAGATTTATGATATTGAAGGTAAGATATTCCCTTATATTTCTTCTTGTTCTAATTGAACAAACTCGAACTTATCAAATGATTTGACAACCTTTGTGGCGTTCCCCCTTTGTGGTTCTTATCTCCGCATCGTAACGAATTTTGGGTTTAATATACCCATATTTCTTGCGTCGTGAGGTAGGGGTTGCATTGCTATCTTCTACTAATTGGATTTTAGAGCTTTTCGGCGTTTATTTCCGCGTGTTCTTGCTGATCCCCATATCGGATCACATCATCTGGTATCAGAGTCTGTCTCTAAATCCAAGTATTTAGTATTCCAGTTCTTTTCTTTTATTTCCAAATTTTATTCATTCAAAAAAAAAAAAAAAAAAAAATTCATTCCCATTCTTATTTCTTGGAATTCGTCAAAAATTCAAGATTTGCCAAATTCTGTTTCTTGTTCTTGATTATTCTTGTTGAGTAGGAAAAAAAAAAGGGAAATCCGAAAATTACCAAAAAAAAAAAAAAAAAAGTTGATTTGATTCAAGAATCAAGAGAATTCATCCCAAGACAATTCAAGAAATCTTTTCTTGGGAAAGGGAAAAAAAAAATCTTTGGCAAATCTTTCCAAAAAAATCCCTGTTTCCATAATTCCTTCTCCAAATTTCTTCATTCCAATTTTTCCATCAGCTTTCCTTCTTTACACTTTGGGGTTAATTTCACAAAGACCAAATCTGTGAATAATTTAGTGGGTTCTTTGAGAACGTGAGAAAAAGGGAATAGAGAGGAAAAAGGCAGAGTGGTGAGATTAATAGAGGGAAAAAACCAAATTGAGTGATACACGAGCGATAAAACACGTGAGGATCTCTATTTAAATTTTCTTCTTTTTTTCTTTATTACTAACCATGTCACAGAAGAAAGTTTCGTT
This sequence comes from Ligustrum vulgare, assembly GCA_963555705.1. Classification (NCBI taxonomy): domain Eukaryota; kingdom Viridiplantae; phylum Streptophyta; class Magnoliopsida; order Lamiales; family Oleaceae; genus Ligustrum; species Ligustrum vulgare. The sequence goes on along the minus strand of OY743186.1, from coordinate 27,697,305 downwards.
GACGGAAAATGATCTTCAAGACTTTAAAATGCTTGCAACAAACGCTGCAAAACAAACGGGACATGATTTGGGCAAGAATCGAATAAAATAAACAAGATTGAATTTTTGATGGATTTTTGTATGAATCAAATAATGAAAATTTTTACTGGTACGAAGAACACGAACAAAAAGTAAACTAAAGAAAAAAAAAAGACTCAATAACAAGATATGAATGATTTTTGTGCAGACTCTATGATAAAAACACAAAAATCAAATTGGATAAAATAGAAAAACAAAACCTGAATCCAGAGTTCAGCTCTGATACCAGATGATGTGATCCCGGGAGGGGGGGTCACGACGAACACGCGGAATGAACGCCGGGAAAGTTTCGAATTCAGGTTGGAACGGACGGTAACACTACGACCCGAGCGTCACGACGCAAGAACCAGGGGTATATTAAACCCGAGACCCGTTACGATGCAGAAACAAGAACCATAATGGGGGAATGCCACAAAGGTTGTCCACGTCTTTGATAAGTTCAATTGTTGAACGCCACAAGATTTGAATCTTGATAAGTTCGTTGTTTAAAGGAGAAATCCTCACCTTTAGAGAGAATAAAAACACTCAATATATTTTTCATTAATCAAAGTCTATTTTTTGTATTACAATGAAGACGCCTTTATATAGGCAACCAGAATAAAAATCCTAGTCTACTTAGGAAACTAAATAAAATTTAATCTAATTAGGGAATAGATAAAATCTATCAAAATAGACTCCTAAAATACTAAAATAGGAAAAAGGAATTAAAATATAAAAAAAAGGAAATAAAAATCCGTATGATTTGCGTTAATCTGGATTTACGGCCGTGACAACATTTCTTACGGCCGTAACTATACTTCTGCTTAAGGATTACGGCCGTGACCATAAACTTATGGCCGTAACTTTGAAAACCTGAAATTCTTCATTTTGATCCGAGAGTGACTTACGGCCGTGAGAATATTTGGTTACGACCGTAACTTTACTTCTGCATGATTTTTGATTTTCTTGGTTTCCAACTCGATTCTCGGCTTTTCTCTTGGCTTGCTCACTTGGTTTAGCCTAGAACCTTGTTCACTCTCGCAATGCTTGATCTGTGAAGCTCTTCGAACATACTGGAAGCTTTGTTTGGCTTTATTTGTAGTTCTTTCCGTCAAGCCCGCCATGACTCTCATCATTCCAATCTCCTTGATAAGTCTCTGATTTGAACGCCACAAATATTCTAGCAAATATTTGTTAAGTTCGATATTTGAGCGCCACAAGAAATATTCTTGATAAGTTCGAAAAACATAGGAATCTACTTATAACTTTTATTGAATCCTCAATAAAAACTGTTTATATCAAAATTGAAGTCTCAAGTCTGAATTACAATGAATGGAAAGGAATATATATATAAGCAAAATAACCTAGTTGCTAATTTACTCAAAATATAATTCTAATTAAACTAGAATACTAAACTAAGCAAACAATTAATTAAAAACGGAAAAATAATCAAAAAATCCCCTAAAATCCAAAAAACCTCAATTACGGCCGTGATTAACACTTTTACGGCCGTAAATGAATTTCTGCTTAAGATTTACGGCCGTGACCATATTTCTTACGGCCGTAACTATGAAATTCTGTAATTCTTCATCTAAACCCGAGGCGGAGTTACGGCCGTGATAATAACTTTTACGGTCGTGATTATAAGAGTTACGGCCGTGACAGATCTTCGTTACGGTCGTAATGACCTTTCTGCCCAAATAACTTCGATCACTCGACTCAGTTTGATCCTTTCGCCTTCTCGGCTCGATTCCAACATGGAACTTGCTCCGTTTTCCACTTAAATCACCGTCATACTGTCGATGTCTCGACTTCGCCCTTCGATGCCTGGTCCGGATCATATCAATTTTGATTCCCGGGATATGAATAAGGACCTTCGAAACTCATGAAAGCTCAAGTTCTCATAGAATGACACTGCCTACCTAGAGTCGTCCCTTCATAATGTCTATTAAAATGTGTTGGAACATTTTTGACATTTGAAATTGCAACATTGCAATTTAATTAGGGAGATAACATACAAGTGATTTATTGTTGATATGACATTTAAGTAACTATGGCCTTTATGCGGGGTGCTATGGTTGGGAGAATGTTTCACGTAACTTTGAAAGATTATATCTCGGTGCAAAAATATATTTTTAAAATCTGAAAAAATGATGGGTTTTATAAAATTTATGGTTGAAAACTGAATAAAATCAGTTTAAATTTTAATTATAAAAATTACGAATGGTCATTTTTCAATTTTTCTCCCCAAAAATTTTCATGAAATTTGTGATGATTTCCTTGGAAAATAATGACTATCAAACAGCAAAAGTTGAAAAAAGTTACAATTTTCATGGAAAATGAACACAATCAAACATAATTAGTTGAAAAACTACAATAATTTCTACGTAGAAAATTATTCCAATCAAACGCATTTAATTGACAATTGCCAGGAAAACAAGTTCTCTTCAATTTAATTTTCTGGAATTCGTTTTCTTTCCACCCAAATTCCATGTTAGCTATCAAACGCAGCCTAATTGTGTAAAAAATTTGTGGGAAAATAGTGGTATTTATAGATAAAAAATGAGGAATTTAAAAAAAAAAAAATATTGACCAAATGTTCATATAATTTTTTAAAAAAAAATAGTCAAAAAAAAATTAGTCAAACGCCCAAAAGGTCACATTTTCAAGAGTCGAATATGAACTATCCAACACTCAAATTTTCTGTCCGATCCAAGCTCAAGTTCTTTTTTCGCGAGCCGAGCCAAACTTAATCGAACTCATGAACTGTCATGCCCGTTTACCACCCCTATTGGGTGAGAATAAAGATGTTAGATAATATAAAGACTGGAGAGAATAAAGCGAATCATACTGAGAGATAGATATGTTAGAAAATTTATCACAGACAATTATTTATCTATGATCTAAAATCATCATGCTGAATTATCAAGAACTAAATAACTGAAGCGGAAGTGTACCTTAATCAAACATGATTCACGATTCGGTGGTTGGATCTTCTAAATCAATACGCAGTCCTTATTTTCTCTCTGATGATGGGATGTCAAAAAGAATGAACAATACGTATGATTCAGGGACCATAACCGACTTTATATACTGAATTGCCAATTAACCTAATCTGGCCCGTCATGAATTAGGTAATGGCTTGGTATCTACACATAAAATCACATACATTAATTAGATACATTAAAGCCCGATATATCAAATCCTTATTAGATCACTTTAAATAGGTTTAACCAAATTTGATAGCCTTTTTTTCAACACACAATAATTCACATATAAACCCACACGATTGATTAAAATCCTTACAATCTCCCACTTGGGCTATATGTGTAACCTTACTGTAACGACCCGGCTCCCTCGCTGGGGCCTTCTCCGTATCGCACTCATGGTCTTTCCACTCCCCCCTGGCTCCCTCGTTGAGGCCTTCTCCAGAAGTGGATTTTTGCCTTCCGCTGGATTCGAACCTTGGACCTAGGGGTTAAGTACAAAGATTCATGGAATCCTGCTACCATTAGACCACGTGGTCTAATGGTAGCAGGGATTTAAGAATCTTTGTACTTAACCCCTAGGTACAAGGTTCGATCCCTGCGGAAGGAAAAAAAATCCACTTCTTGGAAACGAGGCTGACAGCCCTTGAGGACCAGGACGACCGAGGGGGGAATGGAAAGACCATGAGTAGACGGCCGAAAGCTCTTGAGGACCGGGTACGCTACAAAAAAGGCGCCTTTTTTTGTAGCGTACCTGGTCCTCAAGGGCTGCCGGCCGTCTACTCATGGTCTTTCCACTCCCCCCTGCTCGTCCTGCTCCTCAAGGGCTGGCAGCCTCGTTTCCAAGAAGTGAATTTTTGCCTTCCGCAGGGATCGAACCTTGCACCTCGGGGTTAAGTACAAAGATTCATGGAATCCTGCTACGAAAAAGACGTCACCAAGATTTTTAATCTCAAAATTCCTTGACAAAAAATCTCATAATTTTATTTGACATGCCTATATCATTAGTGACAAGCAATATGTTATCAATATACAAAATCAGGAAAATACACTTACTCCCACTGAACTTGTAATACACACAACCATCAACAACATTAATCTCAAGACCAAATGAGATAATAACTTGATGAAATTTGTATTACCCTTAACGAGAAGCTGGCTTGAGCACATAAATGGATTTCTTTAATTTGCAAACCGTCTCATCAATGTCTCCATTGAGAAACGTCGTCTTAACATCCATTTGATGTAACTCGAGATCAAAATGTGCAACAACATAACTTTCCTGAAAGAGTCTTTCGTAGAAACCAAAGGGAATTTCTCTTTATAATTAATGTCATCATTCTATGTAAAGCATTTAGATATAAGACGAACTTTATATCTTTCCACATTACCTTTCGAATCCCTCTTGGTTTAAAAATCCATTTAAGACCAATGGGCTTCGCACCTTCTGGTAATGGGACAAGATCCCAACTTTATTGTCTTGCATATGCTTATACTCTTTATTTACGAAATCAATCCACTTCTGAGAGTTAGAACCCTTCATGACCTGATGGAATTGATTGGACCATCTTCCACCATTCCATTATTTCCTTATGTTCTTGGAAAAATACTATTTAAATTATCCTGAATAACATTTTTTCCCTTTCTCTCATGAATCTCCTTAATGACTTTAGTTATTGAGGTTGTTGAGTTTGTACTTCTGAAATTTACCTTATTTTGGATGTGAGGTTCTTCAACATTGTCTAATTGAGGTTCCGAATATACTTGTTGATCAATGATATGCATAAAAAATTTGCACATTGTCAAAAGCAACAATAGTAGGAATCGAAACCGATCCTTCCTTAAAGACAATATCTCTAACCTTATTTCTCCACCAAACTCAACATCCTCAAAAAATGTTGCAATTCCCGTTTCAAAAATTGACTTAAGTGTGGGATTAAAAATTAATAGCCCCTTAACAACTTTATTTTCTTTATTTGTTTTATTTCCCTTATCTTTAGAGGTGTTTGCCAAGTGAATACTTTCAGTTCTGTCCTGCTTCAACTTTTCTTCTTCTTGCACACAAAATAGAATGAGCTCATATAGAATTCATTTCTCTCTTTGATAGTTACAACTGACGTTAAATTGACTGAATTGTGCAAGAAGCTTGCACGCTATGAAATGAGCTCATTGAGAGTCCATTTCTACTTTGACAGTTATAACTAACCTCAAATTAACTATATTGTGCAGGAAGCGATATCAATACCAAATGCACGAGCAAGTCATTAGACAAGTCGAGTTTTAGTTCCTTAAGTTTTGAAGCAGTGTGAGACATCTACATGATGTACTCCCTTATTTTCCCATTGCCTTTATACTTTATTGAAATCAAGCTTTGCATAAGCGTGCTTGTTTCAGCCTTATCGTTTTTCTCAAAACGTTTCTTAATTTCGGCAAGGAATTCATTGGCATCATTTACCTCCTCAGATACTGTGCCACTAAAGACTTCTGGAATGCCGCACTTAATGATCATGAGACTCACGTAATTTAAGCGATTCCACTTCTCAAAGTTCCTCATTTGATTAGATGAACTTTCATCAGTAAGAGGAGCAGGTTGCTCAATCCTTAGTATAGGGTCTAGATCCATGCAGCCAACGAAAAGTTAAGCCCCTGTTCTCTTTGCTGTTTTGAGGTCGTTTTCTGTTTTTATTTTCGAAAACGCTAAAAACGCGTTCTCTTTACCATTTTCGAAAACGCATTTTGGAAAATAAAAAAAATATTTGTACACAAAACGCAAAACGCTCAAAACTTCGTTTTGGGCGTTTTGTGTGTATTTCGACAAAAAATGTCCAAAACGCGGAAAACGCGTTTTGGGATTTTTTTTTTTTTTTAAAGAATTATCTTAACTTAGAACTAAGCTTAATATAATGTTTTTATTTTTTTATTACTTTTTTTAGAATTATCCTAACTTAGAACTAAGTCTAAATAATATTTTTTTTTTTTTTTTTGAGAATTATCCTAACTTGGAACTAAGTTTAAATAAAGTTTTATTGCATTCAATATCAACATTACAAAAAAAAAAAAATTTAAGTGAGAATTCTTGTTATTATATTTCAAAAAATGCACTGATAAATGGACTCTGATGGTTTTGAAAGAACTTGCATTTTCTGAATTTTAATAGAAGTAAAGCTTTTTCAAATCCTGAACCTGACCAAACTATGTTAATATAAACTCTTAATGCTCACATTAGTGTATTGCATATAACCATGTTTTCAGTGTATTGTGAAAGGAAATTTGAGTTTGAATTAGTAGTATTCTGCAAGCAAATTAATTAAAAATAGTTTAAGTAGTATTCTGCAAAATTTCAAACAGAACGTGTTTTTTCAGCTTTTCATTTTCAAAAACAGTTTTCAGAAACGACAAACAAAACGCGTTTTCAGCAAATTTGAAAACAAAAATGAAAACAGGAAATACAAAACATTTTCGAAAATGAAAATACAAAATAAAATACAAACAGAACGCCACCTAATGTTCTTGTTTTGATCCTTGAAGTTTGTTCCATAAATATAGGGATTAATTTTGAGCTTGTAGATATATTACTAGCAGAATTTGAAACCGAATAGAGAACACTTAAACAAAATAGCTCACATAAATACCTTATTATGCAAATCATACTTTCAAATAATGGTAGGCCCCATCACAAGATACCTAGTACAACATCAATATTTAGTCTTTGGACAGAAATATTGACTTGTAGGTGGTACTCTTGGTGTAGTAATCAAACACTAACAGTAAGACATGTCAACCAACAAACCTTTCTTTGGACCGATTTATTGATCACACGTTAAACCAAATAACCGTCACGTATTTATCACCACAAGTTCATGTGAAATTCTGGCCAAATATTGACCTTCCTTTGGGCTGATCAATATCCGCATGAAATAACACACAAACACCTAATTTTCCGTTGATGTAGTGATCAAACAGTGGCAATAAGACATGTTAACCAATAAACCTTTCTTTGGACCGATTTATTGGTCACACGTTAAACTAAATAATTGCCACGTGTTTATCACCACAGGTGCATGTGAAATTCGAGACAAATATTGACCTTCCTTTGGGCCGATCAACATTCGCAATGAATAACACACACCCAAATACCTTCTAATATTCTAAGTTATTTAATATCCACAAGAGATGTTGCTTTGACAACATGTTGCTTCAACTAACTTACTTTCGAATATTATATCTCTCAAAAGAGTCCGTAGTACCAATATTTGAAATTGAAATCCATTGATTTGCATCTATATTTGACTTTAGGATTTGAATTTTAGAATTCAAAACTTTAGAATAAAACAATCCTTAAGTTGAGAGAGTCAATTGCAATATTCTTAAATCTTAGGTGGCCAATTATGTAAAATTTAAGCTTGAAGGACTTAAATTACAATTTTTTTTCAAAACTTTATTGGCCAATTTAGAGAAATTCCAAACTTTATGTCCCAATTTGAAAGAAAATCAAACTTTAGGGGTCCAAAATAGTGAATTTGAAAACTTTAAGGACTAAATTATAAAATTTTCAAACTTTAGGGACCAATTTAGAAAATTTCCAAACTTTAGGGACTTAATTTTTAAAAAAATTCAAACTTTAAAAGTCACAACTGAAATAATTTATAACCTTAGGGGCTGAAGTTATAAATTCCAGAACTTGAAAGGCTAACTTAAATAATTTCATAACTTTAGGGGCTGGTTTAGTAAATTCAGAAGTTTGAAGGGCTAACTTAAAAGATTTTATAACCTTAGGGTTTTAAATATATTAAGGAACAAAATAGGAGGACCAAAGGTGTAAATAATCTTAATATTCCTGAATTTGCAAACCGCCCTTCAAAACATCAAATTTCCAGCCTAAGTCCCTGCCTCAAATTGCACAGCTAGGGTTTGCAAACCCTAGCCGCAGCCTCCGTCGCAAAAACAGGCGCAGCCCCTCCGCACCTAACGGCGCTACTCACCTCAGTCGCGCAGCCAAGTCCCGGCTCTGCGCACCCAGCTCGACGACGGCTCCAATTCAAAACCATCCATCATCAAAAATCGACGACTCTCGAACAACAGATTATACATTACAAACCAAAAATCAAAACCTAGTTTTAGCAATCCATATTCAACAACCCCAAATCACTAATTTGAGCTTCGTCATATCTTCAACGGTTGAAGAGGAAGACATCGCTATTAAGTTTAGCATTTTCCCGCTATTAATCGTATCTTCCTAGTGCTGATCAACAATTATTCCTTCAACAGACAATTTTGCTTCTTTATTCTGATTATGTGATCTTTGTATGCGTGTAGGGCTGGAGAGGGTTGAGTTCTCAGGCCGCAAAAAAAAACCCAGTTTGCATATATCAATGCCCATTATGAGCAAACTTAATTGTCACAAGAAATAAAAACTGGTCTCAAACAAGATCATAAGAAAAATAAAAGATATTTTTTTGATTGACCCAGTGGCTACTTCCACAATATCATCAGCATAATTTTTTTTCAAACCTCAATATTTCTTCAAAACCCGTCCAAGGCCCCTTTGGCAGAAATAACTTTTTCTTGATGCTCAGTTCATTCGTTCATGGAATCTCACGAAATAAAAGCTTCAACAATTTTTTCTCATAAATATGTGCTTGAAATAAATCTGATAATTAAAAACGATGATTGGCTCTGATAACACTTGTTAGAAAATTTATCACAGACAATTATTTATCTATGATCTAAAATTATCATGCTGAATTATCAAGAACTAAATAACTGAAGCGGAAGCGTACCTTAATCAAACATGATTCACGATGAACGATTCGGTGGTTGGATCTTCTAAATCAATACGTAGTCCTTATTTTCTCTCTGATGATGGGATGTCAAAAAGAATGAACAATACGTAGGATTCAAGGACCATAACCGACTTTATATACTGAATTTCCAATTAACCTAATTCGGCCCATCATGAATTAGTTAATGACCTGGTATCTACACATAAAAGTCCATACATTAATTAGATGCATTAAAGTCCGATTTATCAAATCCTTATTAGATCACTTTAAATGGGCTTAACCAAATTTGATAGCCTTTTTTTCAACACACAATAATTCACATATAAGCCCACATGATTAATTTAAATCCTTACAGGATAACCTTAATTTCAACAATTTATACATGCATTATTTTTCCTTTATACTTGGAACGAAAATATTATCAAAGAAAAGAATTGTTTAGTAATATATAAGGCTAGTGAGATACTAGCTCGAATTTCATTAAAGAGCTCAAAAACAAAACATATCAGAAAAATCCATGACAAAATCCAAAATTATTGCTAAGAACAGAATATGAATCCGCAAGTGCCTCTGTAGGTTTTGTCTCATATTGATCAAAAACTCCAACATTATTTGTTTGGAAAAACGCTGTCGAATTCGTCACCTCAGACATGAGTTTATCAGCTTGGTAGGTGACATTCTTGTTCAATTCTTCCATGGCATCCCTTAATTGTTCAAGCTCATGAAACCCTAATTCAATTACAGGGGCTTTGCACCATTGCTAGATTTGGCTATTTTTACACATATTTTCTAACGCTTCTCCCCTTTTTCTTTCAACTTCGATTTCATTAAGAATTTGGCTGAGTTGCAAGTTCAGTTCACAGACCGAAGAATCCCTATGAGCATCAAGATGGTGGAATGGAGGGCTGGGATTTAGCGACAGATTTCGGTCGAAAAACCTATCCAGTATGGATTTAACATCAGGGTTTCCAAAAGAGAATACTTTACCAGCAGGAGAGAAAACTATAATTGCAATTTCAACACCGCAAAGGGTACAAAGTTCACTAGCCTTCTTGAAAAGCCCGGTTCGACGTTTCGAGAAGGTGACTTGTAGGTGATTCTTGATCTCTATTTTTGCCAGTTTGATCTTTTGGCGACCCATGCTAGGTTTCTTTGCCATCTTTCTTCAAAAGAATGTACAGAAAATGGGTTTGTTTCGAGAATTCACTTGAGAATAAATTTAGGGAAGAAACATGGCAATTTATAGGGACTTAATATTCTTAAAGCTAGCTATGATCGTTGATTTATTTAATTTGGAAGCTTTTATGTGATTCTTCTTGCATTTTTCATCAGATTTGGGAGTTATAATATCTTCTATAATTAATGTTGTCTTCGACTTTAGTTGGCACGATTGAAACTAGTTGACTTTTGCACGCCAAAAAATTTCGTTATGATTCTTAATTTTGATACAAATATTGAAAAAATAAAATTAAATAATTTTAGAGAGACATTTTTAATTGACATTTTTAAGTGACATTGTGACATAGCGAACATACATTGGATGATGTAAATAGCTACCTCATTACTTACTTTTTCACTACCCAATTTATATACGTCATGTCACAATATCACTTAAAAATGTCTCCGTAGAATTACTCAATAAAATTACATACCGAAACAAGTAAGGTGACACAGACAAATCGTTAGATTTAGAGTAATGCCATGTCTTAAGAACTGCATTTAATCATTAATCCATAATGTACGTAACATATGTTTTAATTAATAGAATTGTGATTCACGGTCTATTATTAAAACCTTGATTGGTTGAGATTAAAAATCAAGGTAAACAATTAATTTCAACAACATATTTTATTAAATTCACAACTTTTCAATCACTAATTTTAATCAAAATTTACTAAAAAATAATTTTAATTAAAAAAAAAAAAAAAAAGGCCCCTTCAAGTAGGCTACTTTTCCAGGACGCAACACTCGCCATCTCTCCTAAATAATGATTATGAACCAAAAACTTGGCAAGATTGACACTTCTTTTACGCACTCTTGCAATCAAGAAAAATGCAAAATATTTCATGGCATAAAAGGGGGAAAAAGTATTATGGCAGCTTCTTTTGATAGGTTAACATATTAATTTTTCCGATGTTAGAATTCTCAAAAAGAGTAACATCATGGTTGGCATGAACTCGTTAATTATTTCTCGCCAAAGTTGTTCGTTTTGCAAAATTCTTTATATTATTACATTTGTCAACCATGGAAATATAAAGAAATGTTGAGGGAACATTAATGGGAAACAAAACGTCTATTCCAAAATTAAGAAGCTAGTTAATTCAAAAAAACATGATTAATTTTGCCAATATTGCAACATAAAACTAATTAGAATCAATTAACGTATGTATATAAATTAGTTTATTATAGCATGTATATGTACTATTGGTATGGAATTTATAGATTTAGAATGATTCGCGTCTTAATTACTCTTTAAACCTTTTTGTTGTTACTTGTTACATATGTTTTACTATTAAAATTTAGAAATCTTAAAGGAATTTTCAATTTAAATATTCGCCAAATAAATGATTTTTTTTACATCTAGGGGTAAGGGGAAAAGATGAAAGAATAAAAGTAATGGTAATTTTATAGGGTAAAATCAACTAGTGGCTACTAAAGTTTGATCAAGTTACTATACTAACCACACATGAGCGTCAATCCAATTTTTCACGAAATTACACGTTTATCACCCAACATCGAACAATTCTCTAATTCCTAACGGGTCATCCTATGTGCCTAGAAAATTTAAGCTGTGATATCTTACGGCATTAATTCTCGTCCAGTTATCAAATTGCATCAACCAAAATGACCTTATTTGAAATCAGGGAATGAAATTGGAAATAATTGAAGAGTAATTATATTGACACACCAATTTTGTTAACCACACCATATCATATATATAGACACACACACATACATACACATATATATTAAAACTTGAATTTTATAGTTACATAAAGATTGCAATGGCTAAGATATGGGTTGGGTTTGAAAAACTCATACTCTATCAACTAGAGTTTTATAATACTCATACAGAAAATTACACAAAGTCATGCTTTTTAAGAACCAAATTCAAAAGTAAGATAAAACATAAAAAACTTTACATCTCAGGTTATAAATAAAAAATAATTAATTAGTAAATTAATTTTAATATTTTAAAATATAGAAAATGTTTCAAACCCTAATCAATTTCTCTCTCTTCTATATTTCATCCCCTCATTCTCATTTCTCAATCCCATCCAACACCACCAAATCCGTCCTTTCTAGGTGCGGCGTCACCGGTGAGCGGCCGCAGCACAGTCGACTCCCCCACACTACTGATGAGAGGTGGCGAGCTTGTTGCTGCACTACTTGCGGCACAGAACTTTCGGAAGCAGTGGTGGCTCGTGTGGTGGGTCTATGATGGTGGGGTTGTGATGATGGACCTATAGTGATGGTGGTGGACTGATGGTGATGGGATGTAAGTGGGTGCATGACGACGACAACGCTCAACCGTTGGAGCGCTACGAGGTCACAGCGCGATGGCGATCTTGTCACTGCATCAGTTGCGGCGCAGGACTTCTGGCAGCGGTGGTGGAATGATGGTGATGGGATGCAGGTGGGTGCACGGCCATGACAACGCTCAACCGTTGGAGCGGCGCTGCGAGGCGTCGAGTGGCGTTTGCTGTGCCTTGCAGCTACACCGCACAGCACGCCAGGGAGCAAGATCGCAGATCTGTGCACCTGATTTCTTTTCATCTTGTTTTATGTTATGTCGATGGACTTTGGTGATGCGGATCGTGGTTGTGACGGTGGTGGTGGTGTGATGGGTTGATGTGTTGGAGGTGAGTTTAGGTGCAGGTGTTGTGTGTTGTGGCTGTATAGGTGGGTTTAGGTGGTGGCTGTGGTGGCACTAGCAATGGCCGATGATAATGTGGTGATAATCGGGGTGGTGCTGAGGGCAGTGATGAGGTTTGGGTTCGACGATCTGATGAGGGTGATTGAAAATCAGTCTTGATTATTTATGTTATTGTGACCTAAAATTGTTCGATTTGTGACCTAAGATTTTGAACTTATGATGCGTGTCGCAATGCACCAAAATAATAAATAATTCCTTACTCACAAAATATTAATTAATAATGTAGTAGTGAGAGTAAGGGTCGATCCCACGAGGAACGAAAACTAATTTTAGTTGTTCGATCAATTAGAATTGAATGCGGGGGTTTGTTGTTTGAAATTGCTTGAATAAAAAATATGCATAAAAATAAACAATTAAATATGACTAGAGAAATAATATGAGAAGAAATCTTGTTCTCGGGTTCGGTTGTACCCCCAATTAATGTTATACCTTTCCTTGTAACGTGTTTTATATCCCTATTTCAATTATCAATCATAAATAATCAACAAGCTCTGATTATCTAAATTCTTCCTTATGTGTATTGATTCAAAACAAGCTCTTCGAACCAATTCTAGCCACGGACAATCCTAAACAAGCTCTTAGGATTTAATGCACGACTAGTATGAAAATTTAAAAGAATAGATTGAATTGGATCGTTAATTACACAAGCTCGAATTAATCAATCCAATTTGAATTATTACTAAACATGCACGAGATTTATTTGCTACTAAAGTAAAGATTCAATGACAATTACGGATCAAGAATCTAAACATAGCATATTCATGAATCCAAAGGTCAATAATCCAATTGGTCAAATTAAACTATTAATCAAATAAACTCAATTGAACATTCAAAACATAATAATCCAACAATTGAAATAAAGGAATAAATTCACGCTACTAATTTGTAGGAAAAGAAAATAATATAATCAAGTTAACACAACTTTCCCTTTGAACAAGATATGGAATTTAGCCTAGCATGGTTGTGGTAGATCCTTCAAGTTGCTTCATGAATTCCATTGTTGTTGATATTCTTGCACTTGAAAATCTCCCAAGAATGCTCTATATTTTTCTCTCAATTTTCCTCAATGTGTAGCCTCTTTCAAAAATAATAAAAGTCTCTTTTTCTTGTCATGAAATTCCCTTTTTATAGCCTCAATTTCGTGCCCTAGCTTTGGGCTCAAGAAATCCCAAAATTATGGAAAGAATTGAAATATGAAAATTTTTGACTGAAATAGTTACGGCCGTGAATTTCCTTTTACGGCCGTAACACAGTTTCTGCATAATTCTCGCAAATTGAAGTTACGGCCGTAAAGAGGTTTCTGCTGATTTTCTTCTTGCTTCAACAGCACTTTTACGGCCGTGACTTTGTTTCCTTACGGCCGTAACTTTATTTGCGCCTAAGTCCCCAAACTTCAGTTTTTAGTGCATTTTGGTCTTTTTTTCTCCTCTTTTATGATCCTATACAATATAAAATATAAAATGCATTAATAATACTTAAATAGAATCACATTATTGCTTATTCAAGGATATAAGCGCACAAAATAAACGTTAATATAGCACTTATCAAATCCCCCCACACTTGAACCATTGTTCGTCCTCGAACAAAGATTTAAAAAGAAAAGAATAGGATTCAAACAATAGATTACAATTTAGAGACTTGAGGTTGCAACCCACTTTTCTTTAACAAAAATGTTCCATTGCATGATCTGATTGCGTTCGTGTGTGCTAGAGATGCAACGCCCTTTATTTCCCATCCCAATCATGGCTCGATATGGTTTATTTCCTTGCACCTCTCGTGTTTGCTCACATCCCAACCATTTATGAGTGACTACGAGGAGAATAATTTCGCCCAACTCTAGTGGAAATCAGTTGCGTAAACCGAGTTGTTCATGACGTGAATTCAGTCAACACAGTACCCCCGACCACATTCATAGCACCAACCCTAGACCAAGCAATTCAAACCACTCATAAGCATATGTAATGGGTTTTAACACCCTCACAAGATATTTCTCTCGTCGTACAAAGTGTATAAGGGGTTGAATTTTTGCTCAGCTCTCTGCATGGATAAGTCAGTACCACAGATTGCCTAACTGTCATAACCGGAGCCAACAATAACACAAGTGGAAAGCGAAGGTCTTTATTTGGTTTTAGCGGGGCTTCGGGTCAGGTAGGATAAAAGGATATATTTAGGCTGAGTCGAGAAGGAATTTCGCAAACTAAGTCAATTCAAAATAACATTACTTCCTTCGCCCTTAATATGATCTTTATTGTTTCCCGCTACCCAACTCTATTTACACTTGAATCTCTTCTTTTCCTTTTTTTTTTCCACAAGTTGAGTGTTTGACATCCTCAACTACTAATTTTCATGACTAAACTTCCTTTTCATTGCTTTTTCTCTTTCAATTTTTTTTTAGTACAGATTGCAACTTTTTCTCTTTTGTTCAAATCATTACGCAGTCACCAATTGGCTTGAGATAGAAATACATTCCCCTGAATTCAGTCCATTACACAACCATTGTCCAACACAAGATAACCATTGCAACTTCTTAGACTTAGATTACAACACGATCCTTAATCAACAAAACCTTGCGAATCCCTTCTTTATGGGTTCAAAACAAAGACAATGCGAAAGAAAATGTATTCGTGGCTTGTATCGTGGCATCAAAGATTCAAAGAAAGGCTTAGGCTCAAAGAGGCTTCTATTGGTCCATGTAGCAAGGTAGGCTCTTTTAGCAAGTCAAATTTGGCTTAACCTATTGCCTTTGCTATAATTAGCACTTAAGTTAAGAAGTTACACAATTTGCACACGAAAGCACATCCAAGCATAACCCAACCATGCAGGACACACATCAAAGAATTACGAGCTCATAAGTATTAAAAACAGTTCTTAGGCTCAAAAGCTTACAAATTATGATTTTCATGTGTTTCTCCCATCCAATTATGAGTTATAGGTCATTGCTTGATCTTCATTCCAAATCTAAGTCCATTGGTCGAGGATAATGGTTAAAAGTATTCAAACCATCACTACTCACAAGAGTATAATAATTGGGACGTTCAGGGTTATATATGAAGAATAATCTGTCTATTGTGGGTTGGGTTGACTAGGTTGTAGATATTTAACAATTTTTTTACTTTTCATTTTCAACCTATTTGTGAGGCTTTGGACGAGATGATCTCTATGTGCTCAATTTATATCCAATTATGCAATGATTTTTCAAAAAAAAATGAACCAAAAGTGGGGTCGCTTCCTATCAAAGATTAAAATGGATGCTGACTCAAACTGAATTTTAACGTTTCGACTACAGAAAGAAGATAAAGATATTAAGCTTACAATCAATTCCCCCCCCCCCCCCACTTAGACAAAACAATGTCCTCATTGAAAAATAAAGCTAAACAGTAGAAGGGGGAAAAAGAAAAAGAAACTCCCTCGGGTCCAACGTGGCGGTGGATCGTCCCGGGGTCCCCGCAATCGTCGAATCTCCTCCCGAATAGCTCTCTGCTCCTCCAGTAGAAGCTGCTGATCTTCTTGCATAGCATTCAGCTGGGTTTGGAAGGCTCGCATCAATTCCAGCATCTGCAGCTCAAAAGGGGTAGGAGCAGGGTACGTGAATGAAGCATTTTTTAAATTTGAAATCTCGGATTTACGGCCGTAAAGAAGCGTATTACGGCCGTAATCTGTCCTCTGAAGAAAATAGGAAAAAATAATTACGGCCGTAAGGTGGTTTCTGAACAAATAATTCAAAAGTGCATTACGGCCGTAAAGTTATGTCTTACGGCCGTAAGACTGCCTCTGAAGATTTTTGTATTTTATTTTTTTTATTTTATTTTTTGAATGAAATGATTAAATAAAATAAAATTCACTAAAAATGAGAGTACGAAAAATAAAGAATCGAGGAGGTAAAGAAACTCCCCTCTCGGGTTGCCTCCCGAGCAGCGCCGCTGTTTACAGTCGTTGGCTCGACTGAGTCCTTTTTCATTCAACCGGGATTAGGTGGATTCCCAAAGCTCAACTTTCTCTTCATATTCTTCATTAGTGCCTGCAAAATAGGGGGTAGAGATATTTCATCAGAGCCCGGTAATGAGATGGATGAGATTTTACCTGATTTCGGTAACTTTGGACAGTCCTTTCCTCCATATCGAGAACTTCCTGTACTAAAGAGTTATTCACATTAACAGAACAAACATGATAATCACCAAAATTTTTGGAATCATAAATATTGAATTGAACAATTTCATTATCAAATTCCATGGAAAGTGTGCCACTACTAACATCTATCTTAGTCTTAGATGTTTTTAGAAATGGTCTACCTAACAAAATAGGAGTAGAGTTGGAGGAGTGGTCATCATTCATGTCCAATACATAAAAATCTGCAGGAAATACTAACTCGCCTACTTGCACTAGAATGTCTTCAACTACCCCGTCAGGATAAGCATTAGAACGATCGGCTAATTGAATTATAACATTAGTTTCAATCAGTTTGGAAAGTTTTAATGAAGCAGAGGTGGACCTAGGCATGACATTGATAGATGCACCTAAGTCTATTAAAGCACGATGTATTTTCTTATTACCTATTTGACAAGGTATGGTAAACATACCTGGATCCTTGCACTTGGGAGGTAATTTTCTTTGAAGAAGTACAGATACAGACTCACCCATTCTTACCATCTCATTTCCCACCAGTTTTCGTTTGCTAGTGCATAAATCTTTTAAAAATTTTGCATACCGGGGGACTTGCTTGATGGCCTCCAATAGCGGGATATTGATTTCAACCTTCCTAAACATTTCTAACATGTCCTTTTCCTTGCTCTCTTTGTTTGTTTTCGCTAACCTGCTAGGAAAAGGTGGAGGTGTTAGTTTAACATTTAAATGGGAGTATGTTTTTACCTGAGGGTTTTGCGAAGTGTCGTTTCTCTTCCTGACTCCTTCCTTTTCATCTTCCTCCATTTCAGTTGCATCCGGTTCCAATTGCGGACCCTCAATTTCCTTTCCACTCTGGAGAATTATGGCGCTCACGTTTTTGGGATTCACCTCGGGCTGTGATGGTGGCTTCCCTCTAGATTGTGCCTCCAATCTATTTATGGCAGTGGCCATTTGGCTCATTTGATTTTCCAGGTTTTGAATGCTTGACTTGGTATCCTGTTGGAATTGCATCGTGTTAGTTGCCAACATCTTAACCATATCCTCAAGAGACGTACCTGAATTTTGAGGTTTTTGTTGATATTGTCCCTGTGGTTGGAAAGTCCCTTGCTGCTGTAATTGTCCTTGTGGCTTGTTTGAGTTAAAACCCGGGGGTTTGTTATTTCCGTAGCTTAGGTTGGGGTGATCCCTCCATCCTGGATTGTAGGTATTAGAGTACGGATTGTACTGTTGTCTTTGGAATGGAAACCCCTCTGCAGTCTTTACATGTTCGCCATTCTCCTCTTGCAACACCGGACATGTATTCGTTGGATGTCCAAAGTTTGAACAGATTCCGCATGCTTTGGCTTGTTTCGAATTCCCTACAGCAAGCTGCTTAACGAGATTGGTTAGTTCATATAATTGACCTTCGATATTGGAACTACTTACCTCGTTCACTCGGCGGACTTGGGAATCTCGGGTTGAATTGAATTATTGAGTATTTTCTGCCATATTAGAGATTAAAGCCCGCGCTTGTTCCGGCGTCTTGTCCATCAGTGCTCCTCCACTTGCGGCATCTATCATGTTTCTATCCATCGGTGCTAAGCCTTCGTAGAAATACTGCACCAGGAGTTGCTCACTGATCTGATGGTGGGGGAAGCTCGAAATGAGTTTCTTGAAGGGCTCCCAGTACTCATATAATGTCTCGACATTGCTTCGGCGAACCCCGCAAATCTCCTTCCGGATTGTCCCCGCCCTAGATGCAGGGAAGTATTTTTCCAAAAAATGTCTTTTCATGTCGTTCCAAGTAGTAACTGTTCCCGATGGTAGGCAATAGAGCCAGTCGGTGGCGGCATCCTTCAATGAGAATGGGAAGGTTCTCATTTTTATTTGCTCCTCGGTAATGCCCGTGGGCCTCATACTGTCGCAAACCACATGGAACTCCTTTAGATGTCTATATGGATCTTCACCGGCATGTCCCCGAAAAGTAGGTAGAAGGTGGATCAACCCGGGTTTTAGCTCAAAGGTTCTTCCTTCTTCTACCATTGGAAAAGTGATACATAAGGGCTGTTGAGCCACATCGGGAGTAGCCAGTTGTTTAAGAGTTCTGTTGTCGATGTTGTTATCTGCCATTTGTCGTGCTACTCTCCTTTGCTGTCGAAAAGTCCTCTCAATTTCTGGGTCAAGATCAAAAAGTTCACAATTAGTTGACCGAATTTTGAGCATATAAGCAAAGGAGCACAATTTTTTTTTTTTTTTTGAAAAATTATATAAATAAAGTGAAAAATAAACTAAAAATAAAATAAATGCAGAAAAATAAAATTCTAATTGATTCAGCACTAAATTGGTTAACCGTTCCCCGGCCACGGTGCCAAAAACTTGATGCGTGTCGTAATGCAACAAAATAATAAATAATTCCTTACTCACCAAATATTAATTAATAATGTAGTAGTGAGAGTAAGGGTCGATCCCACGAGGAACGGAAACTAATTTTAGTTGTTCGATCAATTAGAATTGAATGGGGGGGTTTGTTGTTTGAAATTGCTTGAATAAAAAATATGCATAAAAATAAATAATTAAATATGACTAGAGAAATAATATGAGAAGAAATCTTGTTCTCGGGTTCGGTTGTACCCCCAATTAATGTTATACATTTCCTTGTAACGTGTTTTATATCCCTATTTCAATTATCAATCATAAATAATCAACAAGCTCTGATTATCTAAATTCTTCCTTATGTGTATTGATTCAAAACAAGTTATTCGAACCAATTCTAGCCACGGACAATCCTAAACAAGCTCTTAGGATTTAATGTACGACTAGTATGAAAATTTAAAAGAATAGATTGAATTGGATCGTTAATTATACAAGCTCGAATTAATCAATCCAAATTGAATTATTACTAAACCTGCACGAGATTTATTTGCTACTAAAGTAAAGATTCAATGACAATTACGGATCAAGAATCTAAACATAGTATATTCATGAATCCAAAGATCAATAATCCAATTGGCCAAATTAAACTATTAATCAAATAAACTCAATTGAACGTTCAAAACATAATAATCCAACAATTGAAATAAAGGAATAAATTCACGTTACTAATTTGTAGGAAAAGAAAATAACATAATCAAGTTAACACAACTTCCCCTTTGAACAAGATATGGAATTTAGCCTAGCATGGTTGTGGTAGATCCTTCAAGTTGCTTCATGAATTCCATTGTTGTTGATATTCTTACACTTGAAAATCTCCCAAGAATGGTCTATATTTTTCTCTCAATTTTCCTCAATGTGTAGCATCTTTTAAAAATAATAAAAGTCTCTTTTTCTTGTCATGAAATTCCCTTTTTATAGCCTCAATTTCGTGCCCTAGCTTTGGGCTCAAGAAATCCCAAAATTATGGAAAGAATTGAAATATGGAAATTTTTGACTGAAATAGTTACGGCCGTGAATTTCCTTTTACGGCCGTAACACAGTTTCTGCATAATTCTCGCAAATTGAAGTTACGGCCGTAACATATCCACTTACGGCCGTAAAGATGTTTTTGCTGATTTTCTTGTTGCTTCAACAGCACTTTTACGGCCGTGACTTATTTTCCTTACGGCCGTAACTTTATTTGCGCC
The DNA here is from genome assembly GCA_963555705.1 of Ligustrum vulgare. NCBI lineage: Eukaryota > Viridiplantae > Streptophyta > Magnoliopsida > Lamiales > Oleaceae > Ligustrum > Ligustrum vulgare. Next base: position 27,676,820 of record OY743186.1, on the reverse strand, counting down.
TAAGTCCCCAAACTTCAGTTTTTAGTGCATTTTGGTCATTTTTTCTTCTTTTCTCCTCTTTTATGATCCTATACAATATAAAATATAAAATGCATTAATAATACTTAGATAGAATCACATTATTGTTTATTCAAGGATATAAGTGCACAAAACAAACGTTAATATAGCACTTATCAACGTATGTTGCCTTAAACTAATCTCTAACTTAAAAATGGTGGTTGTAACCTAAAAAAATTATTGTTGTGACTTGAGATTTTACAATATTGTGACCTAACAAATGATTGTTATGAGTTAAAAAATTTGTATGTTGTGACTTGCAATTTTACAATATTGTGACCTTAATATTTATAATTTTTTAAAAATTTGTGACCTTAGAAATAACAGTGATTATGATATGTGACCATAGAAATAGTTGTTGTGACCTGAAATGACGATGATTGTGACTTGATCTTGAATAAATGTAACCTAATCGTAATATGTGTCTTGAAATTAATTTTGTGACCTAAAAAATATATGTTTGTAACTTGATAGTAAAATTTATTTAATTATTTAATTCAATTAATCAATACTAATTACAACCTGATTTTTGAAATTATACAAGTTTCATCTTATTTTTGAAATTTGTATTTATAATCACCTTATTTATGTATTTTTCACATACTCATACTCATACCCTACCCATATACCCACTTAAGAGTGGTGGATCGGGTGAGGGTATACTTTTATATCCATTTAAAATTCATTATGTATTTTAATTTTAATATTTTTTTTTAAAATTTTTTTTGGCATTGGTGGCAGCCCAAAGTGGTAATGTGTGTGTGTGCTCGCGAGCGCCCGCGCAATACTTGATCAATAATAATATAAGTATTTAATTTTAATTTTTTCATAAACTTTACATGTAATATACTAATTAATGATCTCTGCTCAACATAAAAATATTAAAATGAAGTAAAAGTATAACAACATCCATTGTCCAAAAATAAGTAGACTCCAATTGTCCAAAAGTAAGCAAATATCAAATAGTCTACTTATCCAAAATTACTATTAAAATTTAAATACAATAATTTTAAAAAAAAAACTTAATTGGTATATGAGTCGGGTATGAGTTTTTCTACAATACACATACCCGACCCATATTGAGTTTTTAAATTTACACACATACCCTACCTTCAAACCCATTGGGTCGAGTAATTTCCGTCCATTTGTTTCAGGTATCCAACGGCTTTCGAGTACATGGATATTATTGTTATCCTTATACAACATTTCTTTTAGAAATATAACATTCCCAAGTAAATGAAAATAAAATATGGTATACGTACACCACAATCAATCAAATCCCCGGTCTTCTTCCATCTTCTCTACCCAACCCATCTTTAGTACAAAGAGAAAAACAACTTTGATTCGATTTGTAGTGTCCATAATTTATTTTGAAAATCTCCAAATGTTTATTTTACGATGTCCTACTTGCTGACAATTATTTTTTTCTCTATAAAAAGATTTTCAGTACAACTTGTCTCAAAGTTACCTGTTCATAACTTAGTGTTATAACTAAGTCTCCAATTTTTTACAGTACGTCCTCTATGATTAGAAGATTTCAATTGTGGCTTTTAACAAAGTTAATTATCACTCAGTCATCAAATTGCATCAATCAAGCACGCCCTTATTTGAAAAACTAGAGTTCAACAGTTCTTCAATAGGTACTTTTCATATTTATTAAATTGATCACAATTAAATTGACTAAAATTTTAATTTTTGTTTCTGTTTTAAATCATTTCCAGTATACTTCAACCCAGCATGCCAAATATATCATATTTCTACATTCAAATACTTGTTTTCTTCAGTCAAAATAATGATACAGCAAATCGAATCCACAAAAATTAACATGAAGAGTCATGATTTTTCAAGAAACTATGTTGACTTATATGAGAGATCATTGAGCTGCTGGGGATCGACCTCGGAAGGTGCATGAGTAAGGGCACACTGGGCAGAAGTCGTCGTTGGGAAAGCTATAACACCCCTGATGGAATGAGCACCTGCCAGCAGCATTACCAGCCTATCTAACCCATAAGCAATTCCTCATGCACGTATTCAAAAAGCTTTCTTCTCAAGTAAAAATATATAAATGTGGGTGATTCTTGAAATATATTGGTAATTCTTGGGTGAATTCTAGGTTATTTTGGTAATTTGTGATAATTATAAAGGTGGTGACATCAAAATGTGCAGAAAGTCTATAGTGAAAAGTTTTTTTTCTTGAAAGATATGATGTGGCGTCCATTTTGGTCATTTACAAAGCATTAAGAGGTTGTTTGGTAAAGGAAAAAATATCACCACAATTTTTCAAACTCAATCCCAACCATCCATTCTTAATCAAGCCCACAGTTTTTGACTTTTCAAACATTTTTCAACTACACATCCATAAAAAAACTAAAAAAAATCACAAAAATCAAAATTTTTCACATTACCAAACAGGCTCTAAGTGATTTCGAGCACTTCAATAGCCACACACAGCAAGTACTTGTATTATTATGGAAAAAATAAGTTGCTTATTTTTATTAGAGGAAATTGCATTCCATAACACATTTTCCCTTTGCATTAACAAAAATGACATTTTTTAAGATTATGCCAAATATAACAATTTTCTTACTTATTTGCCCTTTGAATAATTTCTAATGCCATATAAGTCCCAGTTATATCTCTTGAAACAACAGTTCCATACTTCCATTTCTACACGCAATCGGACTCTCTCATGGTATAATCTCAGACTACCTCTACAGATTCAAAGGTTTTCCAAAACACTTTTCGAACCTTCTTTCTCAGATCTAGATCTACCATCTTCCTTCAAGTTTAATCTTTTTAGTAGCTTGATTTCGTTTTTTAGGTTTTTGAATGGTCTTGTTTTGGTTTTGTGTAATTTGCTTTTGTTTGATTTCGTTCTCAAGTTTAGTTTTGTATAAGCATTTGATTTTCTGTGAGTTTTTTATTGTTTCCGGAAGATTCAATGGGTGTATTCGAATACGGTTATAGTGTTCTATGATTTGCTTGTTCTTCTTTTTCATTACGCAGAGACTTCCGACCAGCAGGAAAATTGGAAATCGCACTCGATCTTCAAGCACATAAAACTTGTGATAAATCGATGGTTTGGTCATCATCTCCTCAGATCTCTTTGATCCTATTTTTAATTTTTAGACATAGATTTTGTTTAGCAATTTTTGGAAAATCTGTTGGACAAATTGTTGGCTTGTTTAGATATGCCCTTCTTGTTATTCTGGGCTTGGATGATTTGAACGATGGTTTGCAGTGACCACTGTGGAGAAAGTGAGGAAAGCTCTGTAATATGTGGGCTTGGATGGAGACAAAAATTAGCCCCAATCAATTTTGATGTAAGAATTGAAGTTTTTAAGATTTTTTTTTTTGTTTATTTTGTTAGATTAATGAATGAGCTACACATTCAATTAGTTTGTTTGAATATCAAGAAATTTCATTTCATTGCTGCTAGAGAAGTAGTGTAAAATTTCATTTCATTTACATTAATGAGTAATTAATAAATTTTCTACATTGATTTCAGGGATTGAAGGTTAATTCTTTCCTGTGAGTTTCAACCGAGTTCCACGTTTCCAACCAATCACTGCTCTCTTCTAGTAAGTAGTAACAAGTATTTAATTTTTTTTGTATATAAAATAGAAATACATAAATTTTCATATTTTAATAGGCATCTATGCTAATCTTTTTGTCTTTACATCTTTTAATGCATATCTACAATCTTGAACGATTACACTTGAGCATGTAAGGTTTGAACCTTTGTCGACCCAGCAAGGTCTAGTCACTGAAGAATTTGAGATCCCAGTAGAAAGTGTCATGCAAGAAGTAGGTATTGTGTCCAATATCTCAACCTCTGCACGCTAATTGGGATACCCGAGAGTTAGTGGATGATGTGCAAGTCAATACAACAAGGAAACGGCATTCCACTCGTACTGACATCGGTAAACACATACACGAGATCTGGAAGGAAGCGCTCTAAGAAAGGAATTTGTTACTGTCACGGTCCTAGATATTGTAGTTTTGTAAGTTTGAATTTTAAAAATAGTGTCGTAGACTTTTTATGGGCATTGTCCAAAATACTTTATTTTGTCGGATTACTTATGGATATTGGTTGGAGGTTAACAAACTAGATTATAGTAGAATCCTTTTAATTTTTTGTGTGGACACTGCCATTCCAATTTCTTGAGGGTTGACAACGTAACATGCATTGCTTTTAAAACTGTCGGAATCGATAGTCTGTTACAACAGATATATGAAATCTACAATTTTCCAACTTCATGAATGCATTTGTTGTTTTAACTTACATAAGCTAGTTTCTACTGACATACCTACAAATGTTCATATCAAAAAGGGGTTGACGAAATAAAAAACACAAATCAAACGAATTAAGCATGAGTCCCCCCATCGGATTTGTACAAGTCATACTATTGTGTCCAACTCGTCCACATCTTGAACATTTCCTCACTTTGATGCTTGCCTCTCAACGTGAGCGCTTGCATTGATAAGCCACGTGCATGTCTCAACATTGCGTTCAAACTTTCTGCATTGTTGTTCATCATAATGTTGCATCGATTCCCGGTGAAATGTGCTCGAGACCACCGTGATATCGCTAGGCACTACAATAGACGTAGTCTTGTTCCCACGCCACTTCCATTCATCATCTACGTTCACAAACTCTCCACCATACGAGACGATGAATCGCAAATTAGCACTCATTCCTGAAACAACAGTATATGTAAGTCAAACATTGATGCATTTCACAAAATCGAATTGAAAATGAAATTAGACAGGCTCGCATTCAGTTGGTTGTGGTATCGATCTGTTTCTGGGATTCTCGATAGTTAAAAATGTCGAACACGACGCTCCGTACTGTGCGTCTTTAATTCCAAATCTAGGGTTCTTGCTGTAAAATTTCGACAGAAATTAATGTTTCTATCAATGCTCAACTACCACAATACTTAAACACATGAACAATATGACAACAAAGAAAGATCTTTAGGCATTTATGAGGACACTTATTATCACCCAAATCTAAATGTACGGGTCTCAAGATCTAAAATGTGGAATCAAGAATGATTAACAAAACATCAACATATTTAATGCTCATATTCATATGTTGACAATAATGGTGACCTTTGGAATTGTCCATATATCATATGTTACAAAAATGCTTATCTTTGGAAATGGAATTTCAAGCTTCAAATTGTATCTTCTTCAAGTGTTAATAGAGATTGAGTGAATAGTCTTGTGGTGCAAGAGAGATAGTGTTCAAATGAAGTAGAAGAAAATAAAGTGAAATTTTCAATTAATTTTTAAAAAAAAAATAAAATTTGGGTCACTCTTTTATCCATTGACTTATTTTTTTGTCCATTGGATAGTTATGGAATGTCATCTACATCACATCAATCATATGTTGAGTCCACTTGCATGATTCCATTTTTGTCTTCTAGTTGAGTGAGGGCATATTGGACTTTTCATGGGCAAAATTAGTCATTTTTGAGCTCATTTTCAAAAGTTGTCACATTTTTTGGCATTATGCATTTTTTTGGTTATCCATGCAAATGTCCCTTTTTATTAATAAGTGCTTGTAAGCACCATAATTGACAACAAGATACTCAAGTGACTAAGTGGAATCTAAAGCACATCCTAGATATCAAATAGGATCTAAATTTCTGCTTACTTGTTCAGGGGAAATGCCAACAATTTCCAAAATCATTTCTTGAACTTCACGCTTGTAAATTCTCAAGCTTCCTCCGCCAATCTATCACTGGATGCTTATACGCGTTGTAAGTACTTTTACTATGTAAGATAAGAAATGAAACAAGAAGATCGAACTAGTTTCCATATACCTCAACTCCATTGTACACCATATCATAAGCTAAGGCACGGGCAGACCGCAGAAGAAAGGTCCTTCATATCCTCAGGGTTGGGGGCATTGAAGGGATGATGCAAAGCCTGAAAAATAAATACAATTTCATTACCCAATGTAATAAAACTTGACCTTCAATGAATCTTAATCTTAATGTGTGTGTGTGTGTGTGTGTGTGTGTGTGTGTGTGATACTTGACCTTCACAAAATAGAACTTGACCTTCAGTTGTTAATAAGACCTGATGAAAAGGCAGGCATTTCAATCCCACTCGTTATGGTCTTTTCTCTTCCCTCTTTACCTCTTTTTTTGCTTCTAACATACATTTTTCCCCCTAGAATGATCATTGTAAAACTTACATAATTCTGATGATCAATAAAGAAACTATACAAACCTCAAGCCTCTGCTCTAAATCATTCCACTCAAACATCGGAAAATCGATCACCCACAGGATTGAATGCCTTGACTCAATCACATTAATAAATAAAATAAGGTGATCAAATAAAGGAAAAGATGCATATTCCCAAATTTTCTTTCTTCTCAGATAAATGTATTATGTGGTCCAAGTTTAGAGCATTGCAAACTTACATGATCGATCAAGCCCAGATCATGGGCAACATGCATCCTCAGCCGGTCTAAGGTTTTATTAACCGATGCATGGTTACCCACTGTAAACAAGATAAGATCACCAGAGCTTTCCGATATTTGGATCAGTAATAGCCCTTACTTTGTCATGTCTATACTTAATATAAGTGCAGAAACTCCTTCAAGGGCCCCTAAGATAATATGTTGAACAATACCGATTGTGATACATGAACTTTTTCCAATATTTATGCACAAAATATTTTCAGAAGTTTGTTACCATTATTAGACACCTTCAAGTAAGGCAAACCCTTGCTCCAAATTTTATCGCTTCGTTATAAATATCACCCATTTTAATAGCTGATTATTTGAATAAGTTTTTGCTCCTGATGGCACGCATAATGCCTTAACAATTCCCCCCACTTTCCAAGGTATCAGCAAAAACCTTGAAGGAGGAGTCTTTGAAAACATCAGATACCTGCAGGTGGAACTTAAATATAAATAAAAAATAGAACATTTGACTCAGAACCACACAAAAATAGGACAGACTATTCTTGAAACGTATGCAAACTCATTTAAAGTTCACCTAATCTAGTTGTTTGGTAAAAAGACGGAGCAGGGCATTTCTCACTTGAGGAAAGCTGGAAAATAAAATAAAACATAGTGAAATAATTTGGTAATGCAGAAAATTCATTAAGCCTCTATTTGATCCCCATTTTATAACAACTTATTTTTTTCTCAAACTCATTTTCAGTTATACATTATTCAAATAAAATAATTTCACACGTGAACCTATTCTTTTCCAATTTTTTAACCACGCATTTTCCAAAAGAAATCACTGTTACAAAACTTAATTTTCCAAAAATGGATATCTAACAAACCCTAAATGTTTACAATATACCACACCTATAGTAACATACATTATAAGCAAACTGAATGGTGGTGGCGGTGACGTCTTATTCATTGCAGTATTTACTACTTGATTATATGAATAAACATTGATTTCTTCTTTGCCTTCAATTCTTCTCTTCTTGGACATCCTTCTTTCATTTCTCTCTTGTTCGTTAACAAATTATACACATTATGCGTCAATTTCATATCAGAGCAATTTGTTCTCCTTTGACCTAATCTTATCCAATAACCAACCAACGGTTTCCATCCAACCTTTATACATATCGCCGCCCTCCACCAACATCAAAAACCCTATAATCACCTCCATATACAAAATCTTAGAACAACACATAGCACAAGAAAATCCATCATCATAGCAACAAAACTCTTCTTTTTTTTTTCAATTTTGTAGTTTAGTTAGTTTTATTTTTAAAAAAATGAGAAGAAAAAATATCGCTTCCCGATGTTACTGCATTGTTGTCCAGTTTACCATCAACAAATTAAAATAATACTATTTGAATACCCAAATTTACCATCCTATGTGTCATCTCTCTCACATGGAATGTATGGGGTCACATGTATTAATTAGCGACCACACACCTCATATGAGAAGGGTGGCACACAGGGTAGCATCCCGTGTATTCAAATAACATAATCCAACAAATTAACCCTAGCCCACTTGCACCAACCACATACGTAATCCCAAAAAGTACAAGCCCACAACCCAAACTCACAATCACCTAACCAACCCCACCCATTACAAATCCCCGTTACCCGGCCCAAAACACCTCATACTTCTTATTATCTATCTATATCTATATATCTATAACTAAAAGTAACTGAGATTCTGGCCAATTAATTTTGACCAGAATCTCATTTGGCTAAATTGTTGACCGGAATTAGAATCTTCTTAATTTAATATTTTTACCGTCCATAATAAGTTTTATGTTGAAAATAGTTTCTGCATTACTGGGTGGTTGAATTTTTGACCAATTCAGATCCGATGCTAAGGTGGTGGACGGTTATCTAATTGTTCAGTTTAACAATGTTGGCCAGATTACATTACATGGGCAGTTTAATTTATAGTGCTTAATAACTGAAATAGATATTGGTATTTATAATTTCCAGGTTTTTGCATTTCCATTTTCATGCTTGCATTGATGTGAGTTTTAACGGTCAAATGTATTCCTCCTCTCTTGCTTTCTTTTAGTTTCTTTTCCTCTGATTCGTGACTATAACAGAAGATGAAGCCATTTGTGTTTTCCCTTCCAATTTTCCTCTGTATATCACTCAACAGTTGTGTTTTCTTTGTTTGTTTGCAGACTGCAAATCTGGATGGTAAAACAAAATCATATTCCTTCTTTGCTAGTTATAGAAATGCACAATTTTACTAACCAATTTCTCTATTTGAATGGTCATCATCTAGAAATTGATTAACAAACAAAATCAAGTCTTCATCCTCCAACACATCGTCAACAAAGTATTCTTTGAATCTGTTCCTTAATGAAAATGGCAAGTCTCTTTTACCAGCACCAGTTGTAGGATTCATGCAAGCAAATATTCGGAAGTTGGGATGCCTAAACACATAATCAACATCACCCCTCTCAGTCAAACACAATGATCCTTTATCTTCTTCAAGGACCCCAATAACTCGCTGCAAGATCTCCGAAGGGCCAAATTTACTTCATCCAGCAATATCCATTCGCCATTCTTAAGGGCGGTAATGAAGGCTACTTCTACAAATGAAAATATCATTCCCGATGCATTGACTTGTGTATGGGCTATTACAAGCTTCTCTGAAAAATTCTCCCAAGCTTCTAAAAATTTTCCCCTCAAAGGTCTCTTCCGCTTCTTGCGGCGGAAAATGAGAGGTCGAAGCTACTGTGAGTGTTTAGATGTGGTTTATATAAAAGACCAAGATGATTCTAGAGTTTTCATTTTTCTATCCTTTTTTTTTTTTTACTCCGTTGAGAATCTGAAAAAATCAACAATGTATAGAGTTTCCTTTTATTCTCATTTATTAAATGTTTGATGTATGAAAATACAATATTTAGTTGATTATGATTAAATTTTAAATTAAAAGTTATTTCATAATTTAAATAAATATTTATTCATGAAAGAACAGACAAATCTTAGAAACAACTCATGCTCTATTAATTGAAGCACGTGTACCTAGTAGATATTGGGATGATACTATCGTCATGGTAGTACATTTTTTTGAATAGTATGCCTTCGAAAGTATTAAACTTTAAAACCCCATTATAGGTCCTTTCTAACCACGTTCCCTTGTGATAAGTATATTTTATACACTTATTTAGAAGCTTAAATAAGGATTTTATATAGTCATTTTAGAATAAATGTAATTCATTTCATTGTATTTTATTTATATTTCAGAAATAATCCCAAAAAGGAAAGAATGATGGACAAATTAAGAGAAAAAATTTAAATTTTTTTAAGTTGTTTGCTGCCTATGATATTGTTCAGATTGAATTTGTGTTTTTCCTATTAGAACAGGTTGTTCAACAGGATTCCCCGACCTTCCATCAAAGATTCTGCTTTTTCCTGGATACTCGGGTTCAAATACCCATGGATTCGCTGTTTGTTTTTTTTAGTTAGAATAATGAACAACATTTGAACTTGATTTTTCACTAGTTGCTTATCCATGTTAGATTTTATGAAGCTTAGTACATAGCCAATGTCGAATTATTACTTGTGTAGGAATTTACTTTTCATATGTGAGGTTTTATTTATGCCATTCGACCTATGACTGACTTTGTAATCCCTAACCTTAGATCTATAGAAATCCTAACCTTTACATAGAAACCAAATTTGTCCAAATGCAGTTTGGGTGTGGAAATATTAGTATATGGATGCATAAACTTTTGAGGGTTTGAAGTTCTTGAAATATGTCATTGGTTGAAAAGGTTTTAGTCGACGAGTATAAGCTAGCACTAATAGCATAAAAACGTCTTATTCTTCTCTTCGTAGCCTTTTTGACTCGAGCAATTAAGCTTTTAAGGATGTTGAAACCTGGTACCATAAATCCATCTAAGTTGGGATTTATCAGCTAAAGCTCGCTACATGGATCAACTAGAAAACTTAAGGGAGAGATGACTTACACATAAGACACAAAAACATCTTTTACTATTATTTGTAGCCTTGGTGACTCAAGTACTTAATTCTTTAAGGGTTCTTAGAACTTGATGCCCTAAAGTCATCTGACTCGGGAGCCACTGACCTAAAATTCTTTACAAAGGTCACTTAATTGAAAGCAAATAAGAAAAGTATGGCACAAAAGATGAGAGGAAAAAATAAATAAATAAAGTGCTTGGTATAAGTTTTGAGACTAGAACTTTAGAGACCGAGTGTGTAGACTATGGAATTGATTACCATCGTTCTTTCATGCAAACTTATCTAATTCTAACTTATCATGTACTCATCACAAGTAGCAAAAAGTCATAATGGTCACACAAAATCACAGTTGATACAAATTGTAGGTCACAATTGCAAATTTAGTAACAATTCAAATTTTGTGACCAATAGTTTAATTAAAATGGTCACATTCCATACTCGTCACAAGTCACATAAAGTCACAAGTAGTCAATATCTTTGTCGCAATCACCTATTAATTAGTTACAATCACTTATAATTGATTACAGGCATTCACCCAACCCTAACCTTGTCCCCTTCCAACCTAAACCCTTTCTCGAGCACCACCTCCACCACTGTCGCTGCCACCAACCGACACTCCCCATCACCTCCCACCTAACAATCTGTAATCCCTCATCGCCTGAAACCTAGCTACCACACCCACAAAACGTCCACACAACCAATTTCAGTGTACCTGTGATGCCAAAAGCAAAACCATTGTAGAAACACCATCATCATTGATTCACCATCAACCACAAACAGCTTGACTCTCGAATCATCCCAGATAGCCCCCGCCTCGCTATAAACTACCACCACAATCACATCTAATAATCGTCATCGCTACCGTCCTTTACCACTACCACATTCTAACTCTACCAACACAATAAACATAAACGGTTGCCCACTATAATCATCGTTGTTTTTCAATAAATCTTTAAGTTGGAATTGATTTTTAAACCCATAAGAACTTGGTTTAGCAGACAAAACTTACAAGCCTCGTCACTGCCTTAGATTTTCCGAGAAAATTTAAAAGCTGGAGATCACCGCCAGCAGCGATCTTGTCCCTGGATTACGCAACTGCAATGACGATCTCGCTGTTGGAAATCTTCTTTGAAGCTGCGCAACACTATCCCCATGAAGGTGCTGATCTCGCCACCACGCCGCCAGATAGCTTGGGGTCGGGGTGAGAGAGAGAGAGAGAGAGAGAGTAGGTTTCAATTTGATTAATAGATTTTTTTGAGTCATTGATTAATAAATATTAATGGTACTTAAGACCTTTTTTTTTTTAACAAATATAAACCTCATGGTCATATTTTTGCAAAGTGATATTTAAAAATAGGGTTCCAGATTTTCCTTTTGGAAAACCTTGTAGGTCTCAAACATTATTATATTAATTAGGCCTCAAATAGTATTATATTAACTGAGTGTTTTTATTTAAAAACTTGGACTATTAAACTAGACTGTTAGACCTTACATACTTTAGAAGCTTTCGTATTTTGGGAACCCTATGCGATTGCACGGATTGCATAAAACTAGTTTTATGGCCCGCCCTGCTCACATATTAGTTCTTCTACCATAATCCTTTTCTAATGTTTTTTCCTCGGGTGAAATTTTCTTATCCAGTATAATATACTCAGTATAGAAATTCAGATTAATTATCATTTGCATAACCACTTAATATTACATTTATAGTTCTGTTAGTATTGCTCCAGCTCTTCATTCATTCAAGAACTTCATATTCTTCATCAACTTACACCAAAATTTCAGTACATTTACAAACTTATCCATTTTCATTTGCAAATAATTATATAATCAATCTCCGTCACACAATTTATGCCTCCTCGGTCACTATCTTTTTAACTTTTCTCTTAAACACACCCAAAACAGAAAATCGTTTCCAATTCACCACCATCACAACACAATACATATTTAATTCAACCAACATCGTGCAATGCACGACGCTATCTAGTTCCACAAAAAAGAATGGAAAGACCTAATTCGGACAGGAGAATTGCAATGGATTCCCAACTTATGGGTATTGTAGCAAATGAGTTCTCGATAAATTTTCCTTGGCATTTCCTCAAGAATTCCACCTAATAAGAAACGCGGCCCTTTTATCAAGTAACTTACTTTAAGTTACTACTTAACCACCCAACTTTAAAAAGTATTTCAATGACCATCTAACTTCAGTAAGATTTCTAATTAGTCACCCAACTTCAAAAGGTATCTCAATGACCACCCAACTTACAATGTAATTTCTATTTATCCACCCAACTTCAAATGGTTAAAGTAATACTCGATAAATTAGTCTATGTTCTTTAACGCAATCATTACAATTTATAGATTAATTTATAAATAACACAATTTCTCAAATTACTTTTTAACCACACACAATCTCTCTCCACTTTTTAACCACAAATTTTACTTAAAACTTATAAATAAACCAATTTATAATTACTAAAATATTATCTAACAAAGCCATAATATCCTCTATTAGATAAACAAATTTACCGATTATGATTCCATCAAAGGGGATAAATTAATTATTTTCATAAATTGATAAGATAATACTTTTTAAAATTATTTCGTTGAATTAATACCACATCAATGAATACTATTTATAAAATAATTAAATACCTACGTTGAACTATGTATTGATTAATATTTTTTAATTCAAAAATGTTCATTAATTCAGGAAGTGTTTGGCTGTTATTTAAATTGGATGGAGAAGAATTATTTTTTTTAAGATAAAATGTATAGTTGAAAATTAGAGAGAAAATATGTCTAGTTAAAACTGCCACTGAACGGAGTAGCATTAGGTTGTTCAATGTCTTTTATTTGACCCGTGTTCATTAATTGATTATTTATTAGATGTTATTGATTTATGGAATATTACTTTAAAATGTTATATTGTATTATTTGAAATTGAGTGATCAAGAAGATATTATATTGTAAGTTGGATGGCCATTATCTACCTTTTGAAGTTGGATGGCTAATTAGAAATCTTGTTGAAGTTAGATGACCATTAAGATACCTTTTAAAAATGGGTGGCTAACGGACCGTTCGGCGACCAAAAAGTCGGATTTTTTTTTTTATATTTTCTAGGTAAAATGTGTGGTTGAAAATTAGAGAGAGAAAATGTGTGTAGTTAAAAAGTAATTTGAAAAATTTTGTTATTTATAAATTTATTTATAAATTATAATTATTATGTAAAATAACGATATGTAAGTAGTAACTTTCAACAAGTTGGATGATTATTTGTTAATTTTTAAAACACAACCCCCCCCCCCCCCCCCCCCCCAACACAAAAAAATTCAATCCAACGGCTATGCCCTTTTTGGCTTTTTCACCTACTTTACTATTCAACTTTTTTATTCACTACAACGGTCATAAAAACAACAAATTTTTAAATCTCCAAACCCTGATTACAAATTAGCCGTTACCAATCTCTCAAGAAATCGACATTCATTTTCATTATCTTCATCAAATCAGTATCAAGATCTTCGCACAATCAGGATTTCTGCTTCAATATTTTCTTTCCTCTCACAAGGATATTTTCTTCTCCCTTATTATTGTTTAGAGTAGAATTTCTGTTCATCAATGGCGGCTCATTCGAACAGATCTCCTTCTCCACTTTCCACAAGACCCGGCAATCCAAATCCCAAAATTTCTGAATCTAATTCCGGGCCCAGAAGGAGTTTCACTGGAAACCCTTATTCTCGACCATCTGTTCACACGAATCCGAGAAACTTTTATCCCAGTACCCCTGCTAATAGCCCTTCAGGTTCGTTGGTTTTCTTCTAAAGATTTTTTTTTTTTTTTTAATATATATATTAAGTTTTGTTATTGATTTGTGATTATGAATTTTCAGATTTTGCTAGAAGGCGCTCGGTGGGGAAAGAAGGTATCGTTGCTTCGAAAGATTGTGATGAGAAAGAGAATTGTGATCACAACCTAAAAGCAGCAAAAATCCAGCAGGCCGGTTCTGGTTCCAAGAATTTCATGTCTCCAACGATTTCTGCAGCCTCCAAGTTCACTCCATCACCAAGAAAGAAAGTTTCAGTGGAGAGAAATGACCCAGTTCGGACTTCAATTTCACTTTCTGATGGAAAAGCTGTGTTTTTATCTGCAAAATTTGAACACACCGAGCCAAAATCTGATACGGATTCAAATCTGAGCAAGGCCTGGGGAGATTCTCCAGACTCGAAAATTTCTGCTACGGCAGAGAGAAAGGCTGTTCTTGAAGGTCCTCCAGTTTCCAAGCAGGTGAAGAAAGTGACATTTTTCGAGGTACCTTCAAATTCTGAGAATACATTTGAATCAATGTCGGATTCAGTAATTATAGGTTCTGATTGTTTTAATGAGAACAAGACTTCTTGTTCATCTGGATCCCCGGTTATAGCTCCACTTGATGCTGATCCTTCTGTGCCTGCTTATGACCCTAAAACCAATTACCTCTCTCCAAGACCTCAGTTTCTTCACTATAAACCCAATCCTCGAATCGAAATTCTTTTGAACAAGGGAAAGGAGATCGATTCAGACGGATTCGAGAAGCTAGAAGATATTCTTATGTCAGAAATTATGTCTGGAAGCAATTCAGACTCGTTTGGCACAGAAGAGTCTTCGCAGAAAGAAGAATCAGAGAATACTTCTTCAATCGAAACTCTGTTGGGAGTGGATGAAAAAGAAGATACGGAGCTGGAAGTAGATAAAAATGAAGAAGAGACTCATGTCTCTGATTCATTACCAATCAGTACAACTGTTCCTGATCTAATTTCTGAAGAGAATTTTGAGGCAAAAAGGGATAAGAAATCATGGGTTTTCCCGAGATTGAAATGTTTTTCTTTGATTTTGATGTTCTTGATTGCATGTGTGTGCGCATCAGTATTGGTTACTGATTCGCCAGTTACTTGTCCATCTAGGCTTAAAGATTTGAACTTGACTAATCTCAATCACCAATCAAGAGCTGCTGCTTTTACTCAAGCAAATTTGGATGGATTCATCAGAAATGTTATCCAGTATTCAGACAATTCTCTGTCCTATATATCTAAGCTGATTACTGATTTTCATAGAGAAGATAAACTGGGTAGTTTGCAGTTCATGAACTTGACTGATTTACAGGAGGAGTTTATGATTGGTGATCACTTTATGATGAACAAGCAGTTCAGCAAAGAATTTGAACAAAATAAGATTGAAGAGAATTTAGACACTGAATTTCAGGAATTTGAAGAGGAAGTATCTGCAGAGAAGGATTCTGATGAGATTATTGAGATGGAAACTGAAGAAGTATCAAATATACTAGAAGAAAATCTTGATGAAAATGAGTTGGAAAAGGATTTAGGCACCGAATTGTATGAATTTGCGGACAAAGTTTCTGCAGAGATTGATTCTGATAAGATGATTGAGAAGGAAGTCGTTGAAGTATCCCCAGCTTCTCCTGCACAGCCTGCAGAAACCGAGCCCGAGAATCAAGAAAACATGAAGAATGAAGGAGAGATTGTCTCCTATACTAATGCTGAACAGAAGAGTTACACAATATCAGAAGATCAGTTGGCCATAGATTCACTGGATCATGAAATTCAAAGTGAAGCTGACAGAGTTGAGCCTGAAATAAGCAAAACTGAGAAAATCGAAGGTTACAATGATCTCGGTTCTTGTACAAAAGCTGATCTTAAGTTGTTAGATCATGAAACTTCGTCTAAATTCTATTCTCTAAACAAAGGTGTTGAGGGTAAACAAGATGGTAAATTTGCTATTGTGGGAGTTTCTTGCCTAGTTGTTGCACTATTGACAGCTTCAGCTTTCATCCATATGAATCAAAGAACTTCTAGGTCGTCCAATGTTGTTGTCCCTTTTACCAATCCATTGTCGAGTAAGAAGACAATCTCTGGATTAGCTGGTGATGTAGGGCATGTTTATCAAGAAAAGCCTTCCTCTCATAATTGGACAACAGAGGATTTATCATGCCCTTCAGAAATTAGCAGTTTTGAGAAGAACTCTTCGTCGTCTCACCGGAAAAGAGGAGTATCAAATGAAGCTCATTGCCATGACAGGAATGCAAGAAAATTTTCGAAAAGGGAGTCATCGGCTTCTTCCTCGGAGTATTCCGGTTCAGTTTCGTACGGAAGTTTCACCACTTATGAGAGGATCCCAATCAAGCATGTAAGTAGGCTGCTAACAAATTTTTTTTTTTTTTTTTTTTTTTTTGAGCTCTCAAAATTTTATATAGATGTTTCTGTTTTTTTGTATGTATATTGATTTTTGGTTTATATTTTGAAGGCTAATGGAGATGAAGAAATTATTACTCCAGTAAGGCGCTCGAGCAGACTCAGGAGCCAGGACACTTCTCCGTGACAATTTAAGGCAATCCTTTGATACTTTGTAACTCTGCTAGGAGCAGTAGATGCACATCTCTGATGTGAACCACTCTCAGTTTCTTAGATTAGTGATTGGCTGCAACTAGTGCTAGCGGTTTATTTAATTTTTAATTTTAATTTTTTTTAAGTAATCTAGTTTTTGAAGTGTGCCTTGTGCTTAATGAATGAATTATTTTTACAATTTGAATTGATTAATTTTCATAGTTACACTTGCATTAACTAATACTAGTATAAGCAGATGCTTTAAAGTTAAACACTCGAATTCTCCCAAATGTAACAAGCTCAAATCGTTTCTTTATTTTCATTTATGAAGCCATTGGTATCGATACCCCATAAGTAAGCCTATTCGTTTAAGGTTGTGTTTAAAAAACACCGGAAGAGAAGAAAAATGAAAATAATGCAAAAGAGATGTTGACTGTTATAAAATATACATTTTATATATATAATGTGAATGACCATTATATCCCTATAAACTTTACATTGTTACGATTGTTCCATTGTCCACCCCTATAAAAAAGGGCTTAATCTCATTCATTCAATTACACCTTAATGAGAATAAGAATTCTCTCATCTTTCTCTCTCTATTTATCTATTGTTATTATGGTAGTTTTACAACACGTTATCTGTACGAGTCTTTAACCAATTGAGTAATACGACGGGATTATGCTCTACAATTACATCTAAATATGAACCTCGTATCAGAAACCTGATTATTATTAATCAAAGTTTCCCTTTCCCAAATCAAACGCTTTTAGTTTTAGAAAATAACTCATATATTATAGATCTGAAAACTTCAAGAAATATGGAAACTTTACACCTATGTACGATTCAAAAAGTTTCATACGATGAAAGAAACATGATCTCGATGTTGTGCAATAAGAAAAATTGGAGAAATTGTACAATCAGAAATTTTCAACGTAGATTTGCGCCAAACCATACATCCAATCAACGATCGAAGACCAGATCTGGAATCACGACGACGAGATGAATCTCCGGCACCAACGTGTGTCGACGGTGACGTAACGGAGCGGCGACGCGTGAATTCCACGCGCAGACGTCAACTAGGCGCGTGAGAGCGCCTCAGAGGGATTCTGGCGACAGTCATAAAATATAGTTTGTTCGTCTCGACATTCCGGATTTTTCTGTGCTCTTACATTTCTGTTTGGTGCAGTTTTAGACATTTTTCGGTGGTTGAACGTGGCGGCTTCTTAAAAACTATTTTTGAAGCAATTCCGGAGAGAATTTGAACTTTGGACCAAAAGTAAGTTTGTTCTAAATTAAATTTCAAACCTATTGACGGTTTCGATTTATTCATATGATCAATATATTAAAATATAGACGATTTTACCTTTGATAATACGTTAAAGTATATTAATCATAATTTAGCGTATTGGATCAATTATGATTACTTATCTTATGATTAATTTTGACAAAATATATATTCCCAAGTGTCTAGCACTATTGTGTGATCAATAAGGCACAAGTAATATAATTGTTACCATGTCGTGATGTATTGAGTTATTGATTAAATATAACTCATTATCGTAACGGACTGAACTATTATGAATACCTTGACTGGATTTATGACTTGCTCATTTATGAAAGGTATTTATTTCATTATGTTGACACCACCTATATGGTTGGTTTTATCAGCTTTAAATATACATATTACATCACCACATATATGGATGGTTCTACTGATTTTAAATATTTCTACTCATATAAATTTGATATTATTGTTATTTGATATTTCGACAAATGATATTAGAAGTTACCATTACCAAAAGTTAAATAATATTTTATAAAATAGTACCAGAAGTTACCATTACTAAAAAGTTGTTGGATGTTGATGAAAATATTTTATTAAACGGTACCAGAAGTTACCATATCTGTATTGAAATGACCGATGAAAATAAATTATCCAACAAGAAAAATGTTGATGTATGATAAGATAATATCACATGATAGCAAGGATATGTCTAATGTAAAAATAATCTCATTAGTATTATGAGATAAATATTATCAGATTGAGATAAACAGATTTGATCAAAGTTCTTGCACAAGCACTTATGTACTCCAGAAGAATAAAGATTATCATCTAAATATACTGAAATATTATTATTATTATTATTATTGCTCCTGAAAAAGCATAACTGAGTCATACTAAAACATATCAAGAAAAAAGATATATGCAAAACACAAAAATGGGGAAACATTTATGATCCGCAAAAGTAGAGGTGTGTCTCAAGAGTAAGAATACTTCGTACTCTACCACCCCTAATCTTATTAAGTGTCTCAAGAGTAAGGATAATTCGTACTCTACCACCCGTAATTTTTTTGAGGTTCACAAGATTAAGTTCAAATATTTATAAAATCCTCAATATTAGAGGTGTCTCAAGAGTAAGAATACTCCGTACTCTATCACCCACAATATTTTAGAGATTCACAAGGTTAAATTTACATTAACCGGACTCCATTTTCGCTTGATACCCTTTCCTTGCGACCAATCTATCTTAACTCCTGTTGGATCTTGTATTGGAACATATGATTGTAACGTTTCCAACAGTTCATCAATAGTGGGAGCAGAAATAAGGATCCTCCTAGAAAATGGAGATATGAATCCCTATTCCACAGCACAATCAAGAAATGTTAGTAAACTATCAAAGAAATTGTTAACATTTAAAAGCCCAATATGCTTATTATGGAGACTCAACTGAGCCCATGAGGTAATATTAAAGATTTTCTCTAAAATACCAAAACCTTCAGGCATGGCAATGAAGGCATCAGAACCATATAATATGCAAGTTATGCGTTCATGAATAGAAAACGTCTGTACTTCATGTCCTCATGTTTTTCATGCGATATCAACTAAAGGAACATGTATAACACCTATTACTCTCGCTTTCTCTGTTTGAGCAGATTGAGAAATACAACCCATCAATTCACTGCTACTCCTTCCATACACTAGATTGATACCTCTCTCTCATCTTCTTTCCTAGAAGCGCTGATGCTTCTAGATACTCAAAGCTTTTCCTGATTTTTGATCCACAACATGCACAGATAGTTTTGATCTATCGAGATTTTGATCATTCCATTTTTGAAGAGTATGAGGAAGGAAAACTTACAAGAAAATGTTATTTTGGGATGCATTAAACTGCGAAATTATTTAGCCTTTTAAACTTAAAAATATTCACTATTTACTGTTCGTCTTTTGAAAAAGTTGCTATTTACTTTTGACCAAATGACACCACTTTTGATCATATCTCTGACAGCATATTTAATGCTCCATAACGGACACTCTTTCAGTGGTCTCTCAGTGACAATATGTTAATATCCGAAAAATGAAAATATAAAATACTTTGTTAAAATATATATGTATAAATATATACGCTATACTGATTTATCTTGTATCAAGGTTGAGTAGCCAAAGCATCATTGTTTATAACAGATTGGCAAACATGATCTTTTGATATTATATTGTTGAGACTATAATGATCTTTCTCTTCGTTGAATTGAGCCTATAAAGTTAGTGGCTCACACTGCACATACCCACAAGGGTGCGTCTCAAGAGTCAGTCGAATATCATCCAATGACTCCTTACTCAGTCCACCCTTAATGATATCTATTTTATCATCTCGATTTCTGGATGAATGTCCTATTGATTTACAACGGGTATCACATGTCTATCGAGCACATTTGTAACAACCCTTCCATCGTTTTGCTCTTCGCTTCTTTGCGAAAGTACTCTTACAGGCCAGGCATGTGCTTAGAAAATGAATTTGGTAATTCATCAAATAATCGAACTTTTGCTTCGATTAACCAACGAACATCTTTTGGGATACCTTAATCCATCAGCAGCCTCAATTTTTCAAGTTGAACCCGGTAAATCTTTTTCAAAATATTTATCAGAAGATTAGAGTAGTATTTGCAAATATTTGATAATATAACATCCATTTTGATGGATATAATATTCTTCCCAAATGATGTATTTAAATGCATTATTTAACATGTAAAAGAGCGGTGGCTCCACGTCTCATTGATTCCACCAACAAAAGGGGAAATATTTGTAATCAAAAGATGGGGACAAGGATCATTTTCTTGAGATTTCGTTCTAATCACCTTTTTAGATATAATAAATCAAGGTATACTAATTTATAAATTCGAACAAGTAAATATTGTATTGAACCAGAAGTTCATACGTCCAAGTGAAATATATATATAGTATCGAACCAGAAGTTCACAAGTGAAATATATATTGTATTGAACCAGAAGTTTATTGATATTGTATTGAACTAAATATTCATACATAGAAGAGAAATAAAACCGTATTGAACCAGAAGTTCTATAATGAACGGTTAGATAATCCCGATTAAAAGTTTGAAATTATTTGCTATGAGAATAACTTGTTTAGAAATTGTTTATCATACAATAATATTCTATGTCAAATAGGGATTAGCTCAAGAAGCTTTATGATTTGTAAAAGGTACGATATGTATACACTTCACCAAAACGCACTTAGATATATGATTGAGATTGTATCCCTTATTATGAATGACTGTGTTGCGGCATTTTTAGCCGATATAATACAAGATCTCTCCACATAGGGGGATTAAATGATTGATAATGTATGACACGCATGAAGCATGACCATGCCTGAAGCGTAATGCAATTGATTCCAAAAATAAATATCTCTCGAATAATTGAGATGGTCCTTTGAGGCTAAATACTCGTGATGGGTGTATATTGAGATGAAAAGGAATCAAGAAATAAGACGACTGCATACATTACACAACTCTCTTATGAAAATGAGGTTGATGAAATATAAAATACTTTGGCCAAATATAAAAATCACAATGTAGGGATTATTTTTATAGGACCTAAAGTCCAAACACTTAAATGTGTAAAGCCAGCGGTTATTTGTGTAAATAAAAAATATTACATAGTCGTAGAAGACGACTCGTTGCACAGAATTTTTTTTCAAAGAACTGGCATTATATATAGTGAATGAGACTATAACATAAATCACTAACTTGAGCTCTTTGAAATACCAATGAGTGAGATCAAAATGTATGAATCTCATCTCGGTAACTTGAGAGTATTCTTTGATGTACTAGTTGATCGCGGTACGTTGAGATTTGTACCAGTTGATCACGGTACATTGAGATTTCAAGTAAAATGATTATAGATTATATGTCGAAATTGATATATATTTCAATGATTGATTATACTTATACAAATTAGAAATTGTGGTTTATGAGATGCAAGAACATACATGTATAATCATTGCAAGATTCAATATTCCCAGAGTAGTATCACTATAAAATGATACAAATGACTCCATGATATAATATGTTGAAATTGAAATTGGAGTGTATTATTACTGGTATCTGGGAAATAGATTATTCACTAGAAGTGAATTTGAAAATGAATATTTTATTCACCAGAAGTGAATATGGAAATGAATATATTTAATTATTCACCAGAAGTGAAAAATGTAATCGGTAAATTAGTAAAACATTGCTTGATAGACATCATAAATGAGCTATGAACGATTTATATAAAGCTTATCATAAATGATATGTTTGATGAAAAGATTCGAGATTGCATTAATATACTTGTGATATATTCTATGAAATGAATAAATACGCGTTGCACTCTTTTTCCCTTAGCTGAGGTTTTGTCCCACAGGGTTTTCCTAGCAAGGTTTTTGATGGGGCAATAGTTGTTGCATATTAATGAGAATTAATGAGAATAATGTACTCTTTTTTCCCTTCGCTAAAGTTTTGTCCCACAGGGTTTTCCTAAGAAGGTTTTTGAGGCATTATCACAGCTATCTATGAACTATAATTCAGCAACACATTTTTGTATAGGAATGATATCAACAAATGAAGAAAATCATAGAAATCTTATGAAGAAAGTTATGATATCGGCTACACAAAAGGAGATTTCTATATATATACATATTTCAGACGAAAGATGATATCAATGTTCAAGAAGCTCATGAATACTTGATTGCACACTTCAGGGGGAGAATCATGATGTACTCTTTTTCCTTCGTTCAGGTTTTATCCTACTAAATTTTCCTGACAAGGTTTTAAAGAGGCATCAGATGTACTCTTTTTCCTTGATGCAGATTTTATCCCACTGGATTTTACTAACAAGGTTTTAACGAGGCAGCACTTCAGAATTCCAAACTTTAGAACGTGATTTGTTCTACTTATCATTTGATGTCATTTCAAACAGTGGACTCAATGATTCACGATGACCAACATCAGAGGGAGCAGCTGTACTCTTTTTCCTTTGCTCAAGTTTTATCCCACTGGGTTTTCTTAGCAAAATTTTAACGAGGTAGACAATTGCGTAATGGGTCATTCAAGGGTGAGTGTTATAAAATATACATTTTATATATATAATGTGAATGACCATTATATCCCTGTAAACTACATTTTTACAATTGTGCCATTGTCCACCCCTATAAATAGGGGCTTAATCTCATTCATTCAATTACACCTAAACGAGAATAAGAATTCTCTCATGTTTCTCTCTCTCTCTCTCTCTCTCTCTCTCTCTCTCTCTCTCTCTCTCTCTCTCTCTCTCTCTCTCTCTCTCTCTCTCTCTCTCTCTCTCTCTCTCTCTATTTATCTATTGTTATTATGGTAGTTTTACAACATTGACAATATTAATGTTGGGAAATAATGTAAGTAGGGTGTTTTTCGGAAGGAATGGATTGGAAATAGGTGTTCAAAGTTCCATTCCAAAAAATTTCGGAATCAAAATGTTGTTTCAAATTTTGTTTCAAAATTTTCGGAATACACAAACTTCAATCCAAATCGAAATTCTAAAATTTCCAATATTTAATATTTATCAAGAGTTATAATAATTTTAAGCATATTAAAAAAGAAATTCAAGGAACTAAATGTCTGAAGTTAAAATGAGTTCAAAATTTCAACCAGTCAAAAATTATAAGGGTCCATTTGATTGCGAGTGTAGAATTTGGGTGAAAAAAAATGAATTCTATAGAATTGAATTCTTGGGAATTAGAAGTTTAATATGTTTGATTGATTTAACTTTCTGGGTGCAAAAGTAGAGAAATTTTCAAGTTTTCTTGTTTGATTGACATTATTTTTCGTAAAAAATAAAATAAATTTTTGCTATTTCAATCATTTTTTTAAAAATATTTTTCATACATTTGTACTTAATAATAATAATAATAATATTAATTTATATATATAAAAAAAATAAGTCAACTAATAATAACAAAAAGGACCAAACGAGAAGAAAATGGTTTTCCACCTAAGGTGAAAAACCAATTCCCACTAGGAATGGGAACACGCCCCGTTAGAGATTTACCATCCCCGTCTAAACAGGGACGGGGCGGAGATTCCCACAATCCCGTTTATTATTATTATTATTATTATTATTATTATTATTATTATTATTATTATTATTATTACTACTACTACTACTTTTGTCCATTAATTTTTTATAATGATTATCTAATGTCTTAGTCATACATACTATTTTCTTAAAGTATGATTACTTTACAAAATTTTCATTTATTATCTCTAAAGAATGATTAACATAAATAAAAAAATTCATAATAGCTTTTATAGAGGAGTACAAGTTTAATTATGCTAGCAGTATAGAGTAGAAATGGAGGGCTTGATTTTGAAATTATATATATGGTCGTCTAGTGGTTCATGACACTTTTAATTTGTTTGAATTTCCTTTAATTGAATTTATTAATCAGGGATGGTTTCGGGGCGAGTTTGGAGCGGGGATAAGGATGGGGGTTTGATAGCAATCCTCATCCCCGGTCGGGTATACTTTTTTATCCCCGTCATTGTCAGGGATTCCCTCGGGTTCGAGGATTTCCCGCCTCATTGTCATCCCTAATTCCCAAAAAAGTGTCAAGAAAACCAATTCTTCAAAATCAAGAAAAATAACAGATTTCGAGAAAAGTTGGAAAACAATTCCATGAAAATTTTAGGCAATCAAACAATGCAAAAGTTAGAAAATGGAACATTTTCCGTGGAAAATATTTCATATCAAACAGTACCTAGTTGAAGTTATAGGCAACAAAAGATTAAAAAAACAACATAACATCTATAAATAGATTTAACACAAGTTTTTTCCATCATGATCCAATAAAATAAATTTAACAAGGATAACAATGCCACAGTTTTTTTCATTTTTCATCCTCTATAACTCAATGTAGGTCTAAGTGAAAGTGTTGCTCATCAGTTATACGTTAAATCTTAAATATTATTAATTTTTCACTAAATTATTTTTTTAGATTTAATATTATTAATTGTAATGCAAATACAAGAATTTTTCGAAATTTATTCCAAAAAATAGATTTTTTCAGATCGAAGTCAAGATGATGAAGAATAGCAGCTGTGGCCAGGCATGGGCTCGCCCTGCCGTCAAACTCTCAATCCAATCTATTCCTTTATGCTGGGTGGTGGATGACCGAACTACTATTATATACACTTAAGAGCGTACTAGCCATAGCCTGCGCTTCTAAGCCCTTGCCCTTAATTTAGTTTAGATGCGGCTTGAATGCCTTTATGCTATATGGTGTGTAAACGCATTCAAGCCAAATCTAAACTAAATGATGGAACTTCTATCCACTTCACAAGTCCATCAGGCTGGAAAAGGTTAGCACGACCTAGGCTTTTTAGACCTTAGTATCCTTTGTGGATATCCCACATGAAATTCTTGTGTTCAGAATATTTCGAAAATTTTTGGATCGGAAATTTTGGAATTTTGAAACTCATTTCGATTCCAATCCAATTTTTTCGAAAAATTTCAAAAGTTTCGCATTTCGGACCAGTCAGAAAAGGGGGGTTTTTTTTTTCTTTGGAAAAATTCAGAATGGAATCGGACAAAATCGAATTTTCCAATTCAACTTGCATCCCTATATGTAAGTAGCAACTTTTCATTTATTATGAGCCCAAACGACAGATTAAATGAGTTATTACCAATAACCAAGTTCGCTTAAATACAATCAACAATTCCACTTTCACCAAATAATAGAATATAAGGCTGCATTCTCTTTGGCGTTTTCCAGCCGTTTTTCGTTTTCCATTTTCGAAAACGCGTTCTCTTGTGCCGTTTTCGAAAAAAAAAATTCGAAAACGTTTTCAAAATTTATAAAGGAAATGGAAAATGTGCGAAATTTATACCTATTAAGTGGAAAACGAGGAAAACGAGCGTTTTTCACTTTTAAAAAAAAATTAAAATATTCAAAAAATTTTGAAATTTGTCAAAATTTGTCATTTTTAATTACATTATTGGTCCCTGATTTTCAAAACTTTTCATTTTAATCCTCAAATTTTGAAATTTCTTTGGAAAATACCCTAATTTATTTGCAACTTAGGTCCCTCAACTTTAGATTTTGTTGCACATTAGTTCACAAATTTTACTTTTCTTTCAATTTAATCGTTCTCGTATTTGCTTTATAGGTCATTGTCTTCAAACATATATAACTTTTGATGTACAACTCCGAATTGCACTCTGTTTTTTGCTTCGAACTCCAAATTCAACCTTCTTTCTGATAATGTATCATGTGCTTAATTATTAAACATTTCTTTTTTACTTTTGTATTGTAGACACTTATTTTGTAAGGGCATCATTAATTAACGTAAATTGATTTTTGCAAATTTTATTGAAACTTAAATTTTAAACGTTATGAGTGCTTACTGGAAGGATATATATAAAGTATTAAATGGAACGATTACTTTAGAAGGAAAAATTACTACCCAAATGTGGAACGATTACTTTAGAAGGGCAACATGAATTTTTGAACTTTTTTGGTATAACCAAATTTTGTGATAGGGGTTATTTCATTTATTTTTGTTGTGCAACTCAAATTTGACATCTTTATTTCATTTATATTCACAAGTAATATAATTACAAGTATACAAAAATAATTTTCTTCAAAATTTTAAACAGAACGCGTTTTCCAGCTTTTCATTTTCGAAAACAGTTTTCAGAAATAACAAACCAAACGCGTTTTCAGCAATTTCGAAAAAAGTCACAGAAAATGGAAAACAGAAAACATTTTCGAAAATAAAAACAGGAAACTGAAACACAAAGAGAACGCAGCCTAATATTTTCTTCTCTAAACTTTTGTCATAAATCAAGATGTAACCCAATGCACACTTTTAAAATATAGTTTTGGTAAGCACAATATTCATCATCTAATTATCAATAGATGGGACTCAAAATAAACAATAAATAAGGAGATTAAGATAATAGTTAGAGAATACAAAACATTGAAGAAGAAGAAGAAGAAGAACCAACCAATAATAAATACTTCAATTATTTTATTTGAACAATATTTTTGACAATGAGCTAGCTTTTGTCAAACTCATAGTCAAGCTCACTCAGTGAGTAGACTTATTGTAAATACTTTCTTTCCAAATATAAAAGTAGAAACATCTTTTCCCCCCTTTTTTCACTGTGAGCGTGATTTTGATGTATTTCCAGCAAGAAAAACAATTCTTTTATCCCTACCCAGCTACTGGCATGTGTTTTTGTTTATAAAATCCCATTTGCTTTTGAAAAGTCAAAATCCTTAAAAAGAATTGTTTTATCTCATGGTTCTCCAACTTTCAATCAATAAATGACCCAATTATAATTAACTCAAGAGAAAATCGCATTACATGACAAATTTTTGGAATGTATCACAACAAGTGTAACACCTCAAGTTTAAAATCCTAAATCTAGAAGTGTTAAATTCTTTTCACTTTATATGCAGAAAAATAATCAATTTAAATACTAAAATTTTCATTTTTCAAATATAAAATTCTACAAGAATTTCGGTAGAGACTCCCCTATAAATTGGACTTAGCAAATATTTAGGGGGACATTGTAGCCAACCTAACAATTTAAAACATCAATCACAAATCAACAACATTCAACATTTCCAAAACTATTTCAACATCAATCCCCAAACTCCTCAACTATAACAAAACCCAAATTATAAACTTCAACTGAAGAAATACAAGATAAACTAAGCATTTCTGGAAATACCATAACTTATTTAAACTAAGTCCAGCCAAAACAATTTGAAGAATAGACTAATAAAAGAATAACCAATAAATAACTTATAAAAATCCTTAATTCAATTTTTAAAAGAGAATAACTGTGGTACTGTCCGAGTCTACCCCCAAGCTTTCTGTGACAACCCCAAAATCCCCCCATTTAAAAGATAACCTTTAATCAAAAATTCGGATGAAATTGAAAAACTCTAGCACGCAGAACCCCAGGTGTAAACACCGGTGTTGACACAATAGTGACTGAGGCTACACTATTGAGTTGGTGTCGACACCAATACAGAGGGTGTCGACACCAACACTATTTTCAAGGAAAAATAGTTTGGTGTTGAAATCTAAGGTTTTGATGTCGACACGTAAAGATAAAAAACCAACATTTTACCTTGAAATGACCATTTAAAGAGTATGCTTGATAAAACATAAAACTGCCACATATATATATAGATTCTTAAAAACCTATTACAATCGAGGTTTAGAAAGATGTTACAAAACTACTCAAAATTCCTCTTCCCTATTTTAAAACAAAACTAACCCATAACTTTAAATTTCTTCATCGGGGAAATCATCGGAGTATTCATACTCCATAGTATCGCTATCATAAAAGTCTACATAAAAGTGTGAACGCAGGAACTGAAATAGAGCAGGGAAGTCGCGATACATCTGCCATGTATTGGTCTCTGTGACATACATATAATACTATTCATCGGCAGACAAAATCCACTCCCGAGAGATGATTTCAAAGTGATCAAAGTGTAGCATTTACAAATTTGAAAACATGAATTGATAATTCAATGAGTAATTCAATATACACGCAAGTACTTTTCAAAAGTATGATTTCCAGGCCTCGATTATAAATTATCTCATCTACCCCAAAGTGCTTAACATTATCATAATACGGATATCGATAAAAAAGGCCATAAACATAATACTTAGGATTCCATATCCTTTAGGACTTCCACATCCCTGTCATCTTTCCCCCTATTTGACTCCAATAGGGTTACTAGATCACCAGGTCGTTCGTCCGAGCCTTGGAGTGACAAGGTCCTCACAACCAAAATTGATATCCCAACATCATACATTGATTACCGAGGGGCTAGAGTCTATAATCTTTACTTGAAAATGCTTCTTTTTATGAATCATATCACATTCAATATCATCATCAATATGCATCAAAAACATTTCATCAAGAATCAACTTAAAGGGCGTATCGAATACTCACAACTTTTAATGATTATACAATATCTATCAACCTGAAAATCATAGAATAACTTCATATTATGATTAGAACCAAAAATAAAAGATTTGTCTACATGGGTGTCTACATAGGTGTTGACACCATGACCATCATTCTTTGTTTGGTGTCGACACCAAATCTCTAGGTGTCGATACCAATCCTATTTTCAGCGACTGAAACTCCATTTTTGTGTTCCCCAAACCTCATATTTTGATGAATAACTTTGAGAGAACGAGTTTGGTGATCAAATGCACAACTTATATGGATTAAAACATGATTTTGGCAATAAATAACTAGCTAGGGTTTGAAAGAGGACAAAATGATTTCAGCAACGTTTTGGATCTAATTTTTGAAGTGTTTTCTTATTCAAAATCATCCCTATTTATAGAGGAAGAAGGTTGCACGGATTGAAGAAGAGGAGATGAGTGTAGAAGATCTAGACTTTGCTTCAAGTTTAAGAAACAATATTTTAATGGCGAAGCTTGAGGTGTCATTCCATTTTTATGCAGCTGGAGGTGTCCAAGCAAGTTAGGGCTGACTCAATAAACTATGGACGAAGATAAGGTTGTAGAAGTGTAGCGCCCTGAGTTCTAAATACCCGGTTCACCAAGTCATCGTCTGATCTAACTTTTAAAATAATATTTTAGCGGAAGAAATAACTGAAATTCATTTTTGGCAATATTAAATAAACTGTAATGGTAGATAAAATTTAAAACCTTTAAGAAACAATTCGAAATAATAAATCGAGCCATTAATATTGTAAAATAATTGACAATGTCATAATTTTTCAAATAATTGAAATTCTCAAAATTATCCAATGTTTGGAAATACGGATCATTAAAATAAGATTTTCAACCATTTAACAACTATTGCCACAATCATCCATCACTTGCCACCCTCTCCGAAATGTGCAAATATTGTTAAAATAGACATGAGCATTTCATAGAAATACTTAGTAGACTCATCGCCCATTAATGAATCTACAATATAATTGAACACATAAATGCAGGCTCTTTAGAAACATAGGGTGTGGATAGTCTCTTCTTGTGCATTAAAGTACGAGGCTTCTCTTTGAGAAATCATATACTCTTTAAAATTATCGAGTGTGGGTAGTCTCGTCTCGTGCACTTAAGGCACGTAAGTTATGCATAACATCATCATTTATCTTGCAAGATATTCTCTTCTTTCTTTCTCATGCATAAAAGCATGTAAGTTATGACAAGCATAACAACATAATTATTTCCGAAGAAATACATTCTCGTCTCTTTTCATAAAAATGACTTTCACATAAGTCACATAACATACACATTCACATGCAATCATAATTTAAATCAATTAATAGGGGCGAGTCTACCTTAAACTTAACGAGTGTGGTTGAGCGGGAATGACTTCAATCTTTCAAATCTCCGTACGCCTCGTCTAGCCAATTAGAAAATAAGTTAAATTAGTCTTTTGAAATTTATAGTTTAAAAAGAATGATAAATTACAATTTGGGGACTGAAATTGATGATTTGGAAGTTGGAGACTAAAATGAGTAATTTGAAAGTTGAGGGACTAAAATGAATACTTTGAAAGTTGGGGGACTAAAATGAGTAATTTGAAAGTTGATGGACTAAAATGAATACTTTGAAAGTTGAGGGACTAAAATGAATAATTTGAAAGTTGAGGAACTAAAATGAATCATTTGAAATTTGAGGGATTAGAATGAATAATTTGAAAGTTGAGGGACTAGAATGAATACTTTCAAAGTTGAGGGACTAGAATGAAACTTTGAAAGTTGAGGGACTAGAATGAATACTTTTCAAAACTTTGGGTTGAAACTCAAAATGGGTATTAAATTGTGGGGATTAAAATAAGTGATTTTAAAAATAAAGGGCTTATTCAAATCATTTAGAACTTAAAGGGCTGAAATGATAGGTTTTAAAACTATAGGGACCGATTTAAATCATTTACAAACTTAGGGACTAACCTGCAAATTCTGAAAAATAAAAAAATATTAAAATCAGATTTCATTTCTCTCTCTCTCCTATCACGCGAATGGAGAAGAAGAGAGGGCGGAGGAGCGGCCTCTTCAACCCGGCCCTTTCCGCCGGTGAAACGCCGGAGCAGAGAGGCGGCGAGCGGTGGTCAAGATGGGTTCAGGTCATGTGGGACTTTTGGTGCCTTGTGGTGCGGGATTGGCGCAAAATCGAGGTGCAATCGAGGCTCAAAGTTCGAACTTGGGCTGCGATTTTCCAGCGGTGGTTGAGGTAAGTGGATGTGTGATGTTTGCTTATAGGTTTTGGGTTTTATTTGGCTTATTGGTGGGGATTTGGATGATGTGCAGTGGACGTTTGAGAGTGATGGAGGCGGTCACGTTAGGCTCGATCTTTGCTACGATGTGGAGGAGGGTTTGTGTGGTTGCGGTCAGCCGGTGGTACAAGCTAGCCATGGTGGTGGTGATGATGATTTTGGAGGTAAAAAAAAACAGGGAGAATACGAAATGGGTTGTGGAGTTTTCAGTGGCGGTATTGTGCAGTTGCGATCGTTTGGGGGTAGAGGTAGTGTTGTTGTTGAAGATGGAGGATGGTGGCTGTTTTGGTTTGGATGCAGGGGACAAATATGGTGGTGATGATGATGATTTGTGGCCTGCATTGGGTGGGGATTCTTGGTGGTGATGAGACAGTGTTGGTGGTGGCCGGTGATGCTAGTTTGGAGGTGAGTAGGGTGTAGTGGCTTGCGTGTGGCGGTGGCAGATGGTGGTTTGTGTGGTTCGGTTGTGGCTTCGATAATGGCAGCATTGGTGGTTGGTCTTGGCCGTGGTGGCTGCAGTGGTGGTGTATAGTGGTTGAGGTGATGATGATGATGGTGATCTAATTGGGGTATAGAGGATGAAAAAATGGTGAGGTGGTGGAGAGGGGATTATATAGGAAGTGGGTTGAGAAATGTGAGCAAGAGGGTATGGGTTTAGGTTGGTGGAAGAATGGGTTTGATGTTGGTGTGAGTAGGTGGAAGTATGGTTTGATTAGACATTATGGAAAGTTTGACAAGTAATACACGAAAATCGAGGAAAATCGTACGCGAGAATCAATTGGGTCGGAAATGAATCTGATAAAATGAGCTTGACGTAATTTAAAATTTAAAACGGTTTGAAAAGAATAATTAAAATAAATAATTAAAATAATATAATTTTTTGAAATTCGAAATTTATTTAAAATCGAATGGACTGATATTTCTCGACTTGACTAGACGAATACGTCGAGGCTTTAATTTAATAATGGGTGAGATCGCAGCTACACGTTTTCATAATTTAAAATAATTATCCAATGCGTGAAATTTCTTGGTCGCTACAAGAAGTCACCTCATGCTTATTTTTTTTTCAGATTCCACAGTTTCAAGTTACTGACTTTGGGCTCATATTTGAGGTAGCAAACAAATTTCAAATTGATTGTTCTTGGTCTCATTCCAAATTTCTCATAGAGTACTTCCATATGAAATTTGTTTCACAAAATTTGGTTAACCGAGGCGACAATTATGGCATCTCAAAGTTAGCCCACTGAAATTGTCTTTCCGAGTAGTAAGGTTGGAGCACCAACTTTGAAAGTTTGCCACGAGCTGTTCATGAATCGAAATGGTGAACGGATTTTAGATTCCTGAAGTTTACTTTGAGTACTTATCTGTACATATAAATTTTACATTTATCAAAGGTCGGAAGTGGTCAAATGAACCTCCTTAAGAATGACGTTAAATCACATTTCTTAACTTTTTTGCTTCCAAAATGATTTCCCCCTTTTTTTTTCCTTTCCTAATTCCCATAAATATTAAATAAATTCTAAAAATATTTATTTATTATGTAAGCATGAGAAAATGAGAACGTCATAATTTTTCGGTTCGTTACAGGCGTTGAGGCTAGTACTTGTTTAATAAGAACCATTCTCCCTTTGAGAATATTCTGATTATGTGTCCCCATTTACTTTTACTTTTCAAAACTTTCAATTTCAAACCTTCACTTATACATTTCAAAACTTTTACTTCATTTCCATCGTGAGCTCACTTGATGTATCTTCTAGGCAATCAGATTATAGTGGGCAATTCTTATTTGGAACCAGATCACATTTACCGATAAAACTGCAAAGCGGTTAACATTCATTCCACCGCAAAGTGACTCGTTTACTTTATTTCACCATAAAGTGGCTCATTACTTTCGGGTATGCTGGTTTCCACTGCAAAGGGGCTCATTACTTTCGGGTACGCTGGTCCCCCGCACCCCATTTTCCACTTGCATCTTTCATGATATAGAAGCACACCAATTCTTTCTTAAAAACTTGGGATACATAACTTTTTAACAAATTTCGACCTTTACACATTCTTTTCATTTAAAAACATTTGAATTCCCAAATTCAATGCCAATGCATGTTTGATGATGCAATAACATGATAACGTGCATACTTGAACATTTCCTTAAGTACACATACCTGCATATCTTAAACCAAAGGCATCAAAAATAGATAATTAACACGAAGGTCACTTAAGCACATTAACTTTCAAATTTGATGAAAATAGGGGAAGTTTACTTACCTAACATCCTTAGTATTTAATGCTATCTAGATTTGCAAATGGAAGAGTCTCAGATGACTGCAATGTTAATGTACACAAAAATCCTAATTTTGATTCACAAAAACATTCAGCTTAAAATCCCTAAATTGCATAAGAATATGAAATTACAATTTAAGTCTCAAATTAAATTAAAATCAACCAAAACAACATAATTCCATGATTTCCAAATTCTAGGAATGTACATACATTTCACAAGCCCCAAAAATGGATTTCCTTTCCCTTCTCTTCCTTGATGATCAATTATATCAAACAAGGATTTAAACTATGTCAAATACATTCATAACATATTCCAAAACAAGAGATCAAACCATTCAACACAACGATCTAAGTTCATCACCTAAGGTATTTAAATCAAAACTAAGTCTAAAAGTTAATATACACCTTCATAAAAAATTTCCCCAATTCCGAAAATTACAATCTAAGAATTTGATTAAACAAATTAAATTCCTAATTTTCCATAATCAGAAAATTTTCAAATATATCTTAACATTAAACTAACAAAATCAATTAACCAATTGAACTTATAAGTTCTTAAATTTGAGGAGTTCAAATTGAGTTCCAATTCCAATTCTAGAAAATCAACCAAACTAATCTAATTTCAAAAATCCAAATATGAAATGTATTATGTAATATATATACATAAATATACACAATGATATCAAAATGTTCATATGTGTGTGTGTGTTCGTTTGTGGCTGGTGTGTGCAACCGTGCGAACCAGTGGCGTACCGCATGGTGGTGGTCGGTGGTAACGGCTGACGACATTTGAAAGGGAGAGGGGGTATTTATCAAATTGGCTATGTCAAATTTATGTCTTACAAAAAAATGTCATTTTTATGTAAATTGTCTGTAATACCCTTAATGAAAGAGTTTATCTATTTTGCAAGATAAATTCTTTAACTTAGTTAGGTTGATTTAATTCAGAACTTCTAGTTATATTAATTTTTTCTAACTTTTGAAGTTCTTCTAAAAATATTCTATATTCTAATAATTTTTCAAAGGATTTAGGATGATATTTTTTAATTATATATATATATACTAATATTATTCCTTCTGAAACTTTTTCTTCTATATCTTCGTATTCTTTTATAATTTTATGAACTGGGTCTATATTTTTAGTTGTTTCAACATAGTCGAATCCTATATTATTTAACCAATCATAGTTAATATGTTCGTTTATATTTTTTAGTTTAGATTGTCCAACAGAATATATATTTTTAGATTTTTCAACAATAGTTAGTAAAAATGAAATATCTTTATCTTCGAAATACATTTTATGATCATAACCATTGAAAGTTGATGCTTAGGAAGTATCCATAAATTCAAACTATCAAGTTGATAAGTAATTCTACTAAGTTTTCAATAATATACAAATTTTATCTCGAATTTATCTTACTATATAAGTCCATTCTTTGATCTAGTAAAATACAATAATCTGTAACATATTGTCCATATTTTCCTAAAAATCTATCATATTCTTCAGAAGATGTATTCTATCTTCCATTTGATTCTTGATATCTTTTATTTTTCTATCAATTTTTCCAAAAGGTTATCTAATCCTCTAATTGTATATCTTAGCATTATATCAAAATTGTATTATCATTAAGTCATAATTTTATTATATAAATTCATTCTTTGTTGTGATAAATAAGAATAGTCTATAATATATTAATCATAATTTTCTGAAAGTATATAATATTCTTCGGATGATTCATCTATATCCGTAAATTAAGACATAATTTTATTTATTTTTCCATTATTCTTTTTAACAGATTATCCAATCATTTAATTGAATATCCAGGCATTTTATATATTGTAATCAAAATGTACAAATGCAGACATGATAATATTAAATTCTTTAAACATGATGATAATAATCCCGGCGATTCTCTAAGATCTAAAAATAAATCTTTCAGAGTTTAACAAAAATAATAGTTTTTCCTTAATTTTTGACCTATACTTTTAACCTTCATAACCAAGTGACCTTTGAGCTCTGAATCTGCGAACAATTCCCTTCAATGGCCTCTTGCCCACACGGGATAATTGTCATTCTAGCTTCTTGCTCTCACTGTATTGTTTCTAAAGATCAAACTCTAGATTGATATTAAAGAAAACTCTCTTTTTGTTGGCATGCGGGGCAATTTCTCCAAAAGTACATTCCATCACCTTATTGTATTCTCCAAAAGCACATTCAATCACCATTGTTGGCATGCGGGGAAATTTCTAGCAATGCACGCCTTTTGTATAGTTGTTGAACTTCCATTGATCTGATGAGTGTCGAACTTGTCAATGTATTCTTTCAAGATTGTTGATTTTTTTTCTCCATTAGTCAAGAGGGTCCATCCTTCATATTGATATATACATTTGAATTTTTTATCATATAGATTTTTAGCAATGTTGTAAATGACTTTTATCCCCAATACTTTTCGAGACTTGAACCATGATCTTGTAATATCTGGTAAAGGCTTTGTAACGTTCCGAAAATTTTGAAGTCCCTTATTATCCATTATGACGTAATAAAATTTCTTTATAATTTATGTAATTATTTTGGAATGATAAGAAAGAGAAACGAGATTTAATGGAAGGAAAACGAAAATTTTAAATAAAGAAAGGCTACGTCAAAAACGTATTTAAGTGTCCCTTTGTTCAAGATTTTTTCTAGTACTCCCGACCTCATTTGATTACATGTCATACACGTACGAGAAATTTCTCGAAGTGAATTTTGAGAATATGAAAATGATGTATCATTTCGACCAACGGATAGTCCTCGGTGAATTTTTAAAGTTAGCACGGTAAAAAGGGTAACCGAAAACAGTTTTAAGTGACCAATTTCGGAAGACTATAACTTTCTCCTCGGTTATCCATTTCTTGCGTCGTATCTTTACTCTATTTGCAAGACTTCCTCCAATTTAGTGCAACCAATTTTCAGTATAAATACTCTTCATTTGAGTTAATTTCTTCACACCCAAATCCAGTAAAAGGTTAGAGAGAAACCATGGTTCTTCCCTCCAAAAATCTTAGAATAATGTGGGTTTGATCTTTTGTTAGGATCAAGACATGTTAATATAATAACATGATCTTGGTACCTTAACTAAAATTTTGTAGATCCAAAACCAATGAAAAAGCCTAGAAGAAAACTCAGAAATAAGTCCAGAAATGCTGAAATTCCTGCAAGTATCGATACATGTATCGATACCTCAAGACAGATAGCATGTATCAATACATGTGTCAGCATGTATCGATACATCTGCAAAGTAAAGAACTTCTTTTTGACCTCTTGGATCGAGGTGAGTGGAATATGTTTAATTGTTTACTTGATATAAGTTTGATAGGATATCGTTATAAGTATTTCATATTCAATATTGTTATTATTGCAAGTCTTTTCGTAACATGTATAGCTATTGAATATTGTTATCTACTTGTTTAAAGTAAAATAGTGACTAACGAGATTGATCATCACTAATATTATATTACGTGAATCATTTGATTATCATAAAATGATGATAACGTAATTAACTTGTATTACTTGGTTATTTGGGATGAACTTTATTCTTACTGATGTGATATTAAGTTCATTAACTTAGGGTAAAAATGACAAAAGTAAAAAAAATGTAGATTTTCCATATGTATCGATACATGGAAGTTAATATTTATGTTATCTTTTATGTATTGATACATTGAGCATGTATCGATACTTACCTGATACTTGAATATGTATTATAGTGTGATACTTCATGAATAACAATTGTTCTGATTATTTATAGAAATTGTGAGTGATTGTTTATGTGATGTAAAACTTGTACTTAATTATGTGCTCTTAAATGCTATTTCGAGACACAATTATTCCATTACATTAAAAGGATTTTCATGCCTTTAATATGCATTGCATAGAAAGAAATTTCTTGGTATTACAGTCACTCTATCCCGCTTATCTTGATATACGTGCCACAGAGTCCCGTAATTGGATTACGATGTGTTTACGCTTGTTAATGAATTTTAGGGATCTCGATTCCCTGTTTGAAACCCGTGGTATAGAAACCACGCTTGTAAAAGAAATCGTGGAATGAATTCCATGCTTAAACTTGGGGTTAAATTCTATGCTTGTGCGCGCTCGGGATAGTAGTTGATTTGTAATATGGGCTCCATTAAAGGTCATGCTCTCTTGAAAAGACATGCATTTGCACCTGTCTTGATTATATGAACTTGACTCAGCTTGAATATATGTCTTGCCCCGACTTGTCTTGTCTTGTCTTGATTATATGACTTGATTATAGAAATTTACTGGTTTAAATATGTGAGACATGATCTTAAATATATGAAGTATGACTTGACTAGAATATGTGAATTTGACTTGATTTGAATATATGAAATTGACTTTACTGGACTGGGCTGGATATAACTTGAAATACCTATAATCTAAAATGACTTGACTTGAACTTGACTTGGGTCTAATCTTGAATATAAGTCTTGTCTTGAATATATGATGTGAGTAGGAGATATAAATATAGACTTGATTAATTTAATAATTAAAGTTTGCACAAATTTTGAATACGTGAGGTTGACTTGTCGCGTGCAATAGCACATATGCACAATTCTCCACTCACCGGGTAAGTGTATACTCATTCCACGATACATCTAATGTTTCAGGTAATAATAGAAATAAAAAAGGAATTGACGCGGATCTTCAGACGTTGAGGCAGATAGTGCTGCGCTAGGTGATGACCTGTGAGTTGTAAACTCACTGAATAAGGTCTTGTGTTTGAATTGCCAAGCTTGCTAATTTATTATTATTACTTTTTATCTAAAATAGTTTTAAAGTCAAGATTTTATATTAAATGTTTTTTTCGTTACTTTTTAAATAAATGGATTATCTTTTATAGTAAAGTGATTTTGAAATCTCAGTCAAGTGACTTTTTTACTTCACCGGCTTATAAAATGAAAGATAAAAGTGTTTTCGCAAATTACTGTGCACGACGTGTTGGCCACGAAAATTGAAAATAAATGACAAATTTGACCGTGCGTCACAGGCTTGGTATTCTTTCCAACTTCTATTTGGAAATTCCGTGTAACATAACCAATTGTAATGATATGTTTGGCAAGCTAGTAAATTCTTCCATCAATTTCTGGACTAATTGAATGAAATTTTAAGTATATCAATCTTCCTTGAGCAGATCTTGAAATTTTACCTTTTAATAAGTCATCGAATTTTTCGATTTCATTTAGATCTTTTTCAGGGTAAGTAAGATCCAAGAATCCATAATCTGCTGCCATTTTTGTCATATTGGGATCACCTCCCTGGGTAACAATTAGTTGTGGATAAACATGATCTACAGACGAAATGTAGTAACAATCACATTCCTGGAGTTCATATATAATTTTGGCAAAATTCTTATACTCTTCTTCTCTTGGTAAAAAAGGGAAATCATCTTCCTCTTCAGCATGAATTTTGATTACTTTTGTATGTTCATCATTGGCATTAATTGTTAACTTTCTCGGATTAGATTCATTTATTGTCACTTTTTTTTTTTCAAATTCTATCCAAGATTTCCCATTTTCCTATTTTTAAATCTGAGGATAAGTATCTTTTTAAACTGATTATTATCAAAGGTTATCTTTAATCCATAACTGTCTATTCCTTCATATTCATGTACATCTATATTATAGTTTTCTATTTCTTCTATTTCTTTATTCAGATTTTGATTCATTAATTTCTGAATTTGTTTCACTTATGTAAACTTCTCGATCCTAATATTCTTCAATATCAGATATTTCACTTTCTATTTCTAAATATTCTTTTTGTAATATTTTGAGTTTTTTCTTGTTACAATCAAGGTTTATATGTCATATTTCTCTACAATTCCAACACTTACATTGGCTTTTATCTTTTTTATAAGGTTTATTTTTTCTGTTTATTTTTATTATAATTTTTTATAATACCTTCTCCTAGGTTTTATATTTTTTTTTTCTAAAATTTTTAAATTTTTTGAACTTTCTATTTTTGTATTTTCTCTTAGTATTCCTTCTTTCAGGATTACATCTCCATTATATAGGTTTTTCCATATCCTCACAACATATTTTAGTCAATTTTCCCGATTTTTTCAATAATTGTCTTTGTTGACATATATATATGCTAATTTTTCAAATAAAATTTTATCCTTTATCCTAAAGTTCTAGGTGCTTCAGGGTTATCTCTGATAAATTTTTCAAATTCTATTTTAAAATATATTCCCCATGAACTTGATAATTTATTATAATACATATCTTTGTATACTTCTTGATTTTCATTACTGTAAAACGGTACATGATAATAATCTTTAAATTCACAAGTATATCCTTTTATTTTATACATATCACATATTGTTAAATTTATCAATTTTATTCTAGCATTATCTTTTTCTAATCTTGCTTCTCCTTCAGCATTTCTTATGCAATTTTTCTCCTAAAAATTCATTTGCAATATATTCTACTAGCCTTTCTATGCCTTCTCTATCTGATTTTATTATTTCTATTTGTACATTTCTTCTTATTAATGCTTTTGTATCACTACTTATTCCTTCTCACCAATTTCTAACATTTCCTTCAAAAGATACTGTTAAGAAATTTATCATTCTTTCAGTACTTTTCCATGTATCATCTTTATTGTATAAAAAGAAAAGTATCATTAAATCTGCCCAAGTTAATAAGGTTTTCTTA
This sequence comes from Ligustrum vulgare, assembly GCA_963555705.1. NCBI lineage: Eukaryota > Viridiplantae > Streptophyta > Magnoliopsida > Lamiales > Oleaceae > Ligustrum > Ligustrum vulgare. The sequence goes on along the minus strand of OY743186.1, from coordinate 27,636,328 downwards.
GTATCTATTTTACAATACAAATCTAATTTTGTTCTTCCATGATTTATCACAATTATTATTTGGTTCAAATCTATCTTTGTATTTATTTCCTTTTGATGGTTGTCTATCTCTAATCCTGTATTAATATTGTCTATATGGCTTATTATATAAAGGTGCATAACTTTCACCTGGATCTGGTAATTCTTGTTTAAAAGTTCCTATTGAAGCTTGATTAGGTGCTCCTCCAGTATTCATTAAAACTTCATAATTACTTAAATTATCTAAGCTTAATTGATCAAAATTTTCTATAAGCAAATCTAGTTCCTCATTCATCTTTATATTTTGTTTTTCTTTAGTTTTTTCTTCAACTTTTAGTTTTCCTACTGTTTTTCTATGGATTTTTGAAATTCCTCTTCTAGTATATTTGGTAATATGTTTTTTCTAAATTCATCATCAATACTTCCTACTTCTATCACAATTTTTTCTTGTTCAATATGTTTTTTTCCCTATTCTGGACATTTCTTTTTCTATAAGTTTTTTGTCTATTTTCTTATCTTTATTATTTTATTTAACTCTCTAGTTTCATGTTTTAATATGTTTATATCTTTTCTTGTTTCTTTTAATTCATTTTTAACTTCTTAAACATCACTTATTAATGATTTTATTAATATTTTTAGATCTTCGATATATTCACTCATCAACATTTAGACTCTTGGTTTAGTTTGGGTTTTTTGTACTTTAAATAGTCTGTCATACATATCATCTATTTTTGTTTTTAATTTTTTAATTCTTTCTTCTATTGATATAATTCTTTCATTATCCCCTTTCTTTATTTTTTTATTTATTTTTTCTATTTTTTCTATTATCATTCCAATTTTATCTTGGTTGATTATTTCTCCCGGCTTCCTTTGGAATTTTTTTTTAGTATATCTTCATTTATTTTTTTGACATCTCCTATATGTCTTTTAATTCTTTTAATTGTATTGTCAATTTATTTTGGATACTTTGTAATTTTTCCTTGACATTTTTATCCGGAATATTCAATTGTTGTAATTATTCAATGGCTAATTTATCTTGTGAATTTATATTTTTATATGATTGCCATAAAAAAACACTTATCCAGTTAATTGCATGTTAAGAAACTCGTTAGATTCTCCCCATGAGCTTAATGGTTGAAAGTTGAAACATAGTTGTATTGACTCTTTTTACTTAATAAGATCCTATTGGAAGGTTAGATTTCCTATTATTTGTATTTCGAATTTTATTTCTGAAAATTCTGTCATTAGTATCTTCCTTTCATATGCTCCATTTCTAGAATAAGTTCTAATTCATATTTTGCTTCTTTATATGTCATTATTTGATATTCACAAAATTCTTCTATTGATTTCATCATTAGTTTTCTTTGTTGTGCTCTAAAGTATTTTCCATAACTTTCTATTTTTCCAGTATTATCATATATTAGTTTTTCTTTATTCTCAAGAATGATTTGTATTTTGGGTAATTGTTTCAAGATTCCACTAAAATATTCTCTCTTTTTCTCTAATAATTTTAATCTTATAATTTTCTCTCTCTTTATATTTCCTTCTTCTCTAATCATATCCATTAAAATTCTTCGTTGTTCAATTATTAAATCTAATTTTTCATTCATTTCTGCATCTAGATATTTGACTAATACAGGGCGAGCTCTATGACAATTCTTTTCTATAATCCTTATATAATTCTTCAAGAATATCTTTATATATTAAATCTAATATTTCTTTTATTATAAAATTTTCTTTTATTGTACTTAAATTTATTTGATCAAATATATCTCTTCTTATTTCTTTATCCAAATCTTTTAAAATTCTTAAGATTTCTATTTTATAATTATAAGGTAGTATTAAAGTATGTAATTATAAATCTTGGTGTATGTATTATGTATTTATTTTTATATTTTGTTACATAATATTTATCTTTTAGATCTGTCATATGGCTCTGATATCAATTGAGGGGTGCTACTTGAGCGAACAAAAATCATATAAAATCACAAAAATCAATTAAAATCATATGAATGTAATTATTTAAGGACTTAATTGAAGCCTTCAAAGTTTTGATGGCTATAGTTGAAATATTATATGAAAGGTTATTTTAGGTAGTTTCAAATGTCTTAAATGGTCATAGCTATTTTCATAAATTGGTACGTTGGAGCGCCTATATCCATTGTATACCATGAGGGAGAGAGTTGCGACAGAAGGATCATCGAGTGAGACAGAAGAAGATATTCGAGTGAGAGAATCTAGTAAGGGGAAATGGGTTAGGTTTATATTTGTATTTTTATTTTGGCAATTTGCATGTTCAACCCCAGCTCTCACAATGTGCATAAGTAAGTCTCAAACTTTTGTTTACTCTCCAATTGCCATTGAACTTTCCCCTAATTCATATTTGAATACAATTTGTTACTTACAACTAAAAATAGAAATTAACAAGTTTAACAATTAAAATAAACAATTAGACATAGAATTTCACGTAAATAATTTATAAATTTTCTAATTGGCACATTGAACGTGACGGAGTCCAAGTTCTTCAATTGCAAAATAAGCTCGATATAAACAATAATTAATAATCAATTAAATAATTCATAACGACATTAACATATACCTTACATGAAAATCAAGAAAACACATAAATCGAAAAAGTGGTATAACAACAAGAATGTCACTTTTAATACTCTTGACAGTAATGTCACTTTAAGAATTTTTTGTCCCTCTTCAAGATTGAAATACCTTCAAACTCCTTAATTCAAATGATTTGACAAGTTGAAAAAAAAAAAAATAGTACAAAAAAGTGGATTACAATCACATCTACATCCTACCTTATACCATGCCCTAACCCATTTTTGATTAGTTCAAAGTTAAAAAGGGGGGGGGGGGGACCCAAACAAACTTTTCATCTTCCCAAAATCTTATCCAACCCTACCCTACTTCTAATTCACCATAACTCCTGCAGCTCCCTGTAGCTAGATGCAGAAGAAAATATGGAAAAAAGAATGCCAAAATAAATAAAATACTAATCCAACTTTATTTAATGATGACCAAATGCAATGAATACTTGAATACATATTGAGTCCTATTAATACTTAACTAGGAATAACAATTCTTCACAATACAAATCAACTAATAGATCTACATTATCTAAGGCTCTATTATTCTCATTTTGTTGGGTTATCTTCTATTTGAATTTGAATCACCTTATCTCATTTGATCTTCATCTTTCTATGATATTTTTTTAACATCCTCTCGCAAACTATGTTGGGATGAAGGCACAATTTGGTCTTGAAAAAATGAAAGCTGCTTTGGTTACTGATTTTGTGAAAAATCAGCATTTTTTATCTTCATAATTGAGAAGATATGTCACTTGTTGTGGTGGTGTGGATTCATGTTTTTGCGAATCTTGTGTATCTCATATTGCATGAGTTGTGTCTCTGGGAGTTTTTTAGAGAATGTGCCGATGATTTAGACTTTTGATTGGTAATGAATTCATACGTTGGTTTTTTGTATGAGTTTTTTTGTTGTTGTGTTTTTGGATTTGGTGCGGGTAGGATTTTGATTTGTATTGTTTGGATTTGGTATGATATATTTGGTGGAAGATAATTTGAGATGAATGAGAATCAGATTTTTGAATCATGATGAAAAGAAGAGTTATTGAGAAGAAAATTGAAGAAAAATAATGTACTACATTTTATTGAATTTAACGTGAAACACGGGCTTCTTGAGTTGTGATTATTGTATTTTTTTTGCTGTGTGTTCACTCTAACTCTGATACCAAGAAGAAAATATGGAAAAAAGAATGCGAAAATAAATACAATACTAATCTAACTTTATTGAATGATGACCAAAGGTCATGAATACTTGAAAACATATTGAGTCCTATTTATAGTTAACTAGGAATAACAATTCTTCATAAGATAACATCAACTAACAGATTTACATTATTTAAGACTCTATTTTTCTCATCTTGTTGGGTTATTTTCTATTTGAATTTGAATCTCCTTATTTCATTTGATCTTCATCTTTCTATTTTTTAACATACGTCGGAAGACCAGCGACCTCATCGCTTTCGACCACCTTTGTTGCATTTACTCTCTATCACATACAAGTTTATTGTTTTGGTCGTTTGCATCCGTAACCCCTGTTGAACAAAATCCAATTTCCATATTGCATCCACTAGTCGAAACCGCAGTCAGTAGCCATCTGCGGAGTATCCACCGCTCGTTAGTTTGAAACTAATTGGTTTCTCATACAATCTTGATTGAAGCAAGTTTTCTTTTTGTTTCTCAAATAACATTGTTTATGGTGTTTTGGTTTTGAAGTAATTACACCCATTTCAACTGTTTGTTTCGTATTATGCTATTTGAGATACATTTCTCAAGAAGCATATTTTCCGTCAAGTTATGTATATGTTGTTTAATCATTTTGAACCCAGATTTCAAGTATATGTATTGTACATGTTCCATTAAAGGTTGTAAGAAAGAAATATGGTTTTGAAATTTGAATTTAGCTTCATATGTGAATATGGTGTATATTTTTCTATTAAAATGTATTTTCATAAACTCATATGTTGTTCATCCTTGAAGGAGTTTTTTAAGAATATTTTGTATTTCACTTTATTATAATGTGGTTGAGGAATGATGAATCTTGATTTTGATTGATGAAATCTCATGGAGACTATACAATTATCTCGTACAGCATCCATATTACTATCTGAAGAAATTGGAGAAAAGAAGATAATTCTTATTGTATTCAAATTATATACATATTACAAGTATATATAGAGAATTATAGAGTCAATCTCTATCACATGTAATTAGCCTAGAAATATGGATGTACAATCATCAGTTCCTAAAATTAAGTCTATACAGAAATTATCTCTAATTATCTCCACTAATCTAGCATAGCATATATGCACAGAATATTCTCCAATACTCCCCCTCAAGCTGGATCCAATGGATTTATGGAGCCAAGCTTGCTCAAAAATCTGTAGAACTGAGTAGTCGGCAATACTTTGGTGAACACATCATCCAGTTGATCATTAGAACGCACATATTGAGTATCAATTAATTTAGATTGAACCTGTTGACGAATGTAGTGACAGTCCACTTCAATGTGTTTGGTTCTTTCATGGAACACGGGATTAGAAGCAATGTGCATAGCGGCCTGATTATCACAAAAAAGTTTCATAGGAATAGAGCTAGGACAGCCTAGATCAGTAAGAAGCCTATTAAGCCATACTAGCTCACAAGCTGCGGAGGCCATCGCGCGATACTCAGCTTCAGCGCTAGATCGAGCGACCACATGTTGTTTTTTACTTTTCCAAGACACCAGGTTACCACCAACAAACATACAATAGCCAGTAGTAGAACGACAATCAAGTGAATTACCAGCCCAATCAGAATCGGTATATCCTATAATATTAGTGTGACCATTACTGGTCATGACTATTCCATGATCAATCGAGCCCTTCAGATACCGCAAGATGCATTTTACCATGCCTAGATGTTGAACGGTTGGATCGTGCATATGTTGACTAACAAGACTAACTGCAAACGTAATATTCGGTCTCGTAATAGTCAAGTAGATGAGCTTTCCTACAAGCTTCTGATAATAACTCGGTGAGTCTAGGGCTTTCCCTGTAGAAGCAAGCCTCAATTTGCTATCAAGAGGAGTAGCAGCGGGTTTGGTGTGTAACATCTCAGCATCTTGTAGCAAATCTACAATGTGTTTTCGCTGGTTAAGGAATAGCCCTTTGCTGGAAGATGCCATTTCAATCCCAAGAAAGTACTTCAATGAACCAAGATCCTTGATTGGAAATTGGTGCTGAAGTTTCATTTTCAACTGAGCAATAGAAACAGTATTATTCCCGGTAATAATGAGATCATCCATGTAAATTAATACCACAAGTTTGTCAACTGAACCAAGCCGGACATAGAGAGACGAATCAGCTGAACTCTTGCTAAAACCAAGAGCTTCAAGAGTAGTGCTTAACTTGGCATGCCATGCACGGGGACTTTGTTTTAAACCATAAATTGATTTATGGAGCTGACAGACCAAATTGGAATTTTCACTTTGAGGATGCCCGGGAGGGAGCTTCATAAACACTTCTTCCTCGAGATCACCATGCAAGAATGCATTTTTTACGTCCATCTGAAATAATGACCACCCGTTGTTGATAGCCACAGATAAAAGAACTCGTACCGTGGTCATCTTGGCAACGGGAGCAAAAGTTTCCTTGTAATCGACCCCAAATTTCTGAGTGAAGCCTTGAGCAACAAGACGTGCTTTATGCCTATCAAGAGAACCATCAGACTTGAATTTTGTCTTAAACACCCAACGACTACCAACTGCATGTTTTCCCGAGGGAAGAGGCACTATAGTCCAAGTTTTGTTCTCTACAAGAGCAGTTAATTCTTCATACATAGCTTTCTGCCAAACAGCCTGGGATTCGGCTTCTTGAAAGTTCTTTGGCTCAGGAACGTTTGATATAGCTGTAAGGAAAACTGTATGCAAATGTGATAGTCGATGATATGACATAAAATTAGTGACAGGGTACCTGACAGTATTAGCAACATAATCTGCCAATTTTGCTGGAGGGTGACGCTTCCGTGGAGGATTACGTCGGGGAGATATTGGTTCACCTTGTGCATGGGGAAATTCTTGCTCAGGTGATTCTGTAATAGTTTCCTGAGAAGGAGCATCAGGGATATCCAAGTGATCATCATAATGCTCAGTAGTATCCCGATTTGAGGTAGGAAGTAAGTCTTGAGTAGGTTGTTGATGACCGGAATCAATGCTAGGCAATGGAAGTAGCTCAGACAGCTTCTCCCCCTGACTAGAGGCGACAAAATATGGAATTTGTTCAGCAAAGCGGACGTCTCTAGTCACATATAATTTCTTGGAGACAGTGTCATAACATTTGTACCCCTTTTTTGTTTGCGAATAACCAAGGAATATGCACTTAACAGCTCGAGGATCAAGCTTGTCACGGTGAGCACTTGAGACATGAACAAAGCAAGTGCATCCAAAAATTTTGAGATGAGAAAAATCTGGAGCTTTGTCCTGCAATACTTCAAGAGGACATTTAAAATCCAGCACTCGACTGGGTAAGCGATTCACAAGATAGGTTGCAGTAAGAATTCCATGAGACCAAAAGAGTTTTGGGACATTCATCTGAAGCATTATAGCTCGAGTTTTCTCAAGCAAATCACGATTTTTTCGTTCGGCAATGCCATTTTGTTGAGGTGTATTAATACAACTAGTCTGATGCAATATGCCATTAGAAGTCAAATAGTTTGTCATGTTATGAGACATATATTCTGTGCCATTGTCAGATCGAAGAATTTTAATATGAGCTGAAAATTGGGTAGTAACTAACATGTGAAAATCTTTAAAGAACTCAAATACTTCACTTTTTGATTTCAATAAGTACACCCAAGTAACCCTAGAGAAATCATCAATAAAGGTTACAAAATATTTAAATCCATCTAGAGAAGAGGAAAAAGGTCCCCAAACATCTGAATGTACAATTTCAAATGGCTTGGTAGTACGAGACAATGATGAATTAAAAGGAATCCTAGAGGACTTAGAAAAATGGCAGATGTCACAATCAAGAGTTCCTTTAGGTAGAACCCGATTTATTTTGCTAAGAACATCATTTGAAGGATGTGCAAGACGGCGATGCCATAGAAGATTCTCAGAGATGGGAGATGAAATAGCCTGAAATCCCTTAGTAACCTGAGAATTAGGAGAGAAATAGTAGATTCCATGTAAATGAAATCCTTCACCAATCATCGCCTTGGTGACGAGGTCCTGAAAAATAACCTTGTAAGGAGTAAATATAACTTCACAATTGAGCGAGGATGTCAGCTTTTGAACCGAAAGCAACTGAAATGGAAAGGAAGGGACATACAGAACATCAGACTCTATAATATCTGAAACAAGTTTAATTTTACCCTTACCCTTTATAGGAGCACCTTTCCCATTTGCTACAGAGACGAAGGAAGGTGTAGAAAAGGAACGAAAATCATAAACATGGGTTAATTTATTCGACATGTGATCTGTGGCACCAGAATCAATAACCCATACATCATGCAAACTATCAATTTCTAATGCAGTCATAAAAGCAATCTGAATACCTTGGCTAGTTTCAGAATTTGCATCAGTTAAAAAACCAGCAAAATGACTCAGAAGTGCAGCTGGTTGATCTTTTTCTTGATTAACAACTCCTCCTTGAATAGCTCCCTGACCATGCCTGTCTTGTAAATAATTTGCAAAATCATTTAGTAAAGCAATAGGATTAGACGAAAAAGATTCAGTGGAGTGTGCAGCCAAATGAGCCTTATGATCAGGGACTCCTTTTTGATATCCTACGCCTTTCTGATCTTTGGAAAGTTTAGGTTTCATCTCTGGGTGAAGAATCCAGCAGCGATTTATCGAGTGTCCAATATTATGGCAATGCTGACATTTGAGATCAGGGCGTTTGCCCTTGTAAGATTTCCCTTCAGAAGGTGAACGAGCAATATAGGCACGAACATCCGGAGGACTGGGATTAACAATACGTGGCATGACCTTCCTGCGTACTTCCTCACGTTGAATGATTGCGCAAATATTTTTGAAGGATGGTAATTCGGTATTCATTAGAATATGGCTCCTTAGATCCTCAAAATCAGGATTAAGACTAGCCAATAGCTGAAAAATACGGTCCTCCTCTGTTCGCTTCCGCAAAATAGACGCATCAACTGTAGGAGGTCTATAAATCTCCAGCTCACTCCACAAACTCTTCAAGCTTCCCAGCAGATTTACGAATGGCTTCCCAGCTTGATGAAGACTTGCAATTTCCCTGTGAATTTGGAAAATCCTGGCAGAATTGTTTTGGTTGCCATACATGTCACGAACAGCATTCCAAAGATCCAAAGAGGACTCTGAATAACTAAAAATCTCTGCAAGATCACGCTCCATCGAGTTAAGAATCCACGACATAACTTGTTGGTCTTTAGAAAGCTAAGCCTCATACTCCGACGAACTCGATTCTGGAGATTTGACAGTACCATTAATGAATCCCAACCTTGATCTACCACCAAGAGCAATGGTTATTGCCCTCGACCATGGAAGGTAATTGAATTCATTCAACAGAACTGAACTCAATTTTTGAGAGATGTTGACATCACCATCGGAAATATTGGATGAAGAAGAAACCAACTCCTTCAATCCTCCAGTAGCAATGATATCATCTGCCATAACAATAATTAAAAAGAACACGAGCTGGTGTAGGAATCACTGCTCTGATACCATGAAGAAATTGGAGAAAAGAAGATAATTCTTATTGTATTCAAATTATATACATATTACAAGTATATATAGAGAATTATAGAGTCAATCTCTATCACATGTAATTAGCCTAGAAATATGGATGTACAATCATCAGTTCCTAAAATTAAGTCTATACAGAAATTATCTCTAATTATCTCCACTAATCTAGCATAGCATATATGCACAGAATATTCTCCAATACTATCAAGAAAACAATCAATTCCTACAATTATATTCTACAATTCCACTTTCGTGTTGAATGTGCATGCCATAATCCTTTAGGGAAGTCAGACTTCATTCATTCTTCAAGCTGTACGTCAAGGAGATTTTATATTCAATAAATTGTTCAATTATTTGGAATAAGTATGCTTTTTTTTTTTCAAATTTGTACGTCACTTTGAGCAACGCTAATGAATGATTTTATGTTACTTTGAGCAATGTTGATTTTGAGTAATTGATTTGGGTAGAACATGTATAAGGTTATATGATTATGCAATGCGATTCAAGTTGATGAATTTTGATTTTGTTTTCTGGAGTTCTATTGAGAATATAGAAGCATCTTGACCAAATTTGAAATAAACCGTTGAGAGAAACTGCCTAAATCGATAGTTTGTCTTTATGTTCTTTTTTTCATATTCAATGCTCATGTTATGAAATTCCTACATTATCTTTGTTAACATGTGAAGTATATTTGGATGAGAATGTGTATTTTTGTTTTCTTGGAATAAGTATGTATCATTTTCGTATCGGGTGTTCACATCACCACTGTTGATTTCGATCTATTGATTTTGTGGACCATTGACAATGTTATATCATCACATAATTCAGACTGAGTTAATGATTTTAGATTTTGATTCATGGAATGGTAAGATGAATACATGACCATGTTTAACTATTTTCAAAATAATCATTGAGAAAAAACCCGTCACGCTCTATCAAACTCGACAGTTAAGCTCTGGGTATTGTAATAGTTATAGTTAACTTCAAAAATGAGATTTTAAAGTAAGAGATCTAGTCCTTAAAGGTATTCTTGGCCACAAGAGAACGAAATGTAGGGCATTCTCCCCAAAATGGAAAGGACCCGATAAGATAACAAGAATACTAAAGGCAATGCTTACGAGCTACAGACCTTGGAAAGATTCCCACTTCTACACCCTTGGAACGCAAAGTATTTCCCACTTCTACACCCTTGGAATGCAGAGTATCTCGAAAAAATATTACTAATAGGGGAAGAATAATATCTATTTTTGAAAGTCCCTTGTAAACATATTTTGTTGTGTCATTTAATTAATGAGAAGCTACTTATTTCTCAGAATCAAAGAAACCACGAGTCAGGTCTTAAAAATCCCCTAAAAGACCTAAAAGCTCGAAAAATGGGAGAAAAACCCGACACAAGTTTGGATATATAGTCCATAAAGTCCCCATGAGAGGACAAGGACTTCTAATGGGTGTAAGTGTGCATACTAGGAACAGAATTCTGCAATTTACAAAAAGAGTTTTAAGAAGCAGGGCACAAACTATCAACCTTAGTGCCCGAAGTAAAAAAAAGCTCAAAATGGTCAATAGGATCTACAGGACTCAAACCCAAGCAGAACTCTAATAATTCTGATCCCAATGAGAGAATTAGAACTCCGAAGGGCTAAAATTGTCCTTAAAGCAGAATAAAAATTTTGTCAATTTTCCATGACATGACAAATTCCAGAAAAAGACAAGCTCAAATTGATAAATTCGAATTAAAAATCAGTCCTATAGAAAAGTTTTTCCTTAAAAAAAAAAAAAAAAAGGTTTGATGTACGAGCTATTCTGGTTATGTTAAGTATTTATTAATATGTTAAATGTTGGGTCATATTAAGTGCTTAAATATGCATTACTATGCTTAATTACGTCTGCCAATTATTCTCCAAGGTCGTACCATTCAATTTATGTGTATATATTTATTAAATTTTTAAATAAATTTTTAAACATTAAAGGGGAGAAAAAAAATGTAATAACTCGATAATTGGAAAAAGAAAATTTCATTATAAAAACTAGTTTCACACCCGTGCGATGCACAGACATATTCCTTTAACAAAGATTAAATTATTGAATAACTACAATTGTTTTACAAAACATTCTGGTGGGAAAGTAAAAGGATCAAATAAATCTCGAGATTCAGTGGTCAATCTCCCCATAGAACATCCTTAGAGTAAAGCATTCCCCCAACCATTGGATCTCCTTAAAATGCCATGAAACTACACCCATGTCTAACATCTATTCCAACTATGGATTAGATTTCCTTCAACATGTGGATTGTTTAGATCATTGCACCCAAATGATCATTAACATTAGAGATTTGTATCACACAATAAAGTATCTTCTCTATACATTGAAGTTTGATATCTTGAATGTTGAATGAACAAAATATTTTTTCACCAAAGTTGGATAGCACATCATGAAAAAGAAATAAACATCCATTTAAATGATAAATTCTTTGAACATTTAATAAACATCTTTTGGAAAAATAAATACGAATTGAACATCTGTAGTCTGCATTCAATTGGTTAATTTCAAGGTTGGATCATTTCCTAGGGAAAAACTAACATAAATTAGCTAGCAGAAATAGAGAAAATAACAATAGAAAACAAAAAGTTCCAGAATACTATCACAAAATCACATCAAACCTATTACACAGTCCAACAAATAGGGGAGATGAGATTGATCCTAAAGCCAATAGAAAGCTAGTTAGTTTCTCAACATTAAAGAACACTTACATGTCAATATATCCATAATACAACTTTTTGGGATATTAATTTGATTACTATTTAGCTATGATTTCTCAAAACTATCACATCAGAGGCTTTAACAACTTGGTGCACGAAAGATGATGTTTCTCGGGCTTGTTTAGCTTGATTGCATCCTGTCCAAATGGGAAAAATCCATCTGAGGGCAATACCTAAAGTAAGTCAACCTGTGAGTTCAGCAATTTAACTCTGAAGTACATAAACTAATTTCCAATCTAAATAGACATCTCCCATCTGCATAATTAAGTTTTGAGACACTTATCGACCATTTTTTGATTTTCATCGAAAACCCTACTGTATATGGTAAGGATGGTTGAAAACATACATGGACTTAAATAATTAAAACAATTGTAGCCAAAGAATATTAACAGGACCCGTGTCATTTCCTTTAGCAGCCTCTTTGATCGCTTCCTCGACATTCTTCTCTTCTCTTCTCTTCTCTGTGTATATCTAATCAAAAACCACTAGCAACATTAGATTAAATACCACTAAAAAAATATGATAGTTAAAATTTAAAAATTTATTTTGTATCACTTAAAAATCCCCAATTATTTCTTTTAACTAAACATTTCAATCAATATCGTTACACAATAATTTTGGAGAACAATCAAAGGCATCTAAAATGGACAAACCTCTGAAATGACAATATGCTCAAGACAAGAACCTTCGTAAGTTCGCGTCTCAAGGTGAAGAATCTTTGCAGCACCAAGAAGCATCGAAACATGTGCATCATGCCCACAAACATGTGCATCATGCCCACAAACGGGCTGGCTCGTTTCCCACGAAGCTGGTCGAAGTCCAGCTCGTGGGCTCGTCCGTACGAGCCGGACTAGCAGGCTCTTTTTTTTTTTTTTCAAACGGGTAATGACTAGAATAATTGAAAATATAAAAACATAAATAAACCTCCTCCTTTAATTCGGGCTTCGGACCGACTACATTTAATTTCTTGTAGGCGGAGTTAAAATTGTATACGAACAAAATGTTATGTGTACAGTTTTTTATTTGAAAGAAAGAATTAAAAATACAGAAAAGGAAAAAAACATATATTATTTATAGCATAATTGTAAGGATAATAATTAATAATACAAAATAATTTACTCACCAATATGATTGTTCTCCAAATTCCTCTACAGAATTTCACTTATCCTGTTTTGTAACATTTTCTCCGCAAACTGTCAATCCTTCAAGCACATTAAAGCCTCCAGTATGTTTTCTTTAAGTCTTGACCTATATTCAGATAACACTCTTCCACCTGCACTAAAAGTAGCCTCCGGTGCTACAGTTGATACCGGAGGTGCTAGTAGATCTCGTGCAATAATAGAAATAACTGGGTATTGACGCTCGTTTAGTCTTCACCACTTAAGAATGTCAAAATTATTTCTCTCGTCCTCGTTTAGCGTGCTAAGAAAGTCGTGTGAAAAATATCTAGTTAACTCGCTTGAAATTTTATCTGAACTATTATATGTACTAGAACAACAAGAACCACTGATATGTGTTCTAGAAGTTCTCTTCATAGTCCTAAGGCAGGAAAGTAAATCACTGTCTTCATTTTATATCACATTATTGGTGGGAGCAGTTCTTCTAACATTTTTACATGACTTTTCGGCATTAAGCTTGTACATTTGACATAAATATTTTTCTAAATCTGTACATGTCAAGGGAGTCCCAAAAGTTAATTTTTATGATATTGCATTTATGGTGTGTTTAGTTCCCCCTAAATTTATTCCAGGGTCCATAATCGTTGCTAATGAAAATAAAGTGGCTATATCTTCCCAATATTTTCTAAACTTAGTCTCCATTGCTGAAATGATTTTCTTAAAAATAGGAAATATTTTGTACTTGTTAAAATTATTAGTAATGCAATAAAAATGCTTCAATACTAAGGGACTAGTGGGATAATAAACACCAGATAATTCGTTTGTAGCATTGTAAAAGTGTTTCAAAAAAGTTTTAACGTGAAAAGCAATTTCCCAATCATCAGCCCCCAAATTAAAACTTAGGTCATGTGAGTGCTGACCATTGTAATAATCACATATTAAATTTTCGTAACTTTGACAATGTTCAATCATTAAATTAGTTGAGTTCCATCTATGTCCTACATATGTAACAAATGATCGTGCTGGCATATTATTTTCTGCACAATGTGCATCAAAAGCTTGTTTTCTATAAGGTGCTATCATAATGAAATTGCAAGCACACCTAATTTTTTTCAATTGATTTTCTATATGCTTAAGACAATCTTTAACTATTAAATTAAAAATGTGACACACACCGAACATGAAACAAGACTCCATCAAATTCAGGATTCATGAGGTTAGCTAATCTATCTATCACCGCTTTATTAACAGAAGCATTACCTAATATAAAATTACGAACTTTACTATCACAATTAAATTCTCTAAGAATTGCAAGTAGTACATTGAAAATATTTGTTGCAATATGTGGGTAATCAGTAACTTTAAATGTCATAATTCTTTTGTTCATTAACCAAGTATCATCAATATAATGAAAAATAACATCTACGTAACATCTATGATTATTGCCAGTCCACAAGTCCGTAGTAAATGATAAGTTACCGTTATATTTATTTAAAGCATCTATAAAATTTTGTTTTCTCTCGAAATATTTATTAATGCAATCAGCTCGTAAAGTATTTCTAGAAACGGGTTTGTACCGGGTTGGAGATACTTTTGAATGAATTCCGTGAATTGTGAAATTTCTACAATTGAAAGTGGGAACTCACCACTCGATACGAACATGACCATATCTTCTCGACGCGCTAGTTTTTGGTTGAAGACCCAATTGTTTAGACTCAATTGACCAAACTATAGAGTTGATTGGTTTGCTTCAACCGAGCCCGGTTTTCGACATGCTTTATAGTGTCGATTGAGGTGTGTTGCGCCCCCACCCTTCTTCCAAGAGAAAATTCCTCCGCAATTTTTACATTGTGCTTTAAATACTAGATTCCCATCATCATCTTTGGTCGCTGTTTGAATCAAATCGAAGAAATTCCAGCAGTTCGATTTTTTCGTCCTTTTTGGGTTTCTGCTGGAGCCTACCGTCGTGCTAACGGAGTCGGATCCATATGTAACAGCAACATCTTCATCAACAATGTCATCCAAATTAAGAGGAGTTCTAGTATCTATATCTTCGATCTCATTTTCCAAATCTGCCAAATTGTCAGGAATTGGAATTCGTTGAAACCGGAAAATTCATCAACAAATTGGCTAGAAGAATAACCATGAGATTGTGAGTGTGCCATTAGAAATAATGGATTTGGAAATTTGGAATTGGAGATGAAAATGAAATATGGAATTTGATACAATATTGTATATGAAAACGAAATATTATAGCACTACAAATTAGAATATATCTAGAAGTAGAAGATTTGCAATTGATATTTGAGACTTGAGAGAATTGAGATTGGTTTGTGATCCAAATCAAGAAAAAATGGGTATATTTATAGGTTAAAAAAAATTAAGGCCAAATGGTCTTATGACCGTTTGGCATCAAATGGTCACAGGACCGTTTGGAGACGGTCCGGCTCATTCTCACGAACCTCTCACGAGCTTCGGCTCGTTATCACGAGCCGAAATGGGTCGGCTCGAGTTTTCGGCATGTTTGGCTGTCCATTGGACTAATCCACGAATTGGCCCACGAACTTCACGAGTCGAACTCGAACTGTCCAATACCCAATTTTTTTGTCAGGTCCAAGCCCAAGTCCCTTTTTCACTAGGAGAACCGAACTTTTCACGAACCGAACCGATCCGAACTCACGAACTCCCGAACTGTCCAGCCCGTTTGACATCCCTAGGTCTATGGGGAAAGAAGGAGAAAAAACAAAAAGGAAAGGAAGAGAAAAATATTTCAGGTGAAGAATACAGAAATTCTCTCAAGTTTCAAGCCAAGTCTAAATCCAAGAAGAAAGTCAAATCCAAATCCAAGAAGATCAAAGTCTTCTTCAAATCAATTCCAAGAAGATCAAAGCCTTCTTCAAATCAAAGCAAGTCCAATCTGAAGTCCAAATCCCAAGTTCAAATCAAAGTCTCAAGTTCCAAGCACCAAACAAGCAAACTCTCAATAAATCAAGTTTTCCAACAAATTCAGAAGTTCAGGAATCAAGCCATCACTACTAAAATTGAGATTATTAAGGACAGTTAGAAAGTGCCTCAATTAATGTCATTAGGGACAAAAAAAAAAGTTAAAATGCCCCTAAGAGAAGGAGAGGCGGATTAGGAAATGCCCCTATAAATGGTGTCCCTAATAATAAATAGGGGCGAATTGAACACTAAAAATGCCCCTAATAATATGCATGCCACGTAGGATTATTATTTCCCGTAATTCTATTGGGACACTTAATTAAACGCCCCTAATTAATTTAAAACAATAAGGGCACTTATAAATATCCCTATCATCAATTAAATAATAAATTAATATTAATTATAAAGACACATATATGTGCCCCTAATACATTTAATTTAACTAAAATAAATAATAAATTCAGCACCTATAATTTATTGTAAATATAAATATTCAATAGAATTAAATATTTCCAATGAAATAAAAATTGAAAAGTTCATAAAATTTTTAATATAAAAAATATGGAATTTCTAAACAAATGCTAATTTGTCTTCAAGAGTACATAATTAAACATCACACTAAATTAAAAAGTAGATCATAATTAAAATATGGCTATTAATTAATTACATCAAATTCTCTCCTAAAAAGTGCATAACAAGAACACTGTTATGAACACTATATAGATGCTACTATTATGAAGTTGACTATTCCTCCGAATCGGAGGCATGAACTATTGTATGATGTCTGGGTCATTGAGCATCCCCGTGAACTCTCCACAAGGGTAAGGCACCGGAGCGTACAAAGGAGTTTGTCTCCAATAACCTCCCTGAAGTTGTTGTACTTGCACTATTGTACTACACATTGAGTAATCACATGTTTCACTCGAATCTGCATAGAAAATTGAATCATTCCTTTGATATTTCTCTTCTGCGAAATAGTGAAGAATTTAGCACTAAATTTCTTCAGATTTTTACCCAGTGGAATGCTGTTATCATCATCACAATCTCCAACCAATTTGGCAAGTCAGTCTATCAGAACTACCGTCACTCTCATCACCTGTCGAGTAACAAACAAAATTATCTACTGAAGGTCATGTTTAACAGAAGTAGCATATCTTCCTCAAGGGAAAGGGAAAAGGAAAAGAGAAGGAAAACCTGAATTTTATGTGCTATAATGAAAACCGGGCAATATTATTAAAAGATGAGCCAACAGATGTCAGTTGCTCCAATAGATCCATTTGCACTCGAGCAGAAGATAACAATCCTTAAAACGAAAGAATATTAGAAAGATATTACTCAGATAAATCAATTACACCATAAGAAAGGGATTGAGTATATTGAGAACTGAAAATACAACAATACCATTAGCTCTCTTTGCATAAAGGAGTTCCATTAAGTGGACAACAAATCAATACTAGAACCAACTCTTCCAACAGTAAAAAACATATATATCTGCTGCTAGTCTTTCTCTGCAGGTTAAACAAGTTGTAAAATATCACAAAGCTGCAATTATAGAAATTTGAAAGAAATAATAACAAATCTTGCCTCTTTGTTCCTTTTAGCAAAGAGCTAGAATGGTATTAAAGTTCTGTGTTTCATTTAAATTATGAACTAAAAGCAAATTTACAAAGTGTGAAGCAAAAATTGTCGGCAATATGATGTTTGAGGATGGAGAATTAGCTTGTGGATGAGCACGGAAAACAATTTCAAGATGACACTTCTTACCAAACCTCATGCTTGTCTATCTAATTAATTTTAAATTGATCCTATCATCTATAAAGGTTCATAAAAGAAATTCCACTATTTTCAGTTGGCAGAGTGCTCAATGAAAGATGTTAAGTAATGAAATGAAAACTTAGACCACTTTATAAAGGGGTTGTTTCGAATAGCCAAGGCCTGTTCATTTGGAAACAATTGCGGCAATTCATCAGTAGTTGAGAAAACCTTAATACTACAGTCTACAAAGGTGATAAAAAGGGCTTGAGTGAGAATGGATAAGAGGATGAACAATAGAGTCACTTCAGTTCGTATAAAAAAGTTGGCTTGGAATAATTTGTACTAGAGATCCTTTAATGTAAAAACCCAATCAAAAAGTACAGAAACAAGAAATTTGTGAAGAACAATTTTATTTAACTATAAGACATCAAAAGCTAATTTAAAGACAGAGTAACAAATCATAAATTTCCCATTTTGAAACTAATCAACATTTAAAATATCCCATTTGATTATTTTTCATTGCCTAAATCAGCACGGCAGAATCTGGTACGAACCCCAAAAAATAAGTTCAGAATGCATACTAAATGCCATCACAGGCAAGTAAACAAATTCATCATCTCCACAAAGTTAAACCTGGTAGAGAAAATTGAGAAAAATCTATACAGAAAGCAAAAGGCGTTATTAGCACTTCACTGATGTGCTCATATAATAGAAGTGGAACAGAAATATATGCATATATGATTTGTGGGTTGGAGGAAGTACCTACCGAGTGACGGTAAGGAAGAGAGAACTATTCGAAACTTGCGGTGAATCTTGGAGGATATGGGCGGTGATGAAAATCTGATGTTGGAAGCGTTCGGTTTGCGGGTTCGAATTGGACTGGAACTCGATCCCGACTATGGGAAGCAGACTGGTCCGAACTGATGTCACCTGCTGGAAGCGATCAATTTGAGGGTGGAAGTGGAACTGGAACTCGAACCCGATTGATGAAACGGATCAAATGACCCTCCGAGGCAGCGTAGCCATGAAATTACACCGATATGTGAAAAAAATTCCTGGTTCAGTGCTCAATTCTAGGTATGAGTTGGGCAGGAGATTGTGGCTGAAGTGGTAGAGAGATTGTATTAGGGTTTCACAAGAGACTTGTCATGGTTTTTTATTTTGGAGTTAAAATATAAGAATTAGAGTTGAATTTAAAGATTTACATTTAGATTCATTTTTTAAAAAAAAATAAAAAATAAAAAAATTGTACTTTTTTTTTTCCCCTTAATTACAAGAAGAATTGTCAAGTAGACAAATATTTGAAGCCATTTTTCCCTCTTATATTTTGAAATTTTTTTGAAAAATACTAGGGGCCTTTATATCTGTCCTAATTAATGTTAATAGGGGCCAAATATATTTCCGCCCCTAATTTATTATTATTAGGGTCAAAAAATTTCGGGATAATATTAGAGGCATTTTTATCCGTCCTAATTAATGTTAATAGAGACCAAACATATTTTCGCCCCTAATTAATTATTAATAGGGGCGTATAACTTATTTTGCCCCTAATTTGGTGCCCCTAATACTCTTAATTTTAGTAGTGCATGTGACCCCTCATCTTCAAACACGCAGATCGTTAATCAGAGGATTTTTCAATTTTGCATTCACAACAGTTGTCTGCTTTCTATTTATCAAATTACAATTTGTAACAATTTCAGTATTTTTAATAATACTTCGAAATTCTTCGTACACTTCATATTCTCTATACTCTTTTGTTTGATATACTATATTTCCCAAATTGTAAATAAAAGCTACATTTCAAATATACACCAGTTCTCCTATGCATCCAATGTAGCTAATTTATGGGACAATGAAATTTCTAGACTTACCAACACATAAGGCACTGGATGAATAAAAGAGATAAATTAAGAGTAGTATAGGATGAAAAAAATTCGCTAAATTAATAAGTATAATCCTACCATTTTTTATATGCATGCAGCACCTAGAAGTTTGAGGTTGATAAAGTACAGGTTTTGAAATCAACATCAGAGAGAAAATTGACTCACTCCCTAATCCAAGATTTAAAGACATAAAATATTCATAGAAACAAGAATTTAAACATGGAAACATATCATATTTAATTATTCCACAGTTGAAAACTGATAAAAAAGTATTTTTTGGTCCGGGACGAGTACCTTCTTTGACCTTTTGTCTCCCACACATGAGATGACTTCTCTAATGGTGCAATGTTTACTCCTGCTAGGGTTTGAAGAGTTATGATCACCTTCAGAAAAATCATTTTTACCATCAAATAACATGATATTATTGGCACTACCTTCCATAGAGTCTCCATGAGGTGATACTAAAAATGCAAAACTACCTTTTACTTCACTACAATGACAAAATAAAAAATTTAATGGACCAAAGATTTATGGAATTTGAAGGGCTCGACAAATCTACATACAAAATAAAAGAAGGGTAAATACATAGTGACAAATTGACCGGGGTGCTGATTTCTCAATGAAGTTGTCTCGACACTGACTTAAGCAACATTCCCAAGAAAAAAATCCAAAGGATTACCAATAAGGGTGTGTTCTTTTTTATTTAATTTGGAATGTTTTGTGTCAAATCAAGGAATTGAAATTATTTGTTGATTTATTTATGTTTTCTAGGTAAGATGAAGGGTTAAAAATTGGAGAGAGAAAATGTAAATGATTAAAAAGTGGTATGGAAAATTGTGTAATTTAAAATTTTGTAATGATGACAAATTAAATTGCAAACACACCCTAAATCAGGGACGGAGGCCATATAGGCCCAGTGGGGGCCATGGCCCCCACTGAAAAAAAAAATTTTTGAGCCAAAAAAATTTTATTTTTTTTGATTCCAAAAAAAAAAAAAAAAAGGAGAAAGAATTGACATTTTGAATTTATTTTCTTTGATTTTAATTCTCTCTCTGCAATCATTATATTTATGCAAGAAGTAAATACAATATTTATTACTAGTATCTCTCACATTGAAGGTTTACATTTACTTTTCAGTTATAGGTATTTTCTTTTATAAATTACTAGTTTAGACTAGTTAGTTGTTACTTGTTAGTTAACTTAGTTTAGCTTTTGGTTTGTTGCTTCATAATGTCAATTATTTTGGTTCAAAAAAATTTCGGGGCCTCCGCCCCCGAACCCCGAGAGGGGGCCTCCGCCTCCCACAATTTGAAAATTTTGGCCCCCACTCAATTAAAATCCTAGCTCCGTCCCTGGGCCTAAATCACCTTGTACTGCCTACGCCACCGCATCCTCTGACCACCAATCTTTCAGATTCCAAAGCCATTGCCATGACCACATCGGACTTTGCTAAAGTGCATGGGGGAGCGGCGTTCCCAAGATTCCGAGCAGCAGTCTCATATTCGACTTTAGAAAAACTTGGCCAAAAGTAGAAACGAAGGGACCCTGACACAACCAGGGGCCCCACTTTTCATTTCTCGGTCAGTAACTTCTAACCCGTTCGGATATGGATCCTCTTGTAGAGGCGAAAACGTCTCAACTCCGGGCCTCAAACTCTCGGATCTCGAAATCAAGATTTCCGAAGGGCCAAACTACTACCTCTCCTCTACTTGAGAAGGCTTGAGACAGACAGAAACGGACTCCTCCCCATCTTCGACAGACCCGGAGAGAGGCCTCTCACTTACTACTTCCTCTTGGAGAGTTGAGAGAACCTTGAATTTCTTTCCATACCCAAAGCAATACCGATGAAATTTAAACACAAAAATGTTTACTAAGAAAACTTAATGGAGTCAGATCCATGTCTTATTGAGTGAGAACCCGTAAAGAGATAAATGGTGAAATGAAATAAATGCAGAAAGTGGGTGAAGTAGATTGTGGAGGAGAGAGAATAAGGAAAAAGGGCATGACGAGATGGAGAAAAAAAAAGTTAGTTTAAAATGGTGGTTAGCATTTTAAAATAGGAACAATCGTGGGTTGTTAGTGGGTGGCCGTGGCTGATAATAAAGCCTTTATTTGTTAAAATTTTGGTATTTAAAAATATATTTTTTTTTGTTTTCTAGGTAAGATGTGTGGTTGAAAAGTAGAGAAAAAAATATATATGATTAAAAGATGATTTGGAAAATTGTATTGTTTAAAAATTTGTTTTTTTAACTTTTGACAGAGGTAAAATAAAATTCTAGGATTGTTTACTAAAAGGTCTGCGACTTTTCCAAAAGGTCTTAGAGGGCCTGCACTTTCTAAGCCTCCTTCTCGAGGCTCCACTAGAGATCTGTGTTCCTTTATTGCTCCTTAATCAGCTTTTTCTCAACAAAGCCTTGTATTCTTTAGTCAGCTAGTTGTCACGACTAGCTCGATGTTGAAACAAGAAGATCGAGAAATTTAAAATGGTGACAACTTGAGGCTAACCGGAATTTTCTAGACTCCCACAAGTGAATGAAGATTGCTAGAATATGGTGGGACATTCTAGAAGCTTGAAAGCTCCTCACTTGGTGGATTATTCTAGATTTTCCTAGTTTAGTCCATAAATATTTTAATGTAGATATTTGTATAGAGAATTCTAGATGTGTAATCTAGACAATTGGATATAAATGATCATAGCCATCCATTTGAGGAGGCTACTACTATAAATAGCTTGGTAGGATTCATTCGTAGGCATCAAGAGAGTGAAGTTGTAAAGGGTGTTGTAAAAAGTGTCCTTATTCAATACAAAGTCTTCTTTGTAAGTTCTTGTGTTCCTTCATTGTCCCTTTCTTAAAGTGTTCTACTTAGTGCATTTCTAAGACATCAACGCCAATCGGGAGGTTGACTTAGTGTAATAAAAGCGGGGGCGGAAGTTGAAGACACTAAGGCCGCACGGTTCTTGGAGGAAATTAGCAAGTCCGTGACAGTTGGTATCAGAGCCTAGGTTTGCTCACTTACTATCGTTGGCATGGCGGAAAAAGATGTTGTGGATTCCAGCATTTCGGAGGTAGAACATGAGGAGCGGGGTCGAGAGGTCGAACCCCAAACTATGAGCAAGAAAACTCGACAAACTCGAAGCAAGAGCCGACCACCGGCCCCTACCGGTGGATCCCTTGAGGAGGTATTTCTCAATATGGGGGAACGCATTGAAGTAGTGAAGAATTCACTCTCAACCCTTGAAGCTCACACCTTGGAACAACTTGATGATCTCAAGGAAGACCAAAGCACTTTAAGGGAAGAATATACGAGGTTGGAGGCCAAGGTCATGGATGCTGTCAAAGCAATCCAAAACCAAGTGAACAAGCTTTGCGCGGATATGCAAAGTGGCCTAGATGCTTGTAAGATAGCGCCAACTAGTGTGGGTACTAGCACGATTGTAGCGGCTCCAAGGATTGACTATCCAAAGCCTAGGGAGTTCGATGGAAAGCGAGATGCAAAAGAGCTGGATGATTTCCTATGGCGATTGGAGATATACTTTGAGGGCGTGAACATTGTAGATGAAGCTATTAAGGTACGTACTTCGACTATGTATCTTACGGACACCGCGGCTCTATGGTGGCGACGTAAGCACGCCGACATAGAAAAGGGTGCTTGTAGGATAAATAGTTGGGATGATTTTAAGAAGGAATTGAAAAGCCAATTTTATCCCGAAAATGTAGTATATGAAGCCCGTAAAAAGTTTAGGGAGTTGAAACATAAGGGAACTATTCGCGATTATGTCAAAGAGTTTACTACCCTTGTGCTTCAAATCCTAAGCATGTCAGATGAAGATCTATTGTTTCACTTTACCGACGGATTGCAAAATTGGGCAAAGCAAGAACTTCAACTTCGGGGAGTGAAGACAGTAGACGAGGCTATTGTGGTGGCCGAATCTTTAACCGAGTTCCAAAGGAGCACAGATTCATGAAAAACTTCTAAAAGCTTTAAGAGTAACTCGGCTAAAGGCGGGGGAGAGAAGAAAGATTACCATAAGCCATCATTCTTCAAAGGTGGTAACACTTACAAACCTTCCCCCTCGAGAAAAGATTATGAGGAAAAGAAGAAGGCCTCGACGGGTTCTCAAAGTGGATGCTTCGTGTGCAAGGGGCCACATTTAATGCCTGATTGCCCTAAACTTGGCACATTGGTGGCTATGGTGGAGGAACGAGATTCCTCCTCTTGCCAAGATCAAAGGGCGGAACATTTTAGTTCATTGCAACTTCTTAACGCTCTCAATGCTAAGGTCGTTCCGACTTCCAATAAAACGAGGACTAATGTATGTGGAAGCTCAAGTAAATAGTCGGCCCGCACTAGCAATGGTGGATACGGGAGCTACCAACAACTTCATTACTGAAGATGAGGCTAGAAGGTTGGGCCTCACAATTACTAAAGGTGGTGGTCTTATGAAAGTTGTGAATTCTCCATCCACACCCCTTGGTGGCATAGTTTGAGGAGTGGAAAATTAAATTAGGCACTTGTCATGGCCAAGTGGATTTCTCGGTGGCTACAATGGATGATTTTCGGTTAGTTCTCGGGTTGGACTTCATGAGGAAGGTCAATGCTATTCCCATGCCTTCCTTTGGCTCGGTTTGCATCTTGGAGAGGGGTTCTCTATGAATGGTTCCTACGGTAGCTAGGACGAAAGCAATGGGGCAGCTTTCGGCCATGCAACTAGCAAAAGGGCTAAAAAAAATGGGAGGTAACGTACTTGGCAGCACTCAAAATGGAGGACCAAATTGATGAAGTTGCGGGAAATGATGACGTGCCCAAGGTCATCAAGGATGTCCTTGAAGAAAATAAGGACGTAATGCCACCGGAGTTACCTAAGAAATTACCACCTAGGAGGGAGGTGGATCATAAGATCGAATTGGAGCCGGGTGCTAAACCACCGTCCATGGCACCCTATCGGATGGCACCGACGGAGCTAGAAGAACTTCGAAGGCAATTAACGGAGTTGCTTGACACGGGGAGGATACGACCTTCGAAGGCACCTTATGGTGCACCGGTTTTGTTCCAAAAGAAGCATGATGGTTCGTTACGCATGTGCGTAGATTACCGGGCGCTCAACAAGGTAACTATTAAGAACAAATATCCTATTCATTTGATTGCTAATTTATTTGATAGACTTGGTAGTGCAAAATATTACACTAAGGTGGATCTACAAAAGGGATATTACCAAGTACGGATTGCAGAAGGGGATGAGCCTAAGACAGCATGCATCACTCGATATGGCTCATTCGAATGGTTGGTAATGCCTTTTGGCTTAACCAACGCCCCGACCACATTTTGCACATTGATGAATAGGATTTTCCAACCTTACTTGGACAAGTTCGTGGTGGTATACTTGGATGACATTGTCATGTATAGCGACAACTTGGAGGATCACGCCAAACATCTCCGAACGGTGTTCCAAGCATTGCGGGAGAATGATCTATACATCAAAAAGGAGAAATGTTCCTTTGCCAAGGAGGAGGTGCACTTCCTTGGACATATCATTGGCCACGGGCGCTTGAAGATGGATGAGGCAAAAGTAAAAGCAATCAAGGAGTGGGAAGCACCAACCAAGGTAACCGAACTTCGTTCTTTCCTTGGTCTAGTTAATTATTATCGGCGGTTCATCCAGGGCTACTCAGCGAGGGCAGCCCCACTAACGGACCTATTGAAGAAGAATAAGACATGGGACTGTTCCGAGAAATGTCAAACGGCCTTTGATGATTTGAAGGCGGTCGTGGTGGAGGAACCGGTCTTGGAATTGCCAGATTTCACCAAGACCTTTGAAGTACAAACGGATGCCTCAGATTTTGATATCGGGGGAGTCTTAATGCAAGATGGGAATCCTATTGCCTTTGAAATCCGCAAGCTCAACGACACCAAGCGTCGGTATACAGTGCAAGAAAAGGAGATGATGGCTATTGTTCATTGCCTACGGGTGTGGCGTCATTATTTGTTGGGCTCAAAATTCATCATCAAGACGGATAATGTCGCTACTAGTTATTTCCAATCACAAAAGAAGCTAACTCCCAAGCAAGTACGTTGGAAAGATTTCTTAGCAGAGTTTGACTATGTGATGGAATACAAGCCGGGGAAGGAGAATGTTGTAGCCGATGCGTTAAGCAGGAAGGCGGAGCTTGCAGCCATAAGCCAAGCCAAAGGGACGTTGCTTGATTTGATTCGGGAAGGCATGGATCATGATCCCTTGGCTAAGGAGTTGGTAAAAGCTGCCCAAGAAGGAAAGACGCGACGGTTTTGGGTCGAGGACGGCTTACTCTACACTACGGGGCAACGTATCTATGTTCCTAAATGGAACAATTTGCGGAGAGATATCATCAAGGAGTGCCATGACACAAAGTGGGCTGGTCATCCCTAGCAGAAACGCACATTGGCACTACTTGAACGAGCTTACTATTGGCCGCAAATGAAAGACATGTTGGAGCTCTATGTAAAGACTTGTCTTGTGTGCCAACAAGACAAGGTGGAAACAAGGTCACCAGCGGGTTTGTTGGAGCCTCTACCAGTCCCGGAGCGTCCTTGGGACTCTATCACCATGGACTTCATTAGTGCCTTGCCTAAATCCGAAGGGTTCGGGTCAATAATGATGGTGGTTGATCGATTCTCTAAGTATGACACCTTCATTCCTGCCACCAAAGATTGCACAGCGGAGGAAGCAACAAAGCTATTCTTCAAGAATGTTGTGAAGTATTGGGGGTTACCGCGGAGCATAATAAGTGATCGTGATCCCCGATTCACGGGTCGGCTATGGACGGAGTTGTTCAAACTCCTAGGCTCGGACCTACACTTCTCTACAAGCTTTCACCCTCAGACGGATGGACAAACAGAAAGGGTGAATGCTTTGTTGGAGTGCTATCTCCGGCACTTTATAAGTGCCAATCAAAGAGATTGGGCCAAGCTCCTGGATATTGCGCAATTTTTCTACAATTTACAAAGGAGTGAAGCCACGGGGCGGAGTCCAATCGAATTGGAAACAGGACAACAACCACTAACGCCCCACACTTTGTCCACTTCGATTGAAGGAGGGAAAAGCCTCGGAGCATACAAAATGGCTAAGTCATGGGAGGAGCATGCCGACTTAGCACGATCTTGTTTAAACAAAGTACGGAGGCGCATGAAGAAGTGGGCCGATAAGAAGAGACGGCCTTTGGAATTTAAAGTTGGTGACCAAGTCCTTGTGAAAATATTACCTCAACAATTCAAGGTGTACCGAAGTGTGCACAAAGGCTTGGTACGGAGATATGAAGGGTCGTTCCCGGTGGTAGCCAAGGTTGGCAAGGTATCTTATCGCCTTGACCTACCTAGCACTTTAAAGATTCATCCCGTCTTCCATGTGAGAATGTTGAAGCCATATCATGAAGACGTGGAAGACCCTAGCCGAGGGGAGTCACAACGGGCACCTCCGATTGTGACTAAGTCATTTGACAAGGAGGTTGATGAGGTTCTAGCAGATCGCATTGTTCGAAGGTGTGGAGTACCTCCTTGCCAACAATTTTTGATAAAGTGGAAGGGATTGCCTGAGTCCGAAGCAACGTGGGAAAGTCAAGAAGACTTGTGGCAGTTCGAAGACAAGCTAAAGCATTACGCGGCGACGAGGGGGTCTCCAAAATAGGCGGGGGAGAATGTCACGACTCTCTCGATGTTGGCACAAGAAGATCGAGAAATTTAAAATGGTGACGACTTGAGGCTAACCGGAATTTTCTAGACTCCCACAAGTGAATGAAGATTGCTAGAATATGGTGGGACATTCTAGAAGCTTGAAAGCTCCTCACTTGGTGGATTATTCTAGATCTTCATAGTTTAGTCCATAAATATTTTAATGTAGATATTTGTATAGAGAATTCTAGATGTGTAATCTAGACCATTGGATAGAAATGATCATAGCCATCCATTTGAGAAGGCTACTGTAGCGACCAAGAATTTTTACGCGATTAATAATTATTTTAATAGAAAATCGTGTCGCTACTATTTCACCCATTTTTATTAAGTAACGCCGTGACGTATTCGTATAGCCAAGTCAAGAAATAATCGAGATCGTTCGATTTTAAATTAAATTCCGAATTTCTAAAAATATCTCCATTCTCTTGATTTAAAGTATATTAAGTCCAAGTACTTAATTCAATGTTATCCCAATATTTATTTATACAAAAATTATTTTTATTATTGAAATTAAGAAAATATATGCAAGCATGAGAGGTTCCATTATATATAATAATTATGAGAATCTTAATTTAATAAATATGGAAAAGTATATAAATGGTTGATAGATTCCATTATATGTAATCATGAAGAGCATAATATTTGTATAAATATGGAAAAGTATATGAATGAATTATATACTCCATTATATATAATCATGAAGAGCATAATATTTGTATAAATATGGAAAAGTATATGAATGATTGATAAGACTCCATTATATGTAATCATGAAGAGCATAATATTTGTATAAATATGGAAAAGTATATGAATGAATTATATACTCCATTATATATAATCATGAAGAGCATAATATTTGTATAAATATGGAAAAGTATATGAATGATTGATAAGACTCCATTATATGTAATCATGAAGAGCATAATATTTGTATAAATATGGAAAAGTATATGAATGATTTATATACTCCATTATATATAATCATGAAGAGTATATTATTTGTATAAATATGGAAAAGTATATGAATGGTGCTTTACTTTAAGAAAAGGATGTGTTAAAATTAATAGAATTGAATGATTATGTTTACAATATGCCAACTTTATACATCTATTTAAACCCATCTCTTTTACACACAACTCTACACATATACACTTATTTCCAACCTCTTGACAAAATCCACAAGTAAGAGAAATTCAAGGTGGTCAAGAAAGTTTTGGTCCATTTACTACTACACTTCATTTTAATCTTTTAAAAGGTAAGTATATCTTATGTTTTTATGAAAATTAAGTATGTTGTTATGAAATGTAAGTATATCTTATGTTTTTATGAAAATTAAGTATGTTGTTATGAAATGTAAGTATATCTTATGTTTTTATGAAAATTAAGTATGTTGTTATGAAATGTAAGTATATCTTATGTTTTTATGAAAATTAAGTATGTTGTTATGAAATGTAAGTATATCTTATGTTTTTATGAAAATTAAGTATGTTGTTATGAAATGTAAGTAGATCTTATGTTTTTATGAAAATTAAGTATGTTGTTATGAAATGTAAGTATATCTTATGTTTTTATGAAAATTAAGTATGTTGTTATGAAATGTAAGTATATCTTATGTTTTTATGAAAATTAAGTATGTTGTTATGAAATGTAAGTATATCTTATGTTTTTATGAAAATTAAGTATGTTGTTATGAAATGTAAGTATATCTTATGTTTTTATGAAAATTAAGTATGTTGTTATGAAAATTAAGTATGTTGTTATGAAATGTAAGTATATCTTATGTTTTTATGAAAAGTAAGTATGTTTTTATGAAAGGTAAATATACCTTATATTTTTATGAAAAGTAAGTATGTTTTTATGAAAGGTATTACCTTATGTTTTTATGAAAAGTAAGTATGTTTTTATGAAAGGTATTACCTTATGTTTTTATGAAAAGTAAGTATGTTTTTATGACAAGTAAGTATATCTTATATTTTTATGAAAAGTAAGTATGTTTTTATGAAAGGTAAATACACCTTATGTTTTTATGAAAAGTAAGTATGTTTTTATGACAAGTAAGTATATCTTATGTTTTTATGAAAATGTTTGGATCATTGCTATGAAATCAATCTCACAAGATTGTTATGGGTTCCATATGATATGTTTATGATTATGCTAAGGGGACCGGAGTTTAGTAGCGCTACACATAAGAATTCTTGCCATTTAAGTTCGGTAAAATTCTTGTGTCTCCCTATGTTTATGAGTATTTCGATCCTATCCTATGTTATGATGAAAATGATCCATATGCTTTCAAAAGAAAATTTATGCTTGGTATACTTACTGGGATTTTTATAAATCTCACTCCACGATATTTACCATTTTCAGATAATTGAAGGTTCGAGGCGGTCAACATGGAAGTGGCAAAAGTGGTTAAGATTGATGAGATAATTATGTTGAACTTTATGTAAGAAAATTATGTTCTATTTTTATTCACAAATTAAATTATGGGATTCTAATTATTCTTTTGAATAATTTTACATTACTATTTAAGTCTAGATAATATGATATGAGTCACTTTTAGTGGCACTCGAATGGTCGAGAATTCGGGTCGTCACAGTTGGTATCAGAGACAAGAGTTTTAAAAACGATTCTGTAGATTTTTGAAATTTTATTTCTTAAAAAAAAAAAAAAAAAAAAAAAAAAAAAAAAAAAAAAACTATTCACGTGAACAGTAAAACGACGTGCTATTCATGATGAACAGTGAACGAAATCACTATTCATTTAAAAAAAAAAACATATTTGAATTTTCACATGTCAAGTATGTTTATGATTTTGAAAAGTATGATGAAATTTGATGTGCGAATTTCAAGGACAAAATTCATTTTAAGTAAGGGAGTTTGTAATGTCCTAAAAATTTTATGGAATATAATTAGTTAGTGATATGATGTTTATATTGATGTCTTTGATAAATTTCTAGAAGTTCGGGGACTAAAGGAAAAATAAGATTTGACGATAAATTTTATTTGGGTTAAGTTATTAATTATTGATGGGGAGATAATTACTATATCGATATTGGATTTGTTTTGAAGACTGTGATTAATTAGGAATTATGATTCAAGAAAATGTTGATTTGGATACAACCACATTAAATTATTGTTGATTAAAGGAAAATAAGATTATATGAAATATTTTAACTCATCACTCTACTATGTCACTCTCCACGTATTGACTCCTCGAATCAGGTATGTTATATGCTTTGCAAGTCATTTACGATTTTATTAAGACATGTTAAGTATGAAATCTTCATATGTTATGAATCTTTATGTGTTACACATAATATACATGTCAAGTATGATATAAATTGATAGAAGACTCAATTTTTTTATTCTTTTCAAAGTAGAATCATGAGACATAGAGGATATTGATATGAATTTTGGTTCATATTAAGCTTAGTAAGATTGACTCAATTAGAAATTAAGTTGGGTTGTAACTTTTGCCCAAAATATATGGAATAATATATTAAACAAACAAAATTAATAATGAATTCGTACAATAATTTATCCCTTTATCACTACCTTTGTGTAAAAACAAGGGAAAAACTGTGGATGGTTATTAGTACTTCCTCTTCAAGTTTCAATTTTCGGTTCAATAATTTATCCCTTTATCACTACCTTTGCTTAAAAGCAAGGAAAAACTGTGGATGATTATTGGTACCACTCTTCAAGTTTCAATTCTGAAAAAAAAAAAAAAAATTCGGAAAGAAAAGAAAGAAAGAGAACGGGTGTTGAGCATAATGGGAAAAATATGATTTACGAATGATTTTCAAAATAATCTTTGTCGTCAAGTTTAGAAATGATGAGCCCTAAATGGACTTTGCATAATTGATTTTAGACATGGCACTAAGTATGAGAAGTCAACAGAAAGGACTAGATAATATTTTCGAATTATTCATCGTTTAGATTAAACGAGAAATAGAAAGTCAGTTTTATGAAGTTATGATGAGATGTTGAGATTATAAGTGATATGATTTTATTGAGATTTTTATGAGAAGAATTATGAAGTTGGAGATTTAAAGTTTAGGCTCTTAATTATTGAGAAATAAGGACTTGATATGGTGATATTAGAAATTATGATTTGAAATTTCTATGTTGAGGAATTATGAATTGATTTTCTGGAATATTTATGATGATATTGAAGTTTGATGAAATTGTGATCAAATGTACAATTAGTTATTATTGTGAGTTATGAAGTATACTTACGATTTGGATAAGTCCAAATTTCAAAGGAAAACTCTGCCTAGAATTTTATCGTTTGGAGTTAAGAGCATAGTATGGTATGCAATCACTAAGAGAATTGAAGTTAGACATACAAGTTCATTTACATCACAAACGAGATTTAGTAGATGATAACAGAGATATTATTATTTTCTCATAAGGAGAACACACAAGAGTCACCCTAGAAAGGAAATACATGAAAACACGCAAAAGCAAAAGAAAGCAACATGGGAAATTCCTCAAATTGAGAGATGTGTTTCCGGAGTAGCCGTATCCTACCACCTCTGACCTTTTGAGGAAATAAAGAAACCTTCAAAAAGGTGTGTTTCGAGAGTAAGAATACTCCGTAATCTACCACCTGGAACCTTTGAGGTACACACAAGATTTAAACATTAAGGAAAATCCTAGGAAATTAGAGGGGTGTCTCGAGAGTAAGAATACTCCGTACTCTACCCCCACCTATTCTAAGATTCATAAAGTTAAGTTTACATTAACCGGACTCCATTTTCGCTTGATTCCCCTTCCTTGCGACCAATCTATCTTAACCCCTGCTGGATCTTGTATTGAGATATATGACTGCAGCTTATCCAGTAGTTCATCAATAGTAGGAGCAGAAATAAGAAGCCTTCTGGAAAATGGAGAGATGAATCCCTGTTCCACAGCATAATCAAGAAAGGTTAACAAGCCATCAAAGAAATTGTTAACATTCAAAAGCCCAATAGGCTTAGTATGGAGACCTAGTTGAGCCCACGAGGTAATGTTAAAGATTTCTTCTAAGGTACCAAAACCTCCGGGTAGGGCTATAAAGCCATCAGCAACCTCAATCTTTCGAGTCTTATTCAATAAATTTTCCTCAGATCATTCATTGGAAGACTGGAATAATACTTGCGAATGTTTGTAAGAATGATATCCATGTTTTTGATGGATCTAACCTCTTCCCAGCATGAACTATTTAAAAGCATTAAGGATCGGAGGGAATCCGCGTGATATTGATTCCAGCAAGAAAGCGCGGAATAGAATAATGGAAAAGAGGGAACAAGGGTTTATGCGCCGTTTACTTTCTTGATAAAAGGAAGATTTGATGATGACGGGATTTGAGATATGGAATATTTTCTTGGATTTTGGGTACTGATATTTTGATATAATAATCAAGGTATAGAAATAATACGGGGATACGTGAAAGTGAAATAAGGACTGTATTGAATCAGGATTAATAAGTTTGTGCAAGTGAAAGGAATACCTTACGGGAAATGTTATGATATTTGAGTTAAGAATTTTAATTATTTGGGAGATATTTGTTTATTGAATTTTGCAGAAATTTTGGGTTACAAATATTGGAAAGATAAACTGATGATTATGTTGATATGTGAATAACATGTTTGGGTATATTACATAGAGAATATTCAGGTAATCCTTTTATTTACTTTGGGATATTTGGTGATAAGAAGAAATGACTAATTATTATGGTATGATATGTTAGTAAAGATTTATTGAAATTTTAGAGATATTAATACGAATATTTGAGGTCACATGATACGATGATAAGTGACAGGTTACATGAGTACTACAAGACATGATGAAATATCACATACGATTGGGAATTTTCCTTTTGATTCAGAATTTATGAGTAGACACATATGTCTATTATTGATAGAAAAGTCCATGTCTTAAGAAAACAAATTGATGCATTTAGTCAAAGTCCAGTGGGTTAAATATGGTTGGGTTAAATATGGTAGCGATGATGCTACATAAGAGATAGAAGAGAAGAGATTCTGATTAAGTGTTCAGAAATCATAAGATCAAGTAAGTTTAATTTCGAGGACGAAATTATTTTAAGGGGGTAAGTTTGTAGCGACCAAGAATTTTTACGCGATTAATAATTATTTTAATAGAAAATCGTGTCGCTACTATTTCACCCATTTTTATTAAGTAACGCCGTGACGTATTCGTATAGCCAAGTCAAGAAATAATCGAGATCGTTCGATTTTAAATTAAATTCCGAATTTCTAAAAATATCTCCATTCTCTTGATTTAAAGTATATTAAGTCCAAGTACTTAATTCAATGTTATCCCAATATTTATTTATACAAAAATTATTTTTATTATTGAAATTAAGAAAATATATGCAAGCATGAGAGGTTCCATTATATATAATAATTATGAGAATCTTAATTTAATAAATATGGAAAAGTATATAAATGGTTGATAGATTCCATTATATGTAATCATGAAGAGCATAATATTTGTATAAATATGGAAAAGTATATGAATGAATTATATACTCCATTATATATAATCATGAAGAGCATAATATTTGTATAAATATAGAAAAGTATATGAATGATTGATAAGACTCCATTATATGTAATCATGAAGAGCATAATATTTGTATAAATATGGAAAAGTATATGAATGAATTATATACTCCATTATATATAATCATGAAGAGCATAATATTTGTATAAATATGGAAAAGTATATGAATGATTGATAAGACTCCATTATATGTAATCATGAAGAGCATAATATTTGTATAAATATGGAAAAGTATATGAATGATTTATATACTCCATTATATATAATCATGAAGAGCATATTATTTGTATAAATATGGAAAAGTATATGAATGGTGCTTTACTTTAAGAAAAGGATGTGTTAAAATTAATAGAATTGAATGATTATGTTTACAATATGCCAACTTTATACATCTATTTAAACTCATCTCTTTTACACACAACTCTACACATATACACTTATTTCCAACCTCTTGACAAAATCCACAAGTAAGAGAAATTCAAGGTGGTCAAGAAAGTTTTTGGTCCATTTACTACTACACTTCATTTTAATCTTTTAAAAGGTAAGTATATCTTATGTTTTTATGAAAATTAAGTATGTTGTTATGAAATGTAAGTATATCTTATGTTTTTATGAAAATTAAGTATGTTGTTATGAAATGTAAGTATATCTTATGTTTTTATGAAAATTAAGTATGTTGTTATGAAATGTAAGTATATCTTATGTTTTTATGAAAATTAAGTATGTTGTTATGAAATGTAAGTATATCTTATGTTTTTATGAAAATTAAGTATGTTGTTATGAAATGTAAGTATATCTTATGTTTTTATGAAAATTAAGTATGTTGTTATGAAATGTAAGTATATCTTATGTTTTTATGAAAATTAAGTATGTTGTTATGAAATGTAAGTATATCTTATGTTTTTATGAAAATTAAGTATGTTGTTATGAAATGTAAGTATATCTTATGTTTTTATGAAAATTAAGTATGTTGTTATGAAATGTAAGTATATCTTATGTTTTTATGAAAATTAAGTATGTTGTTATGAAATGTAAGTATATCTTATGTTTTTATGAAAAGTAAGTATGTTTTTATGAAAGGTAAATATACCTTATGTTTTTATGAAAAGTAAGTATGTTTTTATGAAAGGTATTACCTTATGTTTTTATGAAAAGTAAGTATGTTTTTATGACAAGTAAGTATATCTTATATTTTTATGAAAAGTAAGTATGTTTTTATGAAAGGTAAATACACCTTATGTTTTTATGAAAAGTAAGTATGTTTTTATGACAAGTAAGTATATCTTATGTTTTTATGAAAATGTTTGGATCATTGCTATGAAATCAATCTCACAAGATTGTTATGGGTTCCATATGATATGTTTATGATTATGCTAAGGGGACCGGAGTTTAGTAGCGCTACACATAAGAATTCTTGCCATTTAAGTTCGGTAAAATTCTTGTGTCTCCCTATGTTTATGAGTATTTCGATCCTATCCTATGTTATGATGAAAATGATCCATATGCTTTCAAAAGAAAATTTATGCTTGGTATACTTACTGGGATTTTTATAAATCTCACTCCACGATATTTACCATTTTCAGATAATTGAAGGTTCGAGGCGGTCAACATGGAAGTGGCAAAAGTGGTTAAGATTGATGAGATAATTATGTTGAACTTTATGTAAGAAAATTATGTTCTATTTTTATTCACAAATTAAATTATGGGATTCTAATTATTCTTTTGAATAATTTTACATTACTATTTAAGTCTAGATAATATGATATGAGTCACTTTTAGTGGCACTCGAATGGTCGAGAATTCGGGTCGTCACAGCTACTACTATAAATAGCTTGGTAGGATTCATTCGTAGGCATCAAGAGAGTGAAGTTGTAAAGAGTGTCCTTATTCAATACAAAGCCTTATTTGTAAGTTCTTGTGTTCCTTCATTGTCCCTTTCTTAAAGTGTTCTACTTAGTACCTTTCTAAGACATCAACGCCAATCGGGAGGCTGACTTAGTGTAATAACCGCGGGGGCGGAAGTTGAAGACACTAAGGCCGCACGGTTCTTGGAGGAAATTAGCAAGTCCGTGACATAGTGCATGCATTTTTCCTCCTCAAACTTTGAAATATTTAGCTCGACCTCCTTTTGAACTTGTTCGAATTATATATGTCCATAGAATATAATTCACGATATTTGAAATAAAATATTAGTTGATTGTATTAATATGATGTTGCGTTTGTCCATAGGTCAATTTGATATTACAGATTGAGTGTTTAAGTTGTTAAATACAGAAAGATTCAATTTGTAATTCGATCTAAAATTAACATTCACGATCAGTAAAAAAATATGGAAAATTTATTTTGATAAGATCATCTCAGTTTTATTAAAAGTCTATCTTTGACTTTGGTAATAAAATTGAGAGTACGTTTGGAACGTATTGGACGGGATCACGTGAAATTAATTTGTGACATTGACCACACAAATTTAATTTCACTTGACTATCGTACGTGGAACCTTAATCCTAATCGGATAATGGACTTTGATTACTAACTTGAAGTTCTTTGAGGTATCAATGGGTGAGATCAAATTGCTGATCAATATCTCAGTACTTTGGGAATTAAAATGGACTAACGAAGAACATATATTCGTATTATGGAATCCGTCACTTTTTGGGTATGATCATAATCTCACTGGTTCTTCAAGTGGACAGTTGAATCTGAGCTCAGTAATTCGACAGTGACTGTAGAATTCTATGATGTGATGGGATCACGTCGAACTGTCAGATAGAAGATGAGAGTTGAGAGTTTATGAATATTCAGAGAAGGGCATTTTGGTCATTTTAACTTGCTCTGAATATTCGAGTTGATCGACGGGGGTAACATGTAAGAACGACAAGTCAAAGGATATAATTATTGATTAATTATTTTAGTAATTTCAATTTTACTAAGAGTGCAATCTCGTTCTTTTAGTGGAATAGAACGTGATTAATAAATTAATTTTGAATGATCAAAAGTTGAACGGGTCATAATTAATTTATTGGAGCTTAGTTCAATTGGGTCCGGTCTGGTTCCCTCGGTGGCTTCAGTATAATAAGCTTATACAGGCTTATTACCTGTATTGGGTTGTGCAGAAATGGGCTTAGGTTATGGTACTAGGGTTTTGGAGTTTAAAGAGGTTACAAATAGTCTCCAAATACTATTTTCTTAACCAAATGGGCAAAGTGGCGAGACACACACTAAAGTGTGTAGTGTGCATTTTCTCTTTACAAATCAAACCCTAATCCTAGTTTAACCTAGGTCTTGAGAAAGGTGACCACACACCTACACAGCTGTCATTGGAGAACACCAAGGAAAGCTTAAGGGTTTGAAGCTTTTGTGGAATCAAGAACCAGTAGATGAAGATTATTGTAAAGCATGCTATAAGGGTAATCTTCTCGAAACCATTTTTGTGTGCGAAATTGTTTATTCCAAGTTGAATACATAGAACAGAAAATCCTGTAACAGGATGATCTAGTCACAAGAAATCAATTTTTGTGAGTAGAGCAACCCGGGTTCCCAATAATTGGTATCAGAGCGTCAGGTTTTTGATACTGTTTTGTGTATTTCGGAATAAATTATTTTGTTATTGCATGTGTTAGTGGAGCGGTATTAGGATTATCTGATTTATTTGTTATTGGATGAATGATGTTTTTATTGAAC
Source organism: Ligustrum vulgare (assembly GCA_963555705.1). Taxonomy (NCBI): domain Eukaryota; kingdom Viridiplantae; phylum Streptophyta; class Magnoliopsida; order Lamiales; family Oleaceae; genus Ligustrum; species Ligustrum vulgare. The sequence goes on along the minus strand of OY743186.1, from coordinate 27,598,593 downwards.
TAATTTATGACCTTAGATTTTATTTTGTAAAATCTTGTATTGTATTATCGAGTTATGTAACCAAGGGGGTGGATTACGACTTCATGTTTCTCCTTCGATTTTAATTTATTGCAATATAGATTTAGAAATTGTTTTTCCATTGTATTATTGTTGAAATTAAAATTTGGAGATCGTTTTGAATACTGCCCGAAACATGGAGGACTTCTGCAGCAATTTCAAATTTGGACCAAACTTCAGAATCTTCGAAATCGGAGGACCTGTAGTGCAATTTCTCACCAAAAATTGGAAAATTAGCTGCGGCACCGTGGTTGCTGCCATTGCGGTCAACGGACGATGGTGCTCCTGTTACTTCTTAACTGTGGTGGCAGCGGTACCGCTTGTGCTGCTGTAGATGAAAGGGGCGAACCATGTGGGTGTCGCTGTCGCGATGTGCACGGTGCGATGGTGCTCAAAGCGCCATTGATGTGTGGTCATGGGGGGGTAGAGGCGGTACCATGGTATGCTTCTCTTCCTCCTTGTCTTCTCCATCTTCTTTCCGACAGCACAAGTTTAGCGATCGAAAGGCGGCATCGCAGACACAGTCACCGCAGCGGTTACTGTCGATAAGCTCCCACCTGTTCATGACGCGGTTATGGCGGCGACACATATTTCACTCGCTGTTCTCTTCGATTTCGTCTCCAGCGGTAGGCTGTTGTGGGTTTTTCCAGCGAAAGCACTTCACGGCAATGAGGCGGCTACTGAATTTCTTCATTTTTAGGTTTTTATTACTCCATACAAAAGTGAGGAAGATGGATCATCATTTGGGCCATGACTTCTTCTGGACCGGTTTTTGGAATTAAGGAATGGGCCGATATCAAATGATTTGCTAATTGGGTCTGTTGAATTAAATTGAAGTTGGGCCAGATATAGATGAAATTAAATATGGCCCTGAAATTGTAAAATTGGTCCATTTTGATTAATTGCAATGTGGGCTAAATTGTTTAGCCGGGCCAATGCAATGTGGACTGAATTTTACAATGGGTTGAAATATTTAATTGGATCATTACATTTTGGCATTTGGGATGAAGACTGAAACTTTGCCGATTTAGACTGGACATTTGCAAATGAGAATTGAAGAATTGAGCCGGCTTGTGGCTCAATAGATTCTTTAATTAATTTATAATCTCGTGTCTAGGTTTGGCCATAAATTATGTTCTTGTTTAATTTATTATTGCTTTTATTTATTGCTTTAATTAATTTGTGAATGAATGTCATTAAATAACATGTCATGTAGATCGCATAAACACCGCTCTAGGTATTATACTGTCATGCGTTGTTTTATATTTTATTTTCTTTTCTAAATGTTAGATTGGAAAATAAATATGTTTGTTAATAATTAAATCGATTTTAAGAGTTAAAATTGATTGGTAATTATTAAATTAAAACACAACGGTTCAAAATATTAAGTGAGTGAGGGTGCAAAATATTTTGAACCCACGGCCTCCCCTATTAGCCTATTAGTAAAAATTTATGTATACCTCGTTCTAATCTAATTGGTCTCCCTATAGGAGGGCTACACTATTTTGATTACTAGATTGAGCCCATTAGGTGGTGAAGTTTTAAGTGTGAATTAATCATGATTACCCTATAGGTAACGTAATTAATTTGGTACTTGAAATATTATCAATATAGGGGTTAGACACTTAAATCAATGACATCGTGGGGACTTCCTATAGAATATTCAAACGATGTCAATGATGGCCAAATTTTAAAGACTATAAATTAAATATTACATGAGATGCTGGATATATTTAATTTAGTGGGAGGGTCCCAGCCTAGCCATAAATCACATTTATTTCTCCTATAGAGAAATGTGTTTAAGATTTTGAGATTTTAGGTTGTCGTCATATTATAGTAGTTTTGGGTCTACTTGTGCATAATTTTTCTTCGTGCATCATATATGAAAGTATTCATCACATGTGTAACTCGTGTTTAGTACATTTATTTTATTTGAATGTCGTATTTCCACAACTAATTATATGTTTAGACATCATCAACTAATTTGCAAAAACTGTAACATGTCTCATTATATTTCTTTCCACTTATAACATTTGTTTGTGCTAGAAGATCCTTGTTCAATAGTAATCATAAATCTTTCAATGAAAATGGTATTATTTTGATGAGATGGATTATTGTATAGTTTTGATTCTTACATCAAGTACTTTGCAATAAAAATATCAAAACAGGATACCATATTTATTTTCTCTATGGAAGAGTATTTATGATAATTTGAACATTTTAATTATGGAGTTATACAAAATATGCTATCAAGCTATATTATATCTCTACTATTGAACTGATCACGTTTTTGCAAGAGACCATTTGGTAAAACATGATTGGTCACTTTAACGTGGTGGAGGCTCCACTTGCAAACATTGATTCATATGACATAATGCTTAACAAATCTTTTAAGATGATCTCTTACGGTTCAGTGTGGACTAGATTCACCAGGATGAACGTGTTCCTAAAAGGTTCAGTGTAAGCTATTCATAGAGAAGAGATTATTTTAAAGCAACGGATAGTATGATAGGCCTCTAACCTTTTTTCTTTTGAGCAAAGATAGGATTAATGAGGAGGTAGCCGTTTTTGGAAACTCTATAATGGAGTAATACTATGTTCATTGTGTTATGATTAGTAATTGAGTCTATCTTGATTATAGATTCTAGAGTAACTAATTACTATTGCAAGTTGTTGCAATATGGTCCTAGGTGACCAAATGGCTTAATGAGAAATAGAGTATAATATAAGGATAAACACGGGCATAGTAATATGGAGAGAGCCGTTGGGATTTTGTGTTTGCGAAACAACTTTGATTGATATTTGTCTCTTTATTATGTGAGCGGAATTATTTAGCACTTAATCTCCAGTTATTAGTTGGAATTAAGTTAAATAATGCTCTTATTATTGCGAGACAAATGGTTAACAATCTCATAGTCTTGTAAATGGTTCTAAGTGTAAAATTACTACAAGTGATAAGGGATAGATGATTCCTTGTATTAATGAACTCTTTGATAAGATCTTAAATAATCATATTTATCTAAATAAGATTGAAAGACTAGTAAAGATAGCCTCTAAGTATTTTGGAGGTGGAATCTATGGGGGCTTTTGAATTTTATTTAGAGGGTAAAATGATTAAGATCTTAGGCTTGGTCACACTTATCCAAAACTCGATTCTAATACTAGTAAGGGATGGACCTCAAAAGGATATGAGGTGGAATCTATACTGTTTTCTAAATCTTGTTTAGAGGATTAGATAACCAAGAGTCCTTCTACATTAAATGGACTTAAGAGTTTGGGGATTAATACACTTTGATATGTGTAGATTCTTTTGTGCTCAAGATATGCGAGAGTATGAGTAATTCATCACTTTTATTGATGATCACTCCAGATCTCGATTCTATACTTAATATCTCATTGATCTGAAATGTTGAAGAAATTCTAGAATTTTGGACAGAAGTTGAGAAGTAATTAAGAGAATCAAGATACATCGATTTGATCGAGGTTTTTGTATCTCTCATATGAGTTTAGGAACCATGTATCGAAAACGGAGAACAAGGAAATACCAAATCAATGATGAGTTATATTCATTACTAGTTTCATTTGGGAATGTACACCGGAGATAGTCAGGTTCCTTCATAGCCCAGTACCATTGATTCGTTTCCTGAAATACCCCTAGAGTTGTGGCATGGGTGCAAGCCCAGTCTACACCACATTCAGATTTGGGGGCTTTTGGCACACAAGCTGAAATCAAGGACTGATGAGATGGAGGCTACAATGAAGGTTTGATTATAAGGTATGCAACGAAACTAAAAATTATTTCTTCTATAGTCCTCTAGTCAGGAAAGTATTTCTTGAGTACAAATGTAGCTTTCTTAGAGGATAAGGCATGTAGAAGAATACAAATCAACAAGTAAAATTCAATTGGATGAGATGTTAGAACGTGGTTCAAACAACTTTATTCCAGATTTCCGCATAGAATTAATCTTGATGATTTGGAACTTCCTATGGAACCGATGGTCGCTGATCCTAGTGGGAGAATTGGGCAAGTGGTTCAACCATTATTCTTGCCTGGTGATCTCAATGGACAGGGGAAAACCAAAGGTTGTAGTCGAAGTTGTTCTCACTGTTCTGCCTCTTCTTTATGTTTATAAAGAGGCAGTGAAGAGGTTGATCCTAATTAGGGATATACCAAGTAGTGGGAGGAGAGGAAGGGACTCTGTTTGGACATAATGAAAATACACTTCCAGCGACTAATTGGAGTGGGAGGGTTGTAAGACCACCTTCTTGACGCTTATTCTATGGAGAGTCTTTTTAGACAGTTTCCACTGAAATAAGAGAAGAACTCCTCATTTAGGGAAGTGGTAGAAGTTATAGACTTGAAATCATGGAAGGTGAATGTGAACTCGAAATTAGATTTCTAGTCATCCAACAAGTTTGGATATTTGTAGACGCATCAAATGGGGTCAAACTTATAGGGTGTAATGATTTTTAAGATGATAAAAGAGGGGTGGATGGAAAAGTTGATGCCTTTAGTGTAAGGCTTATGATTGTGGGTTTGTGAAACCCTTCTCGCCAATAGCCATGCAAAAGTTTACCTGGATCTTTTATCCATTGTCGTTCATTGTGAAAATGAGGTACGACAAATGGATGTCAAGATGTTGTTTCTTGAATGTATCTTGAGGAAATCATTTACAAAGTGTAATCTGATGAGTTCATATTAAAGACCATGAAAGTAAAATTCATGACTTAAAAGTTTCCAACTTTGGATTTGGGTAACTATTCAAGATATGGAATATAGAATTTGATAGAACCATTGTGATACATGTTCTTGATCAAAATCTTGATATATCTTAAGTATACTCGTGTATACAGAAAGATGAGACAGTTTTCACGACTATTTATTTGAATGATACTCTACTTATATGTGAGAGTATTTTCATTAAATACTAGTTGGTACCAGCAATTAGACTTGAAGGACTCGTAGATGACTGTCTATTTTTTCTAGACATCCGTACTTTTCGGAGTGGGAGAAAAATGGAATAGAATAGTCTCAAGTTTCATGTAATAATAAGATACTATCTATGTTTGCAATATTGAAGTCTTGAAAGGAATAATGTTCTTTTTGGACTTTATCTATCTTATGAGTATTCTCCTGAGACTCATGGTAAGATAGAGAAGTTTCTTTATGCTACGGCTATAGGAAGCTTTACTTTGCACTAGATAGGTCATATCTTATGCTGGGGATATTGTTGGTGATTATTAGTTTGATGCAAGATTAGAATAAATAGAGGTAAATCATATACTGAAGCGTTTTCGAAAAACGAGTAAATATTTGCTTATCTATTCAGGTTGTGATATGATGGATTAAAACTAATTAAGATCTGATTTGACTAGGACTCAGGAGAGTCGTCAAAATTGGAATATAATTGAGAGATAATGTGGTTAATTGGTAGGGTATAACACAATCTTGGATTGTTTGTTATACAACCGTGACTTTCATCGAAAGGAGATACTATCTTGGTTGAGAACATAATCATTAGTGTAATGATGATGTTGACAAGATGGATGATTCGATGTTTCATGTATACTCTAAGGACAAGTGGGAGATTGTTGGAATTATATATGCTTATAGAGTATAATTCACGACATTTGAAATAAAATATTAATTGATTGTATTAATATGATGTTGCGTTTGTCCATGAGTCGATTTGATATTACAGATTGAGTGTTTAAGTTGTTAAACACAGAAAGATTCAATTTGTAATTCGATCTAAAATTAACGTTCACAATCAGTAAATAAATATGGAAATTTATTTTGATAAGATCGTCTCAATTTTATTAAAAGTCTATCTTTGACTTTGGTAATAAAATTGAGAGTACGTTTGGAACGTATTGGACGAGACCACGTGAAATTAATTTGTAACATTGACCATACAAATTTAATTTCACTTGACTATCGTACGTGGAACCCTAATCCTAATCGGATAATGGACTTCGATTACTAACTTGAAGTTCTTTGAGGTATCAATGGGTGAGATCAAATTGCTGATCAATATCTCGGTACTTTGGGAATTAAAGTGAACTAACGAGGAATATATATTCGTATTATGGAATCCGTCACCTTTTGGGTATGATCATAATCTCACTGGTTCTTCAAGTGGACAGTTGAATCTGAGCTCAGTAATTCAACAGGGTTACTTCAGTTGCTTCAGTATAATAGGCTTATACAGGCTTATTACATGTATTGGGCTGTGCAGAAATGGGCTTGGGTTATGGTACTAGGGTTGGTAGGGTTTTGGAGTGTAAAGAGGTTACAAATAGTCTCCAAAGACTATTTTTCTTAACCTAATGGGCAAAGTGGCGAGACACACACTAAAGTGTGTAGTGTATGTTTTCTCTTTACAAATCAAACCCTAATCCTAGTTTAACCTAGGTCTTGAGAAAGGTGACCGCACACTTGCACAACTGCCATTGGAGAACACCGGGGAAAGCTTGAGGATTTGAAGCTTTGGTGGAATCAAGAACCAAAAGCACGCTATAAGGGTAATCTTCTCGAAACCATTTTTGTGTGCAAAATTGTTTATTCCAAGTTGAATACATAGAACAGAAAATCCTGTAACAGGATGATCTAGTCACAAGAAATCAATTTTTGTGACTAGAGCAACCCGGGTTCCCATCAGAACTACTCTCACTCTTTCTCTTCCCTCCTCATTTTTTCAGTAGTTATGACACATTCATCCGGGTCCATCTCCTGCACGTACTTTCTCTGTTTCTTAGTCCAGGGCTTTGAAGCCACCTGGAGATCTGATAGACTATCTTCAACATCTCAGGGTTACGAATCAGGGAGTTACTCCTGTAAGAATCCCTCAATGACTTGAGCTTTGATCATTTTGTGGTAACATAGTCCTCTTCATTATCGACAGTACTTCCAAGAAATGGCTCATTCTCTAGATCTCTTGAGCTCGAGAGTGAAAGGTCAGCCTATTGAAACGCTAAGGTCGAATGCGAAAAGAGTGCACTATCCTATATAATGGCATCCAATTCCCAATGTGGTAAAGCTTTTTTCTTGTCTCGAGACTTAGGAATAGTGGTCAGCACAGTTTGTGCTATTGTCTCCCCTCTATAATATTCCCATCTCGGAAGTCTTCATTGAAGGTTTTTGTTTTTCTACACAATAAAAAAGGAAAATATTTTATTAAAGAATTTGAGGAAGTTAGGAAGGAAGAAGAGCTGAAACTTACTTTTCTTTTGTGAAGGAGGAATGAACTCTGGCTTCTCAGAAAGGAGACCGGCCTTGAACATGTTTTTATCTATTAGAAAAAAAACTTGTATTCTCTCCAAATATCATCGCACTCTTTTGCTCTTCTAATCTTCTACTTGGACTTAAGATTATGATTGTGACTCTCGTAATTTGCAAGAAGAAGAAAATTATTAAGTTTTAATACCAAGTATTCAGTACATAAATTCAGAGATTAGACTTACTTAGTACCCTGAAATCGAAAATTATGTTCACTTCCATGGTGCTGCCAAGGACTGGAGACCTAGAACCAATGAGTCTCCCATTCCTAAATGGAATCTGGAAGACTCTTTATCAAATTACTCCATGCTTGGGTCGAGCACCGACATAATAAAAGCCCAAGTCCTTTCTATCATGTTTAAAGCTATACATGGAATGAAACTCCCCTCGATACTTAGTTCCTCAAACCTAAGGTGATCTTACAATATATCATTCCTAGCAAAGTCCTCCATCCATTTGAGGTCAATTGAGAATGAGATATTGTAACACCCAGGCTAGGAAAGCTTAAAAGATATGATATGTACTACTCATCAAAAATGTGCACCTTCTTTTCTGGAAGTCCATCGTTAAAGCGTGTTTGGCTTGGAGCAATTCTATGATGGGTGACCTCCTAGGAAGTTTTCTCGGGGAGCGTACGAGCGAGGACAAGGCATGCTGAAAAGATCCATGTTGGTACAGTGGAGATAGTACGTCATCATCTAACGACCGGGATAGCCCATTAAGTGGGACCCGAGTTGTTTACAAATAGTATCAGAGACGACCGCCAGTCGGAAATCAGGAACTATTTGTTATGCGGAACAAAATGCTCTCCATAGGGAGGGAGCCACCTCTTGAACCCGTATGAGCCACCTCTAGAATCCCAACGCCTGGAAACTGATCCTCAAATGGATCCTCAGGTGGTTTAAGTGCGATGAGGATGTCGCAAGTTTAACGAGGGTGATTGTAACACCTAGGCCAGGAAAGCTTAAAAAATTTGATAGGTACTACTCATACCAACAAGGTGCACCTTCTTTTCTGAAAGTCCATCATTAGAAACTCCACAATTAAACGTGCTTGGCTTGTAGCAATTCTATGATGGGTGACCTCCTAGGAAGTTTTCTTGGGGACCGTGCGAGTGAGGACAAGGCATGCTGAAAAGATCCATGTTGATACAATGGGACAGTACATCGTCATCTAACGGTCGGGAAATCCCGTTAAATGAGACCCGGGTCGTTGCATATATCCTTCAGGACTGGAAGAATTTTCTAATAATTGGGGAGAGAAGCAACCTAAGTTTGGCATCAAGCATGTCCTTATTAATTTTCATACGACCTACTGGAAGGTTACAAGCCATATCCTCAGGGAGAGGTACTGTGAGTTCAATCTCCTCCAAACCATGGTCTCATACTTCTTAGCCTCCAACCCTGAGATCTGCTAAGATCTCTCTACTCCTCCTCGGTACCTTAACTGTCTCCATACCTACGACCTATCGCAAGGTTATAACGACCCTCTTTCTAGAGGGACCTACTGCCATCAACTATGAAGCCCTTGAAACTTCACTAGACCTAACCCCGGAACTCGTTATGCTCTCTCCACTAATTTTTCCTCAACAATTAATTGTCTAAACAAAAAAATTCAACACTAGGAATGAAACTCTCATGAACCAAAAAAATTGAAACTCTCTACAACCAAAATCAATAGTAGGACTGACAAAGTAAAATAAAAAGGAGAAGAAGCAGAAGAAGTTGAGGAGAAGTGTTACTCTTAAAATACCTATGAAAAAAAACGAGGGCTAGTTGAAATCTCATCAAAGAAAAAGTTTCTTACAGCTTCACCGGAGAAGACTGTGGTTGCAACAATATACATAAAAAGAAATTGAAAGTAAAAAGGATTTTTACCTTATTTGGGAATTGATCCCAATTATTGGATGCCTTTCCAGATGGGAGGTTTGGATTGAGTAGGAATTTGAAACAACACGAGGCTCACTGATGAGAACCCGAGAGGGGGTCCTCGTCGTAGCTCGCGGAATAACGCTTGAAAATTTCCGAATCCAGGTTGGAACGGACGATAACAATGCAACCCCGATCTCACGACGCAAGAACCAGGGGTATATTAAACCCGAGACCCGTTACGATGCGGAGATAAGAACCACAAAGGGGGAACGCCACAAGGAATGTCCAGATCCATGATAAGTTCAATTGTTTTGAACGCCACAAGATTTGAATCTTGATAAGTTCGTTGTTTAAAGGGAAAATCCTCACCTTTACAGAGAGTAAAAACACTCAATAATTTTATTCATCAAAAATATTCTATTCTTACATTGAATGGAAAAGCATATAAATAGGCAAAATAAACCCTAGTCGCTAACTGACTCTGAATAGAATTCTAATTATGCTAAAATAGCTAAAATAACCAAAATAACCAAAATTACCAAAATTGGAAAAAGAATTAAAAACCAATAAAGGAAATACAAATCAACTGAAATACTAAAAATCCCGAAAATCTGATTCGCGCCGCTTACGGCCGTAAAAGTCGGACTTATGGCCGTAAGTCCTTCTCTGATCAAAATGTCTCAATATTAGTTACGGCCGTGAAATTCCATGTTACGGCCGTGAGAACCAAAGTTACGACCGTAAACGCTGTTCTGCCCAAATTGTGCACTGATAATGGTACGAATCAGGGTGGGCTTGACGGGAAAATCTATAATTCAAGCCAAAACAAGAAGTCAAGCAGGTTCGGAGAACGTCGAAGATCAAACATTGCTTGTACGAAGAAGGTTCGAGGCTAAACCAAGTGAGCAAGCCAAGAACAGCTTTATGATTCGGGATGAATCATCTTAAATGAAGAGGGGATGATGTGATTCGAAAAAGAAGCTAACAATGTTATGATTCAGGACGAATCATCTTAAAGGAAGAGGGGATGATGTGATCCGAAAAAGGCGTCAAAAAATGAGAAATCAAGATATGGGCAATTCAACAATATTCTACATGGGAAAATGAACAAGTTTCGTGTGGGCTCGAGTCAAGATTCAATTCACGTCAAAGGGTTAGAAATCAAGGTAGAAAGGCTTTTACGGCCGTAACATTATCAGTGCACAATTTGGGCAGAACAGCGTTTTACGGCCATAACTTTGGTTCTCACGACCGTAACATGGAATTTCACGGCCGTAACTAATATTGAGACATTTTGATCAGAGAAGGACTTACGGCCGTAAGTCCGACTTTTACGACCGTAAGCGGCGCGAATCAGATTTTCGGGATTTTTAGTATTTCAGTTGATTTGTATTTCCTTTATTGGTTTTTTCTTTTTCCAATTTTGATAATTTTGGTTATTTTAGCTATTTTAGCATAATTAGAATTCTATTCAGAGTCAGTTAGCGACTAGGATTTATTTTGCCTATTTATATGCTTTTCCATTCAATGTAAGAATAGAATATTTTTGATGAATAAAATTATTGAGTGTTTTTACTCTCTCTAAAGGTGAGGATTTTCCCTTTAAACAACGAACTTATCAAGATTCAAATCGTGTGGCGTTCAAAACAATTGAACTTATCAAGGATCTGGACATTCCTTGTGACGTTCCCCCATTGTGGTTCTTATCTCTGCATCGTAACGGGTCTCGGGTTTAATATACCCCTGGTTCTTGCGTCGTGAGGTCGGGGTTGCATTGTTATCGTCCGTTCCAACCTGGATTCGGAACTTTCCAAGCGTTATTTCGCGAGCTACGACGAGGACCCCCTCCCGGGTTCTCATCATATGGTATCAGAGCTGGACTCTGAATTCAGGTTATTGTGTTTTTCTATCCAGTGTTATTTTTATGTTTATCATCGAGTCCCATAAAAATCATCCATATCCTATTTTTGTTATTTGAGTCTTTGTTTTCAATTTTTCTTGTTCTTCTTGCCAGAGAATTTTTTCGTTATTTGATCCATACAAAAATCCATCAAAAATTCAATCTTGTTTATTTTATTTGATTCTTATCCAAATCCTGTCTCGTTTGTTTTGTTGCGTTCGTGTCGAATTTTCGGATATTATTTAAAAAAAATATTTTTTTTTATTTTTATTAATTCTGATAATATCCGAATTCCGAAAATTCATCATAATTCAAAAAAAAAAAAAAAAAAAAGTCACTCTGAAATTCAAGAACCACTTTCTTGAATTTTCTTAATTGATATTCCTTGCCTTCCAAGTCAAAATTAAAATTCATTATTAGTCCTTGTATCAAACTATTATTCCATTCCATTCCACAATGTCCAAATTTCACGAAAATTCATCATCTAGGAAAGATAACCATCAATCTTCTCTGCTTGTCATGATGGAGAAACGGTTTGAGGAGTTAGCTGCAAAATTGGAAGCGAAATTTGATGCGAGATTAAATGCGAAAATTGGGAAGGTTAAGAACTCAGTAGATATGCATAATGTAGAACTTGCTCAACAGCGTGAAAGGGAATATAGGCGTAACCATAAACCTAGGATTGGGATTGGAGTTGATTGGGATGAAGAGATTAATGCGAGGGCGCTTTTGAAAAGTCGAACAGAAATTTATGAGGAAAGAATGATCTATGAACGGAAGGCTAGAAAAGAAGCAAAGTTAAAAAAGAGGGAGAGTGAAAGGGAGGCTGAAGCTAAATTACAACAGGGTGAAAGTGAGATTGGAGGGGATTTAAAATTGGAGTGTCAGGATATGAATGTTGAAAAGAAGGAGGGAGACTTGAAACGTGAATTAGAAGTAGTTGAAGAGACCCCAAATTTTGTGGTAGGAGATGAAAAGGTGGAGTCAGGTGATCAAACTCCAATATTTGATGAGGAAAAATTGGAAGTTGGGCATGAAGAATTAGAAGAGGTGGTAGAGTCCAAAAATTTGGAAGAGGAGATTGAAAATAACATTGTTGACAATGATAGGAATGAATTGGAAGTTGGGGTAGAAGTTCAACATTTGAATGTTGAAATTGTCAATAAAAATATTGAAGAGGTGGTTGAATGTGAAAAATTAGAAGAAGTGGATGAGAAAAAAGAAGAGAATGAGCAAGAAAGTATATTGACTTTTGGAGGCGACAAGAAGAGCCTCGTGGTGGGAAAAAAAGTTGTGGAGGTTTTGTATCATGAGTACAAGGATCCATACCTTATACATGGAGACACTAACATTTCCCTCCCCATTATATTTCAATCTTTCTTGCAGGTTTCTTACACTTGGGAGCTTGAATCACACCAATCATGGCAATTCAAGCTCATGCTTCAATACCTTCATGTTTACCCGTTGAAGGAGTACTATTGGTTGATCATAAGGCATGGAGGAAAAAAATTTCCGTTTGATCCAGGAGGTACAATCTGATTTTTCAAGAACAACACCATGATTCGGGACGAATCATCCTAAAGAAGGAGGGAATGGTACGAATCAGGGTGGGCTTGACGGGAAAATCTATAATGCAAGCCAAAACAAGAAGTCAAGCAGGTTCGGAGAACGTCGAAGATCAAACATTGCTTGTACGAAGAAGGTTCGAGGCTAAACCAAGTGAGCAAACCAAGAACAACTTTATGATTTGGGATGAATCATCTTAAATGAAGAGGGGATGATGTGATTCGGAAAAGAAGCTAACAATGTTATGATTCGGGACGAATCATCTTAAAGGAAGAGGGGATGATGTGATCCGGAAAAGGCGTCAAAAAATGAGAAATCAAGATATGGGCAATTCAACAATATTCTACATGGGAAAATGAACAAGTTTCGTGTTGGGCTCGAGTCAAGATTCAATTCACGTCAAAGGGTCAGAAATCAAGGCAGAAAGGCTTTTACGGCCATAACTTTCATAATTACGGCCGTGAGAACCAAAGTTACGGCCGTAAACGCTATTCTGCCCAAATTGTGCACTGATAATGTTACGGCCGTAATTATGAAAATTACAGCCGTAAAAGTCTTTCTGCCTTGATTTCTGACCCTTTGACGTGAATTGAATCTTGACTCGAGCCCAACACGAAACTTGTTCATTTTCCCATGTAGAATATTGTTGAATTGCCCATATCTTATTTCTCATTTTTTGACGCCTTTTCCGGATCACATCACTCACCAAATACATACTTATTCCGGAACTACCATCCTGCCATGTAACAAACTAATTATGAGTTGATGTAACAACCATTGATGAACGCGAGAAACTAGTGGAGAAAGAAAATAAAAGTGTCCATCAGTACCAACAAATAAGTTCAGAACTGAAATATTTTCTGCCTAGACCTTGAGGGACAATTTTTGATATACTTAACCACTAAGGGACCAGTTCAAAACCCAATAAGACAAAGTCCGCACCACAGGCCCATCAACCAATGAGCTAAGGCTTTTGAAAACATTTCCCACCAACTTCAATATTACCGAACTCCACTTTCAGCATAGCGACCTATTTTTTGAGCTCCGTACAATCCAATCTGAGTCACAATACGTAGAAGAAGTAGCAAGCTTCCTTCATGCTTTTGCAAGAAGTGACTACCTGCAACCTATCGATAGGTATCATAGATGATGGCTAGCCATCCAAGGATGGTGGAGCCACCACAAGTTACAAGAAAGTCTTAAATTGTACTAATCATCATTTTTCTTGAAAAAGCCACCCTTTTATTGTAATTATTGCATTATTTTGTAAATTGGAATAATGCTTGTAAAAATGAGATTCAATTTTTTCCCAACATAAGTAGAGGAAAACACTTCGAAATTACATATATTCTCTCAAATTTCCCCATGCATACAAAAAGAAAGAGTAATCAAGGTCGGTTAACGAGTTTGACCCCACCATGTATCAAATTTTCCTTATTTCCATTTTTCATATTTTCCTCTTAAGTTGACTTAAAAATGACATATATTCATTTTATCTTTTGACGTCAACAAAATTTATTATAAGAATTTAAACAAACGTGCATCAGTTTTACAGTACTTGGAGGTATGTATAGAATGGATTAATTTTGTGTTCGGGAATGATTATAACACGTAATGATTAGTGTTATTTATGTTTTCGATATATAATTTGTGGTTAGAAATTGGAGAGAAAAAAATTTTGTAGTTAAAAAAGTAGTTTGGAATCCATGCCGATTATAAACAAAGTTTACCGAACACAGGCTAAGTTAAAAAATAGACAATGGATATTTATCCCCTGTTTGGTATCCATTATTTCAAATATATTTTTTTAAATTCATTTTTTTAAACTCATTTTTAATCGCAAATTTTATCAATAATATAATTTACACATAAGTCCAAAAAGATTCTTTAATTTTTAACCTCTGTTCGATAAATGGATTATAAACCCATTAATAATTGCTCCAGTTTTCAATAGAGGAAATTGCACCACATAACACATTTTGACTTTGTATCAACAAAAATGACATATTTTAATAATTTTGACACATAACATTTTATGACTTATTTGCCCTTCAAAAAAATTTGTATTACACATGAATCCTACTTACATTGATTTGACTTGTCATGAGAAATTGTACCAAAAAGTAGATAAAATCTTCTAAAAATCATCCATAACCACCACTCCCACATTGAAATTTGTGAAACAAAAAAAAAGAAAAAAAAAGTTTCTTGATAGCTTCAAGCCAAATGCATGTCTTTCTATTCTTTTAAATTCTACTTCATACCCATTTCATGAAAAATGATATTCAATAAACCCCATGATTAATTTGTTTGAAATACACAAAAAATGAAATGCTTTGATTTCACCAATGATGATAGAAGGCTCGACTAGAAAGAAGACCAAGATGGCGTCGTTTCGGGTGAATCGTTGAAGGTGTCCTGGGTCCGATCATTGAGTGTTGCATCCAGTAACGTCGATAGGTGGCTGTCGACATTTGATTCAAAGTCGAGGAGGGATTGTTTCTGATGTCACCGAAAATAAGTGAACTAGGGAATCCACTAAGGCAAAAAATGTGAATTTAAATGGAAAGTTTGATGCTAAGTATGTTTCTAAGAGCTGTATTAAAAAGCTTTCTTATAGGCATGATGCTTCTGATGATATCAAAAAGAAAAAAATGTTCAATGGAAGGATAACTCAAGGAAAGAAGTTGCTGAGATTAAGGAGTTTGAATCCAGGTGCTCTCTCTCTCTCTCTCTCTCTCTCTCTCTCTCTCTCTCTCTCTCACTCTCTCTCTCTCTCTCTCTCTCTCTCTTTGTGATGACTTTGACTTGCCCATTTGGTGTGTCTGTGGAGTACAATTGGACAAAATGAGTAATTTTCAGTGAAGATGTTAATAGATTTTTTCTTCATTGGTTGTGTTAAATAATAACTAAGGTAGTTTAAGTAAATGTCTTGATTAGAATTTAAGAGGGTTTTAACGTCTCTTAAAAATAGTAGCATTGTCAATATTAAAGTTGCACCACCAAATGGAATTGGAGCAATATCTGTTCTTTCATTAACTGCATCATCTCAGCCCTACAAGTGAAGAAGATGGAGATTAGGGAAAATAATTTATTGCTCAAAGTCAATAATTTTTAGCATGTGACTTAAATGCCTTGTGATTTTATAGAGGCTTCTCATTAGTCTCATTTTTCTCGTAATTTACTCCTGGATCTGTGTATCCATCTTCTTAATCTGCTATGCTTTTTCACCTTAGTCAAGCTAAATCCAAATGACTAGTGGAGATTTGTTGTAGATGGCCCAAAATGGACTGCGATTATTAGTTTGATTATTGAACTAATTATAAGTACAACACATTGATGAATATTTTTCCCATCATATGATTGATTAAAAGCTTTTTCAAACATCTATTGACCCCTTCAGTTTACCCACTAGTTGGAGAAAATCCTGTCGTTCTCGACAGATGACTTCTGTTATTCTCGACAAATGCGTATTTTTTTTGTTCAACAGTATAAAAATCATGGGAAATATTGATATTTTCACCCAAACATCTCATTATCTTATTCAAAATATGAACTAGTACTTTTCTCTATTTTTAGTTCTTAGTCTCAGATCAATTAATAGCTATCGCTCTAACATTTGAAATTTTCTTGAAACTAACATGCATTTGGACTATTGTAGCACACATGAACCTAGAAAAAACAATTGGGAGATCTACTTGGGTGCGTGTGATAGACTCTAATTAGATTGTGACGTTTATAATCATCTGTCGCGAAAATTTTGTCATTCTCGACAGATGACATCTGTTATTCTCGACAAATGGGATTATTTGTTTCATTCAATATACATCTGTGCATTTGTCTGGAGGTTGTTTGGTAGAAGTATATATTTGTACCAGTTCGAATTTTGTCCTCAGTTAATGCATTTCTATTTGCAATGTTTAAAAATAAATATGTATACTCTTCGAATGCTTGGAATTATTTTTTGGATGTTAACAACAATGATTATAGTTTTTGAATATGTACTTAAGTGGACAATAAAATAGTTGTCTCCAAGTAATTAGCCCGTAAGTAGTCTTGTTAAACTAATGTTGCAAAGGTCATTCAGAACAGTCATTGATCAAAATCCTTATGTCACATCTAAACTGTCAATCAATGAATGCAGTGTGAGTTTAAGAGTCTAGTTGCAGGAAATTTGCTGTGAGTTAGTAGAATGACATTCATTTTGGTTTAAGGTAGTTGGATTTACATTAATTGACTTTTAAGGTGGTTGACAATATTAAATTATCAAAATCTATATTTTGAAATATATATAAAGGTCAACTTCTATGTAGAACATATTACTATTACTCCAACAACTTCAACATCACCTATGGCTGCCACTAACTTCGCAACAGTCAATGAGGATATCAAGAACTCCCCACCAACTCCAGGCTCTTTCCCCCTTCGGTCGGTGGTATGTTCGTGTTAGACACCTTGAATTGCAACAAGATCTCACTATGTGGACCAGTAGTTGGGAGTTTGACGTTTCACCGTTCAATTAGTCCTTCCACCGTGACATCGCTAGGCACTACAATATACGTAGTCTTGTTCCCACACCACTTCCATTCATCATCTACATTCACGAACTCTCCTCCGTACGAGACGATGAATCGCAAATTATCACTCATTCCTAAAACAACAATATATGTACGTAAAAAATTGATGCATTTCACAAATTCGAATTGAAAATGAAATTAGACAGCCTCGCATTCAGTTGTTCCGGGTATCGATCTGCTATTGGGATTCCCGACAGTTAAAATGTCGGGTTCGACATTTCAAAACTGTCGGATTCGACAATTTTTAAATGTCGAACACGACGGTCCGTACTGTGCGTCTATAATTCCAGATCTAGGGTTCTTGCTGTAAAATTTCGACAAAAATTAATGTTTTCATCAATGCTCAACTACCACAATACTTAAACACATGAACAATATGACAACAAAGAAAGATCTTTATGCATTTATGAGGACACTTATTGTATCACCCAAATCTAAATGTATGAGTCTCAAGATCTAAAAAGTGGAATCATGAATGATTAACAAAACATCAACATATTTAATGCCCATATTCATATGTTACAAAAATGTTGACCTTTCGAATTGTCCATAATTAATGTCCATATATCATATGTCACAAAAATGCTTACTTTTCAAAATGAAAATTCAAGTTTCAAATTGTATCTTCTTCAAGTGTTAATAGAGATTGAGTGAAAAGTCACGTGGTGCAAGAGAGATAGTATTCAAATGAAGTAGAAGAAAAAAAAGTGAAATTTTCATTTTCTTTCAATTAATTTTTTAAAAAAAAAAATCTCAATCTTTTATCCATTGGCTAATTTCTTTGTCCATTGGGTAGTTATGGAATGTCATGTACATCACATCAATCATATGTTGAGTCCACTTGCATGATTCAAATTTTGTCTTGTAGTAAAGTGAGGGTATGTTGAACTTTTCATGGGCAAAATTAGTCATTTTTTAGCACATTTTGAAAAGTTACCAAATTTTTTGGCATTATGCATTTTTTTTATCATCCATGCAAAAGTACCTTTTCAAAATAACTTTTTAATCATACATCTTTTCTCTATTCAATTTTTAACCTTAAAATCACCTCGAGATGCGTATAATAAACTAATTATAATCAATTTACTGCCTTTGAACAGAGGCTTAATCACACATTCTCAAAAATTTATTATTACAAATTACATTATTCTGAAATAATGAGGGGCTTATTCGAGGAAGATTCATCCTTTTACAGTTAGTTACATAAAGAAAAAATGTTTAAAAACATGTTTTTTATGTATAAATTATTCGAGGGCATACATGCATCCATTGACTTGGGTTCTGTTTGGCGATTAGAAAGTATTCAAAAACATGTTTTCTTATGTTTTTTAGATAAAATATGTCCTTAAAAATTAGAGAAAAAAAAATGTATTATTAAAAAATAGTTTCTTTTCTTTGCGGAACATACGCTTGTTGACTAATTATGAACCCTAAACTTCTAGTGCACTCCAGCCACAAAAGCCACCGGTTCAAGACAAAATCTAGCGCGCAAGATAGTAAACAGAAACCTGTCAATTTTAAAATACGCTGACACCAAATCAATCAAGTATTAACTTCTTCGACTCTCTCGCTCGTTCGCGTATAAATTCCATTAGTTTCTAAAAAGAACTTCCGATTTCAATTCATCTCAATAGATTTACAAAATAAAATTCAATGGCTTCTATTCATTTATTAAAATCCAGTCTATCTACACTTTCAATTCCATCTCAATCGAGTTACCAAAGAAAATTCACCTGTTTCTGCTCAGAATTCAATTCCAGGTTTCGGTATTCAAGAATTGTGATTCAGAATAGGAGGTCAAGGGTCCGTTGTAAGAATCAAGAGAGTGAAAACCAAAGCAATGGTAAGTAATATTGTTCCAAGTGTTTGTATTATATGCACGCCTACATTTGAACCTTAGGACCGGTCACCGGATATGAAGTAAAATTGATTTTGAGATAAAGTAGGAATGGTACTTAATGGCTAAAATTGCAGTTTTTGGGAAATTGTACAATTGAAGTTGCGTTGAGGTAATAAAATGATTGTAGGCATGCATTCATGGAAGGCTTATTTGCTGTATTATATCGTAAATTCGTTATTAGTTGATGAGTAGCCAATAGCACTATTTAGCTGGTAAAGGATTAGTTAAATTGCATATGGAAGTTTTGAGATGCTTAATATATTTGGCAAACAGAAATGCACAAGCATGGAGGCGTGAGCATACACGAATCTGTTATATCCGTCTTTGAGCTAATTCATGAATTTTTTTGGAACTGTAATACATCATTCAAATGAGGGTATTGTATACTGGAAAGTAACGTGGCTCACTAGGATCCTTAGCTGCTAGCTGCAAAATCTTTTTTACCTTGTTATCATATTAGGATTTCCAATTAAGGCACGTGACTGATAAAATACATCTTATAATTTTCTTAATTCTTCTTTTTGCTTCATATTAGTTAATAAATCAATTCATCTGAGTTGATTTGCATATTATAAATCCATTCATGAACATAGGCCATTAGCTAGCTCAAATGAGGCATTAGGTTTATACTGTTGCATCAGATATGTACTTTAATTCCTTCCTTTGGCTGTTAATTGAAGATGCAGCACCGCCATTCATTTCTAGAGAAAGTTGTAAACTGCAGCCAAGCCTAGAAGAAGGTAGAAGAATCCAATTTCATAAATTTTATATCACCACCCAATTCAGATGAATCTGGGAACTTCATCTTTATATGTATCGACACATGCTGGAGATATTCTGGAAATTGTTGCTGCTGGAATCTGAAGCACCACCATACTAGAAAACTTGATTACTGACAAATGACAATGGCACCTATAAATAAAGATGGCTCTCTGTATAGTGTATGTGTGCGTGGTGAGCGAGAGAAAGATATATAAGAGTGAATTGAGAGCGAGTGATAAGACAGTGCCGTGAGAGAGAAATAATTGGGAGCAGCCAAGCAGAAATAATGAATTAGAGATATAGTGCTGCCAACATGAAATTATAGAGAAGCTAGTGTTAGTCCATTAAGTTCCTCGAGTGAGTATTATTTTAATTAGTGGTGTGTGTTGCAAATTATGTAAGCGATTTTATATCAGTAAAATAATTTTCTTTTTGAGTATTAAATTCAACATTAACTTGATTGGATATACCTAAATGACTGTGGCTGTTGCGCTTGATTTCAGGTGAAGAACCTCCTGAGTCATTGTTTATGAAAGAATTAAAGAGACGAGGTATGACACCTACTTCATTACTAGAGGAAAAGAACAGGAGCATTGAGGGCGATGATCAAATGAAGTTCAAAGAAGAAGATCGGAGTTTCTCAAGTAGAAATGCTTTGAGAACAGATTCTGAAATAAACTTAGTTAATCAAAGGGAGCAGTCTATGGCTCTGAACAGTGAAGGCCTTGAGGTGGTCACATTCTCCCTTTTGTTTTCATTTAGTTAATTGAATAAGTTCAAAGGTTCCATCCAAGTAGTTTATGGTGTGTTAGGAATTTGGATTCTTTATCTGACTTGGCCTTCCATTCTAATCCATTTATAAATGTTGCAATTCTCATTCAAGAACATCTGCAACACTTTTTTTTTTGAGTGCTGAGATACTAATGTTGCACTATTTCCCACACTTGATGCAAATTAGAATCCTTTTTTTGCCATTGAACTATGTTCCCAAACTGAGTTGTTTTCACTTGGAATTAGAGTAATTTTATCCTCTAGACTTCAATCTGTACGAACTCAATGCTTCAAATCTTGGTGTCAAATGGTGAAATATGCATTACCCAACATCTAGCTGCATATACAATAGCATTCTTGTGAATCTTGTGCAATTTATACCAGAAGTTTTATCCTTGCAAAGGCATGTCAAACTAGATTGGGAAAATAAGTAGAATGAAAGTGTGTCTAGGAGTAATTATGAACTGTTTTAGTATACATAAGATAAGGCCTACAGAATTAGTGAAGGAATTGTGAAGATTGTAAAGAGACTTTGTGAACCGTCGGACCTTATCAGGACGATAGGACTCACCTGACATGCAGTACATTATAAACAATGTTTTTCACTGATTCAGCCTTCAGATATATTTTGTGTAAAATTCTGCTTAAGTTCTTGGTCCCACCTTTATTTGTATCCGTAATATGAATTGGATCTTTATTTTCCTTTTTTATGTCAGGGTTTGATTCCACGGGCTAAACTTTTGCTTACACTTGGGGGAACTTTCTTTTTGGCTTTTTGGCCGTTGATTCTCGTAACTGTTGCATCATTTGCTGCTGTGTACCTGGTATGTTCCCTAACTTGGTTCAAATAAATTTGAGCCACATCTATTGTCATTTAACAGAGGTTTTATCTATGGATAAGATGGTTAAGTGATGGCAATGGGGGCGGGTTCTGGTCGGGTACCCCCAACCCGCACCCCGCCATGTGAATTTTGGGACGGGTCGATCCCACCGTCCTGTTAAAATATATTTTTTTAATTTTTTTAATTTTTTGCATTATTTCCTTTTTTTCTATATATATATATATATATTATTAATTATTCGGGATGGGTTCGATCTGGGCTGCCAAAACCAGCCCTGCAACCCGCTCAGGTAGCTCGAACCTGCCCCGCTGACCCAGGGCGGGTTTTTTTTTGGCCCCATTTCAGGTCAGGTACCTCGTCGGGTTTTTTTTGCTATCATGGTTTATAAGATTATATATAATGAGCAAGTGGCTGGAAAAAAGAAAAATAATTATTTTGGTGCTAGTGGAAAATTTATTTACCTATGAAAAATAATGAGATGAAGTGATGCCTAGTATGGAAATCCTATATCAATTACTCTTACTAATGGAAAAGTATGAATTTGGCTGCACTAGCATGTTTCTTGTGTCGGGCTTATCATAAACAAACTTCTGACTTCTGTCCTCTCAATTTCTAGCCACTATGTTTGTACATACAAAATTTGGAAATCACCTTGGAATTAGGAAATATTCAAGAAAATGGTATACACCTTACCTCAATCCCTCTAATTTATTACCCAACAATAACCGTCATAGATTTTATCTTAATTATTGTCCAATCATAGCAATTTCATTCCTTTAATCGGCATCAAGTAGATTTGCCCAATTTCTTGATTATCTTAATTGTCACCATGAATGATAAGTTCTTTGCATTTTTCTCTGGAGTGAGTTTCTCCATAAAATTATCAGTGATGAGATTCTTCTTTTCGATTTTTTTGGGGGTTTATTCTGCAAAATGCTATGCTAATTTCCCTCTAACGTAGTAAGCATATATCATGAATATTGACCAATGACAATTATCCTTTTTGTCACCTGCAGTATTTTGGATCATCTTTTGTTCACGATGGAAATGAAACTCCTGTCAATTCACCTCAATACATAGATCCTTATGCACTACTTGAAGAAGAAAGAATATATCAAACAGCCCCTAGTCTAAATTAAAAGACTGAGCACACTGACCAGCATCTCAAACGGTCAGCTATACATTTCTTTTCCTTCTCTTTGATTGCTTTGTTTTGTAAAAAGTGTATATATATATTTTTTGGCTTTATTTAACCGCTGGGAAACTTCATGTCCACTTATATTATGGATATCCATTAGAAATGTTATCTTTTGCTATATTTTCATTATCGTTGTCATTGATTACTAAATGAGGGAAGGATGGGGAGGGGGAGAGAGATTCAAACTTGGTGCCATCCTGA
Organism: Ligustrum vulgare; assembly: GCA_963555705.1. NCBI lineage: Eukaryota > Viridiplantae > Streptophyta > Magnoliopsida > Lamiales > Oleaceae > Ligustrum > Ligustrum vulgare. The sequence goes on along the minus strand of OY743186.1, from coordinate 27,575,669 downwards.
TTGACCTTTGGATATAAACCCGCAAATATTGTAAAGCTACCCTGTTAAAATTAATCTGAAGAATTCAAATAGAATTGCATAAATTACCGAGAAACACAGAGAAAGTAAAAAGATGTTTTCCAACCAAAGAAATATAGCTTGTCTGAGTGTCATTATTTGGTAAAAAATGTTTTGAATAGTGATTGACAGGTTGTATGGTTAAAAATGAGGAAAAAGTTGGGAAGATCTAGTGTGTTGCGAGTACTGCGGCTGTTCGTACTGGATCCATTGGGAATAATTTTTTTTAATCAATGAATACATTATTTTCAAATAACTCTTGTATGTATGTATATAAATGCAATAGGAAAGAATCAAACCTCTACTCCTCTTATTATGGAAAGCTTTAATCACTATAGCATTGGGTAAATTTGAATACAAAATCAATAAATTAGCAATAATAACATGGTTTATACTATCAAATTGTATATAATGCAATATTATACAATCCATTCTTCACAAAATTATCTCTATGAATTTAAAAAAATAAAAAATTCCCTCAGATTTAACAAATTTCGAAAATGAAAAAATGTGGTAATATTTACAAATTTCTTCTAATAAGGTGGTAATACTTACTAATTTCAAGTCCCAGATCCATTTATAAATTTACAAAAAAAAAAAAAAATAGTCATTGAGCAAGTCCATGAGAAAAAAATTATAAACATTTTTGGTGACCTCGAAACCTTGTTTTATTTTTATTACATTCATTGACGTTCAACAATTGCTCGTGCTGATCCTGGATTCGTCATTGGGAAAAACTTCTAGGCTTACGTGCAGAATGTTTTATTTTCATCAAATGTAGTTAAAATTGAGCACTATAACAAAATAAGTTAAAAATAATGGTTGTCAAATAGAGGATAATACTTTCACTTAACATAATGCATAAGAATTACTTAACTGAAACAAACATTTAGCTGTTTAAACACCATAAAACTCAGCACTAGTTATAATAGCGAGTGTAATTCAGCAGTGAATGGAACGAACACAAGTTCCCCTGCTTGATTCATAAATGCAATTAAATATGTATTCCATACAAGGAAGATATTCTAAGACTCTGAATTGAACGCCTTGAATGTCTTAAGTGAATTGAGAAGTCCTCTGATGGATCCAGCAGCAGCAAGAAGTGATATAATTAAGCAAATGAAGCTAAGTATTTGCATCCAGATCCAAGTGAAAGAGAACTTGGGAATCTTTGCTTTTGAAATATAAATTTCAATTGGAAAATAGACAGTAATTGGCCAGAAAGAGGCAGCTCCAATGAGTCCCACAAAGTCGTTGAAGAATGGAAATAACATAGCCAAAACAGTTGTGAATATCACATAACCTGTTCTCCATACAAGTCTGAAGAAACTGAAGTTGAAATTGCCACAGAATGGGATGCCAATGGGGTATTCTCTAGTAATGAATTTACTTCTTGCCCATTTCTCACTACACCTCTTCTCGACGAAGCCAAATATTGGTTGGCAAAATACCTGCATACGTAGGATTAGAGTAAGCTTATTGAATCAGGAAATGCTATAGTAGGCCGCTCACTGAACTTTACAATTAAAATAATTTTAGCTTCTTTTCCTTCCTTGATAGTAGTGCCAAGTGTTACGCCGTTCACCTTATGGGAATTTTAATAATGTCATGGAAAATCAAAAGGATGGGAATGAATCATCTTAACTAGCTTGTTTGGTCCACGCCATTTTCAATTTTTCTCTCAAATTCAATTTTAGCCAAATTTATATACAATTTTCAACAAATTTTCTACCTACCCAAAAGACTCAAAAATCCTCCAAGCTAGAATGGACCAAACAAGCTATTAGTTATTGAATTATTATTCATGTAAATGTTGTCAAATCGTTAAAAGAGTGGATCAACTTATGTATTACATCCTCAAACACGCTCTCTTGCATGCTTACCAAACTTGGAAGTTTGCACTTTTGTTGTACCAGTTATCGCCACTTGCTAAGCTGCTAGATTGTTAACTAGCTTATTCTATGTTTGCTCATATTTATAAACATTCAAACCAATAGTTATTGATACATTTGGGATTCACAAGTACTACACATATCCGCCACCGATTTTTATCTATTTATAAACAAAATTGTTTATAAACACATCCTCTACGTGCTTTTAGGGTTGAATCCTATATATAAAGTCTAATGCGTGATGTTTTTATGTGTAGGTGTGAATGAGATTTAAACTCAAGAACTTTTACCTATTTCGGTTCCACATTTTACGATCCTCTCGTTCCCAACTTAAACTAATGATTCATCTAGTATTAAACTAGGAAAAAAAATACATTAATAATCAAAATGAGTGCTTACTGAGACAATGTTTACCTGGTAAGCTCCAACTAAATGAATTACAATGCATACATTTGCCAAATCAACAAGCCAAAATGGATTGTAGAAGCCAAATCCAGTTAGAAAGTTTCCAGGTGCTTTATTCCCAAATGCAGCGTACCCTCCTATACCACATAGCATATAAAATAGGGTGGAGATGGAGATTGCAATTAAAGTAGCCTTCTTCATTACTTTGTTCTCTGGTTGCCCTGATTTTATTGTATCCTACAATATCAACAAAGAAATAAATTGTAATAAAATACAGGGATTGTTATAATCTCATGTTTTCTTTGAAAAATATGATGAAATTAATATGGTTACACGCAGGAAGTAATTATAAATGACTTTGTTGAAAAATGGAGCTAAATGTGGAAAATAAAGCCAACTTTGTTGAAATTGGCAAGCCACCATTAATAGTCCATGTTCACACCTATTTGGTAAGACACCATTAGCCTACAATCCTCATATGTTCACACCTATTTTATTCCTTCCATTGTTGATTCTTTGTCCAAACTTTTCCTATAAATAGAGGGCAAAACCTCAATGAAAAATACACCACCACAACAAAGAGTGATCTTGTGTAGAGAGCAACACAAGATAAGCATTTCACAAAATAGGGAGAAAAGTGAGTTGGAGAGAATAGCCTTTGCATAGGCAGATAAAAATACAGTGTTGTATTTTGTACTCCTCATTTTCGAGTTAGTGAAATATATTGGTGTGGGTCCGTGGACGTAGGCAAATTGCTGAACCACGTAAATCTTTGTGTTTCGTATTTGCATTTTATTTTTGCGTATTTATATTTTCTCAGTCCAATTTATTTGTGTCACATCGATCCTGGGCGGGATTAGTTGCGTCCTAATTCCCAACAATTGGTATCAGAGCTTTGGCTCATTGAGATCTTTTGAAATTCTTAGTATGCTCTGTGGTTGCAGCTTTGACTGATCTTCCACATCAGAAAAGATTTCTTTAGACTGTTTTGTGATTGAGTGTGAACAATGTCGACAGATGAGAAAATATCCAAAATTGACAAATTTGATGGTTCAAATTTTGGATTTTGGAAAATGCAAATGGAGGACTATCTGTACCAGAAGGATCTATACAAGCCACTAAAAGAAAAGCCAGAAGATATAAGCCAGGGGGATTGGGAGTTGCTTGATCGAAAAGCACTCGGCACAATCAGGCTGACGTTGTCAAAGTCAGTGGCTTTCAACATAAAAAATGAGAAGACGACAGAGTCTCTCATGGCAGCCCTTTCTAGCATGTATGAACAGCCATCTGCAGCAAATAAAGTCCACTTAATTAAAAAGCTGTTCAATATGAAGATGGCCGAAGGCGGAAGATTTGGGGAGCACCTAAATGAATTCAATGAAGTGACGGACCAGCTAAACACAGTCGAAATCACTTTTAGTGATGAAGTTCGAGCTCTGTTAATTCTTGGGCAGTTGCCAGACAGCTGGAATGGTACAGTCACAGCAATTAGTGGCTCTGCCGGAAAGTCAAAATTGAAGTTCGATGATTTCGTAAGCATGATCTTAACGGAGGAGATCAGACGACAGTCAGAAGGTGTCTCAACTTCAGGATCGGCGTTGAACGTGGAAAGCAGAGGCAGGAGTTCCAACAGAGGAAATGGGCGGGGTAACGGCAAATTCAGAAGTGGCAGATCGAGGTCCAGAAATCCAAACAATTCCAACAAGACAAATGTTGTGGAAGAGGAAGCGGACGATGCTTTGATATGCTCTTTGGAGAGAAAAACGGAATACTGGGTGATTGATTCCGGAGCATCTTTTCATGCTACCTCAAACAAGGAGTTTTTTGTAAACTATACGCGGGGTGATTTTGGTAGAGTCTATCTCGGTAATGATCAACCGTGTGACGTGGTCGGAAAGGGTGATGTACAGATCAAGATCAATGGATCTGTGTGGAAGCTGAAGGACGTGAGACATATTCCAGAATTGAGGAAGAACTTGATCTCCGTCAAGCAATTGTCGGGAGAAGGACATGTCACCACCTTCTCGGGTGATAACTGGAAGATCACCAAGGGCGCCATGATTATCGCTCGAGGCAAGGATACTGGCACCCTCTACACAACGGCGGATGCTTGTGTGACAATTGCAGTTGCTAAAAGCAAGGAGGGCCCAAACTTGTGGCACCAGAGACTTGGGCATATGAGTCAGAAGGGACTCAAGTATATGCATGCAAAGGGGAAACTACCAGAGCTTCAGTCTACTGATATAGACTTATGCGAGAGTTGCATCTTTGGGAAGCAAACCAGGGTGAGTTTCAACACTAGTGGTAGAACTCGGAAGCGAGAGAAGCTTGAGTTAGTCCACACAGACGTTTGGGGACCAACCGCAGTTTCATCTATTGGCGGAAAGTCATACTTTGTGACTTTCATTGATGACCACTCGAGAAAAGTGTGGGTTTATTTCTTGAGACACAAGTCCGAAGTATTCGATGTGTTCAAGAAATGGAAAGCCATGGTGGAAAATGAAACAGGATTGCGAGTAAAGAAGCTGAGGTCCGACAACGGAGGAGAATATACAGATATGTCGTTCAAGAAGTTCTGTTACCAGAATGACATCAAAATGGAGAGGATGTTGCCAGGGACTCCACAGCAAAATGGAGTTGCAGAACGTATGAACCGGACATTAACAGAGAGAGCCAGAAGCATGAGGTTACATGCAGGCTTGCCCAAACAGTTTTGGGCAGAAGCAGTCAACACAGCGGTGTACTTGATCAATCGAGGACCCTCGGTACCGTTGGAGTACAGGATACCGGAGGAAGTATGGAGCAGAAAAGAAATAAAACTTTCCCACTTGAAAGTTTTTGGATGTGTCGCATATGCACATATTAGTGACCAGGCAAGGGGCAAGTTAGACCCCAAATCACTAAAGTGCACATTCATTGGATATGGCGGAGATGAGTTCGGCTACCGCTTATGGGATGACCAGAACAGAAAGGTCATCAGAAGCAGGGATGTCATATTCAACGAGAAGGTTATGTACAAGGACAGAAATGCAGTGCAGTCCGATGACACAGTACATGATGATCCAACATATGTTGAGTTGGATGCTCCAGAAAGTAGTATGTCGCAGCAGACAGAGGAGGATCTGCAGTTACAGGAGCCTGTTCTAGAGACTGATGCATCACAGTCTCCAGTCCCTGTTCTTAGAAGGTCAACCAGACCTCATGTTCCAAATAGAAAGTACATGAGTTACATGTTACTTACTGATGCAGGTGAACCTGAATGCTATCATGAGGCATGTCAGGTCGGTGATTCTGGCAAGTGGGAGCTTGCAATGAAAGATGAGATAAAGTCTCTCATCTCTAACCAGACGTGGGAACTAGCCGAGTTACCTACAGGGAAGAGAGCTCTACACAATAAGTGGGTGTACAGAATCAAGGAGGAACATGATGGATCAAAGAGATACAAGGCGAGGTTGGTGGTCAAAGGTTTCCAGCAGAAAGAAGGAATTGACTACACGGAAATATTTTCGCCAGTTGTGAAGCTGACAACAATCAGATCAGTCTTGAGTATTGTTGCAGCAGAGGGTTTGCACTTGGAGCAGTTAGATGTAAAAACTGCTTTCCTCCATGGTGACCTTGAGGAGGAAATATATATGCAGCAGCCAGAAGGCTTCTCAGTCAAAGGAAAGGAGAAGCTCGTTTGCAAATTGAAGAAGAGCCTGTATGGCTTAAAGCAAGCCCCGAGACAGTGGTACAAGAAGTTCGACGGATTTATGCAGAAAAATGGCTACTTCAAATGTAATGCTGACCATTGTTGCTACTTCAGGAGATTCGAGTCCAGTTATATAATTTTGCTACTTTATGTCGATGATATGTTAGTAGCAGGCTCAGATATGGATGAAATCAAGAAGTTAAAGATGCAGCTGTCAGCAGAATTCGAAATGAAGGACTTGGGTGCAGCGAAGCAGATTCTCGGAATGAGGATTTTCAGAGATAAGCAGAAGGGTATCTTGCAGTTATCTCAGGCCAAGTACATTAGTCAAGTCCTGCAGAGATTTAACATGTGCAGTGCGAAGGCTGTCAGCACGCCACTAGCTAATCACTTCCGTCTATCTAGTGATCAGAGTCCTAAGACAGAGGACGAGATAAACTTCATGGCTAAAATACCATATGCCTCAGCCATTGGAAGTTTGATGTATGCCATGGTTTGTACCAGACCAGATATTGCTCATGCAGTGGGAGTTGTGAGCAGGTTTATGGCAAATCCAGGAAAGCAGCATTGGGAAGCTGTAAAGTGGATATTAAGATATCTACGGGGAACTACTGATAGATGCTTATGCTTTGGACGAGGCGAGGTGGCTCTACAAGGTTTTGTAGATGCAGATTTTGCTGGTGAGGTAGATCGCAGAAGGAGCACTACTGGTTATGTTTTCACAGTAGGTACTACTGCAGTTAGCTGGATTTCGCAGATACAGAAGATTGTTTCTCTATCCACTACAGAAGCAGAGTACGTGGCAGTAACCGAGGCTAGCAAAGAAATGATCTGGTTACAGGGTTTGTTGGCAGAATTGGGATTCACTCAGGAGAAGAATGTTTTGCACAGTGATAGTCAGAGTGCGATACATCTGGCAAAGAATTCAGCATTTCATTCTAGAACCGAGCACATTGGACTCCGTTATCACTTCATCAGGTCTCTTCTAGAGGATGAAGTATTAACACTAGAGAAGATCCAGGGTAGCAAGAACCCAGCCGACATGATGACCAAGACAGTAACAAAGGAAAAATTGGAGCTGTGCTCAGCTTCAATTGGTCTTCTGAAGTGAAGACAAAGGAAATGACTCACACCATATTTCACAAGGAGTTGCAAGAAGGAGATATCTCAGGGGAAGCCACATTTATCTCCAAGTGGGAGATTGTTGAAAAATGGAGCTAAATGTGGAAAATAAAGCCAACTTTGTTGAAATTGGCAAGCCACCATTAATAGTCCATGTTCACACCTATTTGGTAAGACACCATTAGCCTACAATCCTCATATGTTCACACCTATTTTATTCCTTCCATTGTTGATTCTTTGTCCAAACTTTTCCTATAAATAGAGGGCAAAACCTCAATGAAAAATACACCACCACAACAAAGAGTGATCTTGTGTAGAGAGCAACACAAGATAAGCATTTCACAAAATAGGGAGAAAAGTGAGTTGGAGAGAATAGCCTTTGCATAGGCAGATAAAAATACAGTGTTGTATTTTGTACTCCTCATTTTCGAGTTAGTGAAATATATTGGTGTGGGTCCGTGGACGTAGGCAAATTGCTGAACCACGTAAATCTTTGTGTTTCGTATTTGCATTTTATTTTTGCGTATTTATATTTTCTCAGTCCAATTTATTTGTGTCACATCGATCCTGGACGGGATTAGTTGCGTCCTAATTCCCAACAGACTTGTTAAGGAAAATGGATGGAAACCATTTGTTCGATCTAAGGTGGATGGAAAAAAACTGTAAACATTAGAATTTTAATTAAATTTGTACCAGTCCATCTAAATATCTAATCCCTATCTGAACCGGATTTTCCAAGGAGGAATACATTTTATATTGAAGAAATAGAAAATTTTGATGGGCATCCTCCAACTTTGATTAAATATAAGATCTTTATGCAAAAGTATATGGACTCACCTGTATTTCAATAAGGACATTAGAGAAAGCGTAAGCAAATGCAATGTCTCCGAAAGCTGAGAATGTATTCCACATCTTGTCCATACGTGACTGATTCTGTCCAATTGGTATCCCTGTGAGGCCGGTCTCAGGATGTCCTCCTCCTCCTGTATATAATAAAAGGTAAACATTACAAATAGTCCCCAACCTTTAAGTTTCTTGTGGAAACGGTCCTCAACGTTTAGATTTTTGCATTTATATCCTCAGAATTATCAAACGTTGCGAAACTGGTCCCTATTCCATTAGTTTTTACAGTTAAAAACATGTAAATATCACAAATGGTCCCTAACCTTTAATTATTTTACAATAATAGTCTCTAACATATTAAGGTCACGTTTGACTTTTTTTAGTTTGTAACTTCCACACGTTTAGCATATTTAGTCCATAACATATTAAGCTCCTATACGTTTGGCATATTTAGTCCCTAAAATATTAAGTCCCTATTTGAGACCAATTATTTCAAATAATATGGTTTGTAATCGTAATTTTTTGAAGAATTTGTTGTTAAAAAAAATTAATTTATTTGTAAATTATTTTATTTATAGAATGTGTGGTTAAAAATAAGTTTTAAAAAATAAAATGGGTACAGCACAAATAGTCAACAACTTTTATGTTTCTTGCGGAAATGATCCATAACGTTTAGATTTTTGCATTTATACTATCGAATCACCAAACGTTACGAAAATAGTTCATACCGTTAGATTCCGTTAGTTTTTACCGTTAAAAATGTGTAAATAACACAAATGGTCTCTAACCTTTGAGTTTTTTACGATAATAGTCTCTAACATATTAAGGTCACGTTTGGCACTTTTAGTTTGTAACCTCCAAACGTTTAACGTATTTAGTCTCTAACATATTAAGCCCCTATACGTTTGGCATATTTAGTCCATAAAATATTAAACCCTTATTTGAGACCAATTATTTGCAATAATATGATTTGAAATTGTAATTTTTTGAAGAATTTGTTGTTAAAAAAATTGAATTTATTTGTAAATTATTTTATTGACAGAATGTGTGATTAAAAACGAGTTTTAAAAATTAAAATTTATTATGGATTTCTAAAATGCACAATAAAATATTTAACAAAAATTCACCACTTCAACCTATTGGAAAAAAAATAATGAATTCATGAAATATAAACAAACAAATACATTGGACATTATTTTAGGAATTGAATAAAAAATATGTTTTTATCAATTCTATTTTCGATTTTGAGAACTGATAAATATCGATTTTCGAAATTTCATTTTTTTTTTCAAAACTCATTTTCTTCCATACGTTCTATTAATAATTTGTTTTTAATTTATGCATAAATTTAAAAAAAAAAAAAATCTTATGTTTTTACCAAAATTCTCCAAACTTACTTTTCAAATCGATCGATTCTCAAAATCGAAATCGAAAGTAGAACTGATAAAAACATATTGTTATTCAATTCCTAAAATGATGTCCAATGTATTTGTTTATTTATATTCCTTTAATTTATTTATTTTTATCAATAGGTTGAAATGTTAATGAGGTGAATTTTTGTTAAATATTTTACTGTGCACTTTAAAAATCTAGAATAGACTTTATTTTTAAAAATTATTTTTCAACAACACATTTTATCAATAAAATAATTTACAAATAAATTCAATTTTTTTCTTTTACTTTTTAATCACAAATTCTTTAAAAAATTACAATTACAAATCACATTATTTGAAATAATTGGTCTCAAATAGAAATTTAATATGTTAAGGACGAAATACATCAAACGTATAGGGGTTTAATTTGTTAGGGATTAAATATACCAAACGTTTGGAAATTACTAACTAAATTGTCAAACATGACCTTAATAAGTTAGTGACTATTATTTTTAAAAAATAAAGTCTATTCTAGATTTTTAAATTTCACAGTAAAATATTTAAAAAAAATTCACCACATTAACATTTCAAGCTATTGATAAAAAAAAAAAAAAATTAATGGAGTATAAATAAACAAATACATTGGAAATCATTTTAGTAATTGAATAACAAATATGTTTTTATCAGTTCTACTTTCAATTTCGATTTTGAGAATCGATCGATTTGAAAAGTAAGTTTGGAGAATTTTGGTTAAAACGTAAGATTTTTATTTTTTTAATTTATGCATAAATTAAAAAAATATATATTAATAGAACGTGTGGAAGAAAATAAGTTTTGAAAAAAAATGAAATTTCGAAAATCGACATTGATCAGTTCTCAAAATCGAAACTAGAATTGATAAAAATATTTTTTTATTCAATTCCTAAAATAATGTCCAATGTATTTATTTGTTTATGTTCCATGGATTCATTATTTTTTTCCAATAGGTTGAAGCGGTGAATTTTTGTTAAATATTTTATTGTGCATTTTAGAAATCCAGAATAAATTTTATTTTTTAAAATTTGTTTTTAACCACACATTCTATCAATAAAATAATTTACAAATAAATTTAATTTTTTTTAACAACAAATTCTTCAAAAAATTATGATTACAATTCATATTATTTGAAATAATTGATCTCAAATTGGGGCTTAATATGTTAGGAACTAAATATGTCAAATGTATAGGAACTTAATATGTTAGGGACTAAATACGTCAAATGTTTGGAGGTTACAAACTAAAAATGTCAAACGTGACCTTAATATGTTAGGGACTATTATCTAAAAAACTCAAAGGTGATGGATCATTTGTGCTATTTACACGTTTTTAAAGGTAAAAACTAACGGAATCTAATGGTTGGGACCATTTTCGCAATGCTTGGTGATTCTGAGGATATAAATGCAAAAATCTAAACGTTGGGACCATTTCTGCAAGAAACCTAAAGGTTGGAAACTATTTGTGCTGTTTACTCTATAATAAAATAATGCAAATATAAGATATATTCTTTAAATAAATAAATAAATAATTAAATATGTTAAAAAGGAAAAAATTGTCTTTTTGGTTACCTGCAACTTTGGCTATGGATAGACCGAGGCCAATGGAGGAATAAGCAAAAGACATAATAGCAGCAACAGTGGAAAGTACTGAAAGCTTGTGAAAATTTGGTATTTGGCTTAGAATTATTTGTATAACTCCAAAGAGAATAATGAAATCACGGTTCTTTTCATGACACCCCTCATTTTGGCCATGTTTATGGAAGCAATTTGATCTCTTAATGGCCCTGTCAAAACATATATATAATATAATATATATACACACACACAGATAGAGAGAGGGAGATTCAGAATGGTATTGTAAGATAATGAAAATATCAAATATGTATATATAGTTTGTGATACTTACACCATGCTAATGGATGTAGTGATTGAGTATCCAATGGTAACACCAATGAGATTGCTGTATTGAGCTATCCCACATAGTTGAACTTTCATCCCTCCTGCACACACACATAAAGATAGGGGTTTAAAACTAGTTGTTACTACTTTTCTTTTATTTTTCAGTAAAATAATAAAATAAGTAATGTCTCGACCTGCCTATTTGACATATCTAGGGGTGTTTTTCGGACGAAACGGATCGAAAACTAGTGTTCTAATTTTCGTTCCAAAAAATTTCAGAATCAAAATATCGTTCCAATTTCCATTCCAAAATTTTCGGAATACCAAACCTTCGTTCCAAACTGAAATTCAAAAAATTTCGAAAAGTTCCAATATTTAATATTTTACCAAGATTCATAATAATTTTAAGCATATAGAAAAAGAAATTCGAGGAATTGAATGTCTGAAATTAAATGAGTCCAAAATTTCAACTAATCAAAAACTATAATTAAAGTTACAAACCACAAAAGATAACGGCATAACATTTATAAATATGTTTAATATAAATTTTTCCATTATGATCCAATAAAATAGAAGTCAACGAGGATAATAATTCTACAATTCTTGCAATTCTTTTTTTTTTTTTTTACTAAGTAAAGTGTTACCAATCAATTATATGTTACATCTCATATTAATAATATTTTAATATTATTAATTGTTCAATAAATTATTTTCTTAAATTTTATATTATTAATTGTAATTAAAACACAAAAAAATGGAATTTATTAGGAAAAAAATCATAATTTTCGGATCGAAATATGTTCGGAATGCTTCGGAATCTTTTGGATGGGAATTTCCGAAATTTTGAAACTCATTCCAATTCCAATCCAATTTTTTTGGAAAACTTCGGATTTTAGAAGTTTTGGAATCGAATTTTTTTGAAACAACTCGAAATGAAATCGGATGGAATCGAATTTTCCGATCCAACTTGCAGCCCTAGACATATCTAAAGGAGTGTTAATTATGAACGTGAATTATTTATTCCATGATTCTTCTCTAGTTTCTAATACATCATTTAGAGGTTATTTGACATTATAAAGTGTTTGTACTCATTTGTTATAAGCTACTTAATGAAATTTATTTAACAATTTATTATGAAGATCTAGATATAAATAACGAATAATTTGGGAAATTGGTATATTTTGTATTCAGAAGAGAAGATATAATGATGAATTAGAAAAGCTACCTAGATTAGATTTAACAACATCCATGTATGTGTAATTTCTTGTGCCATCTGCACCTCTGTAACAGTCTGCAAGAAGCATGGAAGTAAACCAAGTAATGAGAGAAAAGCCCACTAGTGAAATTGGGCCTGCAATCCAACCCAATTGGGCTAAGGCCCATGCCAAAGACAACACACCCGATCCAATGACTGCTGTTATAATATGTGCACTTGTTGTCATCAATGTCCCTAAAAAGCAACACACAAATAAAAATTTAGATAAATATAGGGAAAATTACACCCACAACTAGATTCTAACTATCAATTTAAAAATCAAGTTGTGAATTTTTTTGTTTAAAAATCAGGTGTTAATTCTTTTTAAAATTAATTATAATCGTATTATAAAATTAACCCCACACAACCCACCCTCAAGCTCTAAACGATTTTTCCTCCCTCCCTCTCTCTCTCTCTCTCTCACTCTCTCACATTAACCTTTCGACGTGAGATGCTACCGCAGACGAGAGAGAAGATGGCGCCACCCTGTCTGAGCGAAGACGCTCGACAGCAACGCTTGTGCAAAAGGCAAATCTCGCAGGCAGGCGTACGCTGCAATTGCGATGCAACAATTGTTGTCACGCTGTCAGCCGCTGTATTGCGATCGTTGTCACGTTGGCAGCCGACGATCGTTCTTCTGATTTTACGTTGCCAGAGTTAGGGGTGGATTTTGTGTTGTGCTGCAGGTGTAAGTGATAGAGGCAGATGTGGGTGTTTTGTTGGTGCGGTGTTTGATTTGGGGATTTTTTTTGTGGGGTAGTAAATTAGTCAGGCTGGAGGTGACGTCGATGGTGTAGGGTGCAGTCGGTGGAGGTGGTGCCGATGTCAACGGTGGGCTATATGTGATGTATAATTTTGCAAATCTATGGAAATGTGTGGTGTTGGTGATGATGTGGTTGTATGAGTTTGCAGTGGTGGTGGTGATTCGCGACTAGCAGAGTTGGTGGTGTTGCAGTGTGGTGGACGTGGTTTGTGGTGATGATCAGAGGCGGTGGTGATGGTTTGGAATAGAGGATCGAGGAGGAGGTGGTGGTGGTGTGGTGCTGTGCTGTGGTAGATATGTGACAGCTGAAAGGGGTGGGGTGGGATTATGACCAATTATTAGGTAATTGTGACCAAAATGTCGACTAAATGTTATCTTGTGCGATTTCACTTGTGACCAGCACAAAATGTGATCAATTATTAGGTAATTGTGACAAAAAAATATTCACTAAACATGATCAAGAAAACGAGCAAGTTGCGACAAATAAATAAATAATATGTCTAAAAATGTTTGATTAACCGTGATCAAGAAACTAGTAAGTTGTGACAACGAATAAATAATATGTGATCAATTATTGATGACCGTAACCAATTATATTAGAGATTGCGACCAATTACGACTTTGTGTGACTATTGGACGAAGACGTGATGTGACCTACAGTTGTGTCAAATATGACTATATGTGATCGAACTATGACTTTGTGTGAGCGAACTGTGACCTCGTATGACTGAACTATGACTTTATGTGACCGAATTGTAATATCGTGTGACTGAACTTTGACATCATGTGATCGAACTATGATCTTATGTGATCGAATTACGACTTTATGTGATCGAACTGTGACATTGTGTGACCAAACCATGACTTTGTGGGACTAACTATGACTTTGTGGGTGGGGGTGGGGTAAATTTTGCAACTAAATTTGTAATTGTCTCTCAACTGGGACTTTGTGTGATCAACTGTGACGTTGCTGATGAGGTGGGGTGGGTGTGGTGAGGTTGTGTTAAAATTTGCAACAAAATTTGTAATTGTGATTGAAATGTGACCAATTGTGAGTTTGCTGGTGGAGTGAGATAAATTTTGCTACTAAATTTGTAATTGTGACCGAACTGTGATTTTATATGTCCAACTATGACTTTTCAAGGTGGGGTGATTGGGGATGGGGTCGGGGTGAGTTTTGTGATTAAATTTGTAATTGCTACTGAAATGTAACTTTGTGTGAACAATTGCGACATTGCGGTGGGGGTGGGTGGGATGGAACGGGGTGGAATTTCGATAAATTTGTAATTGTTCCGAAATAAGACCGTGTGACCAACTGTGACTTTGGGTGGGGTGGGTGGGATGGGGTGTAGGGTTAAATTTGTAATTAAGCCCCTGTTTGGTAGCACTTAAAATTTCGATTTTACTTAAATTCAAAGTTAACATTTAATCTTAATTATACATTTTATGGGACTCACAACTTTTCAAAAACACATATCTGCTAAAAATCTAATTTTTATCAATACCAAACCGGGGCTAAATTTGTATATTTTACCGAATTGTGACTTTGTGTGGGGTTAAATTTGCTTGTACTAATATTCAATTACACATTCACACAATAAAATATTTTACATATAAACTCAAAATAATTTCCTACTAAACTACATATTCTCCAAAAAATCATCATTCAAAAAATTACTCTCTTTAAAATAGATATCAAACAAGGGCATAGCCGTATAAGGAAAAGGTGAGGTATTAAAATTGTTGAATTTTGGGTTACTGAAACACCAACAAATCGGTCTCAATTTAAAGCGATACTTCGAAGCTACTATTTCTATTTAGGAATCATGAAATACATTTCGAAGCTCGGAACTGTTTTAGACTTAGTTACTTGTTTTTATTTATGCTCGATCCTATTAGTACAAACTACGTATACACTAACACTACTGATGCCACAACAATATCATATACTTGTATTAAACTATAGATTCAATTAAATGTAGGCAATAAATGATTTATTTGATTGTATCATTTATTGTCATTGAATGTCACCTAAACACGTGTTCTAACATGACACGAAATAAGCCCATATTGGAAGTCCATTTTAAAGCAGTGGTACGATCCGAAAAAGTTAACTGGTAAAGATTCAATTCGATTGGACGTCCATTTTAAAGCAGTGGTACGATCCGAAAAAGTTAACTGGTAAAGATTAGAAGGTCGAATTGAGATCAAATCGATTTCAGTTAAAAAAATTAAAAATTATTTTAAAAATTACTATTTTTTTTAAAAAACAATTTATTGTGCAAATAAATAAAATATTATTCATTTAAAAAATAAAATCACATACAAATATAGTTTAAAACAATCAAAAGTAGCTTAAAATAATTACAAAAAAAATTCGGCAAAAAAAGGAAAACCGAGTTTAAAATTCGAACCGATTCCCGATTTTCCTGATTGAACTGAGAAACCCCCCGATATTCCATCCGACCTTTTAACACCCGATTTCTAGTGCTAGCCAGACCAGGTTTTTAGCCGATTCTCAATTTTCCCGTTGAATCGATCGGTCCGGTCCATTTTGCTAAACACTGTTTTAAAGAGAGTGATTTTTTTAAATAGTAATTTTTAGAAGAATATATGGTTAAAAAGTATGAAAAAATTTATGTGCAAATTATTTTATTGAGAAATTGTGATTGAAAATTAGTACAAGATAAAAAAGAGTTTTGATTTAACGTGAATCAAACAAAAGGTAAATCACATTAGATGGGTACAAAGCCTCTGCTTGACAAACAAAAAAATATACGTTTTTAAATAATATAATTTTCTAAATCAATTTTTAATCACACATTTTTTCTCTTAACTTTTTAATAACACATCTTACTTCAAAAAAATTTAAAAAAAAAAAAAAATTGTTTTAACAAAAAACTCGCCTTTGTTTGGTAAACTTGTTTTAAAAAAAGTTTTTTCTACACAATTCCTCAAATAATTTTTTAACTGCATATTTTTTCTCTCTCCACTTTTTAATAACGTATTTTATCTCGAAAAAATAAAAAAACATATTTTTAAACAAAAAATTTTAACAAACCGATCTGCAGCCTATGCAAAAACCCAATGCAGCGAATCCATCAAAACATTTTGTTGCCCGGTATTTGGTCAACTTATATTGCTTGACACGAATAATAAATGTATAAGTTCCACATGTTATGTCATGTCATGTGACATCTAAACATTGGAACCCGACGTGAGACAACATAAAATTCTAGCGAAACAATAAATAAAGTAAAAATTAAAAAAAATAACACATCCGTTTGATAATACTGTTTGACTTATAAATTGATTTATTTATAATTTTGTGGTAAAAAATAGTGATTGAAAATTGAAGAGAGAGAAGTATAATTAAAAAATAATTTGAAAAATTGTCTGATTTATAAATTAATTTATAAACTAAAAAAAAAGACATTTACAAAAAGATGGCGTAAGTATTTGAATGAATATATATAATAATGAAATAAAAATGTTGTCAAAATAAGACAATAGCAAGTTAGCAACCCTTCAAAAAAAGCCACGTACCGAAACGATTATATGCATGAAAACTTGAGAATCTAAGAGCTTGTTTAATAAAATAAAAATAAATAAAAGTTTGACCACAACTTTTTAAATTCAATCTCAATCATATATTCTTTGTCAAGCTTACAAATTTTAATTATTCAAATATTTTTAAACCATACATCTATTAAAAAAATCAAAAAATCACAAAAATCTAACTTTCACGATAAAACAAGCTTAGAAACAATAATATCACCTCAATTTTTTTTACTATTTTTTTATTTTTGGTTTACGATTGGTTTGACATCGATAATCGTGATGCATTACAGCCCAAATTTACGGAACTTGCATTTTCTGTAAGAAAAAACATGAAAAACATGGATTAATATTAAGAAATACTTACCTGTTCGTTTTATGCGGCCATCATCATCAAACTTGGAGTAACCATTTCCAGTTTCCATGCCAAAACTTGTATCTCTCATCATTTCTTTAACCTTTCTATCTTCACTTTCTTTCTCTCGCCAGAAATACAAGTACGACTGAATATATTAACTGCTTCAGATATTTTATGAATCCCATTTATTAAGTACAGTTGTATAATTATGTCATTTATTTAGTAGTGAAGTCATAATTTGTTTCATTATATCACTGGTTTTCTTTTCATTAAAAGAATCAAAATTTATGACAACGTTCTTAATAATTGTGGCATTTATTTCATTACAACCCCAAATATGTATGTGCATTTAAATCGAGATTATAAATGGAGTCTGCTGAATTTAAATCTCTACGGTAGAAGTGTGTTATTTTTGTTTACAAACAAGAAATTTGAGCATTTTTGAGGTAGAATTTACAGTTGGAAAGTGATTTCAAAAAATGTATATTGTTAAAAAATGAATTGAAAAAATATTAAGAAAAAAATTATTAGTATTCATTTCTCCTACAAATGAGTAATTAGCAAAAAATATTCTCATCCTTTACCCCCATTACACAAATAGTTCATATCGTTTCAAATTTGTTACTTCGACTCTCATTTTAATATTTTCTTGCGGAGTTAGTCCTTTCTTTTTCATTATGTCACTTCCTTCAAATATGAGTAATTAATGCAAAATGTCTTTTGATCGGTATTATTTTCCTGCCCCCTAAAATTAAGGATAATTCCAAGACCCCACCTCCTTGAATCTAACCCTACCTTAGCTCGGGTTCCTCCCACTGTTTGTGTGGTCGACAGTGAACCGACCTTGCCTCTGTTCAACAATAACGGGATGTAGTTTAACGACATGCTTGGGTTCACATAGGTCGGGTATATCCCAACCTGTTACTTCGAGATTGACACTGATATATTAGGTCGGGACCTTCCCGGCCTATGGGCCATACGAGCTGGCTCCAAAATCTCTTTTGACAATGGGCCTTATTAATGGGCCATATTCTTGGGCCTCAAGGCAATACACAATCCATAAGGAAACCTTTTACCAAAAGGAAACTGAATCCCTATAAATTTAGAACTCTTCCTAAAAGGTAAGTTTCTAGCAAAAGGACTCATTCCTTAATTAAAAAGGGTTATGGGTTTTTCAGCCCTATAAATACAGTTCCTTTGATCATAAATTATTCTTTCATTATTCTTTACGTTTTTCAGTCATATATTCTCTCTCTCTCTACATTTTTTCAGAATACTAATTCTTACGCCGGAGGGACGACGGGGAGAATCCTCCTTACCTTTTGCAGGTCATCAAAGGCGAATTCATTCATCTTTTCCAGCAATCAAGTATCACCAGATCCTGCCACGTCAAGGTTAGGATTTTTTTACAGCATCAATGGCGTCGTCTGTGGGAAGAGATACAATCAGTCATGGTTAATAGACGTCAAGCTCGTCCCTCCGCATCCACTGGTCAACCCCTTCTGGCTAACACTTCAGCCGAGGAGGAAAATCCTCCACCTCTTGAAGATGTTGGGGAAGAACAAAACTCAGAAATCACACTAGACAAAGAACCAGTTAGTCGGGAAGATTTCAACGAACTCCAGCAGCAGCTCCGTGAACTCCATCAGGCTCTTCAACAATAGAATAATCGTCAAGCGCCCCCTGACCCGAACACTCCAGGTACGATTCCCAGGGAAGATCACAGGCCAGTTAATCCTGTAACTGACAATTCCCCGGGAATCGAGGGTGCCCATCCCATGACTGAGGAATCTGCCAACTTGATACAGCAAGAACTCTCAAGAATTATTCAGGAAGGAATTGCTGATGGAATAAGGCAAAACACACAAGGTAGGACCTCATTCATAAGAAGAACCCCTTTTACTCCTGAAATAACGTCGTTCCCCTTACCAGAAAGATTTAAATATCCTCGGAAAAGGAATATGATGGAACAACATATTCTAACAACCACTTGAATACCTACACTGATGTCATGGACATGCAAAATGCTCCCGATCAAATTTTGTGTAAGGCCTTCCAACAAACCTTAACAAATTCAGTCCAAGACTGGTTTTCAACAATACCCCCAGGGTCGATCTCTTCCTTCGCTGATCTTACTGAGAAATTCACGACTTTATTTACAAGTAGTAAAAGGATCAAGAAAACTGCCGCTTCTGTCATGCAGTTAAGGCAAGGACAGAATGAAACACTGCGGGAGTTCATGACTCGCTTTAATGCTGAAAGACCTCAGATTCCAGATCTTCACATCTCATCGGCCACTTTAGCCCTAACCTTGGCTACTTGGGGTCCAGAATTCAGAATGTCCTTGTCCAAGAATCCACTTGCGAATGTGACAGAACTTTTCAGAAGGGGCAAAAAATACATAAATATGGAAGAAACGCTGTCGTCGGTTAGGGCACAAGACCAAGTTCATGGAGCAATAGTACAGTCCTTGGAACCTGTCAAACAGGGACATAAGAGATCAAGGAAAGAAGATGGAAAGAATTCTTCCCGACCAAGCACAAAAGGAACCAGTTATGGGCATCAGAGCTCCATTAAATGCGCCACGATCTCACATCCTCATGAAAATCAAGGGGCACGAAGATTTGCATTGACCAAAACCTATCAAGGGGAACATCGATGAAAAGAATCGACATAAGTATTGTGACTTTCTTAAGATCCCGGGTCATACCACGGATGAGTGCGGAACATTAAAACAGGAGATAGAAGTCCTCATAAAAAGAGGCTTCTTGGGACATTACATAAAGAAATATGATAAAGATCAAGGTAAAAGGGAAGAGAGAAATAGATCCGCTGGCACCAACAACTTTATCGTTAGAGGAATAGCTTCTGGAGATGATTCAAATAACGCAAGGTAAAATTATGCCCGGGCATTAGGTGATCGGGAAGAAAGGTCGGGAGATCATGACCATGAAATTTCAAATAGCATCAGATTCAGTAACGCTAATATGGAAGGAATTTCATATGACGATGCCGTTGTCATCAGTAGCACAATCGAGTATTTTGATGTAAGAAGGGTGCTAGTAGATAATGGAAGTGCATCCAATGTCCTTTCCTTGGAAGCATTCAACAAGATGCAACTCCCGAGAGATCGGCTTCGACAGGTCATTACTCCGCTAACTGGCTTCGGTAGGGGTACAATAAAACCCGAAGGCCTAATTGACCTTTCTACTTCGCTTGGAGCAGAAGAAAAGCTGGTAACAAATATGACTCCATTTCAGGTCGTAAAGACCCCTATGGCCTACAATGCTATCCTGGGAAGACCATTCCTAAACAGGTTGAAAGCAATAGTGTAGACGTATCACCTGGCAATCAAGTTCCCGACTTCCTCAGGCATAGCAACAGTACAGGGAAATCAGTCAGTGGCTAGAAGCTGTTATATCAGCTGTATTGGGAAGAATAAAATGGATTTGGTGTCAATTGAACCTCCTGTGGAAGAACACATGTCACCAGTAGAAGAGCTAGCAGAAGTTCAAATTTCAGAAGGGAAGAGTTTCACAATTGGGAAAGAACTCCCCAAATTAATGAAGGAAGAGCTATCACAATGTTTAAGGAGAAATATTGACATATTCGCAGGGAGCGCTAAAGACATGCTCGGGATTGACCCCGCACTCATTGAACACAGACTTAACGTCATGCCCGACAAGAAGCCCGTAAAATAGCGAAGAAGGCAGTTTTCCACAAAGAGAAGACAAATAATAAAAGAAGAAATAGATAAGCTGCTGAAAGCAGGGTTCATCAGGGAACTGAAGTATCCAGAATGGTTAGCCAATGTGATATTGGTGAAGAAGCCGAATGGCAAGTGGCGAGTCTATATAGATTTCACATATTTAAACAAGGCATGCGCAAAAGACAGTTATCATCTTCCCCGAATCGACAGATTAGTGGATTCCACATCAGGTTCAGAGCTTTACAGCTTCCTCGATGCATTCTCAGGATATCATCAAATTCGAATGGCACAAGAAGATCATGAGAAAACATCATTTATGGCAGATGAGGGAATATATTGTTATAAAGTCATGCCCTTTAGGTTAAAGAATGCCGGAGCTACTTATCAAAACTTGGTAAACATGGTCTTCGCCAAGCACATCGGGCTGAACATTGAAGTCTATGTTGATGACATGGTTGTAAAAAGCTCGAGAAAGAAAGACCACATTGCTGACTTGGAAGATATATTCTGTACACTCAGAGAACATCGGATGAAACTGAATCCCGCCAGTGCGCCTTTAGAGTAAGCTCGGGAAAATTTTGGGATTCATGATCACCCAGAGAGGCATCGAAGTTAGTCCAGATAAAATTATAGCCCTTACATCAATGGAACCTCCCAGTAATATTAGGGAAGTACAGAAGCTTACAGGGAGAGTGGCAGCATTGGGCCGATTTATGTCAAGGGCAGTAGATAAATGTTTTCCCTTCTTCAAGACTCTCAAAGGAAACAAAGATTTCAGGTGGGATGAGGAGTGCGAGACCTCCTTTAGGAAGTTGAAGGAATATTTGGGTACTCCTCCAATATTGGTGAAGCCAAATCCAAGAGACAATCTGTTCTTGTATCTAGCAGTTTCAGATCATGTTGTGAGCGCCGTTTTGGTCAGAGAGGAAGGGAAGGCCCAAAAACCAGTATATTATGTTAGCAAGATGATGTTGGACGCAGAAATCCGATATAAAATAGCAGAACAACTTGCATTTGCCTTGGTTACAACAGCCAGAAAGTTAAGACCTTACTTTCAAGCCCATGCTATAACTGTCCTCACAAATCAGCCCTTAAAACAAATCTTGGAGAAATTGAATGTCTCTGGTCATCTCCTCAAATGGTCAATCAAGCTTGGGGAATATGACACTGAGTTCAAACCTCGACCATCCATAAAAGCACAGGTCTAGGCTGACTTCGTCGTCGAACTCGCCCCAAGACCTCGGGGGCCAACAGGTCGTGACAGGGAAGAGGTCACATGGACTTTGTAAGTTGACGGAGCATCGAATGCCGCGGCTCGGGAGCCAGAATCATACTAAAGAAAGATGATAGCACAATGAAAACTCAGTGTGCAATAAGGTTTAACTTCCCAGCAACTAATAATGATGCAGAGTATGAAGCAGTTATCGCCGGACTTCAAGCAGCTCAACATCTAGGGGTCGAGCACGTCAAAGTCTTAAGTGATTCACAATTGGTGGTGGAACAAGTGAATGGCACTTTTGAAGCAAAATATGAGAAAATGTCATCTTACAGGATGATGGTTTTAGACTTGCAAAGGAAGTTCAAGTCTTGCTGCATTGACAAAATTTCAAGGTCCGTCTATCACAAAGCAGATGCTCTATCAAGATTAACTTTTTCCAATCTTGACCACTTAGAGAGAACTGTATTTGTGCGAACTCTTCATGAACCCAGTATTACACATCAACCCGATGTCATGGATATTTCAGATCATGAGCCCAGTTAGATGGATCCAATCATTGAATATTTAACATCAAGAAAGTTGCCAAATGACAAAGCAGAAGTAAGAAGAGTCAAAGAAAGGGCCCCGAGGTATACCTTATTACAGAACACCTTGTTCCGTCAAAGTTTTACACTTCCTTACCTGCAATGTCTAACACCGAAAGAAGCAGTCCTTGCAATGGCCGAGGTTCATGAGAGAATTTGTGGAGGACACCAGGGAACAAGAGTACTAGTTATGAAGTTAATGCGATACGGATACTATTGACCAACCATGAAGAAGGACACACTCAGGTATGTAAAAATTTGAGATAAGTGCCAAAGGTTTGCAGCCCGATTACATCAACCCGCTGAAGAACTATCTTCAATTATGTGTCAATATCCCTTCGCTCAATGGGGAATTGACATACTTGGGTCATTCCCCATAGCTCGTGCTCAGGTCAAGTTCCTAGCAGTGGTCGTGGAATACTTCACAAAATGGGTAGAAGTAGAGTCCCTTGCCGTAATCACAGAATAAAAGTTGGAGGCATTTGTATGGAAGTCAATTATCTGCCGTTTTGGTCTTCCCAAGACATTGATAACTGATAACGGGTGTCAGTTCGAGTGCCAAGCCTTCAAACAATTCTGCAAGAACCTGGGGATAGAACAAAGGTTAACTTCTGTTTCGTACCTGCAGAGTAATGGGTTAGCTGAAGTTGCGAACAGACTCATCTTGCAAGACTTGAGGACTCACCTTGACAGTGCCAAAGGTGATTGACCCGATCTCCTCCCAGAAATACTTTGGACCAACCGAACAACATTCAAAACTGCAACAGGGGAAACTCCATTCATGCTTGCCTTTGGGATGGAAGCTACTGTTCCAGTAGAAGTAACAATTCCCAGCTTCCGTACCATGACTACGAATCACCCGACCAGATTGAGGGACAGAGAAAAAGCTTGGATCTTCTGGAAGAAGTTAGAGAAAATGCTTCCTTGAGAATATCGGCTTATCAACAGGCCATGACCAAGAAGTTTAATACCCGAGTGAAGAAGAGAGAATTCAGAATGGGAGATCTTGTCCTTCGCGAAGCGAGTCCGCCGGTCATCAACCTGGGAAACTTGGACCAATTTAGGAAAGACCATACGAAGTCATCCGAAAAGTGGGAAATGGCTCATATAGCCTCTGCACAATGGATTCAAAACCACTTCCTCGGCCATGGAATGTGGAGAATTTGAAGGCACACTACAAGTAGTCACGCTTCCTTTGATATCAAAGTCATCTAGTCGTAGAAGAGTCGGGTCGCGCGCCCATTTTATCTTTTTATTTTTGAACTTGTACGTCCATCAATAATCTCTAAGGTCGGGCCTGCGCGCCCATATTACTTTCTTTTAGTGTCAGGGACGGGTACTCTTTTTCTTTATCCAGATTTTTTTCCCACGGGGTTTTTCTGGGTAAGATTTTAACGAGGCCCATCGTGCAGTCCCTTTTAATAAAAGTACTTCTTCCGAAGAATGAGCACCAGAAGACCAAATCTTGGAATAACTTACAAGGTCATTCAAATGACTTTACAAGTTATTTCCCTACAAATAATTTACAATGTCTCAAGGTAAGACGTTATAAATTATTCTTTCACGAATAATTTACAATGTCTCATGACAAGGCGTTACAAATTATTTCCCTACAAATAATTTACAATATCTCATGGTAAGACGTTACAAATTATTCTTCCACGAATAATTTACAATATCTCATGGAAAGGCATTAGAAATTATTTTCTCAACAAATAATTTACAATATCTCATGACAAAGCGTTACAAATTATTTCCCCACGAACAATTTACAATGTCTCATGGCAAGACATTACAAATTATTCTTCCACGAATAATTTACAATGTCTCATGGCAAGGCATTACAAATTATTTTCCCAACAAATAATTTACAATGTCTCATGATAAGACGTTACAAATTATTTCCCCACGAACAATTTACAATGTCTCATGGTAAGACATTACAAATTATTCTTCCACAAAAATTTACAAGGTTTCATAACAAGGCATCACTAATTATTTTTTCCTACTTTCGCAAAGTCAAAATAAAGAGGTCGACCAAGCTCGGTCTGGCGAATTATTTCTCACAAAATAAAGAGGTCAGTGTCACCCGACCTTATCAAACACTTCTCGCAATTTCACCAAGTAAAGAGCTCGACCTAATCTTTGAGTAAGTTGACGAAAAAGGTCGGGCATACCCGGTCTTACTAGTCAATTGTCTTCAATCCAAAGTTTTGATGCTACAAGAAGTTAGATCCATGCTTATAACTATGTTATGAGGTCGGTTATTGCCAGACCTTATAATTATCAAGACACGGAATCAAAACTACTTAATATTTATAGGCAACTTGCGTACTCAAAGCAACAAAACACATGTGAAAGGCATAAAAGTCAAATTCATTTATAAGGAAAGTTTTACAAAAGGTCTACGGGGCATACCCCGGGCAAAATAACAAAAACTTTACAAAATTTTAAATCCTCGAGATCAGTCCCCTCTTCCGCTTCCTCATGCACTTCGCAATCAGCTTCTTCCTCCTCCTCAAAAGGGCTGAGGTTAAGATTGTCAGCACCCAGGGGGAAAGCATCCATTGGGCTTGTGTCCAGCTCGGGCATCTTCAGAAGGCACCAAGTCCTTGCCTGTTTTATTGCTTAAGAGTAAGACTTTAAAGCATAGTTTCCTAAGGCAAGCTTGTAATCTTCCGAGCCCTTGAAGGACTCAATTGCAGAAGCTTGGAGTTGGGGCTCACGTGCCCGAGTTTGCTCGAGCTCTTCGGCCAAACGCTTAGCTTCATCCCGAGCAGAGTCTCGCTCCTGGAATGCAGCCTCAAGGTCAGCCTTGACTCTTCAAAGCTTCTCCTCAGCAGCATTGGCCTGGGTGGCCTCGTACTAAACGGAATGCACTAATTGACTCTCCGTCTCACCCCCACTCAATACTTTGGTTGGCAACTCCCCGGGTAATGCTAAACATATGCAGGTCGGGCAAACAACTTGTAAAAATCTTGCGTAAAATGATCAATTAAAGAATGGCGGGAATATCTCGGAAATTACCTGGAGAGCCGCGCTCATTATATGCTCCACTCCCCTCTCCAGACCGACTTCATATTGGGATTTTTTTCACGAGATCTGGGTGCTAAGGAATCTTGCATTCTCCTCCTGCAGTCAGACAGATGGATTATCGGCCTCGAGCTCTGAGTGTGATGGTTGGGGTGCCCGACCCCTGTGCTGCCTCTCCTCTCTCGGAGGAGGAATATCTTCTTGACACCGGGATGTTTGTCCCGAGCCTGAAGTATTTTCCCTTCCCTTTATTTGAGGGCACCTCCTTGTCACCCCGTCGACTGTCCTCTTCGCCCGGGCACTTTGAGCCTTGGCAAGCGCGCCTTGCTTCAAAGCCTCAGAATCAAAAGACATTCCTGTAACAAAGACGAAAGATTGAACCTCTTGAAAAATGCACGGGGCTAAGAATAAAGCAAAGAAGGGCATTTTTATTTAAGTAATTTAAGAGGCCGAACCCTACCTGGCTGAAGGTCAAGGCCGGCCTTGTTAAGAATGTCACTATTCGCTAAGTAACTGGCTTCTTTGGCTAGCAAACCAAAGTTACAAACCTAGACAGCATCAGTCATAAGCTCTGTCACGGCCTCCTCACTCAAACTACCCATCCTATTAAAGTTATCTACATTGGGTCTTCTAAAGGTCGGCCAGAATAAGGTCTCGCCCTCCTTAGGTTTGATAAAGAAAAACCTTTCTTTCCAATACTTTATAGAGGATGGGACCCATGGAACCTCAAACCTACCCTTCCCGCATAGGTACACAAAGTTGTTACATCGGGGAAGGTACTTAAGCTCCAGTAAACACTTGCTAAGGTTAACAGTGGGCTCTATTCCTAAGCTCCTACACAGTATGTAAAAATATACAAGGATCCTCCACCCATTAGGAGCAAGCTGACTGGGCAATATGCGGCCAGCAAGGCCTCGTGATATACAACTATCTCCCCTTCCCGGCAATGATAGGAATACTCATCCATATCCGGAACCTTAGCAGTATACCTATCTACTAACCCATACCTCCTCATGTCTACCTCAATCATGTGTTCTTTCATTCTGTTATAATGAGTTGGTAGCTCGAGTTCGGTCCGTCTAGGTTCCCTGACTACCCGAGGGTTGTCCTCAACCCCTTCCCCATCATCAGACTCACCCTCTTCAAAATTGGGCCGGGGCTCGACCTCAAGGGGTTTACCTAAATTTTCTACCTCCTTAAGGTCATCCACTGGTACGCGTCTCGCCATATATTCCTAGACTAAATAATAAACAGTTAAAGGGTTCGGGGTAGGACGAGTTTACCTAAAATGCTAGAAAATTTTTGTTGAAGGAGGGGTCGTGAAGGTTGCCCGACGAGTTCTCTGATCTTTCAAAAATTCGCAAAGTAAACAAAATGAGATTATAGGGACCACATATATATATAGACAAATTATGCAGGAAAAATTTCAAAATCCAAAAGTTACCTCCTGCCACGTGTCAACTTTCTAAGGGGAGTCTTTTATGACAAAACATTAAATCCTATGAGTTGGAAAAGTACATGTAACAGCTGTCATGCGTCCAGAATCTTGTCCCGATCTCTGATGCACGGGGGCTAATGATTGGTATTATTTTCCTGCTCCCTAAATTTAAGGATAATTCCCAGACCCGACCTCCTTGAATCTAACCCTACCTTAGCCCGGGCTCCTCCCGCTGTTTGTGTGGTCGGCAGTGAATCGACCTTGCCTCTGTTCAACAATAACGGGCTGTGCTTTAACGACATGCCCGAGTTTACATATGTAGAGCCCCGAGTTCCGTATACCCGGTTCACCACGTCATTTTCTGATTTATTTTTTTTCGAATAATATTTTAACGGAAGAAATAACTGAAATTCATTTTTGGCAACATTAAATAAGCTGTAATGGTCGATAAGATTGAAAACATTTATGAAACAACTTGAAATGGGAAATCGAACCATTAATTTTGTAAAGCAGTTAACGATGTCATAACTTCTCAAATAATTGAGATTCTCAAAATTATCTATTGTTGAAAATTACGGAAATCATTAAAGTAAGACATTTCAACCCTTTAACGGTTATTGCCACCATCATCCATCACTTGCCACCATCTCCGAGATCTGCAAAACTGTTAAAATAACAGGTTGAGCATTTCGAATGAAATACTCAGTAGACTCATCGCCAATTAATTAATCTACAATATAATTGAACACATAAATGCAGGCTCTTTAGAAAACATAGGGTGTGGGTTGCTCTTCTTGTGCATTTAAGCACTTGGCTTCTTTTGAAAAATCATAGGCTCTTTATAAAACATAGGGTGTGGGTTGCTCTTCTTGTGCATTTAAGCACTTGGCTTCTTTCTGAAAAATCATAGGCTCTTTATAAATTGGCTCTTGATAGATCTCATGTTGTGCATTTCAGCACGGGTCTTCTTACTTCTTTTCTTTCTTGTGCACATAAGGCACATGTTATGCATAACATCATTTCTCTAGTACCGGGTGGGCTCCCTCAAGGGGCCTTTTCCCAATCATGCCCGCGTACTCATTAACATCATAATTATTTCCGAAGAAATACATTCTCATCGCCTTTTCTTACAAAAAATATGACTTTTACAAGTCATGTTACATTCACATGCAATCATAATTTAAATCAATTAATAGGGGCGAGTCTACCTTAAACTTGACGAGTGTGATTGAGCGGGAAACGACTTCCATTCTTAAATTCTCCGTACGCTTCGTCTAGCCAATTAGAAGATTAAATCGAATTAGTCTTTTGAATTTTATAGTTAAAATGATAAAGTATAATTTAGGGATTAAAATCGCTGATTATGAAATTTGAGAGACTAAAATGAATACCTTGAAAGTTGAGGGGCTAAAATGGATACTTTGAAAGTTAAGGGGCTAAAATGAGGAAATTGAAAGTAGAGGGATTAAAATGAATACTTTTCAAACTTGAGTTTTATAAATATACGTATACATGTATATATCATCAATATGGACCAAATCGAAAGACTTTAAAATATGAAGGCTTAAATGATTGCTTTTAAACATTTGGGGACTAAAATGTAAATCTTTTAAAACATGGGCTTAAAATCAAATAAATTAATTTACCGGTACTGAATTAAAATGAGTTTGATAATTATGGGCTAAAATATTATCTTTTGAAAGATGAGGAACCAAATTGAATATTTTTGAAAGTTGAGGGACTAAAATAATAGATTTTAAAAATGACGGGACTGATTAAAATCATTTAAAACTTCAGGGACCAAACTGCAATCTTCCACAAAGTTTGAAATTATAAAATTATATATACATATACTATACATACCTCTCTCTCTCTCTCTCAAAGTGAGAGGCAGGGGCGACGGAACGCTCGCGGGGCCGGAGGTTCAACCGGCGATGTGCCGGCGCAACGTCGCCGGCAGGCGGCGGTGAGTGACGGAAAAGGGGAGGTGCGGGTTTGAGGGATTGGGTGCGAAACCTAGGGCTAAACCGAAGTTCAAGATCGCGATCTTAGGGGTATAAACCGGTCAAGGCAGTCGGCGTCGAGGTAAGTAACTGGGGTTCGTCTATTATGGTTTTTTTTTTGTTTTGATTCTTGGGGTTGATTTGGCGGGTTATTGAGGTGGAATCGTGGCTGGTTGAGTGTGGTGTCGGCGATGGGCGGTCGAGGTGACGAGGATGATGATGGTGATGGTGATGATGATGATGATCGGTGTTGAAGATGGAGGTGAGTTGGAGGTGGCGATGGTGACGGGCAGTGTTGGTGGTGATGGTGATTCGGTTCGTGGCTGGGCAGTGGGTGAAAGTGGTGGTGGTGGTGACGATTGGGGGTTCTTGGTTGAGCTGGTTGGCTGGAGATGGAGGTGGTTCGCATAGAGCAGTGGTGTTGGTTCGAATGACTGGATGGGCAGTGGTGTTTGGTTTGGTTCACGGTAATGGTGACTGCCGTGTGGATTGGTGGTGTCTGGTGATGGAGGAGGGCTGGCGACTGGGCTGTTGTGCGGTGGTTATGATGGTGAAGATGATGAAGGTGGCGAGTTGGAGGTTGGTGGTGGTGCTGATTTGTGCAGGTTGAGGTGGTGGTTCTGGTGCCGATGATTTGGGGTCTTGGCAGTGGGATGGCGATGAAGGTGGTGAGGGATGGTTGGCTGAAAGGGAGTTGAGGGAGGAGTTTGAAGCTTGCAGAGTCCAATGTCGTGAATGCTGGAAAGTGGTGATGGGGATGGTATATAGTGTATAAAAGAGGGTGTTGGGTGAAGTGAGAGCAATAGGGTATGGGTTTAGGTTGGGGAAATGTGAGGGAATCTTATGGGGTTGTGAAACACAAGAAATGGAAATCGAGGAAATAATACGTGTGAATTCAACTGAGTTGGGAAAATGGGTCTGATAAAATAATCTTAACACGATTCGGACTTTAAAACGATTTTGAAAGAAATAAAATAAATAAATAAATAAATAAAACGATATAATTTTAGAAATTCAGAATTTATTTAGAATTGAATTAACTCGATATTTCTCGACTTGGCTAGACGAACGCGCCGTGACGTTAACTTAAAATGAGTGAGATTGCAGCGGCACGTTTTTCGAAACCTTGAATTAATTATTAAATTACGTTAAAAATTCTTGGTCGCTACAACCTTACCCCCTTAAAATAATTTCGTCCTCGAAATTAAACTTACTTGATCTGTTCTTTCTGGATACTTAACCAGACTTCTTCTTCTTCTTTATCTCAGATAGCCTTATCGCTATCATGTCTACCTCACTGGACTTTGACTAATGGAATCTCTTTGTTTCTTAAGACATGGACTTTTCTCTCTACTATGCACATAAGTGTCTCTTCTTAAGTCAAATTCTTCTTCACTGAAATAGACTGATAATTCACCACATGACTAGGATCACGAACGTACCCTCTTAACAGAGAAACATGAAAAATATCGTGAACAACTGCAAGTTCTGGTGGCAAAGCCAACAATAAGCCACATTATCCACTTCTCTAGTATTTCAAATGGTCCGATGAAACAATACCAAATTTCCCGTTCTTGTCGAAACGAAAATTACCCTTCATAGGAGTTACTTGCAAGAACACTTTCTCTCTAATCTCCAACATTAAGTCTTTTCTTCTTTGATCGGCATAACTATTCTGTCTGTCTTGGGCAGCTCTACTTCGTACTCTGATCTTCTCGATAGTATCAACTGTTCTTCTCAATTAATTCTGAACCCAATGATTTCTTCTCATTAACTTCATCCCACTCGATTGGCGATCAACATCGCCGTCCATACAAAGCTTCATAGGGTGCCATACCAAAGGTAGCTCGAAAATTATTTGTTGTAGGAAATCTCTACTGATAGAAAATGTATCTCTCAATTACCATTTGGGTCTAGAACACATGCCTTAAACATAACTTTCAATGTCTGAATCTGGAGATGGTAGGCAGTACTAAAATTTAACTTAGTACCCATTGCCACATGTAAACTGTTCCAAATCTCGAAGTAAATCTCGAATCTCTATCCGAAAAAATGAACACTAACAATACATGAAATCGGACAACCTCCCTAACATATATCTGTACCTCATACGAAGCTATCGAAAAGACACTGGATAGCTATTGAGTAGAACTCAATCAATCATCCGTCATTAACCAACTTATTAACTCATTCATTAACCTTCTATCTCCAACCTTTCAAGGGCCTATACCGATATCGAATCCACGATCTCAAAATCAATCATTCCAAAGCTTAAACTACAATCAAGAAGATTGATCAAGAATAAAACCTTATAATCCAAAAATATAGAAACGCGGTATCAAGTCCAAACTATCGAGTACAAACTCAAACTTGACAGAATCTTTCTGAGGAGATTTACAAACGAAATCATTTCCAAACTCGACTGAACCTTCCTTTTCAAGATGAAGGAATTCAAACTTAAATCCTTTAGTCCATACTTTTAAATCATGCATCAAGTATCTGGTATCACATACCCATTCTAGCTGAGGACGAAGGTACTAACTTAAAGTATCATCATAATCATCAGATATGATATTCTCAACTTAAGAAACCTCACTAACTTCCCAATCTGAAGTTCAAGATTCAATTTCCCTGTTCTCCCAAAACTTCAATTCATGTTACCATTTGAACAATACTCTGATTAAGTCTATCACCATTGGACAAGACTTCTGTGAATCATATAGGATTCCTCATCAAGTTTACTTAACCCAAAGATACAATCCCATTATAAGAAAAAGTCACACAGCTGATCATCTCAAGTTTTCCATTATTGTTTCAAAATATTTACTCACATCAAAAGTACAACCGACAATAAGTAATCGAAACTGCATAACCAAAAATCTTAAATAAGTCCATATATCTTATGACTCAAAATGAAAATTCTCAATCGCAAGTAATATTTCACCATAATGCAATAACCCATCAAAATGAGATCAATTGACTCCATATATTCACACAATCCTTCGCGGGATAACCATAACATCTATTACCCGTCTAGTCACCATATCTTGTAGTAATCATGTAACATGTCACTTATCGTCGCATCATATGACCTCAAATAATCATATCAATCTCTCTACGATTTCAATATAATAGCCATCATATCTATCACGTGAACCTTGTACGTCAATCTGCTCACTAAGATTTTATATCAATCTCTTAAACTAAATAAATCTTGGATTCTGTCATTGCCGCTCTTTCTGCACACTACTCCGTAATAAGTCATTACTGTGAAGGCTGATCCTCATTTCCACAAATTCTATCCATAAGGACAAATACATAAAATTTCATTTCTTATTTTCGAACCAAAATACCATTAGTAACTCTTTCCAAAATTTCAAGGTAGGATCTTATCATAAACTTTCCTCCGTTCCAATGCATTACTTCTGCAATACTTGAGCAAATTTAGGACCTGATAAAATTTCTATCATCACTTTCATCCAACAATTTTCTCTCATGATCTTCTAATATCATAAATGAAAACTTAATGTACATCTGTGAATCGTTCACATTACGAGGAAACCCTGATTCATTTCCATGGCTGATAATCACCTTTCTTCGAATTCTACTTAGAACCAAATATAGCATAACTGATTCATAAAAGTCAACTTACTTCATAATCTCAATACATCGTCACCTTCAGTTCTCATCATCACATTACTTCTTATAATCATCTATTGTACCCTTAATATTCAAACGACCTCATGACCATCATCATTGTCACACATAATCCCAAACATTCGATCATATGTACCAAATTTCTCACTATAATAAATCTCGATACTTTAAGGGCGTCATACCGTAAAATACTTCCAATATCTCTCATTCACGATAACTGACTTTTCCAAATAATCATATTCCAGGTAAATAACCAAATCTTTAACACATCATCTTCCAGGTCAACTCTCAAAATAAATCCACAGTATTATCGCATATCCTCATAATTTATAGTATTCTCCAATATAAGTTATCATCTCCAACTAGTACTCAATTCGTTCTAAAAAAATAATCAAGATTCTTCTCAATAACACCATAATATTTATCTTCACTCATCTTTCAAAATGTACCTTGACATCTCAGTAGTTGTACACACCATCTTGTTTGAAATTCTGAGACAAGGAGCGCACCTCAATAAAACTATACCCATTACAAAATGATTATGCTTCGAAGAAGCCAAAAATATCTCAAGAGTCATTATCCCTCTATATCACTTACTAAATCTTGCTTGCGGTGTAAATGAACTTGCAAGTCTAACCTCAATTCTCTTAGTTGGTTGCTTTACCATACCTTGCTCTTAACTTAAAATGATAAAATTCTGGACAGAGTCTCCCTTGTAATATGGACTAATCCAACCCGTAGGTATACTTCATAACCAACAATGACAACCTGTAGTTATATTCCATATCTGACCACCATGACTTAAATATTGACAACAATTCCAACAAACTTCAATACCACAAAATATCCCAGAAAATTAATTCATCATTCCTCAATATAACGATCTCAAATCATATTTTCCAATATCACGATATCACTTCTTCAATACATTAATTGGCTCAAATGACCACTCATTCATCATACTTATAAAATATATATGCCACAAATCAAAATTTCCAAAATTTCTTCACAAGGTCAAACTTCATGATAAATTTCTCTTCAACATAGAGGCATAATTCACTTACTCAAACACAATATCAATTCTTAATTCCCAATAATTTAGAATCAAAACTTTAAATCTCGAATTTCATAATGCTTCTCATACAAGTCTCAATAAAATCATAATACTCATAATCTCAACATCTTATCACATCTTCATAAAATTGGCTTGCTATCTCTCGTTGATATATTCCGAAAATATTGTCTAATCCTTTCTTTTGACTTCTCGTAAATGGTGCCATGTCTAAAATAAATTATGCAAAGTCCAGTTAGGGTTCATCATTTCTAAGTTCGAGGACAAAATTATTATAAAATCATTCTTAAGTCATATTATTCCCATTATGCTCAACACTCAGTTCTCTTTCTTTTCTTTTCTTTCTGAAAAACTTTTCGTTATGCTTCAAAACTCATTTCTTTCTTTCTTATTCGGATAAAATCTCTTTCTCTTTAGTAACGACCCGGCTCCCTCGCTGGGGCCTTATCCGAGTCGTACTCATAGTCTTTACTTCTTTCTCATGCATTTAAGCAAGTAAGTTTTAACAAGCATAACGTCATCATAAATCTTCTTTCTCTTTCTCATAAATCATTAAAATAAGTATCCGAAATACTCTTCATTATTTCTCATAAGTCAGTAAAATAAGTATTCGAAATACTGAAATAACTTTAAACATCTTATACTTCTTTACCTCGGAGTCGGTGGAACGAATGATGGCAGTGGCAATCTTCATTAATAATTACATAACGAAAAACGTTTTCTTGAAAATTTCTTTTTGAAAACTTACCAGTCTACAGAAACGCAGACTGGCTCTGATACCAAGCTGTAGAGCCCCGAGTTCCGTATACCCGGTTCACCACGTCATTTTCTGATTTATTTTTTTTCGAATAATATTTTAACGGAAGAAATAACTGAAATTCATTTTTGGCAACATTAAATAAGCTGTAATGGTCGATAAGATTGAAAACATTTATGAAACAACTTGAAATGGGAAATCGAACCATTAATTTTGTAAAGCAGTTAACGATGTCATAACTTCTCAAATAATTGAGATTCTCAAAATTATCTATTGTTGAAAATTACGGAAATCATTAAAGTAAGACATTTCAACCCTTTAACGGTTATTGCCACCATCATCCATCACTTGCCACCATCTCCGAGATCTGCAAAACTGTTAAAATAACAGGTTGAGCATTTCGAATGAAATACTCAGTAGACTCATCGCCAATTAATTAATCTACAATATAATTGAACACATAAATGCAGGCTCTTTAGAAAACATAGGGTGTGGGTTGCTCTTCTTGTGCATTTAAGCACTTGGCTTCTTTTGAAAAATCATAGGCTCTTTATAAAACATAGGGTGTGGGTTGCTCTTCTTGTGCATTTAAGCACTTGGCTTCTTTCTGAAAAATCATAGGCTCTTTATAAATTGGCTCTTGATAGATCTCATGTTGTGCATTTCAGCACGGGTCTTCTTACTTCTTTTCTTTCTTGTGCACATAAGGCACATGTTATGCATAACATCATTTCTCTAGTACCGGGTGGGCTCCCTCAAGGGGCCTTTTCCCAATCATGCCCGCGTACTCATTAACATCATAATTATTTCCGAAGAAATACATTCTCATCGCCTTTTCTTACAAAAAATATGACTTTTACAAGTCATGTTACATTCACATGCAATCATAATTTAAATCAATTAATAGGGGCGAGTCTACCTTAAACTTGACGAGTGTGATTGAGCGGGAAACGACTTCCATTCTTAAATTCTCCGTACGCTTCGTCTAGCCAATTAGAAGATTAAATCGAATTAGTCTTTTGAATTTTATAGTTAAAATGATAAAGTATAATTTAGGGATTAAAATCGCTGATTATGAAATTTGAGAGACTAAAATGAATACCTTGAAAGTTGAGGGGCTAAAATGGATACTTTGAAAGTTAAGGGGCTAAAATGAGGAAATTGAAAGTAGAGGGATTAAAATGAATACTTTTCAAACTTGAGTTTTATAAATATACGTATACATGTATATATCATCAATATGGACCAAATCGAAAGACTTTAAAATATGAAGGCTTAAATGATTGCTTTTAAACATTTGGGGACTAAAATGTAAATCTTTTAAAACATGGGCTTAAAATCAAATAAATTAATTTACCGGTACTGAATTAAAATGAGTTTGATAATTATGGGCTAAAATAATATCTTTTGAAAGATGAGGGACCAAATTGAATATTTTTGAAAGTTGAGGGACTAAAATAATAGATTTTAAAAATGACGGGACTGATTAAAATCATTTAAAACTTCAGGGACCAAACTGCAATCTTCCACAAAGTTTGAAATTATAAAATTATATATACATATACTATACATACCTCTCTCTCTCTCTCTCAAAGTGAGAGGCAGGGGCGACGGAACGCTCGCGGGGCCGGAGGTTCAACCGGCGATGTGCCGGCGCAACGTCGCCGGCAGGCGGCGGTGAGTGACGGAAAAGGGGAGGTGCGGGTTTGAGGGATTGGGTGCGAAACCTAGGGCTAAACCGAAGTTCAAGATCGCGATCTTAGGGGTATAAACCGGTCAAGGCAGTCGGCGTCGAGGTAAGTAACTGGGGTTCGTCTATTATGGTTTTTTTTTTGTTTTGATTCTTGGGGTTGATTTGGCGGGTTATTGAGGTGGAATCGTGGCTGGTTGAGTGTGGTGTCGGCGATGGGCGGTCGAGGTGACGAGGATGATGATGGTGATGGTGATGATGATGATGATCGGTGTTGAAGATGGAGGTGAGTTGGAGGTGGCGATGGTGACGGGCAGTGTTGGTGGTGATGGTGATTCGGTTCGTGGCTGGGCAGTGGGTGAAAGTGGTGGTGGTGGTGACGATTGGGGGTTCTTGGTTGAGCTGGTTGGCTGGAGATGGAGGTGGTTCGCATAGAGCAGTGGTGTTAGTTCGAATGACTGGATGGGCAGTGGTGTTTGGTTTGGTTCACGGTAATGGTGACTGCCGTGTGGATTGGTGGTGTCTGGTGATGGAGGAGGGCTGGCGACTGGGCTGTTGTGCGGTGGTTATGATGGTGAAGATGATGAAGGTGGCGAGTTGGAGGTTGGTGGTGGTGCTGATTTGTGCAGGTTGAGGTGGTGGTTCTGGTGCCGATGATTTGGGGTCTTGGCAGTGGGATGGCGATGAAGGTGGTGAGGGATGGTTGGCTGAAAGGGAGTTGAGGGAGGAGTTTGAAGCTTGCAGAGTCCAATGTCGTGAATGCTGGAAAGTGGTGATGGGGATGGTATATAGTGTATAAAAGAGGGTGTTGGGTGAAGTGAGAGCAATAGGGTATGGGTTTAGGTTGGGGAAATGTGAGGGAATCTTATGGGGTTGTGAAACACAAGAAATGGAAATCGAGGAAATAATACGTGTGAATTCAACTGAGTTGGGAAAATGGGTCTGATAAAATAATCTTAACACGATTCGGACTTTAAAACGATTTTGAAAGAAATAAAATAAATAAATAAATAAATAAAACGATATAATTTTAGAAATTCAGAATTTATTTAGAATTGAATTAACTCGATATTTCTCGACTTGGCTAGACGAACGCGTCGTGACGTTAACTTAAAATGAGTGAGATTGCAGCGGCACGTTTTTCGAAACCTTGAATTAATTATTAAATTACGTTAAAAATTCTTGGTCGCTACAACATAGGTCGGGTATATCCCCACCTGTTACTTCAAGATTGACACTGATATATTAGGTCGGGACTTCCCGGCCTATGGGCCATATGAGCTGGCTCCAAAATCTCTTTTGATAATGGGCCTCATTAATGGGTCATATTCTTGGGCCTCAAGGCAATACGCAATCCATGAGGAAACTTTTTACCAAAAGGAAACTGAATCCCTATAAATTTAAAACTCTTCCTAAAAGGAAAGTTTCTAGCAAAAGGACTCTTTCCTTAATTAAAAAGGGTTATGGGCTTTTCAGCCCTATAAATACAGTTCCTTTGATCATAAATTATTCATTACGTTTTCTAGTCATTTATTCTCTCTCTTTCTCTACTTTTCTACAAAATACTAATTCTCACACCGGAGGGAGGATGGGGAGAATCCTCCTCGCCTTTTTGCAGGTCATTCAAGGCGAATTCATTCATCTTTTTCAGCAATCAAGTATCACCAGATCCTGCCAGGTCAAGGTTAGGATTTTTTACAGCATCATCTCTATTATTTGTATTCACTATGTAAATAATTATAATAGCAAGTATAGTTCAGCCCTAAACTATGCGAAACAAAACTAACACAAAATTCCCTATTAGATAAATAAGTCAATAGATATAAATAAATGGAATTAAATATGAAATCCATACATAGTTCACATTACAATAAGCAAGATATTCTATGATTATGAATCGAACGCCTTGAATATCTTAAGTGACTTGATAAGTCCTCTGACGGATCCAGCAGCAGCAAGAAGTGATACAATTAAGCAAATGAAGCTAAGTATTTACATCTTGATCCAAGTAAAAGAGGACTTGGGAATCTATGCTTTTGCATGCTTGTTTCTGATTAAAAATCAGTTTTTTATAAAAATCAAAGTCAACAATTAATTACAACCACATATTTCATATGTCCTACAACTTTTTAACCACACATCTCATCAACTTTTATCAAAATCTGATAAAAAAACTGATTTTAATCTCTATCGAACAAGGAATCCAGAAAGAGGTAGCTCCAAGGAGTCCCACAAATTCATTGAAGAATGGAAATAGCATAGCCAGAACGGTTGTGAATATCACATAGGTTGTTCTCCTTATAAGCCAAAAGAAACTGAAGTTGAAATTGCCACAGAGTGGCATGCCAATGGGGTATTCTTTAGTAATGAATTTACTTCTAGCCCATTTCTCACTACACAACTTCTCGACGAAGCCAAATATTGGTTGGCAAAATACCTGTATACGTAGGATTAGAGCAAGCTTATTAAGCCCTTATTTGGTATTGATAAAAATTAATTTTTTAGTAAATTTCGATAAAAATTGATGAGAGACATGGTTGAAAAGTTGTGGACCTTATAAAAAGTGTGGTTAAAATTAAATCTTGACTTTCAATTAAATTAAAATCTAAAGAAAAGAAAGTTTTAGTAGGTCACTCAGTGAACAATACAATGGACATAATTTAGGTTCTTTTCCTTGATAGTAGTTCCAAGTGTCATGCCATCGGGAAGCCAAAAATAATTTATAAATGTCATGGAAAATCAAAAGGAAGGGAGGAAGTAAATGAATCATCTTTTCTAGCTTGTTTGGTCCCTATTGTGATTTTCAACTTTTCACTCAAAAATTATCCAAACCAATATAGACCAAACATGCTCTTAATTGTTAAATTATTATTCATGTAAAAATTGTTAAATCGTTGAAGAGTGGATCAACTTATATATTACATCCAGTGGCGGAGCCAGGAATTATACAATGCTGGGGCAAAAAATTAGAGGGGTGGGGGGTGGAGGGGGGAGGCCCCTCTCCCGGGGGTTCGGGGGCGGAGCCCCCGAATTTTTTTTTTTGACTAAGAGGATTGAAATCAACAATATTGAGTACCAAATCTAATATAAGGAAAATCATAAATAATAATACATCAAAAATCCAATATATATAATCAAAATATAACTTGAATCACTATTACACTTGATCCCTACGTGTTTTCATAGAGTGTATTCTCAAGCTCTAACAAGGAAAAAAGTAAATGAAACTAATACTTGGTTGAACAGGATAAGGGAAGAAACTGGCGAATGGCTGGCCATTGTAGAAATCCAATTTTTCCCAAGTTACTTAACATCGTTTCATAATTAATACAGCATTTTTCAACAGCAACATTAAATTATTGATGCAAGACAAGGAAATATTTCACATCCTCTCTAGAAATATGATTGGTAGAAATATATAAAGGGTTTCATGAGAAAACATACTGACAATCACTTAATTGAAGTCAATCAAGCCTCATCCAAACTATCGCTGACAATCACTTAATTGAAACCAATCAAGCCTCATCCAAACTATATTTCTTAGCTCTCCAACTATAGAGCATAATCATGAAACGATGTGGGACGTATTCATAAATATTTTAGTATTTTATCTTTGAAAAGTGGGTTTGAGAAGTCAAAAAGGAACTGTGTAAGTCAGAAAAATAATTTAATTTCCAAATTACCCTCATATTCTCTTTCAGATCTGATTAAAATGTGGAAAAATGTGGAATAATGCTAGGGAAAATTTGACATAAAAAATTTCAACTTGGAAAAATGTTTGTTGACAAAAATTTTGGTAGGGCAAATGCCCTACCTTGCCCATACATAGATCCGCCTCTGATTTCATCCTCAACATGCTCTCTTGCATGCTTTACCAAATTTATTTGACCGGGAAGTATGCACTTTTGGTGTACCAGTTATGATGTCCATATACAACATGCTAGGTAGCCACTTGCGAAGCAGTTAGATTGTTAACTAACTTAGTTTATGTTTGGCTCATATTAATAAACATTTAAACCACTAGTCATTCACACATTTGTGATTCACAAGTACTACACATATATACCATTGAATTTTATCTATTTATAAACAAAACTATTTATAAACACTTCTTGAACGTGCTTTTAGGGTTGAGAATCCTATTTTGGAAGATATATAAAGCCTAATACAAAGGTATGTCAACGAGCCAAGTTAGGAGCCGAAGTTTAAGGCTTGAGCTTTTAGATTTAGGGGGCAGGACTTTTTTTTTTTTTTGCTCGAGCCGAGCCAAAGCAAGTCCCCAAAAATAAGGCTTGACTCTAGCTTTTCCAAGTTGAGATGAGTTGAGCCGAGTCTCCGCTTTTAAATTTTATTTTATATTGAAAATGTATATATACAAGGAGCCGAGCAAAGCTCGTGGTCTAATATCAAGACTCAAACTTTTTGGACGAGCTTTCTTTGACTCGAGCTGAGCCAAAGCTCGTCCCTCAAAAAAAGGCTCGGCTTGAGCTTTGATTACAAATATGGACCTGCGAGCCGAGCCGAGCTAAGCTCGAGCGGCCCTAGCCGACAAACCATTTTACCATCCCAACTAATACATGAGATTTTTGTATGTTGGCGTGAGTAAGATTTGAACTCAAGAAGTTTTACCTACTTTTGTTCCCCATTGAACGACCCTATAATTCCATAATTAAACTAATGATTCATCTAGTCTAGTATTAAATGAGGAAAAAGTAAATTAATAATCAAAATGAGGGCTTATTGGAACAATGCTTACCTGGTAAGTTCCAACTAAATGAATTACAATGCATGCATTTGCCAAGTCAACCAGCTAAAAAGGATTGTAGAAGCCAAATCCAGTTAGAAAGTTCCCAGGTGCTATGTTCCCAAATGCAGCATACCCTCCTATACCGCATAGCATATAAAATTGGGTGGAGATCGAGATTGCAATTAAAGTAGCCTTCTTCATCACTTTGTTCTCTGGTTGCCCTAATTTTAATGTATCCTACAATATAAACAAAGAAATACACGATAATAAAATACAAGAATTGTTTTAATCCAATGTATTCTTCGAAGAATACGATGAAATTAAGCTGGTTACATGTAGAAAGTAGCCTCTGTTTAATAATTTTTTATTTTTTTGTTTATAAACAAAGAATTTGTTGTTTCGATGTGATTGAAAAGTTGTTTGAAAAAATGTGCGAGGTTGAAAAGTGGTTTGAAGCAATATGTTGTTTATAAATACCTTACCAAACAAAGGCGTAATTATAGTTGACCTGTTTGGTAAAATGGATGGAAGCAATCTGTTACCATTAGAATTTTAAATCTATATCAGTTTGAACAGGATTTTCCTAGTGGAAAATTTTGTTGGGCATGCTCCAACTTTGATTAAATGTAAAAGTCTTTATGCAAAACTAAATGGACAGTTGAAGAAATTGCTACGAACTTATGCCTTCATTTGAAGAACAAGGCACCAAAGAGAAAATGGGTCACACCAATTAAAGTTGCCGTCATTTTATTTAACACTTTCATCCTTATTACGTTTCTTTAAGTTGAAAACACACCTTTGTAATTTTCCCCTTTAAACACGTCTTTCTTCTTCTGTCACCGTGTCATCAGCTCTCAGTCACCAGAATTCTGTTTTGTACTATACAACATCTTCCCTTGAATTCTGGTGAACCATTTGTTGGAAAATATATTTTGGCAATTGATTTTCACTTGTGTGAATGTGAAATTGATCCCACATTGATTGAAAATTGGGATTTGAAGAGGAGCCTTAAAAGGGATTACAATCCCACATTGGTTAGAAATGGAAAAGTGAGAATAAGTGGAGGCTATAAATAATAGTTCCATTCCACGTTGGAAAATGGAAAAATGTGAAAATGTTGGGAATGCTTAAATAGTTATCCCACATAGGATAGAAATGAATTTGTGGACCAATTTATATATGGTTAACAATTTGTAAGGTGTAACCATTTGTTGTATAGAGACTCCTCCATGGCCTACACGCCCGCGGGGGTGCAAATCTTGGACCGACTTGGCCTTCAAGCCTTGAATTTGTGTGCGGACGCGACTTGCGTACACGAATGTCGGACCGAACGAGTCAAAAATTGGCCAGCCACGTTTTGAAATTTTGTTTTGAATTTTTCATTTAAAACATAACTCCAAACTGATTTTAACTCCAGAATTCAAATGCAAGGCTCATCCCTGCCTATAAGGAAGGAAAGGAGGCAAAATGAGAGGAGGAAGGTTCTACCAAGGAGACCGGCTTATTTTCCAGATCTGTGGTAAAGTAGCACACAAGGCCAATATTTGCAATCATAGGATGAATCAAGCCTATAATGGAGCCATCCCTCAACAAAACAAGTTTACAAACTCCTCCTCGCCAGCTGCCTATAAATTCAAACTCAGTCCACAACTATCCCAAATCAGCTATTGTCATCAAAATCAAAGCGTGTTCAAAGTTTTAATAAAGTGTCTAACAAGTATAGTTTAGTTACCTATCACAAAAGACTAGGTCATCCATCCAAAATTATTCTATCAGAAATTCTCAAGGTATGTAATGTCAACACTTCTATAAATGAAAATCTATTTTGTGAATATTGTCAAGTAGGAAAACCTCATCATCTACCCTTCAATCTCTCCAACTCACATGCTAAAACTCCACTTGGATTAATATACACAGACATATGGGGGCCAGCACCAGTAATCTCTAATTTTGGATTCAAATACGACATTGCCTTTGTTGATGACTATAGAAAATACACGTGGATATACCCTATGAAAAAAGAAATATGAAGCATTACACTATTTTTTCCCAGTTCAAAACTCTTGTTAAAAATCAATTTGATAAGAAAATCAAGATCCTTCAATCTGACTCGGGGTGAATTCAGAAACTTTGTCCAAATTCTGAACTCAACTGGAATCATCTGTAGGCACTCATGTCCATACACTTCAAGTCAAAACGGTAGAGTTGAAAGAAAACATAGACACTTAACCAAAACCGAACTTACATTGCTCTCTTAAGCACAAATGCCACTCACTTTCTAGTGGGAGGCTTTCCAAACTGCTATATACCTAATTAACAGACTACCAACACCAACTCTTTGTATGAAATCACCCTTTGAAACACTATACCAAAAACCTATTGACTACACATTTCTAAAACCCTTTGGGTGTGCCTGCTTCCCACGTTTAAGACCATACCAACAACATAAATTCAACTTTCATACAACCAAATGTGTTTTCATAGGTTATAGCCCAGCATATAAAGGTTACAAATGCCTAAGTAAAGAAGGAAAAACCTATAACTCTAGACATGTCATCTTTAATGAAGAAGACTTTCCCTTTAAATCACTCATGAGTCAAATACCTGATACAAGCACCAACTCAAACACTTCAAACTCTTACAACCCTGTGATAAAACTTCCCTTCCTGAATTATCATCCATAACCTCAAAGAGCTGATAGAGACACTCAAGAAGAAGCCTTATAGACATCACAAAATTCACAGGATTTTCCTCACACGCCAAACTCACAATTCCAAAATTTTGACCTAGTGTTAACACCTTCAACTATACCTCTTCCAACACATTCCTCTCCAATTTCCTCAAATGACTCCTTCTATTTTTCATACCCTGACACACCTGACACTAAACCAACAGAAACAGAA
The DNA here is from genome assembly GCA_963555705.1 of Ligustrum vulgare. NCBI lineage: Eukaryota > Viridiplantae > Streptophyta > Magnoliopsida > Lamiales > Oleaceae > Ligustrum > Ligustrum vulgare. The sequence goes on along the minus strand of OY743186.1, from coordinate 27,531,606 downwards.
CAACAATGTAACACCCCAATTTTAAATGCTTAAAACTAGGCGTGTTAACTCCCATTCACATTTTATGCGAAAATAAATCATTTAAAAATATTAAAAATATCGTTTTTCTATTACACCAATCTATAGAAATTTCGGCAGAGTCTCATATATATAACTTGGACTTAACCAACGTGTAGAGGGACATCATACCCAACCTAACAATTTAAAACATCAATCACAATTCAACCACATTCAACATCCAATCACAATTTAATATGAACTCCTACATCACCACATTTATCCAAACTCAATCCCAAACTCCTCGATACAAAAATATCTATATCGACAAAATTTAATTAAGTGAAATAAGTGCTGATATAAACGATACTAGAAATATAATAACTTAAAGTTAAATTTAGACGAATAGTTTAAGGACTAAACGAAGAAAGAATTAACCAGTGAAAACTTAAATTAAATCATTAAATTCAATTTTTAAATAATTCAAGTCGGGTACTGCCTGAGCCCGCCGCCAAGTGCTCTCCTCTAATCATCTAACTTTCATCACCTGAAATATGGGGGAGGGATTGGGGTGAGCTAAAGCTCAGTAAGTAAACTTTATGCATGAAATGCATGCTTATGACATGAATGCTTTAAAATTTTCATATATGTATCCCCATTTACTTTACTTTCCAAAACTTTCAAACTTTTCAAACTTTCACTTCATTTCAAAACTTTCACTTCATTTCCATCGTGAGCTCACTTGGTGTATCTTCTAGGCAATCAGATAACAGTGGAAAATTCTTATTTGGAACCAGATTAAAATTCACATTTCCACCGCAAAGCGGTTTAACATTCACTTTCCCACCGAAAAGCGGTTTAACATTCCACCGTAAAACGGTTGAACATTCCGTCGCAAAGCGACTTAATTCGGGTATGCCGGTCCCCCGCGCCCCATTTCCCACTCGCATCTTTCATGAACTAGAAGTACACCCATTCATTTCTTAAAAACTTGGGATACATAACTTTTGACAAAATTTGCACTTTGACACATTCCTTTCATTAAAACATTTGACTTCCCCATTTCGATGCCAATGCATGCTTAATGATGCAATGACAAGATAATGTGCATACTTGAACATTCTTCCTAATAACATATACTTTCATAAAGTAAATGAAATTCACCAAAGCAAGTAAGTTGCAAACAGTCATTTACACATTTCACATTTACATTTAACTTCTATGAATATAGAGGAAGTTTACTTACCTGACATCCTTAGTATTTACCGTTATCTTGATTTGCAAGTGGAAGAGTCTCAGATGCCCGTGACGTCAATGTACCAAAATCCTAGTTGTATCCATTCATTTAGTAAAATATACCTTCAGTTCAAATTGATATATTCATCATTCTTTTAACATTACCTTAAACAAGGTAAAACAATAAATCTTCTTTCCCTTTTCATTCTTGTGATCATTTATTCCAAACAAGGTATTAAGATATATTAAATACTTCCATACAATACTCGAAAGCAAAAGATTTAAACCATTCGATACAACAATTTAAGCTTAACTATTAAGGTACTTAAATCAAAACCAATGTTTGAAAAATGTACACGCCTTTACAATTTTCCCAAAATTTTGGAATTATAATCGTTACTCACATTCACACTAAAATCACAATTAAGTTAACTAAATTCCCAAATTCCTTAATCATTTACCAAATCCGAAATTTCAACTGAAATTTCAAAGTAAATCTATAACTAACCATCTAAACTAAAAATTCAAAATTCACATCTCTCAATATCACCTTGTATTCAAACTTAAACCAAAATTATCAAAATTCTTACTAACAACTCTAATCATTCAAGAAGGTTTCCCAATTAGACAAATTACAAATTTCCACTCATAGTTAAATACGAACAGTAAACTAACAGGCTTAAATTCATAATTTATCAAAATCTGAAAATTTTAAAATGGTTCCATTTTACTAAAATAGGTCAAAACAACCTAGACCTATAAATTCCAAAATCTGAAAATCACATGTATAGTATATACATTGTCATCATAAAGCTCCCAAATTTTGAATTTGACATTTAACATATGAAATGTAAAAAAAATTTGAATCTGAATTTATATATGTAAACATAAAATCTGAAACTTACATATATTTATACATATATACATATTATTCACATACTGAAATTAACAATTGAGGTTAAAAAATCTGAATATTATATAGAGGACACACACACACACACACACACACACATATATATGTATGTTTAGGAAGTCCAGATAGAAATCTTTCTTTCCAGAACTCTTGGTTGCAGTCGTCGCGAAGCATGACTCTGGTTATCCTTGGAGAGTGTTATCCTTGGAGAGTTTTATTATCTGTTATCTTGTTTGTGTTTTGTTGTTAGGTACTGCTGGGAGAGTTACATGAAACCGGGGGGCAGGGGCAGTCGAGTTCAATAAGACCCGAGTAAGACCACGTGGGGGAGTAGGTTCGGTTCTCCAATTATAGCAACTACAAACCAACAAAATACCTTCAATTTGCAGGTAGTAATACCTTTCAAGCTTACCTTGTTCAAAAATGTCCTCTTTTTCCAGTTGGTTCAAAGGATCTGGTAGTTCTGGAAATAGAGCTAATAATTTGTCAAACAATTTTAAAAATACTGAAGAATCACTTCAAAATGATTCTGAAACTTTTCAAAATACAAGTGAACTTCAAATTTCTCAAATTGAACAATTACTTCATAATTGGACAATTCCTAAGGTAGACAAAGGATCTATCTATGAAATTGGTCGATTTGATTTTTCTCAAAATTACATCATCAAAACTCATAAACAAACCATCCATGTTTTGGGTCAAAATACTAAGCTTGCTCTCTTTTCAAAAATTTCCATACAAGAACATCGTAAGAAATTTCAGTTCTTACACATTGGTCTTGTTCAAATTACTCTCAAGCCCTTGTTCAGACTCGAACTTGACATTCCTGTCTTGATTACTCTTTGTGATCAAAGACATTCAAACTTCGAGCATTGGCTCTTGACCGTTCTAGAATCAAATCTAGAAAGTGGTCCAATCTTTTCAAACTGTTATCCAAATTTCACAGTCAGTCTTTTTGATAAACATATCCTTAAGACTCTCAAACTTCATGTTCAAACTAAGAATCTTAGTTTGGATGAATCAAATTCATTCGCTGTAATATACTCTAACTTCATGTTCAAACTAAGAATCTTAGTTTGGATGAATCAAATTCATTCGCTGTAATATACAGAGTATATTACAAACTCTTGGGTACGAATCTCAACATTCGTGCTCTTCGTTCGTCTCCAAGAAACGAATCGCTTCTTATGGAGGTGAATGATCTTCATACTAACACCATGATTCCTAAGAGAATTCCTTGGAATCTTCAAACTAGGAGCTTAGAATGGGATATTCTAAAGGCCAACAAGCCTGAGCCTCCTCCTTCATCTGATACTCCTAATCAAATTCTTTCATTTCCAGATGGAAGTGTTAGGATGATTTTTGGAGAATCATCTTCAAACATTTCAAGATCTAGTTCATCTAAATCTTTTCAAAATTCAGTTCAAAATGCTTTTCCTTCAAGATTCTCAACTTCATCCAGCAGACTCAAAGATGTCAACTTTGAATCTGTTATTCCAAAACCACAATATTCTGAATCTGAACAAGATTCACCGACTGCATCTGATATGCAGCCTCCTTCTGAAGAAATTCCTCTTCTGAGAAAGAAAAATCACAGAAGAAGTTTATCTTCTCAACTCAATGTCATTTCTTCTAGCATTGATAGAAGATCTGAATTCAAAAATGATCAATCTTCCAAAGTCAAAAATCTTCGGAAACTTTTCCGTCAAAGTTTTTCAAAAGAAGAAATTGAATCTTACTGGGAAGAGTTCTTTGCTCAACCAGAAGATTTAAGTTTTTACAAATGGAATAATTTCAAAGTTTTTGGTAAGAAAGAGAAGTCTTCAAAATCTTCCAAACCAAAATCTCCTTCGAAATCCCAATCCATTCAAACTTCATCTTCAAAAGAAAAAAATTAGAAAAATTCTTCAAATCAAATTTTCAAATCTGAATACCCTCCTCTTGAAGAAATCATTTTTCCTCATGGAAATGCAGAAGTCACTACTTCTCCTTTCAAACAAATTCCTGAAGATAGGACTGATAATGCAGCAGCCAAAACTGTTGATGTCAGAAATCTTCAAATTCAGAACAATTATACAAATATTGTTCTTCATTCTACGAGTTCTCAGTTGAACAGAATTGAAGCCAATTCTGAAACTGAAACTAAACGCAAAATTCTCCCTGATGTGTTTTCTACCATCAAGGATTCTCCTTCCTCTTCATCTTCTTCGGGTAACCAAATGTTACTCTTTCAACCTACCAATCTTACTCCTGATCTTGGTAAGAAATCTTTAGACACTGATGCTGTAGTGATTAAAGAGCTTGCCTCTCAATTTTCAAAAATGTCTGCATCTTCAAAAAATATCAACACAATTGACATTTCTGATGTCGAAAACCAATTTGTTGAAGAAGAGCCTCTTCAAGTTAACAAATTGAGATTTCAAACTTCAAAACTTCCAACATTTTATCCTCGTCCTTCTCAACCAGATTTACTTTTAGAAGAATCATCTTTTAAAAGGAAAGTCACTGAGACATACTCAGGCGACGAAATCGTTGAATGGAATATTGATGGAATGACGGAATTCCAAATTATTCAAACTATCGAGAAAATGTTTGTGTGCTTCAATGCATACAGATGTAAAAGTATTGAAGAAGTGAATGCATGTAATAATCTTATTATTGGTTTCACTGGACAATTAAAGGGATGGTGGTCTAATTATCTCACTGATGCAAGTCGGTTAGAGGTTCTTAATGCCACAAAAACCGAAAATGGTCAGATTGTTTCTGATAGATTGACGACCCTTGTCTTTGCCATTGTCAAGCATTTCATCGGTTCTCCAAACTTCCTTCGTGATAGATCGTCAGAAATTCTGATGAATTTATCTTGTCCAAAATTGCACACCTTCAGATGGTATAAGGATATCTTCCTTACCAGAGTCATGCTTCACGATGACTGCAACCAAGAGTTCTGGAAAGAAAGATTTCTATCTGGACTTCCTAAACTTTTTGCAGAAAAGGTTCGCAATTCAATCAAACTTCAATATAACAATTCAATTCCTTTTGGCGACTTAACTTATGGCGAACTTGTTAGTTACGTCAATAAGGAAGGGTTAGCCCTCTGTAATGATATCAAACTCAAAGCCAAACTCAAATCTAAAAGTTTTGGGTCTAAGCATGAGTTAGGTTCATTCTGTGAACAATATGGTTTTGAAAAAATTCTTCCTCCTTCTTCAAAAAACAAAAAAGAAGTTTCCTTCTTTTCTCAGGAAATGAAATTTTCAAAATTTCAAAAGATTTTCTTCAAAATCTCAAAAGATTTTCTTCAAAATCTTCTCCTGAATTTCAAAAATCTTTTCAAAAGAATTCTCATCAAAGATTTCATTCAAAACCAAAACATTTTCAAAAAACTTTTGATTCAGCTAAAGTCACTTGTTACAAGTGTCATCAAACTGGTCATTATTCAAACAAATGTCCAATGAAGAATAAGATTAATAATCTTCAAATTTCTGAAGATATTAAACTTGATCTTCTAAATCTACTCAATTCATCATCTGATGATGATTCTGAATTAGAAAGAATTTATCAGCATCAAGAAGATTCTGATAATGAATCTAATTCTTCCTCCTCTACTCATCCTTGCGAAGGTAAAGGGATTTGTGGTTGCAAAACCATAAATGTTCTTACAAAAGAAGAAGAGCTTATTCAAGAAGTAATTGGGAGGATTGACAACCATCAATTAAAGAAGAAGTTATCTTCGCTCCTTCCTTCTTCCTCAAAAACCCATGAATCGTTTAGTATGAAAGAAATACTAAAAAGATTTGATCAAGAATCTACTTCTAAGTCTTCAAGTTCTGATTTGAAATCAGAAGTGAAGGAAATGAAGTCTCAAATTTCTTTTCTGGAACGTCAGGTTAAAGACATTAAACTTGATGTTACCATTCTCAAAAAGGATTAATGTTATTAATCGAATTCAACTTCAAAAGTGGTATTGTCAAATGACGATTGTCGTTGATAAAACCTTTCAAATTACTACCAGGGTTTTAATTGATTCTGGAGCAGATCAAAACTGCATCCGGGAAGGATTAATACCTACAAAATACTTTGAGAAAACTACTAAGCGTCTTTACGGTGCTAGTGGTAAAAAACTCAACATTCAATATAAACTTTCAAAAGCTCATGTTTGCAACTCAAACATTTGTTTCAAAAATGTTTTTTACTTGGTGAAAGATCTGGATCAAGAAGTCATTCTTGGTACTTCTTTCATTGTTCAAATTTACCCTTTTCAAGCTAACGAAAATGGTCTTCAGACCAACATTTTCGGTCAAAATTTAATTTTCAAATTCATGCATCCTCCATCTTCCAAAGATATTCATGATCTCAAAAATGCATCAATTTCTCAAATTAATAATATTAATTTCAAAATTAAGAAATCTTCAATTTTCAAAAAAGACAAATTGACGGATCTCTTTTCTCAAAATTTCTTTGGATCCATTAATAAAGAATCTTTCTTTATTAATTCCTTTTCAAAAGATAATCATTTGTGTCACCCACTCCTCAAAAGAAACCAAAATTGTCAAAAGTCGTGGGTCCCAGAAAACACCTTTGTCACCCAAATTGTCAAAAGTGTCATCATTGGTATCCTTTTCATTATTGCTTCAATGACCAAATTCTGTGTCCAAACAGTTGTGTCAGACATAGGTGGAATCATTGAGGGAAACCTACAGAAGATTCCTTTTGAATCAATTAAAAAACAACAGTATTTTTACTATTTCAGTAACAAAAACTGTTTTCAAAATTACTTTTCAAAAATCAAGAAATTTCAAAATTATTTTTGGGATAACTGTTTCAAGAAGAAATTTCCCTATAAATTAGAGAGATTTCGAGTGGCTAAAAGGCCACCACAAAAGAGTGATCAAATTAAAAGTACCAAAATTGATTGGTACAAAAAAGTTCTTGAAGACATGGCTTCCTCCATGGCCACTTCCTCAAAAAACAAAAATAAGGGCAAGAAAGTTGCTCTTACTCCCCTTCCTTCAATTGAAACTTTTGTTCAAAATTCTAGCAGAAGCACCTCTGCTTCAAACATTCCTCAAATTTCCACTTCAAACAACTTTTCTGTTCTTGGTAAAGTCCCTCAGACTCCAGAAAAACCAAGACCTTCAAACTACAAAAAAGCCGTTCAAAATGGTTCTGGAAAACTTCCAGAAATCAATAAAAATCCTTTTCAATATTTCACAAAAAATCCCTTTCTTTCTGTTCTTACAATGGAACCTTCATGGATTGAAAAATATTCTGATATCAATCATTGTTTATTAGATATCTTTCCTCCCAATTTCCATTTCATGCCAACTTCAATTCAAAAAACCCGTGAATTCTATGAAAAGATCCTTCTCAAAACAGGGTCAGCCATTATTACTCATACTCCAAACAAAGAAAATCCTCAAAATATTGATTTTTCAAAATGTTTAATTATCAAGGTTTTGTCATATGATGACTGGGGACAGCAACCTTGGATTGAGAAAAAGATGAACCTTGCAAAAGGTGAAACTTTCTCATCTCATTTCAATTACCTGGGTTCTATTTGGTATCAGAGACATTTACGTTCAAGTTATCCTTGGAGAGTGTTATTATCTGTTATCGTGTTTGTGTTTTGTTGTTAGATACTACTGGGATGTATATACATATGTATATGTATATACATATAGGACAAAGGATCTATCTTTGAAATTGGTCGATTTGATTTTTCTCAAAATTACATCATCAAAACTCATGAACAAACCATGCATGTTTTGGGTCAAAATACTGAGCTTGCTCTCTTTTCAAAAATTTTCATACAAGAACATCGTAAGAAATTTCAGTTCTTACACATTGGTCTTGTTCAAATTGCTCTCAAGCCCTTGTTCAGACTCGAACTTGACATTCCTGTCTTGATTACTCTTCGTGATCAAAGACATTCAAACTTCGAGCATTTGCTATTGACCGTTCTAGAATCAAATCTAGAAAGTGGTCCAATCTTTTCAAACTGCTATCCAAATTTCACAGTCAGTCTTTTTGATAAACATATCCTTAAGACTCTCAAACTTCATGTTCAAACTAAGAATCTTAGTTTGGATGAATCAAATTCATTCGCTATAATATACAGAGTATATTACAAACTCTTGGGTACGAATCTCAACATTCGTGCTCTTCGTTCGTCTCCAAGAAACGGATCGCTTCTTATGGAGGTGAATGATCTTCATACTAATACCATGATTTCTAAGAGAATTCCTTGGAATCTTCAAACTAGGAGCTTTGAATGGGATATTCTAAAGGCCAACAAGCCTGAGCCTCCTCCTTCATCTGATACTCCTAATCAGATTCTTTCATTTCCAAATGGAAGTGTTAGGATGATTTTTGGATAATCATCTTCAAACAATTCAAGATCTAGTTCATCTAAATATTTTCAAAATTCATTTCAAAATGTTTTTCCTTCAAGATTCTAAACTTCATCCAGCATACTCAAAGATGTCAACTTTGAATCTGTTATTCCAAAACCTCAATATTCTGAATCTGAACAAGATTCACCCATTGCATCTGATATGCAGCCTCCTTCTGAAGAAATTCCTCTTCTGAGAAAGAAAAATCACAGAAGAAGTTTATCTTCTCAACTCAATGTCATTTCTTCTAGCATTGATAGAAGATCAAAAATCTTCAGAAACTTTTTCGATAAACTTTTTCAAAAGAAGAAATTGAATCTTACTGGGAAGAGTTCTTTGCTCAACCAGAAGATTTAAGTTTTTACAAATGGATAAATTTCAAAGTTTTTGGTACGAAAAAGAATTCTTCCAAATCAAAATCTCCTTCGAAATTCAAATCCAAATCCATTCAAACTTCATCTTCAAAAGAAAAAATTTGGAAAAATTCTTCAAATCAAACTTTCAAATCTGAATACCCTCCTCTTGAAGAAATCATTTTTCCTCATGGAAATGCAGAAGTTTCTGCGTCTCCTTTCAAACAAATTCCTGAAGATAGGACTGATAACGCTGCAACCAAAACTGTTGATGTCAGAAATCTTCAAATTCAGAACAATTACACAAACATTGTTCTTCATTCTATAAGTTCTCAGTTGAACAGAATTGAACCCAATTCTGAAACTGAAACTAAATGCAAAATTCTCCCTTATGGGTTTTCTACCATCAAGGATTCTCCTTCCTCTTTATCTTCTTCGGGTAACCAAATGTTACTCTTTCAACCTACCAATCTTACTCTAGATTTAGGTAAGAAATCTTTAGACACTGATTCTGCAGTGATCAAAGAACTTGCCACTCAATTTTCAAAAATGTCTGCATCTTCAAAAAATATCAACACAATTGACATTTCTGATGTCGAAAACCAATTTGTTGAAGAAGAGCCTCTTCAAGTTAACAAATTGAAATTTCAAACTTCAAAACTTCCAACATTTTATCCTCGTCCTTCTCAACCAGATTTACTTTTAGAAAAATCATCTTTTAAAAGGAAAGTCACTGAGACATACTCAGGCGACGAAATCGTTGAATGGAATATTGATGGAATGACGGAATTCCAGATTATTCAAACTATTGAGAAAATGTTTGTGTGCTTCAATGCATACAGATGTCAAAGGATTGAAGAAGTGAATGCCTGTAATAATCTTATTATTGGTTTCACTGGACAATTAAAGGGATGGTGGTCTAATTATCTCACTGATGCAAGTCGGTTAGAGGTTCTTAATGCCACAAAAACCGAAAATGGTCAGATTGTTTCTAATAGATTGACGACCCTTGTCTTTGCCATTGTCAAGCATTTCATCGGTTCTCCAAACTTCCTTCGGGATAGATCGTCAGAAATTCTGATGAATTTATCTTGTCCAAAATTGCACAACTTCAGATGGTATAAGGATATCTTCCTTACCAGAGTCATGCTTTGCAATGAGTGCAATCAAGAGTTCTGGAAAGAAAGATTTCTATCTGGACTTCCTAAACTTTTTGCAGAAAAGGTTCGCAATTCAGATGGACTCCACCACGTTGTCTTACTCAGGTCTTACTGAACTCGACTACCCCTGCCCCCGGGTTTCATGTAACTCTCCAAGCAGTACCTAACAACAAAACACAAACAAGATAATAGATAATAACACTCTCCAAGGATAACTCTAACCTAAATGGCTCTAATACCAAATAGAACCCATGTTATATAGATCAAGGATAGTGCGGATAATATGAAAGAACAATAATCAAAATACAGAAAAAGAATCAAACTTCAATATAACAATTCAATTCCTTTTGGCGACTAAACTTATGGCGAACTTGTTAGTTACGTCAATAAGGAAGGGTTAGCCCTCTGTAATGATATCAAACTCAAAGCCAAACTCAAATCTGAAAGTTTTGGGTCTAAGCATGAGTTAGGTTCATTCTGTGAGCAATACGGTTTTGAAAAAAATTCTTCCTCCTTCTTCAAAAAACAAAAAGAAGTTTCCTTCTTTTCTCAGGAAACGAAAATTTCAAAATTCCAAAAGATTTTCATCAAAATCTTCTCCTGAATTTCAAAAATCATTTCAAAAGAATTCTTATCAAAAATTTCATTCAAAACCAAAACGTTTTCAAAAAACTTTTGATTCAGCCAAAGTCACTTGTTACAAATATCATCAAACTGGTCATTATTCAAACAAATGTCCCATGAAGAATAAGATTAATAATCTTCAAATTTCCGAAGATATTAAACTTGATCTTCTCAATCTACTCAATTCATCATCTGATGATGATTCTGAATTAGAAAGAATTTATCGGCATCAAGAAGATTCTGATAATGAATCTAATTCTTCTTCCTCTTCTCATCCTTGCGAAGGTAAAGTGATTTGTGGTTGCAAAACAATAAATGTTCTTACAAAAGAAGAAGAACTTATTGAAGAATTAATTGAGAGGATTGACAACCCTCAATTAAAGAAGAAGTTCTCTTCGCTCCTTCCTTCTTCCTCAAAAACCCATGAATCGTTTAGTATGAAAGAAATACTAGAAAGATTTGATTAAGAATCTACTTCTAAGTCTTCAAGTTCTGATTTGAAATCAGAAGTGAAGGAAATGAAGTCTTAAATTTCTTTTCTGGAACGTCAGGTTAAAGACATTAAACTTGATGTTAACATTCTTAAAAATTCCACTTCAAAAATTCAAGAAAACTCTGATTCTTCTTCTTCTTCCTCAGAAGAGTCAATTCATTCAAATCCTGATAGATTTAATAATTTAATCTCTCTTCAAACTGATGAAGAAAGGATTAATTTTATTAATCGAATTCAACTTCAAAAGTGGTAGTGTCAAATGACGATTTTCGTTGATAAAACCTTTAAAATTACTACCAGGGTTTTAATTGATTCTGGAGCAGATCAAAAATGCATCCGAGAAGGATTAATACTTACAAAATACTTTGAGAAAACTAATGAGCGTCTTTACGGTGCTAGTGGTAAAAAACTCAACATTCAATATAAACTTTCAAAAGCTCATGTTTGCAACTCAAACATTTGTTTCAAAAATATCTTCTACTTGGTGAAAGATCTGGATCAAGAAGTCATTCTTGGTACTCCTTTCATTGTTCAAATTTACCCTTTTCAAGCTAACGAAAATGGTCTTCAGACCAATGTTTTCGGTCAAAATTTGATTTTCAAATTCATGCATCCTCCGTCTTTCAAAGATGTTCATGATCTAAAAAATGCATCAATTTCTCAACTTAATAATATTAATTTTTGAAATTTCAAAATTAAGAAATCTTCAATTTACAAAAAAGACAAATTGACAGATCTCTTTTCTCAAAATTTCTTTGGATCCATTAATAAAGAGTCTTTCTTTATTAATTTTTTTTCAAAAGACAATCATTCATGTCACCCACTCCTCAAAAGAAACCAAAATTGTCAAAAAACGTGGGTCCCAGAAAACACCTTTGTCATCCAAATTGTCAAAAGTGTCATCATTGGTGTCCTCTTCATTATTGTTTCAATTACCAAATTCTTTGTCCAAACAGCTGTGTCAGACATAGGATTCGGTGGGATCTTTGGGGGAAACCTACAACGGATCTCTTTTAAATCAAATCAAAAACAACAGTATTTTTACTATTGTAGTAACAAAAACTGTTTTCAAAATTACTTTTCAAAAAACAAGAAATTTCAAAATTATTTTTGGGATGACTGTTTCACGAAGAAATTTCCCTATAAATTAGAGAGATTCCAAGTGACTGAAATGCCACCCCAAAAGAGTGATCAAAATAAAAGTATCAAAATTGATTGGTACAACAAATTTCTTGAAGACATGGCTTCCTCCATGGCCACTTCCACAAAAAATAAGAATAAGGGCAAGAAAGTAGCTCTTACTCCTCTCCCTTCAATCGAAACTTTTGTTCAAAATTCCAGCAGAAGCACCTCTGCTTCAAACGTTCCTCAAATTTCAACTTCAAACAACTTTTGGTTTTGAATGAAATTTTTGATAAGAATTCTTTTGAAATGATTTTTGAAATTCAGGAGAAGATTTTGATGAAAATCTTTTGGAATTTTGAAATTTTCGTTTCCTGAGAAAAGAAGGAAACTTATTTTTGTTTTTTGAAGAAGGAGGAAGAATTTTTTCAAAACCGTATTGCTCAGAGAATGAACCTAACTCATGCTTAGACCCAAAACTTTCAGATTTGAGTTTGGCTTTGAGTTTGATATCATTACAGAGGGCTAACCCTTCCTTATTGACGTAACTAACAAGTTCGCCATAAGTTAAGTCGCCAAAAGGAATTGAATTGTTATATTGAAGTTTGATTCTTTTTCTGTATTTTGATTATTGTTCTTTCATATTATCCGCACTATCCTTGATCTATATAACATGGGTTCTATTTGGTATCAGAGCCATTTAGGTTCAAGTTATCCTTGGAGAGTGTTATTATCTGTTATCTTGTTTGTGTTTTGTTGTTAGGTACTACTGGGAGAGTTACATGAAACCCGAGGGCAGGGGCAGTCGAGTTTAGTAAGACCCGAGTAAGACCATGTGGAGGAGTCCATCTGAATTGCGAACCTTTTCTGCAAAAAAGTTTAGGAAGTCCAGATAGAAATCTTTCTTTCCAGAACTCTTGATTGCAGTCATCGTGAAGCATGAGTCTGTTAAGGAAGATATCCTCATACCATCTGAAGTCGTTCAATTTTGGACAAGATAAATTCATCAAAATTTCTGATGATCTATCCCGAAGGAAGTTTGGAGAACCGATGAAATGTTTGACAATGGAAAAGACAAGGGTCATCAATGTATCAGAAACAATCTGACCATTTTCGGTTTTTGTGGCTTTAAGAACCTCTAACCGACTTGCGTCAATGAGATAATTAGACCACCATCCCTTTAATTGTCCAGTGAAACCAATAATAAGATTATTACAGGCATTCACTTCTTCAATCCTTTGACATCTGTATGCATTGAAGCACACAAACATTTTCTCGATAGTTTGAATAATCTGGAATTCCGTCATTCCATCAATATTCCATTCAACGATTTTGTCACCTGAGTATGTCTCAGTGACTTTCCCTTTAAAAGATGATTCTTCTAAAAGTAAATCTGGTTGAGAAGGACGAGGATAAAACGTTGGAAGTTTTGAAGTTTGAAATTTCAATTTGTTAACTTGAAGAGGCTCTTCTTCAACAAATTGGTTTTCGACATCAGAAATGTCAATTGTGTTGATATTTTTTGAAGATGCAGACATTTTTGAAAATTGAGCGGAAAGTTCTTTGATCACTGCAGAATCAGTGTCTAAAGATTTCTTACCTAAATCTGGAGTAAGATTGGTAGGTTGAAAGAGTAACATTTGGTTACCCGAAGATGAAGAGGAAGGAGAATCCTTGATGGTAGAAAACACATCAAGGAGAATTTTGCGTTTAGTTTCACTTTCAGAATTGGCTTCAATTCTGTTCAAATGAGAACTCATAGAATGAAGAACAATGTTTGTGTAATTGTTCTGAATTTGAAGATTTCTGACATCAACAGTTTTGGCTGCTGCATTATCAGTCCTATCTTCAGGAATTTGTTTGAAAGGAGACGCAGAAACTTCTGCATTTCCATGAGGAAAAATGATTTCTTCAAGAGGAGGGTATTCAGATTTGAAAGTTTGACTTGAAGATTTTTTCCAAACTTTTTCTTTTGAAGATGAAGTTTGAATGGATTTGGATTTCGAAGGAGATTTTGATTTGGAAGAAGATTTCTTTTTCTTACCAAAAACTTTGAAATTAATCCATTTGTAAAAACTTAAATCTTCTGGTTGAGCAAAGAACTCTTCCCAGTAAGATTCAATTTCTTCTTTTGAAAAAGTTTTTCGAAAAAGTTTCCGAAGATTTTTGACTTTGGGAGTTTGGTCATTTTTGAATTCAGATCTTCTATCAATGCTAGAAGAAATGACATTGAGTTTAGAAGATAAACTTCTTCTGTGATTTTTATTTCTCAGAAGAGGAATTTCTTCAGAAGGAGGCTGCATATCAGATGCAGTGGGTGAATCTTGTTCAGATTCAGTATATTGAGGTTTTGGAATAACAAATTCAAAGTTGACATCTTTGAGTCTGCTGGATGAAGTTGAGAATCTTGAAGGAAAAACATTTTGAAATGAATTTTGAAAAGATTTAGATGAACTAGATCTTGAACTGTTTGAAGATGATTCTCCAAAAATCATCCTAACACTTCCATCTGGAAATGAAAGAATCTGATTAGGAGTATCAGATGAAGGAGGAGGCTCAGGTTTGTTGGCCTTTAGAATATCCCATTCTAAGCTCCTAGTTTGAAGATTCCAAGGAATTCTCTTAGGAATCGTGGTGTTAGTATGAAGATCTTTCACCTCCATAAGAAGTGATTCGTTTCTTGGAGACGAACGAAGAGCACGAATGTTGAGATTCGTACCCAAGAGTTTGTAATATACTCTGTATATTATAGCGAATGAATTTGATTCATCCAAACTAAGATTCTTAGTTTGAACATGAAGTTTGAGAGTCTTAAGGATATGTTTATCAAAAAGACTGACTGTGAAATTTGGATAGCAGTTTGAAAAGATTGGACCACTTTCTAGATTTGATTCTAGAACGGTCAAGAGCGAATGCTCGAAGTTTGAATGTCTTTGATCACGAAGAGTAATCAAGACAGAAATGTCAAGTCCAAGTCTGAACAAGGGCTTGAGAGCCTTTCAAGCTTACCTTGTTCAAAAATGTCCTATTTTTCCAGTTGGTTCAAATGACCTGGTAGTTCTAGAAATAGAGCTAATAATTTGTCAAACAATTTTCAAAATACTGAAGAATCACTTCAAAATGATTCTGAAACTTTTCAAAATACAAGTGAACTTCAAATTTCTCAAATTGAACAATTATTGCATAATTGGACAATTCCTAAGGTAGACAAAGAATCTATCTATGAAATTGGTCGATTTGATTTTTCTCAAAATTACATCATCAAAACTCATGAACAAACCATGCATGTTTTGGGTCAAAATACTGAGTTTGCATATATATATATATATATGTGTGTGTGTGTGTGTGTGTGTGTGTGTGTGAGCAGGGGATGGGTTACCCGGTGGTGGTGTTGATGGTGGTTTCTGGTGGGGGGTGGCGGCGGTGAGCGATCTGAGAGAGGGCTGGGTCCGGTGAGACGAGGGAGAGGCGAGAGAGAGAGAGAGAGAGAGAGAGAGAGAGAGAGAGAGAGAGAGAGAGAGAGAGAGAGAGGTGAGACTGAGAGAGCGAGAGGTAGGGGCGTAGAGAGAAATGGGATGGAGAGAGACCGAGTTTATGGTTGATTTAGGGATAGGTTTAGTTATAAACTTTTGGTGATTTGCAAATCGGTCCCTGAATTCTCTATAAGGACATAATTTAGTCTATAAGTCCTATTTACTTTCCAATCGCCGCCAAACTACTCCCCAACTTTCAATTTAATGTAATTTGGTAGTTCACAAATTTAAATAAATTGTAATAAGCATCCTTAGCAATTAAAATAACCACTTAGACACATAATTGCAGGTAAAGAAAATTTATAAACTTTTTAATTGGTACATTGATCGAGCCGGCGTCCAAGTTCTTCCACTGTAAAAAGAATAATTCAAATCATTATCAATAATAATTGCCAAATAAATAATTCATCATAGTATGAACATAGAAATTGGGTGATATTCCAGAAAGCTTGTAAAACGAAAAGTGGTATTACAATTCCTTACCCACTAAAAAAAATTTCGTCCTCGAAATTAAAATTTACCAAAAAGGTGTGGATACTTGACACGCATGTCGTCTTGGTATTCCCAAGTAGCCTCTTCTACTGCATGATTCCTCCAAAGAACCTTAACTAACGTAATCTTCTTTCTTCTAAGTTCCTTATTTACTTTCATTAGGATTTTCACAAGTGACTCCTCATAAGTCAGACCCTCACAAAGATCTAATGACTCATAACTGAGACTATGGGAGGAATCCAAATATATTTCCTCAACATTGATGCATGAAAAGCACACCCGATAGCGCTGGTGACAATGCAACCCGATAAGTTAGGTCACCCACCCCTTTCAAGAATTCCAAAGGGGCCGACAAAACATAGGCTTAACTTTTCTTTCTTCTCGAATCTCATAACTCTTTTCATAGGAGCTACCTTCAAAAAGATCATATCTCCTTCAACGAATTCCAAGGTTTCCTTCTTCTGTCCACATAGCTTTTCTGTCTACTCTGTGCAATTTTCATTTGTTGATGAATCTTTTCAACAACTACTGCTGTCTATTGTACTATTTCAAGACCCAATAGCTTTCTTTCTCCTATCTCATCCTAATGAACTGGTGATCTACACTTCTTCCTGTATAATGCCTCATACGTGACCGAAGTTTGATAGTTATTGTTGTAGGAGACCATCAACCGACATTATCCCACTTATGAATCCATTCACTAACTTTCTATTTCCAGCCTTTCATAGGATCTATTAAAACATCTAAACCTTAATATATATATATATATATATATATATATATATATATATATATTGATTGATCACATTCTTAAAACTAAAATCAAGAAGATTGACCAAAATAAGATTTTATAATCCAGAATTAGTGAAACTTGACGTCCATACCAAAATATACAGTAGAGATACTAAAACTTTGACATAATCTTTCTGGAAAGATTTACAAACGAAATCCTTTCTAAACATGCTGACATTTCCTTTAAAATCAGAGGATCAAACTTAAATCATGTAACCCATACTTATATATTGTAATCAAGTATTCAGCATCATACACTCATCTTAAAACTAAAGCCAAGATACTAACTTAAAAATCCATGCTTTCAAAATCATCATAACGACAATACTCTAACCAAGAATTTTATAAATAAATCATTGACCTATCACCAGTGAATAAGACTTTTGTGATTCATAAAGGGTTCCTCATCAAGTTTACTTAACCCAATGATACAACTTCACAATAAGTAAAAGTTACACTAATGATCATCTTAGATTTTAACCAATCCAAATTTATGTATATTTCATGGAGATCTTAATATGGATAATATACTTTACTCACATCTAATATACAACCAACAATGAGTAATCACAACTATATCACCAAAATTTTAAGTAAATTCATCTATCTTATCATAAACAAATGAAGTTTCCCGACCATAGGTCATATTTAGCAATAAGCAAACCATTGATCAAGATAAGATTAATTAGTTCCAACATATCATCACACTATTCTTCCATATGACAATCATAACATTCATTAACTATCTATTCACCATAACTTGTGGTAATCATGTGACATGCCACTTATCACCATACCATATGACCTCAACATTTAATCATATCAATCTCCTTAAGATCACAGTATAACAACCATCATATATATCACATGAACATTTCTACATCAATAAATCACTAAAATCTTATATATACCAATCTCTCAATTTCAATAAATCTTAATTTTTTACAATTCTTTACTCCTTCTGTTGCCTAGAAGTGTAGGCCATCACCTTGTCATATTGCATAAGAACACAACCGAGCCCTTTTAATAAAGTATCACTGTATATGACCAACCATTCATTTCCCTGTGGAATAGTTAAAATGGGCGCGGTTGTCAACCATGTTTTTAACTCCTCAAAACTCTGTTCACAATCCGAACTCTACTGAAATTTTGTATCCTTTCTAGTCAACTTAGTCAACGGAAAGGCAATCTTAGAAAATCCTTCCACAAATTTTCGATAGTGACTCGCTAACCCAGGGAAACTGCGGGCTTCCTTAACATTAGAAGGCGTAAACCAGTTTTGAATTACCTCACTTTTACTCTAGTCAACCTCAATACATTCCCTTGATACAATATGGCCAAAGAATGGCAATCTATCCAGCCAAAATTCACACTTCTTAAACTTAGTAAATAATTTCTCTTCTCTAAGCTTCTAAAGCACAATTCTCAAATGTCTTTCATGCTCTTCATCAAATCTCGAATAGATCACTAAGACTATGACCATTTCATCTAGGACAATTCTCAAATGTCTTTCATGTTCTGCAGGAACCATCCGATATGATGTCTTAGATACTAGAGCTATCCCAAACACTAATTTGATGGTGAATTCAATCTCTCTACCAAGTGGTAGATCATAAAGATCGTTTGGTAACATATTTAGACATTCTCGAACAATTGAAGTTTGTTCAAAAGAGAAGGGCCTATCTTAATCAGCTCAATTACTGTAGCTAATTAGGCCTTACAACTTGTATTCACCAACTGACGAGCATTGATCACCTACACTATCGAAATAGAAAGCTTCACCTCAACCCCAACAAATGAAAAGGGTTTTGTTTGGAGGTTCAAACACCACCTTATCGTGACTGACGATTGAAGCATTATATCGTAATAACAATTCCATTCCTAGTTTGACATCAAGATCGTGGATATCCGATGTTATGAGATCTATCATCTACTCCTTCCTATTTACCACGATCGGGAAATCGTTTAACGCATATCTTGAGTTCAAAAGTTCTCCAAATTGTGTTGGAAAGCAAAACTCGATCTCCAGTTACCGAGATGGGTAAATCAATTTTCCTATGATTATGGGACTATCAAATGAGTGGGTAGTCCGGAGATCAAACATGATAAGTGCTTAATACTGAGTTCGATGACTTCTCAACTTCCGACTTGGATATAATATACATTCTTGCCGATGTAGTCTCCATGACTCTAAGCACTATTCACATTCACTTCATATCTTTCACATAGGGACTTATAAACATTACCCAATTTTATAATAATCATTACCATCTCATTCTCTCTTTTACATAATCAAGGTATACACGCCATATTCATTAACGACATCCTTAACCTTTAACTTTACAACATTAAATATTAACATGCAAAAATTTACAATACTGGAAACATTACCATGCATTTACTTACTTGAACAGAAATTTAACTTACCAGATGATCGAGGGAGAAGCACTTGAGGCGTGACTCAATGCCCGAACCATTTTCAAATAAATTTTAAAAGCCTACAGAATCGCTTTTAAAACTCTTAGCTCTGATACCAAAAATGTAACACCCCAATTTTAAATGCTTAAAACTAGGCGTGTTAACTCCCATTCACATTTTATGCGGAAATAAATCATTTAAAAATATTAAAAATATCGTTTTTCTATTACACCAATCTATAGAAATTTCGGCAGAGTCTCCTCTATAACGTGGACTTAACCAACTTGTAGAGGGACATCATACCCAACCTAACAATTTAAAACATCAATCACAATTCAACCACATTCAACAACCAATCACAATTTAATATGAACTCCTACATCACCACATTTATCCAAACTCAATCCCAAACTCCTCGATACAAAAATATCTATATCGATAAACTTTAATTAAGTGAAATAAGTGCTAATATAAACGATACTAGAAATATAATAACTTAAAGTTAAATTTAGAAGAATAGTTTAAGGACTAAACGAAGAAAGAATTAACCAGTGAAACCTTAAACTAAATCATTAAATTCAATTTTTAAATAATTCAAGTCGGGTACTGCCTGAGCCTGCCGCCAAGTGCTCTCCTCTAATCATCTAACTATCATCACCTGAAATATGGGGGAGGGATTGGGGTGAGCTAAAGCTCAGTAAGTAAACTTTATGCATGAAATGCATGCTTATGACATGAATGCTTTAAAATTTTCATATATGTATCCCCATTTACTTTACTTTCCAAAACTTTCAAACTTTTCAAACTTTCACTTCATTTCAAAACTTTCACTTCATTTCCATCGTGAGCTCACTTGGTGTATCTTCTAGGCAATCAGATAACAGTGGGAAATTCTTATTTGGAACCAGATTAACATTCACATTTCCACCGCAAAGCGGTTTAACATTCACTTTCCCACCGTAAAGCGGTTTAACAGTCCACCGTAAAACGGTTGAACATTCCGTCACAAAGCGACTTAATTCGGGTACGTCGGTCCCCCGCACCCCATTTTCCACTCGCATCTTTCATGAACTAGAAGTACACCCATTCATTTCTTAAAAACTTGGGATACATAACTTTTGACAAAATTTGCACTTTGACACATTCCTTTCATTAAAACATTTGACTTCCCCATTTCGATGCCAATGCATGCTTAATGATGCAATGACAAGATAATGTGCATACTTGAACATTCTTCCTAATAACATATACTTTCATAAAGTAAATGAAATTCATCAAAGCAAGTAAGTTGCAAACAGTCATTTACACATTTCACATTTACATTTAACTTCTATGAACATAAGGGAAGTTTACTTACCTGACATCTTTAGTATTTACCGTTATCTTGATTTGCAAGTGGAAGAGTCTCAGATGCCCGTGACGTCAATGTACCAAAATCCTAGTTGTATCCATTCATTTAGTAAAATATACCTTCAGTTCAAATTGATATATTCATCATTCTTTTAACATTACCTTAAACAAGGTAAAACAATAAATCTTCTTTCCCTTTTCATTCTTGTGATCATTTATTCCAAACAAGGTATTAAGATATATTAAATACTTCCATACAATACTCGAAAGCAAAAGATTTAAACCATTCGATACAACAATTTAAGCTTAACTATTAAGGTACTTAAATCAAAACCAATGTTTGAAAAATGTACATGCCTTTACAATTTTCCCAAAATTTTGGAATTATAATCGTTACTCACATTCACACTAAAATCAAAATTAAGTTAACTAAATTCACAAATTCCTTAATCCTTTACCAAATCCGAAAATTTCAACTGAAATTTCAAAGTAAATCTATAACTAACCATCTAAACAAAAAATCCAAAATTCACATCTCTCAATATCACCTTATATTCAAACTTAAACCAAAATTATCAAAATTCTTACTAACAACTCTAATCATTCAAGAAGGTTTCCCAATTAGACAAATTACAAATTTTCACTCATAGTTAAATACGAACAGTAAACTAACAGGCTTAAATTCATAATTTATCAAAATCTGAAAATTTTAAACAAGGTTCCATTTTACTAAAATCGGTCAAAACAACCTAGACTTATAAATTCCAAAATCTGAAAATCACATGTATAGTATATACACTATCATCATAAAGCTCCCAAATTTTGAATTTGACATTTAACATATGAAATGTAAACAAAAATTGAATCTGAATTTATATATGTAAACATAAAATCTGAAAATTACATATATACATATTATTCACATACTGAAATTAACAATTGAGGTTAAAAAATCTGAATATTATATAGAGGATACATAAATTCACATCATATATATATATATATATATATATATATATATATATCTGTGTGTGTGTGTGTGTGTGTGTGTGTGTGTGTTCGTGTGTTCGTGTGTGTGTGTGTGTGTGCGTGAGGGAGCAGGGGATGGGTTACCCGGTGGTGTTGATGGTGGTTTCTGGTGGGGGTGGCGGCAGTGAACGATTCGAGAGAGGGCTGGGTCCGGTGAGACGAGGGAGAGGCGAGAGAGAGAGAGAGAGGTGAGACTGAGAGAGCGAGAGGCAGGGGCGTAGAGAGAAATGGGATGGAGAGAGACCGAGTTTATGGTTGATTTAGGGATAAGTTTAGTTATAAAATTTTGGTGATTTGCAAATTGGTCCCTGAATTCTCTCTGAGGACATAATTTAGTCTATAAGTCCTATTTACTTTCCAATCGCCGCCAAACTACTCCCCAACTTTCAATTTAATGTAATTTGGCCGTTCAAAAATTTAAATAAATTGTAATAAGCATCCTTAGCAATTAAAATAACCACTTAGACACATAATTGCAGGTAAAGAAAATTTATAAACTTTTTAATTGATACATTGATCGAGCCGGCGTCCAAGTTCTTCCACTATAAAAAGAATAATTCAAATCATTATAATTGCCAAATAAATAATTCATCATAGTATGAACATAGAAATTGGGTGATATTCCAGAAAGCTTGTAAAACAAAAAGTGGTATTACAAACAACCTCCAGCTCCACCACAAATTCAACAAGTAGTCATCCTATGATAATAAGGGAAAATGATGGTATCTTCAAACCCAAAGCCCTTACTGAAACAATATACAGTGACATAACAAAACCTACCCCTGCCACAGAAGCTTGGAAGTCAGAGAACTGGAAGGAGGCTATGAAAGTAGAGTATGATGCATAGATAGAGAACAAAACTTGGGATCTTGTACCTTACAATGATAGTTACAATGTGGTTGGAAACAAATGGGTTTATAAAGTAAAAAGAAACAGTGGTGGCCCAGTACAAAGGTTGAAATCGAGGCTAGTAGCAAAATACTTTCATCAAACACCAATGGTCGACTTCTATGAAACGTTCAGTCCAGTTTTAAAACCTTCAACACTTAGAATCATTTTAACAATGGCCATTAGTGTTAACTGGAGTGTAGGGCAAGTTGATATCAACAATGCCTTCTTGAATGGTGACTTGTTGGAGGTAGTATATATGGATCAGCCAGAATGTTTTGTTAATCCTAAAACTCCCTCCTATGTGTGCAGATTGAATAAAGCGTTGTATGGACTCAAACAGGCTCCAAGAGCCTGGTATGTGATTATTGTCCAATTTTACATATTTTAGATAGGTAAATGAATAAAAAATTGCGATTTTGGGATATGAATTATATTATTTAAAGCAAAAATCATAAAAGATTCCATTTTAATTCTTAAATTCTAAATTAATTTTATTTGCTATTAATTTCATTTATTTGATTATAAGTATATTTTGGACAATTTTAACCCAAAAATCCCTAATTTTAACACAAAAAGCCCATAATGGAGCCAACTTCAGTCAACCAGCTGAACTCTCTCTCTAAAAAAAAGGAACCAAGAACTCTTTGCTCTAACATTCAGCCGCAGCTCTCATTTTTGTCTCTTCCTTCAACCACTTAGCCCCCGCTCAACCACCTACTCTCTCCCTCACATTTCCATTACCAGCCTCCACTGTGAAGAACCAAACCAGACAGCAGTCGACACTCCTTCCACCCAAGCCGCATTCACCTTCTGGAATTCAACCAAGCTGCAACTCTCATCGGACACACTCAAACCACCAGTCGCCCACTTCACACACAACAACACAGCTGCCACTCAGCCACACCTCACAGCACCGAACTAGTCCTCACACCCTTTCTCCCTCATCAACTTCTCTTCACCGTTCCAGACTTCATCAACCAGCCGTCAGCTTTTCTCCTCCATTCGACCGCAACTCCCTCACGGAAATCCTCTTCCAGTAGCTGCACAACACGCCCAGCAGTGCAACCTTTAGCTGAGTGAGGAGAAGTGCAGTTGGTAGTTTCGGGTGATTGGTTCCAATTTTTATTCATAGTTTTGCTTAGATTTGGAATTGTTTCAATTATCAGTTTACATATTTTTAGCTTATTGGTGTTAGTTGATTTTTAAATATTTTCTAGTCATTGGATTTTCATTTCTCAACTTGAATTGCATTATTTAGTAATGGTTATCATTCATTTGAAGTTTATTTTGATTAATTTAATTATGGTTGGATAAGTTATATTTGAGGGGAGTTATTCTTAACTTCAATGGGTACGTGTTAGTTTCTTATGTATGAATTCTTATTATTGATAAAGGTTAACAAGTGTTTTAAATTTTCAAACTATTTTACTTAGATTAATGTCGCTGATGTGGTATGTATTGAATATGCACACAATATGTTCGATTAAATGACGTAAAATAAATTGACTAATTTTCTTACTAATATTTCTACATGTTATCAATCTCAAGAAATTCACACTAATTTTATTTACAAAACCCAATTGATAGCGAAAGAATAACTCCATTCAAATTTTTCTTTCATTGCAATTTAATTATATCCCCTTTTTTATTTATTTAAACACAATTGAAATCATAGTTTAATATTTGAATTTGGCAAATAATATTATACCAATAAAATCCCTAGGAAGAATGACCCTGATTATTACTAGACTATAACTTGACCCCTTTTATACTTGGAGGGTAGATTTCTATCGAATCAGTATGACAAGCTCAAAACCACCTTCCTGGATTGGAATTTTTCACAATCTACGGGATATTCATCATTATTTTTCTCCGAGAAAGACAAAGGGATAATATTCATCTTGATATATATATCGATGATATCATTTTTACAGGAGAAGATAGAGATCAAAATCAAAAGGTAATACAAAGACTCAATAGTGAGTTCTCTCTCAAGGATATGGGTGAACTACATCAATTCTTGAGAATCGAGGTAACAAGGAATGAAGCTAGGATGTTTCTGACTCAAAGTAAGTACACTACTGACTTACTAAAAAGGTTCAACTTTCATAATCTCAAATCCTGTCCTACACCTATTTCTATGGGTACAACTTTATCTAAAGACATAAGTGATCCCTTGAGTGGTCAATCACTCTACAGAAGTACCATAGGTGGATTGCAATATCTATCCTATACCCATCTAGACATAACTTACCCAGTAAATAAACTGAGTCAATATTTGCAGAATCCTACCACGCCACATTGGGTTGCACTTAAACGTTTATTCAAGTAACTAAAAGGGACAACCAATCAAGGGTTGTGGCTATAAAAGAGCGAAGTTCTACATTTTAGTGTTTATTCGAATGCTAACTGGGCAACATGCCTTGAAGGCAGAAAATCAGTAGGAGCATACTATGTCTACCTCTGTGAAAATCTTATATCTTAGTCATCAAAGAAACAAAGTGTTGTATCCAGATCAAGCACGAAGTCCGAATACAGAGCACTTGCATCAGTTGTGTCCAAATTGACTTGGACATAATCGCTTTTTGAAGAAATCAATTTCAAGTTGAATACAGTGCCAATTAGAGGTGGCAAACGGGCTGAGCCGCTCGTCGGCTCGTTGGCTCGGCTCGCGAAAACACTAGCCGAGGGCGGCTCGGCTCGTCAAATGGACGAGCTCGTGGGCGAGCCAAACATTGTAGTTGAACCTCGTTGGCACGAGCCACGAGCTCGTGCCAACGAGCTCAACGAGCCGAGCGGCTCGCCGGCTCGTGTAAAAAAAAAATTTTAAACGTCGCTTTTTTACGTTGAAAACTAAAAAAACATTGTTTTTTTACTTATTAAGTTATTAATAATTTATTTAATACATAACTTATTACTTATTAATATTATACATATATTTATACTTATTAGTATTCAAGATTTCAAATATTTTAGCTATCGAAAATTGTCGACTAAATAAATAAACCTAAGACAGTAAGACAAGAGGGTTTTTTTTTTAAAAAAAAAAACGGTAAGAGAGGTTTTATATTTATTTATTTAAAAAAAAAATCAAGCTAAACGAGCCGAGCTTGGCTCGGCCCTCGGCCAGGATTAAATCGGCTCGTCAGTTTGACGAGTCGAGCATTGCGAGCCATGGGCCGAGCCGGCTCGGCTCGGCCCATTGCCACCTCTAGTGCCAATGGTAAGGTGTGATCTTATATCTTAGTCATCAAAGAAAAAAAGTGTTGTATCCAAATCAAGCACGGAGTCCAAATACAAAGCACTTGCATCAGTTATGTCCAAATTGGCTTGGACACAATCGCTTTTTAAAGAAATCGATTTCAAGTTGAACACAGTGCCAGTGGTATGGTGTGACAATCAGAGTGCAAGTGAACTGGCATCCAATCCAGTATATCACGCACGCACCAAACATATTGAATAAGATTTACAATTTATCAGGGATAAAGTGTTGTCAAAAGAAATAGAGATTAAGTACATACCCACTGCTGACCACACTATAGATGTACTCACCAAGGCTTTATCCCACAACAGATTTGAGACGATGAAGAATAAGCTTGGTGTCGCTTCACCAAGACAGCTTATGGGGGGAGTTGAACTTAAGCCTTCATTTGAAGAAGGCGCCAAAGAAAAAACGGGTCACACCAGTTAAAGTAGCCACCATTTTATTTAACACTTTCATCCTTATTAAGTTTCTTTAAGTTGAAAACACAACTTTGTAATTTGCACCTCCTAAACACATATTTCTTCTTCTCTCAATGTGTCATCAGCTCTCAGTCACCAGAATTCTGTTTTGTACTTTACAGCATCTTCCCTTGAATTCTAGTGAACCATAGATATTAGGTTATACTTGTAATGCCTTGATTGTAGTTCTAGATTCTTCCTTCCCTGTGGACTCGCATGATTTTCAATAAGGACACAAGGGAAAGCATAAGCAAATGCAATGTCTCCCAAAGCAGAGAATGTATTGTATTCCACATCTTGTCCATACTTGATTGATCCTGTTCAATTGGTACCCCTGTGAGGCCAGTCTCAGCACGTCCTCCTCCTGTATAATAAAATAATGCAAATATAAGATATATTCTTTAAATTAATTAATTAATTATGTTCAAAAGGAGATAACCGTCTTTTTGGTTACTTCCAACTTTGGCAATGGATAGACCAAGGCCAATGGAGGAATAAGCAAAAGACATAATAGCAGCAACAATGGAAAGTACTGAAAGCTTGTGAAAATTTGGTTTTTGGCTTAGAATTATTTGTACAACTCCAAAGAGAATAGTGAAATCATTGTTCTTTTCATGACCCCCCTCATTTTGGCCATGTTTATGGAAGCAATTTGATCTCTTAATGGCCTTGTCAAAACATTTATATGTCAGAATGGTATTGTAAGATAATGGATGTAGTGAGTGAGTATCCAATGAGAGTGTTGTATTGAGCTATCCCACATAGTTGAACTTTCATCCCTCCTGCGCACACATATAAAGAGTAAAAACGGGTGTCTCTTACTTTTCTTTTATTTTTCGGTAAAATAACGAGATAAGTAATGTCTTGACCTGCCTATTTGACATATCTAAAAGAGTGTTAATTGTGAATGTGAATTATTTATTCCATGAATTTTCTCTAGATTCTAATACATTTAGAGGACATTTGACATTATACAGTGTCTTATAATATGATACGATTTTGATCTAATGTCAATCAATGGTACACATTATTGACCAAGACACAAACACTGGACCCCACGCTGTTGTGGGGCTTGTGTCTTGGTTGACACACACTATTGTGCCCTTGGTTGGTACTAGATCAATTTTGTAATACGATAATTTGAATTGTTTGTACTCATTCATTATAAGCTACGCAACGAAAATTATTTAAAAGTTTATTATGAAGTATAAATTACAAGTAATTTTTTATTTAAAAGAGAAGATATAATAACGAATTAGAAAAACTACCTAGGTTAGATTTAACAACATTCGTGTATGTGTAATTTTTTGTGCCATCTGCACCCTATAACAGTCCGCAAGAAGTATGGAAGACAAAGACAACACACCCAATCCAATAACTGCAGTTATAATATGTGCACTAGCTGTCATCAATGTCACTAAAAATCAAGGCACAAATAAAAATTAGACTAAATATATTCACATCACTATTTAATAGTAATAATTAGATTATATTTTAATTCTATAAAATGTTCACAATCTTTACACGTGATAACATTTATATCTAAAACCTTTTTTATTGTATTCTTATTCTCAAGAAACATAAATTGTTCTTGATGATGGTTCATTAAAAAAAAAAAACACTCATGATAGAGTGAAAAAAATTCATCTGTACATTGTACTTTAAATAAGCAAAACAAATAATAATATAAAAAAATTCCAATTAAATGCTTGACCATCACTTCAAAGCTCGTTAAAAAGATTTTTGGACCAAAAATATGAGCAACGACACGAATGTTAAAAGTAAGAATTTAATGAAGAAAAAAGTTAAGGATATAAGTATGATAATTAATAAAATATGATATGAATACCCTAAAAATTAATAACATCATAAAATTTGATTAGAAGTATTGGTTATATTCACACAATATTTTTTTATTATATATTTTTACACCACATTTTAATTGCAAGAAATGTCTTTAATATTTGCTTATTTTTGCACTTACATTCTCAACATTTTTCATTGTATTATTATTTCCAACCTTAAATTAATTAACAAATTTTGTCTCTAATTAAGATTTTTATTCAAATTTATGCTAATGTGCATTAGAAAGAGAAGCAAAAACTAGGGTGAATAAATAAAATGTCACCCCACTAAATCAAACTAAACCTCAAAAAATGGTTCGATTTGAATCAATTTCAAATATGAAATGGTTTAGTTTGGTTTGAAAAAACTTCAAACCGTTTTAAACGGTTTGGTTTAGGTTTCAATTGTCCAAATCACAAGTTTTAAACAAATTATAAAAAATGAGTACAGGAATAGCTTATCAAATTTAGATTGTTATTAAATTATTTAAATCATTTTGAGTGCTGCTTTGATTTCTTTTTTCAGTTGAAATGAGTTATAGAATGATATTGCATGTATTTATGGATTGAACGAGATTCAAGCTGGTGAAATTGTTGAATTTAACTTTTATCAAAATTTGAACGTGTTCTTGAAACATTTCTAGCATCTATCAATTGCAAAAAATGTGAGATTTTTTTCAAGAATAAAGTTATGCGCTAATTTATGCCTGTTTGATCCCTCCCACAAGCAGTCTAACTCAATTCCCAACTATAACTATTGAATGTTGTTAAAAAATTAAAATGAGACATGCAGTTTCCATTGAAAGACTTTATTAACAAATTAAAAGAGAATTAATTATGACACATATTTATAACATATTGAATAGAAGAAATTCTCTTGCAATAACACAATATGCTGTCTTTTATTTATGTGAATTGTTCTGAACAAATAAATCTCATTTGTAGTTGCAACATGCCGGAGTAATCCCCTTACCAGTGTGAGTTGCATTTCAAATAAAATAAAATAAAATAAAATAAAGTAAAGTAAAATAAATACAAGAACACATTTGACGTAATCTACGTGATAATCAGTAGGCATTTCTTAGTTATCGACCACAAAGTTAGTATTGATCCTTCACTCAATGTTGTATATCGATTACAAAATCTATGATCTTTGCTATTGATGGATTATTCATTATTGCATTATCGTACAAAAATGTGACTTGGTTTGAGATCTATTAATTTATTTGATTGCAATCCGCAGTTTTAAATTGCACAAAGCTGCAAAAATGATTTGATTTAGTTTAGAAACATTTCAAACTGTTTTAAACGATTTGATTTGAAATTTTGTTACAAATTGTCCAAATCAAATCGTATTAACCCCTAGCAAAAACCTAATCCAAGATTAGACCTTCAAAAATAAAACCCACAAACCGATTCGATTATAAATAAAAAGTTGGGAAGTTACATAAAACGAGCAAAAAACCCATTATATCACCTAAAAAAAAAGATGTATATTTTTTTACGATTGGTTCACAATTTTACCAAACTTGCATTTTCTGGAAGAAACATGAAAAATATGGATTAAAATTCGAAAATACTTACCAGTTCGTTTTATGAGGCCTCGTCGTCAAACTTGGCTTAACCATTTCCAGTTTCCATGACAAAGTTTGTATCTCTCATCATGTTCAACCTTTCTATCTCTAAATTGCTGAATATATACAGAAAAAAAAACTCCTCTCTCCCTCCCTCCCTCCCTCTCCAGGCATACAAGTATGCTTGTATATACTAACTGCTTCAGATTATGAATCCCATTTATTAATACAGTTGTATAATTATGTCATTAGTAATAGTAGGAATCTGGTAAATGTGAAGTCATAATTTTTTTTACTTATTTTACTGGTTTTCTTCTCATGGAAGAATCTGAATTTTGCGTGAGGGTTAATAACAACATTCTTAAAAATTGTGGCATTTATTTCAACTCCAAATAAGTATGTTCATTTTGTTGAATTCTTGGGATCTTGAACCCACTAAATCTGTTGTCCGAATCAGGCACATTATGTTACTCGATACAGACAAGAAAATAAATAACGCAGAAATTTCGGATCGTCAAAGTTTCACTATATAATAAATTGTTACAATTATATAGAATTTCACTCACCAATGCAATCCAACAGACCCCGGGAAAAATACTAAAAACGAGCTAATATCTCTCACAAGTTTCTACCCCTTGAATTATATCACAAAGAGTTTCCAAGAAATTACAAAAACAAAGCTCACAATTTTCTTTCTATTTGATCACACAATTGGTCACAATATTATGGCACACTAACGCACATATTTATAGGTAAAAACATTCCCAAAAACATGTAGAGTTTGTGTCTAAGAATATTTCCTTATAAAAGTAAACTTATCAGAATAAGGAAAGAAATTAGCGTCCAAAGTTTCCAAAAAATCTTCTTTTATTTTCTTTCCTTTCCTTCCACTTTTAACTTGGTCTTCAAGTCAACCACTTTAACAGGGAATCAATTGTTCAAGATATTCTCATTCTTAATTGGGACAAATATCCCAACAATCTCCACATTGACAAATTCATCCAGGCCAAAATATTCAAAAAATTAAGCCCCTGTTCTCTTTGCTGTTTTGATGTCGTTTTCTATTTTCATTTTCGAAAACGCTAAAAACGCGCTTTCTTTACCATTTTCGAAAACGCATTTTGGAAAGAAAAAAAAATTGTACACAAAACGGAAAACGCCCGAAACATCGTTTTGGGCGTTTTGTGTGTATTTCGACAAAAAATGTCCAAAACGCGAAAAACGCGTTTTGGGAATTTTTATTTTTTTTAATAGAATTATCTTAACTTAGAACTAAGCTTAATATAAAGTTTTTATTTTTTATTATTTTTTTTAGAATTATCCTAACTTGGAACAAAGCCTAAATAAAGAATTAATTTTTTTTTTTTTAGAATTATCCGAACTTGGAACTTAGTTTAAATAAAGTTTTATTGAATTCAATATCAACATTACAAAAAAAAAAAATTAAATGAGAATTCTTGTTGTTATATTTCAAAAAATGCAATGATAAATGGACTCTGGTGGTTTTGAAAGAACTTGCATTTTCTGGATTTTAATATAAGTAGAGCTTTCTTAAGTCCCGAACCTGACCAAGCTGTGTTAATATAGACTCTTAATACTCACATTAGTGTGTTGCATGTAACCATATTTTTAGTGTATTGTGAAAGGAAATTTGAGTTGGAGTTAGTAGTATTCTGCAAACAAATTAATTAAAAATAGTTTAAATAGTATTCTGCAAAATTTCAAACAGAACGTGTTTTCTAGCTTTTCATTTTCAAAAACAGTTTTCAGAAATAACAAACTAAATGCGTTTTCAGCAAAGTTGAAAACAAAAATGAAAACACAAAATACAAAACATTTTCGAAAATGAAAATACAAAATAAAATACAAACAGAACGCCACCTAATCATTGGGTAAACAGGTAAGCTTTTCCACTTTATCGATCTCATACTCCACCATATGAGTATAACCACTCAGAATTATCAACGAATTCCGATCTTTTCATCGGCTCATGTCGAAACAAAAATGCTAAAAAATTATGGGGCAAATCCCATTATTTGTTTTTTCATGGAAGCTCATCAGCCTTGGCATCAATTAGACCACACACCTTGCATCCAAGTCAAACCAATGTTGTGTGTGAACACATGCACCCACCCATCAGTAAGAACACATCCTCTATCATGGCAACTAGCATCATGCTATGAGGATGTCACATCCTACTCAGAGTTAGAGATGGCAATGGGTCGGGTATGAGTTGGGTTTGTCAAACACATACCTACCCACTAAAGATTTACAACCTTCATACCCTACCCATATACCCATTTAAGAATGACGGGTCGGAGGCGCATATGCTTCTATACCCATTTGAAACTCATTACTAATTATTTATTTTTTTAGAGATGTAAATAGGTTATAAATTATAGGTGCTCCGAATTAACTTGAATTAGTTAAATATAAGGATTCACTTGAATTTGGCTTGAAAAAAGCTTGTTCTAGGTCGAAACTAAAAAATCGAATTTGAACAATTTTTTAGACGTTAACCAAATTAATAGATATTTGGGTTCTATTTTTTATTTATTTATTATTATTATTTTACATAATCACTTTTGTTTTAAATTTTATAATTTTTTAGGGAAATAAATGGGTATGCGAGTCGGGTATGGGTATTATAGTAAAACTCACACGCAACCCATACTCATGTCGGGTTTTAAAGTTTACCTTCATACCCTAACCACGAACCCATGTCTCCAAGGAATATTGGGTCCATGGGTATTATTGTCATCCCTACTCAAAGTACATCACCACCGCCCTCCACTAGTAGAGTCGTATTGTCCACCTTCAAGCAATCAGCCAAGTCCGCTCCACCTTTAGGACAATTTCTTCTTATGTGACCGGATTGTCCACAGTTCCAACAATCAACCTTCTTCCTCATGGAGTTACCCCTTCCACTTTTTAGTAACAAGCAAATTATTTCTTGATGAATTATCGCCTCCACCTAATATCTATTCTTCAGAAATCAACTTACTTGTAACTTCTGTAAATCACAATTTCCTTTCCGTACATCAAAATTGGCATGATGTGTTCAAACGTGGATAGAAGAGACCATATGAGCTTCAATGTTTTATCCTCATCTTCAACCTTGACTCCAATAGATTCTAGTTCAGAAACAATCCCGTTAAGAACACTAAGATGGTCAGATATTTTTGTACCTTAATGAATGATTGTTCCTTCAGATACAAGTGATGTGACAAGTTCTTCGTATGATACATCTTTTTCATTTTTTCCCAAAATTTCTTAGCAACAGTTATTCTGTGAATATTTGTAAGAACATTCGTAGTCAAACAAAGTCGTATTGTACTAATAGCTCCCAAATCCAAATCTTCTCAATCTTCATCGTTCTTGCTGGATCCAGTTTCTTTTTCTTTTTCTTTGTCAAAACTCTCGGTTGATTTTTCTCTTCAAAGCTTTGTACAAACTCGCCTGAATTAAAATATTCTTGACTTGTATTGCCATAAGCCAAAATTAATTTTCCCATCATATTTCTCCACATCGTACTTCACAGACATATTTTCTTTTACTCCAAAAAATCTTCGAACCACTTGATACTCTAATACCACTTGTTGGGAATTACATGTTAATTCCCTCTTTTTTAACCCACGGGATCTTTTTGATGTTCAAGAATTAATTGGGCAAATAATAAAATAAATAATAACAACGCAAAAATTTCGGACCGCCAAAGTTTCACTATATAATAAATTGTTACAATTATATAGAATTTAACTCACTAACCTAATCCAACAGACCATAGAGAAAATACTAAAAATGAGTTATTATCTATCACAAGTTTCTACCCATTGAATTATCTCACAAAGAGTTCCCAAGAAATTATAAAGACAAAGCTCACAATTTTCTTTCTATTTGATCACACAATTGGTCACAATATTATGGCACACTAACACACATATTTATAGGTAAAAACATTCCCAAAAACATGTAGAGTTTGTGTCTAAGAATATTTCCTTGTAGAAGTAGACTAATCAGAATAAGGAATGAAATTCGCGTCCAAAGTTTCCATAAAATCTTTTATTTTTTTTTTCTTTCCTTCCACTTTTAACTTGGTCTCCAAGTCAACCACTTTAACAGAGAAATCAATTGTCCAAGATATTCTCATTCTCAGTTGGGGTCAAATATCCCAACAATCTCCACCTATACACAAATTTATCCAGGCTAAAATATCCAAAAAAATTAATCATTGGGTAAACAGGCAAGCTTTTTCCACTAGAACGATCCCATACTCCACCATATGAGCATAACTACTCAAAATTATCAACGAACTCCGAGCTTTTCATTGGCTCATGTCGAAACAAAATGCTGAAAAATTATGGTGCAAATCCCATTGATTTTTCATGGAAGCTCATCAGCCATCGACATTAATTCAACCACACACTTCACATCTAAGTCAAACCAATGATGTGTGCGAACTCATGCACCCATTAGTAAGAATACATCATCTATCATGGCAACTGTCATCATGCCATGAGGATGTTACATCCTACTCAGAGTACGTAATCACCGCCCTCAATTAAGAGAGTCGCATTGTCCACCTTCGAGCAGTCAACCTAATCCACTCCACCTTTAGGATAGTTTCTTCTTACGTGACCGAATTGTCCACAGTTCCAACATACAACCTTCTTCTTCATGGATTACCCCCTTCCACTTTTCAGTAACAAGCAAATTATTTCCAGATGAATTATCACCTCCACCTAATCTCTATTCTTCAGAAATCAACTTACTTATAATTTTTGTAAAATTCACCGTTTCCTTCCCGTACATCAAAACTGGCATGATGTGTTCAAACGTGGATGGAAGAGACAAGATGAGCCGCAACGCTTTATCCTCATCTTCAACCTTGACTCCAATAGATTTCAGTTCAGAAACAATCCTGTTAAGAACACTAAGATGGTTGGAGATTTTTGTAACTGCGCTCATTCTCAATGAATGAAACTGTTCATTCAGATAAAAGTGATGTGACAAGTTCTTCATCTGATACAACTCTTCCAGTTTTTCCCAAAGTTTCTTAGCAGCGGTTATTCCGTGAATATTTGTAAGAACATTCGTGGCAAAACAAAGTCGTATTGTACTAGCAGCTCTTAAATCCAAACCTTCTCATTCTTCATCGCTCTGGCTGGATCCAATTTCTTTTTCTTTTTCTTTTTTCAGAACTCTCGGTTGGTTTTTTCCTTTAAAGTTTTGTACAGACCTACTTGAATTAAAATATCATTGACTTATACTTGCCCCAAGCCAAAATTAATTCTCCCATCAAATTTCTCCACGTCGTACTTCACAGACATATTTTCTTTTACTCCAAAAAATCTTCGAACCACCTGATACTCTGATACCACTTGTTGGGAATTATTCGTTGATTCCCTCTTTTTTAACCCATAGGATTTTTTTGATGTTCAAAAATTAATTGAGCAGACAAGAAAATAAATAACAACGCAGAAATTTCGGACCGCCAAAGTCTTTCAATATATAATAAATTGCTACAATTATATAGAATTTAACTCACTAACCCAATCCGACAGACTTAGAGAAAATACTAAAAATGAGTTATTATCTATCACAAGTTTCTACCCCTTGAATTATTTCACAAAGAGTTCAAAAGAAATTACAAAGACAAAGCTCACAATTTTCTCTCTATTTGGTCACACAATTGATCATAATATTATGACACCCTAACACTCATATTTATAGGTAAAAATATTCCCAAAATATGTAGAGTTTGTATACAAGAATATTTACTTGTAGAAGTAGACTAATCAAAATAAGGAAAGAAATTCGCGTCTAAAGTTTCTAAAAAATCTTCTTTTATTTTCTTTCACTTTTCTTCCACTTTTAACTTGATCTCTAAGTCAACCACTTTAACATGGATATCAATTGTCCAAAATATTATCATTCTTAATTTAGGTCAAATATCCCAACAATATATGGGTTATGTTTAATCCTAAATAGGCCCCACACAACCAACCAATGTCAAAATATTTTTTGATATTGTTTAAAAATAATTTATTTGAAATGAATAGTGATTTTTTTAAGAATTTGTAGTTAAAATGTAGAGCATCTTTTTTGGATTTATGTCTAATACTCCCTCAGTCACATTTATATAGGCTGCATTTCATTTTTCTTTTTATTGAGAAGTATTTATTTTGTCTGTTTACTAATATACCCATATTTATTATTTTCAATAATAATAATTTTGATACTTAAATAAGGGTAATTTGAGAATTTTCTTTACAAAAATTACATTTTCAATAACATTAAATTTTTTTTTTTAATTTGTGTGAAAAGTTAAACCAGCCTATATAAATGAGACGGAGTGAGTATTATTTTATTGATAAATGTGTAATTAAAAAGAAAATAGATAAATGTTTTAAATTTTTTAAAGGGGCCAAATAGGGGCTAAACGGGTCACACACACAAACAATAGATGTCGATATATTCTCTAATAATTGTTTTAATATTATTGCCTGAATTTATTGGGTATAAAAAATTCAACTCATTTAAATTGAGTCAGCTAAGAGTGTTTGAGATCCATTTTTCTTGAAAAGAGTTTTGTAACAGTGATTTTTTGGAGAGTAGAAATTAGGAAAAAGATTTAGATTTACTTGCAAAATTATTTTACTGAAAGATATATGGTTGAATGAGTTTGAAAAATAATGAATTTCAAATAATGAAGGTCAAACAATGGCAATTAAATCTCTACAGCAAAGTGTCCGTCGAACTGATCGTTAGCCCATATTTGAAGTGGATAAAAAATGGAACACTCTTTGTTTAGTAATCTTTTTTATAAACAAAAATGTGATATTTTCGAGATAAAATATATTGTTGAAATATGATTTGAAGAAATATGTGTGGTTTGAGAAAATGTGTTTTTACTATGGAGGCTAAGTTAAAATAAAATAAAATAAAATAAAAAATTAATCATATATTTCATGAGAACTACAATTTTTGTATTTATTCTCAATAATAGATTTTACCAATGTTTTATCCAAATTTACTAAAAAAAATTATTTTAGCAACACAAAACACGATATTAATAAATTCAATGACCGAGTTTTAATTTTTAAATCTTTGGCATCTAATAATGTTAAAAATTTGTGGGTATGAATGTGACCAATTCGCTGGAGAAATGTACTCCTTGAACGATCAGAAAATGGTAAATCGAAAACTCCAATCAAGAATTGAAGATAGGAGTGGACGTGGTTCGATTTGGTTCTGATTTCAGAAGAATCAAACAAAACCATAAACCGATGATTTTTTACTAATGGAAGCAATTGATTTTTTTAAAAATATGAAACCAAACAAGAATCAAACCGTTCAGTTCTGGTTTGGTCTGATTTGGTTTGGTTTGGTTTGGTTTGGTTTTGAGATCATTACTTGAATTTTTAAATAATAAATGCAATTTAAAACCTGTTAATATCTGATTTTTCATTAGACTCCATCTACATCAATACTAAATAGAAAATGAAGTTTAAAAAAAAAAAAAAAAAAATTAGAAAAAGTAACATGTTATTTCAAGTCAAAGAAAAAGAAACTCGGCTAAAGGAAGCTGGCCGACCCATTGAAACTTAGATAATCGAACATAAAGGCCGTTTAGACTTATAGTTACAAGTTACAATGCAGTTTTAAGTCTCATTCTACCGTAGTGCCGTATGAGTTAGGGATGGATTTGCAACTTGAGTTTCAGTTAACTCTTGAGAATTGACGAATTGAATCGAGGTTTATATATACATAAATTTTAAAAAATAAACATCTATGTTGTCAATGGTGACTATAGAGTACAACGATTGATGTGTTATAGGAGTGTAAGTAAAGTTGTGTGAATACGTGTCTATAATTGAAAAGAAGAAAAATGAATTAGAATTTAGATTTATGATTTAAAATCTTTGTCTAATAGGAAATGAGATAAAATGTATGGTAAATAATATTTTTGTACATTTCACATTTTTAATTTCATATTTAAATATTTTGGTGAGATGAATATCAACTAATTTGTCAATATATATATATATATATATATATATATATATATATATATATATATATATATATATATATATTGAGTTTAGTTCTTGGTTCTGGTTCTGAAAAGAGAATCGGAACCAGACCGAAATCAAATGATTCTTGATTTTAAGAACCAAACCATTATTTTTTTTATGGAGAATCGAATCAAACTGGTTGGTTTGATTCTGATTTGATTCGATTATTTTGTCCACCCAAGAACACCAAATTTGAGGCCTGAAACATGTACAGAATAACTTTCCTAAAATTGATACTCGAATTGCTTTTGAGAATTCCGATAAGTAAATTAGAGAGCATGACAAGCCTTTAAGAGTTTTGTACAAGCAATAAAGTGATAAACTCATTAAAGAAACAAAGAGCACTTGTAAAAATATTTTTGAAATTTTTTGTATGTTGAAGGAAAAAGAATTGAGATTCTAAAATAACACTTTCGGGTGATGCAAAGATTCACGAAGGGTCAACTTTTGTTTATTTATTAAAAAATAATGATGATACTTTTGAAACTTTCAAAACTTATAAAATTAAAGATGAAAATTACTTGAATAAAAAAGTTAAAACCCTATGATTGGTTACACTAAAGCTGAATTCAAATTGAAAAATATTCATATTTTATGCATAAGTGTTGTCAGGTTGAAATTATGCTCAAATTCCTTTTTAAACATGTGGGAGATTGTTGAAATATTGTTACTTTACGTAAATTGAGAATCCATATATTAATGAAGGTAGTGAAAATAAGGTTCAATACCATGCCTAAATCAGTAAAAGAATGCAAATCCAGACAACCCACGGCTAGTTGGCTACCTACGTGTCAAAAATTTGGCTATGCTGGGCTACGACCGGATTTTTTGTTGGGTGGTCGCCCATCCTAATTTTCATGACCATTTGAGGGTTGTGGTTCTTTTTCACTTCTATCTTGCATCATTTCATAATATATGGTTGAAATATTATAAATATGAAATGGTATGATGAAATAAACACATCAAAAAACATATTATACCATCGGAGGTTCAAATTTACAAAAAGAGCAAACTCAATTTCAAGTTCTTAATTTGCTTATTATCGAACTTGGTCAAGGCTTGTTTAAATCCTAGAAACCTATTTCCTCACACAACTTCAATCCGGTAGGAGCAAATATAGTTTGAGAAAGCGTTCTTCGCGTTCGAGTTTTCTTATTTCTTGTTCAAAATTGTTGTATTTATCTCCATTTCCTCTCAAAATTTGTATGGACACATGTTAGAATAATTATCACCCACAATGGCTCCACGTTAGCCCAAAAGGGCCACAATGCATGCCGTATGTTCACTAGATTTTACATGGGTTAAGTATACAATTACAAACATTTAGGTTTGAAAGTTTTTATAATCGAGTGATTTGTAACTAATTACACAAGTATCAAAATAAATAATTTTCAAAATCAGGTATTTTTTTAATCAGAATCAGGTTCTGTAATTAATTACAATTGTAACTTTATTTCACAACCACCACCGATCACCACCTAATTTGTAATTAGTCACCGCCACAATCATCGTCTGAAATACAATGGTAGCTTTATATCAATTTTGTAATTAATTACAATTGTAACCTATGAATTAGTAAAGCATTAGAGTAATTCATAATTTGCAATTAATTACATTAATGTAATTGTAAACAACCACTGCCACAACCACTGTCGTCGGACCACCGTCGAAAATACAATTGTAATTTTATTTCAATTTTGTAACTAGTTATAATTGTAATTTTATTTCAATTTGTAATTAGTTACAATTGTAATTTCTTCATAAACTTTGAGGCATGAAGAGAAAAAAACAAAAATTTGGAAAATTTGCACCTCAAGTCCCTAAAATAATTTAATTTATAGACTAAGGTCCCTATCCCCAAAATCAAATACCGTTGCTCACCACCACCACCACCACCACCTCCTCCTCCTCCTCCTCCGCCTCACCGTCATCACCGCATACCCTCGCACCACATTATACCGCCGCACATCACCACCACCACCTCATTGTCATCACCGTATACATTTGCACCACATCGTACCGCCGCCGCACACTCACACCACTACACTGCATCGCCTCACCTCCACAGTCAACTCATAACCACCGCCACCGCACAGTACTACATACTGCCGCTAGTCACACCGTCACTACCACAACACATGCTAGGACCTCCAAGATCACATTAACTCAACTCAGATCTGTGCTTCTCGATAATAGTTCATGTTGGAGATGAAATCAGAATCTCATTTTGTCGAGCACGAAAAATTAGCTAGAAGAGAGGATGTGATCTTTTGCTACACCGATATCATAAGGAAGGATCTTGGCTTCAATAGCTTCTGCTACTGAATGAGATAGTTAGATTTGGTTTAAGTACAATAATAATTGGTTAATGTTCACCGATATCTCGCGATGGGAAATATCCCCACAAGTGTACGGGTCGTGAGAAGTAATAAAGTGGACTTTAGAGTCCGGATTATCGTCCCACGGAGACAGCTATTAATTATCGAAATATGTTAGTTCTAAACCTTATTTGAACGGAGGAAATAATTTGATATTTTAACCTAAAACTAAGGAATTAAACTAAAGAAATAAAATTAATGCAGAATTTGTTTTTTTTTTTTTAAATGATTATAAAGTAGTTGGAATTCACGATTTCACCTAGCCAATTAAATCAATTCAAATTCTAGTTTTATTTCCTAAATATGCATTCGGTCGAATTCACTAATGTATATTGAAATTCCTCTCTCGAGTTTCAATCAATTCTACCTAAATAAGTCAATTGTGTATCTCTACAGAGAGTCCGAATATTCCTTATCAAGATGCATAACACACAAGAATTCACACACCACCGCAATAATAACAAGAGTATATCTTTATCTCTTGTTCAATACCGGATTTATTACCATGTTCTAAATTATTAACTCACCTCTCGAATTATGGAAATAACTCAATATATCATGAATTGGTGATCAAGCAGTTCAAGCATTAAGAACAATAATAAATCAATACATGCAACAAATTACTGAAATAAAGGAACTTGGAATTAAAATAATTAACTAGGCTACATCATTCATCCCAACATTAAATTTAGTTACACGTCATGATTAAAAAGCATAAACAATAAAATAAAACGTTCATTGAAAACAATAAGAAGAAAGGAAAGCATGCACCAAGTCTCAATTCTTCAATTATCTTCAATTCACGCCCCTTTGCGATGCTTAATTCCCCAAGAATATGATGCTGAATTCTCTATTGTGCATCGTTCTTTGGAGAGGCAAATGTCTGATTTTCGTGCAAAGAGGTTGTATTTATAGTTGGTGAAGAGATCAAGTTGAAGAAGGAAAGAAATTCATCAAATTCGCGCGCGAGTCTTTTTTGGTATCTGCACAGCGTTCAGTATTTCGACCATATCTTTCTCTTCCCTTATCCGATTGAGGTGATTAAAATTTATTTGGAAAGATAACTTAAAGGGATATAATTCTTATTGAAATAGGATTTTCCCAATTCGAACATTTACTGTCCCAAAATTAGATCTCAAAGTCCGACTAGAAATCTGTTCAGAATCTTGTGCGATTGGAATTAATTTATGATAAAATTCTTATCATATTTCATTCCTTTTTGAACTTCTACTTGCATCCAATTGACTCCTAAAGATCTTCAAAGTGTTTTCTTGTGATCCAAGTCACTCATTGGATATTTGCAAGTTGTTCCCTCATATTTAATTTGCTCTTCAGTCCTTCGACTTTCAATTGCAACATTATAGTCCCCATACTTTGAAATCTTCTCAATTTGCTCGTTTCAAATCTCAATTCCTTCAATTAGATCCTCCAGTTTCTTATTCCTTTACTTTAGCAAATTGCATATTTCCCTGTTGACGTTATTAGCCTCTCGATTGTCCAATTTAGCTACAATTAGTATCTAATTATGCATTTTTCTCATCAATTACTTCATTCTTCATCTTTTGGGATATTTTCTGAAAAGTAAACAAATAAACACAAATTAAATAGTATATATTCTAAAACGACAATAATATATTCCAATTTAGACATATAAATAAGTGTATAAAATACACTTATCAAATACCCCCAAACTAGAACTATTGTTCGTCCTCAAACAATGTAAAAGTAAACTAATAAATCAAAATATCAAAGAAGCAAATATTTTCGTTTTGTCCA
This sequence comes from Ligustrum vulgare, assembly GCA_963555705.1. Taxonomy (NCBI): domain Eukaryota; kingdom Viridiplantae; phylum Streptophyta; class Magnoliopsida; order Lamiales; family Oleaceae; genus Ligustrum; species Ligustrum vulgare. The sequence goes on along the minus strand of OY743186.1, from coordinate 27,489,435 downwards.
ACATGTTTACCAAATGCCTCAATAGTCCAAATCAATTCACACTCTCAGCACGAGTTATGAACAACATACTAAAATAATTTCTAGTCATCTCATGCCAGATTTTCAAGTGTATGTGTGAATAGTCAATGTCAAACGCATACTTATGCAGAAGATATGTTCAACACTGTGTGGCTCATTATGCATAATCAAGCCCGAATCTCATGTGGTAAATCTATGTATTCTAATGAAATTCCTTTCAACGCTCATGGATGATCACCACTTTCTGCTTTTCTCTCATATCCCGAGTTTTTATCTATGTGGCATTTTTTATTGTTTTTTTTCCACACGAGGCAGTCAGAATCAGAAATATGTGTGCATAACAAATCAAAAGAAAGCAATCTCCAATTCTACAACCTCAACCACCACAGTACAGTCAACTAAGCTTATACCATGCATTTATTTTTTTCTTTTGATGGACAACTTTTTCTTTTTATTGTTTACCATCTTTGTGTAGAACTTTTCATACTTGTTTTCTATATGACCCATGTAGCGGGCTTTCGGATCAGCAACTCCCAAACCAGTTGGCTTTAGGGTACCAGGTTCACAGAACCCCTCAGACGTACTTGCCCGAGTTATAAAGGCTTAAACAGAAAATTTAAAGATGTTTTAATGTCTTATGTGTAAGTCCACTCTCCGTACTTGCTTTCTAATTGACCCCTGTAGCGAGCTTTAGGTCGATGACTCCCAAGCTAGACGACTTTAGGGTACCAGGTTTGAAAGACCCCTCGGACTTACTTACTCGAGTCAAAAAGGCATTTGAAGAGCAGAATAAGACCTTCAGCATTTTTCTGTTTTTATGCTGGAAATGGTTTATACCAGTTGACCAAACTGTAATGACTAAAGTGCAAAACCAAGAACCACAGACCTCCAACCCATCAATGCACACAAATTCCAACCATTCTACCCCCAAATTTGCCTTTGAGTATGATTGGTTCTAATTTAGGGATGGGATGTCTAATGATCTAAGTTCATGGATTTTCAAGTCATTCCTAAGTTCAAATTGCATAAACTTTGCCCCACATGTATTGAACAAAATCCCTCACACAAACAATTATTCAACACTGGCTATGTGCGCAATGAATATGAATCTAGCAAAATATAACTAGTTCAAAATAAGTTCATGCTTTCATGTTGTCCAATTTTCAAGTCTAAGCACAAATTGATTCGTACTATATCCTAGGCAATAAGTATGTCAACAAAGTAATTTTATTTTTTTTTGGTCCCAATAGAAATAGAATGAGAACATTCAATGAGTATAGAAGCAATTGATATGAATGAAATTCTCTACCCCCAAACTATAAAGAAACATTGTTCTCAATGTTTGTCAAAAAGATTTTAAAATGTAAAAAGTAGACAAAGGTGGGAGAACGAGAACTTCCCAGGTGAAATGGAGATGCTTTTTTGCCTTGATGCTTCAATTTGAAATGATGTTGGATGAATTTGACCATATTCTTGCTTTGCCCAACTTGATTGGATGTGTCCTGATTGATGTTTACCTTGCAAATAAGAGATAATTAGCATCAGAAGTCATAAACACCAATAAGAAACTTTGTAAGATCAAACTAACACCCCCAAACTAAAGTTAAAGCAAAATCTTGAATTTTTTTAAAAGATGATCGACCACACATGTTCATGCCCTGACATCGCCTAGAAAAACACAAGTTTTCCTGAGCCATCTTTTGATATGTTAAAGTTCACAGCATGGTTGACAACATATTAAAAATCCAGCCCATTTGAAGATCAATAAGTTCATGAAAAGCTATGGAGAAGTAAGTGACGTGAAGCAGTTTTCAGGTGCAATGGCCTGCAGTGACCATGCAGTGGGGCTGCCATGGTGCTAAATTTGTTTTCATGAATTTCGTGAAATGAAGTGAACTAATTCATGAACTAAGCACACATAATCAATGATAAACATATCATGAAGATAAATGCTCGGAAGGATTTCTCAAATTAGCACAAAAATCTCTTTGTGGCATTTCATCAAATACTAAATGTGCACAACAAAAATTAAAGAACTTGCATCAATTTGGAAACATGGATTGACCAAAAAAATTCTACCTATTAAAGCAAAAATCACATTCTCCAACAACTAACTTAAGCCCATACTCCACTCCACAATAAATTCGCACTTACGAATTCAAAGAAAATTTCACTCTTTTGAATAACTTGAAGGAAAGTGAAAATTTCATACCTTTGATTAAGTTTTGTAGGTGATGAAAGCAATGAGTTTGATGCAACTAAGTGTTGATGACATGCACAAATGATGGGAGGTCAATGTTAGAGTGATTTTGAGGGAGTGAAAAAGAGTTTGGGAAGTTTAAAAGTGAAATAATAGAATGAAACATGTAAACTGTCATTTCTGCCACAAGATGTACTGAGCGATCGCATGGTTGTGAAACCAGGGATCGCGCAGTTCAATACTGTTCGAAAAAAATTTTTGAAATGCATTCGCGCGATCGCTCGACCATACCGACACGCGATCGTGCGACTTACCGACAGAAATACCTTTTCACTTGGTTTTGAATTTCAACTTCAATTTTAATCCCCTAATCACTGCATGATCTATGTTATGAGTTCCCAATCATTAACTTCATGATCAAAACTAGTGTGTGTGATGCTTGGGATGACAATTAAAAACCTAATGTAACAAAATATGCTAAATCAAAAATATACCTAAAAATGCAACAATAGACTAACATGCAAAGTGCCTTAACATGTAGTATGCAAAACACTCAAAACAAGTTACCTATCATGAATTAATCTAAAATAAAATAAATAATGAAAGCGTAATAAATAAAAGGGAAGAAAGGTTGGGTTGCCTCCCAACAAGCGCTCCGTTTTAAGTCTAAAGCCCGACTTTTTACCTGACTGTTCAAAGAACTTTAAATAGAGCTTTTGATGACCTTCTTTGTTCGCGAAGGTCAAATTTGTTCCAAAGTGCATTTATGTACTAGAGTTGTACCTTTCCCATGTCATATATGTGGACTTCTGCACTCGATTCAAATTTTAATGTGTATATTTCAATCATGGTCTCATTACCAATGATGAAATCAATTGTTCCCCAAGTATTGAGGTTAGAGGGTTGCAATGTGGAGATGGCACCCTTAAGCGTCTGCTTTTTCTATGCTTAACTCCACTTTTTCAAATTGATCTTCCTCTTCAATTGAAGTCTCCTCGAGCTCGATATCCGGATTTTGGACAATCGACAATGGGATTATAGCCTCTTCTTGGTAGCTACTTTCTTTTGGTTGATCCACTTTTTTAAGTTCTTCTTCTTTTTCTTCAGCTGTTTCAACCAATTTGTCTGGCTCCTCTGATCTTTGCACCTGAATTTCTGGTAATGGCGATGGCTGACTCTCTGTCATGCTTACTGTCCACTGCTCCATCAACTTCTTAATTTCAGCTTGTTGTTTTTGCAATTCCTGATTTATCAAATCTTCTGTGTCAAAATCTTCAGTTTTAGCTTGAACTGCATGTATTGGTGGACACTCCTCTGGTTGTCTTTCTGTTCTGCTAACTGCTCCATCTGATCTCTCATTTCATTCAATTCAGTCCGTTGATCTTGGAGTAGCTGTTGTAGCAAATCTTCGTTGGATATAAATTCTTTGACCTGTTGTTTCCCAACTTGCTGATAGTGAAAATATGTCTGTAGTTCTTGCAACTTTTCTTGTTGATCTTCTAGTAACTGTAATAATAAATCTCTGTTGCAATCACTTTGCTGTTGTTGTTTCTGTTGAAAAAATTGTCGTATATGGATACTCTGATTATTTGACCCTGAGAAATTTGGCTGCTCGTTCCAGTAAGGATTATAAGCTTGAAAATATGAACTCCTCTGCTGCATGTGACTATTTCCTCAATAATTATCCTGATCAATCTCTGGCTGAGCCTGATGTGCGAAAGGACAATCTTGGATGGCATGATTTTCACAGCAGAAGTCACAAATCTGATAAGTTTGAATTGCAACTTGATCATGGAGCCATTGATAAATGTTCGCTGCCATCATGCTGTGTTGCCTCCAATCATCTCAATATTCATTCAATACCTGAGAAGGAGACAATTCACAACTTTTTAAAAAATTCAAAAAAAAAAAATAATAATAATAATAATAATAATAATGAAAAAAAATAAACAAAAAAAAAATACAAATTCAAACTAAAGCAAGAACTAATTGGTATCGATATTAATATAAAAACAGTCCCCGGCAACGACGTCAAAAACTTGGTCACCGATATCTCGCGATGCTAAATATCCCTGCAAGTGTACGGGTCGTGAGAAGTAATAAAGTGGACCTTAGAGTCCGGATTATCGTCCCACGGAGACTACTATTAATTATCGAAATATGTTAGTTCTAAACCTTATTTGAACGGATGAAATAATTTGAGATTTTAAACTAAAACTAAGGAATTAAACTAAAGAAATAAAATAAATGCAGAATTTGTTTTCTTTTTAAATGATTATAAAGTAGTTGGAATTTACGATTTCACCTAGCCAATTAAAACAATTCTAATTCCAATTTTATTTTCTAAATATGCATTCGGTCGAATTCACCAATGTATCTCTACAGAGGGTCCGAATATTCCTTATCAAGATGCATAACACATAAGAATTCACACACCATCGCAATAATAACAAGAGTATATCTCTATCTCTTGTTCAATTACCGAATTTATTACCATATTCTAAATTATTAACTCACCTCTCGAATTATGGAAATAACTCAATTTATCATGAATTGGTGATCAAACAATTCAAGCATTAAGAACAATAATAAATCAATACATGCAACGAATTACTAAAATAAAGGAACTTGGAATTAAAATAATTAACTAGGTTACATCGCTCATCCCAAAATTAAATTTAGTTACACGTCATGATTAAAAAGCATAAATAATAAAATAAAACTTTCATTGAAAACAATAAGAAGAAAGGAAAGCATGCACCAAGTCTCAATTCTTCAATTATCTTCAATTCACGCCCCTTTGCAATGCTTAATTCCCCAAGAATATGATGTTGAATTATCTATTGTGGCTCGTTCTTTGGAGAGGCAAAGGTCTGATTTTCGTGCAAAGAGGTTGTATTTATAGTTGGTGAAGAGATCAAGTTGAAGAAGGAAAGAAATTCATCAAATCCGCGCGCGAGTCTTTTTTGGTATATGCACAGCGTTCAGTATTTCGACCATATCTTTCTTTTCTATTATCCGATTGAGGTGATTAAAGGTTATTTGGTAAGATAACGTAAAGGGCTATAATTCTTCCAGAAATAGGATTTTCCCAATTCGAACGTTTACTATCCCAAAATTAGGTCTCAAAGTCCGAAGAAATCTGTTCAGAATCTTGTGCGATTAGAATTAATTTATGATAAAATTCTTATCATATTTCATTCCTTTTTGGACTTCTACTTGCATCCAATTGACTCCTAAAAATTCTCAAAGTGTTTTCTTGTGATCCAAGTCACTCATTGGATATTTGCAAGTTGTTCCCTCATGTTTAATTTGCTCTTCAGTCCTTCATCTTCCAATTGCAACATTATAGTCTCCATACTTTGAAATCTTCTCAATTTTCTCGTTTCAACCCTCAATTCATTCAATTGGATCCTCCAATTTCTTATTCCTTTACTTTAGCAAATTGCATATTTCCCTGTTGACGTTATTAGCCTCTCGATTGTCCAATTTAGCTACAATTAGTATCTAATTATGCATTTTTCTCATCAATTGCTTCATTCTTCATCTTTTGGGATATTTTCTGAAAAGTAAACAAATAAACACAAATTAAATAGTATATATTCTAAAATGACAATAATATATTCCAATTTAGACATATAAATAAGTGTATAAAATACACTTATCAGTTAACCAAAATAGTTTTAAAATACCTGATTTTAAAATTTTCAAATCTAAATGTATGATTTTGTGTAATTATCCCATTTTACATCAAGAGCGTCAAGGCCCAACCAAAGCATAAACACCTCAACCGTTGAAGCACCATATAACAAGACGTGTTGACCTTAACTTTGGTTAAATGACAAAATTAAGCCTCATCTAAATGACAGAAATAAATGCCTTAGCTTGACCTGTAACATATATGAATTTCAAGAGCGCATTCTAATACGATCTAGTCGATCAATCATTCATTCATCTAAACTCACGTGTGTACATTTATAAGAAAATAATGATCAAATATTTTTCATGTATTCAATAAAGATTACAAGAGGTATTTATACACAAGTTGTCCTACTAATACTAGGAAACTATAACATTCTATCAATAGAAGATTTACACAATAATAAAGGATTATACAAGAATATTGTCGAGGTTACAATTACTAAGATTCTGATTTATCTTCAATGATATTTCCTTTAACATGCCCCTGCAAGATGGAGGATCTATTGGAGATTCCAATCTTGGACAGTAATCGCTCAAATCTGGATGGTGTTAATGACTTTGTGAGGATTTCTGCCAACTGATCCTGTGTAGAAATGTAGGATACACAAAAGGATCCATTTGCAACATGCGTGCGAACAAAGTGATAATCAATAGAAATATGTTTAATGCGAGAATGAAATACTGGATTGTGAGATAGATAGGTAGCACCTAGGTTGTCACAATAGATTGTTGGAATGGAGGGAAGAGATATACAAAATTCTATCAAAAGATTGCAAACCCATAGAACTTCAGAGGAACAAGAGGCAAGAGCATGATATTCGGCTTCAGTTGAGGATCATGTAATGGTTCGTTGTTTCTTTGAACACCAAGAAATGGGAGAAGAGCCAAGATATAGAATATAGGAAGAGATGGAGGACTGGTCATCAAGGTTGCCAACCCAATCTGAATCTGTGTAAGCAGACAAGGAAAGAGTAGATGATTTGCGAAGTAGGAGTCCATGTTGGATGGTGTGTTTGAGATAGCAAATAATACGCTTGATTGCCGTCCAATGCGTTTCAGATGGGCTACTCATGAATTGGGACATTTTATTTACAGTAAAACAGATGTCAGGACGAGTGAGTGACAGATATTGAAGAGCGCCGACTACTTGTATATAAAGTGAGGCTTCTGTAGAGGGTGAACCGTCATGAAGGCTTAGAGCATAGGAATTGTTGATGGGAGTTGTCAGGGATTTTGTACCAGTCATTTTGACTTTGAAAAGAAGGTCAGAAATGTACTTGTGCTGATTTAGGAAGATGAAGGAAGGAGTGCGAATTACCTTGATACCAAGAAAATAGTTTAGGTTGCCCAGATTTTTTACTGAAAATCTACAGGGTAAAGAATCTAAGAAGGTCTGAACAAAAGTAGTGGAACTCCCAGTGACTAGAAGATCGTCAACATAGACTAGAAAGTACATAGTATGATTAGGGGAGGAATATAGGAATAAAGAAGAATCACTATGTGAGTTTTGAAATCCATAACTGATAAGGAATGTCTTAAGCTTGGTATACCAAGCACAAGGAGCCTGCTTTAGACCATAAATGGCCTTATTCAGACGACACACATGTGAGGGAAAGTGAGGATCAGGGAAGCCAGGTGATTGAGACATGTAAACAATTTCAGTTAAAGTACCCTGAAGGAATGGATTGGATGAATTGGCCAATAGTAATGAATTGTAAGGGTAAGAAAGATTCTGATTGTGGTTGGTTTAACAACTGGGCTGAAGGTTTCATTGAAATCGATTCCCGGTGATTGATGAAAGCCTTTAGCCACTAGGCGGGCTTTGTAGCACGAAATAGTGTCATCCGGATTCCTTTTAATATGGAATACCAATTTGCAACTAACAGGCTGGACACCAGAAGGATGGGAAACAAGATTCCATGTACAATTAGTAATCAAGGCATTGATTTCATCGGCCATGGCATTTCGCCAATGTGATGATTGTTGACCTATGGTTAACTTAACCTTATTGTTTTGATCATAACAAACAAGAATATATTGTGTTATTAAATAGTGTGCTTAAAGTGTTTCGTGTAATGATAAATATTCAAAGCACTCTATATTCAAATCGTCTCTCAAAGATATAAAGCAAAACTATGTGATCAAGCACATGAGACGCAAAGAAGATCATGAAAGAATTGAAGATATTCAAAGATCAAAAGTGAAGTTGAAAAGCATGACATGAAGATCAAGAATTCAAGCATACAAGATTAGAGTTCAAGTTCAAGAGTTGATTTAACATATGTAAAGGTATAACACTCTCAATCTTTAGAGATGAAATTTAACGAGCTTGAAAATGATTTTTATGCATCAAGAAACTTACTTGAAAATTCATCACTTGCATAAAATATTTTTATCTAAGTCAATATTGCTTTTCATATGTTATTTGATCTTAAATCATGATTATACTATGTTTGAAAAACAAGTTAGAAACCTAAAAATCGTACATTTTCATTTTTTCAAAAGTCAACTTTCGATCAACCGAAATTGGTCAACCGAAAGTTCAACGGTTGAAAATGTGTAACGGCTATATGCATGTTTTGGTAGACCGAAACTCCAGAAATGGTCAACCGAAAGTTGCTGAATTTGAATATCTTGATCTATAAATAGCCATCTCATTTACATTCATTTTTAACAACATAGAAAAGATTTTATAGAAACTTTCTTGTGAAAATTCATTGTTCTTACTTGGTTTATATTCATCTATTATTATTATAAAACTTTGATTGATCTAAACTTCGTTTTATCAAATTCATCAAAGTTTTTGGAAGAAAGTTTTGTGAAGATTCTTGGTTTTATATTGTTTAAACTTCTTCAACATCTTCACACTATATTGGAATTGAAGTGTAAGTCTCTCTTTATTCTAAACTTGTTTTAATCTTTTAAAAGAGAGAAGTTCCAATTAAGGAACTTTGATTATTTGTACTACATTTTTCATTATCATTTGATTCATCAAAGTTCCATTACCTAAACACTTTGAGCTTAACTTATTGTTAATTATTCAAGTGTGGCATCTCTTGGTACTTAATTTGATTCAATATTTTAACAAGAGATTATTTGAAAAACTTTGTTTGATTACATTGAACTTTTCATTATCATTTGCATCAAAGTTTTTCTCTAACACTCGAGCTTAATTCATTTCTATCTATTGAAGTGTTAGCCTAACTCTCTCGGTACTTAATTTGAGTATATCATTTGTCAAGAGAGTTATTTCAATTGTAAATTCAATTTATTATATCTTGTGGTTTCGAGAGCCTTGTGAAAACTCGATTGTTGGTTAAGGGTAGGTGCTCCTTGTTGTAAGTCACCTAAGGATAAGTGCTCCTTGTTGTAAGTCACTTAAGGATTTGGTACTCCTTGCTGTAAGTTACTAATATAGTGGATTTGACCTTACTCGTGACGGAGAGCTCGGTAACGGGGGACGTAGATCACGTTGGTTGATTGAACCTCCTTAAATCGCGTTTACATTCTCTTATCCCTTTTACTTACTTACATTGCACTTACTCTATTCTATCAATTTATGTTGTGTAACACTATATCTAAGTACTATACTTGCTTTATCAATTAAGTTTACACATATATAGCACACTACATTAATAGTTTTGTTACTTGCAACACTAAGTGCTCAAACTTATACACATTGATTTTTAAGTTTGATATTATTTATCGAAAAAAAATTTATAAACCAATTCACCCATTTCTTGGTTAGTTTACTCTTGGGCTAACAATGATTTCAAGGCTTGAGTTACACAGGTTGGTTCAATAGATTCAGGCAGGGGATGACTAGATGTGGTGTTATTCACATATTTGGGACCAAAAATGTTGTTCTTTGCACGAGTTAACATGGGGTGAGAATTTAGAGGAGGAGGGGAAGGATTAGAGTTGGTGACTGGGGGGAGTGGTTCTGTAGGTGGAGTAGCCGAGTTGGTAATGGGGAAAGCTAGGCAGAAGACAGGTTTGGAAAAAAGGTGCTCAGCTGAATCAGGTGCAGAGTTGGGTTCGGGAGATGGATTGGCTACCGAATCATGAGCAGGTTCGGTAGTAGCACCTACTGCCAAGTGGAAGTCAGAATCGGAAAATTGAGTTGCAGTCGGGCTGAAGTCTACCTGGGCAGATGGAGATGAAGTTGAGAGAGGGGGTTGTGAGGAATAAGAGTGGGGATGGGGAAAAATTGGTAAAGGAAGAGGATAGGCGACTAGAATTGAAGAGGAGAAGGACTCAAAGTTATTGGTAGGAGATTGAGGGTAAGTTTGGGAAGAATGGTGAAAAATATGTTCAACGAATCAAACATGGCGGGAAGTATATATTTTTTTGCTTTGTAAGTCTTTGCATAAGTACGAATGATGTGTCGTATCATAGCCAAGAAAGATGCAATCTGCGGATCGAACATCAAGTTTATTGTGTACATGGGCGAAGCCATGGATATCACAAACAACCAAATTGACGAAGGTGCGTGTAAGAGGGTTTAGTTTTAAATAGAACCGAGAAAGGACTGTCATGTCCTAGAGTAGAGGTAGGTAGTCTGTTAATTAGATAGACAACGGTTTTAAACCCGAAAGACCAGTAAGGAGTGGGAAGAGAAGCATGGTGAAGCAAAGTGAGGCAAGTTTCCACAATGTGTCTATGTCTTCACTCAAAGCAGCCATTATGTTCAGGGGTATAAGGTGGAGTGATTAAATGTTGAATTCCAGATGAATTGAAAATGGGGCGAAGAGATTGGAACTCACACCACCGTCTAAGTAGACAATTTTAATTTTCGAATTAAATTGATTTTCAACTTGTAGTTTAAAGGTAGAGAATATAGATTGAACATCAGATTTTGAAGTTAACGGAAAAAACCATATGAATTTGGAGAAATGATCCACAAAAATGACATAATATTGAAAACCATCCAGAGAGGGTATAGGACTAGGTCCCCAGACATCAGTAAATAGAACTTCTAACCGTTTATGACTCTTAATACTTGAAAAACTAAATGGGAGCTTATGGGTCTTATTACATTGACAAGAATGACATGAAAAAGTTGAAGGTAAATTCGAACTAGATTGCAAAAGACCAGAATGTAACAGAAGTTGAGAAGTCTTCAAGGAAGGATGTCCAAGGCGGCCATGCCAAATAGTTGAGGAGACGGTAGAAGCAAAGTGGACCGCGAGAGGAGTTGATGGAGCAAAAGTGGAAGGCCATTCATATAGATCATTGATTTGCTAACCTTGAAGAAGAGTTTTCTTGGAATTGAGATCCTTCACAATAAAATAAGAGGGGAAAAATTCAATAGATGCAAAATTTTGTTTGCAAAATTTGGCGACATATATGAGTTTTCGATTTAAAGAAGGTACAAATAGGATATTAGATAATTGAAACTCTGGAGAGAGATGTGGAGAAGCTGTGTGTGATATAGATAGTGCATTACCATTTTCCAAAACCACATCGTCTGGACCGTCATATGGATGATGTAGTGATAAATCAGAAAGTTGAACAGCAACATGATGAGAGGCACTCGAATCCACTAGCCAGTTGTTTGTTGATGAAGAAGAGACTCCAGCATGAAGAACCTTTAGTTTGGTAGGACGTAAGTGAGGAAATAATTTCTAGCAGGTAAGAGCAGTGTGTGCTTTTCCTCCACAGTATTAACAGAGAGCCAAAGACTCATCACGAGGGGTAGACTTGGGGTTGTACTGGGTTTTTGGCCGTGGGTTTGGGAGAATTCTGGGTGAGGGATTTGGACTAGGGTGAGAAGGACGACGGGTATTGGGGTGATGATTAGAGCTTCGGGGGTTGTGATGATTATTGGTGTAATGGATGGAAGGGTGTGGAGAAACAGTTTGGTTGTCAGCATCTCGAAGAAAGATTTCATGGTCAATTAACTTATCATATAATTCCTCAAAAGTAATTGGAGTGTCACGGGTCCAAAGAGTTACAATTACTTCCTAACGGCTCCCAATCCTCGAGTGCAGTAAATAAATAGATCAGCGTCAGATAGTGGAGCTCCAAGGGAAGAAAGTTCATCAGATATGGTTTTAGTCTGGAGAAGTAAATCAGAGATTGACTGAGTTCCTTTGCTGAGATTGGTGAGTTAGTCCGTCAGACGTATTATATAGGACTGAGTTCGTTTAGAAAAGATACGATTCAGTCGTGTCCAGGCTTCATGGGAAGTGGATACTGTATCAATGAGAGTAATTACTCCTTCAGTGAGAAAGGGGATAATGGCATGATGGATCAATTGATCCTGATGCTTCCATGCAGTAAATTCTGGATTTGGGGATGAAAAGCCATTTATTTTAATTGTCTCCTGTGGAGATGACGAAGGGCCATCAATGAATTGAAGAAGATTGAGACCATAGAATAATGAAGTAAATTGTAACTTCCAAGAAAAATAATTTGTATGAGTTAGGCACAAAGGAAGATGTGTGGAAGCATTGATTTGGATGGGAGGTGCAAAGGTCGTGGGAGTAGTTTGGTCTTTCGGTTGATCATTGAGATCGGTAGGAGTATGTTCAGATGTGGTGGACATGTTGAAGAAGAAAAGGAGAGAAGCTGCTGGTCGATTTTAGGGGAGGCGAGGGTTGTGCCTTAGAATTGGAAAAAAGTCAATGGCAGGTAAGGGACTAAAATGGGCAGAAGATGGAATCGTATGAAGTGAAGGTGGCAGCTTGAGTGCTGAAAGAAGAAAAAAATTATGAGAGCAAAGTGGCAGCTGGGAATGAAGTTGGCTACTTGGGGTAGTGGAAGATGACCTAATTAATTGGTAATTAGGGACTGAAGGTGGCTGAGAAATAAATGTGGCTGAAGAAAGGAAGATAAAGAAGGTTTGCTCGTGAGAGTCTTATGGTTGCTCTGATACCATGATAAGAAAATAATGATCGAATATTTTTCATGTATTCAATAAAGATTACAAGAGGTATTTATACACAAGTTGTCCTACTAATACTAGGAAACTATAATATTCTATCAATATAAGATTTACAAAATAATAAAGGATTATACAAGAATATTATTGAGATCACAATCACGAAGCTTTTGATTTATCTTCAATTATATTTTCCTTGACATACATAACCAATTGCATCGCATGGTCACAAACAAACACAAAACTCAACCTTCGACTTAGATGGCTTGATCATGACTTACAGAATGATGATGAGTGTGTCCACTTGCAAAATGACCAAAAAGTCCTAAAAATATTTATAAAGATTCATTGACACAAGAAAATGGTTGAAATCAAAATGGCTAAAAAGCTGAAGGAAGAATTCTCCTTAAATTAAGGCAAGAATTAAGAACCACGGCTTTAGAAATCTTAGTATTTTCTAGTCGAAAGTTCAATAAAGACTTTTTCCTTCTTCCTTCAAAGAAAAAGCTCACCCCAAAGACACCTAAAAATCTTGCCAAAATTTTGACATAAAAACTCTGCTTCTGATATTAAAAACAATTCCATTTTTTTGAGATTGACTCCAACTAGGAAGGTGTCCACCACATCTCAATTTAAAAATAAGCTAAGGAACTTATAAGATAGAAAACATGGACGAGAAAGAACAATCTCATTCCCTGAAATATAGAGCATCTTCCCATTTATTATCAATAAGCTTCTGTAAACTGGCTGAATTACGCCTGTGTTTGGCCCAATTTTTTCAAAATTAAATTTATTCAATACTCAATCTTAATGTCGATAGTCTTCCTCCATCAAATTTATTCAACACTCAATGTTGGCAGTCTTCCTCCACCATTACCACCGACCACCATCAATGTCGGCAGTCTTCCTCCACCAATCTAACCATTCTATTGCCCAATTCTCACCTCGGGGTTCATGCCAATCAAATCCAAACAAACTTTTTTGGCAACAAGACCTTCACCAATGAATCTGAAGCCCCTGATTTACCCTATCATGATCCCCTTTCGAAAAATTCGTTGCATTGGGATTCGTGCCCATTGACACACAATTTGAGGCCTTTAATTCATGGCTTACAACCGATTTCAAATTACGGATATATCACCAATGGTCTAGGAATGCTCAAAAACCCCTGGTATGGCACCCTCTGCTGTCAATTCCACCGGACAACCTCCCTCCCTGATCGGTCAACCCCTTGTAATCAAGAGAAGTAGTCGGAAACAATAATGTAAAGTGATGGCAAGATAGGATCACTTGTTGGAGTCCCTGTGAGTAGACTGCATGCTCTCGTTTGGAGAGTATTTTGTATACTCTCGTGTTTTACACGGTACGGCTCTTCAGACCACTTCATTGGCATGGGGACCTAGCTATTGCCCCATTATTTTGTATCTCTTACTCTCCCTCCCCCGTTGCCCCCTACTTTAATTATTTGACAATCTCAATCAATGAGATCATACAAGGTCAACATTGATGGATGTGTCAAGGACGGTGCTACTAGTGGTGAGGGGCCATTAGAGATCATGGAGGACACTGCATCAGGGTGTCCTCATCCTTTTACGAAGACTGCCTTATTCTTGAAGCTAAGTTATGTTATTCTTGATGGCATACTTATCTTCTTTCGACTCAGCATTCCAGTCATTTGGGTCAATGCTAATTTCGTTGCGGCCATTTACTATATCATTGTGGGCGAAGGACCTTAAAAGATTCAGGGAATTATTCGTCAAATTAAATGCATCTTTCACTTCAATCGAGACATTATCTCTCACATCTATCATGATGGAGTCAAATGGCTGCCTCACTCGCATCTGAGAGTTAGAATCAGCGAAGCTACCAAGAGTACAGATCGCATGATCTACCTCATTTACTTATGGTACTTGTGCAGATTGATAGTTATGGATTGCTCAGCTGTCGAGACCTCAAGTGTACTTTGCATTTAACTTTTTTTTAATTATACAAGGAGTAGTACTCCCTTATTTATTGATTCAGTATCTCTACTTCCCACTTGTTACACTATCTCGTTTTTGGATGTCACCCTTTTCATGTATTATTTCTTTTTATGATATACATGGTTAGAAAATCCTAACAACCTCTTAGATGGAGCTCAAAACACACCAAGGATGTGTAAATATCTTTGATTTTTTTTTTAATTATTATTATTATTATTATAAAAAAGAAAAATGCTTTCACATATTGATATTTTGTACTTCGTTTTATGATGATTAAAAATGTTCTCGACTCTTTATTTGTTTGACATATAAAGTTGAAGACACTAATAATTCTACTGTTCGTAATAATAAAATTTCATTATATATATTTTTGAACCATTTTATTAAGCAGAAACAATAACGTCCGATTTTACCATGTTGGTAGACCCTTTCAATATATTATACCATTGAATGATTCTATTTGAAATTTTCTCTTTTTTTCACAATTCTCAATAATTTGAAGATTCTCAACTATCAATTAAAAGTCAAATCTAAGTTTTTTTTATTTTTCAACCAAATCTCAACATTTCATTCTCTTAAAAATTACTATTTATTTAAAAAAAATATTCTTTTTAAACAAAATACCAAACATACACTATCTAACTATGAAGATTGTAGTCTATACATGTAAGAACATTCCTCCCACTTTTATTTACAAATCACCCCTAAAATATGGTGCACCAAAGAATGAACTGGAGAATGTGCCTCCTCCATTAGGGAAAAGAGTAAGGAAACATATAAGAAACAGTACACAACCCCAAGCAAACCGGTCGTTTCCTAATGGAGTGATCTCGTCCTTTGCCGGGATCTCCTCCCCACCGCGGAAAAATGTTGCAAAGAGTCCCCAAGCCAGACAGAGGACACTTCCACTCAAGCCACCAATGCCAAGCAGGAGTGAAGTGGCGAATGATAACAAAGTAGCTGTGCTTCTACCGAACATTGCCTGAGAAATGCGTCCTCCTTCAAGTCGTCCACAGGGAAGCAGGTTCAAAGAAGTCACCACCATGCCTGTAAAAGAAAGAATAGATGTTGAGGGCACGTCTTCCTGAGCTTCAAGCATAGCAAAAAAATAATAAATTAATAAAAAAAAATTTAAAAAAAAGAAAGAATAGATGTCAGCTATTAGCTCTAAACCCTCTCCATGATGAACTAAACCAAGAACAGAGTTGCACGGACTTGTATCGGTTCTCTTTCAAAGAAATTACAAGGTTTTTTGCTCATGGTCACACACCTGTCTTATTTTAGAGAGGCCGGGGGGACCCCTCATAGTCTTTTATATAGAAACTGGGTCGAACGATAAGGTAACATTATGATTAGGTCCCAGGATCATAATCCAAAAATAAAGATCTTATATCTAAACAAGTAGCAGAATGAATGACATGCAGTGAAGAGAAAGACGAGGTTCGCGTTCTATCCTCAGTCAGTCCAAAGTACATATCCATGTTATGGCGCGCGCACATGCATATGAGGAGGAGGGAGGGAGCCTAATTATATTTCAGCCAAGAAAACAGAAAATTGTGTTTTGAGCTCTACACAACAAGATGAAAGTAGAAACTCGAGAAAAGAGATAGCATTTGATTAATCGGTATTCCAATTAGAACCAAATCTTTAAATGAATCAAGATTATGTGGTTGACTCTCCAAGAATGCATGATTTTAAATTCAGCCAGCGGTGGATGCAATTAATACAGTCAAGAGGGCATACTTCCATTTATAAAACATGACACGAAACTTCTTTAACAAAAAAAAAAAAAAGTTGAATATGCACAAAATAACCATTCAGTGTACTAGGCCAAGATACATGATCTTGGCTAACAAGACTCACCTAAGAGCCCTGCAAATGCAAGGGGATCAACAGGAACTCCCACACCTTCAACTGCATAAGGTAGCACGTTCCCAAGATCATCAGTATATGGCCCAACAACGTATTGGATGAAGGAAAGGAGAGGATTATTGTAAAAGAATTGCGGTCTTATGTACCTGCCCAGAAAGATACACGTAAGTAGTTTTTCTCGTTAAGAAAGACGCACTTGGTCACTGGGTAGCAAAGAGAGAGAGATGATAATATAAGTGCATGCTATTTAGTTCTTGTTTGATTCCCATTATTTTTGGAAAAAATGGAATTTTTTTTGGAGAATATGTGGTGTAGATTGAGTTGAAAAGTCAAAAATTGTAGGTCAAAAGTAAGATGTTTAGTGTGGAATGAGTACCGTAGAAAAATGAGGGGATAAAAAAAGAATGGGAACCAAACAGGGGCGGCTGAAGAAATGAAGATTACTTACAATGCATTGTCACCACCATTAAAACTGCCATCAGATATAAATGCAGCAATCGCAAGCACAAATGATGTCAGATATGCACTTGCTGTTCGTGCTACTGGAATATCAAATAAAGCCTGCTTATTTGGTAAAAGGGACTCATAGTTATTCATAACCCCAAGGCATCCTGTCCAACTGGAAGGGACTAGAAAAGATGGACTCAGTTTAACACCATAACGGGCTGCTGTTAACCTCGTGCTTATCTGCAAGACATTAAGACAAGAATATTTTGAAATTTAATACAAAATAGTAGGTTATGCTAAAATTTCAAGTTTTTCCTATCTGAAAGTATGACTTTGAAGCATTCCCTAACTTGTATTTCGACGATGAAGTGACACCATACAGAATGTTGTGCCCTTCATTTAGAAAAGCCTTTACCTGATGGGCTTTGTCATATCCAAAAAGTTCCTTACCTCAACCTATTTTTGAAGTAAATATTTTTTTCAAATCTTGTTCAGTTCCAATATTTTCCAAAATCAGTTTGATCGGGATCGCAAATTATCCATCACTTCCAATGGTGAAAAAACAAAATCATTGATTCAATCATCCCGACGTCAATATCTGAGAAAATCTCCTCAGATCCAAAACAGTGTACAATAAGTGCATGGTCAGTTCCACTCACCAAAATGATGCCGATGAATCAATTTAGTACACATCACCGTTCTAGAAATGTTATTCTTTTCTCAAAACATCAAACATATCATACCTTTTCATGAAAAAATGACAAAACTCATAAAGAAGTTTATCTTACGCTATGTCTTAAGTACAGGATGTCTTATGTTGGCTAATCAAGTAGCTGGAGAAACTCGTAACATACCTCAGAAACTCCTAAAATGGTCAAGAATCCAGCAAAGAGAGGCGCAACATCATTCAGGTAGTCATTAATTGTGGCATCAGGCTTGATGAAGAAACCACTTGTCAAAGCTATCGTCCCAAAAGTTGTAACGCATAGAGCTACTGCACTAATATAACCCCAAGGAGTGCTTAGTTTGGTTGATTCAAACTGTAGGTCCATCTCGGCTTTGGGTTGCACCACACATGCCTTGAGAGAAAGCCATAGACCATAGTAATCATAATAATCATTTAAAACAGAAATAGCAAAAAGCGTGATAGGCACTTGCAACACAAGGTCCGAGCTATGAGAGAACTAATATGTTGTTTTCATGATTTGATAATTTTCAATTACCACCTCGTATTTCCGTAGAATCCTAGTATCAGAAACATAGCATCAGAAATGCTGATCCCATAATAGCCTTCAATTCTTCATCGAATGTCCCCCTTAATAATTTTTTATAACTGATTTTCTTGAATTGAGGTAAAAATCATTCATTCTGTCATACATGTTTGAATTACCTATAGCACATCACCGTGAAACATCATGGTAACCGCTATATGGCTCATGGTCTCAGACCGTAGCCACCCGTAGGTTAGCTAAGCATTAATTGACTTGACAAGATTGCTATAGGATATAACAAGAAGGCTAAAACATTCGTAGTTGGAGAGGTTCATCTCTCATATTGGCTGATCAATAAGTGGGGGCATGAGAAGAAGTCTCAGAACATGGGATATTCCCTTATTCGAGATATGAAAGCTGAAATTTCACATCTATCATCAATCAGTTTAGCAGCAACATTTATATCGTGATAAAAATTGACCTACCGTGTATAACTTGAATTAGAAATCCCAAAAGAGACTAACAAATTAACATACTAAATTCCCAAAATTTCTTCTTCAACACGAATTTTGATCTGTTGTCCATCATGGGCAACATAAGAACTGTCCACCACCAATGGTGGACTGCCAATCTTATGTTGCCCATGGCGTCCAACAGATCATTCCTCCCTTCAACATACCTGTTTTGTAATATCATTTGTTTTCTCCTCCATAAACCACACCACAACCTCCCTCCCTGCAGCTTCTGATAACTTCTTCTCTATTTTGGGGATTACTTCCTCAATTGGTTTCCTCAAATTTCCAATAAAAATCCCACCGTCTCCAAATCTTCTTACATCAGTAGCGAAAAACGTGTCAAATCCGAAACAGCTTTTTAGCTGCCATTCACAATAAAAAAAAATAAAAAAAAAAAGGTACAACACAGTCAATGCTTTATCCATCACAAGAATAAACTAAGCTTACTCAAGCATTATAACAAATTATACTCTAAAATCATATGGATAGAGATTTCGAATAAATGAATTACCTTGTTAGATTGAGTGTAATAAAATTCACGCAAAAACTAAATACTTACAACCATATTAATCAAGATTGGAGAATACGAAATACCTTGTTAAGATCAAGAGCCTTGAAAGTCTCCTCTGCTTGCTCCAATCTCTCTTTTTCTCTCGACAAATTGTCGCGAACCAACTTGTTAAATAACCCCACAAGTGGATTATCACTTGTTTCTCGATCAAGTTCTTTAAGCTTCCTGTCAGCCCTCTTCTTCTCAAGCTTTATTGCAGCCTCAATAGAGGGATTCCCCATGAACTTCTTAAATTCCTCGTCTGTTTTCCAATCCATTTCTTGCTGTTTCTCTTTCTCCTTCTCATCGGCCTCATTTTCACTTTCTGCACTCATCTCACTTCCAATATGCAAATCCTTCTCCTCTGTTTCCTCATTTCTACGCTCTTCTACAGCTACAGAAGGTGATGAGGAAGAGGATTCATTTTTGTTCTCAGCTTTCACATAAAGATTCAATCTTTTGCACGAAGTTTTGGTCTTTTGGCCAAAACGGAGTCTGGGTGAAGAAGATGAAGAATAAAAAGACGATGAAAAAGGTATGTAAAGTGGGTTTTTGCCAAGTACCCATGAAGAAGAAGAAGAAGAAGAAGAAGCACAGGAAGTGGTAAATAGAGTAGCCATTCAAGGGTTATCAAGAGCTTTGTTTCTCTTAAATGAAGAGGAAGTGGCATAATATTTTGCAGGAGAAATCATGTTTTTATATTGAAAGTTGGTTTTGTCTAGAAAGTTGGAGAAGAATTCTTTTATTGAACAGTTGAATTGTGGAGTGAAGGTAGTGACAAAGATGAACCGATTCGTAGAGAATATCAAGAACGAGCTTGGAAATTTTGTGGCGGATGAATTTTGGAAATTCTTATTATTATTCTGATTGTACTTCTTGATTCCGTTTTCAGGAATCGAAGAAGTACAAAATTATCCATAACAGGAAGGCGTGGGGCAGGGCTCCACGTCCAAAACAGACTGGATGTTTGTAGATTAATCTTCTAGCACTTGTAGATTGATAAACAAGATGATAAAAATGAGGTGGCAAAATTATACACGTTGATTTAGGAATTAATGTGTTAAGTAAAGTGATAAAATTATGTCATATGTGCATTATGTCAATCTCCTTTTTAATCTTCAAGTACACGTATCATGACTCTTATTTAAAAATTCTAGTCAACACATTTTTCATTTAAAAAGAATATTTGCATTGTTCTTTATTAAGCTTTACAGAAAAATAAAAAAGTACAACTGTAAATGACTAATAAAAAGTTAGTGATGGCAATGGGCCGAGTCGAGCCGGCTCGGCCCATTAAGCTCGTTGCTCGGCTCGTCTTAGCAACGAGCCGAGCTTGTGGCTCGTATTAGACGAGCCGAGCTTCGGCTCGGCTCGTTACTCGAGGGTCAAGCTCGGCTTGGCCCTTGAGCTCGTGGCTCGCGAGCCGAGCCGGCTCGGCTCGCGCTCGTACATAATTTTTTTTTTTTTTTTTTCATTTTTTTCACTAAATTTAATATTTTATTTAAAAAAAAAAACGAGCCCACGAGCTCGGCTCGTGTTTCACGAGCCGGCCATGCAAAACGAGCCGAGCCGTGCTCGGCTCGTTTTAGAATCTACTTGTTTGGCTCGTGGAAGAGCCCATAAATTGGACGAGCCGAGCCGCTCGTGGCTCGTGATTTGACGAGCCGAGCCAACGAGCCGACGAGCGGCTCGGCCCGTTTGCCATCTCTATAAAAAGTACAATTGTAAATGACTAAGCCTCTGTCTGGTATAAATTTTGTTTAAAGCTACGTGATAATACTTCAATTGACAATTTTTTTGAAAAATCAATAATTTTAATTGGTCAAATATTCCAGCTTACTATTTTAGACTATTCAAAAAAGTGTACCGACGAAATGTTATCACGTCACTATTTATAAAAATATTTATAAACGATTTACTAAACAAAGGCTAAACTATCCTTATATGTAGAAATGCATTATCGCCCGTGATGCCATTTCATATTTCCAACATAACAAAGTAGTTGAAAGGCAAGTCTCCCAACTTTCAATTCTCAGTCAGAATTTTGTTCTTTCTTTATTTTATTCCCAAGGTAATTGTAAGATAAGTCTCATAACTTCTAATTCATACATTTTATCCCCAACATTTGACTTCCATATCATTTATACCCTTCAAAAATTGTAACTCAAGTCCTCCATCTTTTGGCCTCTTCACATCTTTGTCCTCAAGTCTCCAAATTTTGTACAGTGTGGGTCTTTTTGCCTTTCTATCGCACTAGTCTCATCCAATCACCCTCTAAGCTTGATTTTTCACCTAAACAACCACTTAATCACATTTTTCTAACTTTTTAGGTATGCAAGAGGCATGTCGAAAGGTCGTGGGTGTTTCAATTGGTGTTTAGAGGCAAAACGAGTTCGATATCATTATGGATATCCATGCTGTTATAATGTATGTCATTTAGGAATGCGGATTGGCACGCCAAGTGCTGTATACATATGTCAGTCCTAATTGATATAATAAAGTGTAGGTGGGAAACAATAAATATAAACTATGGAATCTTAAGTCTCGTGATCAATGACAAAACCACATGCTAAAAGCTCATGTTATCGATCATATTGATATTTGTGCTCATACGGTAAAACAGAGCGGGATTCAGGCCAAATAGAGGAAATGTTGATAAAATGAGATAATGAAAAAGACATGAAGCCTGGAAATGAGGTCATTATGAAGAAGTGAATCGAAACTCGTGTGCATTAATATGCATATTGTTACCTACTAAGCTTTAGCTCATATAGCCTATGTTTGGTAACACTAAAAACTTAGATTTAATCCAATTCAAAGTCAACATCTAATCTTTTCAATCATACATTTTATCAACTTTTATCAAAATTTACAAAAAAAAATCTGATTTTATCAATACTAGATAGGGGCATAGTTTTGCATTGTAGATATGGCAATGCATTGATTGGAGGTTGGTGTCAACTCTCAAACGACGGGACGATTGTATGGGCACCTGACTGTGGTTCGTGGGTCTGTCACCAGAGAAACCTTAAAAGGACACAACTACATTTTAAGTATTTCTATTTTATACTAAAAAATAGTTAAATATTTTTAAACAGTCGATTCTCGACTCTCTTCTGCTCTTTTCCCTCTAGTCACTATTTTAAACTAAAGTATACACGATATTTCAAAGGTAAATACTTATTTTTAGAAAATATAGTTAAATTATAGTTTTAAAAAGTAAATGAAAATTAATTTTAGAGTGGGTTGACAAAGTATTATTTTATTCATTTCAAAAGAAAAATTTGATGAATTAATAAATAAATGTATAGAAATTAGATATAAATATTGATGAGAATCAAGGGAGTCCACCAAGTCAAAGTCAAACAAGTCAACCCTCAATAAGAATACCGGTGCAGCCTATGACAAGATCCAAGGCCAAAGAGGTCCAATAGTCGATGGCGGGACTCATTTTCAAGCTCCGAAATCAAGTTCACGTGGAAGAGATTAAGATTGAGGTCAATTGCCTATTTTTGGAAGCTAAGGCAATTTCAGTCGACCGAAATTCACCTCGGTCGACTGAAACTCGGTAGTGCTTTTAGAGGTAGCCTCAGTCGGGTTCGGCCGAGCCTCGTGTGATCGAAAGTGCCATTTTGGTCGATCTTGTGTTCGACCGAAATGTTTTCCGTCGACCGAAAGTTCCCGGATTAAAAAAATGGGGTTTTTGTGCAATTTTTCAAACTTCTTACTTTCACTTTTGTATTACAAATTGCAAATTGGCTTCAAACCCTAATTTAGTTTTGGCATAAAGAACACTCCTTGGAGAGCATTTGAAAGGTAATCATCCTTTCTTACTTGTAATATCTTCTTGAAATTTTCTTCAACTTATATATTGAGAATTTGTCTTATGTATTTATTGTTGTTTATTCCACAATATCTTGGTATTTGTCTTAATCTCTCCATTGGGTTAGGGTTCATCTTCCTTATAATTTTGGTTGGGTTAAACTTGTGTCAAGATTATCCATTTATTACCATTTTTAGCTTTCTTGGATTGATATAAAAATTGTGATGGGAATTTTTGGTTTAAACACTAAGGGGGTTCACATCATTTGGTATAAGAGCTTGGCTCTAAAATTGGTAATCCTATTTTAAAATTTCTTGTTGTTCTTTTTATTCTCCATATAAAAAAAAAAGGAAAATTCAAAAACAATTGGGGAAAATTCAAAGCCCATGAATATTTCTTGATTTCTACATATTGGATATTATTGTTGTTATCAATTTGAAAATTGTTGGAGGTTACATTTGAACAAACACTTAAAAATCATAAACTATTCAAGTTTGCCTCATAAGTGTTTAACAAAATGTCTCAAAGAGTGTTTTCATGTTGAATCCTATCTTTCATTTACCAAACACATTCCTAGTTGATCCCTTATGTCTTTTATCAAGTTTATTGTGACTATATCCTTGAAAACCTTGTTGATCAAGTTCAATTCCTTACTTTCGTGATTAATAGCGAGAAAATAAATTCTACTTACTATTGTGTCAATCCTTCCTTTGCTTCCTTATTGTTTGTGAAATTTGTGCTACACAAGAATTGAATTCTCAATTTAGTTGAATTACGTTCCTTGGAGAGTTTGGGTAAGAAAACTTGGAGTGGTAAAAGGCAAGAGTGGGGGGCTCATTAGAGAGTAAAATCCTAATTGAGTGAAATACGAGCAAAAATATTTTGTGAGGACACTTGCACACTTACACTGCATGGCTAATACACATATTTCAAGTGGACAAGATTCCAATGCACAAACTCAAGAGTTGAGGGATATGATACAAGCTCTCACGGTTACCATGGCGGATATGGGAGGAAGGTTGGAGGGGAGGTTAGCAAGGTTGGAGACTAGGAGGAAATTCCATCCTCAAGGGATGATAATGTTAGGAGGGGTGATAGGAGAAGGGCTAGAGATGAGTATGAGGATGATGATGTTGATGTTGATGTTGATGTTGATGTTGATGATGATGAATTGGAGAGTGAAGAGGGTAGTGACCAAAATTGGAATATGGGTAGGAATAGAGAAGGTAGGAATGTAAGGGGAGTTGGTCACGGTCATGGGAGAAACCCTAGAGGTAGGGATGGAGTGGATGGTAATCTTGGAAGCATAAAGATGAAAATCTCTTCTTTCCATAGGAAGAGTGATCCGGATGCCTACTTAGAATGGGAAAGGAAAATGGAATTGATTTTTGAATTCCATAGGTACTCCGAGGATAAGAAGGTTAAGTTAGCGGTAGTGGAGTTTGCCGACTATGCCTTAGCTTGGTGGGATAATCTATTGCTCACTAGGAGGAGGAATCTAAAGGGTAGTGTGGATACTTGGGATGAATTGAAGAGTCTTATGAGAAGAAGATTAGTACCTAGTCACTACTATAGGGGGCTCTATCAAAGATTACAAACTCTTACTCAAGGATCTAGAGGGGTTGAAGATTATTACAAGGAGTTGGAGAAGGCGTTGATGAGGGCTAATATAGAGGAGGATAGAGAGGCCACCATGACTCGATTTATGAGTGGGTTGAATAGGGAGATAGCCAATGTGGTGGAGTTATACCATTATGTGGAGATGGAGGAGTTGGTGCACATGGCTATCAAAGTGGAGGCTCAATTGAAAAAGAAGGGACAATTTAAAAAGAAGGGAAAAGAAAAAATTTGGAGGGTCCTAGTTACACTTGGAAATCTAAGTGGGGGAGTGATAAGGTTGATAAAATCCCACTTAAGGACAAAATTGAAACATCCAAGAGGAAGGAAGTTGGCTTCGTCAAGGATAAGCTCAATGTTGTTCCTACTGCTTCTAGGAGTCGGGATATTGAATGCTTCAAATGTAGGGGTCGAGAGCATTATTCTCAAGAGTGCCCTAACAATAGGGTGATGTTCATTAAGAATGGTGAGTAGTACACTGAAGATGAAGAGGACAAAGAGAGAGTGCAAGGTAGGGATGATAGTGATGGTGAGGAAGAAGAGGTGGAGGGGGTTGTTAGTCCACCCAAGTCCTTGGTCACCATTAGGTCTCTCAACAGCCAAGCCAAGGTGGATGAGACGACTAAGCAAAGAGAAAATATTTTCCACACTAGGTGTCTTGTGAGGGACAAAGCCTGTAGTCTCATCATTGATGGAGGAAGTTGCACCAATGTAGCTAGTACTAGTATTGTGGAGAAGTTAGGATTACCCTTAATGACACATCCTAGTCCTTAAAAGTTACAATGGTTGAGTGATTATGGCGACTTGAAGGTAAGTAAGCAAGTACTTCTTACTTTCAACATTGGGACATATGAAGATCAAGTACTTTGTGACGTGGTTCCCATGCAACCTACACATATATTATTGGGTAGGACGTGGCAATATAATAGGAGAGTATTGCATGATGGAAGGAAAAATAAGTATAACTTCCAAATGAATGGGAAGCCCGTAACACTACTACCTTTGAGTCCGGAAGAAGTTTATAAAGACCAATTGAAGCTCAAAAGGGGGGAGGAAGAGGGAAAAAAAGAAGAAGAAAAAAAAGATGGAGTTGAGTGGGGCACAAAAAAGAGAATGAAAAAAAAGGGGGAGAAAAGTAGTGAAAAAAATGAGGGGGTGAAAGAGAAAAGAAAGAGAGCAAAAGAAGTTGAGAAAAAAATGATTTTTTATGCTAGTAAGGGTGATGTGGAGAGAGCGTTAAAAAAAAAGCATCACATTCTTTTGATGGTGTATAAGGAGTCTCTCCTTAAACTTGATGAACCTCACACTTCCCTCCCCAATTTAGCTACTTCTTTGTTGCAGGAGTTTTAAGATGTCTTCCCAGAGGAGATGCCTAGTGGACTTCCACTCATTAGGGGCATCGAGCATAAAATTTACTTCATTCCCGGAGCCTTCATCCCAAATAGACCGGCATACCAAAGCAACCCGGAAAAGACCAAGGAACTCCAAAAGCAAGTCGAGGTGTTGATGAGCAAATGATATATTCGTGAGAGCATGAGTCCTTGTGCCTTCCCCATGCTACTAGTGCCCAAGAAGGATGGAACCTATAGAATGTGCGTCGATTTTCGAGTCATCAACAACATAAAGGTAAAGTATTGACACCCCATTCCTAGGTTAGATGATATGCTAGATGAATTGCATGGTTCTTGCATTTTTAGTAAAATTGATTTTAGAAATGGATACCACCAAATTAGGATAAGAGAAGGAGATGAATGGAAAATCGCTTTTGAAACTAAATATGGGTTATATGATTGGTTGGTTATGCCCTTCGATCTCACTAATGCACCAAGCACTTTTATGAGATTAATGAATTATGTTTTGCGTGGATTCATTGGAAAATTTGTTGTAGTTTATTTCGATGATATTTTGATTTATAGCAAGAATTTGAATGAGCATATTGAACACTTGAGAAGTGTACTTGTGGTTTTAAAAGAAGAAAAATTGTATGTCAATCTTAAAAAGTGTAATTTTTGCATGGAGAGTGTTGTCTTTCTTAAATTTGTAGTTAGTACTAGGGGGATAGATGTTGATGAGGAGAAGATCAAAGCCATTAAAGAATGGTCCACTCCCACAAGTGTTATCGAGGTAAGAAATTTTCATGGTTTAGCTAGTTTTTATCGTCGTTTTGTCAAAGATTTTAGCACACTAACTTCATCACTTACTGAGGTTGTTAAAAAGCATGTTGGGTTTAAATGGGGGAGGCACAAGAAAAGACATTTAATGAAATAAAGGAAAGATTGTGCACCGCCCCGATGTTATCCTTGCCTAACTTTGACAAAACTTTTGAGATTGAATGTGATGCTTCAGACATAGGTATTGGAGCAGTTTTGATGCAGGAAAAAAGGTCGGTTGCCTACTTTAGCGAGAAGCTTAATGGAGCCGCCTTGAACTACCCCACCTACGACAAGGAGCTCTATGCGTTGGTGAGAGCATTAGAGACATGGCACCACTACTTGTGGCCTAGGGAGTTCGTCATCCACACCGACCATGAATCGTTGAAACACTTGAAGGGGCAAGGGAAGTTGAGCAAGAGGCATGCAAAATGGGTGGAGTACGTGGAAAAATTTCCCTATGTCATCAAATAAAAACAAGGTAAGGAAAATGTGGTAGCCGACTCCCTCTCTAGAAGGTATGCCCTTATTACTACATTGAGTGCCAAATTGTTGAGTTTTGAGAGTATTAAAGACTTGTATGTGGATGATGTGGATTTTGCAAGTATGTTTGTTTCATGTGAAATTGTTGCATGTGATAAATATTATAGGCATGAGGGGTTTTTATTTTGTGAAGGTAAACTTTGTGTGTTCAATTGCTCATTGAGGGAGTTGATGGTGAGGAAGGCCCATGGGGGAGATTTAATGGGTCACTTTGGGGTGAGAAGGACCTTGGAAATCCTGCAAGAACACTTCTTTTGGCCTAAAATGAGAAGGGATGTTGGGAGAATTTGTTCTAGTTGCATAACTTGTAGGAAGGCCAAGTCCAAGGTAGGCATGGGTTATATACACCCCTACCCGTTCCTAGTGAACCGTGGACCGATATCTCTATGGACTTTATTTTAGGTCTACCTAGATCTAAGAAGGGGAGCGATTCCATCTTTGTGATAGTTGATTAATTTAGTAAAATGGCACACTTTCTTGCATGTCATAAAACTGATGATGCCACTCACATAGCCGACCTATTCTTCAAGGGGGTAGTGAGACTCAGTGGGGTCCCTAGGAGCATTGTGTTGGATAAGGATGTCAAAATTATTAGCCACTTTTGGAAGGTTTTGTGGGGAAAATTGGGGACTAAACTTTTATTTTCCACAACTTGTCACTCCCAAACCGATGGCCAAACCGAAGTCGTTAATAGAATATTAACACAACTCCTTCACACTATCCTTAAAGGCAATTTAAAGAATTGGGAAGAGTGTTTACCTTTTGTTGAATTTGCATATAATCGAAGTGTTCATTCTACTACTTCATTTTCTCCATTTGGGATTGTTTATGACTTTAACCCATTAACTCCTTTGGATTTGATTCCTTTGCCTATTGATGAAAGAGGTAGTTTAGATGGGAAGAGAAAGGAGGAGTTAGTCAAATCTCTCCACAAGAAGGTCAAACTCCAAATCAAGAAGAAGAATGAAGAGTATGCCTCCAGTGCCAACAAAGGTAGAAAGTGAGTGTCATTCGAACCTTGTGATTGGGTGTGACCAAATTTGAGGAAGGAGTGGTTCTCGAATCAAAGAAAGTCAAAATTGCAACCGTGTGGTGATGGCCCCTTTCAAATCATCGAGAAGATTAATTGACAGTGCCTACAAGCTTGACCTCCCATGTGAGTACAATGTATCGGCTTCTTTTCATATTTCTGACTTATCACCTTTTGATGCAGGTGAAAATACGAGGAATCCTTTTCAAGAGGGAGGGGATGTTGAGAATCAAGGGAGTCCACCAAGTCAAAGTCAAACAAGTCAACCCTTGATAAGAATACCGGTGAGGTCTATGACAATATCCAAGGCCAAAGAGGTCCAAGAGTCATGGCGGGACTTATTTTCAAGCTCCGAAATCAAGTCCACGTGGAAGAGAGCAAGATTGAGGTCAATTGCCTATTTTTGGAAGCTCAGGCAATTTCGGTTGACCGAAATTCACCTCGATCGACTGAAACTCTGCAGAGATTTTAGAGATAGCCTCAGTCAGGTTCGGCTGAGCCCCGTACGACCGAAAGTACCATTTCGATTGACCCTGTGTTCGACCAAAATGACCGAAAGTTCCCGAATTCAAAAAATGGGGTTTTTTTGTGCAATTTTTCAAACTTCTTACTTTCACTTTTGTATTACAAATTGTAAATTGGCTTCAAACCCTAGTTTAGTTTTGGCATAAAAAATACTCCTTGGAGAGCATTTGAAAGGTAATCATCATTTCTTACTTGTAATATCTTCTTGAAATTTTCTTCAACTTATATATTGAGAATTTGTCTTGTATATTTGTTGTTGTTTATTCCACAATATCTTGGTATTTGTCTTAATCTCTCCATTGGGCTAGGGTTCATCTTCCTTAGAATTTTGGTTGGGTTAAACTTGGGTCAAGATTATCCATTTATTACCATTTTTAACTTTCTTGGGTTAATACAAAAATTATTGTGGGAATTTTTTGTCTAAACACTAAGGAAGTTCACCTCAAATATGGGGCATCACAAGGGTGGTATCAGAGCATGGTTTTAAAAACTCTAGGGACTACCCAGTGTACACATGTTCGAAAATCATTTGAACTCAAAACCAACCAAGTAAGTTATTACTTGTTATATGTGACTTAATTACTAGTAACGTGGAATTCTAAATGGATAATCGCTTCAAGAAAGTAGAATAATTTATATGCATTGGCATATATTTTATATCTTCAGTTATAGTTGAAATGACAGTTCAATTTAGGAATTTAGAATCTACAAGATAAAACATGGTATGGATACTTGTAAAAACAGTAAGATAATTGTAATATCTTGGAAAGAAGTTCGTTGATAGAACAAGTTCGCAAGCCAAAGAATGTGCATTGTTCATAAAATACTTGGAACGTAGATAATCTAGTGAGGTGTATATTAAGAGTGATGACATCTAAGACGTTCCATCATCTTATATAACGATTTCTTCTATTGTGATAAGTGATAAGAAATAAGTGATCAAATTTATAAGTTATTATCAATAATTAAGCCTTGAAAATGAGGAGTTATATCGAAAAATTATATTAACCTCAAAATTTCTAAGGGTGTGCATTCTTATTTGATGTCGATGCTCTGGAACTTGATATCGAAATTTAAGAAATAGATGGATATTGAATTAGAATGATAGATATACGTGTTGATACCTAGGCAGTTTCAAGTTCATTTTTGAAAATATTTTGGAAATCTTTATGAGGTTACTCCTCGCATTAAGGAAAACATTATATATCTCTTGAAGCATGAATCCTGATGATGCCTTGCAGCCAATCTCCGGATGCAAAGCGTGGGATGTACATTAGTTGAATTATTTTATGGAGTAAGTTTGAATGATAGTGGCTAGAAAAAGAAACATATTTCCAACATCAGACTTTTTCCAACTGTACGTTCTCATCGATATTGCTAATGATCGTGTTATTCCTTATTATCCACTTCTACTCTAATTTAAATATATATCAAATATATATTACAGATTGCACTTGTAATAGATTACTGGGTCATTCTCATTGGTCCTCGTAAAAAATATTAGAAAAGTTAACTCTTCCATTTCATAAAATAGTCACAATTTAACGAGCATCCTTATCAAACTTTGTTCTTCCCCTACTCCATTAACATAATGTATTCCGCATGTTTTAGTGTCATTAATTTTTCTTTTCACTCATTTCCATCTTATCTAAAAGTACTCTTATTGTTTTCCTTGACATAAGGAAAACTTAGAACTTGTCTTGTTGAGAAAATTATAATAATCTAATCTCATATCTTTCACTTCACTTCATTGAATTGAAATATACTCCAACCAGCCCAAATCTTATGTTGTAATTATCTATTACAACAATCTCGAGACTTCTTTTAACATAGTAGTATTTTTGAAAACTCAGTCTTCATTCACTTATTAAGTCTGAAGGCCCCATCTTCGGTTTACCTTTTGAATATCTATTTTTTTTTAGATGTCGAGAATCTTAAATATTGAATCCTATCTAGATCTTCTTTTGACTCTACATCCATCGGTTTTCATTAATAAGTATTTGACTCCTATCTAGACATTTTTTTGACTCGACGTCTATCAATTTTCATTAATGAATATTTGTTCATTAATAAATATTTGACTAAGATAAGATATTGCATTTTAATCAGTTTGTTTTTTTTTTTTTCTATTCATCTCAATTATGTATCATTATGGTTCATTCATTGTCATCTCAATTTTATCTCTTGATGGTCAATTCATTATCAATTTTTGAAATTCTAAATTACCCACTTGTTGTTAAATTGAAAGTTTAAAATCTCGATTTTCCTTTACATTCAGTATACCAACTAAATTCGAGATTTATATCTCATCTTTCATGAACATAAATTTATTCGATTATTACATGGTCTTGCAATAAAATCAACTAGAATCATTCGTGATCCAAATGAATCATATTCTTAAGATCGGTCATTGTTTTATTTAGGATGACATGACAAACCTCAGTTTTTTGGAACCTAGTTGTATTTATTGTCATTTTGCGAAACCTAAATAAATAAAAAATTGTGTCTTCATTTGTAAAAGATTTTTCCTCTCACTTACATGTGAAGGAAAAGTCAAAATGATTGAGGCAACTTTCTTATTGAATCTCGTCTTTGACATTTGCAAATATTTCACTTGTCTTTCCTTTCAATAAACATTTCTATGGTTAAAATCATATTAATTATTTAACCAAATGTTTCTATTTAAATTCATACAAATTACCCATCGCATTACATAATTCTCTGTCAAATTCAATGATTTATGAATCACATCTTCCTATTTTTCCTTTTAATTCAAGAAGTGACGTGACAATTATAACACTCGATTTTGAAATTTTATTGTTTAGGTGTTACTCATTCAATTCTGTGTATTCAATCATTTATTGCTTTTACCAATTCCTGGTGTAATATTTCCTTATTAATAATCACACATTCTTCTTTCTTATTTCACTTCATAAAAGAATGTAGAAATCCTAGGCTCAGACTACTAAATCTTGATTTGCTTTTAATTCAAGTATTTCTCATTCATATTTATCTAGCCATTACATGACAAACTTGGTAGCTTGTGGATTAAGCTTTTCTAGTTCATAGTTCCTAATCTCCAGAAGAGAACAATTCCCTAAAATTTTAATATCTTGATCTAATTATTTGTTTCGACTAGAGTGAAGTGAATTATGATCTATACACTTTTCTGATTTGAATTCGTATGATTTGGGGCCAGTCTTCCTTTTGAGCTAAAAAATTTTCTTTCTTCTTGAACTTTCCTTATACTCCATTAATGTCATTGTATCTCCTATGTTTCAAATTATGATGTTAAAAGTGAAATGTAGTGAATTAATGGCATTAATGTGTTTTCTTTTTCTATCCCTACATTTCCCCAAAGAACATTTTTTTTACTCATAAGTCCAAAGTTCTTTCTTCCTTTGTGATAAGGGAAATTTGAAATCTTGCCCTTGTTATTTATTTCATGTAAACCTCCTTTCTCTCTATCATTTAATTTCTACATACATATGTTTTCATTCGATAGAATCAAGAGCTTAAATTTGTGTTGTGATTATCAATTACAAAAAATAAAATCATATTTTGACCTACTACCACTGCAACTTTGGTGACTTAGTCGTTACCATAGTGTTAAACTGACTAAAGCAATCCCAATTTTATTGTAACTCAAATAGTATTTATTTCTTCTTTGAAATACTATGATCTTGAAATCTGCATCTACAAAAAATATAATCTCTTCACCTAATTGATCTAAAGTCTATAGCTCAATTTTTGTATTGAACTTTTCCTCTACATCTATATTCGTATAGGGAGATGTGATTCAACTCTATGATACCTCTAGTTTGAGTCTCAGCAAAATTACCGATTCATTGAGTTATTATTATGTTATAATCGACAACTTTTTAATTCATCTATTCTTATTGGAAATCATCAACACGGAAAGAGTACGACTTATATAGCACTCTATTTGTGACATTTTTATTCGTATCTTGCTCAAGTGCTATGTATTCTTTAAGCCTCAATATTTCTTTTGTATCGACATAACTTAAGATCATTTTATCTCAATTGCGTATAATTTCTCAACGTGGATAAGTACAACCATCAAATCATTATACATTATTTTTAATCTATGACTAGAGGAAAATATGTATCCGATGAATTTGTTCTAAACCTCTCGATTTCTATATAATCGATACGGAGATATTGATTTTTGAATAGTCTTGGTTAGATATTTCAAATCATCCTAAAATAATGTCAGTATCCTTCCCCTTTTGAGAATACCTCAACTATTTCTATTCATTCCATTTAAAGTATCTATGTGGATTGTATGAGAATTTATAAAATTGGGATACTATGATCCAAGATTTTAGATCTACAGTGAGCTCCTTAAGTTGACCCATGTATTGTGGCTTGGAAAGAATATATGATTGAAGCAAAAAATATAGAAAGTAAAGTTCAGCAGTTGAAACATTTGAAAATAATGAGTTATATAACTGGAACAAGAGAATAAATTAATTTTTGTGTACTTGTGTGAAGAAATTGAGTAAGTTTTCTTTATTTTTCTCTTGTTCACTATAACTACTTTATGAAACATAGTTGCATTATTTAAGCTTAAACGTAGTAGGAGCCTATCGAGTTTATGGAGTCCATTGAAATGGAAAGATTTTTTAGGTTAGCAAGTTACTATCATCAAATTGTATAAAACAAACTGTGATGTCCAAATCAATCGGGTTACAAATTATTATTATTATTGGAATTATAATAACAATAATAATGAAATTATAATTGATTTTATTTATTTATTTATTTATTTATTTATTTATTATTATTATTAACACTATAAAATTATTATTATTATTATTATTATTATTATTATTATTATTATTATTATTACTACATAATTTATATGATTTTTTTTAAATGTATATAATTACCGACTGTGCCATTCGTTAGACCTTCAAAAGACAGTCCATTTAGACTGGATGTTGGACTTTACAAGCGTTTGGGCCTTCTATTAACAGACTTCCTAGACGCTTGTTATTTCTTCTTTGTAAAGACACTGAAATGGAAAGCTACGCCTTTTTTTAGCATAATCATCACCTAAATCATATAAAACCCTCATAGCTATGTTTCAACCAATAAATTACAAGATTTAACATATGAATTTTGAAATTTAAGTCCTAACGTATACCGTTCAAATCTTGATCGGATTAGAGTAAATATGAAGCAAACTAACCTTGAATTACAATAGAAGGAGATGTGATGATGTTGATGAATAGAAAATCCGGTCTGGATCGTTTTTAAGAAATGATTTTCAATTTTTTTGGAAGCATTTCAATTTTGCATATTTTTCCTCCCTAATTTTTTACGTTTTTCTCTCAACTTGTGTCTTGTTGTGAGGACATAAATGCCATTCTTCTCATTTTTACCTCTTATTTTATTTTTTTCCCTAGGCAACAAATAGACACAGATTAAATAATAAATATTCTAAAACGATAACAATATATTCTAATTTACACATACAAATAAGTGTATAAAATACACTTATCACCGAGTCATCTGGCTAATGGCTACTACTACACACACACATATATTACCACTTAATGTAGCTCTTTAATGAAATATACAACAACCCAAAATATTCAAAAATGAAAAAATGCAACTTTCTGTTGTAAATATTATCTTGTATTAGTGAATGACAATTGTACCCCTCTAATCCTAGTTATAATTACTTTGTATATCCATTTCTTCCGCTATATATATGGGGCTCTGGTTCATAATAGAATATATAAGTTTATTGGTGTCTCTACTTTTCTCTCTAATTTATAATACGTTATCAGCACGAGTCTCTACCAAATTGAGTTATAAAAATTCCTCAAAATCCCATATATCAAAATATTAGTTAGAAAGTAAAATCATATGCACCGAAATTAATTTGGTGACAAATGAATTTTTTTTTATTACTATTCAATTGCAATTCACATCTATTCATTACGATGTTGTTCAATAGTAATTGCGGCTCATAAATCTGAATCTGATTTTCTCCAACCAATTCGACAGATTTTGATCTTTATATTGATAATTCATTATGTTGTTGCTCCAGAAGTAGCACAACAGTATATATTAATATTCCAGAAGAATATTAATTATAGATTTGTTCATTACAAATTTATTGATGTTATTAATTCATTCGTTGTTGCTCCCGAAGTAGCACAACATTATATTAATATTGCAGAAGAATATTAATCATAGATCTGTGTCTATCTATTACAAATATTTGTTATTGCTCCTAAATTAGCACAACATATAATTCAGATGAATATTATTTGCTCCTGAAGAGCATACATTGTAATTTTCAATATTCTAGAAAAATATTGACATTTTATTCTTGAATAATTTCAATTTTAGATATATAATTATTCCAGAAGAATAATTCGTTATTTCTCTTGAAGTAACGTAATAAATAATTAATATTCCAGAAAAATATTAAATTATTAATCGTAAAATTGTCTATTATAAATAATTTGTTGTTACTCCTGAAGTAGTACGACATTAAAATTAATATCCTAGAAGGATGTTATTTACTCCTAAAGAGCAAGAATTATAATTTTCAATATTCTAGAATCAATATTTCTTTTGGAAGAATCGAATAAATTCGTTAAAGTATACCTTATTCCAACAAATTATTATTGTTATTATTTTTTGCTCTTTCAATTTTATCATTGGAAATCACTACGTTATTTTGAATTCTAAAATAAATTATTAGACTTGATTCTACTATATATTAGTTATATATCTAATTTTTATATATGGAATTCACGTGCATGTTTAGTATTTTTTGCATATTGGTAAAATATTTAGTCAATTTTGTTAACTTCTATATATGGAGATTCTTTTTCCTGATACATGTTTGGTAATTCATTTTTATATATAAATTCATATTATGTTTATATGGTAATTAATATTCTTTAAGATGATTAAATATTTGTAGATGTTCATTCATAAATTCTGATTTAATAATGTATCATGTTGTTGCTCACGAAGTAGGACAACAATAGTAGTATTCTAGAAGAATATTACTCAGTATATTACAATTTCAATATTCCAGAAGAATATTGATCTAATACTCTTGAAGAAGCATAATTTAAAATATGTTTTAAACGAATATGGTGTTGGCGTTCTCGAATAAACACAACACACGTTAGATAAACATTCCAGAAGAATATTTTAACGTCACTCGTGTAGAGTACAAATATTGTTAGCTTGAAAGGTAGAATGAATCATTAATATCAATATTCTAGAAGAATATTGACTTATTATTTTTGAAGAATTGCAATTTTAGCAATACAATTATCCTAGAAGAATAATTCGTTACTTTGCTCCTAAATAGCACAATAGATATTAATTATTGTTATAATTGAATGAGATTCGAATTAATACTCCAGAAGAATATTGTGTTATTGCTACGTTTCAATATTCTAGAATAATATTATTTTATTGCTCATGTGATAAATATTGCATTCTTTTTCTCAAAGAAATTTGAATTTATTAATAATCCAGAAGATTATTATGATGTAAAATAATATATTGTTGTGATGATTCCTGAAGAATCATAATTTTATCTCATATGAAATATAATAATGGAATATAATTTGCTCCCGAAGAGCCCAATATTATGAGATATGTTATTAATTTGATATTCTGAAAAAGTATTTTGTTGTTACTCCTGAAGAATAACAACTTTATTTTATGATAAATATTCAATTTATTATTTTACTTGTTCACGAATAACATAGTTTTTTTTCTGCTCAAAGTAAAAGTTAGTATTCTATTAACTTTGAGTTTTCATAGAAAGTGGTATAATTATTCGATCTTGTTATATCGTTTTGATTATACCAACTTACAATAAATATTTGTTCGAATGTATGTTTTACATTCAATATTATAGTACAATATTCCAGAAGAATATTGTATCACTGTTCTAGAAAAAGAAACAATCTAAATCAATATTCTAGCAGAATATTGCAGCATTAAAAATATCTCATTTGAGTTATTTAATATAATATTCCAAAAGAATATTTCAGTTTTGCTCTTGAAGAAGCAATAAGTTGTTGCTCCCGAAGAAGCACAACATTTATAAAATAATATTATCCTCTTTTGAAAAATATGATATTATAATTTCAATATTCCAGAAGAATATTGACTTATTGATTTTGAATGAGTAATAAAAATGTGCTTTCGAAGTAGCATATGTTTCGAAGAATATATCATTTGAGTTCATGTTTATTCCTGAAGGAAAACATATAACTAATGTCATAAGGACATTGATTAGTTTGACTACTTGAATAATATATGATTATATAATATTTAATCATTGAATTATATCTTATATTGAACCAGAAGTTCAATTTGATTTTATTATTTGGCAAGACCAGTCGGACCATCACTGGATCAATAATGATGCGAAATTAAAATGGATATTTAATGAAGAATCAGAAGATTCTTCAATCCAATCATATATGATGTTTATTCTCTTTCATGAAATTTCTTGACTGTCACTAGCTAAAATAAGGATTAAATTTCCTATATTTCTGAAAAATAATTAGGGTGATAAATGGACCACCATCATCCTCCACGTTGATCATCTAAATATTATTTGTATCTAATAGATTTGATACATGTACTAGATGATTGCATGGTGTTCGCAACCTAAAGGTTGCGAAATTATTGCTCAAATTATAAATTATGAGCAAAAAAAAAAAAATCAGATTATATAATCAAGAATGTGTCTTGATAATGCTAGTGGACATGAATCTCAACATTTTAATAAGTGTTTGTTGGGATATCGATAAATGGTTTAACATTTTTGCTTGTTAAACGCCCCCAATTAATTTAATTGAGAACAAAATACTTTCCTTTTTGTTTAGTGAATTCTATTACGCATCATGCCAACATCATAGTTCTCCCTATTATAATTGGCTTATGGTTAGAGCCTAATTTTTTCATATAATTTTTTAATAGTGCATTTGATCCACCACAATGCACTAATATGGGAAATAAAGAATGTTGAGAAAAATGCGTTTTTTGAACATATATCCCAAATGGGTGATATTTTATAACGTCGAAAAAAAATGATTGTCAATTTGATTGGACAATTTTCTCAACATTAGGGGGGAATAGCTTAAAATCAAACAAATGCATTATATTATGTTATATATATCCTCGCGATTAATAATACGAACCAGAAGTTCGATTGAAAATATGGACGGAACGTTCAAAGATAACCTAATTACAAGATGCATAAGAGATTAATAAAATCTCATGCTCTATCTTATATTGATATGTAGCACGCTTGAAGCGTAGCGATATTTGATTCGAATAAAGATCCCCAAATAAATAAAAATAGAGCAAATGATTATAATGGTCTTATTGAGGAGGCATATAATCGTGAGAGAGTATTTATTGACATAATTAATTGTAAATCTCCAGAAGTGGTTCAAGTACTTGAAATATTGAAAATTGAGATCTCTATAGTTATGTCTTGTGGGGAAAGAAATCAAATTGAGATGATAATTGTGTTGACGCACTTTTTAAAGCACTTATGCAAAAGCAAATTGCGAAGGTAGCCGCATCATAATTTGAATGATAGCGAGGATAATAAAAGAAAACATGTCGAAGAAAATCGACATAAAAATAGTTGGCAAAAGTATGCATTCAAGCTAAATTAAACTTATTACAAAACCTGAAGTTTTGGGACCTGAAGTCCAAACACATAAAAGTGTAAAGCCAGTAAAATACCTATAGGTATAGCCGTAATACACGACTTGTTGCGCAACGAATGTTTCAAAGATCTGGCATAGATACAATATTTTACTTGCCTGAAAATGCATAATAAGTGCCTATAAATATATGATTATTAGAAATGTATATAACGAAAAATGATTTACTCTGATTATTAGCTTGCGCTCTTTTGATGTACCAATGAGTAATATCAAAATGTATGATCATCAACTCAGTACGTTGGGAGTATTCTTTGAAATACCAATGAGTGAGATTAAAAAGAGTAATCAATACCTCGATACTTTGGGATTGCGGTGAAATAATTAGAAAAAATATATTTGAAATATAGGAATCGTTACCTATCTAAAGTTTCACGACTTAAATTTCGTGGTAACAATTTGACAATTACAATGTGAAACATATATTATGCCTGAAGCATACAATATAATCCTCTAAGGATTAAAAATATTTGAAATATATAGTTCAAGTTTTTAAGAAACTTGTTTGATCAAAGTATACATATACTTTGCAATCTGAATATTTAATATGCTTTGAAAAGACTCAATTTGTAATTGAATGTGATTGTCGTATGAAATTATATTTGAAAATTCAGGCAATTGATTTTCAAGATACAAATTAATGGTTAATTATTCACCTGAAGTGAATAAGTTAATTGTTCATTGAAGTGAATAAGTCACTTCCAAATTTTAGAACTGCATTAAATGCATTGATAATATTGATTATAGAACATGACTCGATGCAGTATGTTCAAATGATTAGAAATATTTTATAGTTCTTCAAGTTTAAAGGAATAATTGAATTTATATTCGAAGAACAAATAATACAAGATATACACCATTTATATATGCTTGGTAAACATATTCGATATTGCACCGATTTACAGTTGAAATAATTAAATGCAGTATCAATATAATTGTAATGTTCTAATGAGGGGGAGCTAATATACGCTACATTTTTTTTCCTTAACCGAGTTTTTGTTCTACGAGGTTTTCCTAGCAAGGTTTTTAATGAAGTAGTTGTAATCAATATCTATTGATATACTCTCTTATACGAAACTGCGAAGAGATCAATATGTGGATGATTCAATAGAGATTGAATCAGGGGGAGTAACTATATGGATGATTCAATACAGATTGAATCAGGGGGAGTAGCTGTACTCTTTTTCCTTCGTTCAAGTTTTTTCCCATCATGTTTTTCTGACAAGGTTTTAACGAGACAGTATCAAAATACTCCAGAAGTTTCAACAAATTCACTCAAGTGACAATGAAGCTGATTTATCTACAAAAGCACCATCAACATCTACATTCAAGAAACCAGTTCACAAGATTGGGATACATCAACTCGATGATTTACAACGATCAACACTAGGGAGAGTAGCTGTACTCTTTTTCCTTAGCCAAGATTTTGTCCCATTGGGTTTTCCTGACGAGGTTTTAACGAGGCAACATTCATCTTAATACTCCAAGAACAACTGTACTCTTTTTCCTTCGTTTGATATTTTTGTCCCATTGGATTTTTATCAAACAAGGTTTTAATGAGGCAGATATTTTGTAATATGTCATTCAAGGGGGAGTGTTGTAAATATTATCTTGTATTAGTGAATGACAATTGTACTCATCTAACCCTAGTTATAATTACTTTATATATCCCTTTCTTCCCCAATATATATGGGGCTCTGGTTCATAATAGAATATATAAGTTTATTGGTGTCTCTACTTTTCTCTCTAGTTTATAATACTTTCTAATATATAAATTGTAAAAATATCTTTTCAACTAGGAGAAAAAAAGGGAGATAAAAAAAAGGAAGGACGGTTACAAACTAAAATAAACTAATTTTAAAATTTATCATCCTTAATTATATGAGATAATATTAGAATAAAATATACAAAATTATTTGCATCATTATACTACATATCATAAAGGTTCAAAACAGAATCGCAACTGACATTTCGAAATATGTGCTATCCGTTCACGTGAAGGAGGGAAAATAGTTGTAGCATGTGAGAGTATCCTATCCACTCTGAATTTCAAACATCTGGGTTGAATTGGAAACCGTCCACTGGTGTAATCAAAACTTCTGCTCAAGATGAAAGTAAATTTTGTTCATATTCACCAGAGCATCGTAATTGATTTCCTTTTTGTGCACTGAAATCGAGCACCAATGAAGATATTTCATTTGAACAATCTTAGTGATCTTATTATAATTAACATAATATTATGATCAATACAAGGTTTTTCAGAAACTACAAATGGTATTTCACTGCAAACATGGAGGGAATAAATTTATGAGTATAGAAACATAACAACAAATAAGCGTCCAATAAATTTAGGTCAAATACATAAAAAAATAAATTAATGTATTACAGTGCAAGAATGTGTTAGCAAGCTCCAAAGGAGAATAAACAAGGAAGGGCATCAAATAATTTCCCTGCTAATTGAAATGTGGAAAAAATTTGAAAACTTAGGTGGCATAGGAAGGATAGGGGATGCTCTTTTGGATCTACGAAAGATCAATCTATGCATTGATAAATCTCAATTCAACGGAGTGATGGAGCTTGTGTCAGATGTGCAGCTTATGTTGAAGCTTGGGATGCAATACTATGCTTTCTCATTTCAGGAATGTATACTTATTTCTATCATTGTTTATCTATCTCAAAAGAAAAAGGAAGGATCAATTGGTATTAGTAGACGGGAGATTGGAAAGAAGGACGAACCCATCCACTGAATCATCCGGAGACCTTGTTATACGCAAGAAGAAGAAGGAAGAAAGAGAGAAGTTGATTGTGAAATCTGGGAATGAGTTGACTAGTTTAGTTTCACCCACTAGAATTAACCATAATATTAGGGGTCCTGGCTCAAGTTCAAGCAAGAGGGATGTGCCATGAAGCCAATAAAGTACCCAACCAGAGAATAGCAGAGGTGGTGATGGTTGCTTTGTTGGTTTTATAATAAGGTTCATTGAAAATAACAAAGAAGAAGGAAAAACTTGCACCAAGTATCAATTTTTCAAGTATCTCCAAATCTCACCCATTTGAAATGCTTTGACCTCTCAAGAATTTCAAGTGGAAAGCTCAATTCTATGATGTTCTTAGGTGACGCAAAGTTCCCTAATTCGTGCCTCATAAGTTGTATATATAGGTATTGGAGAAACCTAGTACAAAAGAGAAGGAAAAGCTGTTGAATCCGTGCAAGAATCCCACATCGCGGCCAAGTCGAAGAATCGCGCAACCGCGTGGTTTAATACTGCGCGATAGAGCCTCAAACTCTCGGGTTATAATTTTGCACCATGGCGCAATCGCGCGCCCTTTTGGGTCGCGATCGCGTGTCTTAAGGTTTGAAGGAATTTTCCAACTTTCAGATCTGCATAAGTAGGTCCCTGTCTTTTAATTGCAACTTTGATCCTCCACTTTCAATTGAAGCGATTTAGTCCCCATACTTCTGAATCTTCTCGATTTGCTCGTTTCAACTTTCAACTTCTTCAATTGGGTCCTCCAACTCTTGATTTCTTCACTTTAGTACCTTGCATCTTTCCTGGTTGACGTCATTGACTCCTCAGTTGTCCAATTTTGCTCCAATTAGCACCCAAATGTGCATTTTTCCCATCAATTGCTTCATTCTCCTTCTTTTGGGATATTTTATGAAATGTAAACAAATAAACACAAATTAAAATAGAAATTATTCTAAAACAACAACATAATATTGTAATTTAGACATACAAATAAATGTATAAAATACACTTATCGGTTAGCCAAATCCTAAAGAGAGGATGTGAACTGGTGTTGGGAGAAGGTCCCCAAGTCATTTGTGATTTATATGGAAGTTAGTTCCTTCAGATGGAAAAAGAAAACAATTATGTAGTGTTATCGTGCCTTGTTTAATGGTGTTGATTGCAATTCTTGGATATATCACTGTTTTCCTTGTATGTTTTTATTATTGACATGGTTGAAAAATCTTATATGATTGACATGATTGAACAATCTTATACAATTGTACACATAACA
Source organism: Ligustrum vulgare (assembly GCA_963555705.1). Lineage (NCBI taxonomy): Eukaryota > Viridiplantae > Streptophyta > Magnoliopsida > Lamiales > Oleaceae > Ligustrum > Ligustrum vulgare. The sequence continues at coordinate 27,446,583 of OY743186.1, read as the reverse complement.
AGCAGCACATCACTAGAGCTCGTTGTTCAGCAACCGCTTTTTTGGCAAGCACTTGATCAGACCATCATAATCGAGTAAAAGCCATTGAAGGGACTCCACATACTCTTTGCAAAGCCACTGGTGTGGCGAAGGCTCCTCCCACACCGATCAACTCAAGACCCAGGTTATCATCACTACTTTGCTGGAATCTCTTCATCGACGTCCATTTGCCGACATTTGATAAAGAGATAGAGAGTGTGACGATCGAAAAATTCAGGCTATATTTTCAAGTCTACTGATGGCTACTAGTAGAATAAAATGAACTAAAAACGTAGCTGCAGGAGGCTACTAGTAGCGTACTTTCAGAAACAGGGCAGCTTTAATACATTTACTAAATTTTTTTCTAAACTTGTTTAGAACCATTTTAATTGTTCTAAACAATAAGTTTACCCTGTTAAAGGATCATCATTCCTACTTTAATTTTGTCATTTTAAGAACAACAACATTGAAAACAATTTCAATACTTCATAAGAATAATATTTAAACATCAAGCAGATCTTTAAAGTACAAGGCTCATTCTTTTCATAATAATCTACTTCTACATCTCAAAATCGAGCTCCAAATGGTATTTAACTCTTAAATACTAGAAGAATAAAAATTTCATTCTAAAATAGTTTTAAGTACAAAAGGGCTTGATCTTTCCTCTCTTTTGATTACCAATAAGTACTCTTCATTCTCGGCCAGCATCCTCCATAGGGAATCCATACTACAAAAATTAATGATCTATTGCCTATAAAAAGATATATGAAACAACTATGAACAACATGGTCCAGTTAATAAAACTTGATGCATGTAATAAGAGGTCAACTTCAACATAAAGTGTATAAAGTCATATAAGCATCGATCATCTTCAATATTTTCTTGTTAAACTTTAGTGTACTTAGGGTAAATAGCGAAAAACGTCCCTATCGTTTGGGTGTATTGTGGAAATCATCCCTATCGTTTCATTTTTTACAATTACACCCCCAAAATCACCTTTCATTGTAGAATTCATCCTTACCGTCCAAAATCTTTAATATTTCTGTTAAATGCTGAGCTGGCAACAATTTTTTCTTTAAAAGTCAAGGGCAAAATCATCAATGCACAAGAGTAAAGGTAGTATGTATACATGTTTGATGCTAAATTTCCTTGAGATATAAACGTTTTGCACAAAACCTCCCTGGTATGTTAACGTTTGTGCAAAACATCAATTCCTCTCAAAAACTAATTAAGTAAATGATAAATTATTAATGATTTCGTTTATATAATGATCTTGTGTGTTCGGTTAGATCATTTGAATCAACAAATTAAATTACTTAATTTCTCAAATCACTTTTTAACCACAGACATTTTCTCTCTCAACTTTTCAACCACTTAGCCTCTGTTCGATAAAAGGGTTTTTTTTTTTTGTTTACAATCACTACAATTTTCAATACAACTTATTAATCCAAATTATCAAACAATTTATTAATCCAAATTATCAAACAAACTATTATAAATATTTAGAGATCACAAAAGAATTATTTTTTGTTCGACGGCTTACTAAAGAGGAGAGAGAGAATTTTTTTTATTTTTTTCGAGGTAAAATGTGTGGTTAAAAATTGGAGAGAAAATATGTACGGTTAAAAGTGGTTTGGGAAATTGTGTAATTTAAATTTTAGATTAAACACCCAATTAATGGGCTAGGCGAACGAGTATTTATCAAATTACTTATATGAGGATTATATTCACCGAAATGTGTAATTTGTGATTAAACCTCTGTTTGTTAAATTTGTTTATAAATAACACATTTTAAAACTATTTTTAGTCACACACATTTCTCAAAAATGTGTAATATGATACTTTTGATGTAAAAAATGTGTAATATGATACTTTCGATGTAAAATATGTAGTTAAAAAATAATTTTGAGAAATGTGTGTGACTAAAAATAGTTTTAAAATGTATTATTTATAAAAAAATTTAACAAACAGAGGCTATCACAAATTACACATTTCGGTGAATATAAACCTCGTATAAATTATTTGATAAATACTCGTTCACCTAGCCCATTAATGGGGTGTTTGAACTAAAATTTAAACTACACAATTTCTCAAACCACTTTTAACAGCAAACATTTTCTCTGTAATTTTTAATCACACATTTTACCTGAAAAACAACAAAAAATCTTCTCTCCTCTTTAGTAAGTCGCTGAACAAAAAATAATTCTTTTGTGATCTCTAAATATTTATAATAGTTTGTTTGATAATTTGGATTAATAAATTGTTTGATAATTTGGATTAATATGTTGTATTGGAAATTGTAGTGATTATAAACAAAAAAAAAACCCCTTTTATCTAACAAAAGCTAAGTTGTTGAAAAGTTGAGAGAGAAAATGTGTGTGGTTAAAAAGTAGTTTGAGAAATTAAGTAATTTAATTTGTTGATTTAAATGATATAGCCAAACACACAAGATCATTATATAAACGAAATCATTAATAATTTATCATTTACTTAATTAGTTTTTGAGAGGCATGGATGTTTTACGCAAAATGTTTACATGTCAGGGAGGTTTTGTGCAAAACGTTTACATCCCAAGGACGTTTTGTGCCAAACATGTATACATACTACCTTTACTCTTGTGCATTGACGATTTTGCCCCTAACTTTTAAACAAAAAATTGTTGCCAGCTCAGCATTTAATAGAAATATTAACGATTTTGGACGGTAAGGATGAATTCCGCAATGAAATGTGATTTTGGGGGTGTAATTGCAAAAAATGAAACGATAGAGATAATTTCCACAATACACCCAAATGATAGGACGTTTTTCGCTATTTACCCTCATATATATATATATATGTATATATATATATATGAATATAAATTATACACTTTACCTCTTCATTTTGACATTGTTTATCATATATGTGAATGAAATCATAATCACTTTAACATATCTTTTGATAATCAACTCATTTCTCATTCATGATGTTTAGTTCAATATATGTCATATCAACACAATCCTCATCTTGTATATTGGCTTCAAAGCATATATAAACATTTGACTTCATGTTCATCATCATCTTATCAAAGTTTCCAAATAACAATAGAAATGATTATGAAAATTTCATCATTTATTGTTTACTACATTGACAATTCATTTCATGTTTATGTATACATAAGAATCAAATCTCACATAGTTAATTCATATCATCACATCAAAACAATTACCAAATCAATAAGCATGATGATGGAATGGAGTTGATACTATGACATGCATAAAAGATATGATTTTCATCTCTTTTCAATCTTTTCTTTCTCTTCTTTTCTTTCCTTTCATTCTTCTTTATTTTCTTTTTTTCTTTGAAAAGTGATATGCATAGCGAGAATATTTTTTACTTTTCCCATTCTTTCTTTTCTTTTACTTTGGGCCCTTCCCATATTAGGGTCGTGCATTGTGTGCATCATATATGTTCCTCACCATTTATAAATAGTTGATGTGCTTTTACGCCTCCAAGTATAAAGGACTTTGCCTTCGTTCCTTTGGGCTTGCTAGTATAAAAGAGACACTTACTCTCGGTGTCTCGTGAGATACTTATCCCCGAAGGGTACCTCATAGCCCGTGACCAATTAGAGAGCCTTTTTCCCTAGATGCAATGACCTAAATAGGGACTTCCTAATTCATTCATGATCCTTTATTGAAAATATCATTTCTCTCTTTAAATGCTTTAATGATCACAAAGGGTTCTGATGTCATGATGCAGATGAAACATCAATAATCATGTAAATATTACTTGAAAGGTTATGCACATAATTACTTCTTCATATATGACATAACAATTTGCACATAAACATCAATAATAATGCAAATTTTACTTGAAATGCCATGCACATATTCATTCCTTCATATATATGGCATAATAATTTGCACATAATTATTTATTCAAGCATGACATAATAATTTGCACATGATCTTTATCTTAGACATCAATATCATACTATCTTGGCATCAAAATTCTTCATATAACCATAGCACCAAAGTGATATGCCTAAGCAGCCAATTCGAGTAAATCATGTTAATCTCATCTTAACTTACTTCTTCTTCATATATGTTAGACATATAACATATCTCAAACTTATGATAAGATTTAGTTAACAAGTCCAACATCATTTAGTCTCAAATTCCTTTTTTTTTTGAAAGTTAAAATTCCCTTTTTAAACACATATAAAGGAACATTTTAGCTAAATAATTCCAGCAGCCCTGTAAGTTACAATTGGTGCTTATTAATACATTTCTAATCATGTGTGTCAAACATGGGACATCGCTTAAGATAATATCAAGTTTTAGACATAAAATCTCACATTCTTAAATCTCAAAATCTAGTTTTAAACACTGATAAAGTGGTAACTTTACACGAGGATTTCCAACAGATTTAAAAGCACCTTAAATACCTCTTAACACACTTCTAATCAAGTGTATTGAATATAAAACATAACTTAAACCTTTGACAAGTTTTAATCATCAATTCCAACAACATTTCACCTCAAAATCTACTTTTAAACACTTGAAAATGATAACTTTGAATGAGAGTTCGCAACAGAATTTCAAAATCTATTTATGACATCTTAACACACTCTCAATCTTGTGTTTTGAACATAAAACAACACTTAAGCTAATGATAAGTCTTAGGTATAAAGTCCAACATCAATTAGCATCGAATTCCCAAGTTTCAACATTTACAAAGTGATCTTTTGAGTGTTGAACTCCAGCAGATTTTTAGACTACCTTTAATGCTTATAAACACCCTTATAATCATGTGTAATGAACTTGGAAGATCACTTGAACTAATAACATGTTTTAAACATAAAGTCCAACAACATTTAATCTCAAAACCTAGCTTTGAACACTCACAAAGTGATCATTTCAAATCATTAATTCCAACAGATTTTTCTTGGAGCATGTTTATTACCTTGTAACACACTTCAATTCATGTGCGATGAACCTAGAATATAACTTAATATAATAACCAACTTTAGGCATAACATTTCGCCATATTTACCTTAGTAACTCCATTAAAACTCCTTTAAACTTCCATTTCTATTACTTCTACAAATTTTCATTTGCTCTATATGGCATCTTCAATATCAATTTGTGATCTTAATACCTTAAGCTTTACACTCAAAGTTAAACCATACTATAAACCACTTTCACATAATCACATGCCATCAACATTAAAATTTAATATCCCCATTCGAAAATCAAATTTATAGTATCAATAACTCTCATAATAACATGTAAATACCTTCATTTAAATTTCAAAATCTGCACTTGAACTTTTTGCCAAGTTCAACTTCTATTACTTCCTAACCTTCATCTAAACATTTCTCCACTTATAATCATATTCAAAATATATCTAATGATTGTTATCATCCTTAAAACAGATTTCCCAACATCTAAAATATAGCACAACATCAACATAACTCAACAAAGTCATTGTTATTTTACTCAAACATTTCATCAAATACTTGGAAGAAAAATCAAGTTTCACTCACCTCTTGAATTCTAAGAAGAAAAATCATACTTGAGAGCTCAAGTCTCAAGCAAAGCTTCTTCTACTTCTTCCCTTTCTTTTTTTCCTTCTCTTTTTATTCTTCTTTTCCCTTCCAAATTTTCGGCCAGAATTCTGTTCTCTTCACTGCCTTTCGGTTCTCCCTTGTGTTTCCACCGAATGTATGAGAAAAATGGGCTAAATCATTCCGAGAATTAATTGTTTCAATCACCTTCAACTTTATTAATTTCAAACCTAAGTAATCAATCCAAAATCCTAATTTAAATCTTAAACATCAAGAAGAGATTACTCCTACTTACCTTAAAAGATTGAAGAGAGTATTCAAGAACCCCATTCATAGCTCAACTAGATAGCACATCACGGTTTCATCATCTTGGTTTCTCTGCTTCTCTCATCTCGGTTTCTCTCTTCTCTCTATTTTTGGCCGATGAAGAACAAGAAATGGCCAAAATTTCGTGCTATATAGATACATATATGATATGTATGAAAACAAGCCCCATACTTTCAAGTTTGCATAAATTAGTCCTAATGTAATTGAAAACTAAGTCCTCAAAACTTTCTTTCTTTCATCCAAGCCCTATAACTTTTAGTAAATAATTACTTCTTACCAAAATAATTTGAGGTACCAAACATACCCTTAAGATAAGACATGACAAGTGTCTTCTCCTCTAATATTTTAATACTACAAATTCCAATTTTTCTATTTCAAGGTGTCACCTTTTGGGTCAACATTTGAAGGTCAAGACGAAGTCCATTTAGGCCACTCTTTATACCATGGTAAAGTTCACACTTCAAGCTTCGCAATGATTACTCATGCAAAGAAAATGGATCATTATACCACCTGTACTACACGCCCAAAAATGGCTGCTTGGATGGGTTTCTACATTTAGCCAGATTTCTTGATTTTATCAGCACTTTTATCATTTCAAGTATGCAACTTCAACTTAATATATTTGAAGTACTTCCCAACCTCAATTGTGCTCGAATTTGATACCAATACGTACATCTCATTGTGTACTATAAGGTAGTATAACATGCAAAGATATTGAATTACCATTTTGCTCATACCATCCTCTCAAACATGGCTACTCGACCACAACTTTATACTTATAATTATTTTGAAGATTATCAGCATTCCAACAACTTCTCACATGCAACTTTAGCTCAATTTTTGAAACACTTCTCAAACTCAAATGTATCCAAATTTGATATCAATGCTTAGATCCCATCATGAGTTATAAAATGGTATAACTTGCAATGACTAAAGATTACTACATAATCCACAAAATGATCCCAAAGTCGCGTTCCTCAAAATGGCAAAACTATAATTAATATGAGTTTCTAAAATTTTCAGCTTAGTCCTCAACTATGAAATTCAATCTGATTGAGTTCAAACATCATATATAACTTTCTTTTATGCCAATCTAGTCTCCAAGGTTACAAATAATGCCATTTTCTTCCCTTTTCTTCTTATAAATTCTATACTATCTCATCACACAAAACGTGAAGTTGGCTATTTTCTAATAATATACTTGAATCCAACTTTCTAAATAAATGAACTAAGGTACGAAATTTTCATATTGTTACAGAGAGAACCTTTTCATATGGGGGAATGAATGTGAACGGGTGGAGGTTAATATTATGATTATTAATATTAAAATGGAATTATCATATGAATTTTGAATACAAAAGCTTTAAATCTCGTTTTTTAATTATAACGTTGAAATGTAGGGTTTGATGTAGGTTTTACAAAATGTTAAGTAGGGAAAAAAGAAGAAAAAGAAATAGAAGTGGTTTTTCCAAGGTCCAATCAACCTCTGATAGCTAAAACCCTTCGTAGGAAACCGCAGTTGGTTCAACTAGTCTCACCATTCTGCTACTGCAAATTATGGGATCCCAACAGAGCTCGAATGGAAAATACGCAATTTAGAGTTATGTTTCTTTGGTCTAGTTGCCCTTCAATCCATTTGTGAATTAAAAAAAAAATTAAATATATTTCAGAAAATGCCTAGAAGAGATAAAGATCGATTGGTGGAAGGATTGACTCGACTCGCAAAACAACAAGTGGAAAAAATGGGCCAATGCCAAAATCATGTCAAACCAAGGCTCGAATTAGGACAAAGGAGAGAACGTTTTAGATGACTTAATCTACCTATTTTTGATTATGCACCTGACCCAATCCGAAAACTTAGAACCATGGAGTGAATTTTTTCGTACTATTAAATTCCCAAAGGGGACAAAGTTATATGTGCTATATTTATGCATTGTGTTGTATATGTTGATTGCTGTTTTTGAGTAACTTGAGATTAGTCTTATGTTCCTTACGTGGTGAACATATTTCACGTCGACATTTGTAGAGTATGTTTGAAATTGCTGAGAGCTTTATATCTTTATCTTTATATATTTAAAATTAAAGTAGATTTAAAAGTAAAATAGTAGTTTGATTAAAAGGAGCCATGCTATTCTACCAATCTCATTCTATCACATTAGGTGCCACCCCCTCACATTAGGGTGAGGCCGCTCATTATGAGGTCGGTCCTACACCCACCTCATTATGTTACTTTACCCACCTCATTCTACCACACCGAGTGCCCCCCTCATATGGGTGGGTGTGGAAACGACCTCATAATGAGCGACCACACCCTCGATGTGAGAGGATGACACCTATTGTGGTAGAATAGAGTGTTAGAATAACATGACTCTTTGATTAATTAATGCATGTTTGACTACAATATGGTTAACAATATGGTCAATATTTATTTAGTTAATGCATATTTGACTATTTAAGTTTGCATTTTAATTATATTCTAACCACTATAATATTTACTCAGGTTTATTAAATTTTTTTACATTTTTTTTATTATTAATGTAATTTTTATTGCAACGGTTTTCTAGATGTATACTTTTAGACTTATTTTCATTTTTTTATAAATACAAACAAAAACTTATTTTCAAACTTATTATGTAATTGGCTAAATCTTTATATTATTTTAACTAAAAATCTTTCACTTAAATATTCTATTTGATCTTTTTGTATTCTATTTGACCATTATTTGTATTTTGTATCATTTTTACCTAGACATTTTAATTTTGAACGAATTTTACACTATTGCATTTGGATCATATTACATGTTGTTTATACCAAACATTCGATCCCTACTATATTTGCCTATCTTTATTAGATTTTTTCGTTTATTAATTTTTTAATTAAATAGTTAATGTAATTTTTGTTGCAACAATTTTCTAAATGTATATTTTTAAATTTATTTTCCCTTTTTATAAATACAAACAAAAATTATTTCAAATCATTCTCTATTTCCTTTGAATAGTAGTTTGTTTGATATTTTTTATTTATTTGTTTCATTATTTTAATGTCTAAATACTTAAGTTTTTAACCGTTGTGATCAATTATGTGAGAATATTTGGATTCTTTGTTTTAATGATTAGAATCTTCTTATTATTAGGTTAATTAATTAATGTGGTAATTACAGCCCACCCTACTTTTAAAATTAACAATTCAAAAAACAAGTTTGTAAGTTTTTAGTACAATAATCAGGTGCTAATTCATCTTTAAAATAATAATTAATTAATTAATATATCTTCCTCCCTCAATCTCTATACGACTATACCTTCCATTTCCATTTCTCTCTCAAAGGTTCTTGACCCAGGCCCCACCTCCATTGCTTCCCCTCCGGCCAGACCCCCTGTTCACCGATATCTCGCAATATGAAATATCCCCGCAAGTGAACGGGTCGTGAAGAGTAGTTAAAATGGACCGAAGAGTCCGGATTATCGTTCCCACAAGGACCGTTTACTAAGTACCGAAATGTGTAAATTCTTATCCCTATTTGAACAAAGAAATGAATTTTTGATTGTTTGGAAACTAATGTTTATAACTATGACTAACAGATTAAAACTTTGCACAAGATTGAGATTTCGCAATTGCTGATTGTTTTTAAGTATGATTGAAAGTGGTTGGGATTCACGAGTTCACCTAGCCAATTAAATCAATTCCTGTTCCAGATTTTATTTTCTAAATATGTGATCGATCAAGTTCACTAAATTAAGTTGAGATTCCTCTCTCGAGTTTAAATCAACTCTACCTAGATAAGTCAACCTTGTATCTCTACAGCGGGTCCGAATATTCCTTATCTAAATGCATTACATGCAAGAACTTAAACATGATCGCACTAATCACGAAAGTATATCTCTATCTCTCGTTCAATTAATGGATTTATTACCTAGATCTATGTTATTAACTCACCTCTCGGATTATGGAAATAACACATAAAGTCATGAATAAGTGGCCAATTCATTCAAGCATTTAACGCAATAATAAACCAACACATGCAATACGGCGCTAAAACAAGGAACATGGAATTAAAGTAATATGACTAGGCTACGTCGTGATTCCCAACGTTAGGATTAGTTACACATAATAACTGAATAATAAAAACAATCTGAATTAAAATTAAAAATGCTGGAGTTTATGAGTTCAACAATGAGAAAAGAAGTCTTGCACCAAAATTTGCTTTCCCGTGTTTAGCTCCTAATCTCATGTGCTTTTTCTGTGCTTGAGTCTCCTCGTCAATTCGATGTTGAATAGCCAAGAATCCTCCAATATTCAGCTCTGCACAAAACTGCTCTTCAATTCCTCACGCCTCTGTTACAACTTAGGTCAATTTCCCGAGTCTTCCTCTTAAAATCGCGCACAAAAGCCCAGTACAGGCCCAGTCGGACACCCACGCGATCGCGTGGTTGGAACGTCAGCGATCGCGTGGGCGAGCCATTTTTCGCTCTGCATGAATTTTATCTCCATGTCGCGATCACTAGCCTTGAAACTTAGCGATCGCGACCTGGAGGATTTGACACGCGATTCGCCATCTTTCTCTTGGCCTTCAAGTTGGTCCTCTGATTTTATTTGCAAAATGAATCCCCCACTATTGATTTGATCAATTTGACCCTAGAATTTCTGTCTCTCTTCAATTCTCCTTCGAGCTTCATTTCCCGTAATTGCTTCCTTGCTCCTCTTTTCGACCAAAATTCTGAAATAACAACAATTAAATGCAATTTAGGTAGAATCAATTCATAAATCAACACAATAAATTCTCATTTTGGCGTATTCCCAGGTGTATAAAATACACCTATCAAATACCCCCAAACTTGAATTATTGTTCGTCCTCGAGCAACGGATAATGACTTACAAAATCAAATAGACAAGATATAAGATATTTTTGTTGTGCCAACATGCTTACCATATGCCTCCATAGTCCAAATCAATTTACGCTCTAAGCACGAGTTATGAACAACAATGTAAAATAATTTCTAGTTATATCATGCCAGAGTTTCAAGTGTGTGTGTGAATAGCCAATGTCAGACGCATACTTATGCCCAAGATGTGCTCAACACTGTGTGGCTCATCATGCATAATCCAACCCAAATCCCATGTGGTCAATCTATGATTTCTAATGAAGTTCCTTTCAGCGCTCATGGATGATCACCACTTTCTGCTTTTCTCTCACATCCCGGGTTTCTATCTATGTGGGTTCTAAAAATATTCTTTGCTTTTTCCACATAAGGTAGTCAGAATCAGAAATCTGTGTGCATGACAAATCAAAAGAAAGCAGTCCCCAATTCTACAACCTCAACCACCACAACTCAGTCAACAAGGCTTATACCATACAATAATTTTTTTATTGGACGACTTTTTCTTTTAATTGTCCCTGTCTTTTACCATCTTTGTGCAAAACTTTTCATACTGGCTTTCTATATGACCCCTGTAGCGGGCTTTCAGATCGGAAACTCCCAAACCAGACGGCTTTAGGGTACCAGGTTCAAAGAACCCCTCAGATGTACTTGCCCGAGTCATAAAGGCTTAAACAGAAAAGTTAAAGATGTTATAGTGTCTTATGTGTAAGTCCACTCTCCGTACTTGCTTTCTAATTGACCCCTGTAGCGAGCTTTAGGTCGATGACTCCCAAGCCAGTTGGCTTTAGGGTACCAGGTTTGAAAGACCCCTCGGACTTACTTACTCGAGTCAAAAAGGCATTTGAAGGGCAGAATAAGACCTTCAGCATTTTTCTGTTTTTATGCTGGAAATGGTGTATACCAGTTGACCAAACTGCAATGACTAAAGTGCAAAACCAAAAACCACAGACTTCCAACCCGTCAACACACACAAATTCCAACCATTTTACCCCCAAACTTGCATTTTAGCATGATTGGTTCTAATTTAGGGATGGGATGTCTAATGATCTAAGTTCAGGGATTTTCAAGTCATTCCTAAGTTCAAATTGTATAAAACTTTGCCCCACATGTATTAAATAAAATCTCACACACAAGCAATTATCCAACACTGGCTATGTGCGCAATAAGTATAAATCTAGCAAGACATAACTAGTTAAGAAATAAGTTCATGCTTTCATGTTGTTCAATTTTCAAGCCTAAGCACAAATTGATTCATACTATTTCCTAGACAATAAGTATGTCAACACAATTTTTAACTAAAAGATTTTTTTTTTTTTTTTTTACGTTAACTTAATCATCAAATAAAAGGACCAAGTATTTGCATTGATTAATAGAGGTTTGAAGAGTTACAGACTATCAATTAATACAGGCCCATATGATCGAAAGTAAATACAGCCTAAAATTTAACAACTACCCCCAAACTTAAAAATTACATTGCCCTCAATGAACAATAAAGCAAGAAAAAACTCAAAAATGGAAGGCAAGGTAAAAAAAAAAAAAAGATCAAGAACTTCCTGGGGGTAGGTCCTGCGGCTGCGGCTGAGATGGTCCTGCTGCGTCTGAATCCAATCTCCCTTCTATCCTTTCCAATCTCGCCTCAATCCCCTCAGCCCTCCTTTCTATCCCTTCCACTCTTGTTTCAATGCCCGTAGCACTCCGTTCGATCCCCTCCAGTCGGCTCTCCATAGAGAAGAGCCTGGCCTGTACCCGTGACAACTGACCGCTGAATTCTGTCATCGTATGGCGCATGATGCGCTGCTCCCCAGCGATATTACCCTGAACCAGACGGTCAAGTCGCTGTTCCAAGATTTCTAACTGCCTGTACTGTGCGACTTCAGCTTCCCTCCTCAAGTTAACGGCGCGAGTCAGGTCAGTCAACTCCAAAAGTATCTGCCGTAGGAGCCTCTCATCTCCAAGAGGAGCTGGCACATGTGCTGGTGCTGCTGGAGCGGCTGGTGTGGACGGTTCTGCTGGCTCTGCTGGTACAGCTGGGTCAACAGGGGCAATAGGATCCACTGGGGCTGGTGGAGGAGCAGGTGGACCTCGCTGTACCCTAGGCCTCGTGCTCTCTCGGGTGCGTCTGCTGATAATTGCCCTGAGAGGTGCAGGTTCTTCAAGGGGCAAAATATCCACTCCTTCGGCCACGCAGATCGCACTGATCAAACAAGGAAACATGATCTGGCGGCCGGAGTCCAGCTGGGAGGCAAGTGTGATAATAAAATCAAAGATGTGCCTCCCCAAATCCAACTTGCGCCCCCTGGCTAGATGATGAATTAAGCGAGCCCGGTCTTCATTAAACTCTGTCCTGTGGGAAGTGGGATCGATGTTATGGCACATGAAGATGTGCAGGACCCTGATACTCTCTGTGAGCTCCCCATGTTCAAAGCGCCCTGGCTTCTCTAACTCCACATGCTGCCGGCCGTACAGGAAGTCAGTAATCATATCAATGTCCAAATCACTAGGGACCGGCTCAATCCCCTCTCGTGTCAGCTCCAAAACCCGCTCAATGACAGCCGGAGAAAATCAGATCCATTTACCACGTACCCAGGTCTTATACCTGTGAGGGGCACCTTCTGTCTCGATGGCATGGTTGAAGTTGGCCAGGAACTCCTTGAATAAAAGTGGATATGGCTTGTGCAGTGTGCCTGCCAATTTGTGCCAACCTGCTCTCTCTATAAGGTGGGCTAGCTCGGTATCCGGGAAATCAGCTACAATTACCTCACGTTCATTCCACATTTTCTTCCCCTTAAGCACCACATCATATCTGTGCAATTCTTCGCTCCCCAAAAACCTTTGTATATCTCCTATGTTCCCCTGATCAGCCTCGGGATCCGCAGAGGAGGTTCCTCGTTTTCGCTTAGAAGGCCCAGCCTGTCCCTTCCCTTTCTGAGAAGCCGTGGCTTTTGGAGGCATTATTGTACCTACAAAGAACAAACGCATCATTAGAACCAACGTGAGAGTGGAAACCTCGATTATCGTGCCCAAAAAAAGTAAAATTATTGAAAAGTGTCCCGAGCACAATAAAGTATTACAATTCAAGAGTAGCATACGAAGAGTTAAGGGCAGACAGAAATCAGATGCATATAGAAAAGACACGATGAAGTGGTGACGTGAGCGTGCAATGGCCCTGCAGTGGCCTTGCAGTGACCCTGCAGTGGCCTTGCAATGGCCCTGCAGTGACTGCAATGGTGCTAGGTATTGAAACATGCAAATTGATGTAATGCAATGAGTCAAACAGCGAGATTATAGCACAAATTCTATGAAAAACATGTAATAACGATATGTGCTTGAGCGGATTTCCCAAATTGCAACAAAAATTTCGTTGGGACATTTCATCGAACACATTGAAAGCATTACTCAATTTATGAATAAAACACAACTTTGGGCATAAGGAAGTTACCCAAAAATATCACCCATCATTTCCACACATATCCAATCCAAAATCTACCCTAAGCCCATACCCCAATCGATCAAATACACATGTTCTCAACAATAGGGCACATTCGGTCAAAAAGAGGAAACTACAAAAATTCACATGATTGCATACCTTGATTTGTGATTAGGGGTGTTGAAAATCGAAATGATCCACGAGATTGATGGTGGTAACTTCAAGATTCGAGAGACGACCGAACTGGTGGCGAGAGAGAGAGGGTTCACCCGGCAGCGTGATTAAGAACCAAGTGAATGCTGCCGGGTTTAAAAAGTGAATTATCGCGCCCAGTTCACCCACGCGATCGAGTGGTTATCCTAGTAGCGATCGCGTGGTTATCTCAAAAAAAATCTGTTGAAAAAAAGACGGCAAGTCGCGATCACTGCCTTGGTAAATCAGCGATCGCGACTAAGACTTGGATTTTTTTTTTTTTTTTTTTTTTTAGAGTAATGAAATTAAATTAAAGTGAAACAAATGCCACAAAATGAAAGAAAAGCGTGGATGATCATGAACACCGACCTCTAACCTTGTTCAACTCGTGAGGGGGTCGGGAGTGACAACTAAAATCTATAATGCTCAAAATTACCTAGAAATCTGAAAGTATGCCTAAAATGCCAAATCATGCAAAGAGGAACTGACATGAATGAAACGTGCACAAAAATATTTGAACAAATACCAAAACATCCAAAGACTAACTAATGCAAATGTCATGAATGCAACAATGATAAAGAAATGATAAAAATACGAAACTAAGGTAAACATAAAACATAAGAATGCAAGAGAAGAAAAATTGGGTTTCCTCCCAACAAGCGCTCCGTTTATAGTCTCAAGCTCGACTTTCTGCGTTGTTTACTCTGGAAAGGTGATGTCAATGTGTGACTTCTCCTTATCAAAATCCACCTCATAGTAATGTTTGATTCTTTGCCCATTAACTTTAAAATGTCCTTTAGTCGGATGATGAAGCTCGAATGTGCCATATGGAAATATTTGAGCAATTGTGAATGGACCAAACCATCTCGACCTCAATTTTCCCGGAAAAAGCTTCAAGCGTGAATTGTACAGGAGCACCTGATCCCCAACTTGAGATTCCCTCTTGTGAATGTGGCGATCATGCCACTTCTTAGTCCGGTCCTTATAGATGGAAGCATTCTCATAGGCTCCCAAGCGAAATTCATCCAATGCATTCAGCTGCAAGAATCTCTGATCTTTGGCCAAGTCTATATCCAGGTTCAACTGCTTTAAAGCCCAGTATGCCTTGTGTTCAAATTCAACAGGCAGATGACACGCTTTTCCATATACAAACTGAAATGGTGATATCCCGATGGGAGTCTTGAAAGCTGTCCTATATGCCCACAGAGCATCATCCAATTTGCTGGCCCAGTCTTTACGGGATGACCTCACTGTTGTTTCCAAAATCCGTTTCAACTGCCGGTTTGAAGTTTCCACTTGCCCACTAGTCTGTGGGTGATAAGCTGTTCCCATGCGATGACGAGTTCCATACTTGGCCAATACTGCCTTGAACAACCTGTTGTTGAAATGAGTTCCCCCATCACTTATGATCGCTCTTGGTGCTCCAAAGCGAGTAAAAATGTTTTTCCGTATAAATTCAACCACAATTCTGGCATCATTGGTTGGGCATGCCTTTGCTTCGACCCACTTTGATACATAGTCAACCGCCACCAGTATGTATTTGTTGTTGTATGAAGGTGGGAACGGACCCATGAAGTCTATTCCCCACACATCAAACACTTCCACCTCCAAAACACTGTTAAGCGGCATTTCATGCTTGGATGATATATTACATGTTCGTTGACACCGGTCACACGCCTTGACAAACGAGAAGGCGTCCTTAAACACTGTTGGCCACGATAATTGGTGCGGTAGTTAATTTTTCTTTGAGTGTATTAAAGGATGACAAACACTCTGCAGAAAAATTAAAGACTACGTCCTTCTCCAATAAACTACACAAGGGCTTCGTGATTTTGGAAAAATCTTTTATAAATCTCCTGTAAAATCCAGCATGGCCTAAAAAACTTCTGACTCCTTTGACTGAGCTAGGTGGTGGTAATTTTTCAATTACCTGAATTTTTGCCCTGTCCACTTCAATTCCTTTTTCAGAAATCCGATGCCCTAGCACAATTCCCTCATGCACCATAAAGTGACACTTCTCCCAATTTAACACCAGATTTGTTTCCGTGCATCTTTTAAGCACTAGGGATAGGTGGTGTAGGCACTCATCGAACGAGGAACCAAAGACTGAGAAGTCATCCATGAAGACTTCAATAAATCGCTCCACCATATCTGAAAATATTGCCATCATGCACCTCTGGAACGTTGCTGGAGCATTACACAGTCCAAACGGCATTCTCCTGAAGGAAAATGTACCATAGGGACAGGTAAAAGTAGTTTTCTCTTGATCGGCCAAGGCAATGGCAATCTGATTGTACCCCGAATATCCATCAAGAAAACAATAGTGTGAGTGACCCGCTAGCTTCTCCAACATCTGATCGATGAACGGTAATGGAAAGTGGTCTTTTCTGGTTGCAGCATTTAGTTTCCTGTAATCAATACATACTCTCCAACCGGTCACTGTCCTTGTAGGGATCAACTCGTTGTTCTCATTCGCAATTACTGTCATGCCTCCCTTCTTTGGTACTACATGAACTGGACTGACCCAAGCACTGTCTGATATCGGATATATAATACCTGCATCAAGTAGCTTTAAAATCTCTTTTCTCACCACTTCCTTCAAAGTAGGATTCAGTCTACGCTGTCCTTCTACTGATGGCTTGGAATCATCTTCCATCAAAATTTTATGCATGCAGATAGTCGGACTAATACTCTTGATATCGGCAATAGTCCATCCTATTGCGGTTTTGTGTTCCTTCACCACTCGCAGCAGCCGTTCTTCTTCCAAAGCTGTCAAGTGGCTTGAAATAATAATAGGCAGTGTTGATGACTCCCCCAAAAATGCATAACGCAGGTGGGCTGGTAAAGGTTTCAACTCCAAAGTGGGAGGAATTTCACACGATGGGCGAGATTTCTGCAAATTTTCACCTAATGGTTCAAAATAACGACCTGCCCTTAACGTGAACCTTGATGATGCCTCCAATTCATTAGCCATCCTTGCCACCTCCTCATTTTCCGAGTTTACAGATTCTGACTGAACGATGCACGCCTCCAATGGATCTTCAGGATGCTCCTCATCATATACACTACGAACTGCATCTTGCACAGTGTCCACCATGAAACACGTATCCAATGACGATGGATATTTCATAGACTTAAAGATGTTGAAGGTGATCTTCTCCTCATCCACACGAAGCACTAGTGTTCCTTCGTGAACATCTATCAAAGCCTTTCCCGTTCTCAAGAATGGTCGTCCCAAGATGAGAGGAATTGTCTTATCTTCTTCCATATCCAGTATAACGAAGTCCGCAGGGTAAATAAACTTCCCAACTCTTATCAGTACGTCTTCAAGCAACCCCCACGGGTATTTTATCGAACGATCTGCTAATTGCAAGGAAATAGTGGTTGGTTTTGCTTCTCCAATCCCGAGCTTCCTGAAAATAGATAAAGGCATTAGATTAATGCTGGCTCCTAAATCACATAAAGCAGATTCAAATTCAATAGAACCAATAGTGCAAGGGATTGTGAAACTCCCTGGATCCTTCAGTTTGGGAGGCAATTTCTTCTGGATTATTGCACTGCATTCTTCGGTGAGCATCACTGTCTCATGCTCGTCCAGCTTTCGTTTATTTGTCAGGATTTCTTTCATGAATTTCGCATAGCTCGGCATCTGGGTTAAAGCCTCTGCGAAGGGAATGTTGATGTGCAGCTGCTTGATTTTCTCAATAAATTTTGCAAACTGCTGGTCTATTTTATGCTTCCTCAGCCTCTGTGGATATGGTATGGGAGGTACGTAGGCTTTAACTGGGGTCGGGGCCTTCCTCACCTCCGCTTCTTCTGCCCTGTCAGATTTTTCCGTTGACTTTTCACTCTCCGTGTGATCAGCTTCTTTCTCTTCCACTGCTTCTGTTACTATTTCTGAGTTATCTGTTCCTTTCACGCCAACTTCTGGTTGTAATGGCTTGAACCTGTTCTCGTGGATTTGTTTCTGTATTACTTGGCAATTTACCTTGTTGTCTTTCTGAACTTGCGTTTGCTAACTGTCCCAACTGAATTTTTATTTCTTTAATATTAGCTTGATGACTTTGCTGCAGCTGCAGTATCAATTCTTCACTAGAAGTCTTTTTCACTTGTTGTTGCTGCTGTGGTTGTTGTTGCTGAAACCCCTGGTGGTCGTTGGGTATTTTGATTATTAGCCCATGAAAAGTTGGGATGCTTTCTCCATTCAGGGTTATACGTTTGTGAGTACATACCTCCTTGCTGCCTCTGATTGTTCCCAACAAAATTTGCATGCTCTTTATCCGGTTGACCTTGATATGCCATTGGACACTCTGATAGTGCATGATTCTCAAAACAGTAATCACAAACTATGGTTGCTTGAGCTGCAAGCACTGGCTGTTGATTCATGCTGTCAAATTTTTTTGTCAATGCGTCCAGTTTAGCATTAATAGCTGTAATTTCATTTACCGCAGCTATTCCACCAGATTTCTGTGCGGTGCGATCGGAGTACCACTGATAACTATTTGCTGCCATTTTCTCAAATATTTCGGAGGCTTCTTCGTAAGTCAAATCCATCACTGATCCACCCGCAGCTGAATCTGCATGCTTCTTGTTATCATTGGTCAACCCGTTGTAGAAAGTTTGTATGAGGATCCAATCAGCTATTCCATGGGTAGGACATTGACGAACTAGCTCATTGAACCTCTCCCAAGCCTCAAAAATGGACTCTCCTGGCTGTTGATTGAACGAAAGGATTCCGCGCCTTAATTTTGACATCCGGCCAGGTGGAAAGAACTTGTCAACAAATTTTTGACTCATTACTTCCCAAGTAGTGATTGTATGGAGGGGCAGCGTGTAAAACCATGCCTTTGCCTTGTCTGCCAATGAGAAAGAAAATAATTTCAGCTTCACAGCGTCACCTGGAACTCCGTTCATTTGCTGCATGTCACATAACTCTTGAAAAGTTCGCAAGTGTGCATGTGGATCTTCAGACGGCAGCCCATGAAAGACGGCAGAGTTTTGGATCAGAGAAATCAAAGAAGTCTTGATCTCAAAGTTGTTGGCAGGTATAGCAGGCGGCACTATACAGGTTCCAATATTTCCCACTGGGGGAATCATGTAATCCCTTAATGCTCGCCTTCCATTGTTCGATTGATTTTGCTGTTGAACCACAATTTCTGCTGGCAGACTGTTTTGGTTTGGCTGAATTGGGTTATCTGCCATTGTTAAATCTGTGTGTTGAGCTGCTTCCAACTGTTGTTTGCGCCTCTGTCGAAAAGTGCGTTCAATTTCTGTATCAAGAGGAAGCAATTCAAAAGATTTAGTTCTTCTTAATATGAATTTATAAAGACAAATCGAAAATAAATCTAACTAAATTAAAATAAAGCAAAACAAAATTCAAATTAAAGTAAGAATTTATTGGTATCGATATTAGTAAAAACAGTCCCCAACAACGGCGCCAAAAACTTGTTCACCGATATCTCGCAATACGAAATATCCCCGCAAGTGAACGGGTCGTGAAGAGTAGTTAAAATGGACCGAAGAGTCCGGATTATCGTTCCCACAAGGACCGTTTACTAAGTACCGAAATGTGTAAATTCTTATCCATATTTGAACAAAGAAATGAATTTTTGATTGTTTGGAAACTAATGTTTATAACTATGACTAACAGATTAAAACTTTGCACAAGATTGAGGTTTCGCAATTGCTGATTGTTTTTAAGTATGATTGAAAGTGGTTGGGATTCACGAGTTCACCTAGCCAATTAAATCAATTCCTGTTCCAGATTTTATTTTCTAAATATGTGATCGATCAAGTTCACTAAATTAAGTTGAGATTCCTCTCTCGAGTTTAAATCAACTCTACCTAGATAAGTCAACCTTGTATCTCTACAGCGGGTCCGAATATTCCTTATCTAAATGCATTACATGCAAGAACTTAAACATGATCGCACTAATCACGAAAGTATATCTCTATCTCTCGTTCAATTAATGGATTTATTACCTAGATCTATGTTATTAACTCACCTCTCGGATTATGGAAATAACACATAAAGTCATGAATAAGTGGCCAATTCATTCAAGCATTTAACGCAATAATAAACCAACACATGCAATACGGCGCTAAAACAAGGAACATGGAATTAAAGTAATATGACTAGGCTACGTCGTGATTCCCAACGTTAGGATTAGTTACACATAATAACTGAATAATAAAAACAATCTGAATTAAAATTAAAAATGCTGGAGTTTATGAGTTCAACAATGAGAAAAGAAGTCTTGCACCAAAATTTGCTTTCCCGTGTTTAGCTCCTAATCTCATGTGCTTTTTCTGTGCTTGAGTCTCCTCGTCAATTCGATGTTGAATAGCCAAGAATCCTCCAATATTCAGCTCTGCACAAAACTGCTCTTCAGTTCCTCACGCCTCTGTTACAACTTAGGTCAATTTCTCGAGTCTTCCTCTTAAAATCGCGCACAAAAGCCCAGTAAAGGCCCAGTCGGACACCCACGCGATCGCGTGGATGGAACGTCAGCGATCGCGTGGGCGAGCCATTTTTCGGTCTGCATGAATTTTATCGCCATGTCGCAATCACTAGCCTTGAACCTTAGCGATCGCGACCTGGAGGATTTGACACGCGATTCGCCATCTTTCTCTTGGCCTTCAAGTTGGTCCTCTGATTTTATTTGCAAAATGAATCCCCCACTATTGATTTGATCAATTTGGCCCTAGAATTTCTGTCTCTCTTCAATTCTCCTTCGAGCTTCATTTCCCGTAATTGCTTCCTTGCTCCTCTTTTCGACCAAAATTCTGAAATAACAACAATTAAATGCAATTTAGGTAGAATCAATTCATAAATCAAGACAATAAATTCTCATTTTGGCGTATTCCCAGGTGTATAAAATACACCTATCACCCCCACCCCGCCGAACCCTTATCTCCAACTCTTTCATCATGAACAGATTACTTCCATCAAGTGGTTTTTCCTGAATCTAGATTGAATCAAGACATTTTCTATGCAATCGGTGCAATTTGCACATTCACTTTCTAGATTTCTTCCAGATCTGCTACATTGATCAGCATTTTTTTCATTAAGAAAACTATCGAAAAACAAAATTGAAATCTTAAGGGAGAAGAAATGATTACTCACAAGGGGCCCAGCAAATTTTTTTTCTATACATGACCAAAATTGTTGGAAATTGTTAATTCCCTGCCTTCATTGTTTTGGACCAGCTGGGAAAAAGAGGGTTTTTTTTCTTCTATAAAAATGGTTTTGTTCTCTAAGTTTTCTTTCCGTAATCACATGTCAATGTACGGAAGTGGCAGTGACGGTGATTGGTAGTGCGTTGGTGGGGACGGTGTCGTTGGTGGCAATGATTATTCACAGTGCGATGGTTGATGGTGGTGTGCGTTGTTTCTTTACATTACAGTGGTTTGTTGGTGGTTTATGTGGTCACATATTTATTTAACAGGTTACATGTCTTAGGTCACATGTCATGTTTCGGTCACAGGGTCACATATCATAGTTTATATGGTGCTGGTCACTGGTCACAGTTCCTTTTAATTCATGGGTCACAAATCTTTATTTGCTTAGGTCACGGGAAACATTTCAAATGTTTAGGTAACAAGTCACATTTGATACCTTAAGTCACATGTCACATTTCAAAAATATTCAGGTCACAACGCATTATGTTACAAGTCACATTTCGAATGTTTAGATCATAACTTGCATTATGTCATAGGTCACAGTTCAAATACTCCGGCCACATGTCACATTTCATGCATTAAGTCACAAGTCACACTTACAAAAATGTTCAGATCATAGGTCACATTTCATGCATTAAGTCAAAGGTCACGCTTAAAAAATCGTCTAGTCACAATCTTTTTGATACATTATGTGTCACAAGTCACAGTTCAAATGTTCAAGTCATAGGTCACATTTGATACATTAAGTCACACATCATACTTCAAAAATGTTTCATATTTTCTTCTTCTTCTTCTTCTAATTCTCAATTCTAAAATTTAACAACAGTTTTTTTATGGCTTAATTGGTGAAGTGACAATTATTACTGTGGTTTTGGTGGTGGTGGTGTGTCAAAATTGGTTGTGGTGGTGCACATAAAAAATCAGGTGATTCAGATGGTGGTGGTGGTAGTGGTGATGACGATGGTGGTTGGTGGCGGTAGTGAAGGCGACTATGGTGGTGGTGAGGCAGAGGTAGTGGGGTGGTGGTGTTGAGGAGGAGGAAGATTAAGCATAGACAATCAACGGAGATTTGATAGGGATGGCAATTTGAGCCGTTTGAACCGAAAATCGCTGTGAACCGAATCGAATGGTGCGAGAAAAATCAAACCGATGGGGGCAGTGGGGCGGGTATGGTAATTGTGCCATGTCCTGAACTAAATACCCGATTAAAAAAAATTAATTTTGAGCTATATTTAAAACATAAAAATCCCAAAATTAGAGTCTTTGTTTAAAAGTCAATTAACCCAACCCACATGACTAAAGTCTAATCCAAATTCATTAACCCTAGGTCTATCGGATGGGGGCAGTGGGGCGGGTATGGTAATTGTGCCATGTCCTGAACTGAATACCCGATTAAAAAAAATTAATTTTGAGCTATATTTAAAACATAAAAATCCCAAAATTAGAGTCTTTATTTAAAAGTCAATTAACCCAACTCACATGACTAAAGTCTAATCCAAATTCATTAACCCTAGGTCTATCGTCATCTAAATATCTAATTCATTCATCTCCACTCCCTTAGTCACTCTCTATTTCGACATATGACAGTTCTCCACAGGCGTCACACACATACACAGGCCCCAATCAAGTTTTTCTTTTATCAAATATGAATCAACAATGATATATGCTGTTAACAATACTTGTGGCAGGAAGAATGAAGTATAAATATCAAGAAACAAAATATTTGTTGTTCTCAAGTATTAAGATCGGGAAAAATAATTTATTTTGTCTTTGTATAATCGTTCTGTAATATACTATTATTGTCATGCTCATAATATTATTTGCTAAATTTGGATTTTGAATTTTAGAATTAGATATTGTTTGCAAAATTTGCTTAGTATTGTTATGTTTTTTTTTTTTTTTTTTTTTTTTTTTAATAATTTGCTTTTTTTTTAGTTGGACTTGCAAAAATTAATTTATATTCAAGTGGCTATTAATTGCACTGAACCGAAACATGCATCGAAATTGCACCAACTCGACCCGACTCAGGCGGTTATGGTCTGGGCAAAAAATTAGTGTTCGGTTATGGTTTTGGACGAACCGACCTTTAACCGAACCGTTGCCATCACTTTTGATTTGACTTAAATTGAATTGGATAGGGTGGGTGTGGGTGGGTAAATTTTAATAATCTTATTATTATTATAAAGGAGGATAGTTTATTTGGTTTTGCCTCCAAAAGTTCCCTCCAAAGGTTCTCCTCTCTCCGGTTGCATCTCCCAGAAGCAAAAGCTGTGAAATCCTATCAAAAACATAAATGTGAACGGTGTCAATACATATATCAGATATCAGACTTTTGTAATAATTATTACAGTTGCTAAAAAATTCAAATTCAAAATTCAAATTATCGTCTTCTCAAAATGAGATGAGAAATCTGTGTAGAGAAAAGAAACCCAACCCTATTATTTCAAAACACCATTTTATCTAATATTATGCCTCCACCGTCATTACATCCCAAACACCAGAATGATTCTACAGCGGCATTGAAGATGAAAAAGGCTTCAGGGTTGAGATCCGGCTCGAAGCGTATATCTGATGGTTGCATCCTGAGAAGTTCGGTTCATGAGGGAAGATGCCAATTTATCTGATTTTATGCCTCCACCATCACTGAATCCCAAACCCCAGAAGTCATTGACTTCGACAGCGGCATCGAAGATGAAAAAGATGTTGGGCCTGAGAGCTCGAAACAGGGATATGATGTCTGCATCCTGGGAAGTTCCGGTTCAGGATGGAAAATGAAGAAGCTGGTGACCGCCTGTCAGAGCCTTCTCCGTCCAGGGTTACTGCCTCCGTTGGCCCTTCCTATGCTTCCTTGCCAATACCCAAACCGGTAAATCCCGATTCTTGCCTTCAAATTTCAGCTCTCGCCATGAATCTGTTAGTCTTTCTCTCTGCTTATAAAATCTGATACCCTATCTATTGGGCATTATTTGGGTTTTTAAAATTTGTTGTTCACTTTTTTTTGGAGGAAAAGATTAAAATACCAAAGAAAAATTGTGTCCCGCTCATCATTGAACGGATTGAATCAGAATAAAATTTTCTCATCTATGTATTATTCGAATAATTGTGTCCCACTCATCTATGTACTATTCCAATAATTGTTATTACTTATTTACTCTCCAATTTGATCCACCACGTGAGAAATGTTAACATACCTGTATTTTGACCAGCATTTGATGATGTGTATAGAGATTGAAGGTGATTGGGTATGGGATGATAGCTATCCTTTGTATCAGTCTAGAAATTGCAATTTCTTGGATGAAGGATTCAATTGTTCTGAGAATGGGAGGCCTGATTTTTTCTACACCAAGTGGAGGTGGCAGTCCAAAGATTGCAATTTGCACAGGTTAATTTTGTTACCAATTCTTCAATTAAATTACTGTACTTATTTTTACTTGAATTAACAGGATTATGATTTGATTATGCACATAATATATATGAAAAAATGCATTAAAGAAACTTCTTTTGATTTTCCCTTCCCTTTTCTTTTGAAAATTGGTGCATTACGATTGATTTACTGATTTTGACCTTTCAAGTGTTCTTATGTAGATGGGAAGATGATGGCACATATGGTACTTTTTAACTGAACAGAAGAGACTTGCTGCTTTGGCGTTATTGGAGAAGAGAAGATGATGGCACATATGGTAGAGAAATCAAATAGCATCTCGCTTGGAAAGTGAACAACCATTCTTGGTCCTTGAAACCCTGCATTCTCTGCCTCTTTTCAAAGTTCTATGCTTCTTGAAAGCATTGAACTTTTGGGTAAAATTCACTCTTGCAGCTTCAAATTTCTCCCTTATATTGCTGATAACGATGCTAATGGATGCAGGTTGCATGTCTCTTCCATTCAAAGTACATATCAAACCATTCAAGAACCAACAAATCTATCGGCACCACATTGAATGTTCAGTAAGTCTATTGGCCAGTTTGTTATGATTTTTAGGAGTTTCTTGGTTTAGCATATGTTCTATGTAACATCTTTGGGTAAAAATCACTCTTTCATTGTTTTGTAAGACATTCTTGGTATCAAATGGATTGTGGATTTTTCAGTATTTGGAGCTCTGTATCCAATTGGACATTGTTTGTAAATGGAATTGGCATTGATTTTTTTGCATCATCAAATACTGTAAATCTTCAATTCTTCAGTGTTCATCCCCTATAAATTCATTTTATTTTCCACCCTAATACACCCATTGACACCCTGTTCAGCACTAACCCAATTTATTCTCAATTTCTTTTTTTACAGAGGTGACTGCATTGGGGGAAGAAGTGAGCAGGTAGCAGCATCCACACTTTACAGGAGAAATCACAGTGAAGTAAGCTATTTTTTCTCTCCAATGTTTTCTTTGTTGATCAAATTATATATGTTTGAATGTAATGCGACTCAGAAGCACCACCTAAAAGTGTAAGTTGAAGAGATGATTTTGATGTTTTGTATGTTACACTGACAAAGTATCAATGTTGGACTTGGACAGAGCCATCGAATATCTGAGATCGAGACAACTTCAACTACAAATACAGCCTTCATTTTCAAGTATTTCAGTACTTAAACTCATTTACTGTAACATCATTATGTGTTCTTCCAATGGATTTAGATGGCCTGTTTTTCAGTTTATAGGTTTTGATGTAATGTTGTATTTATTTAGTGTTTCTTGCAGTATATGAAGGATTCATTCTTGCAGTATATGAAGGATTCATCCCCCCCCCTCCCCTCCCCTCCCCCTCTTTCATAAGCTTATTGTTACCTTTTTCAACCTCAACTGAATAAATAATCCATTGTTTCAAATGTTTGCTGCTTCTGAAAGAGGATGAAAGGTGGAGGAATCCGAACAGTGTACAATATAAAATCATTTGCTCAGATTTATCCAATTATTCTATGTATACATTCTGGACAAGAAAATATTCATGCTCTCAAACTTTGCAAATAATTTGATGCTTCAATTGAACTCTTAATTTATTATCTTATCTATCTATTATATTAAAGATGGATAGTAGCAAAAGAAATCCCTCCCATATTTCCCGCCTAGAAGCAGCTTATAGTGATAAGTAGTATGGAAAAAAGAATGGGACGCAACAGCATGTGGCCCCACAATCAACTCATCCGATATTATACTTCCCAAAGAAGCCATCTTGTAACGCCCCGAGTTCCGAGGAGCGCGGGAACGTCACTTTTCTAAATTCTTGAATAAACTTTGTTGCGAAAAAATGATTAAATATTAAATATCGCATTTATCGAACAAAAGTTTAGCGATAATTCAAATGGAATAAGTATTTTCGTACAAATTTGTAAAAATGAAAATTCTTGTTAAAATGAAATAATCATTTCAAAGTTCACGAATTTTAAAAAATATCAATTTGTAATTTTCCGTCATTGCCCATCACTCGCCACCGTCTCCGAAATCTGCAAAAATTGTTAAAACAACGGGTTGAGCATTTCAAAATGAAATACTCAGTAGACTCATCGCTAATAATTAATCTACAAGATAATTGGACAAGTAATTATGCAATTAATGTAGTGACATTCTTTTCTTATTCATAGGCATCACATAGTGAACGCAAATGAACCATTCTTTTCTTGTATTATGCTAGCAGATAAGTTATGCCCGGCATAACATAAATTCTTTATCTCAAAAGAGATATCATTTTCTTTATCTCAACAGAGATATTCTTTTCTCATGCAATTAAGCATAAAATCACACAAATCCACATAACACATGCAATTATAAGATAAATCAATTAGTGGGGGCGAGTCTACCTTAAATCCGACGAGTGCAAAGTTGAGCGGGAAACGACTTCCATTCTTTAATTCTCAGTACACCTCGTATAGCCCATAAGTTACATTAGTCTTTTGAAATTTATAGTTTAAAAACGATAATTTACAATTTGAGGACTGAAATTGATTATTTGAAAGTTGAGGGGCTAAAATGAATACTTTGAAAGTTGAGGGACTAGAATGAATACTTTTTTGAAAGGTGAGGGACTAAAATGAATACTTTGAAAGTTGAGGGACAAAAATGAATACTTTGAAAGTTGAGGTTTTATAATCAAATGAATTAAATCGACAGGAACTGAAATAAACGGTTCGTAAATCTTGAGACTAAAATAACAATTTTTTTGAAACTTAAAGTAAGATTTAAAATATTTAAAACTATAGGGACTGATCTTTAAAACATAATAAGACTAGGGACTGAATTAAATCATTTTGCAAACTTAGGGACCAAAATGAAATTTTCGAAAATTAAAATATTTAAAACCTATCACTACTCTCTCCCCCATTTCAGGCAGAGAAAAGCGAGAGAAAAGAGAGAGCGAAGTGCGAGCTTCGCGTCCTTGCCAGCCGGTGATTCGCCAGTGAAATGCCGGCGCAGAGAGGCGGCGAGCTGTGGTCAAGATGGGTTCAGGTCTTGTGGAACTTTTGGTGTCTTGCGGTGCGAGATTGGCTCAAAACCGAGGTAAACACGAGGCTTAAGGTGGGGCGATTTCCGGCGAAAAACCGGTGAATATGGGTCCGGAGATCAAGGTAAAGTTTCTAGACTTCTTCTATTTCTGGGTTTTGGGTTTGATTTTAGTTGATTTGCTAAGGATTTGGAGAGGGCAGGGGAGGAGTGTGGTTGGTGGTTGATTCGAAAATGGTAGTGGTTGGCTGCGTGCGGTGGTGGCTGTGAGACGGTGATGATGATGATTGGTGTTAGGGTTGCGATGAGGCAGGTTTGGGAAATGCTTGGTGATGGAGAAGGTGGCGGTGATGCGGCTGGAGGTTCGACGGCATTGTGTGACGGGGAAGGTGATGATACAGATTGGTTCGACGGGAGCTTGGTGGTTGGCAGCTTGATGGGGTTGATGGTGGTTTTGGTAGTAATTGCGGTTTAGGTGGTTTTGATGGTGTATTGTCCATGGATGGTGATGCTGCAGGTTCGGTGAATGAAGGTGGATTGGCTGTAGAGGTGTTCAGATGGTGATGATGGAGCTGTTGAAACCACGAGTTTGTTGGTTTAGGTAGTGGTTTGGTTGTTGCTTGGCTTATGATGGTTTGGGTGGCGGCAGTTGATGGTTATAACGGAAGGCAGTGGCCGGCTTGAAGTTGGTGATTACGGTGGCTGGGAAGTGGTGATGTGGCTTTGCAGTATGGCTGAGTTCGAGATGGAGGGGAGGAATAGGAGTGTATATTCTGTGAACTGTGCATCATGTTTTGGTAATTTTGTGGCATTTTTGGTTTTAGGCTATGATGAGGGAATTTGCCGAGAGATTTATGGTTGATTGAGGAGTGATCATGGTTGTGTCCATATAGGGAAAATGGTAAGAGATGGTAGGTTAGAACTGATCTTGATGATTGAGGAAGGAATTATGGAAATTTAGAATCAACCAAATTGAAGGGAAAACGTGTGAAGAAGAAATAGGAAGAACTGGTGTTAAATTAAATTGGTTATTTGAAATGGAATAAGGGAGGATTTATGGATTGGAATTAAAATGGGGCGAGATAATAGAGTTGGAAACTTTGAACTAGAAAACGATAAATTGGATCCAAAATAAATAGAAATTGTGCTTGAATGATTGACAATAATATTTGGGCTAAAATAGTTTGGATTAAAAATAAATTTAAAATTTGGACTTGAAATAATTTGAATTCAATTTATTGAAAATTGGACTTTCAAAAAAATAAAATAATGGACTTGGGACATCATTTAATAAAATTTGGAATTTGACTAATATTTAATTCAAAATAATTTTAATTTCACTTAAAATAGCTAGACGAAAATGTGTTTAAAAATAAATGGGCAAAGTCGTAGCGACACATTTTAAATAATATTTAAATAAGTCACGAACAATTCTCGGTCGCTACAACCCTACCACCTTAAAATAATTTCGTCCTCGAAATTTAAAACTTTCTTGATTCAAAATATTTGGATTCTTTTTCTCAGGTAGTTTCATCAGTACCATGTCTACCCCATTGAACTTTAAAATAAAGAATGAAACTGGGACAAGTTTAAAGTCGAAATTTGGACTTAAAGATTTAAACGAATTTAAATTTCTTTTCTTAGAACTTTAAAATAATTAATATGACTAGACGAGAGCGCTGGTTTTGAATAATAATCGTTGAGGTTGGAGAGTCGTAGCGACAAGTTTGGTAAAACAGGTCTTTTAAGTTTGAAAATTTCTCGATCGCTACAACCTTCTCATCTTAAAATAATTTCGTCCTCGAAATTTAAATTTACTTGATCTATGATATCTGGATATTTAACCAAAATTTCTTTTTCTTTCTCTCAGGTAGCCTCATTGCTACCATGTCTACCCCACTAGACTTTGACTAAAAGCATCTCTTTGTTTCTTAAAAACATGGACTTTTCTCTTTCTACTATGCACATAGGTGCCTCTTTATAAGACAAATCTTTCTGGCCTGCAATAAACTAATAATTCACCATATGACTTGAATCATGAACAATAAGCCACATAACCTAATTCTCTAGCATTTTAAATGGTCAGATGAAGTGAGATCTTAAATTCCCTCTCTTGTCAAAACGAAAGGTACCTTCTGTAGGATCCATACTAATATCGAAACCACAAAATATTCATTGACCTAAATGCTTAACCTAAAAATCAAAAAGATTGATCAAGAATAAATCCTTATGATCCAAAATATATAAGCGCGATATCAATTCCAAAATATTGAGTACAAAACCCAAACTTGGTAGAATCTTTCTGAAAAGATGTACCAACGAAATCATTTATAAGTTCGACTAAAACTTCCTTTTCAAAATCGGAGAATTCAAACTTAAATCCTTTAATCCATACTTTTAAATCATGCATCAAGTACTCGATATCACATACTCATTCTAACTGAGGGCTAAGATACTAACTTAAAGCCTCATACGGATCAGATATGTTATTCTCAAACTTAAGAAACCTCACTAATTTCCCAATCTGAAGTTCAAGATTCAAGTTCAAGATTTAATTTCACTTAAAATAGCTAGACGAAAATGTGTTTAAAAATAAATGGGCAAAGTCGTAGCGACACATTTTAAATAATATTTAAATAAGTCACGAACAATTCTCGGTCGCTACAACCCTACCACCTTAAAATAATTTCGTCCTCGAAATTTAAAACTTTCTTGATTCAAAATATTTGGATTCTTTTTCTCAGGTAGTTTCATCAGTACCATGTCTACCCCATTGAACTTTAAAATAAAGAATGAAACTGGGACAAGTTTAAAGTCGAAATTTGGACTTAAAGATTTAAACGAATTTAAATTTCTTTTCTTAGAACTTGAAAATAATTAATATGACTAGACGAGAGCGCTGATTTTGAATAATAATCGTTGATGTTGGAGAGTCGTAGCGACAAGTTTGGTAAAACAGGTCTTTTAAGTTTGAAAATTTCTCGATCGCTACACATCTTCTTCATTTTAAATTTCAAACTCAAGAATTGTTCGGTTGTTCCCTTATTTTAGTTTAATTGTCTTCGTTTTCTGGTCAAATTAATCATATTTGATCTGTACAATAATCATCGGATGATTCGATTGGGAGAAATTCAAAAGGACTCTTGAAGGTAAGCATTTCTTTTTGTTTCAATTTTTTATGAATTCTTTAGGTGTTTGTAAAACTGGGTTTAGGGTTTTGACTAGAGGTTTTAATTGATTCTTTTTGTTCACCTGCCTATATTTTTGAGGTGGGTTTCTATTTGAAGTAATATTTGGAGCTTTGGATTTTTAACTTTTGTTGGATTTATACATAGTAATTGCAAATCGACGTTATAAGAGTTTATGTACGACTGAATAAAATTTTGAGCTGTGTTTCTTTTTCATAGTTCGATTCCAGGTTTTGATTTGTGTATTTTTATTCATTTGATGTTTAGAGGTTGGGCTTTGTATAATATAAAGTGCTAATCAGAGTGATTTTGGGTTTTCTATTGGAGCAAGTACATGGGGAAACCTGCTGGGAAGAAGAAAATTCAAATTGGATCAAAATCCAATGATGGAAATGCAAAACAAACCAAAGCTCAGGATCGAAACTCAAAAGCATTAGATGAAGACGCTGCTATCTTCATTAACATGTCCCAAATTTTGAAGGAAGAAGGAAACAAAATTTTTCAGAAACGTGATCACGAGGGTGCTATGTTAAAGTACGAAAAGGCCCTCAAATTGCTTCCTTCTAATCACATTGATGTTTTTCATTTGAATACAATTTTTGCCTCCTGTTATTAATTTCTTATCAAATTGTTATATTATTACTAGCATATATTTTCATGAAATTATATGATGACAATCAAAGTTGACATTGGTATTTAGACTGACCCCTGATGATGTAATTATACATATATGTAAGTTAACATTTAAAGTTTCGTTGCACAAAGAGGTGTCTTACCGTTTCAAGCATAATTCAGTATAGTGGTGTCTGAAAAGTAGGTCTAATTTTCTTTGTTCGTCCTGAAGTTTCTCTAATTCTTATTATCTGAACGCTATCTTCATTTATAATCTGAATGTCACAAATAATTTGTGATTTTGAAGGGTTTCGAAGACTGTCATGTTGGCCTATTATGACTATAACGCTGTTCGAAGCAATTGGTACTCTGATATCCTTTATCATCATATCATTGGGTAAATCCTTTTTCTTTTGTTATTATTGATTATTACCATGTAGCAAAGTGCAAGTTTCTCTTAACATGTATTTCTACAGTTTTTGTTAGTATTTATTATTACCAAGTAGCAAAGACGCTTGAAATACATGCATTTGCTGCAATTTCTTTTGTGAATTCTTATTCTTATTCTTATATATACATATATATGTAAGAAGTGAACAAATGAAAACTATTTACCATCAAGCAGTTTTTTGTTGGATATTGAAGGCCTAGGTAATATTTCTTTTCTTATTACTTATCTGATTTTAGAACATCGTTTTTTTTAGTAATTGTTCATCTCTAACCTTGCAGCTGGGACTCCATACGAAAATGGTGTTTTCCGAATGAAGTTGATACTGTCTCATGATTTCCCACAATCTCCTTCAAAAGGTTAGTGAACTTCTATTAGATTAAGACGGTTTTCAATGTAAGAGTTTGTTAGAAATGAAAATTGTTATCTCTTGAACTTTATTTTTCTTTTGAGTCTTTTATTTTATCATGTAATCAGAGAATGATACATAACAATTATGACCTCTTTTTATCTGGTGTGTTTTTATCTACCATCTACACTGGGAAATTGTGCAATTTATAAATAAATTTATAATTACTTTATTGAACACAAGCTGAGATATTTGCAATAATCTTTGATGTGATCACTTATCAGAGAGAGTTCACTTTACAAATATTCTCAAGGTCGCAAAAATATCGCTTCATGGATTTGATAGTGCTACTAAAACTACAAACTTCGGTAGAAGAATACAGTTTCCTCATTGCTGTTCTATTTTTGTTAATGATTTCTATAATTTTGTATTACAAATGATGGATGCGATAGTCGAATCATCTCTTGGAGTTAGATATAACATACATCAACTTTTTGAATCTTCACATGGATAGTCTCTTTGAGGGAACTTTGAATAAATCAAGATGTGTTGACTTTGAATTTTATCTGCAAAGCAAAGATCATTTGGAATATAATTCCCGTCTATGATTGCAAAAATTTATTCTGTTATTCTTTATTGTTTGACTTCTTTGGACTAAATTATTTTGAGTTTTAGTGGTAAAGTAACAATTTTTACCTCAAAATCATAAATAAACCAATTTATTTACCAAACAGAGGCTATTTTCCCTATATATCTCCTTGCAAATAATTTCCATGGTGTATTTTTAAGCATTCTTAGCCTTTTTTACTACCTACACTTCTCTGTTCTGTTTTCAAATCTGGATCATGGTTCAATGTGTCACATTAACTTAATCTGCTTCTCTATCTTTTGTTATGATGCTTGGGATTTCACAAGAGAAGGGAATTTTACAATGTATGTGTGATAATATTAGTATTGATGGTACATCCATAGAAAAGTGATCCTCTTAAGTTACATCTGGTGACTGCAGGCACTGGAGATGATGAAGTAGCAGGCTGGAGCGAAAGAAGAAAAGGTTTGAGCATCAATGTATTAATTTTTGTGATTCCTTGATCTTCCAAAGCAAACAGACTCATGGTTGATCCAAGAATATCACCACTTCTTGGACTCTCTGTGTACTTGATTGCGATGTCTGAGATTTATTTTCACAACCAACTTTATTTTATTATAAATTTGTGATGAGTTTCTATGGTGCTATGGGATATGTCATAAATAAGAATTTGTACAGTTAGCCGTGTTAATAGGGAGGACTTTTCGTTATCAGGTGAATTGATAAACATTTATATACTTAATTTTTTTCATCAACATATTTATCATTGTTAATCTCCTACTTGCATATATATATATATATATATATATATATATATATATATATATATATATATATATATATATATATATATATATATATATATATATTAATTCCAGCAGTCCATATTTGTAGCGACCAAGAATTTTTACGCGATTAATAATTATTTTAATAGAAAATCGTGTCGCTACTATTTCACCCATTTTTATTAAGTAACGCCGTGACGTATTCGTATAGCCAAGTCAAGAAATAATCGAGATCGTTCGATTTTAAATTAAATTTCGAATTTCTAAAAATATCTCCATTCTCTTGATTTAAAGTATATTAAGTCCAAGTACTTAATTCAATGTTATCCCAATATTTATTTATACAAAAATTATTTTTATTATTGAAATTAAGAAAATATATGCAAGCATGAGAGGTTCCATTATATATAATAATTATGAGAATCTTAATTTAATAAATATGGAAAAGTATATGAATGGTTGATAGACTCCATTATATGTAATCATGAAGAGCATAATATTTGTATAAATATGGAAAAGTATATGAATGAATTATATACTCCATTATTATATATAAACATTAAGAGCATAATATTTGTATAAATATGGAAAAGTATATGAATGATTGATAGACTCCATTATATGTAATCATGAAGAGCATAATATTTGTATAAATATGGAAAAGTATATGAATGAATTATATACTCCATTATATATAAACATGAAGAGCATAATAATTGTATAAATATGGAAAAGTATATGAATGAATTATATACTCCATTATATATAAACATGAAGAGCATAATAATTGTATAAATATGGAAAAGTATATGAATGGTTGATAGACTCCATTATATGTAATCATGAAGAGCATAATATTTGTATAAATATGGAAAAGTATATGAATGAATTATATACTCCATTATATATAATCATGAAGAGCATAATATTTGTATAAATATGGAAAAGTATATGAATGATTGATAAGACTCCATTATATGTAATCATGAAGAGCATAATATTTGTATAAATATGGAAAAGTATATGAATGATTTATATACTCCATTATATATAATCATGAAGAGCATATTATTTGTATAAATATGGAAAAGTATATGAATGGTGCTTTACTTTAAGAAAATGATGTGTTAAAATTAATAGAATTGAATGATTATGTTTACAATATGCCAACTTTATACATCTATTTAAACCCATCTCTTTTACACACAACTCTACACATATACACTTATTTCCAACCTCTTGACAAAATCCACAAGTAAGAGAAATTCAAGGTGGTCAAGAAAGTTTTGGTCCATTTACTACTACACTTCATTTTAATCTTTTAAAAGGTAAGTATATCTTATGTTTTTATGAAAATTAAGTATGTTGTTATGAAATGTAAATATACTTTAAGTTTTTATGAAAAGTAAGTATGTTTTTATGAAAGGTATTACCTTATGTTTTTATGAAAAGTAAGTATGTTTTTATGAAAGGTAAATACACCTTATGTTTTTAAGAAAAGTAAGTATGTTTTTATGAAAAGTAAAATACCTTATATTTTTAAGAAAAGTAAGTATGTTTTTATGAAAATTAGATATACCTTATGTTTTTACGAAAATGTTTGGATCATTGCTATGAAATCAATCTCACAAGATTGCTATTGGTCCCATATGATATGTTTATGATTATGCTAAGGGGACCGGAGTTTAGTAGCGCTACACATAAGAATTCTTGTCATCTAAGTTCGGTAAAATTCTTGTGTCTCTCTATGTTTATGAGGATTTCGATCCTATCCTATGTTATGAAAATGATCCATATGCTTTCAAAAGAAAATTATGCTTGGTATACTTACTGGGATTTTATAAATCTCACTCCAAGATATTTACCATTTTCAGATAATTGAAGGTTCGAGGCGGTCAACGTGGAAGTGGCAAAAGTGGTTAAGATTGATGAGATAATTATGTTGAACTTTATGTAAGAAAATTATGTTCTATTTTTATTCACAAATTAAATTATGGGATTCTAATTATTCTTTTGAATAATTTTACATTACTATTTAAGTCTCGATAATATGATATGAGTCACTTTTAGTGGCACTCGAATGGTCGAAAATTCGGGTCGTCACAATATTATTGAGCAGTCTTTATTTTTTCTTTTGTTTTTTTGGGGGTGGTAAGTAGGTCTACTGCTGTTGCTTACATACCAATAATGCTATATGTAGCCACCGACCTTATAGTGGGTCTAGCCATTTTGGTGAGTATGCTAGGTGTGGTTGTAGAGTTAACAATTGTAATTCAATGGTGAATTTAGTCTATCTTTACCTCTCAGTTGCAATTCAAGAAAAATATTAACTACAAAAGTTATGAATCCAGTTAAATTTTCATTTTTGCTTTGATATGTAAATTTCTCAGCTGAGGAAATGCCATTATTTGCTTAGATTTATATTAAGGGTTTGATTGAGCTATATTTTTTGGGGAAATAGAATTTATAATTGTGACCATCCTTCTTGCTGCTACCCACTGTCGGACCATAGTGTTTGGCCCAAAGGAGAAAACAGTGACAGCTTCTCTGTTTTTTCACAGTTTGGATGCAGGGGATTCTCCTCTTGGGTTGCTTTGCCAGACAGCAAATCTGCCAGGTGCAGTGTCAAGTTAGAATGGGCTATGCCCAAAAACTAAACCAAAGCAACTTGTGCTGCCAATGCATATGCCCTCAATGCTTCCTCTGTTTTGTCAGGGATGAGATGCCAATGTCAAGATGGATTTGTTGGTGACGGCTTTGCTGCCGGAGCTGGATGTCTCAAATGTGAGTTTTGCCTTCTCTCTTGGTGAAGTTCCATCTCGAGTGTTACCTTTACAATTTACTGCATTCCTCTGTATAGTTGATGAAGTGCAAGAAAATATTTAATTAATTAGTCAGTTTATGTTGCCAACTCATCATTATTAGTAATTCTGCAGCATTGCGTAATGTGTATAATAGTCACATTTCCATATTATTTAGATAATAAGCTTACAATTTGTAAAAATCGTTCAAATTTTTTACTGTTATCTAGAATTAGGCAGTTACGTGTTGCTCATATCTGCTCATATTCCTTCACCCATTTCAAAGTTCTGCTAAAGATGAATCAGGTTCTGTTGAAACAGGACATGAGTCCAATGCAAAAGTGATTAATTCAGAAGTGTCAAATGATAGTAAACTAATGGAAAAATATTGGTGATGCTTTTCTTGATATGAATGGCCAAAGCTTCGAGAATAATGCCCCAGGAGAATCGAAAGAATGCAGTAGAACATATGTAGCCACCGACCTTATAGTGGGTCTAGCCATTTTGGTGAGTAGACTGGGTGTGGTTGTAGAGTTAACAATTGTAATTCAATGGTGAATTTAGTCTATCTTTACCTCTCAGTTGCAATTCAAGAAAAATATTAACTAAAAAAGTTATGAATCCAGTTAAATTTTCATTTTTGCTTGAAATGTAAATTTCTTAGCTGAGGAAACGCTATTATTTGCTTGGATTTATATTAAGGGTTTGATTGAGCTATATTTTTTGGGAAAATAGAATAATTGTGATTTTTTTGGAGAATGTGGTTAAAACATAGGATTTTTTTTTTTTTTTTTGATTTACATGTGAAATTATTTTATCGAATAATTTATGGTTGAAAATAAGTTTGGAGAAATGTGAGATTTGTAAGAATGAGTTTTAAGTTTGAGCTAAATTATTTCTATTCATTTTCCATTGCTAATAGATTATGGATGAATCCTTTAATTTCATAGGCAAATATCAATTTTACAATTATGAAATAGATTGAGATAAAAAATCTGTTGAGAATAAATTTGAAAGATTGTTGATTATATATTATTTATGTTATAATCCTATGATTGTCTTGGTTAGTTATTGTATTATAATATTCCTTTTTTATATCTGATACCGTGCATCGCACGGGTGGTAAAACTAGTAATATATTAATGGGTAAATAGCGAAAAATGTCCCTATCGTTTGGGTGCATTGTGGAAATTATCCCTATCTTTTCATTTTTTGCAATTACACCCCCAAAATCATCTTTCATTGCGGAATTCATCCTTACCGTCCAAAATCGTTAACATTTCTATTAAATGCTAAGCTGGTAACAATTTTTTGTTTAAAAGTCAGGGGCAAAATCGTCAAGTACAAGAGTAAAGGTATTATATATACATGTTTGGCACAAAACGTCCTTGGGATGTAAACGTTTTGCACAAAATCTCTCTGGCATGTTAACGTTTTGCGCAAAACATCCATTCCTCTCAAAAACTAATTAAGTAAATGATAAATTATTAATGATTTCGTTTATATAATGATTTTGTGTGTTCGGCTAGATCATTTAAATCAACAAATTAAATTACTTAATTTCTTAAATCACTTTTTAACCACACACATTTTCTCTCTCAAAATGTGTGTGGTTAAATAAACGTTTACATCCCCAGGACGTTTAGTGCCAAACATGTATATATACTACCTTTACTCTTGTGCATTGACAATTTTGCCCTTGACTTTTAAAGAAAAAATTGTTGCCAGCTCAGCATTTAACAGAAATGTTAACGATTTTGGACGATAAGGATGAATCCTATAATGAAAGGTGATTTTGGGGGTGTAATTGTAAAAAATGAAATGACAGGGATGATTTTCACAATACATCCAAACGATATGGACGATTTTCGCTATTTACCCTATATTAATTATCTTAATTAAAACCCGATGTATATAATTTTAACCTTATTTTTTTAGATTTGAAATTGTGTATTATAAACATATTGTTTATATATTTTTCCCTTAATTAATTCAATTACATCTATTCCTTGAAATTTCAATTGGATTAAATAAATCAACAATATTTGTGATAAAATATTTTTCCAAACTACATTATCATTTTATTATTTTCCTATGTATTTCATCATACATATATTTGACAAATAATCAATTGTTTTTAGAAAATATTGAAATTGCAATTATATATTTCGACATAATGTTGTACATCGCATGATCGAAACACTAGTATGAATACATGTCAATGTTTCTTCTCAATAGTTTGTACAAATTATTAATCATTCTCACAAATTCTCCAATATCATGATACTATGGTCAATAATGTTCAATGGTACTTTAAGAACATATCCAATGATAATCTAAAATATATCTAAATTATGGCTTAAATCTCCGAAGTGACCTGAAAATACTTCAATTGGAGATGCAAAAAGGAAATACAATTTTCATTTTTCAACAGAAAATGTCAAAAATATATAAATTTACATTTTCTTTTACATCCTCCCGACGAAAATAAAAGTGGATTTAGATGTTTTCATTGGAGTAGAATTTGAATTTAAATTTCCAATCATGTAAAAGAGGATAAAAAATGATTTTGTAGATAGCAATTTTAAATCCAATGTTTGATACATCTTTGTCCTTGAAGTTGTGTAATAAGCACTTCGCGACTGGAGGAAAAAAATAAAAAAAATTCTCATGTCACCTTAGGCAATAGAACATAATTATAATAAATAAGTATTATTCTCAAGGCGAATTCAAGATCGGACTAAAAATAAAATAAAAATTAAGTCAAGCTAATATGTCAAAAAAGATTTTACACAGTCTTTTGTTTTCTTTTTCTTCATCATCTTCTTCATCTTATTATTATTATTTATCTATAGAAAACAGTCATGGGCGGACATGGGGGAATCATTAGGGGCCACGTGACCTCCCAACTTTGAAAATTGTTTTTTAAACAACAAATCGAGCTAATTATCTTAACATCTGTTCTAAAAAGCTCGCTTACACTTACGCTTTGGCGCTTAAATTTGAAGCTTGGCCTTCACGCTTCACATTTTACCCCGCTTCGATCGCGCATTGGCATGCTTTTCAGAGCTTAGGAGCGTTTAAATTTGAAGCTCGACCTCACCGCTTTGTCACACTTTACGTTTTTTAGAACATTGATCTTAACCAAATAGGTGGTAGCAAGCAGAGAATGATTGTTTTGAAAATTAAGAAAGGATTTGAAATAAACCACTTATGCTAAATTAGGTGTAGGTCTCAAACGCGACACTATTTCATGCAAAATTTCAATTTGAAAAATCAATAATTTGCCATATTTTCATGTCGAGTTTCAAGATTATTACGGGATAACAAACAAAGTCAAAACATTGTATCCTTAATACAATTTCAAAATGCTCACGATCTAGAAAGGCATGCCAAAATGTGAATCGTAGCAAAAGTTACAATGCATCAAAGTAGGTCGTTCCTATAAAGAGTTTCGAGAATTTTGATGACGAGCTAATTTTAAAAATTCACTGATATTAGTACACCAATCGAATCTACAAAATCACTTACACCATCTAGAAGTTCATTTCAAAAATTACATCGTAGCATATCGAATGGTTCAAATGGATATAAAAAAAGTTAAATGTGCATCTCAAAAAAAGGTGTTTAACACACACACACATACACACACACATATATATATATATATTTAGATTTTTTTCATTTTCATTGACATTTATTATTTTTACACGACAAAGTTCTCAATATAAATTATATCACTTTATTAGAAAATTTTACACGGGGCATTTATGACACCAAATTTTATTTTTTTGGTATTGTTACATATAACATTAAATTTTTTCGGATCATTACAATAAATCTCGCATAATTGAAAATAAAGTGAGTAAGACTACAAAATATTTCAAAGTGCAAAGATTTTATATTTGAATAGGTACATATCACCTTATGACCACATATATAAGGATTGTGCCCATAACTCAAAATATCTATGTCCGTCATTGAAAATAGTCCACTCTAAATCCATCATTATTCGCGTTAACCGATAACATGGACAAACAATAGTAAATTTGAAGTTTGTTAGTGGTTACTATAATTCCTTTTTTTTATTTATTAATATTAATCTATTTTTCACAGTATTCTTACTTAACATTCCAATAAAATATGTACTTATACTTTTGTCATGAAAAAAGCGAAATTTTAGGGTAACTATCAATAAATTTTCAATTTTTAAGAACTATAGAGAGAACCTGGGATATGAAAGAGGTGCTATTTTTTTAAGAGAAAAATCAAGGACGTGCTTTGTGAAAACAAAAGCTTCATGTGATGGTTTTATGGGAGCGCAAATAGAACATCACTTCAGTTTCATCCATCGCCAAACTTCAAAAGGAATCCCCTTACAAAAACCACCGCTTCTACCTCAGCCGATTCCCAAATTATCCCCTCTCAAAGATAAATTAAATCCCATTCTTTCAATCCAAACGTTTTTGCCTGCATTCTGAATTCAATTCAACCACGGGGGCATCATCTCTTCAAATTCAATGTAATTCAGTTTTTCCTGAGAACCCTTTTCAGTATTGAATTTAATGGTATTACCTAAAAAACAAAGAAAAAAATATTGTTATTTATTTATTTATTTTTAAAGTTTGTTGGTTGTTTCTTTAGGGCTTGTGTGACGTTTGACGAAAGATGGAGTTTTTAGTTTTTTGCCCAAGAATTAAGTTTTGATTGGCCAAAGAGAGTGTTGTTGATCACTTTAAGATTGTTGACGGGTGCTGATTGAAGGTGTTTCGAGAACTTGGCCAAAAGCCTTGTGAATTTGGAGTTTCTATATGTATATAGTTGATGAATCTGTGGTCAGAGTCTTGGGCTCAACTGGATGTTCATATCTGTTTTTTGAATTTTTTGTTGAGATTAGACTGCTCATGATTTTTCTCGGTGACACTTAAATGTTTAAAAAAAAAAAAAAAACTGATATATTATTATTATTATTTTTTTTTTAACAAGAAAATTGATAGAAGTTCAGTTGTAAACAGATTTTATCTCTTGATTTAAGTGAAGACACGAGTTTTACGTGACATATATCAAGAATTTTATTTGAGACAAAAAGCAACATCAACTTCCCTTTCTTACAGAGGAGCTGTGAGAACTATAACATTTTGTCAAACTTTATGCTTGAGCTATTCATCCATTCGATAAATTGCTAAAGTATAACAAAATCTTATTGCTTATCAGCCACAGATTTTCCTCCAGAACAAAGAAAAACAGTTTTTTGATGGAGGTAATTCCATTCTGATTATATGGAGCATGTATGTGCCCATGAAGTAGGCATCATAAAAAACGGTGAAGGTGTAAATGACATCATTTATCTGCCATTTGGTTCTCTAGTGGTTGGTTAAAATATCAGCACAATATCAGATTCTGTATCTTCCTTTGAATTGTGAATATTCAGATAAAATTTACTTTTTCTGGAGTATTCACATGGAAAAAATGTTACATCTACTAGTTACAACTAATATAACTGTTTCCACCGAGAAAAATGATTTCCAATACTGAATGAATTGGCTAATATTCTATGTTTTTTGGCTGTTGTTTCAGAAATTGGTCGGTTCCTGAAATGGCCAATAACCACCCTCAATACACAGGCGCACAGGTATGGGGTTATGATACTTTCTTAAATATATTACTTAAGAAGCTGGTCATGCATATCATTCAAAAGTTTCCACAGTAAATCTTATGATAGTTGTTGAAGTATTTTTTAGATTGGACGATTATAGAGAGACACAAAACTCTCTCTCTCCCTCTCTCTCTCTCTCTCTCTCTCTCTCTCACACACACACACACACACACACACACACACACACGCATTTTCTATGTTATGTGTGGTGTGTGTAAAATATAATGTGTGATACAACAAAAATTAAGGTAGTGTTCGGCAACTCTTGATTATAATCAACACAAGTTCCAACTCCACTTTTTAACCACATCTCTTTTCTCTACAATTTTTAACTACACATCTTATCTAGAAAACACAAATGACACCAATCATGAGGTGTTATAACAGTTTCCGAACACGAGCTAATACTTTATTTCTGGGAACGCGATGTTGATATTGTCAGCGTCAACTACAGTGATCTAACAATCATGTCTGTCTAAATTATTAAGCATATAAAATGTCTCATCTGTGAGGCCCTCATTAATTTGATGGCCCTCATTAATGCTTTCACGTGATACCTTGACAAACTTATGTATAGACACATGCACAAACTTATGTATAGACACGTGTCCCAATATAAGGCAAAATATTTCACTCAAGGAGATGACCAAGGGGCAGGCAGAGGTCCGGAAATGCTGAGATTTGAGTAATGACTAGTGTGTTCAATTATGTAATTGGAATAAAATGTGTTTTCATTGAACATTGAACTGTAACATTGTAAAGAGCCACACAATAACGACATATTTGGGTTTCTCCATGAATTTGCAATTGAGGCATATAAGCACACAAGACACATGTTATCTTTCCTTCTTTTAGCATTGCGTCATGGTTATAATTCACTGCTTATTTTTCTTATGTTCCGCTTACAATCTCAATTGTTTGACGCTTCCTTATAATTGTTTTTCTCTGCTCATTCTTTGAATTTCATAGTTACATCAGAGTATCTATGTCACACTTTGTTTTTGTGATTTATGAATAATTATGAACTTATAGTGGAAATTTCTGTGGTTTTCTGTTTGTATGGATGTTGGTGAAAAGCCTTTTCGGCCTCGTATGATAAGTCCTATTGGTCCTCCAAGTCCTGTGCCGCCCATCTCAATGCAAGTACGGTTTATCTGCTTCCAATTCTTTTGAGGTCATATATAAAGTTTAAAGTTTAGAATTAAAATCTAAACAAACAATTCTGCTAAACACACTATTGTTTCAGTTTCGACCGGTGGTTCCACCACCACCTCAGCAGCCATATCTTCCAATTCCATCTCAACAGTTTCAACCAGTTGGACATTCAAACACGGGGATGCCTCCTCACCCTTCGCATATCCACTTCCCTCAACCAATGCCACCACCACCACCTGAAAGACCTGGACTGGCAGGACATGCCCTGCCACAACAACAGCCAATTCCGCCACCAAATTTTCAGCCAAATAATTTTACGGCTGTCCCGCAACAGCCTCAGCATCACATGCCGATTTCAAGTAATTTTATGCCTAGTTTTGGTGGCCCCAGGATCCCCACATCTTCTTCATACAATGTAAGATTCTTCAAGAGCCCGTATAGTTCTTTGGCCCAGTTTACAATATATTGTCCCTTAACATTTTTATTTTCATAATAATAGTTATCTTCATCATCTTCTGGCCCACAACAAATAAATGCGGATTCCACAACTCAGCACCAGCCAATGTCCCAGACGAATAACCCCAATTTTCCTGCTGGAGGACAGCCTTGGTTTCCAATTGGGAATCAGAACGTACAATCTGTCATGCCTTCTCAGCAAACTGGGGAACAAAGTCCTGGGGAACAGCCTTGGTACTCAACTGGGGACCAGAACGTAAGGTCTGTAATGGCTTCAGGGCAGACTGGTGTACAAAATTCTGGTGGACAATTTTGGTTCTCAACTGGGAATCAAAACATGAAATCTGGTACTCCTGAGCAGACCGGGGAACAAAGTTCTGGCATTGTGAATTCTGTAAGAATTTTCAGAAT
Source organism: Ligustrum vulgare (assembly GCA_963555705.1). Lineage (NCBI taxonomy): Eukaryota > Viridiplantae > Streptophyta > Magnoliopsida > Lamiales > Oleaceae > Ligustrum > Ligustrum vulgare. The sequence continues at coordinate 27,402,128 of OY743186.1, read as the reverse complement.
TTATATAGATATATTCATGTCGTACTACTTGCGTATCGTCCTTCGTAACTGAATGTTCACCCAAAGTTAAGATTGTTGACATTCCTTTTAATTTTAGGAAAAGATCCAGCCTGACCCTGTTGAAACAGCTTCATCAGCGTGGATACAACATACTGCTCATAACGGGAAAAAGTATGCGATTCTTTTAATAAGGTTTTATACACACACACACACACACACACACACAGAGAGAGAGAGAGAGAGAGAGAGAGATGTCCTTGAATGCATTGTCACTATATGGACTATAAATTACCTTGATCATGTTGCAATTTATAATCTATTATTTTTTGTGAATCTTTCATAACACTGTACCACTATATTATTATAGAAACAAAAATGTTGAACTAAAAAAATTAAATAGCAAGCATTTACATCACATGGTTAAAATTTAGAATTGTTCTCATAGGACTGCATGCCTCTTTGTAATTTGAAATAAGATCTCAGCTATTTATGGAATTCTGAGGATTATGCTTTCAGATTATTTTTATCGTCAGTTGTCCCATCTGTTTGATAACTGATAATCTTCTTTGGGTCATGTTAAACATGCTTGGAACAATCAATAAAGCTTCTAAATGTTTGATGTTATACACTGTTGTTGCAGTTGTATTTCTAGGAAACCTGAGGGTTAATCAAAATCTTCCCATTTCTTTTCTTTTTGGCAACAAATAGTCAAGCCTGACTTCGTTGAGTTTTGAGAAGCAAGAAGTAACCAGTCTCTCTGTTTTCTTTTTTGTTTCTGATGGATCTATTTTTGTTTTGTTTTGGGTATCATCGTCATCATCTTTTTTTTTTTGGTTTAATTTGTGTGGGAGGCCGGGGTTGGGGTGGCTTCTTTATGTCCTTTATCCTTACATTGGGATGGAAGACCTTTCTGGGGTTATATGGCTGACTGGTGGTTGCCCTGAGCTGAAAACTTTTGCAATTCAAATATTTCCTTTTCTGACTCCAATTTTATGTAACCTCACTTACTAATATTGAATTCGAGAAACCCTTTTAAACTATAGTCCGACCTCTTTTGGCTCATAGATCCTTATGGAAAGTGATTTAGAATCTAATCTTTATTTATTCCAAAATTATTTGAGCATTTTTGGCAAGCCTTCATGCAATCTATATGACAGTCATCATCAGTAACTGTGTCAAGTTATGAGGAACTTCCTGCTTTGAAGAGATAATCTCAATGCCTTCGTAGTCATTTTCCTCTATATGATTTATAAGGCTGCTTAGAAAAATTCTAATATTCAATTCATTTTATTACTTCTTGTTTACTATTCAACATGCGAAAATGGAAGCAACCGAATAACATGAAACAAGAGCTGGCTGACAGAATAGTCTTTCATGGAAAATCAGTATCTGGTGTCTGTACTATTATCTTATGAAGTCAATAATCATTTTTGGCATTGCTAGTTTTTTATCACATGTAGTCTGTACTAGTGAGCTGGCTTATTTCTAGTTCTTGTTGTCCTCCATGACAGTGACAGTAATGAACTTCAGTTAAATTCTGATTATGCATGAACATCCATGATAGCTGTTGGAAGTTCAATATTTTTTATTTGCTTAACATAATTATTTGACTTAGAGTTATTTGAAGGCTGTAAAGTGAAGACCCTCCTTTGGTTGCCATTAGTCTTTTTGCTGCTCCCCAGTGTATTTCTCCACCTCTAAATAACTTTTTCTTGCAATTGGCTGAGAATATCGTCACGAGAATTTGGTATTACCTACAAAGTAAGCTGATGGAGTCCTTTTTTACATGATAAGGATGTTAATAAAATTATTTGTTCTCCACCTTTATAGCTATGTATATGTATATGTATATATAGTGCAGTATGCCATAGTTGATGCATTTACTAACATTTTTCGTTGCAATGTAGATATTATTACAGCAGAAGGACGGGCCTTTCTACCTGGGAAAAGCCTGTGGAGTTGATGACAGAAATTGAGGTGAGTCACTAGTTTACCAATTATGTACGAATATCATTTCTTTTGTGCTTTTCATGCCTTGTTGCGGATAATGGAGTGTCTCAGTTTTATCCTATCTTGTCGATTCAACAGTCTTTGGCATAGAACTTTTCGATATCATACCTTTCCAATTTCAATGTCATTCTTTTCACTTCAAATTTCACCTTTCCTTTAAAGAAAGGAGTTCATTCTTTCTTTATTAGAATTCAGAAGCTTTGGATCCACTCCTCTTCAAATATATAATAATGCTGTGCAATTATCTGTACTGAACTTTTTGAATATTTATATCCTTCACCCCAAGTACACTTTAATCCTTAGATAGAATAGGTGCCAAAACCAAGTTTTTGCTTAAGCTGGAGGTAAGAGAGTATCATATGGGCACTCTTTATGCAGGTCTGGCAAGAGGAAAGACATTTATCTCTTCAACTGAGGTCATTTTGTGCATTTTATTATAATATTTTGTCTGAATTCCCTGTTTTGCTACTATCCTGTGTGTTTTGCAGTAATGTTCTGTAATGGTTGGCTATAAGATTCAAATCAATTTTTATTTGATACTGCCAGTTTTTATTGAGGGATATTATTATAAGCTGTTTGTCTTCTCTTGTGAGTTTATAACTTTGTCAGTCCACCTTCTCTTACGAGTTTGTAACTTTATCTAAAACAACAGGAAGAACATAGTGCTTGTATCTCAGCTATTTTTATTAGCTTCAATTATGCTTTTGATGTAAGCGAAAAAGTTTCTCCGTGAATAGTGAATACTCTTGTCTGTTTTCAAATACTGAAGTATAAGAAATTTGAGAAGGGTTGTTCGGTCATCTGAGTGTTTCCTTCCTCTAATATATTCAGAATTGGGTGTATTAGATTTATATGTCCTTGGAGAAGTGCCAATCAGTTCTTGTTCTCCTCTCCCTTTAATTTCTACCGGATGAAGAATTTGAGATCTTATCCAGTCCTTTTAATAGAATGTCTTACCTCTGTTAGACTAGTATTGAAAGTGACACCACAATTATGTCCTATTTTATTAGTTTTGGTCATTTCTATTAGCTTTTGAATGAAAATGAAATTCCCTGGGTGCTTCTTTCTGGATTATATTGCTGTACTGGCTGGCTCCAGTATCTATAAGGTGCTTGCAGGTACATGATGTGGTGCTCTTTTGGAAGTGTGGATTTTTATGTGTCTTTGATGCTAGTTCTACTGCCGAATATATTTTTCTTTAGTAATAATTTCATTATTTTAGTTTCCATAATTTCACGCACATATTGATTTATTTGATAGTGAACATGTCATACCTTGTAAGCCAATCCCATTTTGTTTGGAAATTTGAGCCAGAAGAAATCCTTATATTTTGTTGTTTCATATTGATGTAAGATAGGGAAAACTTTCTTCCATTGCATAGTTTTATATATTTGAGTTGATCTTTCCATTGATTGCAACATAAGTATGGTTACTATGTAATATTCTTTGATGCGCAGACCATTTTAAAAGTATATTATGTAGAGGACAGAAATTATCAGTTGCATTGTTCTATGTACATGGACTTGGGTGTGGATGTCAGATGCAAGTATGCCTCATTCTGATTTAGTGAATACCATATTTAATGAGGAAAACAAGTAAAAAATATGATTTTTGTCTTTGTGAAGCTCTTATATTTATTATCCTTCCCCTCCCTCCTCTCATTTCCTCTCTAGTCATGGAATACAGTTCCTTGGCATTTGAGGCCTAGGAAATGGCTAATCTCTTCCTTTAGATTTTCATTTTTGGACTTCTTTTTTCACTTGCCACATAATTAGTCTGTATTTTTATTATGACAGAGGGCAGATTCATCTACTGACTGGAGAGAATTCACAACTCCTGAGGGAAGAAAGTGCGTTAGTTTTATTTATTTTTTAAATATATTAAACTGTTCATAGTGCAGTTTTTGAAGTCATGAACAATCATTCATCCTCTTTGTTTTTGTGAATATACAGGTTTTACTATAATAAAGTTACCAAAAAATCAAAATGGGCGATTCCAGATGAGCTGCAGGTGGCTCAAGGCCGAAAAGCCTAATATTAGTCCTATTATAGTACAAAAAAGACTTACCATCCCTTTTTGGAGGTTTATCTGATCTTGATTTGTATACATGTATGACAGTTGGCTCGAAAAAGAGCAAACGTGGGTTCATATGAAGGAACACCAACAGTAAAGGATGTAAATTCTAATTCTTCAGCTGACGTCGCTGTTTCTGGGGTCAAAGCATCAAACCACAATGCAAATAATTCACCTTTCCCAGATGATAACATTGAATCAAGTCCAATTCCAGTTGCACCTGCAGCTCCTCCACAATGCACAGCGACTTCTGGGTCATCTAGCATACCCCTGGAGGTTGCTTCTGAGAAAGCAGATGCAACTGGACTGCAAGCGACTTCTGAAACTACAACAGTAACTGCTCTCTCTGACACAGCTGTGACTACTCAGGCTAACACACCAATGTATTTATGTTTTTGTTAACTTTTTATGTTGTGGTTATTATATTATTATTTTAATTAGCAGTAATATAAGTTTTCTTTCAATGATCCTTGCAGGAGAACCTCTGATAATACGCCATCTCAGGATGCTCCAACTTCTACTGCAGATGTAACTTCTCCAGGGAATATAGAGGTGCATCCTGGCTTTTTTTTTTTTGCCTTATGTTTATATATAACAGTAGGCAGATGCATTCAGTGCCATGTATAATCTGCTGCAAAATAACCTGTTTGAAGCATTTACAGGAAGCAATGGAAAGTGAAGGAATTTCTGGAAATGGAAGCATTAATAAACCAGAAGAAAAAAATGAAGAGCAGGGATCTGTAGTCTATGAAAGTAAACTGGTAATGTGGATTAGTTCTATTTCTTCTTGTATAATTGGCTTTCTCTGTATTCGATCGGGTAATCTAGTTGGAGATGGTATCAGCAGCTAGGATAAGAACTTGCAAAAATTCATCTTCTTCTGGGTCTTTTTCTTCAGGAGGCGAAGAATGTATTTAAAATCCTTCTGGAAACAGCTAATATTGGGCCTGACTGGACTTGGGATCAGGTTTGCTGCTCCCTATGCACTTATTTATTTGATTTAGTAAAACCTTTTTACACAATTAATGAATTCAATCAGGCCATGAGAGCAATAATAAACGATCGAAGATATGGTGCTCTAAGAACCCTTGGGGAGCGAAAACAGGCTTTCAATGAGGTAAATCTCCTGATCAGTACCCCTTTTCAGTGGAGTTAATTTCTGCTTGTAATTTGTTTGTCATCGATTGTTCAACTGGTATCTATTGCTTCTCACTTCCAGCGTCTGCTGCTTGATTAAGAATATTTGTGATCTATGTTCAGTTTATGGGACAGAAGAAAAAACAGGAAGCTGAAGAGAGGCGTGCTAGGCAGAAAAAAGCACGGGAAGACTTTAAAAAAATGTTAGAGGTAAGTTAAATTGCTGCTGCATACTATTATTATTGTTATTTTATTTATTTTTGTGAGCTTCTGAATGAATTTCACAAATGAGGAATTTCTAATCTCCTTCAATAATTTATTTGCTTCCCTTTTGTTCACAGGAGTCTAAAGATCTGACAACATCAATAAGATGGAGGTCCTTCTTTCCCCTTTTCTTATTGTTGCTGTTGAATATCATAAAAATGTTATGTTGGAATATTTGATGTTAGGTCTGCTTACGCGTTTTAAGATGTTGACAATCTTACTGAAGTTTTTACAATTCTCACAGCAAAGCAATATCTATTTTCGAAAATGATGAACGTTTCAAAGCTGTTGAACGAACTAAGGACCGTGAGGATCTCCTTAAAGATTTTTTGGAGGGACTTGAGAAAAAGGTAGTGGATATTGAGGGGAAATGTTGGTCTGGACATGCTTGGATATTGAATTTTAGTGTTCAATTTCATTGTATTATTTGAACTGGTTTGCTTCTTTCATTTGTTGCACAATCCTATAACATATTGGCTTTTGAACCATAATTTCTTTCCTGGTTTGGAAATTCTAATTTTAACCTATCTTTGCTTGTGACTCTAGACAGAATTTAATCAGATAATTGCACATGCCGTTACTACCCGCCACCAACCAGTCCCCCTGCAGCCCCACCACAACCACCGCAGTCACACCTACCCACACTACCAAAGCCCTGCACGACAATGGACTGCAACAACTTGGAATCTCCCTCCATAAGTCCAGCATCAGAGGCTCAAACAACTGAAGAATGAAATACCAAACCCCCAATCGAATCATTGAACAAATCTTCCATCAAACGAAATTTCAAAATAAAGACTGTCTCCAATTAATCAGCACAGACTGACCCAATATCTAGAAAACACCACAACTTTGTAATAAAGGGTCAGCCCAAAAATCATATATATAATTCAACTGGGGTGGGGGTGCGATGCCTGTTTCTGGGGGTTTGGTGGTGGGGAGGTGGGAGGCTGCTGGTTTTTTTTTTTTTTGGGGGGATGGGGTGTCAGGGGTTGGAGAGAGAGATTAATGTTTTCTCTCTTTCCTTTCAATTGTGCGTGTGCAATTTATCTAGATTTGATCCATGGGAGGTACAAACTCAGACAGCTGACTGCCAAAAACAAAATTTACTTCTGGTTTGTGGGTATTCGTCAAAACAGTGACCACTCCAAATGTATCTTGTAAATCTGTTTGGTCACTTTTGATTGCATCACAAATTTTTTTATGCTTTGAAAAACCCGTGACTTTCTTTTCTCGTATTGCGATTTTGGTTAGGAGCGAGCTAAGGTTTTGGAGGAGCACAAACACCATAGAGCCGAATATATAGAATTTTTAAAATCGTGTGACTTTATCAAGGTATCTTTTATTCAGGGATTCTAAAATTTTTTTAAGTCTTCAAAATTTTCATATGAAGATCAAAGTTTTGCTTATTGATTACCTATCTCTTCAGGCAAGCAGCCAGTGGCGAAAAGTTCAAGATCGCTTAGAAGCTGATGAAAGATGCTCACGACTTGAAAAAATTGAACGCTTGGAAATCTTTCAGGTACTAGTTGTTCTTTTATTCCCTATTAACTGTATTTAAGTTTCGTTTCACTCTTGATCAGATTTGTAATGACTGTAATTGGACTGGCATGTGTCAGGAATACATACGTGATCTAGAGAAAGAAGAAGAGGAACAAAGAAAATTACGAACGGTAACTTAGTGAGATTTTTCTGTGGTTCTGATGAAATTTCTTTGTACTTGATTGTTCATACTCACCTCTCTCTTGTGTACTCACGATAATACGACAACCAACTTAGGAGGAAATGAGGAAGGCAGAGCGTAAAAATCGTGATGAATTCCGGAAGCTGATGCATGAGCATGTTGCTAATGGCATACTCAACGCCAAAACTCATTGGCGTGACTATTGCATGAAGGTTATTATTTTTTTCTCTCACGCGAACTATTGGGAGAAAGAAGTTACCGTACATTGTATCTGAACTTCACCATGGTTTCAGGTTAAAGATTCACCTGCATATCTGGAGGTCTCTTCAAATACCTCGGGCTCTACAGCAAAAGATCTATTCGAAGATGTCATAGAGGACCTTGGAAAGCAGGTACGCAAAGTTATATCTTTCATCTAACTGTTGGCTATATGGATAGGTTTCTTGAAAGTTACATAAGTATTCATCTGACCTATGGTGTATAAAGGATGGGAACATGTTATCTTGATTCCTAGTTGATGATCTTCTTATCATGTTGCTGAAATTTGATCTCACCTATCAGTTACTCAGAAGCTGAAGCTCTACATAGCTTGCTATCAAGATACTTTTACTGGTGGCATTTTATACATTGGAAAATTATGTGCTATTAGAACGTGTTGATTTTGTTGAGGGCTGCATATGGCTTAGACATACCTATAGTTTTTCTTATTTCAAATTACAATACGTTTGAATTATGCCAAATGTGGATTTAAGTTGGTGCAACGATATCATACATGCCCAACTTGGATGTTGAAGTATAAAATGGTCTACTACTTGAAGATCGTTGCTCAACTTTGATTGCAACTCCTAGTATTAAAAACCTCTCCCTCTACCAATTTCAATCATCTTGGTTAGATTGCCATGTATGAGGGGTTACTTTGGGATACAGGAGAGGCAAAGACGGGATGACATCAGTGGTAGCAATCTGAGCACATTTCTTCTTTTCAACTTGCTTATTTTTAACCACACCAGATAATCATGTAATTTCCAGCAAATATCATTTGTGTATATAGCATCGTGGTAGTGGGTGCAGGCATGTAGAAGGGGCAAAAGTAGCTTGTCGCTTCGCTTGTTATTCTTCAGGATAGCCAAAGCTGAAACCTCCGAGAGAGCCTCCGTCCATATAGCAACTTGTCTTTGAAAGTAGGTCTCTTCCAAAATTGTTAGAGGAGAGGTAGTCAGGTAGCCAAAACACGACCACTAACTTGATCCAAGTTGTGGTCAAGGGCTGTCAGAAACATTAATACCAAATCTGTAGCAATACACTTTCTCTGTTTCTCAATAACGATTTCACAAGTCATGACATAATCAAGATCCATGAATATGGAATTAAGTTCATTGTAGTTTTCAGCAAGAGGTCGACCACCTTGATGCATTTAGAACTACTTCATCAATTCCTATATCCATAAAGAGTCAGAAACATCAATATAGCTCCTCTTTACTACGTCCTGAACTTCTTTAGTCATGCCGCACGGAAATGTGATATCATGGAACTTACAAGCCAAAACTTGACTAAAACATCTTCAGCCTCCCAATTATCATACTTTGAATTTTTCTTGGGGTCTAGTCTTCCTTCCTGTAATGTAGCCTTTTTTATTCTGACCCACAGTATGCATCTCCGAGATTTTAGATCACACGAGTAATTAACCTCACCCATTTTCGCCACATTATTGCCCCATTTATATTTTTTAATTAATTATTTATTTTTGCTTTTTTTATTATTATTTTTTTAATAGAAAAAAAAAGTAATTAAAAAAAAAATTGAAGATAATAAAATTCCTATTACTAAAAGAAAAAATATTAATTCCTAACTAAATTAGGATACAAGTTAGATGGAAATATTTTAATAATTTTTACTCTTAAATCTTATATTCCAAAGTTGTCATATGCTGAGATATCTGATAATTTCGCCACCTTTGCATGTGAAGCTTGCTTTGCAATGATACTGAATTCAAACATGGATGCTATTACTTTTAACATAAGCTAATTACATAGAAGCACCAAATAAAAATGTAAAAATGTGTTGAGAAAAAGTTTTTAGCATTTGGTTATCTCATCTCATATTGTCGTAAATGATAGCTATGCATTTGGCACTGGCTTGCCACATTTAACAGCATGCATAAATTCTGCAATTATTCATGTTCTTGGAACTTTTTAATTGAAAGGACCCTGAAGTTATGTGGGGTCCTTTAGTAAGTGCGATGGAGCTGAAACAAAGGAGCTAATAAGGAAATTTATTGTTCTTGCAACCGCGTAAATTGTTAACTTAAGACAATTGGTTGACAAGGTGTTTGCTGACAATTTGTCTTGCAGTTTAAATAGTTTGAATTGAATCAGTTAATTGGGAGTTAGGACAAAGAAAATAAGAAAAAGAGGGAAAGAGATGTACTTTAAATGGGAAAAATATTATGAGGATAATATGAATGTAAGCTAAGCTGCACACATACAGATGTAAGTTCATAGCTGAAGGATGTTTTCTAGTTAGAATAAATACAAATTTTTACTTGTTACAAACATGTTGGAGTTTTCGAATTAATCATATTCAGATAACACCAAGTGCTGCCAATTGATGGCAGCTTTTCATTTGATTAACTCGATGTGAAATAATTAATGGGATCTTAGACAATTTTATTAATTGTAATTGAGTATGTCTATCTTGGAGGCAGTGGTGAACCCTCTTTTAAGCTTGAATTAGGGATGACCTGCTATCTAGTTCTTCGTAGGCATTGGATTCAATGGTCACTCATGCAGAATGGAGGGAAATTAGGCCATATTTTCGTCTATGCTTATATATGCTAATAGTCAGGGCCATTGAACTGTCATATTCTGGATTGCTTCTGTTGTTTTCTAAACAACTAAGCCTTATTCCAGTAACTTGAGGATTAACTGTGTGATTTTTCGTTTACTAACTCGTTGTATCTATCATAATATCTACTGGTACATTGAATATGATCTAATCATTCACAACTAAATCAAGCACCTTGTTGATATAGTTCTCTCCTCCCTCATCTAAAATATTTTGTTAGGTCTGCATAAAACGTGCCCAAGCTTTGTGGCATACTTTATAATATAATATTTTATTTTTTATTTTATTTTATCTTATCTTATCTATTCTAGTATGGCCGCATGTTCATATTAACATCCTGATTTCTGCTTCATCCATCTCATTGACAATTTTTCCTTTTAATAGCTCAATATTTAGAATCATAGCACACAGCAGATCAAATAACTGTTATACAGAACTTTCCTTATAACCTTACCTTACGTGTAACCTCATATCACATAGCATCCTTCTTGTACCTTTCCACTTTGTCAACTGTAATCCTATACATTGCATCTTCTTCAAGTCTTCCTTTCGTGTTAATAATTGAACCTCGATGCTTAAAACTCTTACTCTTAGGACTATATGATTCTCTGCTTGACTCCACTATTGTTCGTCTGTATGACAAAAGAAGCCTCTGTCTTTCATCTTAGTCAAATTAAAACCTTCAGTTTTCTTAGTATTTGCTCAAGTTCTAACTTACAAGTTATATCCATCTTTGTCTTATCAACTAAAAGTATGTTATTATGAATAGCATGCTCCAAGGAATCTCATCATAAGCTCATCTATAACTAAAAGTATAAGTACTTGATGAATACAGCTGAAAAATATAAGATAAAGGATAATTACTTGATTTCTTTGCAAACAATTTGTAATAAAAAGATTCATATTTGATCTGCTTTATGTATTCTGCAATGTTATGGTCAATAGAATCATTTAATCCTCGATCAGATTTCTGGATACCTGATCTGCTTTACAATAAATCTGGTTAATATAATCTACTTGATCAATATTTGGATGAACGGATGAACTCTGTCCTCACCGTGTCTATCGTAGATCTAAGGAAGCATATTCCACCAAGTGAATTAATTCTCTATATATGTGAAACCTGATACTGGTTCTCATTATTTGTGGTTTGGAAGAATATCTTTCAGCACTAGTTGCATATGTATGGATGTCATGACAATTCGCGCAATACATCATTTGAGTATCAGTTAACCCACGTGCATCTTTAAGTTATGATGCTTTGATTGATGAGGGAACCCTCCTCTGGAAGGAGGCCATGCAATATATTTAGCCAAAGGATCAGTTATTCTTGCTTTTCTTTCATTCTTTTATCATTAGTTGTTGATACATGCTATGCATACTTAACTTTTGTTTTTACATCAATTGCAGTACGATGATGATAAGTTGCTGATAAAAGATGAAATAAAGATGAAAAAGGTACTCGTTATCCTCCTTTCTATCCTTTTTTGGCGCCTTTTTATTCGATCAATATGCCCTGTGTTTCGTTCTTTCAGGTTTCCTTATCATCCACCTGGACTCTTGAAGACTTCAAGGCTGCAATTCTGGAGGACGTTAGCTCGCCAGGAATATCAGATATCAACTTAAAGGTATGCAGATCATGGATTAGGAGAAATTATGTCATTAGAGGACAGTTTCAAATAGAATACTCTTTTCAAAAAATAAAAAATAAAAAAATAAAAAAAATATAATAATAATAATAATAATAATAATAGTAATAATAAGTTTAAAATTGGCCTATACAAAATTCTGGAGAAGTATGCTTCAACCTTCGCCTTAGTGCAAACAGTTCCTGCCAACAAGTGGTGAAAGTTGAAGAGTCGGAGGTTCTCTTCTTATTTTATAATCCTTTGGGTGAATAAAGGAGATATAAATCCCCTATGACACATACACATTGAGGAAATATCTGCTGTTAGGTGTTTAGTTTAAGCCCCTGTTTGGTCTAGGAATTTTTTGACAACTTCCCCCCAAAACTCGTTTTCAACCATACATTTTTATAGGATCCACCAATTTCATACTTTTCAACCACACATTCTCCACCAGTAAGACAATTGTTGAAAAAGTTCAATTTAAAACTGAATTAGCTGGAGCCTGGAGTAACTATCCAACATTTTTGCTGTTGATGTTGATACTTTGTTTATCAATAGTTGTTCTGCATCATCCTCTTTTTTCCCTTTTCGTGTTTCTTCTCGTGCTACATTGCTCTTAATACTGAGCTATATAGAACGTAAGACAATGGGAAGAACCTCTAAACTAGAGTATAAAGTTTAAAATCCCATCAATCTTTACTGTTGAGCGAGGAAGGCCAGTAGGGGCACTTTTGTAGGGTTCTTCCTGCTGGGCATGTCCTATTGTGCTCAGTTAGCTGTCATTAGTGACTTTCTAGCTCTTGCCATATGGGCTACTCTTCTGTATAATTTTAGGCAATTTGGTGTAGTTGAATGATTTACCCTCCATTCTTTGACGCAATCATTACAATTTATAAATCAATTTATAAACAATACAATTTTTCAAACCACTTTTTAACCTACAAATTTTTTCTCTACTTTTTAACCACATATATTTTACCTAAAAAACATAAATAAATAAATTTATAATTACAACAGTGTTACCAAACAAAGAATTAATTTGACACTGATCTTAAATTAAATTATATAAATACTTGTATAATCTGAACCTGGTTAACTTCCTGCTTTCCTTGCATATATTTGTACTTTTACATTTATTTTGACTTCCATTATTTGTGTCTTTGTAAGCTAATGTGTGCATTGCGATGACAGCTTATATTTGATGAATTACTAGAAAGAACCAAGGAGAAAGAGGAAAAAGAAGCTAAAAAGCGTAAACGTCTTGCAGACGATTTATATGATTTTTTATATTCTTCAAAGGTATATTAAGCTGTTTGTGATATCAGTACAAATTCTGGCATTTCAAAAAATTATAAGATCTTTATCTTTAATATACATGTTTTTTGAAATTAAGCAGGAAATTACTGCATCTTCAAGATGGGAGGATTGCAAATCACTTATTGAAGATAGGTATAGGCATTTCAACCATTATTATTGGGATAGCTATAATAGTTATCTGTAGCACAAATATAGGTCGTTATTACAAACCTTTGTAAATGTTTCAGACTTCCAGTATTTCTTTTTTCTTCTCTACAATGTCATTATTAATGATGAGACATATATGCGTACAATCGTAGATGTAGGTTGTAAGTTAAAATCAATATGCATCTGCTTTATTTGCTTTTATGGTTTTGAGCTCCATCTTCTCCTCCCTAAAGCTTCAACCAACCATTCTGATCTGTATGCTGGTGATAGGTTCACCGGGGATGAAGGCTTTTTCCAGGAAATCTTTGATGAAGTGATAACAGAACTAAAAGAGAAGTCAAAAGAGAAGGAGCGGAAGCGGAAGGAGGAAAAGGTATTAAAAAACCCCCTACGGAATCACTAGTAGGAAATTTTGAACTTTCTGTTGCATCATTTTATCTCAATTATACAATTAGGTTGTGTTTGGCACAGTGGACTAGAGTAGATGGTTGTTCTACATATTAGGGTGGATAGTATTCTTTAGTTTTTATTGGAAATAATTTTTTTTTGCACTTTCTTTCTTTAGCTAACCGAATAAAATAATACATGGGAAGAGATGCGTTTAGGCCAGCTCTTTTAAATGAAAACTTGGGAATACTATCACCCCTTGATAGCATCCACCTAGTACTATCTCCTCTCAATAATGTTATGCTTTATTTCCTTGTACATTCTAATCCAGTGCACTAAGTGCAATCTCAGAGTTTCGAAATGGAAAAATAATGTCAATATTTGAATTTTAATAGTGAACTGATCATTCAAATCATGGACAAAAATGTATTTTTTGCAGGCCAAAAAGGAAAAAGAGAGAAAGGACAAGGAGAAGCGGAAGGAAAGGGAGAAGAAGAATAGAGAAAAGGGAGTTGATAACAGAAAGGTGAGAGAGAGAGTTAAGAAAGATGGAACTGCAAGTGATGAAAGCGAGTCTTACAGTTTGGAAGAGCATAGAAGGTCAGGAAGAGACAAGGATAAGAAACATAGGAAGCGGCATAGAGATTCTTTTGATGATAATGAGAAGGACCGGTTTAACTCTCACAGGCGTAGTGTTGAACACAAAAAATCAAAGCAGGTATCGTGCTATGGACTTCGTATATACACAAGTTGTGGAACTGATCTCTTTTAAAACTCAGTCTTTTGGTTTGGTCAGTTTTTTTTGAATCATACTCGTGTCACCCTCTGTATTTTTTCTTTTTAGTAGGAAAAAGAAAAATATCGTTTTTACATGTGTGTATTTTCATCCTAAAGCGACGCGTATTTTCTTTTACACAGACTTCAGACACAGATTCTGAGAGCCAACACAAGAGACACAGAAGGGATCGGAAGCATTCTTATAGGAGTAATGATCTCGAGGAGCATAAAGAGATGGAAGTTGGTGAGGATGGAGAAGTCTGGTAATTTTTTTTTATTTTTCATTTGATGTGAATCTCTTCTCCTGGCTGTTAGTATACTAAGATTATAGTGGCAACAAATTTTGCTTTGTTCCGTAGTCTGTCTTGGAACTGGTATAGCTCAATTTTTATTATCTGGATGGATAATGGTTATGACTTATTAATTAAACAAGTTTAACTATCTGAGGTTTTGTAACTTTAATTCTATATATTAATTTTATGAGAGTTTAAATTACATGGTTCATATTTGTTTGAGTCTATATGCATATTGTTGATTAGCATCCGTTTGGTAAACAAAATAAACTGGTTTATTAACTACAGAATTTTTCAAATAACTTTTTAATCAAACATATTTATCTCTCCAATTTTCAATCACTACTTTTTTTATCTCAAAATCATAAATAAACTAATTTACGGACTGTTTGGATAACATAGCTGCAATTTTTTTTTTTTTTTTTTAATTTTTTGTGTTTTCGAGGTAGATGAATGGTTAAAAATTGAAGAGAGAAAATATGTGTAATTAAAAAGTAATTTAAAAAATTGTATTATTTATAAATTTATTTATAAATTATAATCATTGCATAAAAGAACGAACATTTGTTCGGCAATTTTTGGTTTATAAATCAACACTAATCTTGAAAGTGTTGACAGACATTTGACCGATCAGGGTTGTAGTATGCAGGTGTGGGTCCACATTAATTTTAAATTTTTACAGCAAATTACTATTCAGCCACTATTTGAGCACCCCTCACTTTTTTTTTTTTTTTTGATCAGTTTTGAGCACCCCTCCCTCGTATCTATAATTGGAAGTCTGCCCCCAGGGCACATCTCCAAGTGGCAAATGAGATGGGTGGTAAGTGCTCAGCGCAGCTGTGTGCTTGGTTCGATTCCCCGCAAGGTGGAATTGGCCTTGTGCCAAGCGGGAGTTATTGAGATTTGCTCATGCTTACCATAAGGAGTCGTGCTTGTTGTACCGCAGGGGCGGTACCGCCTGGGGTACCGCCCCTCACATACAGGGGGTGGACCCCTTTTTTGGGGTCCACCCTTTTCTTTTTTTTGTCTCTGATCGGTACCCCCTGCAGTACAGCAGGGGGTACAACAATCATTTTTCTACCATAAGTCCTTCCACCCTGACTACTTGGAGGCATAACCTGAATTTACCTTCTCGAACTAATGGCCTTGGGCGTGGTCGGTTCGGGCCCTCAGGGTGTGGCTACACTTTTTTTTTTTTTTTATAATTGGAAGTCAATTTGGACAAATCATGATACCCACTTCCATGCATAAATGATTAAAAAAATGGTATCCTGACATGATTAGAAGTTAAGGAAGGTGACATGTCTGAACAAATAAGAATAAATGATCAACTTGGTATCGATTTTAACTTTGGTTTTCTACGCATTGACAACCGTTACGTATCTACCCTTGGGGATTTCCTCTCTTTTTTAAAATTATTTTGTTTAAGCTAGTGTTCGGTAAACCAATTTATAAATTACACAATTTCTCAAATTATTTTTTAACCACACACATTTTCTCTCTTCAATTTTCAACCATTACTTTTTACCTCAAAATCATAAATAAATCAATTTATAATCCAAACAGTATTACCAAACGGAGTGTAAAAATGTTTTTCTATGTTTTCGGGATAAAATATGTGATTAAAAAGTGAAGAGAGAAGATATGTGTGGTTAAATGTGATTTGGAGAATTGTATTGTAAGGCATTGTTCGGTGGCCGATTAATGAGGTGAGAGAAATTTTTTGTGTGTTTTTAAGGGAAAATATGAGGTTAAAAATTAGAGAGAGAAAATATGTATGATTAAAAAATAATTTGAAAATTTATATAATTTAAATTGTAGTTTAAACCACAAATTAATGTGGCCATCAGCACTGATTTATTTTTAAACAAGTTTGCCAAACATAGATAAAGTAACTGACTAGTCCCCTTATCCCAAACCAAAATTTGAATTAGAAGGGTAAAGTTGTCCAAATGAGTACAATATCTGAGCTATGTACGGACAGTAGACTATTGTAGACTGAATTCACCGATATTTTTGGCTTTTCAATGTGTGGTTCCCACGTCTTGAATCAAAATTTGTCCACTTTTCAAGTTTTTCCCGGGAGCAAACCAGAGCTAAACATTATCAAAAACCCAGAAACGAACCCCAAAATTTTTTAGATGAAAAAAATAAAAGAACTGATGGGTGAAGCGAAAAAGTACTGGCTACTGAAAACGGAACCAGGAGAGTGGTCATGGGAGGACCAAGAGGCCAATGAAGGTGTATCGAAGTGGGACGGGGTGAAGAACAAGCAAGCCCAGAAGAATATGAAATCCATGCGAATAGGGGACCTATGTTTTTTCTACCATTCCGGCACAAAAGCGCGTCGCGTGGTGGGCGTGGTCTGCGTGGAGCGTCAGTGGTATGATGACGGCAGTGATGGTGGTGGTGCGGTAGATGTGAAGAAGGTAGGAGAGATGGGGAGGCCGGTGGACTTAGCTGAGATGAAAAGGGAGCTGAAGGGGGTGGAGTTTAGTCTGTTCAGGCAACCAAGGTTGTCGGTTGTGCCGGTGGAGGAGGGTATTTGGAGAAAAGTTTGTGAGATGGGCGGTGGATATGATGGGGACAATGCGGGCACTGGTCAGTAATCTCAATGAAGATTAGTAGTGCTCTAAAGGTGTTTGATATTTTGTTGCGAAGGGGATATGTAAGTAGTTGGAATCACTGACTTTTTGGAAGGTGTACTTTTAGGCTAGCAACACCCTTATTTTGGCAATGAAATCATCTATAATGTGTGATATGATGGTTGGAATCAAGGAACTTTAAGCTCTTTTTGCTTCTTTGAGATGTGTTGAATGATTGGTTTTAAGGAAAACAATCCACCTATTTATATTTACTTCCATTTGAAAACTTGTTTTTGCTTTACTTCTCTGTGGGTGATGAAACTAAAAGTATTGTGTTTATAGAGTGATGAGACTTTGAGAAATTTACGTCTGTTTTATGTTTTTTTTGTTCTTTTACGTGGAGCGATGCATTGTTTAATACGGATATGGTGCAAATCAATCCGTAGAATGGAATCCGTTGGAAGTCCTAATTGCGTTGAAGGGATATTGTTAGCATTTTTGGACAAATTAGTGTTGAGAGTGAAGAAAAGGATACAAGGTTTGTGCTTATATGTCTTCCACGTTGCGATTTGCTCTTAGACTAGTTTGTGTTTGGAAATTTCTTTGCGTACACTTCATTTCTTTTCCCTTCAACAAAATGTTAAATGCCCATTTACCCTGCATCATAACACGATGTTACCCAGTATTCTGTTCCTTCCTCTTTCCACCTTTACACCTACCATCATCCTTTTTCTACCAAAATTACAGTGCCACAACTCTACTACCACCTTCTTGTTTCCAAACCCCACTTGCCTCCTCCTAACCCTCTAATCTCAACCTCTTCTCGACCCCTATCCCTAATCCCCCTCTTTTCCTTCATCCATGTCGCAGGCTACTCACCTCTACTATTGGAGAGATTATGAGGAGCTGGGTATAGGAAATCAGAGGAGGTTGAGGTTAGATAATTGGGAGGTAGTAGGGTCATGGTGATGGTTAGAGGGTTGGGGGAAGCTGGCATGGCAGAGTTGTTGAAGGAAGGTGGTGGTGGTTTGCTGGGTGGGTGGGTGGAAATAAGAAAAAAATAGGGGCGTCATTGAAACATTCGGAGGGTGGAAATAAGAAAAAATAGGGGTGTCATTGAAACATTCGAAGCGTATCTAGACACTTGTTTCTAACAAGGTGATAAGTTGAAAAGAAAGTGTAGATAAAGACATTTTTAGGTTGAGGAACGCAGGTTCATTAATGCAACCCCTAGTTCGAAGCCCCCTAGTGAAATCATTGCATTTGAATGAAAATCTGCAGAGCTTTCTCAGCTTCATCAGATTACTCTAAATGGTTTGTGACGGCCATGCTATTATGTACATATATGTAATGTGTAAATATGTCTACAAACACTTGACTGCTTTGCAAATAGTGGCTCTAGTATTTGTGTTGTAGAGTGCAGGATGGTGTGGTGTGCATGGAAGCTGTGATGAATTCTGTCATACATTTGGGAGTTCTTATATTAAGGATCAACAATAGGTACTTCACTTTTTCCTATTTTACTTACTTGGATGTTACTGTATCATATTTATACAACCATATAATGTGAAGAAGTTAAAGATTTTCAACGTTTTAGCTTAAAAATGTTAAGGATAAAAAGAATCAAGATTCTGTATATGGGGAGTAAAGCAAGGCTTCCACCATTAGAGTCAAAATAAGATCAGCCGTCTGTATGTTGCACTTCCAATGGACTTTCTCCTATATGACTGGAATCACTTTGTGCAGTTGATGTTGCTTAATTGTTGGTAGGTTTTAGTATATTTAGGTATATCAAAAGAGGTCTAATGGCGAGCACAGTGATCTTACCTTTAGGAGTGAAATATTCATTGTTGTTAAAGAGAATCTCTATCTTAATTAGGTTGTCAGGTGAGTAACTGGGTTGATGCAAATAAGTATTTTGAAGTTCTTGTTTCAAAGGTTTTTATTTAGAGTGAATGTTGAGTTGAAGAAGTGAATTTTACTAATGGAGCAATGAAAGAATAAACCACCGTAAATAAATATGCGATTATGCGAATCCTCAATCCATATGAATTCTCCATTTTCTGCCTGTAATTTTGCATGATATAGGACTTTGTGCCAGTGTACAAAATTGCTTGTAATGAAAGGATTCCATTTCTTTGATCCAAAGATGTGCAACACTGAACCATCTCTGTTTTTAGTTTTTACATCTTTTTACTGTGATTCACGTCTTGATATGCAATTTCCAAGGTTAGAGCTAATTAATAGAAAGGGATTTAAGAATTTAAAGAGCTTCAGTGCATCTTTTAAGACATTTCCCCCCTTTCCCAGCAAGCTTGCATAACATTTTTAAAATGATTATTTTTAGGCACTCTGAATTTGATAAATTGATGACTAATACTGTTATCAAGGAACATTAACATGAACACTAGCTCAGGAGATTCACATAATGTTCCCAGTAAAACTTGAAAAGAATAATAAGCAACTGTAAAGCCATCTGAGAAACCATTTTCGATTGGTCCAACTACTAATAAATTTCAGTATGAAGTCCATTCTACTTTGATCACAGATATTGTAGCTTTAGGGCTTGAAAAAGCTGCAATCTACAGCAATAAGAGCAATGCTAAAATAAGTTTCCATTTAACATTTCTGGAGCTACCTTCTCTAATATGCATTCTACTACTACTACTACTACTACTACTATTATTTATTTATTTATTTTGGCTATAAGCCTATAAATATTTTTATAAAGTTTTATTGGCCTAATGTTCATTATATACACTTCTCATGGTATTAATTTAATGTAACTAAAATTGAATAAATGTTTGGCGCTTATGAGAACCTTGAGTTTACTTTCAACTATTTTGATATGGCAGCCTTACTTCTCATTTATTTTTATTTACCATTTTCTTAACCATTATTTTCAGTGTCTAGATTGTGTGCATTCCATGGTATTTAGGATAAAAAATGATTTTGCATTGTGCTTCTGTGTTCTAGCCAATGTGGCATGCATGGCAATTGATTGATTTCTGTTTTTGATGAAGAACATATGTTATATAACTGAGATGTAATCTCAAAGAATCATCCGACTCTCCTATTTATAAATGGATAATTGTGTATTTATAGATTGTACCTCATGAAACCATAATTTTAAATGAATTCTCCATTGAAGTTGGTTTGGTTTTATCTGCTTTAGGTTAAAGAGAAGAAAATGAGCATTGTGTGGCCTTTCTGTATATATTCAAGGCAGGTTTTAGCTTCCTCTTCCAAGAGAAACTTTCTTGAGCATTCAATTATTCTTTGTTTACTTGTTAGTCTCCTTTGTATCAACATATATTTTTTTGTTACTTGGCATCCGCATATATTTCTCATCGTTGAGAGCTTGTTTGGTATAATGGTCGTTTTTCAAGGATTTTGAGAGAATGTATGATTTTTTTTTTTTATCGAAATGTGTGATTGAAAAAGAATTTAAAAGAAAAATTTGGAAAAATCCATGGGAGTTGATGTTAATTGACTTATAATGAGATCTTCTTTATTATGAAACTGAATTTTAGCATTATTAATGAAAATAAAAAATGGATCCTTCTGTGTTGAATCTCTATTAAATCATGTGTCAAAGAGTTGAAAAGCATATAGATATGATAATTTTGAAAGGACATCACCTTTGATGAAGAAAAAGAAATTAAAATTTGTGTAGAAGAAATTGACATTTATTGTACTACACAGAGCAGTCGAGTATTATTGTTAGGCCCAGATTTTATTGTTATCCTTGTTAACTTAAATTGTAAGCGTATAAAACAGAATACAGTACAAGAACACCAAATTTGTTTTGCTGTTAGGCTCGAATCTTTACTTCTTTTGCAAGAGACTATGACCAGTAGAGCATCCACTTGAAAGTGGCACGTGCTCTGATAATCTTCACCAGTAAAAATTAGATTTACAAGTGTGCAATAGATTACAGTTAAAAATAACAATCGATCTCCCTATTACAGTCAACCAACTAGAGTTTCATTATGAATCTCCAAAATTGAAAATCAACCACAAAATAGTGTTCACTAGAAGAATAGAGAATCAAATATATATTCTATTACACCATGTAACCAAGAACTAGAGCTGCCAAGATGGACGGGTCGGCCGGATCCGTGAAAATCGTTTCGAATAGACTAGAACCGCGAGTGAACCTATGACCTGAGCGGATGGTTCACGGGTAAAGAAGGCGTGAACCACTCACACCTTTACAGGTCACGATTAACCCTTTGGCACATGAAATAATAAAAATAAAAAAATAATAAAAAAACTCAAAAACTTGAACAACTAAATTATTCATCCGTTTGATTCCCATTTTTTTAAACTCATTTTTCTACAATGATCAATTCTAACCACATTTTAACAATAAAATATTTTACATACAAATTCAAAACTTCTTTCATTGTCAATTACATCAATTACTATTCAACTCTTTGTTACCAATTAATGGTAATCAAACAAAGGCTATATGTTATTATGTGTCAGCTTAGTTGAGATGTACTTAAATTATAAATTATAGTAAAGAATGTGTTAACGTAGTGGGATGTATTTAAATTATAAATATTTGATAGTAGAAATTTGAAATGCATTTATTTATTATTTGTTTATGTTGTATTTAACTTTACAATGTTAGAAGTAATTCGTATAATATAAGATATAATTTTTTTTTTTTTTTTGGTTACTGGATTTTCTTTTGGATCTTTTCCAGCTAGAAGCATATAATCCACATATATTAAGAGATAGTAAGAATCAGCTCTGAGGGTGGGCGTGGATCGGGTTAGGTCCCAACCCGAAACTAATCCGACTTAGTCGATTCCATTAAATTTCAACCCAACACAATACCATGTTCAAACCCAACCCAACCAAGTCTCGGTCGGGTTGGGTTGGGTTAAGTTGGGTTCTCGAGTTGGACTTCGGCCCAAATTGAAAAAAATTGCAAATTAGTCCATTTTTATTTACTGGCCCAATTATGCAAACAAAGTTAAATGGGCCAAAATTCCTTAAATGTTACTTGTTAGGATTAGGAACTTAGGGTTTTATTTGAATTGAGTTTGGGTTGGGAGGAATAACAAAGTTGGGCTTGTGATTTTCAAAACTTAAATGGGCCAAAATTCCTTAATTTTTTTATTGGGTCGGGTTTATCACCCAACCCACAACCCAACCCAACCCGACAAATTTTTTTATTTAACCCAAACCCAACCCATTTTCCATCAGAACCCGACCCAAACCAATCGGGTTGGGTTGGGTTGGGGGGTTTGGACGGATTCGGTTGGTAAATGCCCACCCTAATCAGCTCAACATTCTCCCTTATAATAAAAAATAAAAACAAGGATCATAAGAGCTTTTCTTGAAACCAAGTCTTTGAATACAAGAGTCAAATATCTTACACCTAAGAGCTTGTTTCAAGTCATAAGGAGACTTGTTTAAAAGGCACACAAGTTTAGATTTAGATTTTTGCTTAAAACCTTATAGTTGAGTCATGTAAATGATTTCATCTAAATTTCCATATAAAAGGTAGTTTTTACATCAAGTTGATCTAATTCAAAATCAAAATCAGCAACCAAAGCAAGTAAGACTCAAATAGACCTATATTTCACTACGAAGATTTCATTGTAGTCAATACCTTTTTTTATTTTTTATTTTTTTATTAAACCCTTTTACTAAAAGTCTAGCCTTATATCTAATGGAATTATCATAGTCAATCAATTTCTGATTCAAAGGTTTCTCAACTAAAGTTCAAGTATTACTTTCTTAAGAGATTTCATTTCTTCTGACATAGCTGCAAACCAACAGTTTGCATCTTTGCTGGCTATAGCCTCTTCATAAGAGTCTGGCTTAGTCCCAAGAAATTTTTGCACACTTAAGGTTGTTACAAGTCCCATCACTAAATCTTATAGGTGATCTCCTATCCCTTCTTTATCTTTGGCCAGATTATAATCAGTTAGAGAGTTATTATCACCAGTTTCAGAATTTGAAGACTGATATTCTAAGTTGTCTTCAACATTAGTTTCCTCATTTATTTCTGGAGTTGTTTCTAGAAAATTATACTAGATACTCTAACTAGACTTTTGTCAACATAATTCAGACACTGAGATTTCAAAGATGGCATAGTAGACTCATTAAAGGTTAATTTCTACTAATAACTACATTGTAGCCCCCTCTCTTTAACCTAAACTCTATACCCTTTAATCCCTTCCCTATATCCTAAGAAAATACATTTCTGTGCTCTAGGTTCTAGCTTTCCCCTAGTTTGAAAGAATAAAGACAGCAAAACCATATATTTTCCACAATGTTGTTCAACTATGTTGTTCAAATAGAATTGTCCTATTTTCAAATCAGAGTAGTTAGGGCTATGTCCATACCAAACTTGCTCAGGAATTTTAAAATCTATGGCACTAGTTTGAATTCTATTTGTTAGATATTATGCAGTCTTAGCAGTTTTTGCCAAAATACCTTGGGAAGACCAGAACTAATAAGCATGCATCTTACTTTATCAAGCAGGGTCATATTCTTTCTTCCTGCTAGACTATGCTGTTGTTGGGGGTTGGGGTGGGGTGGGGTGGGGTGTAGGTAACTATTTTATGTCTTAAAATACCATGCAATTTGCAAAAATTCTCAAATTCTTCACTGCAAATTCTAGACCATTGTCGGTCCTTAAAACTTTTATCCTTTTTCTTATTTGGTTTTCAATAGGAGTTTTCCAATCCTTAAAATCGGTAAAAGTATCAGATTTATTTTTTTAGAAGAATAACCCAACTTTTCCTTGAAAAATCATCGACAATAAGAAGGAAATATTTAAAACTACTAAGGGTACTTATAATTGCTGGCCCTCACAGGTCAGAATGTAAGTACTCAAAAATTTTAGTGGATTTGTGTGTTCCAGATTTAAAAGGCTTTTTGGTCTTTTTTTCCAAGAACATAATCATCACGGAAAACCATTTTTCAATTCCATCCCTTCTAAAAAAATCCTTGAGTTTTTCAGCCGTATCAAACCCTTTACATTTATGTGCCCAAGTCTTTTATGCTACATATTAGACGTCTCAGTTTGAGATTGAGTAGCAGTAAAATCTTCACCTATCAGAGAAGTAGCACAGATGGTGTAAATGCCATCAGATTTAGAAGTTTCAATAATCCAATTTGTAATACATGAGATAGTATTGAAACCCCCCTTTAATGTGTATATCATACCCTTCATCATCCAAAATCCCTAAAGAAATAGGTTCTGATCAAGGTCAAGAACACATCTAACATTTTTTAAAATCAAATTATAATAATTTCTTAGGTCTAGGACCATGTTTCCCATTCCTTCAATTTTTCATAATTGATAATTGCAAGTTTTCACATTTCCACCACACTAGTCTCATGGAGTTCTAAGAACCAGTGTCTTTTGGGACTCGTGAAAAGTACACCTCCTCTATGTCGGCAGTAGTGGTTATATACACATGACCATTTAAAGCTCCAACCTCATCATAGGCTGTAGATGCACCATCATCTACCCTTTTACAGTTTTTAAGATCCTCTTTCATTTTAAGACGATCCCTGATAAAATGTCCAGGTTTTTCACAATAAATACAATTCCTTCCTGTTGTTTTAGACTAGTTAACCTTATGCTCACCCTTATTCTTTCCAGGGTTATCTTTATCCTTGTTCTTAGTCTTATGGTAGTTGTTTAGACCATTGTAGCCTCCCTTTTTCTACTTTTGTTTTACTTTAGCCATTAGACCAACTCCATTTGAGGACTCTTTGACTTCACTCTTAAATCCCAAATTCTTATTTTTTATGGAAGACACAATAATGGAAACTTAAAAGTTTATTTCTACCATATTCTAATGCATTTTTCATCTCCAATGATCACTAAGTGAATTTAGTAAAGCTATATAGAGTTGTTCATCAGGGGCTTTTTCTTTGCAGGAACTTAAATCTTGAGTGATTTTATTATATCTATAAAGATTGACTTCAAGATCAGGGTTATGATCAAATATAAAACTAAAAACTGTTCCCAAAGATAGCATGTATTAGGTACAGTTTGTGTGATGTATAGAGTTCCTAATTTTGCCATAAAACATCATCCCTCTTAGTAACCCCTACTTCTCTAATGACCTTGTCATAAAGGTGTAAAAATAAAGTACTCCAAGCAATTTCATCTTGCTCAACAGTCTTTGCTTTTTCAACACCATCACTCTAAGATTTGTGAAGAGCTTTAACATACCTCAATTGCATAAGACTTCCATCTTTTGACACCAGATATTAAAGTCTCAATTGTCATTCCAGACTTCAAGTTCAACTTTATTACAAGTCATTATGAGAAAATTTTGAAAAATATTCCTCCAATATAGTTACAAGGGAAAGAAGATTATGTTTCACAAGACAGAATAATTTTTAAGAAATATAGAAATGATAAATCACAATTTTGAAAATCTTTTTAATGATAATCACACAGATGATATAAACCAAAGAATTATCAAGATAAAAAAAATTTTGATTTTACTTAAACTATATAAAATCCTAAAAACAGCCACATGTAAAAACAGATGTAACTCTATATGTAAATACCAAAAATGAGTAAGGTAGAAAACACATGATGACTCAACATTGGATTAAACAGGTAACATTTAATCAAGAACAGCTTATATAAAAATACTCTAATAGAAAAGATTTCAGTGAATAAACCTTAAGACGTATAACTGTCCCTTCAGATTCAAGGGTTCTCTTAGGAAACCCAAGACAGAGGAAGATCAGAGAGGCCTTTCAGGATTATTATCACTTAAGCTAATGAGTCAAGGATATAGAGTTAATAGACAACTGTTACCCACTGTGTCTCTGAAGGATATGGTTTGTTATTACCAAAGAACAACGGATTACGAGTGACTTGAAGAGTCCGACACACGTCCTTCACAATATTTCCAGATCTTCTCAGATCTAATCCAGATAAAATGGATTGCACCAGTGACTCAACAGGTCAGGCACTCGTCCTTCAAAGAACTTCCAGATTTTCCCTGATCCATACCAGATCTGACTAGAAAAACCCTTTCGGCTTCAAGAACCATCATCAGCCAAGCTTTGAAACCACTGTTAGGCCCATATTTTATTGTTCTCTTTGTTAACTCAGATTGTAAATGTATAAAACATAATACGACACAAGAACACCAATTTTGCTTTTCCGTTAGGCTCGGATCTTCACCTCTTTTGCAAGAGACCGCGTGACGCATTAAGCATCCACTTGATAGTTGTTAGCCCAACATAAACAAACCAAGAGGGTGAATGATTAATTTATAAATTTTTTTTTATAAATAATCTCAAATTTAATTAATGGGTATAAGTATGAGCACTTAGTGTTGTAAGTGACTTAACTATCAATGTAGTGTGCTATAAATGTGTAAACTAAATTGATAAAACAATTATAGCACTTAAATATAGTGTTGCACAATATAAATTGATAGAATAAAGTAATTGCAATGTAAATAAGTAAAAGGGATAAGAGAATACAAACGCGATTTTAAGGAGGTTCAATCAATCAACGTGAACTACGTCCTCTGTTACCGAACTCTCTGTCACGAGCAATGTCAAATCCACTATATTGATAACTTACAACAAGGAGTATCGAATCCTTAAGTGACTTATAATAAGGAACACTTATCCTTAAGTGACTTTACAACAAGGAGCACATATCCTTTACAATCGAGTTTTCACAAGGATCTCGAAACCATAAACATAATACAAATGAAAATTTTATAATTGAGTAAACTCTCTTAACAAATGATATGATCAAGTGAAGTATGTTTGAGAGTTTTAGGATAATACTTTAATAGATAGAAAATATTTAAAGCTCAAGTGTTTATGAAAAACTTGATAAATGATATGAGATAGTTTTGCTTGAATCAAAATTTTTCAACCAATGATCTCTCTTTCCAAATAATACTTAGTTAAGTATGAAGAGAGATATACACTTCAATAAGTGTTTGGTGATGAAGAACTCAATTAATGATCAATAATGAAGTAAGAGTAATGAGTTTTTCTTCAAAATAGAATTCTTGATAAATATATGAAAAGTTTTGATCAATCAAGAAATTTTTTGCAATAAATGAGATATAATGTAAAACAAAGTAAGCTCAATGATTTTCAAATAAATATGCTCTCTTAATTGCTCTTGTGATTGTTAGAATTGAATGCAAGAGAAATGACTATTTATAAATCAGGAAAATGAGCTGCATGAACTTTCGGTCGACCATTTCTACATTTTCGATCGACCGAAAGTTCAAAACTACCCGTTATACTATTTGAGCCGTTAGACTTTCGGTTGAGCAAACACTTTCGGTGGATCAAGAGAGTTTCGATCGACCGAAATAGTAAATTTTGGAATTTTTATTTTTATATCAAAAAGTTCATTTTTCCAAAATTTATTTCATGTTATGATTTGAAAAATCATTTTTATGCAAGTAATGATTTTTAAAAATAATTTTGAGCTTTATGAACTTGATAAAAATTAATGAGTCGATACCTTTACAAATGAGTTGAAAATTTTGAACATAAATCTTCTAAAACTTTAATTTTCGATCTTCTACGATCTTGTTTACTTCAAATCTCTTTTATGATTGCTTTGTACTTCAATGGATGACGATTTTGATCTCGAAGTATTCAAATGATACATATATGATAAAACTCAAGAATAAGAGATCTTGTTTGTTAT
The DNA here is from genome assembly GCA_963555705.1 of Ligustrum vulgare. Taxonomy (NCBI): domain Eukaryota; kingdom Viridiplantae; phylum Streptophyta; class Magnoliopsida; order Lamiales; family Oleaceae; genus Ligustrum; species Ligustrum vulgare. The sequence continues at coordinate 27,374,289 of OY743186.1, read as the reverse complement.
AATCAAAACAATATACACGTGAATAATCATAGGTCAACAAAAGTGTTACGCGCTTTGATATTCTTCACTAGTAAAAACCAGAAAGTGTGCAACGGATTACAGTAAAAAATCACAACCGATGTCCCTATTACAATCAACCAATTAGAATTTCCCTATAAACCTCCAGAACTGAAAAGCCAACCACAAAATACTACTCACTAAAAAAACAGAGAATCGAATCTATATTCTGTTACACCATGTAACTAAGAACTTGGAAGGAAGAAGATGAAACATGGAGTGGTAAGGAAGAGAGAAAGCCAAAGGATGTGTCTAGAAGCTACAATCAAGAAAATCTAAAAGAAAAGGCATATGAAAGATCTCAACCAACTAACCCTTAGATAAAAGGCTGCAAGTAATACACGTGTCGATATCTTGGGACATCTCAACATAATAGCAAAGTTGTCAAAACCAGAAGACGAGTTTTGTACAAGTGGATTATAGCTGAGTTATATTCATCAGACTTGGGCTGAGAGAAGTAGGCCCACATCATTTCGGCTTGCAAATTGAACAATATTTCTTATAAGGGAAGAATACATAACTAAGGTTTTTAAAGTACACATTTTCAAAATTAAGAAATTTAAGGTTTTATTTCAAAATCAAGTCATAATTAATTATATATTTTATTGTTTATGGTCACAAGTCACAATTTTTTATGTCACAACTTATTATTGTCACAAGTCACAATTTTTTAGGTCACAAGTCACAAATCAGGTCATAAGTTTATGGTCACAGTCACAATTTTTTAGGTCACAATTTATTTCTCGATTACAAATTTTGAATTTCGTAGGTCCCAAATTTTTTCGATCGCAAATCTCGAGTCAATTGCTCCCAACTTAACAAATTATGAGTCATAATTTCTTTATTGGTCACAAATCACAAATTTCATTGGTCAAAGTTTTTTCTCGAATTCAATCAAGAATTTTTAAGTTACAGTTTTCACAAATCACTAATTTTCTTGGTCACATATCATAAAATTTATAGGTCACAATTTATAAAATTATTTAGTTAACGCATTTTTTGGTCTCAAATTATCGATTTAGTTGGTCACAACTTATTTATCATTCACAAATATCGAATTTTGCGGTCACAACTTATTTTTTGATCACGATTTACAAATATCATAAGTCACAAACGGTCACAACTTATTTTTCGATCACAATTTACAAATCTCGTAAGTTACAAATTATTTAACAATCATAGACATTGAATTTTGTGGTCACAACTTATTTTTCGGTCACAAACACAAATTTCTTAAGTCACAACTTATTTTTCGTTCACAAAACACAAATTTATAGGTCACAACTTAATTTTATGTCACAAACCACCAATTTTTTAGGTCACAATTTATCTATTTCATTGGTCACAATCACGATAATTGGCCACAAATACTATACAACTCACTGTTGACCTATGGTCAATTTGACCTTATTGTTTTGATCATAACAAACAAGAATTTATTGTGTTGTTAACAAGTGTGCTTCAAGTGTTTCATGTAATGATAAATATTCAAAGCACTCTATGTTCAAATCGTCTCTCAAAGATATAAATCAAAATTATGTGATCGAGCACATGAGACGCAAAGAAGATCATGAAAGAATTGAAGATATTCAAAGATCAAAATTGAGGATGAAAAGCATGACATAAAGATCAAGAATTCAAGCATACAAGATTAGAGTTCAAGTTCAAGTTCAAGAGTTGATTTAACCTATGTAAATGTATAACACTCTCAATCTTTAGCGATGAAATTCAACGAGCTCGAAAATGATTTTATGCATCAAGAAACTTACATGAAAATTCGTCACTTGCATAAAATATTTTTATCTAAGTCAAGATTGTCTTTCAAAGGTTATTTGATCTTAAATCATGATTATACTATGTTAAACCACTTTGAAAAACAAGTTAGAAACCTAAAAATCGAACATTTTCATGTTTTTCCGAAAGTCAACTTTCGGTCAACCGAACTATTTCGGTCGACCGAACTTTTGGTCAACCGAAATTTTTCGGTCAACCGAAAGTTCAACGGTAAAATGTGTAACAGCTATATTAATGATTCGGTCGACCGAAACTCCAAATTTGGTCAACCGAAAGTTGCTGAATTTGAATATTTTGATCTATAAATAGCCATTTCATTCACATTCATTCACAACAACTTAGAAAACATTTTATACAAACTTTTTTGTGAAAATTTATTGTTCTTACTTGGTTTATATTCATCTATTATTTTCATAAAACTTTGATTGATCTAAACTTTGTTTTATCAAATTCATCAAAGTTTTTTGAAGAAAGTTTTGTGAAGATTTTTGGTTTTATATTGTTTAAACTTCTTCAACATCTTCACACTATATTGGAATTGAAGTGTAAGTCTCTCTTTGCTCTAAACTTGTTTTAATCTTTTACAAGAGAGAAATTCCAATTGAGGAACTTTGATTATTTGTGCTACAATTTTCATTATCATTTGATTCATCAAAGTTCCATTGCCTAAACACTTTGAGCTTAACTTATTGTTAATTATTCAAGTGTGGCATATCTTGGTACTTAATTTGATTCAATATTTTAACAAGAGATCATTTGAAAAACTTTGTTTGATTGCATCGAACTTTTCATTATCATTTGCATCAAAGTTTTTCTCTAACACTCGAGCTTAATTCATTGCTATCTATTGAAGTGTTAGTCTAACTCTCTCGGTACTTAATTTGAGTATATCATTTGTCAAGAGAGTTATTTCAATTGTAAATTCAATTCATTATATCTTATGGTTTCTAGAGCCTTGTGAAAACTCGATTGATTGGTTTCGATAGCCGTGTGAAAACTCGATTGTTGGTTTCGAGAGCCGTGTGAAAACTCGATTGTAAAGGATAGGCGCTCCTTGTTGTAAGTCGCCTAAGGATTTGGTACTCCTTGTTGTAAGTTACCAAAACAGTGGATTTGGCCTTGCTCGTGACGGAGAGCTCGGTAACGGGGGACGTAGATCACGTTGGTTGATTGAACCTCCATAAATAGCGTTTGCATTCTCTCATCCCTTTTACTTACTTACATTGCACTTACTCTATTCTATCAACTCATATTGTGCAACACTATATCTAAGTGCTATACTTGCTTGATCAATTAAGTTTACACATATATAGCACACTACATTGATAGTTTAGTTACTTGTAACACTAAGTGCTCATAGTTGTACCCATTGGTTTTAAGTTTGAGATTATTTATCGAAAAAGTTTTATAAACCAATTCACCCCCTCTTGGTTAGTTTACTCTTGGGCTAACACTCACCACCACCATCACTACCAACCCCACTCCACCGCCACTGACTAGTCACCACTGCCAACACCCCAACCGGCTAACTCCAACACCACCACTAACAGTCACATCTCCATCTCGCTGTCACCATCGCTAGCACAATCAACATCACGCCAATACCGACAGTGCCAGCGCCATCTCACTTGTGCCACCACCGGAGCGCTGCCAACACCACAACCGCGAGCCCCCTGCACCATTGCACAAACCTAATAGCCTCATCGCCCACACAACCACCACTGTAGACAAAGACACCTACACTGACACACAGATGTACCGTCGCTGTGACCACCACCACACGCAACACCATCTGTAATACCGCTTTTTCGTTTTACATGCTTTCTTGAATTTCGCGTAATTTTTCTATTAATGTCTCTATTAATCATTATTGACATTATTATTGTTGATAATTATTTTGCAGTGGGAGGAATTGGACGCCGTCTCATTCAATGTGCCAAATATGTTAATTAAAAGTTTATAAATTATCTACATGAAATTTTATGCCTAATAATTTATTTTATTTGTTACTTGCCAAATTCTATTTTTATTGAGTAATAATTTGCCTAAATTGCATAAATTGAAATTGTCGAGTTTAGTGGCACTTTGAATTTAATTGAGGGTTGGGGACTTAAATTTTCCAAATTAAGAGAGTTTCGGGTTTGGTTTGTAAATTATCCAAAATTTATACTAAACCTAACCTAATAACCCACAAACCCGTCCCTCACCCACGCTCCCTCTCACTCTCACGCAACTCTCTGTCTCGGACTCTCTCTCTCTCGCCTCACTCTCGGTCTATCTCCACTCCGCCGACCACCATCCACGGCTGCAACCACCGCCTTAGCCACTACCACGGTAAGACTACCCTCTGCACCTCCCTTAAACCGCGCACCCACCCACCCACCCACCCACACACGGACACACACTCGCACACATTCACGGGTCCACATTTCGAAAGTGGTCTTTAATTTCAGATTTCTTTTACACCTCGGTTGTTGAATTCAGTTGTGGATAATGTGCATATATATATGTGTGTGTGTGTTTATGCATATATTATTATGTGTGTATATATATATATATATACACACATACAAATAAATGTAAATTTCAGATTTTGTGTGTATGTATATTTTCATGATCCTATAAGCCAATTTTAGATTTAAGTTAGTAAGATTTCAAATTATACTGTTAAATTGGAGGCTTGGACAATGTAAATATATATGTATAATTTTAGGATTTGGGGAAAATCTGTAAATGTACATATTAATTTTAAGAACTATGAATATAAGAATCTATGTTACTTTTTGGTTCAATTTCGAATTTTAAATTGTTAAACTTCAGTTTTGGGGCGATGTGTGTATGTGTATATGTATGTGTACATTTCACACTAGTCAATGTATGTGAAATTTCAAATTTTGATAAAATATGAATTTAAGCTTGTTAGTTACTTTTCGTGTTTAATTATGAGTGGAAATTTGTGATTTTATACTTTGGGGAAAAATTCATGACTGGTTAGAGTGGTTAATAAGAATTTTTTAAATTTTGGTTTAAGTTGATATATTTAATTGAGGTTGAATTTAAAAGATCAGAAAATTTTCTATAGTATATGTAGTTAATCCCCTATTTCGAATGTGATAATGTATGTGTTGTTCATAGTTGAAGGTCACAATTAGGTTAAATTGAGGTTTTGATCTCCATTTTGTTAATATTAGAAGAATGAGACTTGTGATTTTTAAACAAAAAGGATATGTTATTAATGAATGGAAATAATTAGGAATTTTGGGCACATTGACGTTACGAGCATTTGAGACTCCTCCACTCGCAAGTCAAGATAAAGGTAAACATTAAAGACGTCAGGTAAGTAAACTTCCCCTATTTTCATTGAAGTTAAATGTTTAAGGTGTAATTAATGAGCTTAAATTATATTCTTGAAATTTAATTGCTTGTGGTGGTTTCTATGAACTTTATACATGTATGTGTTATTAAGAGAAGGTTTAAGTATACATGTTATCATGTCGTTACATCGTCAAGCATGCATTTTCATTGAATTGGGGAAGTCAAATGATTTTAAATGAAGAATGTGGAAAGTTTAAGTTTTCTCCAAAATGCATGTATCCCAAGTTTTAAGAAAGAATGGGTGTACTTCTATGCCATGAAAAGTGTGAGTGGGAAATGGGGCGCGGGAGATCGGCGTACCCGAATTAAATCGCTATTTCGGTGGTGAATATTAAACCGATTTGCGGTGATGATTGCTAAACCGCTTGGCGGTGACAAATATTAAACCGCTTTGCGGTGACGATTGCTAAACCGCTTGGCGGTGGCAAATATTAAACCGCTAGCGGTGATGATTGCTAAACCAGTTGACGGTGGAAAATATTAAACCGCTTTGCGGTGACGATTGCTAAACTGCTTGGCGGTTGCAAATTTTGGAAAGTATGGAAGTCTTGAAAAGTAAAGTAAATGGGGATAATTACTTTGAATGGTCTAAAGCATTTCATGTCATGAGCATGCATCACGTGCATAAAGTTTACTTACTGAGCTTTAGCTCACCCCAATCCCTCCCCAATATTTCAGGCGATGAAAACTAGGTGAGACGAGGAGAGCATTTGGTGGCAGGCTCATGCTATACCCGCTTCAATTTTCTTTAAGATAAGTTAAAATTTGAATTTAAATTAAGTTCATCATTAATTATTTCTTGATTCATTTAGTTTTGATAACTGTTTGATTGATGTTAGTTTAAATAAGTATGGTATTTCCCGGTAATTAGATTATACTATGTTTCTGGGATTTTTAAATTTTTACTTCAAGGCATTATCGTTGAGGAGTTTGGGAATTAATGTTGGAATTGGATTTTGGAATTTTGGTTGGATGTTGAATGTTGGATCTAAATGGTTTTGAGAATTGTATATGTATCGTAGGTATGATGTCCCTCTACAGGTTGGTTATGTCCAAGTTATAGAGGAGACTCTGCCGAAATTTTTGTAAATTTTTATATTAGAAAATGAAAAGTTTAAATGTTTTTTTAAACGATTTATTTCCGCATATAATGTGAATGGGTGTTAACACGCCTAGGTTTTAGAATTTAAACTCGGGCTGTTACATTTTTGGTATCAGAGCCAAGAGTTTTAAAAGCGATTATGTAGACTTTAGAATATTTACTTGAAAATGTTCGGGTGTTGAGTCACGCCTCAAGTGCTTCTCCCTTGATCATCTGGTAAGTTAATTTTGCTTAAATTATCAAATGTCATGTGATGCTACTAAGATTGAAATTTCGTACATATTGGTATGTAGTACTACTATATATTGAGCAAGATGTATTATTCTCTCCTATTCAGAAATGGCTCGCACTAGACGTAGCAACACTCAAGGAAGAACTTCTCAAACTCAGAATGAAGGGACAGATCGTAATATTGTCCCTTCAGATACTCCGGTGATTGTGAACGGAGCGACGGACCCTAATACTGCCCCTTCAGGAACTCCGGTAATTGTGAATGAAGGGACATGCAATAACACTACCCCTTCCGGCACTCCAACGGTTGTGGAGGCCTTGGTGCAAGAGTTAACTACGTTGGGACAAGCAAGTTAGCCTAGGACTAATGAGACACGTGGGCTTGGGAGGATATCAGAATTTAAGAGACTGTCTCCACCATCCTTTGCTGGAACCACTGACCCCTTCGAGGCTGAAAAGTGGTTAACTGAAATGCAAAAATCCTTCAGGGTTATGGGATGCACCGACGAGGAGAAGGTTAACTTTGCTGCATACATGCTTCAGGGCGGTGCATATGATTGGTGGCTGATGGTTCAGCGCCAACATAAAAATAACACTGATCCTTTTACTTGGGAGATGTTTACTACGGCCTTCAATGAAAAGTACTTTCCCAAGAGTCTCTGCCAGCAGGAGGGAGAATTTTTGAGACTAGTGCAAGGGAATATGAGGCAGAATTTGCTAGACTGGCTAAGTTCGCTCCAAACTTGGTGGATACTGAAGAGAGAAGGTCTAGGCGCTTTGAAGAAGGACTTAAACCACAAATCAAACAGGCCGTGATCCCTTTTGAGCTCACTACTTATAGAGAGGTGATCAACAAATCCCTGTTGGTGAAAAGAGCTCTAGCCATAGATGGAGAAGAAAATAAAACTCAATCTTCTAACTAGAAGTTCAAGGGTGGAAACCCAAAGCAATGGAATAACGGCCAAAAAAGGAGGAGTGATCAAGGGAGTAAGCAGTATCACCAATCAAACAAGCAACAGATAGTAGCTTGCTCGAAGTGTGGCAAGGGACATCGTGGTGAGTGCCTTCAGGGCAAAGGAGTATGCTTTAAGTGTAGGAAACCTGGACACCTTGCAAATTATTGTAAGGGTGTTTGCTACAATTGTGGAAAGCCGGGACACATAGCTAAGGATTGCAGAGATAAATCGAAGACTACTCAAGCATGAGTCTATACAATGTCTAAGAAGGAAGCTAATGACTCATCCACCGTGGTATCAGGTATTTTAAATTTTATTTACTACATTTTTTCCCTTTTGTCTTTCCATCTCGTACCATTCTAGGAAAATTATGAACATGCATATATCTATAGAAGTATAATCTATTGTGATAGGTACTGTGTACGTGTGTGGCAAACTTGCAACTATTCTTTTCGATTCCGGGGCTACTCATTCTTTTGTGAGTCCTTTTTTTGCTGAGAAATTAAATCATTCATCCCCACAACTAAGTACTCCGTTTTTCGTGTCAACACCATCCGGAGCATTATTGAGTCCAAGTTATGTATTGAGAAACTGTCCAATAGTAGTGAATGGGCATGACTGGTTGGCAGATCTTATAGTGCTTGATATTCACGATTTTGACGTCATACTGGGCATGGATTGGTTATCACGGTATTATGCTTCAATAGGCTGTCATGAGAAAAAGGTGGTGTTTGAGCCTCCAAATAAAACTCCTTTTTGCTTTGTTGGAGTTGAGGTGAAGCCTTCTATTCCAATAGTATCAGCGATGAAAGCCCGTCAGTTGATGAATAAGGGTTGTAGGGCTTACTTGGCTGCAATAGTCGAGGTACCTAAAGCAGACCCCTCTCTCGAACAAATTGCAATCGTTTGAGAATATCCAGATGTTTTTCCAGACGATCTTTTTGACCTATCACCTAAAAGAGAGATTGACTTCATTATCGATTTGGTACTTGGAACAGCCCCAATATCTAAAGTACCGTATCGGATGGCTCCAGCGGAACTTAAAGAGCTCAAGGAGCAACTACAGGTTCTCATGGATAAGGGCTTTGTTCGACCTAGTTTCTCTCCATGGGGTGCTCCTGTGTTATTCGTGAAGAAGAAGGACGGTTCTATGAGACTTTGTATAGATTACAGAGAATTGAACAAAGTAACAATAAAGAATAAATATCATTTGACGAGAACTGAGGATCTATTCGACCAGCTCCAAGGTGCAGGGTATTTTTCCAAGATCGATCTGCAATCTGGTTACCATCAGTTGAGGATTAAAGAAGAGGACATCCCAAAGACAGCCTTCCGTACCAGATATGGACATTATGAATTTTTGGTGATGCCGTTTGGGTTAACAAATGCTCCTGTGGCATTTATGGACTTGATGCACCGGGTCTTTAAAGAATACCTGGATCAATTTGTTATAGTCTCCATTGACGATATATTGATCTATTCGAGGTTTGAAGAGGAACACGAAAGGCATTTGAGAATAGTGCTTCAGAAACTTAGAGAGGAGAAATTATTTGCGAAGTTCAAGAAGTGTGAATTCAGGCATGAAAGAGTGTCATTCTTGGGGCATATTGTATCAAAGGAAGGCATTGAGGTTGACCTGAGTAAAATTGAGGTAGTTCGTAATTGGCCGACACCAACTAATGTGAAAGAGGTCCGCAGCTTTCTTGGTTTAGCTGGTTACTATCGGAGATTCGTGGAAGGATTTTCCAAGATTGCCTCACCTTTGACTAAGCTGACTAGAAAGGATACAAAATTTCAGTGGAATTCGGATTGCAAACAGAGTTTTGAGGAGTTAAAAACGCGGTTGACAACTGCGCCAATTTTAGCTATTCCACAGGGAAATGAAAGATTGGTCATTTACAGTAATGCCTCATTAAAGGGGCTTGGTTGTGTTCTTATGCAACACGGCAAGGTGATTGCCTACGCTTCAAGGCAATTGAAATAGTACGAGAAGAATTACCGAACTCACGATCTCGAGGTGGCAGCCGTCGTATTTGCATTAAAGATATGGAGGCTGTAATACCGCCTTTCATTTTCGTATCCTTTAAAATTTCACGTCATATTTATGTTAATGTTATTTGAAATTTGAAATTTAATTAATTTTACGTCAATGATTTGAAATTTGTTTTGCAGTGGAAGGACTTGGACATCGTCTCGTTCAATGTGTCAATTAGAAAATTATAAATTTGTTTACTTGCAATTTATGTGAATAATTGTTTTATTTCCTAAGCTTGCCAATTCTTATTTTTGTCAAATTATTATAAGTGGTAAATTTTAGTATATTTTGTAGATTTATGATAGATGTGTACTTAATTTTGAAACTTAGGGAGAATGAGGGACTAAATTGCAAATTTCCTAAAGATTACACTTAAAATCTAACCTAACCCTCATTACACCTCTCCCTCACTCATGCCTCTCGGTCTCTCTCTCTCTCACGACGTCACTCCCTCCCTCGATCTCCCACGTCTCTGTCTCTCTCGCCGGTGACACGAACCAGCGCCGGCGACCGCGACCCCACCACCTCCCTCTTGTAGTTTGCATCGGTGGGTAACTCCTCCCCTCGACCAACACACCCGCACACACACATGTCGAAACCACACACAATACACACATCAAATTGTTGTATGTAAATATGTAAAGTTCGGATTTTTATGTGGGCATATATACAAAGTCAGATTTTGGGAGTTAATTTCAGATTTTTGATGCTAATTTCAATGGGTAATGTGTGTGTGTATATATATATATATACACGTAAATTTCAGATTTCTATGTGTATAAATATATAACTTCATATTCAAATTTTAGTCTAAATTTCATATGTTCAATGCAAAATTTAAAAATATGGAATTGAATGATGTCGGTGTGAATCTAATACATGGGGATTCACAGATTTTAGGAATAATGTCAAAGGGGGTGTGTGTGTTCAGATTTCAATTTAGTTAGCTTACTTGAATCTAAAATTTAATGTTGAGTTATAATTTCGAATTTCAGATTGGAGTAATTTAAATATATGTATGTATATATTGATATTATACATGTACATAAATTTTAGACTTTCCAATTTATGAAATTTGTGAACTGTAAATGTGCATAACAATTTTAGACTTCGAAATGTAGGAATTTAGTATTATAACTTATATGTATAGTTTATTTTCAGAATTCAGATTTGATGGAATTATGAAATTAGTTAATTGTTTGGTAATGTTTGAGTTATAATATGAAATTTGGATTTAGGAATTTATTTACAAATTATTTACAAATTTCAGATTTTAGCAATGTTAATTTTAACAACGTTGACCTGTGATGGTAAATCCTCAGTTTTAGGTTTAATTGGCAACAATGTTTGAGAATTTTCTGATTGTGGATAATTAGAATTTTATTGAGAAATTTTGTAAAGCTAGGTCAAGCTATGTAATGTTGTAATTTAATTTGAATTAAAAGGTAAGAAAAAAAAAAGCTTTCTAAAGTACATTGAAATTGACATCTTATTTCGAATATGGTGTTGTGTGTTGGACCTAGCGTAAGGTCACGTTTGGGATTAAATTGTGAATGAAATAGAAGTTGTAACCTTGCTTAGAGTTTAAAATGTGATTTTGAACTAAAAGTATATTTTATTAAATGAATGGGTACAACTAGGATTTTGGTACATTAACGTCACGGGCAGCCGATGTTCCTCCACTTGCAAATCCAGATAACGGTAAATGCTAAGGACGTCAAGTAAGTAAACTTCCCCTATTTTCATAGAAGTTAAATGTAAATGTGGAATGTGTAAATGACTGTTTGCAACTTAATTGCTTTGATGAATTTCATTTACTTTATGAAAGTATATGTTATTATAAAGAATGTTCAAGCATGCACATTATCATGTCATTGCATCATCAAGCATGCATTGGCATCGAAATTGGGAAGTGAAATATTTTTAAATGAAAGAAATGTGTCAAGGTGCAAGTTTGTTCAAAAGTTATGTATCCCAAGTTTTTAAGAAAGAATGGGTGTACTTCTAGTTCATGAAAGATGCAAGTGGGAAATGGGACGCGGGGGACCGGCGTACCCGAATGTAATGAACCGCATTGCGGTGGAATGAAGTGAATGAGCTGCTTTGTGGTGGAATGAATGTGAATGTGAATCTGGTTCCAAATAAGAATTACCCACTGTTATCTGATTGACTAGAAGATACACCAAGTGAGCTCACGATGGAAATGAAGTGAAAGTTTTGAAATGTTAAGTGAAACTTCGAAATGTTTGAAAGTTTTGAAAGGTTAAAGTGAATGGGGATACATATTTCAAAGTTTAAAGCATTCATGTCATAAGCATGCATTCATGCATAAAGTTTACTTACTGAGCTTCAATGTTTTAAAAGGCGGAACTAAGCCTCGAGGCGGTTTTTGCTTGTGAGGCGAGGCGTAAGCCTCGAGGTGTGTTGAGGCGTAAGCCTCAATACAAACCTAAAAATTAGTCACAAAATAAAAAAATACTATGAAAACTCAGATTTCAATAATAGATAGCACAATATTTCACCAAAAAAGAGTTAGTTGAGCAATCTTACTAAATAGTCACGCAAAAATATTATACGCCTATATATAGACTATCAAAAAGACCACGGTGTGTAGTAAACTAGTCACATCACATCAAACAAAAAACTAATAAGATATATAGATAATCTAAAAAGCTGTGCTAATATCTTGATCATCTCCATCTTCACTACTAGGACTAGTGGGATCTTCCAAGGAGTCGTCATCATATCTAATTGCTCTATCATCTTCTTCATCTTCACTATCTACTTCTATCCATTCCTCCTCCTCATCCACTAAGATATTCTTCCCCTTCCCTTTATCTGTAAATTCAAGAAACAAGATAAGATTATATTTATTTTTATTTTATTTTATAAACAAAGATAAATTTAAATTATATTAATAAAATTACCACTTTGTGAAACAATGCGCTTTCTTTTATGGGAACCTTGCGTGCGAGTAGAAGTAGAACTCTCTATTCCTTGTGTACTACTACTACCAACATCAGCAACCCACTCATCATCTGACGGATAATCTCTTATGTCAACAAGTAAAGGATCGTCTCCCTCTTGGATCGATTGCAATCTCACGTGTCGATCTTTGAGCCTTTTGTTGTACATGATATAAACCAATTTCTCCAATCTGTTTGTTGTTAAACGATTCCTTCTCTTTGTATGCACTTGATTGAATGTACTCCAATTGCGTTCGCAATCAGAAGATGAACAAGTGAGACTTAAAACTCTAATTGCAAAACGACTAAGTTCTGGAGTACCAACGCCAAATTGCGTCCACCAAGCAACTAATGCCAAAAAAAAAAAAAAAAAAAGGTTAGAGTTTTAGAAGCGTGTAGATAGATTCATAAATATACATTAATCATTTCTTCACATCATCACATGATTAAGCTATAATAATTCGTACCTGGGGATCGTTTGTTGAATGAAGATTTTGCCTGATCAAGGCCAAAGAATTTCTTTTTCCCAACAAAGTCATCAATTTGGAGATCTGCAACATCCCTTTCTTTCACATTAGGAATGAGTCTAGCCATGCAATTGTACAATCCCGTCATCACTTCACAATGCCTAGAAAAATTCTCTGCATACTGACAACGTGGATTCAGATAATAGCCAGCAGCATGTAGATCTCTATGCAGCTGAAAGTCCCACTTCTCATCAATGACGTCCCAAATCTCCTTGTAGGAGGCCTCCTTGTCTCCCAAATTTTTTGCAATTTATTCTTTTGCATTATCCATTGCCCCGTAGATAAATTCCATTGCTGGGATCTGCTCAGAATCAACAAGTCTCAAAACACTAACCAAGGGATTCGTAGTTTTCAAAGCATAAGCAACACTAGGCCAAAAATTGTTATCCTTCAATATAATTTTCCTCATTTCCTTCCCTTCAGATTTACTTGCCCACGTTGAATTTAACCATTCTTCAGAAGTAAATATAGCCTGCAAAGGTCGCTTCAACTCATAAACTCTTTGCAAAGTTAGGTATGCCGTGGCAAACCTAGTAGCACCTGGTCGAATTAACTCCTTCTTCGCAATTTTTCTCATCAAAGCCAAAACCCAAACATGATTATAGATAAAGTTACTCACTTTCTTTGCCTTTAATAGCGCATGCTTATGTTGGGGCAATTCACTTAACTTTTCAAGCATCAAATCAATACAATGCGCAGCACAGGGAGTCCAATACAAATGCTTTCTTTTTTCCATCAACATCCTTCCAGCTGCTTTGTAGTTGCTGGCGTTATCCGTCACAACTTGCACAACATTTTCTTCTCCAATTTCTTCAACAATGTCATCCAACATTTTGAACATGAGATTTGCATCCTTAATTGCATTAGATGCATCAACAAATTTCAAAAACACGCTTCCGTTGGGATTATTCACTAAAAAATTTATCAAGCTCCTATTTCTCAAATCAGACCATCCGTCGGATAATATAGAAACCCCAGTTGTCTTCCACGTTGATTTTATATCTAGAACAATCTTTTCAGTCGTTTTCTCTTCTTCCTTAAGAATCCAAGTTCGGAGCTCATACATTGAAGGAGGTGTAAAACCCCTACCATAAGACCCAATTTCCCGACACATGTTCTTAAAGGAGGGAGATTCTATGACGTGGAAAGGCAATGCATTTTCAAAAAAGAAGCGACCAATGTCCATACAAACATTGTTACGTAACTCCTTCAGTTTAGCTCCACTCATCTTTGGAGTCTCTTCATCAGCAATATTTGTGACAAATCTATCAATCAGGCCTCTAACACCTCTCGTAGAGTCATCGTCAACAACATTCTTAGTATGGTGGTAAGAACCACCTTCAATCATGTCCTCAAGTTGTTGTTGGGAAAGATTCCTCTTTAACTTTCCTTCATTCATATATGCTTCAATCTCCTTTTTAACATCTCCAGGAACTCCAGGACACCGGGCTACATTCTTGTGAGTACCCGCTAAATGCTCTTTCATCTGCTTGACCCCTCCAGTTATGATTTTCTTACAAAACATACATTCAATGTAGACATATGCTCTTTTCTCTCCCGCTTTTTCAACTTCTAACAAGTAACAACTATCAATTAAAGTCAAAGATAAAGGATTCTAAAAAAAAAAAAGTCACTGACTGACTGTGTGTGCGCGTGCTGAGTGCTTGAAGACGGGGTCACGGGAGGGGGAAAAATATATGTGTGTGCTGTGTGTAAAGTGAAGAGCAGGGTCGACTGACGAGAGTGCCTGTGTGGCTGTGCCAACACACACACACACATATATATATATGATTTTAACAGGCACAGACAGGTTGCGAAACAGGGAAAAAAAAAGCTAAAACTTTTACCTGGAGGCTGGAAGACTCTCGGCAGTAGCAGCACAGCAATTTGATGAAGAAAGAAGTCGGAACCAGGCCAGCAGGTTGAGCCGTTGAGGCGTAGACGGTGGACCAGACTACAGAGCGCAGAGGAGAGAAACGTCTGTCTGCTAAGCTTCGTTCTCTTTTTTGAAATTATTTAATTGGGTTTGGGAATGATTAGCTTGTTAGGAAAGCTAATAGAATAATGGGTCTTTGCCTATTGGGCCATTTCTCAATTTTTTTGGGCTTTTAAAAATGGCCCAAATCAGAATCTGTTACTACAAATTAGAGGCGTAGGCCTCACGCCTCATGAGGCGTGAAAGCACAGGTGTACGCCTCGATTCCTGAGGTGCTCACCTTCGAAGAAAACATCTCAAATTTTCGCCTTGAGGCGCAGCATGTACGCCTTCGTTCGGAGGCGCGCCTCCGCCTCGCCTTTTCAAACACTGCTAAGCTTTAGCTCACCCCATTCCCTCCCCAATATTTTAGGTGATGAAAGTTAGATGAGACGAGGAGAGCATTTGGCAGCAGAGTTGTCCAAAAACAGTTACTAATTGATATCCAAAGGTTAGAGTTGGAGATCGTTCCAAAAAGCAAGTCAGGTTATCTTGCTAACATAACCTTGGAATCGACATTGTTGGAGAAAGTCAAGGCTCTACAGTTAGAAGACCCCAATACTTCAAGGGTCCGCACTGAAGTAATTGATGGGAAGCGCACTGATTTTGTTATCTCCACAGATGGTGCCCTTCGGCAGGGTAATAGACTGGTAGTCCTTAATAATAAGGAATTGAAGCAAGAAATTATGAGGGAAGCTCATAACACTCCTTACTCAATCTACCCTGGAAGTACCAAGATGGCTCGGGATTTGAGGCAGCATTTTTGGTGGATTGGCATGAGTAGGGACGTGGCGGAGTATGTTCAACGTTGTCCCACCTGTCAGCAAGTTAAGGCCGAACATCAGCGACCTTCTGGCCTATTACAACCTCTCATGATTCCGGAGTGGAAGTGGGAACGAATAGGCATGGACTTTATTGTTGGCTTACCTAAGACGAAGAATGGTTATAACTCCATATGGGTGATTGTCGATCGTCTTACCAAGTCGGCACACTTTTTGCCGGTAAAAACTACTTATAATACGGAGAAGTATGCAGAGTTATATGTGGTAGAAATTGTAAGGCTTCATGGGATTCCCCTATCCATTGTGTCTGATCGCGACCCAAAATTTACTTCTTCATTTTGGAAAAGTCTACATAAGGCTATGGGTACTCAATTGAGATTCAGCACGACCTTTCACCCTCAGACAGATGGACAGTCAGAGAGAACGATTCAAACCCTGGAAGATATGTTGAGAGCGTGTATTATTGATTTTCCAGGTACTTGGGACGAATTTCTCCCATTAGTTGAGTTCTCCTATAACAATAGCTATCAAGCCTCCATTCACATGGTTCAATATGAGGCGCTATACGAGAGGAAGTGTAGATCACCAGTTCACTGGGATGAAGTAGGGGAACGAAAATTACTAGGTCCAGAATTGGTGCAGCTGACATCAGAAATTGTTGAGAAGATTCGTCAACGGATGAGAACTGCACAGAGTAGACAGAAAAGCTATGCAGACAAAAGAAGGAAACCATTGGAATTCGCTACAGGTGATATGATCTTCTTGAAGGTCGCTCCTATGAAGGGAATTATGAGATTCGGGAAGAACGGAAAGTTAACTCCGCGATTTGTTGGCCCCTTTTAGATACTTGAAAGGGTGGGTGACCTAGCTTATTGGGTTGCATTGCCACCGGCACTATCTGGGGTTCATAAGTATTTCACGTGTTGATGTTGAGGAAATATATTTCGGATCCTTCTCATATCCTCAGCTATGAGTCGTTAGATCTTCGTGAGGATCTAACTTACGAGGAATCACCTGTGAGGATCCTACTGAAGGCAGATAAGGAACTTAGGAGGAAGAAGATAACTCTAGTTAAAGTTCTTTGGAGGAATCATGCAGTAGAAGAGGCTACTTGGGAACGCGAGGACGAAATGCGTGCCAAGTATCCACACCTCTTTGGTAAGTTTTAATTTCGAGGATGAAATTTCTTTAGGGGGTAAGGAATTGTAATACCGTTTTTTCGTTTTACGTGCTTTCTTGGATTTTGCGTAATTTTTCTATTAATGTCTCTATTAATCATTATTGACATTATTATTGTTGATAATTATTTTGCAGTGGGAGGAATTGGACGCCGTCTCGTTCAATGTGCCAAATATGTCAATTAAAAGTTATAAATTATCTACATGAAATTTTATGCCTAATAATTTATTTTATTTGTTACTTTCCAAATTCTATTTTTATTGAGTACTAATTTGCCTAAATTGCATAAATTGAAATTGTCGAGTTTAGTGGCACTTTGAATTTAATTGAGGGTTGGGGACTTAAATTTGCCAAATTAAGAGAGTTTCGGGTTTGGTTTGTAAATTATCCAAAATTTATACTAAACCTAACCTAATAACCCACAAACCCGTCCCTCACCCACGCTCCCTCTCACTCTCACGCAACTCTCTGTCTCGGACTCTCTCTCTCTCGCCTCACTCTCGGTCTATCTCCACTCCGCCGACCACCATCCACGGCTGCAACCACCGCCTTAGCCATACCACGGTAAGACTACCCTCTGCACCTCCCTTAAACCGCGCACCCACCCACCCACCCACACACGGACACACACTCGCACACATTCACGGGTCCACATTTCGAAAGTGGTCTTTAATTTCAGATTTCTTTTACACCTCGGTTGTTGAATTCAGTTGTGGATAATGTGCATATATATATATGTGTGTGTGTGTTTATGCATATATTATTATGTGTGTATATATATATATATATATATATATATATATACACACACATACAAATAAATGTAAATTTCAGATTTTGTGTGTGTATGTATATTTTCATGATCCTATAAGCCAATTTTAGATTTAAGTTAGTAAGATTTCAAATTAGACTGTTAAATTGGAGGCTTGGACAATGTAAATATATATGTATAATTTTAGGATTTGGGGAAAATCTGTAAATGTACATATTAATTTTAAGAACTATGAATATAAGAATCTATGTTACTTTTTGGTTCGATTTCGAATTTTAAATTGTTAAACTTCAGTTTTGGGGCGATGTGTGTATGTGTATATGTATGTGTACATTTCACACTAGTCAATGTATGTGAAATTTCAAATTTTGATAAAATATGAATTTAAGCTTGTTAGTTACTGTTCTGTTTAACTATGAGTGAAAATTTGTGATTTTATACTTTGGGGAAAAATTCATGAATGGTTAGAGTGGTTAATAAGAATTTTGTTAATTTTGGTTTAAGTTGATATATTTATCTGAGGTTGAATTTAAAAGATCAGAAAACTTTCTATAGTATATGTAGTTAATCCCCTATTTCGAATGTGATAATGCATGTGTTTTTCATAGTTGAAGGTCACAATTAGGTTAAATTGAGGTTTTGATCTCGATTCTGTTAATATTAGAAGAATGAGACTTGTGATTTTTAAACAAAAAGGATATGTAATTAATGAATGGAAATAATTAGGAATTTTGGGCACATTGACGTTACGAGCATCTGAGACTCCTCCACTCGCAAGTCAAGATAACGGTAAACATTAAAGATGTCAGGTAAGTAAACTTCCCCTATTTTCATTGAAGTTAAATTTTTAAGGTGTAATTAATGGGCTTAAATTATATTCTTGAAATTTAATTGCTTGTGGTGCTTTCTATGAACTTTATACATGTATGTGTTATTAAGAGAATGTTTAAGTATACGTGTTATCATGTAGTCACATCGTCAAGCATGGATTCTCATTGAGTTGGGGAAGTCAAATAATTTTAAATGAAGAATGTGGAAAGTTTAAGTTTTCTCCAAAATCCATGTATCCCAAGTTTTAAGAAAGAACTGGTGTACTTCTATGCTATGAAAAGTGTAAGTGGGAAATGGGGCGCGGGAGACTGGCGTACCCGAATTAAACCCCTATTTCGGTGGTGAATATTAAACCGCTTTGCGGTGATGATTGTTAAACCGCTTGGCGGTGACAAATATTAAACCGCTTTGCGGTGACGATTGCTAAACCACTTTGCGGTGACAAATATTAAACCGCTTGCGGTGACGATTGCTAAACCGGTTGACGGTGACAAATATTAAACCGCTTTGAGGTGACGATTGCTAAACCGTTTGGCGGTTGCAAATTTTGGAAAGTATGAAAGTCTTGAAAAGTAAAGTAAATGAGGGTAATTACTTTGAATGGTCTAAAGCATTTCATGTCATGAGCATGTATCACGTGCATAAAGTTTAATTACTGAGCTTTAGCTCACCCCAATCCCTCCCGAATATTTCAGGTGATGAAAGTTAGATGATACGAGGAGAGTATTTGGTGGCAGGCTCAGGCTATACCCGCTTCAATTTTCTTTAAGATAAAGTTAAAATTTGAATTTAAATTAAGTTCATCATTAATTATTTCTTGATTCGTTTAGTTTTGATAACTGTTTGATTGATGTTAGTTTAAATAAGTATGGTGTTTCCCGGTGATTAGATTATACTATGTTTCTGGGATTTTTAAATTTTTACTTCAAGGCATTATCGTTGAGGAGTTTGAGAATTAATGTTGGAATTAGATCTTGGAATTTTGGTTGGATGTTGAATGTTGGATCTAAATCGTTTTGAGAATTGTATATGTATCGTAGGTATGATGTCCCTCTACAGGTTGGTTATGTCCAAGTTATAGAAGAGATTCTGCCGAAATTTTATAATAGAAAATGAAAAGTTTAAATGTTTTTTAAAGGATTTATTTCCGCATATAATGTATGGGAGTTAATACGCCTAGGTTTTAGAATTTAAACTTTGGGTGTTACACCATCGCACCACACTGCCTGCCGTGATAGACATCATCATCGTCACCCTCGCACACCACCTCAACCCAAAAAAACAAACAAACGAAAATCATTGGCGTCGCTGCAATATCCAAGCACAGCGGCGCCGCTGCAGTGAGATCTGTGGCGGTAACCACCGCGTGAACATCCGGCATCGATGAGTACCACAACCGAATCATATAGAAGAGCACCATCCCCATTGAAATCATAACCAAAGCATCATCATTTTTTGTAGTGACGCCGTCGTCGTCGTAGCTGGTGCCGGAGAAGGGAGGTGACAGCCTCGAGAGAAGTGGTGGAGATGAAAGTGAAAAATGTTGGGATTGAAATAAGTAGGGTTTAGGTGTATTGTCTAGTATTAGGTAATTAGAAATAAAAATAAAACTAATACCTGATTTTTTAACTTGTAAGTGTAAAATTTGATTTTTGAATTTGAATTTTACAATATATGTGAGGGTGTAATTTCCCCTTCTTACAACTATATTACATTTTTCTCTGGAAAATTACACGGACACTTGTATTTCAAATATGCAATTTTAAATTCTGGCGCAACACAATTTTTTTTCTAAATTTGATTTTTGAACTTGTAAGTGTAAAATTTGATTTTTGAATTTGAGTTTTACAATACATGTGAGGGTGTAATTTCCCCTTCTTACAACTATATTACATTTTTCTCTTGAAAATTACATGGGCACTTGTATTTCAAATATGCAATTTAAAATTTTGGCGCAACACAATTTTTTTTCTTCTAAATTTTAGGTGTTAATTTGTTTAATTAATTAAATTAAATATTATTATCAAATTAATACATCAAAATCCCTACAGACCACTCTCCCCCCAAAGTCCCAAACCCACATTCCCAACCGCTGTTGTGGAAGGACACATGTTGTTATTTGAAGGTTTTTTATTTAAATATTATATAAGTTTTAATTTAATAATTATTTTTTATGTTATATAATATTATATTAATTAATTACTAATTAATACTTGATTTAAAAAAAAAAAAAATTTAAAGTTTGTTAGTTTTAGAAGGGTAACTTTAAATGTAGTTAGTATGTATTCTTCCCTTTTTATCTTCACGCGAGCAAAGTTTTTTAATATGTTATTTGACATTTGATGCAAGGTAATCTCTTGGTTTATTATTATATTTGACATTAGAATAGAAAATTCTTCGTGGTTTCTACTTTCTTGGAGTTGTGTGCTTGTACATTCTTCAAGAGATTTCGTTGGGTAGGTGCAATTTTCAAGTTGCACATGTCATGTATCTTCGTTTGGTAAACTTGTTTATAAATATATTTTTTCAAATTATTTTTAATAAAAAAAAAATTCAAATTATTTTTTAATCATATATTTCTTTATTTATAATTTTTTTTTAAACCAAGCAGAAATCTTAAAAGGTCAACATTTCAATTCTTTTCATACTTGGTATATTTTACTGTGTGTTTTGTATTGTTTAAAAATAGTTTTTTTGAAATGAATAGTGATTTTTAGGAGAATAGATGGTTGAAATTTGGTTGAAAAGTCAAATATTGTGATCTTGATTTTTAATAGATGTTTGAAATTGAATACTGTAAAAAAAAAGTGATAATTTTAATGGGAATCAAACAAGGGCTTAATATAAAAATCGATCATGAGGAGATGAGTTCAAAGAATTCTTAATCGAGAGTTTTTTGAATTTTGTTCGTCCTTTGTTGTAATAATATCTCATGGTTGCGAGTATTGATTTAATTTTTCTCGTTTAAATTTAGATTAGATTAGATTATATTATATTGTCATTTCATGTCTATCTTAAGGTTTCAATTCAATGAGCACATGCAAAGTTTCCTACCATTTTTATCTCTTTTACTTTGATCAATATGAGTTCATCCGATAATAGTAGCTTTATCGACTACAAAGAGAAGTAAATTATTTTATACTCGATCAAAGTTGAGAGGGTCAATTCGATCATCCATGTGCATTAGTTCAACTTATCGATTCTTGAATTTCTATTTTAAAAGAAAAAACTTGCTAAAATAATTACATAGGTCTTATTTCTAAACGAGGTGAATTCTCTATCTATATAAATAGTCATTTTTCATGCCTTTTTATAATTCCTTGGACCAATTCTTTTTTCTTGTCTTCAATAATTTTTCATTTTTGTCCTTCAATAGCCGCCAAGAGATAATGATCTTTCATTGAATGAAAGATTTACAATTTTTGCTTTTTATAGTAAAAAAATAAAGCATTAGAAATTTGAATAGACTTTTATGGGGGAAGGTTGAACTTTCTTTCATATCACATTTTGAATAATTTAAAGAACTAGAAAATAAGTTTATATATATATATATATATATATATATATATATATATATATATATATATATATATATTAGAATTCCAATTCCATTTAGTCAAAACTGCAATTTTTATAAATTTCCGTCCTTCATCTATATATTTATAATAATTGACTTTAGATCCTGGTCAATATTGTAATTTTAAATTTAACCTTACTAATAGATCTTTTTTATTGCAACAAATAAAGTTAACCGTTTTCACAAGTTTAGACCCTTATTTTATTTTTAACCGAATCAATGCTTAAACCTACTTTTAAAACATTTATGATAAAATTGAAAGACATTTAACCATTTAAACCATATATGTTTATTTCTAACTCTGGTAATAGGATCAAGTACACAATTCTTCTCGATAACTCTATTATGGTCATTGCTAAATTTAGGGGTGAACTAGTTTCGATTTAGGCGTTTTTTATATATTTTCAAAGCAAGTTATTTTTAATGGTTTGACTTTTTTTCTAACAAAAAAAAAAATCATTTCATTTTACAAACCAAACTAATTCAAACCGTTTTTTGTGGTTTGGTTCGGTTATAATTCACGGTTTACCTATCGACATAATATAATATATTTTATATATCAAATTAATTCATATTTTTTAATATATAAAGATAAATTAGAAGTTACTATAAGCTAAAATATGTTAACATTCTTTGATTCATTCTTTACCTTGTTACCCTTACATTAGATTAATAATAAAAACATAATGATGAGTGAATAACTTCACTGAAATATGGGAGTATGATTTTCAGACGAATATGTACTAAACATCATTGGAATATTTGATAACTCTAGTCAAGGATTTGAGTTCCTCTTCATTTTTAGCAGTTCATTGTAATTATGGCTTATTGTTGCATTATCTTGGTTCAATTTCTTGCTTAGTACATTTTTTTTTTACCTTCAATGCATGCATGACCCAAACTGCAAGGTATGAAACATCTATATATTTTTCTGGGAGCATTACTATGCAATGAAAATGAGAAAAGATAAACACGAGAATTTTATTTTCATAGTTAAATTTGACTTTTTTTTAGCGAGAAAACGGTAAATTCAAATTAAAAAATTAAATTTTAATTTAAAACTAAAAGCAGTTTGGCTTGAGTTTTTGCGATTTTTGAAAATCAAAACCTAAACCAAACAATTTTGAAACGATTTGGTTTGGTTTGAGAGACAAGAAACCACGTGTTCATGCAGTCTCAAACCAACGAGTTGGGTTTGGTTTGCGATTTCGCAATTTTTTTTGTGCAGCCCTAGTTAAATTACATATTTAAGATCTGAAACAACTACTTTCAACAAGATGATATTCCTGTTTGTTTTTGACAAAATTTCTCTCTGCCTATTTTCAATTAGATTTTCGATGGCTATAAAAAAGCATGTCAGCCGAATCAAGGGCGGAGCCAACAATTGAAAAGGGAGTGAATCGACTTCTTTGAGAGTGAGTCGACCTTCATAAAAATCTTTGGAAAAAGTACATAACTACTACACTATAAGAATCATTTTTTATAACTAACAAACTTAGAAAATATTTTTAAAACTCAGGTGCTAAATAATAAAATTAATAGTATTATATAGTAAATTAATATATTAAAAACCCACCCTACCCCCAGCACCATCCAATCGCACAGCCAACAAAAATCAATTGCTTGTACCCATATGTCCCATCAACCCCATCCGACAAAATCAAAACATCGTCTGAGCAAGCTTGAAGTTTTGTCTCCTATACCTGGCCTCTTACAATAGGTATAACAGCCCCACTTACTAGCCGATGAGGAGGTTACTACAGACGATATCTAGATGGAGGTCGTTACTACATATGAGTGTGTGGAGTTGGTGAAGGTGGTGGTGATCTGTTGTGTGTTGGGGGGGGGGGAGATTGTGGTGTTTTCTCGGTCATGAAATGGTAGTAAGGTGGTGGTGTTGGTGGATCTGAGCTGTGATTGTTTGTGACCATGACTGTGAGATCTGTGACCTCGTAATGCATTGATTGTGATCGGCTCTGAGTGATCTATGACTATTTGTGACCAATTATTTCATCTCCTCCATCTAACCCCACCATACCGTACTTCTCAACAACCAGTACTACCTAAAACACTAGCACCTCCTCCAACGCACAAATACCTCCAACTAACCATCCTAGCACAACCACTACCTCCAACAATTAACAAAATTAAACTATGAATTTATGTGACCTATAATGCATTAGCTACGACCAAGTCTATATGAATTGTGACATTTGTGACCAGTTCCATGATAAGTGTGACCGAGTCTATATGAGATGTGACTGTAACCATTTCCGTGAAAAATGTGATTGTTTGTGACCTGTAATGAATTTATTGAAATCAAATTTTTGTGAAGTGACTATTTATGGCCAATTATTTCATCTCATCCACCTAACAACACCTTATTGTACTCCACCACAACTAGCATCACCTAAAACACCAGCACCACCTTCAATACGCAACAACCTCAAACTAATCACCATAGCACCATCACAACCTCCAACAACAAACCCCCTTGTCGGCAGTGGCTCCCCATAAAAATCAAACAGAGCTCTTCCTCTGCTACCACCTCTTCTCTTACTGCCCCAACCTAAATGCTCCTCGCCACATCATCTGTCTCACCACCAACACCGTTAGTATTAGGAGAGAAATAGTAGGAAGATAGAGAAGGAAAGGGGGGAGGGAGGGAGAGAGAGACAGAACACCGATGGAAATAACTGATCATTACAAATTAAAGCTTTTCTCATTTATATTTGAATTTTAAAGGTAGGGTTTTGATGAGATCTAAAGTAGAATCACAAATAATATATCAAGTTACAACAGATGAGGATTCAAGTATGACTTTGGTGACTCCAAAGGTCATGCATTGATTGATAAAAGAAGGCTCAAGATTAATGCAAGTGGACGGAAGTAAAGGTTCAAGTAAAAAAAGAAGTTGGAAGAAGAGGCCAAGATTTACTCCATGTGATCACATGTAGTAAAACACCATGCGATCGTCCGCATCTAGTTTACAAAACTCGAGAGTGAGACCAGCTAACCATGCATAGAGATGACAATGGGTAGGGTATAGGGTCAGGTTTGAAAAACCCGTACCCTACACACTAGATATTTATAATACCTATACCCTACCCATATACCCACTTAAGAGTAGCAGGTCAGGTGCAGGTAGGGTATTGGTAGGGTGTTGGTGTACTTTTATACCCATTAAAAAACTCGCTACGTATTTTAGTTTTAATAATTTTTTTTATTTTTATTTTTTTAGCATTGGTGGAAGCCCAAAGTGGTAATGTGTGTGTGTGTGTGTGTATATATATATATATATATAATGCTTGTTCAAAAAAATATATAAGTATCTAATTGTAATTTTTTCATGAACTTCACATGTAATATACTAATTAATAATCCCTGCGCAACATAAAAATATCAAAATGAAGTAAAAATATAACAACATCCATTGTTAAAATTTAAGTAGACTCCAATTGTCCAAAAATAAGTAAATATCAAATAGTCAACTTGTCCAAAATTATATACTGTTAAAATTTTAAATATAATAATTTTTTTTTAAAAAATTAATGGGTATATAGGTCGAGTATGAATTTTTCTACAATACCCATACCCATGTGGAGTTTCTAAATCTACACTTATACCCTACCCGCAAATTCATTGTGTCGAGAAATTTCCGCCCATTTGTATCGGGTACCTAACGAATTTCGGATTATTGGGTATTATTGTCATCCCTGACCATGCGGCAACCTACTTTACTACCATGAGATTGCGTGGTTCTAGAAATTAGGTTTTCTATGGTTTTTGCTATTTTTCAATTCTTTTAGTTACTTAATTCCATCTTAGAGCCTATACTGCGACTATTAGGGTTTAAGTTGTTTTTCAATTATATATAAGCTTTTTTATTTCATTGTAACATAGTTTGGACGTTATTTTAAGTGATTAATCAAATCAAAGGTGATAGTTCCCTTAATCGTGTTCTTAATTGAACTTTTATTGGAACTCATCAACGATCCATATCTTTGTAACGTTCAACATAGAATTATCAAATGATTAGGCAATGCGTTCGCAAATATTGGTTCTTGTTTTCACATCTAAACGGGTTTAAGATTTATATATCTTAGGTTCTTGTGTCGTGAGACTCCAGTTAAGATCCTGTGGTCTTTTCCAATCTGAATTTAGGCTTTTCGGGCATTTTAATTACAATTCCGTGAGTTCTTCGTGATTCAAAAAAAGATTCACTTCAGTTGGTGTCAAAACTTAACTCTAAATTTAGGTTTTTTGTTTTCTTCATAATTCCAGTTTGATTCCTTGTGTTTATCATCGAGTCTATCACTCATGAATCATCCGTATTTAGTTTATTTCTTTGTATTTGTTTTGTTATTAATTCCGACAATTTTTCTTTTCTTAACAAAACCAAAGTGCTTAGAAGTTGATTTTTTTTTTTTAGATTCTTGATTATTGGATTAACTTTCGTAAAAAATTTTTTTAGTTAATTCCAAAAATTTAAGAAAAATAAAAAATTCAAGAACTACCTTCTTGAATTTCTTTAAATTCTTTTAGTTATCTTTATGACATTGAATTTTTCATAATCCTTCTTTAAGATTTTCGATATGTGTCTTCCTTATTTCTTTCCTTTTACTGGTGTTGTGGATCCTGTGGAACCTTTGGTTAGTTCTTGGGAAACTTGAAAGGA
The DNA here is from genome assembly GCA_963555705.1 of Ligustrum vulgare. Classification (NCBI taxonomy): domain Eukaryota; kingdom Viridiplantae; phylum Streptophyta; class Magnoliopsida; order Lamiales; family Oleaceae; genus Ligustrum; species Ligustrum vulgare. The sequence continues at coordinate 27,347,452 of OY743186.1, read as the reverse complement.
ATAAAGAGAGAAAAAAGCAAGAGTTGTGAGATTATTATCGAAAAAATGCAAAATAGAGTAAAACAGCGTAAACACTTGAGGATACTTTATTTTTCTATTGATAAATAACAATGTTTGATAGGTAAGGAACTTTATCGACTAGGGGAGACAAAAATCAATTCCACGTGTTGGAAACTTTACAAAAGCAGGTTGATGAGATTATGACTAGGATGGATAACCGGTTGTGAACATTGCTCTCTTGTGTAGGTGGCACTCTCAGACAACCCCTAATGCTAGAAGGTAGGACATGTATGACTATAATCCTAGATTTGGAGTTGGGGCTTAAGATGAGGAAATAGAGAGTAATGGAGAAAGTGTTCAATCTTCAAGGTCTAGTGTGGGAAGAAGAAGGAGAAGAGATAGAGGAGATGTGCGTGAAAGGGGATATAAGAGAGGTTGTTAGGTGCATTTTTATACACTTTTTATACCTTTAAATTAGCATATTTTGGAATATCTTGAGCAAATATCTACTAATTTATGCATATTTTGTGTTTAAATAGGTTAATATCCAAGTTTGAGGCCAAAAACCACAAAAGGAGTGAAGATTCTGCTGAAAATCCAAGTTTGTGGACCATTTTGTCACCTTCGGGAAGTTTTGGACAAGCCACGCAATTAACCAAGGGACCAAATTGAAAGATTTCAAAATTTGAAGGGCCAAAAGTGCAATTTTAGAAGGACATATTTGAAAGAAGTCTGAAAATTTGGGGACTAAATTTCTCAAGATTAAAAGATGGAGGACTTAATGGCAATTACGGAAGAGACTTAGCTGCAAAAACACCCTCCAGCTGAGCCACGCGATCGCGTGGCTCGAACCAGGTCGCGAACGCGACTTGGACCGCAAAACGGACCCGAGACTAGGAAGCTACCAGAAAAACCACCGCGCGATCGCTCGATGTTTACCGCGCGCGATCGCGCGGTTGTACAATTAAAAAAAAGAAGAAAAAACTTCCGGGCCGGACCGGGTCAACCCGGCCGACCCGGTTCGGCCCTTATACTGAATTTCGCGGATCTAGTGCATTTTTTAGGGTTTGTGGTTGATTTTTGGAGGATATAAATAGCTAGAATCCTCATTTGGAGCGAATGTAAGTTTTCTTGCCTCTTTTCCATTTTTTTTTTGTATTTTCTCTCAAGCTTTTCTTGATTAATGCATCAAATCTTTTAAGTTTTTGTGTTTTTATTTGCTTTCCTTTAATTAAAGCTTAATGTTGTTGAAATTTTCATCATTGTTGTTTTTCTTTTTCTAACTTTTCTCCTCAAACTTTCATGTTATTTATGGTTTAATTAAAGATTTTTGTTGGGTTGTTCAAGAAAATAGAACAAGTTATTTTTCTTTTATTATCTTGTTTTAACACTTTGTTTAGCTTGTTGTTGAAATGATTATATTAGTGGTTAAATGTTGTGATTTTATTATGAGTTAATTTTTATTATGGGCTAAATAGTATTTTGTTGGGATGATTGGTGTTACTTAACTTCACTTAGTTATTTTAAGTTTGTTTATGTATTTTGAGTTATTTACTTTCAAGTATTTGAATTTATAATTATTTTCTTTTAATATTGTGTATTTTGATTTATGTTTATTGTCTTATATTTCTCTATCTTAAGTAGTTAATTTTATTTACAAAATTGCAAATTAATTAAGTGTTGTTTAAGTGAAATCATGAATCCCAACTTTTTAATATTCCATTTTTTTTATTGTTGTTAGAATTTGAAGTTAGTTTGTGTTTGCTTTATTTTCACTAAAAGAAAAAAAAAATTCCAAAAACTTATTGTGTGACTTTGTTGTTAAAATTAAATTAACTAGAGTGTGTAATTGAGTATACATTCCTCGTGGGATCGACAACCCGGACTCAAAAAGTCCACTTTATTACTTGAACGCGACCTGTGCACTTGCGGTATACGATTTTAGCGAACAAGTTTTTGGCGCCGTTGCCGGGGAATGTGTTTACTTGATCTCCACTTTAGTTAAGTTTGTTTTAACAATTTTATTTTATGTTTTATTTTGCTACTTTTGGTTGACCACCATAATTTTAATCTTTCTTATTTTTGGTTTTCCTTTTATGTATGCATGATTCTAACATTGGTGAAGTAGGAAAGATTTTTGCAATGGACAATCTTTACATGGGTAATGAATACATGCTTGGAGAATATTTGAGTTGTGATATTTGTTACAAGGTGCATGATAATGGGCAATGTTTGTATTCGGGCAATAATTTGTTTATGTCTAACCTTCTTGCATTTAGACAATATTTGAATTTCCGAAAACAAGCAATTGACACATCCGATGCTAGTTACATGCTCTTGGGGGATTGTGTACCGGAAGATTGGGATGAGGATATTACTCTTATGGGAGATGGTCCTCCATTTTTGAATAAAAATGTACTTGCGAAATATTACAATGAGCTTGCCAAGTTGGATGAAGATGATATGCCTATGGGAGATACCATATTTTGGGAAGGATTTAAAATGTGGGGGTATGATCCACTCTTGGGGATAAATAGGAAAAACTTGCCATTGCCCATTAATTCGAATTTTGGATCGGTCACTCAATCCGAGGAGATATCAACTATTGAAGATGAGCTTGAAAAGAATGACAAGTTAATCACAAAAGAATCACAAGGGGAAGTGGTAGTTAATGAGGAAGAGATTAAATCACATTTTCTCAACTTCATTGATTGCCCAACATTTGATTTTGTGATTAAGCCACTTGAGGAGGAGCAAGTCTACATAGTTGAATTTGAATTGGATAAAGTAGGCAAGTCATATGATATTGGAAGGGGCAAGGTGCAAGTTTGGAGAATCAATGAAGAGTGGAACAAAGCCAAAAGAAGAAAAATGGGCAAAGCATCAAAAGCTTCATTTAAAGTGCCATGAAGTGCTTATGCGAAAAGTCGAGCTTATGACTTTAACCAAGCGCTTTTTGGGAGGTAACCCAAATTTCTTCTCTTTTAATTTACTTGTATTTATTTACTTTACTTATTTACTTCCTTTTTAATTAATTGTCAAACTTTTGTAGGTAACAAATATTTTTGAAAATCCTAAGCGACATTGTACTCAACAAGTTTGGGGGTGAACTACATGCGACGAAAGCTTAGGTCAATTTCAAACATCACAAACAAGCATCGAATCAGGGAAGTTCCACTACAAGATATTGAGGGAAAAATAAGCATCACTCCTAAAATTGTCTTCCCCTTTTGAAACCTCAAGATGATCATACAATCTTTTAGAGGGAAAAATGACCCAGGGTTTATTTGGAATGGTAGAAGAAATTAGGATTAATTCTTGATTGCCACAAGTACTCGGAAGAGAAGAAAGTGAATCTATAAGTGATAGAGTTCACTGATTATGCAATCATATGATGGGATCATTTTGTGATGAGTAGAAGGAGGAATCGTGTGAGGCTTTTGGGGACATGGGGTGAATTAAACACTCACGTGAGGTAGAAGTTTGTCCCTAACCATTATTATAGAGACCTTTACCAAAGACTGCAAAGCCTTTCTCAAGGTTCTAGGAGTGTGTAGAATTACCATAGATGGAAGTCGCAATGATTAGGGCGAATATCTAGGTGGATAGGGAGGCTACTATGAGCGAATTTTTGAGTGTGATGAATAAGGACATAACTAATGTGATCGAATTGCAACATTATGTGGAGTTGGAGGACATTATTCACATGACTATGAAGGTGGAAAGATAATTGAAATGAAAGGGGACAATAAGGCATTTTTCGAGTTCTTATTCTTCTTTGCAATCAGAAGGGGAAGACAATTTTAGGAGTGAAGATATTGTTTCAAAAGAGAAGGTCGAACCATTTAAGGGGAGAGAGGAGCCAACCCACAAAGATAATCTCTTGATTCTCAACCTACTAGTAATAGAAATATTAAATATTTTAGATGTTTGGGTGTTGGGCACATTTCTTCACAATGTCCAAATAAAAGAATAATGCTTGTGCGTAATGGGAAAGCAGTGTCTGGAGATGAGGTTGATTATAAGGGGATGCTGAGTTAGAGTATGCTAGTCATGGTGATGGAATAAAGTATGTTGCAGTCGTGTCTTTTGTTATAGGGCATGCCCTTATTACCAGAATTAATGCTAATGATATAGATGAGCAAAGAGACGATATCTTTCATACTAGGTGCTTTGTAAACAACAATGTGTGTAGTATGGTTATTGATGGGGAGTTGCACCAATGTAGCTAGTACTTCCTTATTGAGAAGTTGGGGATATCTATACTAAAACACCCTAGACCTTATAAATTACAGTGGTTGAATGAATCTGGAGATATTAAGGTGAACAAGCAGGTCAATGTGAACTTTACTATTGGTTGGTATAGTGATGATCTTTGTGATATAGTGCATATGCATGTTGGGTATATCTTGCTGGGAAAACCATTGTGCTTGTCCCATTGTCACTGATGCAGGTCTAAGAGGACCAATTAAAATTGAAGGGCGAGTTTGAGAAAAAAAGAAGAGAGTTGAGGTCACAATCTCAAAAAAATGAGAGTAAAAAAAGTGAATAAAGGAGAGTTGAGGTCTAAACCTTAGAAAAAAGAGATGAAGTGTCTACAGAGAAAAATAAAAGAGAAACCACCAAAAAATGAGTTTCTTTGCACAGAGGTTGACGTATAAGGACATTTCCTTGCCCTTAATCACACTAACCATCCCCTCCCTAATTTGGATATTTCTTTTTTGTAGGTACCCAAGTCAGCTTCTATACATAACGCTGGGAAGAACTTTGATGGCAAGGCTAAACAATCCACAAAACATCCCAAAAATGGGAAGGAAAAGAAGAAGCATAAACATGTTCCTCAAACTTGCAAAAGCAAAAAATACATGACCATTGGATCAGGCGCTGATACAATGTCGAATCATTTTCAAGAGGGAGGGAATGATGCTATTCAAGGTAGAGTAACAAACAAAATATCAAGTTACAAAAGACGATGATTAAAGCACGAACTTGGTGGCTCCGAAGATCATGCATGGATTGATAAAAGAAGGCTCGAGACTAGTGCAAGTGGGTGGAAGCCAAAATTCTAGTAAAAAAAATGAAGTCAGAATAAAATGCCAAAAATTACTCCATGTGATTCAATGGATTAAAGCGTCATGCGATTGCCCGCATCTAATTTACAAAACTTGAGAGCTAACCATGCGATCACTTACTTTACTACCATGCGACTGCATGGTTTTAGAAATTAAGATTTTTTCTTTGTTTTTTGCTATTTTTTTGTTTCTTAGTTATTTATTTCCGTCTTTGAGCCTATATTGTGACTATTGAGTTTAGGTCATTTTTCTATCATATATAAGATTTTTTTTCATTGTAACACAGTTGGACATTATTTTGAGTGATTAATCAAATCGAAGGTGAGGATTCCCTTTATTTTGTTCTTAATTGAACTTTTATTAGAATTTATAAAAGATCCATATCTTTGTGGCGTTTAACTTAGAACTTATCAAATGATTATGCAACATTTGTGGCATTCACAAATCTTGGTTCTTGTCTCCGCATCTCAATGGGTTTAATTAAGATTTATATATCTTAGGTTCTAGTGTCGTGAAGTTCGGGTTAAGATCTTATCGTCTTTTTCAATCTGAATTTTGGCTTCCCAGGTGTTTCAATTACAATTCCACGAGTTTTTCGTGATTCCTTCAAGGATTCACATCAGGTTTCCTTTAATTTTCCCAAAAGATTTCCTAAAAGGATTTTCCCAGACAAGCTTCCCCTGTCTACGGCCCTGAGCAGAAGTGAGAATGAAAAATAAATAAATACTTCGTATATATTTGAAAATGTCAATTAATGTAAGCCTTTGGTGGTTATTTTTTATTTATAAACAAGGAATTTGATTTTTTGAGATAAAATGTGTTATTTAAAAATTGTTTCGAAAAAATGTGTGTGATTGAAAAGTGATTTAGGTAAATGTGGTATTCATAAATTACAAAATACACTATATGTTAGTTGTGAAAGTAATCTTGATCTTTTAATTTGGCCATGTTTGATTGGTAGAGATTTTCCATAGAAAATCAATTTTTCATGTAGTTTTTCCCGAATGGAGTTTTTTGATTCCATAAATTTTCCACGGAAAACCTTTTCCAATTGTGGGCGCATGTGATTGATTTTCCTCCATTTGGAGGAAAATTTTTCACAGCTATTCAATGGTTTTTTTTGTTTTCACGTTACGTGGAAAATCATTTTGTCTCCCCCCCCCCCCCAAACCACATTTTCATCTTTTTTTTTTTTCTTGCTTAATTAAGACATGGTTTGTACATCCAATTATTAAAAAGAAAATTGGACTAAAATAACGTATCTTTATTAATTTTTCATGAAAAATAATATTAATTAACAACAAAACTCGAAAAATTCCTTATTTTTCCACCTAGAAACTAATTGATATTTTTTCACGAAAATCGTTTCCATGAAATTCAATTTCCTATAAACCATTTTCTTTCCAACAATTTTTCATTCTAGCAATTAAACGGATACTTAAGTTACATGTAATTTGATCATTTTGTAGTGATCTTTAGACAGTGTGACTGTGAAATGATTATATGTTGTCGATTTGGTTTAAATTTTTGAAACTCCAACCAAATAAAGATAGCATGCTTCTAAATGGTGCCACATAAAATTGAGTATATACAATATTGAAGATGAAAAAAATTAAAATTAAAATTATATATACTTTTCAAACTTTGCTATAATGTCCTGGTCATGAATCAAGTGTGCACGAACAATTGACCGTCGTTTCAGAGACGGTTCATACTAGAAATAATGATAAGGTGATTATCAAGGGCGGATCCAGGGGGAGGCCGCACTGGGCCATGGCCCAGCCCAATATACCACCAGATATGAAGGCTTCTTTAAAAAAAAAAAAAAAAAAAGAATGTAACGGCCCAGCTGAAAAATGAAATGGCCCAGCAAGCCAAACAAAAGTCTGAAATCTGGAGAATAGATTCAAACACGCTGGCTACTGAGTACTGAGGTGAGAGTTCTGATTTTGAGAGTGAGAGACGGAGCGACTGGGAGGGAGGAAGTGAGGAAGAGGAACTACTCCGCGCCACCGCCGGGCGCCGATCGCTACTTCCAGACGACGGAGGGACGCACACTACTACTGTTAGCGTGCGCGGACCAGCGCGGTGCAACACGCCAACACACCGGTTTTGTCGAGCAGTTGAGCTTGAATGATCGAGTTTTCAGTTTCCTCCATTAAGGTAAATTGATTATACTAATTTCTGTTGACTAATTTTAAAGATTAAAAACATTTCTCTGCCCTAATATTTTGATTTGTGCCCTGATTTTAATTTTAAGTTTCTACCCTAATTTTAGTTTTTCAATTTGTTTGATTTTGTGCCCTAATTGATGATAAAATTGATGATTGATGATGATAATTGATACAACAATGCTATTTTCAGGTTTTTTTTTTTTTTTATGTTGGAGTCTTGGAGATGATAATTTTTTTAATTTGGGATTTGGCATAGCTTTTGTCTGATTTAGTATTAGACTATTAGTGCAGCTGTGCCCTAATTAATTGATGAATATTAGTAATTGAAAAATGATGATTGATGACGATAAAATGCTGTTCTCAGTTTTTTTGATGTTAGGAGATGATAATTTTGTTAATGTTGTCATTTGGGATTCTTGATGATGCAGATGTTATAATGGCCACACAACCTCCTAAGAAGAAAGGAAAAATAACATTACATTCTTTCTTCAAATCAACATCAAATGACAATCAAAAGTCTCAACCGAATGATAATCAACAGTCTCCACAAAATGACAACCATCAATCTCAATCGAATGATAATCAACAGTCTCCTCAAAATGCTAATCAACAATCTCAACCGAGTGATAATCAACAATGTCTTCCAATTCCATCTTCTGACATTGAACGGGATCCAGGAAAAAGGAAGAGAATATGTGACTATCCTCTTGATAAAAGGGATGAGATTAGACGAGTATATTTAATAGTAGGTCCTTATCAACCTACACTTGCAAAATTATGCGAGAAGTTGGTTGAAACGAGAAGATCAGAGGATTACAAGATGATAACTAGATTGATTCGCCTTGTGTTAACATTATCAGTTACTACGACGACTACCGAGAGAGCATTTTCAGCGATGAAACATGTGAAGACGACAATTCGCAGCAAAATGGGTGATGAGTTTCTTGCTGATCGTATGACAATTTATGTTGAGAGAGACCTTGTGGATAAAATGGATATAGATTCTATTATTGAAGAATACGCAGCTATGAAAGATCATCGAGCACAACTTCTTTTAACTAATTTTAGGTCTTGAATGTTTTTTTTTTATTTTGGAAATGTATCGAATTCTTGTAAACTTTTTTACTATTGTAAATTATTTGGAAAACATTAAATTCTCATTCATGACATAGGCTTTGTCATTATGGTTTGAAAAAAAAAATTCGGGAGGCAACCCTATGAAGGGGGTACCCCCCCCCCTCTTGGCCCCCCTCTCTTGAGATTCTTGGCTCCGCCCCTTGTGATTATCCATTTGGTCTCATCTATTTCAGAACTAGCTAAAAATAGAAAATGACATTTTCATACCCTAATACAAATCTTTGATATAATTGACCAATAATCCTATATTATTATTATATACATTAAAATATGATATTTTAAAAGGACATTCTAATGTGACACCGTTTTATTGTCGATTTAACATTTTTAAACGTATATTCCATCAATTTTTATAAAATCGACTAAAAATGTGATTTTAATACCAACCAAACATGAGTTTATTATTATTTTTTGATATTCTACTGCATGCTCATTTAGATTTCTCTGTAATACTCTATTATCTTATTGAGCAAATCATTCAACGTACTCTTCCATCTCATGAAGAATTTCCATCCTCACATAGAAGTGATTTGCTAAACAGATAACTTGCAAAACAACTTTTTAGGAAAAAATGTCATGCAAAGTAAATTTCAAGAAAGAATTTATAAAATTCAAGAAAGCACATATGTAATATGTAATAACTAGTTACCTCACTATAAGCCTCTATTCGAATCCCACCAAGTGATTACAAACTAATTTATTTGGCTTTTCGAGGTAAGTCACATGATTAAAAATTGGAGAGAGAAAATATATGACTAAAAAGTAGTTTGAAAATTTATAAAATGTCAAATGTGCATACATATTATATTTTTAGTATGAAGCACTTTAGAATTAATATGTGAAGTTAATTGTATGATTTGTTTGATCCACATTGGATATGTTAAAATTAGCTAGTCACATGAGTAAAAAATTAGAAATTAAGTGAGACATCTACATATTAAAGTTAACTATTACTAATTGCTACATTGAATGTGTTAACTTTTTGCTATATGCAAGAATAATTGATTATTTGATGTGATCCGTTATGGGAATCACGAAGAACACACGGAATTACGACTCGAAAAGCAGGAAAGCTCCAAATCCAATTGATAGACGATAACAATGCAACCACGACCTCACAATGCAAGAACCAGGGGTATATTAAGTCCGAGACCCGTTACGATGCGGATATAAAAACCACAGAGGGGGAACGCCACAAAGGGTGCCTAATCCTTTGATAAGTTCGCTTTGTTCAACAAGAACGAGAAGAAACAACGGATTATATCACCTTCAAATATCATAAATCTCAAAGTTATGTTTACAATGAATGAAAAACAACTAAATAAGAGTATTCTCGCGGAAAACAAGACAAAGCCGCAACATATGGGCCCAAAACGGAAAAAGAAATAAAAAACGTGTAAACCCTAAGGGTGCGTTTGATACGCTAAGTTTTCCATGGAAAATATGATTTTCCATGTGATTTTCCAACTTTGCGCTGTTTGGTTGCTTAAGTTTTTCATGGAATTCATTTTTCCACTTGCCTCGAAACTCGGTATTTTCCTTGTTTTGAATGAATTCGTTTTCCAAAGAGGGGAGGAGGTTTTATTTTCCATGGAAAATCTTATACGATTTTCGTTACGTTTGATCCTTTTTGTTGTTGTTAATTGATTTATTTTTTTTTTTCTAAAAATTAACATTATTATTATCAAGTACAAATGTGTGAAAAAATAATTTTTTTATTAAAATAGATAAATTTTACTTTATTTTCCATGGAAAATAATGTCAATCAAATAATAAAAGTTGGAAAATTCCCTACTTTTTCCACCTAGAAAATTAAACAAATCAAATACATTAAAGTTCTAATTCCCAGGAACTCGATTCCCTGAAATTCATTTTCTTTCCACCCAAATTCCACCATCGCTATCAAACGCAGCCTAATTTCTATACCCACGCAATCGCGCAAGTATCACGGTGACGATCGAATGGCCAGGTCAAAAACTCTCGGGTCTCCTTCTCAGTGCAGTTAGCGATCGTTGTGGGGCTAATGCCACACGATCGCACTGTTAATTCCCCAACTCCATGTTCTTGAACTCGATTCTTGTCCCAAATCACTTAAGGCTGTGTTTGATAGGCGAGATTTTCCATGGAAAATATGGTTTTTCAAGTGATTTTCCAACTTTGCGCTGTTTGGTTGCCTAAATTTTCCATGGAATTCATTTTTCCACTTGTCTCGAAATTCGGTATTTTCCTTGTTTTGGATGAATTCGTTTTCCCAGGGGGGAGGAGGTTTTATTTTCCATGGAAAATCTTATACAACTTTCGTTACGTTTGATCATTTTTGTTGTAGTTAATTGATTTATTTTTTTTCTAAAAATTAACATTATTATTATAAGTACAAATGTAAGGAATTTTTTTTTTTTTTTTTTTATTAAAATAGATAAATTTTACTTTACTTTCCATGAAAAATAATGTCAATCAAACAACAAAAGTTGGAAAATTCCCTACTTTTTCCAGCTAGAAAATTAAACCAATCAAACACATTAAACTTCAAATTCCCAGGAGTTGAATTCCCTAGAATTCAATTCCCTGAAATTCATTTTCTTTCCACCTAAATTCCACCCTTGCTATCAAACGCAGCCTACATCAACTTTGGCTCCTCTTCTATCATGTCATGAGTCAAAAGTTGGGCCTTAGGTCTTGTACTCGAATGCTCAACCACCCAAGCTTGCATAAATCATTGCATGGTTTGTTTGATCTTCTTAGCCCTCAACCTCGTTATTGGTCTCAGCGACACATGCAACGGATCCTTGCTCGTAGGGCCACTCTGGTACTCATCATCCCCTCACTGTTGAAAAGGATTCGTCCTCGAATCATCACCTGCATCAAACAGAGAAAGGCCAGCAACGTTAAAAGAAGCGGAAACATTATACTCACCTGGAAGATCTAACTTGTATGCATTGTCATATATCTTTTCAATGACTTGAAAAGGTCCATCTCCCCTTGGCTGCAACTTTGATTTCCTTTGTGTTGGAAACCGCTCCTTTCGTAAGTGCACCCACACCCAATCACCCGGTTCGAACGTCACATGCCTCTGCCCTTTGTTTGCTTGAGATGCATAACGCTCGTTCTTCTTCTCTATTTGGTCATTCACCTTCTCATGAATTAATGTCCTATTAACTACCTCTATTTGACCATCAGTTTGAGGGTGACATGTAGTAGAAAATAGCAACTTAGTACCCACCTTACTCCACAAGACTTTCCAAAAGTAGCTAAGGAACTTAACATCCCTGTCAGATACAATACTCCGAGGTACCCCATGGAGTCTAACAACCTCCCTAAAAAATATGCCTACTATGTTTGTTGCATCGTCAGTTTTATGACAAGGGATGAAATGTGTCATTTTACTAAACCTGTCCACTACCACAAATATAGAGTCCCTACCTTTTCTTGTCCTAGGAAAACCTAAAACAAAGTCCATAGATATATCTACCCAAGGCTCATTAGGTACAGGTAAAGGTGTATACAATCCCTGTGGCAAGACCCTAGACTTATCTTGTTTACAAGTTATGCATCTGTCACAAATATGGTGAACGTTCTTTTTCATTTTAGGCCAATAAAAATGTTCCTGCAGTGTTTCTAAAGTTTTCAAGACACCAAAATGTCCCATTAACCCCCCACCATGCGCTTCACGCACTAACAGTTCACGCATAGAACAATTTGGCACACATAGCTTATTTTCCATAAACAGATATCCATCATGCATTTTTCCTCTCTATTCCCTTTTCTCAAGTTCTCAAAGAACCCACCGAACTAGTCATGGACTTGGTCTTATGGAATTAAACCCAAAGTGCAAGACACAAATGGATGAAAAGAAAATTGATGGAATATTGGACTCAAGAATCTTTAAGGAAATTTCTAGATTTAAGAATATTGATACAATAAGGAATGAAAAATTTCAATCAACGTGAACAAGAATTAATAAAAAGGATTTGCCAAGACTTTTCAAGAAAAGCTTTCTTTAATTCTTTTTTTTTTGGAAGGAATTTTCTTGATCTTGTTTCAATAATAATCACTTTTTTTTTTTTTGCTACTCAATAAGAATAATCAAGAACAAGAATCAAACTTTTGGAAAATCTTGATTTCCTAACGAATTTCAAGAAACAAGAATTGAATAAAATTTCAATGAAGGAACAAGAACAAAATTCAAAACAAGAAATAAAAAAAAATTGAATTTAGAGACCAGCTCTGATACCAGATGATGTGATCCATTATGGGAATCACGAAGAACACGTGGAATTACGCCTCAAAACACAGGAAAGCTCCAAATCTAATTGATAGATGATAACAATGCAACCCCGACCTCACGACGCAAGAACCAGGGGTATATTAAACTCGAGACCCGTTACGATGCGGAGATAAGAACCACAGAGGGGGAATGCCAAAAAGGGTGCCTAATCCTTTGATAAGTTCGATTTATTCAACAAGAACGAGAAGAAACAAGGGAATATATCACCTTCAAATATCATAAATCTCAAAGTTATGTTTACAATGAATGAAAAACAACTAAATAAGAGTATTCTTGCGGAAAACAAGACAAAGCCCCAACATATGGGCCCAAAACTGAAAAAGAAAAAAAAAACGTGTAAACCCTAATTTCTATACCCACACAATCGCGCAAGTATCATGGTGGCGATCGTGTGGCCAAGTCAAAAACTCTCGGATCTCCTTCTCAGTGTAGTTAGCGATCGCTGTGGGGTTAATGCCACGCGAACGCGTGGTTTAATTCCCCAACTCCGTGTTCTTGCACTCGATTTTCGGCCCAAATCACTTGCATCAACTTTGGCTCCTCTTCTATCATGTCATGAATCAAAAGTTGGGCATTTGGGCTTGTACTCGAATGCTCAACCACCCAAGTTTGCATAATTCCTTACATGGCTTGTTTGATCTTCTTAGCCCTCAGCCTCGTTATTGGTCCCACCGATACATACAACGGGTCCTTACTCGTAGGGCCACTCTGGTACTCATCATAATTTATTTTTAAAATAGCAAAAACTTAAATATCAATATGGTACTCATACTGAAGATATCATTAAATCCTATAATATGAAATCAAAAACTTTTTATTTTTATTTATTATTTTTTGTATATCGACGTTAAAGAAAATTAAGAAGAAAGAAAAAGAAGGAAATGAATAAATAAGGTAATGGGTGAGGTTAGGGGTGGAGGCGAAATACAACACTTTAAGTCTTTAACTGCAGAGCTTTAAATATAAAATGACATGTCACATGTTAAAATACTTTTTAGATTTCACAAGAAAGTTAACATGTGGTTAAAAAAATTATCTTAACATGTGTTTTAATATATCCAATGTAGGCATTATTTCAACATTTTACTAATTTATTCTATTAAAATATACTTTAACATGTTCGATGCGAATACTCTTACATGTTTTAATGTTGACCGGCACCGCAGTTACGTTACATTAATTGTTAAGACGAGTGTAAGTTGAATATTTATGGCTGTCTAATTTGACTGTCATTATCAAATTATTTATTTTATAAATTTAATTAAAGCCTTGAAAGGACTAGTCTTGAAATTAAAAGTGTATATTTACTGTGATTTCAAGGTCTTCAATTTGGTTAATAAACACGACTTTACTGTTTGTAATATTGTTTAGTATAACGTACTAAGTCCCTGTTTGATATATATTAAAATCAAATTTTTAATAGATTTCTATAAAAATTGATGAGATATGTAATAGAAAAATTGTGGATCGGGCCTCATAACATATATGTTTAAAATTAATTGTTGACTAAAAATTAAAATTAAAATTAAAATCAAATTTTAATTTGAATCAAACAGGGGCTAAATATACGTTCGTGAAAAACTAGAGAAACCTGAGAGGTTATCATAATACAAAACAAAACACAACTTCAAGTGGAATGAATTAATCTTACAGGGCATTCTATCCCATGTCGTCGCTGAATGCTCAAATATCGTCGCTATTGAGCATCTTGCGATGATTTCATAATGGTGCAATATAGGACTTGAACCCTTGATCTAAGGTAAAAATTGAAGGTGACCCAACCATTGAGGGAATTGAATACCTGTGTTTTCATTAATATATATTAGTTAAGTGAAGAAATATTTGTTCCAACAAATATTAATTTAATTATAATTATATAATATAATTGGATAATAGAAAAAATTGAAATAGTTATAAACCACATTAAAAAAAAAAGAGGAATATATATATATATATATATATATATATATATATATATATATATATATATATATATATATATATATATATAACTTCAATTTCAGGAAATACATTTAATCAAGAAATAGGAAATAAATTGTTTCATAAACTACCAGGACCATTAGGATTAGAAATAACAGAATCATGAAATAATTTAATAGCAGTAAGAGAACAATCAGAAATGAAATGGAGCATAGGACACAGAATTCAACATGTAATAAGATGTTTAGAAGGTAAATGTGTAGAATTACAAATTCAAACACAACTAAAAAAGACAGATTATAAATTCTGTAAAGATTTTTTTTTTTTTTTTTTCACCACCTAAGACATATCAACTTAAACATGATTCCTTCCTATAAGGTCATCACTGGAACTCCCTTACAGAATTCCTAAGTTAATTAATTCCCTTTCTCCAGTATCAAATGATTCTCAAAGGCTCACTCCGACCAACAATCCTCACAACTCTAGGTCACTCAGGATTAACCTAGAAATAGTATGACTTCTAAAAATCAAGTTATGCTTTTATGATATGCATAGGATGTAATGAATTATTCATCAGATAATTTACAACATATAAACAACTGAAATTAAAAACATGAACAAAAATATAAAACAGAAATGAAGATAATTTTTGGAGATTTATTAAAATATCTTAAAGATAATACAACTAAAGATTTCCCTTTCGGGAAGTCCCCTAAAGGATTTAGATAAAACTTGGAAAGAAAATTACCTCAGAGGTATTCACAAGTTCTTATTTACTATACAAGGATTTTTGGATTGAGAATTTTTCTGGATAAGGAGGTTTCAAAGGATTTGAGCAAGGAATACACAGGCTGTAAACTCTTGCCTTCATCAAATGAAAACGTCTTCCTTATATAGAGAAATTCTAGGGAGCAAGTTTACAAAAAAGTCCCTGAAGAAATCTGGGAAAGTAAAGTCTATCCTAAAAAGTCTTCATGCTTCTTTCTTCTGTCTATTCTTCTTTTACAGCTGTCTGTCCTTTTATGACACGTGTTTCATCGAGAAACTTCTGGTAAAAAAAGGATTGTTCTATCTTGGTCCACGACATTTTTCTTTATAAAAGTTTTTTGTCTTCTTATGTCGGCAGCATCTTCTGTCTTTCTACGTGTTCAAATTATGTTCGGCGATGGAGAAAAATGACATCCCACTGACTGAATTATTATATCCGTCTCTTTCATGTTCTTCAAAGTCATCACTGTTGTCTTGGCTAGAATTATCTGGTTCTGGTAAATTTTCTTTTTGCGGGCATTCTTGAATCTCTTTTTCTTTTGTTAATTTGTCTTTTGCGAAAATTCTTTCAAAAACTTTATTAATTGCTTCGTCCATTTTTTCTTTTATGTCTTTTTCTTTCTTTTTCTTAATATTTAGTTTCTTTTTTCTTCTTGATGGTTCTTCACTGCTTCCTGAGGATTTCTGAAGTTTCTGGATTTGTGAAAGTAAACGATTAATGGAAATAACATCATCATCTGGGTCTTGAGCGTCCTGGAGAATTTCCTTTCCTTTGTCTTTACTAATATTCTGACTAGATCCTTCTTGGGCTGGACTTGTGACTGGTTCTTGCTTATATCTTACTAAGTAATCAAAATTTCCACTAGGCTGATCTAATGTATCCCATACACACTTATTTTGGGTCTGTGAAAAATTTTCTTGTTGGGTCTGAGAAGTAGGGAAATCAACAGTTCCCTGAGTCTATTGGACTTTTGGCAAGTCAATAGCCAAAAAACGGGCTTGATAAGTCTTTACCAGTTGCCGTTTGAACTGGACTAGTTACTGACTTCTTTAGCTCAGTAGTACCTTTGCTGGAACTTAATTTAAGACTAATGATTTCTTTCTCAAGTTCTGTGATTTTCTTTTGTAGAAGGTCCTTTCTGAAAGGAGGTTCTGGTTAGACTCATTGATCACTCTAAAATTATTTTGCATACACTCACAATGGCTACTGAAAATATTCCGGTCTCTGTTTGGTGAAAAATCAAGTGGACGGTCTTGGTAATTCTTCAGGGATGGTGAAACATAAAAATTAATCCCTATGTGTTGACTGGATGATTCAAGAGCTTCTTGTAGATTTGTAAAACCTTTGTAAAGAGGATCTTTAAATCTCTAATGCTATCCAAAACTTCTAACCATGTATGGAAAACTCCTAATTTTTTACCTTTAATCACCACATAAAACTTAAACCTTGTTCTGGTCTGATTAAAATGTTCTGAAAATGCGTTCATGGATGCAAGGAAATACTTTTGATCTTTTGAATTTTTGTTGTAAGACATCCATAAATTGTCTAAAATGCATTTTTCTTCTTTTGAAAGTGAAACATGTGCAAGTGCTTTAAATGAAATATTACTACTAGGAAAACATATAAGTTCTTGTGCACCAAATCTCATACGTTCTTGATAATATGGTCTAATCTGGCTAGATGAGGTCTGGAATGATGCTGTAGATGCATAAGAATTCCCTGGAGGAATTCCTGGTCTTGGTGGAGGTCTAGACATCTGTAAACAGTAAATTTAAAATGAGTCAAGATTTAAAAAATTCTTACTTTCTACCATCCTACTTAAGATGTCTGCTGCTTTATTATCTACTCCTTTGATGTGCTCAAATTCTATATTTATTTCAGTGTTTGTAATTCTATCAATAAAATTTAACCATCTTCTTCTACTAGTCTTTTTTGAATCTAACTTGAGTTTATTATAAAAAGAAACTATTGCTTCACAATATGTTCTTATCGTTATTTCTTTTTTAGATAGGATGAATAATTCAAAGCTATCTAAAGTATAATTTACAGCTAACAATTCTGCATCTATGCTACTTAAGTTTCCTTTTTCCTTATAACTACCACTACTATATCTAGAGATTCTTTCAGTATTTTTGTCTGCATATTTATTGGGTTTACAATTCAAAATAGCTCCCCATCCTAATATGTTTTCATTTGTTTCTATAATTAAGTAATCCGTGTCTAATGGCATTGCTAACTTTGGTAAATTTTTTATTTTATTTTTGATTTCTTGGACTAATTTTATATCTTCTTGGTTAAAGAATCTTTGTCCTATTGATGAAGTTTTTGAATATAAAGGTCCTGCAATTTTTCCTAAATCCTAAATAAATGATCTTGCATAATTTACAAGTCCTAAGAATTTTTTGATTTGTTTTAAATCTTCAAGTTTGTCTGGGAATTCTAAAGCTTTTTGGGCTACATGTGGTTGTAATTTAATTTTTCTCTGGCCTATATTTACTCCTAAAAAATCTATGTATTCTTTGAATAATACCATTTTCTTTTTGCTAATTATTAATCCATGTTTAATAAATTCTTAAAAAACAATCTACAAATGTCCTCTATGTCCTCTTCTATTTTTGCTGAAAACTAAAATATCATCTATGTATGCTACTATGAACTTACTATGCCTATTGAATATACTTTCCATTTTTCTTTGGAAAATACTTGGTACATTTTTTAACCCAAATGGCATTACTAGCCATTCATAATGTCCTTCTGGGCAAGTAAATGCAGTCCATTTTATACTGTCTGGGTGCATTTTGATTTGCCAAAGTCCTGATTTTAAATCAAACTTACTAAAAATCTTACAATCTTGTATTTTGTTTATTAATACTGTCTTATCTGGTATTTTATAAGCATCATATATGATATTATCATTAAGTATTTTGTAATTTATAACCATTCTACTTTTTCCTCTAACTATTTCTGAATGTTTTCTAACTATAAAACCTGCTGATATATGTGGACTATCAGATTTTCTAATTACTCTTAGCTTTAACAATTCTTCTACGTGCATTTTGAAATCTTCTAAGTCTAAATTAGTGGCTTCAATAATTTTGGCTCTAATAATGTATTCTGGATTTTTGATCTTTAATTCACAAAAAACTTTATCTTTTTCCCAATATTTTAAAACATTTTCTCTTAATATTTCCATCTTTTCTAATTTACTGATTAAATTTTCTACTTCTTGTTCTGTGATTAATGTATTATAAATTCTTTCACTATCTATATATTCTATTGGTCCAAAGTTTTGTTCTTCTTTTTCATCTTCTAACAGTTCTTTTGTTTCGTCTTTTAATGTTTCATGTTTCAATGGTTCTTTTTCAATAAGTTGACACTCTCTTTCTTTATTGCAGGGGCAATTTTTTTCTTTAGGGCTTCGACCATGCTTCTCAGCGCATTCTTATGGATAATGTATGGTTTGTGTAGGGGTAAATAATGTATGTTTTTGGAAATGTATAAAATCTTAAGTAATTGTAACACTACCATTGTCTTTTAATAAAAAAACTTAATCCTATAATAAAATCTGTTTCTTTTAAATTTAAAGGTCTGATCCATGTAGAATCTCTAGATAATGTATATTCTATACTTAATCCACAATTAGTTTCAAAACTAATTTTACTATTTGGTCTTAATAATTCTGTGTATGTGTATAAATCTCCATCCATTTGTTGAGCATCTATTGGATTCTTGGATTCTACTATATATTTATCTGGAATTAATTTTTTTATTTATTATGCAATTACTATATTCTGAGTCTATTAACCCTAAACATTTAATAATGTAGTCTCCTATTCTTATTTGACATTTTACCTTAATACTTTTAACTTTTTCTGAGTTACATACTACCTGAACATAATTTATTTGTAAACATTCTGAATTTTGTTCTGGTTCTTCAACCATGATTCTTTTACCTTCGTTATTGGTTTCTAATATTTTTATTCTTTTTACCAGTAATTTTTGCAATTCTTCTAAATTTTCAATTCTTCTTCTTAGAATTCTTATTTTAGAAACTTCTATTTGTTCTTTAGTAATTTCTAATTTTATTTCTTCTTTTTCCATTATTCCATTATTTTCTAAACATTTAATACATGCTTCTTTATAACATTCTAAACATTTTGCTCTAAGCTTTCTAGATGGATACCAATTACAAATAAAACATGCTACATTATCTGTTCCTATGTTTTTCTGTCAATTATGTATACAGGTTTCTATCAATGTTTCTACTAAATTAACTTCTTCTTCAGATTCTGACCTTTCATTTATTTTTAAATTTGAAAATTCATCTATAATTTCATAATCAGATTCTTCTTGTTCTATTTCTGATTTATCTTTTATTGAAATTATGCTGTAAATTGATTCTTTATCAGAGATATACTCATCTAATTGCATGAGGTCTTCATTTGTACATTCAATAAGAGTACTTTTTCTGTCATAACTATTTATCCTTTTTGGGCAAGTTCTTGCTAAATGTTCATTACTATTACAAACGAAACAACTAAGTTTATTTTTATAAGTTCTATCTGGTTTAAATTCTCTTACATGTCTTTTTTCATCTAAATAAGGTTTTCTTTTATTTGACTTTCTTAAGAAATACATTTTCTTAATTGATCTTTTATAATTTTTCTTAAATTTTTTCTTATAAGATTTGGAGCTTGAGGCTCCATAAGTCTGTGGAGTAAAAATATCTTTACAGAATTTATAATCTGTCTTTTTTAGTTGTGTTTGAATTTGTAATTCTACACATTTACCTTCTAAACATTTTATTACGTGTTGGATTCTGTGTCCTATGCTCCGTTTCTTTTCTGGTTGTTCTCTTGTTGCTATTAAATTATTCCACGATTCTGTTATTTCTAATCCTAATGGTCCTGGTAGTTTATGAAACAATTTATTTCCTATTTCTTGATTAAATGTATTTCTTGAAATTGAAGTTAAATAATAATATTCATTTAAAAATTTCTTAACATATTTTCCTTTAGTCCATTTATATAGATTAAGTTGTTCTAAGTCTCTCATGACTTTTCTTTGTATACTCATGTGTCCTGAGTTTGGGTCTACTCCAGTAATTAATATATGTATTTTATTAACAAATTTATAAGGATTACTTCCTAAATTAACAAGCTGAAAAAAACTCTTCTTTTCTTTTTATTTTATAAGTTTCCCACATTGTTTTAGCACTTTCTCCTAAAATTGTTTCTAAGTACCTATACATGTCTAAATGTTCCATTTCTTGAAAATTCCTAATGTAGTGTCCTATGGAAATTTTAATTCTCTTGGTAGTCTTCTTGTAATTTTTTCTTTACCTGTTTTTTCAAGATTTAAATTGCTTAATTTTTCTGTTATAGATCTTAAATCACTTTCTATATCTGATGTAGAATTTGTTATTTTCGTTTTGTCTAAAGCGTCAATTTTCTTATGTAAAGAAACTAAGAGTGTAATTATCAAGTTATTTTGATTGATTAAGACTGCTTCTGTTGCTTTTGGAGAGTCAAGATTTGTAATTCCTTGTGGTTCTGTGTGAAAAGACAAACAATAATCTAATGCTTCAAAATAATTTCTATCTACTAGAATACTTTCGTTCATTAACTAAGAATTAGCTTTTTAAATTCTTTAACAGATTCTTCTGTTTTAGTGATTATCTTTTTTATTTCTAGTTCAATTTCTTTAGGTTTATTAAAATCTAAATTTTTTGTTATTTCTGAAAAGTCAAATTTTCCAGGTATCTTTTCTTCTTTGGATATTTTTTCTAAAATAACACAATTTTGATTTTTAATAAAATCTAAATTTTATTTGATATTTCTTAATTCTGTACTTTTTGTTTTAAGATGATCTAAAATTATTTCTAAAGTTTTACTGGATCTTTTATTTTCTTGTTCTAAATTTTTGGAGAAATTTATGATTAAATCTATAATAAGATTCTAGCTTGGATCTTCTGAAAACAAACTATGTAATTTATGTTTTGTTTCTAAGTTACGGTTAATTATGTTGTTGTCTACTGTCTTTATTTTCCTATTATTACTACTAAGTTCTAGATCTAAATATTCTAAGTTTTTCTTATTATCTATGGCTCTGATACCAAAAGAGAGGGTGGTATACCTAAAAGATAAACTCAGCCACTGGCTTGAAGGGGTCTATCTTAAAGTTGATTGCAGAGGTCGACTTAGGTGCGAAATTTTTATTGATCTAAAATACTCTCACAGTCTTGTTTATAATATCTTGTAACTATTCTATATTGTTCTAAATAGAAAGGTTAATGTTGACTATCTGTTTTTATAGTCTTAGTTCTTAAAATCTCTTCAAGTTCTTCTACTCTTTTATGTAAGTCCCAAATTCTTCTATTTTCACTAATTAAATTCTGTCTGAAATGATAAAGATTTTGATGAGGGGTTCTTAGTTTGATTGCAAGATCAAGTATTTTATAATTGTGTTCTAAACTTCTGTCTCTAAACCTTACTTCTCTTTTTATTTCTAAAAGCAAATATTCAAAGTCAAATAAAATTTTTGGAAAACTTTTTTCAATGTCTATTTCGTTTGAGTTTGAAGTTGAAGGTTTTGAAGATGAGGTGTTCATAAAATTCTTTTGTTTTTTCAAATTGTACTTTAATCCTACTTGGTACTCTCCTTAGCTCTCTGTATACCTTTGAAATATTCTAAAAAATATATAAAATACTTAATAGGGATGACTATGTAGTCTCTATTGGTCGGACAAATAGAGAAAACAGCAAAAGTCATCTCTATTGGTCGGACCAATAGTAACGACGTTACCTATCTTCTCTATTGGTCTGTTCAATAGCGAAGACATTATGTGGTTGGATGACTTATTTTGCCACGCACTATTGATTCCGTCGGACCAATGGCGACGACTTTTTGTGTCGTCGCTAATTTTTGTCGTTTTCGCTCCGTTTTTTTGTAGCCTGAATGAACATCCTCAGCTCTCAATCAGATTTTCTTGAAGGAGTGATAGCCATTAATTCTAGCATTGTTTAAGTTTCTAAGACTCTCGTCGTCTACTGATGACCTCCAGTTGAAGGGAATTGGAAGATTTGATAGCAAAGATGGAGAGCATGTGGGGGGATTTCTTTCGTCTGTTTTTGATAGGGTTTCATTTCAAACTGGGTGTTTGACGTTTTTTTCCTTGAGTTATTGTAATGGGTTACGCGTAATAGGAAAGGGTACATTTGGTATAGAGACAAATATATGAGGTCAAATTTTTCTAAGCCAAAGATTCTCTTTATGCGTACTTTTAAGGTAGTGTGTGTGTATATATATGTGTGTGTGTGTGTGTGTGTGTGTGTGTAGATACATAAGAATATCCTCAAAAGAAGAGGCCAATAATAATTTATTAGATCCTCTTCCAAATAGGTAAGGCTATTCATCATGAACAACTGGTTTATTACTCTTATTGATAACATCAAATCACTGATTCATAGTCTAATATGTTGGTAAAAACTTAACGTGTATAATTCTATTATAATAACATACATTTTATGTGCATAAAATTGGACATATTTCCGACTTACCAAAATCAAATATATGAAATAGAAAACAAAAATGCATGAATAAGAATTTGGTCGAGGCAAGAGTTGGACTCTTTGTCCTTAAGACGATAATGCCCCGCACATGTGCTAACGATTTTCTGACATTCGTCTCCCAAGATACAAAGATCACGTCCCATAATAGGAGCACTCCAAATTGCATAGACCAACGAACCATACTTATGTTTTGAACTCTTTTCACATGAAACTTGACTCCAAATAGATGCAAAATTATTTTGGAAGTGAACATGCATATCATAATGTAAACATGAAATGAAAAGTGAGTGAATTGATAAATGATTCAATTGATGAATAAATTAAAATCCAAGCATATGGGATCTATTTCTAATAGTTGGAAAGTTGTGTTCCAAAAGACACAACCCTTTCAAGAGACACATCTTTTTAAATTTGTCTCTAATTGAAGAGACACAACTATTGAAAAATAATAATTTCAAAAGTCAAAATCTTTTATATGAAAAGACACATCTTTTCATTTAAATTAATTCTAGAATATTTTATAATATTCTACTAATTTTCCAATAATGTCACATTTTTAAGTGGCTTAATTTTTCATTCACTACTAATGGTTCCACTTAAATAATCACATAAATTGGTCAAAACCAATTTTTCCAACAATCCTCTACATGAACGAAAATTATTGCAAATACGCATACATTGAAGAGAGTACAAGCGGAAAGCTATTGCATCAGGAGAGGTAGCTTTTGACTTTGAACCTGTCTTAGTGAAATACTACCGGATTTACTTAGCTAATCAGTGAACATGATGTCTTGAACTGTTCATCCATTGGTGTAAACTAAGATAATAGTACTCACACAATCTTCCCTAACACTTTCGGTTCTCACGGTTATGTTCATTTTGGCCCTGAACAACTATTGGTTTCATAAGTGTTTTAGAGAATTCAAGCATTGAAACATTCTCACAGAAGCGACCCCACTTCTCACTTACATAGGTGATCTCTTATTAGGAGTAGTCTGCATACTTCACTTGGTTTATTCAAGATATAGAAATCATTAAAAGCTAAGCTTAACCTAGACACTCTGCAGAAAGCACTTTGGTTTGACCATAGGAATGAGTAGGAATTTAATCCTAAGTGCTTAACTGAATCTTCGTAACTTAGTTGTCTCACTGAACCAAGTTCTTGGGATCTCCAGTCAGCATGGTTGAATTATCATTACAAAGATTACATGCGTAGTAGACTTTAATCACATCCCCTTCAATCAACAGTTTAATGATCTCTTGGTAAGCTTTTCGATATAGTGGATTCAAAAAATAATACCATCTGAGATCAACTGCAATACAATATGATCTATACCATTTGAGACACAATTAATCAATGTAGCAGGTACAGACTTGTCACTTTTGGAACTCTGAAGCCAACATGCTTCTCTTTTTTAGTTGAAGCTTCATTAAAAATATCCATAACCCCCACAAGTGTAGGATATCGAATAAATAAGCTTCCAGATTTTCTTGAAATAAAATACTTATTTCTCACTTTGTCTAAAACTCCAGTTTCAAAAATTCATCTTCAAATTCATAATGATTTCGAACATTTTCAAATACCGCACTAGCATAGTAAACACATTTACTAGTGGATATAAACCTTGTAATGGACGTCCATGTCACAATATGGTACCAACAAAATTTTTCGGGAATAATGCAGTTCAATAATGTTCAAAATCTCGTTATTATAATTTGAAGAAAGCAAGGCTACCCCCACACATCACGGGTAATCCCAAGTTCAAGTTTTGATACATACTCGAACAACAACTCGACAAGATTGAGATTAGATTTGAAATCCAACACTATATGGATTAAATCTTAAAATCAAGAACCTCAAGGACTTAGATTTTGAAGTCCAGAACTCGAAGGACTAGATCAAAAATTTTGGAAAACTTTTAAGGCCAAAGTTGCAAATTCGAAGACCTTTAGTACTCAATATGCAATTAAATCCTTAGTGTAAAATTGCAACTCAAGTCCTAGACCTATTAAATTTCCAATTACCAGTCCTTTTCATCAAATCACCAAGGTTTCTTAATCAGTGGATTCTCCAATCTTTGGTAATGATATTCAATTTAAGTCATTGAATCATTATCATTACAACTTACGAATATTCTTCAAATATTCAATACTTATTATTAATTATTGCATATCTATATACATGCAATAAATGATCTTGTTCCAATTTCAATCATTTTTGGTTATTATGAACCATTCTTGTACTTCTAAAATTGGTATAAGGGATTTCTACCTTTCAATCTTCATAGAACATTTTTCTATGACTTATAAAAGATATAAAGAATGCAACTTTTAAAGTTACCACCAAAATTCCTCAATTAGGAATGCATGTGCAAGTAGTAACATTATCCCCCACAAATCTTGGGTTAGGCTCAAACTTAGAGTTCATCAACTCTTTAAAGATTTGATGATCATATCATTAATCACATTTATTGAATAAATAATTTATTCAATCTCTATTCAAAATATAATACGATTAGGAATGTTAATATCTCTTGAAAGTCCACAAACTTCCATATGTAACCATTCTGCACAAACTTTGATGCGATTATCAGATGCCATATTCTTTCAAAATAATGACGGGTATCTATCCACTCTTCTTTTTCAAGGTTTACATGTCATGCCATGCCATGCCATGCCTATGCTCTTTGTTGAGTTCCAAAATCATGGCAAAATGCTTTTGCCGAATATTCCAATAAGTTTCAATCTAGATATTGACAACTTTCATGGAATCAAAATTTGGTAAGTACACACTTTCTTTCAAACAAGTTAGTATCATTCCAAGGGTAACATAGCCAAATACTTTACCAGAATAGCACATATGTGATTCATATATTATGAACGATCTCTGAATAATTCTCAAGCACCTTGTCCATCATCAATGGAAAACAGGCTTGCTACAAAGAGAACAAAGTTTTATCTACAACAAACTTGATAAATAATCTCATTTTTCCTCAACCAATGGCTACACAAGAATTACCACCATAAACCAAAGTACTTGGGTTTACAATTACCAGGACTTCATTGAAAAAAGAAATCGCAGTGCATATAAATGTGAGAAGCACTAACTATAATAAATCACAGCGCTGTTATTCCTACATGGGCCATGTTATCCAAATTTAATAAAAAATTATATGCATAATTATAATAATATTCCCGTACACGGAATAAAATCCAAACAAAACTACTAAGAGTGCAACTTTAATTAGTACATTAATGCAAAAGGATTAATGATCAAAGTACGTAATTTAATTTCATAAAATATAAAATGCACATTATAATTGTCTTAAGATTGTTGATTAAAATTGACGTGCATAATTATATTCTAATAACGTGCCTTTTATGTGCATAAATTGGACATGATTTCGACTTACCAAAATCGAATATATGAAGTAGAAAGACTAAAATGCATGAATATGAATTTGAGGCAAGAGTTGGACTCTTTATCCTTAAGACGATAATGTCCCGCACGGGTGCTAACGATTTTCCGGCATTCGTCTCCCAAGATAAAACGACTACGTCCCGAAATAGGAGCACTCCAAATTACGAAGACCAAAGAACCTTACTTATGCTTTGAACTCTCTTCACATGAAACTTGACTCCAAATAGATGCAAAATTATTTTGGAAGTGAACATACATATCATAATGCAAACATGAAATGAAAAGTGAATGAATTGATAAATGATTCAATTGATGAATGAATTAAAATCCAAGCATATGAGATCTATTTATAATAGTTGGAAAGTTGTGTTCCAAATGACACAATCCTTTCAAGAGACACATCTTTTCAAATTTGTCTCTAATTGAGGAGACACAACTATTGAAAAATAATAATTTCAAAAGTCACAATATTTTATATGAAAAGACACATCTTTTCATTTAAATTAATTCTAAAATATTTTATAATATTCTACTAATTTTCCAACAATGTCACATTTTTAAGTTTCTTAATTTTTCATTCACTACTAATGGCTCCACTTAAATAATCACATAAATTGGTCAAAACAAATTTTTTCAACATGATAAAATTGTGATTTATGTTAAATTAGTTTCTTCATATGGCCTTCAATATTTGTACACTCTCATTAATTAGCCTCACACTTTTCTCTTTCATTTACCCTACAAATAATATCATTTTTAAATCGAGGTCAATGCCTCTAGTTCAAATGATAAGAGTAAAACCTTATTAATTGATTTGAGTTTGAGCTCATTTGGAAAAAAATGGAGAAATAATAAAAAGGGGGAGAATAAGCACAAAAGTTCCCTATCGTTTACACTCATAGTGCAAATCGTCCACTATCATTTCAAATTCAACATTTGCAACTTCATTTAAATTTTTTCTTGCGAAGTTTTCCTGCTCATTCTGTCAATTTCTTCAATCAAATATGACTAATTGGTGCAAATTGTCCTTATAGTTTTCATTGATTGAAACGAAAAAGACGAACTTCGCAATTAATATTTAAAATAAGGTGTAAATGTCAAGTTTTAAACGATAATGACGATGCGTGAAATGAGTATAAACGATGAGGACGTTTCATGCTAATTACCCAAAAAAATATCTATTCTACTCAAGAAAAATAATTTTAAAAATATTGCTTCTTTTGTTGACCCCCTATATAAACAGACTTATCTTCAAACACACGCCACTATTTTGAATATTTTAAATTTTAACAGAAGTCATATTAACCAAAATTATTATTCATTATGCACAAATTTTAATAGAAAAAAATGAGTAATTTCTATTCAAAATTATAGTTCATGTAATTGTTTGAGACCACGTTCTCGAACAAAAACCATGGTTTTGTACAGTAAACTTGGTCAAAAATGGTAGGCACATAAGGTAAAAATGTGTGTGGATCCCACAAAAGTCAAATGTACTGTAGCAAAAGTAGGGTGAGAACGTGGTCCCAAACAGAGGCGTAAAATTATACTGAAAAGAAATAGTGAATAATAATTATAAATATGTAATAAAAATTAATTTTATTCAAACAAAGCTCAAAAATATAAAAAATAAAAATAGCAGCCAGTGGATTCATTGGAAAATTCTTCAAAAACTAAGCCACATTAGCCATTTTACATCATAATAAACAGTCAATATGAACACGAAACTGCCCATTACCACCATAAATAGGTAACCATTTTGTGTGAACTCTTTCTTCCTTGAAAATCATTAATTTCAACAACTGCAAATTTCAGCAGCCCCACACCACCCACCTACTCAATCCCCTTTGTATATACTTGAAACCCAGATATTCTGCTCAGATTCAAGAACCCAGGACCCAGTTTTTTGTGTGTTTTGAGGTGAAACATGGCTATTCGGTTGGAGAATTTTGTGCAGTCTATAAAGTCAAAGGTAAGATTCTTAAAGAAGTCGAAGAAGCCTTACGTAAAAATGGACAAGAGTGCCAGTGTTAGGGTTGAAATCCGCAGCAAAAAAGCTCGAAAGCTCATTGACAAGACTCTCAAGGTTGCTGATCATCCTGGGAAACGCAGTATTTCTTAGAACTTTTAAATTTCTCTCTCTATAAGATATCTCTCTCTCTCTCTCTACATCTATATATAGGATCATGTAATGAAGAAGCAGCAAATTTTGTGTTTTTGTTTGATTAAGGAGTGTTGATGTCTTGTGGAGATGGAACCCTATAGAGTACAGTGATTTCGTTAAGGTAATGGAAGAAATAAATGATATTTGGAATCGAAAAGTTTCGTGGGATTGATATTTTGTGGTTTAATTTTCGTGGAGCATGGTTAATTGAATCTGGAGTTGTTTTAAATTAGTTTCGTCTTGCAAGTTTGATGATACATTTTTGCTTTTACTTTTCGTAGCAGAGATTGGTTCATTTGACAGGGAATTTACAAAAGTAAAAATTGCTAATGAATCTAAAGAAATTATCTTTGACCATATTAATTTTCTGTAAAGTATTATGTATTTTGTCTAATTAAAAAGATTTTGAAGGACTAGCTTCAAGGCTTGTTTGGCAGGGCATCTGCTTATTGTAGAAGAGAGTCTTGAAAAAGCAAACTTAAGTCATCTTTCCTCCCAAAGGCCAAAGCTCTTCTATAGACAAAATTAAAGAGCAAATTTTTAATCTAAAAAATATTTTTTAACTAATAAAAAATAATGTCATGAACTTTATTATCTTCGGCCATATTTTACTATAGATTATATTTGTTTCTATTTAATACAGACTTATAAAATACTGAACATGTTATCAATTTTCCTAACTAGCCATTATGCTATCATCACCAGCCATTAAAACTATGGCAGCTAAGCATGGATAATGATATTTGAACATAGAGGGTGTCACCCGAAGTGACACCCCCCTCACATGAATGTGTGGGGGCCGACCTCATCATGAGTGGTCCCACCTCTCATATGAGAGAGGTGGCACCAAATGAAGCACCCCCTATGTTCATATAACATGGTCTGCTAAGCATAACGCTATCATTAATTGTTAATTTCTACATTCCTGTATTGGTTGATAGTAAACATATAAGGTTCTGTTCGGTTGGATGGCGTGCCAAATTAAATTTTATGTTGGATTTATTTGTATTTTCTAGGTAAGATGCGGGGTTAAAAATTGGTTTGGGAAATTGTGTAATTGGAGAGAGAAAATATGGTTGGTTAAAAAGTGATTTGAAAAATTGTGTAAATTAAATTTGTTGTCTTTTTTGTCTTTTAGCCAATTAATTTGGCAAAATAAATCTAAACAAACGGACCCTAAAAAATAAAAGTTTGAAATCTTTATGTGGAGCCCTGAAACTTGGTGAATCAAATTATTTGATGGTTGTTGCATAAGAGATTTTAACTTCTTAGCATCAAAATTATCTGGGCAGGTTAGAAATTAAGAATCTTCAATTATAATATAAACTTAATTTAGAGATAGTAATGTGGCTGGTTCGGGTCGGGTATGCCGTCCTGTATCCCGTCCCGCCCTCCCCCGCCCCGCGAATTTCAGGGCGAGTCGGGTCAACCCCGTCGCCCCCATTTAATTTTAGTTTTCTTTCTTTATTTGTTTTTCAGTATTTTTTCCTTTTTTTCCTCATTTATTTATTTTAATTTAATTTATTCGGGGGCGGGTTTGGGTCGAGGTGGCCAAACCTGCCCCGCCGACCCGCAGGGCGGGTTTTTTTCACCTCATTTGGGTTAGGTTTGGGTACCCATCAGATCGAATTTTTTTCCATCTCTAACTTAATTATGCCTTGATCACGTGTTCACGAGTTTTCGCGAAAATGGAATGCTTGAAAGGAAAAATCGCACATTTTGATTTATGATTTTGAGATGCCCAGAAACAAAACAAATAAGAAAAATCTAAACCCACAAAACATAAAACTTAAATAACTTATAGAAAATTAAAAGATAAATACAAGGATTTTGGGCCGAAGCCCCAGAGGTACGGTTATAAACCTACCCTCCTATTGAACATCCATTGTAAGTGGACAATCGCACAATATTGCACTATAAGGATCAATAATAGAAAAAAAGATATACAACCATTCAAATACAAAAAGAATCAAGCTAAAACTTATTTTTTTACCCTTCAAATCTACTTCTCAAGTTACTGTTCACACAGAAACATCAACAATCAACAATAATATATTGCATGATCATCACAAGGAATCAAAAGCAAGGAGGAGTAGAAGCAGAAACTCGAATGAGAAAATTTCGCATGCAAAAAACTAGAGAGTTCTCTCAACCCAGCTACAATTCAATCAACCAAGTAGGGTAAAGCCAAGAAGCATCTAAAACAAGCTTCATCCAAGGGCCAGAAGAGTGACACGTGTCACACACTTCATAAAATGTGACTTTAAAGCAGATTTAAGGAGAACATGCGCACAACAATATCATACAATTTCCACCTTGCTACCAACAATCGGCAAACAGATAGTGCATAAAAAGCTTCACCAACACTTAACATTTTCATGTGCTTAGTGTACATGTATCAGTGGATACCAATTTTAAGCAATTTTCTAATTTACTTAAAGGTATTACTTTAAATCCTTTATCAGAAAGCTTGTGTTGAGTGGGAATTTTACCAATGTTCAATATCCCTTTAGATATAACATCACGAATAAAATGATATTTAACATCGATGTGTTTAGTTCTATCATGAAGCATAAGATTTTTACTTAAATAAATTGTATTTTGGTTATCAGAAAACATAGTTACATTTTTATCAACAAAACCAAGTTCATTCAACAAACCACTCAACCACAAACTTTCTTTTATAGCATCGATTGCAGCAATATATCAGCTTCAGTAGAAGAAAGGGCAACAATTTTCTGTAATTAAGATTTTCAACTAATAATAGTTTTACACAGAGTAAAGAAATATGCAGATGTAGATTTCCTATTGTCGTTGTCCCGAGCAAAGTCTGAATCAGTATATACAGTTAGAGTAATATCACATTCTTTCCTCCTAAACACTAATCCCAAATTAGATGCGCCTTTAAGATGTTCCTTTAACCATTTTAAGGCTTCCTAGTGTTCTTCCCCATGGTTTCCCATAAGCTTATTATGAATTCTAATACTATGTGAAAGATCAGGTCTAGTACATAACACAGATATATATTAGAATCAATCACATTTGCATAAGATATTTTAGTCATTCTATCAAATTCTTCTTCAGTTTTAGGACAAAATAGAAGATAGTTTAAAATAACTTGCAATAGGTAAAGAAACATGTTTGCAGTCTAACATGCCAAACTTTTTCAGAATCTAATTCACATAATTTTGTTGTTTCATAAATAAAATCCCATTTTTCTTATATCTCACAATCTGCATATCAAGAATCTTCTTGACTGAGCGAAGATCTTTCATTTCAAATTCAGATTTGAGTTTTTCTTTTATGGGAATTATTTCAGACTTATTTTTACTAGAAGAAGCACATCACTAACATGTAAAAGTAAGTCTAAGGCATTTAAACTTCCATTTTCTTTACAGTATAAACAAGTATCACATTCGCTTCTTTCAAAACCAAGTTCCCAACTGAAATGGTAACTAAGCAATAATGGATCTAATGGTAGTGTATTTAACTATAGGTGAGAAAATTTTATTACTGTCAGTACCCACTTTTTGTGTGAACCCCTTAGCAACTAGCCTGACTTTAAATCTCATATTGTTCTTCTTTCCTTGCCCTTTTATATTTTGAATATCGA
The DNA here is from genome assembly GCA_963555705.1 of Ligustrum vulgare. Lineage (NCBI taxonomy): Eukaryota > Viridiplantae > Streptophyta > Magnoliopsida > Lamiales > Oleaceae > Ligustrum > Ligustrum vulgare. The sequence goes on along the minus strand of OY743186.1, from coordinate 27,315,305 downwards.
CTTGCAGTCAACTAGATTTTTATCTTTTGGTCTATTAACAAAAATTCATGTTTCATTTTTATCAAAGAAAACATTTTGTCTTTCATAACTTCTACCCATTTGATAGCATCTTTACAATTAATAGCAGCTTCATAAGTGCTAGGTTTATTTTCAGACTCATCTTGATCAGTAAATATTGTAACAAAGTCATCATTTCTGGTAGAGCGTCTGATCTGCCTCCTTTGCCTATCTCTTGTAAGTTGATACTCATCAAGGGGCAAGGTTCCAAATTCAGAATGGTCATTAGATTCTATATCCTGATTAGTTTCAGTGCCTACTAAAGGCTGACTATTTTTTTTTGACTAGTTTCTCCATATTTATTATGAGTATTGTCATGTTCTATGTAAGGAGTCTCCACCTTAATTTGAACATTATTTTCAGTTAAGTTTTGGTTAATTCCCTCCAAGCAAGGCATCACAGATTCATTAAAGATAACATCTCTTCTAATGATAACCCTATAACCTCTTCCTTTCTTTACTCAAAGTCTAGAACCCTTAACATTCTCACCATACCCAAGAAAACACATTTCAGGGACCTATGTTCGATTTTGCCTATGTTTGATGTGCATAAATAGCATAACTACATATTTTCAAATGAGAATAATCAATAGATTTTTTAGACCAAAAAGATTCAAGAACATAATTCAAAGCACTAGTAGGATTTCTATTAATAAGATATGCAGCAATCTTAACAACTTCACCATAAAACAATTTAGGTAAGCCAGAACTTAGAAACGTGCATCTAACTTTGTTTAATAAAGTCCTATTCATTCTTTTAGGAATGTCATTTTATTGAAGAGTATAGCTTACAGTTCTATGTCTCAAGATAACATGCAGTTTACAAAAACCATTGAATTCATAATTGCAAAATCCTAGTCTATTATTAGTTTCTAAGGTTTTAATTTTGTGATTAGAAAGGTTTTCAATTTGAGTTTTCCAGTCCTTGAAAACTATAAAAGTTTCATCTTTAGTTTTTAAAAGAAACACCCAAAATTTTCTACAGAATTCATCAATGATCAGAAAGTAATATCTAAAATCAGACCGAGTAATCACAGAAGCAGGACCCCACAATCAGCATGTAGGTATTCAAGAATTTGTTTAGACATGTGAATTCTAGGAAGAAAAGGCAGCTTGACTTGTTAACCAATAACACATTGTTCACAAGAAGATAAATCAACGAGATTTGTTTTACCAAACACATCAAGATTTTGTAAAGATTTAAAAAATTTCTTGCCAATATGGCCAAGTCTTTACGCCATAACTTTGCGAAGGTAAACTTCTTGTTTAAAATAATAGCAGATTCACCTAAAAGAGATTTTGCTTCAAGAAAATATAGACCATGTCTCTTTGGGTATTTATGAATAAGTCACAACCCCTTAAGACTTTAATGTATCCCTGACTCATGTTGATGTTAAACTCCATATCATCTAACATGTCTAGAGACACTAAGTTTCCTCAAGCTCAGGTACATATCTAGTCTATTTCTGAATTAGGATATCACTATTTTCAAGTACTTTATTGGTTCCTATTCCATTAACTTTGCAGGTCATATTATTTCTCATTATAACTTGTCCACCACTAGATCTTTTAAAGTTCAAAAACTAGTCTTTATTAGGACACATATGAAAGGAACAACCAAAGTCTAGAATCTATTCCCTTCCTAGCATCTTATCCATATTAACTAAAACCACACCATCATTTTGATGCATTTTATTGTAATCTAGAATTGCATTCCTTCATCTTCTTTCTTATGTTTCAAACCTTTTTGCCTCTTATAACAATCTATTAAATAGTATCCTAGTTTGCTATAATAGTAACATTTCTTACACTTTGGTTGATCTTAGACTTATTCCTATCATTCCACTTCTTCTTTATCTCATTTTGACTTCTGGAATGATAATTAGACTTACCAACATTTTTAGTCTTAGCAATTAAAGTCTCCTCATTGTGATTATCTATAGCTTCAGACTTAAGTTGCATGTTCTTGGTTCTTAAGGCATTTATTCTAATGTCAATGGTAAGTTCATCTCTGCCATATTCAAGAACATTCTTAATATCTCTATGCCTATCAGTGATGGAGCTTAACAAGACCATAGCAAATTGATCTTTTGAAAGTTTTTCATCACAATTTTCAAGGTTTTGAGTCAGTTTGATAATTCTATTTAAGTTTTCTTCTAAGTTAACAGAGACATCAATTTTAAAAGAGGAGAATTTTTTTAGAAGATAACATTTGTTTGGCACAGTTTTAGCAACATATTTGGATTGTAACCGAGTCAACAATTCTGAAGCAATTTTAGTTTCACAAATAGCACATTTTCAGATAAGTAAAAGAAAATAGTACTCCATGCTATTCATTCCAATTCAGTTCTTTTACCAAGAATTATTTATGGCTCTATGATATTTTAATTCCATTAAAACAAACTTCGATTTCTAACCCTACATGTTAAAGTCCACCCTCCCAGCATACAAACTTAGTTCAAATTCTGCACAAGCCATTACACAAAGAACAGTCAAGAAAATATGAACAAGTAGAATAGGAGTTACGCAGAGTTGTAGTACCAAATAGATAAGAACTGAATTTTAGATCACAGAGATCAAGCAAAGCAATGAACACGTATTGTATCACAAGGTTTCAGAATGCAATATACAGACTTTTAAATCACAAAGTTTCAATTTCTTTACAAGTTGAGTAAACAGAACAAGTATGAAGTATAATAAAAATGATAGAGACCACTGGTTGGTTCTCTTAATCTCTCCTTAAAGATTCTCTAGATATACTCTCGTACTGGATTTATCTAAGATTTTCGAGGCCTCACGAGAGCCTTCAGACAAAGATTAGTCTCCAGGAGATTTCGTATATGGGAATTCAAGGGAAAAATTGAAGGACACAAATATCTTAAGTAAAACTACTTAAAATTATAGAATCAGAAAGATCTCACTAAGCGAGTAACATAAAACACAATTTCTTAAGTTATAATTCAGTACAAAGTTCTAAGATTTCCAAATCTGTTGCAAATCTATGTTTTCCTTGAAGGATAGATTTGAAGATTCACAGATTAAGTCTCTAAAACTACTGAAGTGTCCAGAAACAAAACGAATCAGTCGGTCTAAACCCAAAAAATTATTTAAAAAAAAAAATTAAATAACTTGTAGAAAATTAAAATATTAACACAATGATTTTTCGACCGAAGCCCTAGATTGTTTGGTTATAAACATGCCCCGTGTTGAGCATCCATTGTAAGTGGACAATAGCTCGATGTTGCACTATAAGGACCAATAATGGCAAACAAAATATACAACCGTTCAAATACATAAAGAATCAAGTAAAAACTTATCTTTCTAGCTTTCAAATCTACTTCTTAAGTTACTATTCACGTAGGAACATCAACAACCACTTCCCAACCAACATCGACAATTGGCAATCAACAATAATGTATTGCATGATCTTCACAAAGAAATCAAAAGAAAGAAGGGAGTAGAAGTAGAAACTCGAATGAGAAAAATTCGAGTGCAGAGAACAAAAGAGTTCTCTCAATCCAAAAGCCAGAAAATGAAACTGAATTTGGCAGCAAATGATGGTTCAATCAACCAAATTGAGCAAACCCAATAAGTGTTCATAACAAGCTTCATCCAAGAGCCAGAAGAGTGTGACACGTCACAATCCAATAAAGTCTCAAACTTAAAAGAGGTGCACTTCATAAAATGCGATATTAAAGCAAATTTGGGAGCACTCACTTGCACACGTGCATTGCAATATCCAATAGATTTATCGTGATGTTGATTGCTACTAACGAAAATCATCACATGACATTTGCATGCTCACCATTTTGAAGTTAAGTCTTGCTTCACAACATGAATTGTCCTCTAAAAATTTGTTGCCAGGAATTTTTCACAAGTGTTACGTGATAAGTTAATGCAAATTTCAATTGTCCAAGTCATTGAAGATTGAATGTCTACCAATAATTAAAGGTTAGGACAAAATTTGGAATTGAGACAATAAGTTGGGGGACAAAGATGCAATCTTCTCTATTTGGAATGTCCATTTTCATTTTCATTCTCTATAATTTATTTTAATTTTTCAAACATAATTTCTTAATTAAAGTCAACTAACAAGTTGTAATTAACTTGACTTTTAAAAGAGGAACTATAAATGTCATCATATGTCTTTGTTTGGCCGATCCGGTCTTCTTCTTCGGCTATTTACCCTATGTGTTTGGTAAATCGTTTGTAAAAGGTAGTTTATGAACATTGTTTATAAATGATGATATAGCAATAATTTGTTGGTCTTTTTTTGAAAAGCAAAAAATGGTGGATTAAAATCTTTGACCAACCAAAATTGTTGATCATTCTAAAAAATCATCTAATAAGATGTTGCCACGTGATCGTTTATAAACAAATTTTACCAAACACAAGGCTTCATTAACAAACAATTGAGACGTGACACAGCAAAATATAAATTAAATGAGGATGAATATTTGAAAAACAAAATAGAATAGAATTTGGATCATTAAAGAAGACTAACATGACTAGACGTCATGCGATACTACAAATATTGAGTTCAGCAGATATGCGTCTATATAAAAGTGTGTTGGACCCAGAAGCGGAGCTAGGGGGTGGCTAACTAGGCCATGGCCTCCCTTATTTCGGGAAAATCCTTCAAAAGTCCTTACTATTTAAAAATAAATAAATTATTAAAGATGACCCTGCTCAAAATTTTGGGCTGGCTCGAACCATAGCAGATCTAACTATTTCATTCTACTTTACACCTATGGTTGAAGAAGATGAGAACTGAGAAGTATGGAAGAATTCTTCAAAGAGGAAATTAGTAAAATCATTGCTAATTTTAAGATTTCATTATCATTAGTCATGTAATTACAAATTTTATTCAAAAATTAGGATTTAAATATATTATTATTTCATAAATATAATCTCCTATTATTACACTATAATAAAAGAGGCCAAAACATCCCGTCACATGTCGTCGTATTACGTGGCAGTGTTTCTCTTTTCCTTGTTTTTGGAACTTTCATCTGAATTCTGGAATGAAGGTATGAACTAAAGTACTTTTGTTAACCACTACAATAAATCTCTCATTTTTCTTATACTAGTAGTAAGAACGTGTGAATATGAAAGGTAATGTTTTTGTAGCATTAATATTATCTTTTAAGGTAGTTGGGGTTCAAATGAAAGTTGCCGAACAGAGGCTCAGAATGATATATTCCAATGGTATGCATTGTTTATCCTTGTCCCCCGCTAAAATTCATTATAAAGTATACACGTATTGAAAATTGATTGTCTTGAGCTTGGATGAATATCCTTCTTCATTTGTTGGAGTTAGTAAGATACGTGGATGATTTTTATTTATTTATTTTATTTTTTTTTCAACATTTTGTTTAATGATTATTCCTATATGGATGATATGTCTTTTAGAATCACAATAAATATTTTTTATTTTATTGTAAAGATCGTTGATCGTTGGATAGGTCCAAATTTTTTGACAGGATCACTTGAGAATTTCTTCTCAAGATTATATTATATGTGTAGCGACCCAGAATTTTTATGCAAATAAATAATTATTTTAATATTTAGAAAATCGTGTCGCTACTATTTCACCCATTATTTTGAAGTTAACGCCGCGACGGATTCGTCTAGCCAAGTCAAGAAATATCGAATTTGTTCGATTTTAAATTAAATGTCCGAATTTCTAAAATTATATTATTTTAATTATTTATTTAAAGTATTATTTTCAAAATCAGTTTGAATTCCAAATTCAGTAAAAATATCTCAATTTTCCTGATTTAATTATTTCAAGTCCAAATACGTATTTCAATTTTATTTCAAAATTTGTTTATTCTCAAATGTATTTCTCAGTCCAAAATATATCAATTTTAAATACATTTTCAAATCAAAGTAGTCAAATTTTTAGTTAATTATCCTAAACCTAATTTCATCCATGTTTTCTTCTTTACACCAAAACATCATCATTTTTATAAAGAATCTTACACAATTGTTCATTTCATATTCCATCTAATTTTCCACTAACCTATTCTATAATACCTAATCAATTATCATATCTTTATCACCATTTCCATCAAGAATTCGGCCAACCAAGTTTCTTTCTATTCTCTCCACAAGTTTCATCATAATTATGTCTCAAAGACATAATGATTCACACACCAATTTTTCCACTTTATTCCAACTCATCAACCAGCTGCAATCATTGTTGAACCAACCACCTTCACTGCCGTATTCAAATACCATCTCTACTGCCTGCGAGCTCCAATTCACAAATTGCCAACCAGTAGCCAATCACCAATGATCCACACTGCATCAACCAGCATCATCAGTACAGCCTCAACTACAAAAACCGGCCACTATTATCATCACCACAGCAACCACCTAAACCACAATCCCAACTGCAACACCATAGCCAATTCAACAGTATGATTTCCAACTGCATAAGCTCCACCTTCATCACCATGAATCAACCATTTCAACATCACCACCCCTGCAGCACCACCAATTATCATCCATTTTCATCATCACCGGAATTTAACCCAACCAGAGTCACCACCCATCGTCGAACATCAGACCACCACCAACGCAGCCTGCACCCCAGATCAGTTGCAGAAACCAAATCATCATCACTTTCCACAATCAACTTCAGTTCGAATCCAAATCCTCACCCAAAACTCAAAATCAAAACCCAAACCAAGAAATAGAAGAAACCCAGAACCTTACCTAATCTCGAACTCTCTATAGTCTGATTTCAGCAGATTGTATCGTCGGATTCTCGCAGCCAAATCGCGATCTTCTTGCACCAAATCGCGCATCTAAACCCCTCAAGCTTGAACCCACCTTGACCGCTACTCCAGCCTCCTTGCGACCATCGAACCACCGGCAGTCTTGACTGATTTTGGTCGATCGCACCTCCGTCGCCTGAGTCTTTTGAGAGAGAGAGAGCGTATGATGATCTGAAATATATATTTTGATTTTAATATGTTAACTTCCAGAAATTTCAAATCAAGTCCCTGACATTTTAATTTGTTTCCATTCAGTCCTTTTAGTTTTAAAGTTATCCATTTCAGCCCCAAAGTTTTAAATGAGTTTTAATCAGTCCCTATTGTTTTAAAATATATTATTTCAACCCTATTGTTTTGAGTTTCCGACTCAACTTTCAAAATATCTATTTTAGTCCCTGAACTTTCAAAATATCTATTTTGTCCCTCAACTTTCAAAAGTATTCATTTTAGTCCCTCAACTTTCAAAACATCAATTTTAGTCCTCAAATTATAATTTATCATTTTGAACTATATATTCGATAGACTAAAGTGACTTATTGGCTAAGACGAAGCGTAAGGAGAATTTAAAGAAATTGAAGTCATTCCCGCTCAACTTTGCACTCGTCGGATTTGAGGTAGACTCGCACTTATTAATTGATTTAAATTATGATTTCATATAAATGTCATGTGACTTGTGAAAGTCATTTTTATGAAAATTAAGTATGTTTTATGAAAGGTAAATATACCTTATGTTTTCATGAAAAGTAAGTATGTTTTTATGAAAAGAAAATATACTTTATGTTTTTACGAAAAGTAAGTATACCCTATGCTTCACGAAAATGTTTTTTTTGGATCATTGCTATGAAATCAATCTACCAAGATTGTTATGGGTCCCATATGATAAGTTATGATATGTTAAGGGGACCGGAGTTTTAGTAGCGCTACACATAAGAATTCTTGCCACGAAGTTCGGTAACATTCTTGTGTCTCCTATGTTTATGAGGATTTGCCACGAAGTTCGGTAAAATTCCTATGTTTCCATATGTTTACGAGGATTTGCCACCTAAGTTCGGTAAAATTCCTGTCGCATATGTTTATGAGGATTTCGATCCTATCTTATGTTATGATGCAATTGATCCCTATGAATTTCAGAAAATTATGCTTGGTATACTTACTACATAAGAATTCTTGCCACCTAAGTTCGGTAAAATTCTTATATTTATGAGGATTTCGATCTTATCCTATGTTATGATGAAAACTTACTGTTATTATGATTTTACTGCATAAAGAATTCTTGCCACCTAAGTTCGGTAAAGTTCTTGTGTCTCCTTATGTTTATGAGGATTTCAATCCTATCTTATGTTATGTTTTCAAAAGAAATTATGCTTGGCATAATTAAAATGTTTTTATAAGTATATGGTTTTCAAAGAGCTGTTTTCAAAGAGCTATTTTCAAAGAGCCTATGATTTGCAAAATATGTTCCGTGCTGTAATGCACAATATGAGTTTTATCAAGAGCCGTTTTATAAAGAAGCTCTATCAATGCCCGTTTTATAAAGAGCCGGGATTTATGTGTTTAAATCATCTTATAAATTAAATTAATTTGCGATGAGTCTACTGAGTATTTCCCCCATGAAATACTCACCCTACTTTTTAACAGTTTTGCAGATTTCGGAGACGGTGGCGAGCGATGAATGATGGTGGCAATAATCGTTAAACGGTAGAAAGTTTGACGTTAATGGTTTCCGTATTTTCCAAACAATCGAATAATTTAGAGAAGTTCATTTATTGAGAAATTATGACATTGGCAATTTCTTTACAATATTAATGGTTCGATTTACTATTTCAAATGGTTTCATAAATGTTTTCAATTTTATCGACCATTACAGTTTATTTAATGTTGCCAAAAATGAATTTCAATTATTTCTTCCGCAAAAATATTATTCGAAAAAAATTTAGACAGAAAATGACGTAGTGAATCGGGTATACGGAACTCGGGGCGCTACAATATGATATGATACCTTTTGACAACAATGTATTTAAGAGCTCCTCTTGGTAAAATTAATTTGTATCATCTAATAGTGTTTCATCAAGACTGACAAATTTTCCACTTTCTTCATGAATAACTTAACTAGTTTGTTATTGAGTTAGTCAACATAATCGTTTTTTGTTGAAAAATTTTATGTTTTGTCACATTATCAGAAGAAGTTGCATAAAATAATATTATATATATATATATATATATATTATAACATTGTATATTGTTAGATAATAAATAAATGTAATGAATTATGTTATTGAGTTAGTCAACATAATCGTTTTTTGTTGAAAATTTTTATGTTTTGTCACATTATCAGAAGAAGTTGCATAAAATAATATTATATATATATATATATATATATTATAACATTGTATATTGTTAGATAATAAATAAATGTAATGAATTATGTTATTAATTAATAAGGATGATATTGGTTAAGAATTAATTCAACATTAATTTATATTGATGTAGTGTAATGTACTTGTAAAGTAATAGTCAAATTAAATTAATTCTCTTGCATAGGAACACCTACTGCCTACCCCTTGCAAAAAATGATGTGACAATGTCTCAAACTAGGCAGTAATCATAATCTGATCATGTAACGAGTTTTTCCACCTGTAAGGTAATAGTTGAAAAAGATCATTTTAAAACTGAATCAATTGGGAGCAATATTCAAGGATGGATCCAGCTAGAGGCCAACCCGTTCGGCTGTTCGTGCTGGATCCAATCGAATTTTCAGATTTTTTTTTTAATTTTTTTATTATAACAGCTTCAGACTTCAGTTTCCAACAGACGAGTCCAAACCCAGATGTTTAATATGATTCGGAAATGGGCCAATGCATGGTAGGCCCAAATTTTAATCAAAATCACTTTCCCAGCCATCTTCAGGCTTTAGCGCTTGCAGCAATCCAAAACCTCCAACCCAAATTCATGACTACATCTGATTTCTTTCTCTTGGCATAATCAAAATCATATCCTCGTTCTGTCATTCGTAACCTTGGTCCCCGTTCTGTTCCCATTTTTTGAAAAATTCAGAGTTCTGCTTTGAACTCCAGTTCATCCCTGCTCGACTGCTTTTCTCTTCAATCAAACATCTGCCTAGGCGCCAGCTATGGTACTTCTCGGTTCTCCTCACATAGTTTAACAGGTTAGTGACTTTTGAGAAAAATCGAAAAGTTGATTTTGCTTTAATTTCTACTAGTCACTTGTGAGCCCCAATATTTTCCCTTTATATTTGTGAGTATTGGGTGTGGTACAAATGTTCTAGTTGTACACAAATAGATTTTTTTGTTTATTTTCAATTTTCGGATTGTGTATTTTGGGGATTTTCAATTATTTAGCTTAGAAATTGCAAATTTGTAAATTATATGTCATTAATTGTGATTGGTGAAATATATTGTAATTTGTACATAAATTTTAATTTATTTGGAAGCTGCAGACTGTATCCTGATAATATATTTATATGAAACATTTTTTCCAACTGAAACGGAAGTCACAGCCTAGTTTATCTAGTTCTACACCCGACACTAATTCTATACAAGAAAATCAACCTTTAGACGATGATAACACAAAGAAGTCTCGAGGTCAATTTAACATGGACGATCTTGTATTTGACCCAGGAAAACGTCCACCTATTGAGTCATATGACCCTAATATTAGGGATGATGTTAGGATGACATACTTAGAGAAAGGACCTTGTCAACCTCACGGACATAACTTTCCTAGAAGATCGATGGGAAATGATACTAGGTGTTTTAGGAAAAAATGGTTCTCTGAATTTTATTGGTTGGAATATAGTATCGAAAAAGATGCTGCTTACTGCTTGTATTGCTACTTGTTCAAACCTGATAGAGGGGGTCAAGGGGGGTGGATATGTATTCACTAAGACTGAGTTTAGGGATTGGAGACATAAAAAGACTTTGAGAGATCATGTTGGAAATGTTGACAATGATCACAATCAAGCTTTCAATAAGTGCACCATGTTGATGAATAAAAAACAAAGCATTTCCTATGCATTTTCTAGCCAAAGTAGTATTCAACAACGAAGTTGTAGGACAAGGTTGACTACGATCTTAGATTGTACTAGATTCCTCCTAATGCAAGGATTGGCATTCCGTGGTCGTGACGAGACGAAAGAGTCACTTAATAAAGGAAATCTAATTGAGCTATTGGAATGGTACGCAGCTTGTTGTGAGGAAGTCGCAAATGCAGTGTTTACTAATGCACCAGGAAATGACCAAATGATTGCACCGAGCATCCAAAAGGATTTGATTAATTGTTGCGCCGTAGAAACAACAAAGGCTATTATGAAAGAGATGGGTGATTCTTTATTCTCAATTTTGGTTGATGAGTCTCGGGATAAATCTGTAGGAGAACAAATGGCAATGGTTTTGAGGTTTGTGGATAGCACTGGACAAGTTAAGGAACGTTTTTAGGGGATTTCTCATGTACCAGATACTTGTGCTCAATCAGTCAAATATACTATTGATGTAGCATTTTCTAAGCATGGATTGAGCATATCTAGCATCAGAGGTCAAGGTTATGATGGAGCAAGCAATATGTCAGGTGAGTTCAATGGTTTGAAAGCTTTAATTTTAAGAGAGAATCCATATGCTTTTTATATCCATTGCTTTGCACAACAACTCCAATTGTCGATTGTTTCGGTGGCACGTAGAAATCTTATGCTTGGTGATTTGTTTCTTATTCTTACTACTACTATGAATATGATGGGAGCATCATGCAAATGTGTGGATGCTCTTCGAACAAGTTATCATTCTGAGATTCTGATGAAGCTTAATGCTAGAGAAGTTTTTAGTGGTACCGGTCAGTTTCAGGACATGAGTTTGGAAAGACCACATGATACGAGATGGGGATGGAATTTAGTTACAATAACTCTCTTTATTGCTATGTTTAATAATATTATAGATGTTCTTGAAGATATAGAAGATGATGGCACAAATACAGGGCAAAGAACAATTGCCACAAATCAGATGAAGGGTATGCAAGAGTTTGAGTTTGTGTTTTGTCTCCACTTTATGCTTCAAGTTCTTGTTATTACTAATGATCTTTCACAAGCCTTACTGGAAAAAGATCAGGATATTCAGAATGAGATGAATCTATTAGACTTGTGTAAGTATGCATTGCAGAACATGAGGGATAACGGTTGGGATAATTTGTTGAATGACGTGATTGAATTTTGTGTTGGTAAACATATAATAGTGTCCAATATGGAGGATATTGTTGTAATGAGAGGCCGACCTGGGCGTGGAGCTCATCGGGTGACTTACTATCATCGCTTTTATGTTGATTTATATTGTCATGGGATAGACTCAATTTTGCAAAAGTTGAATGATTGTTTTCTAGAGACAACCACTGAGCTCCTTATTTACATTTCATGTTTAAGTCCAAAAGCCTCATTTGCAGCTTTTGATAGGGCTAAATTGCTTCGTCTTGCTCAGTTCTATCCCTTGGACTTCACCAATGAAGATCTCATACTACTTAAACATCAACTTGACAAATTTCTATGCTTGTGACAAGGGACAAATATTTCTTTAACCTCAACAGTATATCTCATATAGCTCAGAAGTTGGTTGAAACGGGAAAGTCTTATTATTTTCCGTTGGTTTACCGACTAATCACATTGACTTTGATATTACATGTGACAACTGCAAGTACTGAAAGGGCATTCTCTGCTATGAATTTAATCAAGAGTGACTTGCGAAACAAAATAGGAGATGACTGGTTGAATGACAGTTTGATAATTTACACGGAGCGCAAGATTTTTAAACAAATTGAAAATGAGGCAATTTTTGCAGCGCTTTCAAAGTATGAGGCCTTGAAGAATGCAGTTGTCCGAGCTTACTTCAACAAAGTAGGATTATATCATGTATTTTTCCTACTATTTTTGTTAGTTTTGGTCTATATTCTTATATTAAATAACAATTATGTTTTATATTATTTATATGTTGTTCCAAAAATTTTTAATATTTTTTTACTGGGACCTTTCATGATCGTTGGTCAACGGTCAAAGGTCAAAATCCGCTCTAGCTGGACCAGTATCCTAGATTCGTCACTGGCAACATTTGTGTTGTTAATGTTGATACTTCGTTTATCAATAGTTGTTCTGCATCATCCGCTAAACTAGAGTATAAAAGTTAAAATCCCATCAATCTTCACTATTGAGTAAATAGAACACAAGTATGAAGTATAGTAAAAAAACATAGAGATCACAAGGTTGGTTCTCAAAATTTCTTCTTCAAGATTCTCTAAATACACTACTATACTGGATTTCTGACTCTAAGATTTCCAAGGCCTCACAGGAGTCTTTGGACAAAGATTAGTCTCTAGGGAAATTTCCTGTATAGAAATTCAAGGGAAAAATTCAAGAACACAAATATTTTAAGTAAAACTACTTTAAATTACAGAGTTAGAAATATCTCACCAAACGAGTCACATAAAACTCAATTTCTTAAGTTACAATTCAGTACAAAGTTCTAAAATTTCTAGATTTGCTGCAGATCTATGTTTTCCTAGAAGGATATGTTTAAAGATTCACAGATCAGGACTTTGATACCACTGAAATGCCCAAAAGCAAAACAAATCAGACAGATCTAAACCAAAAATTAAAAAATTAAAAAAAATGTAAAAAATTAAAAAATCAACACAAGGATTTTTTCAAACTACTTTTCAACTACACATTTTATCTCAAGAAACTCAAATTCCTAGTTTATAAATGGACCATGCTACTCTCATAATTAATTTGACAATGGGCTTGACCACTCCCTCATATTGGGGGTGATGTCAATGTGGTGCCCTCATCATTGATCCACTCCAGCCCTACCTCCATGTGAGGGGGTTTCAAGTCTATTGTCAAATTGATTGTTTAAATAACGTTTTCCTTTATAAATAGAAAGATAATAATGTTACATTAACAACCATTTTAAAAAACTTAGTGGACAACCACTCACAGTGGTGGGCTCCATACAAAATGATGTGTGGGCCCCACCACCTCATGTAGGTGATTGTCAACTAAATTGTTCAAAATGATTGTTCATTTAGAATTTTCCATTCTTCACTAACTTAAGTATACTACAAGAAATCAGACCAACAACGACGAAAATTAGCGACGACAAAAAAAGTCGTCGCTAATACTCAGTCATTAGCGACGACATTTTTGTCGTCTCAAAAAATTGCGACGACAAAAATATGTCGTCGCAAAAAATTGAGATGACAAAAAAATGTCGTCACAATAGATATCCTATTGCGACGACATTTGCTGTCGTTGCAAAAAAATACCCTATTGCGACGACTATGTCGTCTCTATAGGTTCGATTTATTTATTTATTATTATTATTTTTTTTTTACATTTCGATATTTATAAAAATAATATTAAAGTCAATGTGTTGGAACAAATGTTTATATACTATTATTATTAAAATGTGATTCATTAAAGTTAACTATTATATATTACTTAAAACAAAATAAGACATAAGAATTTATTTGTCAAAATGGTTGTGACATCACTCACACAACTACTTGGTCAAGAGTTCGAGTCTCCAAGCCAACACTATCATCATACGAATTAAAAATAAATACTGAGGTTCGGGTCGGGTTCAAATTCGGGCCGGGTTCAAAATGGGTCGGATCGGGTCATGTTAAATTAATAAATTATTAATAAAATATTTTTCGTTATTAGAGACGACTATGTCGTCGCTAATTGTCGTCGCAATATCCTCCGAAGAAACAGAGACGACGGTGTCGTCGCTATTGACTTTCAGCTACGGGCCTAAAGCGACGACTATTAGCGACGCCAATGTCATCGCTATTGATCTATAGCGACGATTTTTAGGCTTTCAGCGACTACTTCTGTCGTAGCTGTTGGTCCGATTTCTTATAGTGTTATCAGAGTTACTTGAAAACACTAATTACCCACTCCCTCTTACAATTTTGTAGTTCAAGCTCAATCTATTTTAACACTCACCTGAGTTTACTACTATAATAAATATCGACATCAACATACATATTTAACTTTACCTTTCATCCAAACTTTTTCTACTCAGGTGAATTTTCATGTCAGTGATCCACCTTTAAATATGATGGGCAGCTTGGAAAACAGCAAACTTTCTGCAGGAAACACATTCAATTCCCTGTAACAAAACCAATTACTTCTACTTTCAAAAAAAAAAAAAAAAAACCAATTACTTCTGTACTGTACAGTGATACATATCCAAGGCTGAATCCAAGTACATTGCAACACATGCACTGTGGGCCTTTAAACAAATTATTTTTGATTTATAAACCAGCTGGTCTGTAAAGAGGAATAGGCAGAGAGAAGTATATAGAAACCAATATTTACAGTTTTCTGTACAGCAAGAAGTGTTGTCACGAGGATTGGGAACAGTCCTAGGTCGATATTTAATTCTGGGAATTATTTAATCTCATCTTCTGTTTCGTAAGGGATTGAAGGGCTTTGTTTTGGTAGTAGTTGGTAGGACAAAAATGTCTGCTCCCATACCCTTTGGATTTCTATCCAACATGATTCACTGCAAAGTGCAAACTACAAACCCTAATCATCTATCTACTCTTTAAAATAGACAATTTCTTTGCCTTGTTTCTAGCTTTCTCTTTTGTGTTTGTCATTATGTGATTTTACGAATCAATGTTAATCTTGTCAAGAGAAGTAGTAGTCTAAATAGTTGTATTTTAATCAGCGTATAAAAAATCGGAAATCGGTTCAAACCGAAAAAAGCAATGGCTCAAAAGTTCCGATCGGGTCGAACCGGTTTCAATTAAAACATCAAAAATTATTTCAAAAATTACAAATTTTTTTTTTTTTTTAAAAAAAGTTATCTTACAAATAAACTAATATTTACTCATTTAGAGAATAAAATTATATATAAAAGTAGTTTAAAATAATTATAGAAAAAAAAAACTGAAAACTGAGTTAAAAAATCAGTCGGTTCTCGATTTTTGAGGTGAACTGGATTGGTTCCCGTTTTACCGGTTCCTGTTTTTCCCGATCGAACCGCCGGTTCTATCCAATTTTCTAAACATTCATTTTTTTTTTAATATTTAAACAATATGAGATTTTATCTTTACTTGCCTTGTTCTATCGAGTCTCTTGTTTGAACTTGTTGTATCCTAATACTACATTGAGTATTGCGTCGGGCAGGCGGAGAGGCTTACCAAATTTATATAGTTGCCCAAGTAAAAAATAAAAAATAAAATAAAAATAGCCTATCCAATTTTAAATTTTAACTTTTGGAATTCCATCTCAAAATGTCAATTTTATTAAATTGTATTGTTCAATTTCTATTCATAAATTATTGTCTTCATAGTGAAGTTATTTTTCCCAAGACTAATAATTTTAAGTTGGTGAGTTTCAGATCAAATCCAATTCGACAAAAATTCAAACAAATTTATCCATATATTATAATTCTTTTCATTACTAGCTAAATAAAATGGAGTTAAATGTAACATGAAAACGATCACCTATCCATGGTGTGCATATTTTAATGTGTCCATTGTGGATGTGATGTTGACACGTATCAGTATATTAAAATTTCTGGACATGTGTCAGCATCACATCCACGGTGAGTACATTAAAATCTACCCACCGCGAATAGATGATCGAGACTGAAATGTAACAATCTTTAAAACTTTTATCTTTTTATTACGACAACTTTTATCTCATTTTGAATATTGCAGTCCCCAGACTTCATTGAAAACAAATTTAAACTTGATAAAATAACTCCAGCCTGGTCGACGAAGCCCAGATAGTCCGAATAAATTGTACTTCAGTCTGAATCAACGATACAATTTTTTTTCAATAGTCTTAGATTTAGACGCGCGACCTCACTTTTTAAAACGTTGACGAAAAATCGAGATAAAACCTTTTTGCCCTCTTAATATAGGACAAATTGCATCAGGCTATTAGTTTGCTAGACGTTTGTCAGTCCAGTGAATACAGGGGCGAAGCCAAACTATTTGGATTGGGGGTTCTGCATTAAAATATTACAACAAAATAACGATGATGAAATTTTTTTTAATATATACTTTATTACGAGCCCCTAGTGGGCCCACTAAAGGCACATGTCTCTCCCTTAATTGGGGGGGGGGGGTGAGGGGTGTCAGCTGACACCCAATTCCCACCAGTCAAGTGGTGGGTGGGCAATTTTTGGCAACCCAAAGCCTTGTTCCTTACAAATTATCTTACTTTACTAATAGATTATATTATCACATTTTAAAACATGTAAAATTGGTCCTTAAAAAAAAAAAATTATACAAAGAAAATTGGGACGGTCTTGGACCCCGCCAGGGCCTCCCTTGGCTTTGTCCTTGAGTGGGTGGTATTTATGCCTTCATCAATTTCTAGGATAGGGACCGTGAGGATACCTAAGATTGTTATTTGATCGAAATTTTGAGTTTCCTTTGGTTAATGTTTGTAATTAAGATTGTTATCCTGATTAGCTCTTTAGCTAGGAAACATTCTAAATTGTTTTAAAAAGTATGCAAGGTCAACTCAATTATTGAATAATGATTAAAAAATTGACAGTTATATATTCTAAAAACTTTCAGAATTATTGTATAAATAAATCAACGAGCGCTTATTGAAAATTTCTTGATATTGAATGAATTAATCGGAAAGTAAAAAGTTTCTTATGTACTTTAACATTTTCATACACGCTTCCAATAACAAAAACCATTGATTGAAGAGATCAACCTTGTAATAAAGTCTTCACCTTAACAAAACTATAACTTTCAATGACAATTAGACTCAACAAAAACACATATTTTGGCAGACATGAAGTCCAATGACAGCTATAAAGAAGACAAACTTGGAAATATAACAAAATCTTTGTATATATTATTATTTTTATTTTTTTTACTAATATTAATATCCTTCCAAATGAGATAAAAGGAGCCAATATTAAAATAAATTCAGCATGTTGCATTAGGTCAGGAAGATCTCAGGCAGGATCTCTGCACTTAAAAAAGAGTCATAAAGATGCATATGAAATATTCCAAACAATTATTTTGGCACATCCTCCTCATCTCTGACTGCCCATCACCTAGTATTACACTTTTATCATCTTGTCTCATTATTTGAGTCTATAATTAGATCATGTTTGGCTAATCTTGACTAAGTTTACTTATTTGGATAAGAGTTATTGGACAGTATGGTAATATTTATTTTTTATATATAAAAAATAGTAACAATTTCTTTGCTTAAAAAGTGAAAAAATGTACGTAACTTATCCAGACGCGTAGAAAGAAAAACTTACAAGTAATATAAACTTCAATTTTGTTAAATGAGCTTAACCAAACATGCTCTTAATCTCCAAAATTTCAATATTCATTATGATAAGATGAACTATTTTTAGGATGGAGTCTTGTCTGGACACCAAGAGACAGTGAGGTCTTGTCCACATTACAGCCAAGACTTTTTAGAGATTTTGTTCTAGAACTGCACACAAAGAGCTATTTCTAAGAAGTAAGAACCCCACCTAAACACTATTTGTTAATTATTTAATCTGTATTATGGTCATGGATATATGTCTTTATCTTTATTGCAAAAAGGTGGGAAAAAACTTAAAGATTTTGAGTGCATAGAGAAGAATCTCAGCTTTGTTGCAGTCCAAGAATTAGTAGTTTTAAAGTTGTCTGTTGATTCTCCCTATCAACACTTAATCGGCCGAGTCTATAGCACCAGGCTTGCCATTGCAATTTATCTGATTGACATAGTTTGTAGCTATTGCGTCAGCCCGAAAGTTTACCCTGTGCGCACCCAATGAGTAGCGGTTGTGGGTTTTCTCGTAGATTAAAAAAAGAAAAAAGTTGGCTTGTCTTAAATGGGATTTAAAACACACCCAAATCACTTGCTTGACAGTACAACGATGAAATACTAGTTCTCAATAAATTTGAGATTAGCACATGAACGTTTTTTTTCAATCTGCTAGATTTATTAAAAGATCTAAAGCAACTAAATACTTAACAACTATCACAGATAACATTAGGCCTATTCAAACCATGTTCAAATCATCGAGTCCTTTCTTTAATTTATCTTCAATCCAGCCACATTTTCTTGAGTACAAAAAAAAAAAAAACATTGCAAAGATCTAAATATCAATTATAAATGGAAAATATGCCACCAGATTGCTGGCTCTATTTAAAGCATTCTTCTTTATCTTTGCACTGCACAAATTAAGTATATAAAGGCAGCACGGGGGGCTCCATAAGAGAGAATACATATATATAATTAAAGAAGCTCAAGAAAAACTTAGAGCTCATTTCTTGACATTATTTGTTAATAAAACAATTTAAATTGGAACGACATTGAAATCTTAGCTCCCATTTTGGTTGTTTCCCACTACATTGACAGCTACAAAAGAAAAAATAAAAGAAATAGATAAAGGAGCAAGAACAAAATCCCTTTTGAGATTCAATTCCCTTACTCTTGAAAACCTCTCCTAGTTTCCGGTGGATTTCAGCTCATGCTATCAAATCCTCTTGCCTTCAGACCATCTGTTAAAGTTCAAGAAAATGAAATTCATGTAAGAATAATGCGTATTTGGAGGTAAAAATTGAAGCCCTTTTCATTATGTATACGAAATACGTACGTATTCAACTGATTTTGCTGCTGTTGATTTGCATACATTGAAGATTGGAAGAAATCATATTTTTCCTGATAAGTAGATCTCCCCTACAAAAAATTGAATGGCGATTAGCAAATGTTCAACTAGAATTTGCAAGCACAGTTAAACAGCAAGCTCTAAACTCTGCTCCACCGATGCACGTCTTGCGATTTACATCCTCTACAAATCTCCAGAGCTGGGGCTGTAGAGGTTCCTAAGATTGGAGTTCAACCTTTTTTTATAAAAGAAAGATGTATTTTTGAGGCATATAACTAGTACCTCAAACTGAGTTGTGGAGTAGCCTTGTGAGTATTCCATTACATTCTCCATAGAAGCTGCTTGGCCATTTGGAAGTGACAAATTCTTCTACACGTACAAGTTTCAAGATTAGTCATACCAGTTGGTCAGAAAAAATCAAGCAAGCAATGTCTAATGTATGTTACTTACCTCGGAGTAGTCGAACATAGGCGAGCTAGCAGTATCATCGAGTAAAGAAGGTTGTGGATTTTCCTTAACTTTCTTCGTATTAGGCCTTTTAACATTCTTGGACAATGTGGCGTCTACGGTCGCACGACGAAAAAACTCATCTTCCTCACGAAAATGTGGCGGTCCGGACGACGCATCGGAAACCATAGACAAGTCTTCATTCTCCTCTTCAACTTTTACTTTGTTGGCCGCAAAAGTATGGGGAGAGAATGAAGAGGATGAGTGTTCCAAGTACAAAGTCCATCCAGATTCACATCCGCTGCTGCATTCTGAATTGGGAAAAGCAGAATTCATTGTATTGTATTGGTTTTTGGTTGCTCGAAAGTGTGGGTTCATTTGCGAGGATAAAAGGGACTGGGATGGGGGAAAAGACAGAAAGAGAATCAGGCTGAAATCCTACGAGTGTTTGTCCTGACGTACTCCGTTTCAGCTCTGTACATGAATGAATCAAAAAGTGCCAGTAGTGTGTGAGAAAGGGAGAAAGAGAATGGATGGAACGGAGCCACAACGGCTTCACATGCTAGACAGCCAGGCACTGTGTACCCTCTTAACAAAACTGGCTACATATCCATCCTTCTCTTCCTCGCAATTGGGACACCTACCCCTCCTTTCATCGCTAATAATTCCTCTCTCTTGTCCTACACTCAATTTATCTACCGTTACCTTTTGTCGTACGGTGACAACAACTAGATTGTCTTAATATTTTCTTTTACTCATATCTTTCTTGAGCTCGTCTTAATTAGGGTGTTGAATTTTTCCGTATTTATACGCTTATATATCATCGACGACATGTCGACATTCTTGGTAAGATTGCGAGGAACCAATAGCTCCGGAGCTTATTTTGATAAGAGATCGTAGAACTGTTATAACTAATGTCCATGGTTGGCACAAACTTATTGTACCTACTGGATGGACACATAGCAGCTCGATATTGGATAATGTTGAATTGTCCATATGCATATTACATAGGCAGTTTTGCACTATTCTATGTTGAGCTATCACATATCCCGTGACACGTTAATCGTGAGTATTTATAACATTTTCATGAGCATATATCAATCTTTTAACATTCTTGCTAATATAAATAATTTGTTTTGAAAATCATTCTTTTTACGAGAAATAAACACAAAAAAAATAAAAAATAAAAAAAATTGTATTCTTCTTTATTATGATGAAAAATATATTACCACGAGTAGGAAAGTAATTTTTAAATGTTGTGGGTTCCGGCAAAATTTGAAAAATGAAGAGTTGTCTCTACAATTTTTACAAATACACGGTTCAACACTCTTGATATTTCATTTAATGTGTAAACTTAAATTAAATAAGTACAGGATTACTAAATAATAAGAAAGAGAGAACCAAGAACAGTCAAGTAATAAGTCGATCCCTTTGACTGCCACGTGTTCGAAGAATTTGTATCTTTTGGACAGAAAAAGAAACAAAGAGTAATTAATATAAATGCAATTGGTACTCATCTGAAAAATCAAATACAAATTGCAGAATCTTTTACTATAAACAGTCACGTGTGGATTAATTAAGATAGCACATTATGTACTTATTTCTTAGCCTTTTAGCAAAATATCCGAATGTATTATATTTTGATAAAAGTTAATGAAATATATGATTGAAAAATTGAACTCAAGTTAATGATTTGAGTATTAAGTCCGTGTTTGGTAGGGATAAAAATCAATTTTTTAGTAAGTTTTGATAGAAATTGATGAAATGTATAGTTAAAATGTGTGGATCTTATGAAATGATTGAATAAAATTAATTGTTGACTTTGACTTGAAATTAAAATCAAATTTTAATCTGAACCAAACAGGGATTAAGAATAGTGTGTGATGATATTTTTATTTTACCAACTATCAACCTGCTGCAACCTTTTTTCTCTATTCGAGCATTGAAGCTAATAATAATAATAATAATAATAATAATAATAAAAATACAAATGGTTCCATGGGCATGGTGCATGATAAAGCAAGATAAGTCAAAATTAAAGGATTGGAGGTTTAAATTTTACTCTTGGAAGTCAATATTTAGATACTAAAATATAAGTACTTACATGGAAGCATGATCATAATGCATCATGTTGCTCATTTCAGGATCCCATCCGCAAGACTTAAAGGAGGATTAATAAGAAGAGAATCGTTACTCTAATGTTTAATTCAAATGCGCATAAACAAGAACAAACCAGAGGGAAAGTCTGTCATCCCCAAAAATTAGTAGGTCGAAACTTGAACACCCGATTCATAAAAAAATAAATAAGCGGAGTACGTATAGCATTATTTGGGTTTATCTTGTGGTGTCGTCAAATTAGGTTTTTGAACGAAATCTTTATACGAAAGAAATGAAAGCACTAGAAACAATCTTGTGCTAAATGAAACTATTTGCTCTTTACATAATCGAGAAACTGTTCACTATTCTATACAATATACTGTCTAATATTGGTGTATCGGACTTTGTCCTCGAATTTTTTTACCAATAAAAAGTGAGATATATACTGTATATACACTGGCAGACCGTGAGATCTCTGTGGAGAGGCTTACGCACTTGACTGTAGTAATTTTTATGAATAATTCACATGCCCTCACTTTCTCTCCACTCTTAAATACACGCACTCACACACACATGTATGCACGTGTGCATATGGCATTTGGAGCCTTCCACAGATTTATACACATGTATGCACGTGCGCACACAGTTCAATCTAAAATTCTTTTCTTAGTCCCTTGTGTTCTTGGAATTAAGTTTATTAATTCCATTGTTCAGAAGAATTATTCATTCTTATCTCCCCTAATTTTTAAATTATTTAATTAATAAGTACTACTATTTCATTATTATTATTATTCAGCGCTTTGTTATCCCATTGTTTAAGTTACTATTATTCTTGTGACCTATGTGAATATGCATTTTTGTAATATTAAAATATTTCTAAATTACCAAAGAGATAGCGACGAATTACCAACCCTAATTTTAGATAATGCCGACTTTGACTATGATGATATGATTTTTCTGTCTTTTCTGAGATGTCCAATAAAATTGAAATAACGCACAAAAAATAGAAATGATCTTACACAAAGATGAGACACTCAAATTCAGAAATGAATACGTTTTGTGTAATTTTTTTGTGCGTGTAAAATTACATTGTTCAAAACATTACGGTGGAACTAATTTGAAGCTAATTTTCTTTATTAGTATGGTCAAGTGTAGTCTAATCATCACATTCAAAACATTGCAGATTTTTTATTTTTTATTATGAAAATAAAGTGATCTATGTACAGCATGTTAAAAAATGAGATGTGGATCAAAACTAACATGTGCGATTTAAATTTTAGATCTTCAGTAAGCTTAAAAAATGACGAAGAGTGAATTATAAATATCTTGTTTATATTTACAAATGGGACCTGCAAAGTAGTTGGTAATGTTTGAAAACCCCCCACACTAACTTTTTCTATATGTAATAAATAATAGGAAAATATGTAGATTTCAGAAAACTAATAAATTTATGCTAATCATTTTACTATTATAATACATACCATATATTTCAATTAAGTGACATCGTCATCCCCTCAATTTTGATCATTAAATTATGGATTTAACCCCTCCTCAAATGAACAAAAATAAAAGAATGGGACGAAAAAGTAAAAAAATAAGGAACATTTGAAAATGGAGTCTCTATGCTAAAAAAAGTATAAATAAATCTCACTTAAAATAATTAAATAATATTAACACACAAAAAGCGAATTAAAAAAAAAAAAAAATCTCCTATCAAGCTCAACCACTCTCCTCATCCCAATCAGCCGACGCCTGCGACCAAAAGCTACCTCGACCAATACAATCATATGGCACCCACCGAAGACTAGACCACATTAATTAGTGACATCACCTTATAGGGTTAGTTTCAAATAATATCGCTAAAGTTGAGCAAATTTCAAATATACTACTAAAATAATATTATTATCACTAAAAAAAAACAGAACAACATGGGCGACCTTATAAAAGCGACAAACATGACGTCTCTATAGATTCTACACTTGTAGGGGCGACATGACCTGGTCACCCCTATAAGAATAAATGTCGCCCCTATAGATCAGTAAATGGGTGGGAATTGTTGACATTTTTTTTAAAATTTCTGTAGGGATGACTCAATAGGCTTTATAGGGGCGACAAAGTCGCCCCTATAGGTCCCAAAATTTTCTAAAATAATCAACCTTTCAAGCGGTAAATTCTAGCTCCGAAAATTCGAAAAAAAATTAGGCGGTGAATTTTAGAGCATTTACATTCCTTCCCTCTCTCAAAAATTCCATCACTTCTCTCTCAAAAAATCTGTACTTTCCTTCCAACACAACCAAATTGAGCCCTCCCTCCACCCTCGAAAACCCACTTGTTTTTGCTCCAGATTTCTGACTTCTAACTCTTTTATGCCATTTATTTATCTATTTTATTTTTTTAATTTGCAGAATTCCTGTTTTAGCTGGATATAAAAGAGGAAGCAACTACAAAAAATCTGGTAGCCTGGAGAAATATAGTGAATGCTATCAATTTTTTTGTATTACTTATGTTTTTCTTTTAAAGGTGGTGTTTGTGAAATATTGTGAATGCTATCAGTTCAAATAACAGTAGATCTGAAGGCTGTAAGTGTAAGAATTTTAATCAATCGTGTGAGCTTATATGTGAATTATTGTGTATTGAATAAAAGGCTATCAAATTTGGTTAAGCCCATTTAAAGTGATCTAATAAGGATTTTATATATATCGGGCTTTAATGCATCTAATTAATGTATGAGCTTTTATGTGTAGATACCAGGCCATTACCTAATTTATGATGGGCCGAATTATGTTGACAGGCAATTCAGTATATAAAGTCGGTTATGGTTCCTGAATCGTACGTATTGTTCATTCTTTTTTACATCCCATCATCAAAGAGAAAATAAGGACTACATATTGATTTAGAAGATCCAAACACCGCAATCGACATCGTGTTGAATTATCAGATCTATTTCAAACGCATATATATATATGAAACCAAACTGCCGACATGTATATCTATTTATATATGTATGAATTTCAATTGAATTTTGTATATATAAAATCTGTTGAAATTTGGGTATTGAATTCTTCTTTTGAGGTTGGGTTTTGATTTACTTTTGTGGTATAATATACAGAATTTGTATGTATATATCTTTCGAAACCAGATATGGATTTTGATTTTTCGGTGTTGAATATGGATGTTGGGTATGGTTTTCGAATATGATTTGGGTATGGACTATTAAAACTCTACTAACATTTTCGGCTGTGAAGTTGTATGTATATTATGTATGAATTTTCAGGTTGAATGTGGTTTTGTGGATTCGATTTTTCGGGTATGGTTGAAATCGGATTCCTGTGTGTATATTGTTGGAATTGTTGAATGAAAATTCAATTTTGAATCTGGTTTTGGGAGTTATGTATTGTGATGAAGAAGAAGGTGTGGCCGGCATTGGGAAGGGCACCTCGCGAAGGGCACTGCACGAAGGGCAGTCGGGTGCTGCTTGTGGGAGTAGTTCCTCTGCAGTGGACGATTGCTACACTGGCTGCGCGCGTTACTTTTCCAGCAGCGCAGGAGAATGCGATGCAGTCGGGACGGGCTGCCGGATGTGGGTCGCAGCGGCAGCTAGGGTTATAAACCCTAGCCGTTGCGATTTTTATTTTTTTAGACATGGACTTCTGGCGAAAATTTGATGAATTCGGGGACTCAATGTGCAATTTCATAATTTTGGGTTTATTGCACAATCAGGTCCCCTAATCTTATTAAGGAATTAAAGATTGATCCTAAAGTTATGAGGTTATTTAAGTTGGCCCTCAAAGTTCTGGAATTTTCGGATTCAGCCCCTAATATTTGAAATTTTTTATTTGGTCCCTAAAGTTTGAAATTTTTTCAATCCAGCCCCTAATGTTTGAGAATTTTCAAAATTGGTCCCTAAAGCTTGAAAATTCTCTAATTTGGTCTCTTAAAGTTTGAAAATTTTCATTTTCAGTCCCTATAGTTTGAGATTTTTTTAATTTAGTCCTTAAAGTTTCCAAATTCACTATTTTGGACCTCTAAAGTTTGATTTTCTTTCAAATTGGGACCTGAAGTTTGGAATTTCTCTAAATTGGCCAATTAGGTTTTGGGAAAATTGTAATTTAAGCCCTTCAAGTTTAAATTTTTCATAATTGGCCACTAAAGGTTTAAGAATATTGCAATTGACTCCCTCAACTTAAGGATTGCTTTATTCTAAAGTTTTTGAATTCGATAATTCAAATCCTAAAGTCAAAGATATATGCAAATCGGTTATTTCAGTTTCAAATCTTGGTACATCGAACTCTTTTGAGAGATATAATATTCGAAAGTAAGTTAGTTGAAACAACATGTTGCCAAAGCAACCTCTCTTGTGGATAATAATTAACTTTGAATATTAGAAGGTATTTCTGTATGTTATTCATTGCGGATATTGATCGGCCCAAAGGAAGGTCAATATTTGGCTCGAATTTCACATGCACCTGTGGTGATAAACACGTGGCAATTATTGGTTTAACGTGTGACCAATAAATCGGTCCAAAGAAAGGTTTATTGGTTAACATGTCTTATTGCCTGTATTTGTTCACTACACTAAGGGAAAATTAGGTGTTTGTGTGTTATTTCATATGGATATTGATAGGCCCAAAGGAAGGTCAATATTTGGCTCGAATTTCACATGAACTTGTGGTGATAAATACGTGACGGTTATTTGGTTTTACGTGTGATCAATAAATCAGTCCAAAGAAAGGTTTGTTGGTTGACATGTCTTACTATCAGTGTTTGATTACTACACCAAGAGTACCACTTACAAGTCAATATTTTTGTCCAAATACTAAATATTGATGTTGTGCTAGGTATCTTGTGATGGACCCTACCATTATCTGAAAATATGATTTGCATAATAAGGTGCTTATGTGAGCTATTTTGTTTAAGTGTTCTCTATTCGATTTCAAATTCTGCTAGTAGTATATCTACAAGGTCAAATTTAATCCCTTTATTTATGGAACAAACTTCAAGAATCAAAACAAGAACATAACTTTTTGTTGGCTGCATGAATCTAGACCGTGTACTAAGGATTGAGCAACATGCTCCTCTTACGGATGAAGGTTCATCTAATCAAATGAGGAACTTTGAGAAGTGGGATTGCTTAAATTACGTGAGTCTCATGATCATTAAGTGCGGCATTCCGGAAGCCTTTAGTAGCACAGTATCTGAGGAGGTAAATGATGCCAATGAATTCTTTGCCGAAATTAAGAAACGTTTTGCGAAAAACGATAAGGCTGAAACAAGCACCCTTATGCAAAACTTGATTTCAATAAAGTATAAAGGCAATCGAAAAATAAGGGAGTACATCATATAGATGTCTCACACTGCTTCAAAATTTAAGGAACTAAAACTCGACTTGTCTAATGACTTGCTCGTGCATTTGGTATTGATATCGCTTCCTGCACAATATAGTCAATTTAAGGTCAGTTATAACTATCAGAGGGAGAAATGAGCTCATTCTATTTTTGTGTGCAAGAGGAAGAAAAGTTGAAGCAGGGCAGAACTGAAAGTGTTCACTTGGCAAACACCTCTAAAGATAAGGGCAAGAAAACAAATAAAGAAAATAAAGTTGTTAAGGGTTCAGAACAAAAGAAACCACATAAAAACATTAAGGATTGTTTCTTTTACCATAACTCTGGACATTTGAATAAATATCATACATAATACCAACTAAAGCAGCTACTAAAATACCTTAAGAGCTTTTGACATGCAGAAAACCTAGTCTAAAGTATTTTCACATTTGGGGATGTCCAGCTAAGGTTAGGCTTTATAGGCCACATAAAGAATTGGACTCCAAAACAGTAAGTAGCTGCTTTATTGGTTATTCTGAGTGATCTAGGGGCTATAAATTTTATTATCCCACACTTAAGTCAATTTTGAAACTGGAAATACAACATTTTTTGAGGATGTTGAGTTTGGGGGAGAATAAAGTTAGAGATTTTTTTCTTTAAGGAAGAAGTTGAGGAAGGATCGGTTTCGATTCCTATTGTTGCTTTTGACAATGTGCAAGTTTTTATGCATGTCATTGATCAAGAAGCATATCCAGAACCTCAATTAGATAATATTGAAGAACCTCCCATCGAAAATAAGGTAAATTTCAGAAGTACAAACTCAACAACCTCAATAACTAAAGCCATTAAGGAGATCCACGAGGAAAACGAAAAAAATGCTATTCCGGATAATTTAAATAGTATTTTTCCAAGAACATAAGGAAATAATGGAACGGTGGAAGATGGTCCAATCAATTCCATCAGGCCATGCAGGGTTCTAACTCTCAGAAGTGGATTGATGTCATAAATAAGGAGTATAAGCATATGCAAGACAATAAAATTTGGGATCTTGTCCCATTACCAGAAGTTGCGAAACCCATTGTTTTACATAGAATGATGGCATTGATTATAAAGATATAAAGTTCGTCTTGTATCTAAATGTTTTACATAGAATGATGGCATTGATTATAAAGAGACTTTCCCTTTGGTTTCTACGAAAAAACTCTTTCAGGAAAGTCAGGTTGTTGCACATTTTGACCTCGATTTACATTAAATGGATACCAAGGTGACGTTTCTCAATGGAGACATTGATGAGACGGGTTGCAAATTAAAGAAATCAATTTATGTGCTCAATCCAGCTTCTCGTTAAGGGTAATACAAATTTCATCAAGTAATTATCTCATTTGGTTTTGAGATTAATGTTGTTGATGGTTGTGTGTATTACAAGTTCAGTGGGAGTAAGTGTATTTTCCTGATTTTGTATTTTGATAACATATTGCTTGCCACCAATGATATATGCATGTCACATAAAATTATGAGATTTTTTTTCAATGAAATTTTGAGATTAAGAATCTTGGTGACGTCTCTTTTGTATTAGGGATTCAGATACACTAGGATTGCTCTCGGGGTATTCTTGAATTGTCACAAAAGGGCTATATCGATAAAATACTTAAGAGGTTTGGCATGCAAGACAGTAAATCAGGGGACACCCCTATCGCTAAGGGAGACAATTTAGTCTCAACTAATGCCCGAAAAGTTATCTTGAAGTTAAAGAAATGCAGAGGATCTCATATAGTTAAGCTATAGAAAATCTGATGTATGCTCAAATTTGTATGTGTTCGGATATTGCATACATTATTGGGATACTAATGAGATATTTAAGTAACCCTGGGATGGATCATTTGGAAAGCAGCCAAACATGGGTTATAAGGTATTTAAAGAGAACAAAAGATTACATGCTCACATACAGAAAATCGGATCAGTTGGAGATCATATGGTATTATGATTCCGATTTTTTGCTAGATGCCAAAACAGTAGAAGATCCATATCAGGCTACATCTATCTGCTAGTTGGAGGAGCTATTTCTGGAAGGAGTGCTTAACAAACACTTTAGATTCTTACACTTTGCAGCACAGTTTGTAGCAATTTTGGGGGCATCTAATTATGGAATATTGCTGCGAAATTTTGTCACTGAGCTGCGTATTCTGTTCGGTAAAGAAAGACCACTAAAGTTATGTTGTGACAATAACTCAGCAGATTTATATTCCAGTAACAACATGAGCTCAACTAAGTCAAAATACATTGACATAAGTTCCTGGTTGTGAAGGATACAGTTCAGAGTGGACACGTGTCAATAAGAGCACATTAGGACAAACTCCATAATTGCGGATCCGCTTACTAAAGTATTACAACCCAAGGTCTTTCATGAGCACAATACTCATATGGGTATTGTATTTCTTGAGGATATTCGGTTTCAGTGGGAGTTTGTATTTTGGATGCATTAGACACATTTACTGTCCTTTTGGATACGATTTAAAGTTAAAGTTATTTACAGTTGTATGGCTTCAGGTTTATTATCTCTGAACTCGTTTGAGGATGATCTCACTAAAGTTGGACCAGTTGGAAATAGGCATGTTGAAGATCACATTATATGTAATTTTCATGCTACACATCCATACTTGATCCATGTCATTCAGTTATGTCGATATACGTGACCATTGATAGGTTTAGTTAGGATTAATGTAGAGAAAGCCGCTTTGATCCTATGTTGATATAATTGATGGACCAGATTGTTTGGGGATGCATTCAGTAATGATAGCAAAATTCTGAGTACTCATAAGGTTATGATTGATATACAATTGTAAGGTTACACATATAGCCCAAGTGGGAGATTGTAAGGATTTTAATCAATCGTGTGGGCTTATATTTGAATTATTGTGTATTGAATAAAAGGTTATCAAATTTGGTTAAACCCATTTAAAGTGATCTGATAAGGATTTTATATATATCGGGTTTTAATGCATCTAATTAATGTATGTGCTTTTATGTGTAGATATCAGGCCATTACCTAATTTATGATGGGCCGAATTAGGTTAACAGGCAATTCAGTATATAAATTTGGTTATGGTCCCTGAATCGTACGTATTGTTCATTCTTTTTTACATCTCATCATCAGAGAGAAAATAAGGACTACGTATTGATTTAGAAGATCCAAACACCGCAATCGATCATCGTGAACCATATCTGATTAAGGTACGCTTCCGCTTCAGTTATTTAATTCTTCATAATTCAGCATGATGATTTTGGATCGTAGATAAATCTATCTGTGATATAATTTTCTAACAGTAAGAACGTCTTTGGCAGGAATTATGTTATGACATGTTTGATAAGTATTGCTTTTTAAGACTTTTTTTGGTTACTGGATCAGTTTCATATAATAGGCAAAGAAGTTGAGTTGGAAGAAGATGGAGTTGTGTGCACAGGACTTGAGTAGAAAGAAGATTGTGTACAAGAGTGTGAAGATGAAAGAAGATGAAGTTGTGTGCATAGAACACTGCTGGTTTTGTGGCTTTCCTTGGTGATGGGCAGAAAGTTTGTGCTGAGTTCACTAAATTGCAAAAAGATTTTTTTTAATAAAAAATGGAGCTATAGGGGCGACATGGTAATTTCTTTTAAAATATTTGAATATATCTATAGGGACGACATTATCGCCGCTATAGGTTCATATACTTTTAGGGACGTGGTTGTCGTTCCTAATGATCAATTGCAACGAGCCTATATGGGAGACAGATTAGGGCGATCGTGTCGCCCCTATTTACCTTTAGAGGCGATATTTGAATCTATAGGAGTGAGAAAACTTGCCCCTATTACTCCCGATTCTATTAGTGTATATAAATCACCACTCAAGTTTCAAGTGGTTACTCAAAATGTCATTATGTTGACTTTTTTAACCAAAAATTGGTACAATTAAAAGCCCCTAAAGTTTTTCTAAATTAACAAAATAGGACCTTTTATTTTATTTTTAAAAAAAAATGAATTCGTTCTTAATTTTAAATAAAAAAAAATTTACAATTGGGTTAACGTTTGCAAATGTTCAATTGAATCTTGGTCAATAAAATCCTAATGGGGAAGAAAGAAGAGATAAGAGGGTGAACTTATATGTAGAAGACAAATCTTAAATGCTCTCTCTGACCGCCTATATGATCTATATACAAATACTACTTCGGCCAAGGAGATTCTCACTACTAGAAAACATGGCTTTTCCAACGATCAAGTCTGTCGGTAAAAGCCCAAAATACATCACTAATAACTTTTTCCTACGAGAAAAATCTGTCGAAAATCCGTCGGAACTACTCGCTTTGGTAATATATTTTTCTTTTTCGTGTTGGTAATATATTAGTTAAATAAGAATATATTTCTTTAAAAAATATTATTCGAATTTAAAATTTCACTTAAAATTAAAATTAAAATTAATAATTACACGTAAAGAATTTGTTGAAAAACTTTTCAACGACATCAAATTTCCGTTGGAAATTTTCGACAGCAACCAATTGCCGTCAGAAAGGCTGTTGGAAATCCACGGGAAATTTTTGATGGAAAATGGGGGCCTTCAGAAATTTTCGACGAAAATTAGAAGCCATCGGAACTTTCAGACGGCCGCAACCGTCGTTGGAAATACTCTGTCGGTAAAACTAGATATTTTAGTAGTGTTTGGAATGCACTGGAAAAGAAGTACAAGGTCGAGGAGGAAGGTATTTAATTTCCAAATATTTTAGTTTCAAGTTTTTTGACAATATACCGTTACTTGGTTAAATACATGCATTGCAAATCATCGTCAACAAAATATAATCCGTCAAGATGGAGATTCTCAAAACCTTCGAAGTTCGTGCAATAATTGCAAAATTACCACATTCATGGAAATGTTATAGGAAGAAAATACTTCACATTTTCGAAGATTATTCTTTGGAAGGGATTACAAAATATCTTCGAATTGAGAAAGGGTCAAGGGCGCAAGATGGGAATGAACATTCTCATGAGGAGACTTCCAAAGCTCATGTCATGAATCAATCCAACAAAACAAATATTTCAAGAAAAGAAAATCATTCAACTTTAACAAAGATGACAAAAATAGGACAACAAGCAATTCAAAGTCTCTTGTTATGTGTAGCAAACAAGGATATTATGCACGAAAATGCAGAAATTGTAAACAACCAAAGCAAGAAGGAAAAGTGAACTTCATTGACGATGACAATATTGTTGCAACTATGAGCACTCTTCAAAACCTATCATGAAGTGGATGATGAACACATTCAGATGGGAAATGAAGTTCAATCCAAGGTTGTTGGCAAGGGAAGCATAGATTTGAATTTCACATCCAGAAAAATTACTCTTATTAATGTTTTACATGTACCGTGTTGGAATAGAAATCTAGTTAGTGGGAGATTGTTGGAAAAGTAGGAAATAAAGTCCATATATATGAGTCGAGAAAACTTATAATTTCTCGTAATGGTTTATTTGTTGGTAAATGTTATTCTAGTGATGAAATGGTCAAAATTTGTACTATTGACAATGATATCAATAAAACTAGCAATTTGAATTATGTGCTTAAGTCTATTTCTTTATAACATTATAAACTATGACACATTGGTTATACTACTTTGGAAAGAATGATTAAAAATGGAATGATCACATGCAACTATCTAGAACATAATATATGTGAATTATGTGTTAAGTCTAAAATGATTAAGAAATCATTTCATAGTGTTGAAAGGATTTCTAATTTAATAGACTTGGTTCATTCTGACACATGTGAACTTAATAGAATGTTAACTAGATGAGGTAATAAATACTTTATTACTTTTATTGATGATTATTTTAAGTTTTGTTATATCTATTTGATGAAATATAAGGATAAACCATTTAGCTTGTTTAAGATATACAAAACTTCAAGTACAAAATTAGTTGTGTGAAAAGATTAAAATTCTTAGAAGTGATAAAGGTGGTGAATACTTTTCTAATGAATTTAATATCTTTTGTGAACAACATGGCATAATACATCAATATAGTGCACCAAGAATACCTCAACAAAATGGTTTGGCCGAGTGGAAGAATATAACACTTGTTGAAATGATAAATGCTATTCTTTTAAATGCTAAGGTTATATTTAACTTATGGGATGAAGCTTTATAAAGTGCGTGTCACATAGTTAATAGGATTCCTTCTAAAAAAAACTTAATGTTTCTCCTTATGAATTGTGGAAAGGACAAAAAAATGAACATTGGTTTTTTCGAAACGTAGGGGTGTCTTGCTTATTGTGAGAATGTCGATCCTAAAAGGATCAAGTTGGGTCCTAAGGGAATAAAATGGGCCTTTGTAGGATATGCTCAAAATAGTAAGGTACATCATTTATTAAACTTGAATCCCGAGATGTAGAGTTCTTCGAGAATTTATTATCTTCAGATAATTTTGTAAAAGAACCTCAAGTAGAGATTCCTATTTCTACAGGATCACAAGTGGAAATATCTTCTGAAGACGTTGACACAAATAAGCTTGGTAGAAGCAAAAGAGCTTGAAAGGATTTAGTACTAGGACCGGATGAGATTGATTCTCAACTCATTTCCTTCTATTTGGTTTAGGTAAATAAGAAGAGTGTACTAAGAACTATTTCAGATGTTCTTCAAGTAGTAACATATCCTAAATCTTATCAAGAAGCAATGTCATCTAGATATAACATCTTTTGGAAATATGCTATTAAGCCTTTGTTCGATTCCCATTAAACAAAAATTCTTTTTTCTAATACTCATTTTCAATCACACATTCACACAATAAAATATTATACACATAAATCCATAAATTTTCCCTACTTTTCAATTACACATTCTCCAAGAAATTAGTATTCAAAAAAATCACATTCTCTTTAAAATGTGCATCAAACGGGGGATAAAGATGAAATGGATTCAATAATGTCTAACAATACTTGGAAAATATTCAATCTAACACCTGGCTCTAGACCTATAGGCTGTAAATGGATATTTAGAAGAAAGTATAATGCATATGGTAGTCTTAATATGCTTTAAAGCAAGGTTAGTGGCCAAAGAGTATTGACAAAAAGAATGAATAGATTACTTTGACACATATACACCAGTTGCATGAATAACTTCAATAAGAATCGTATTTGACTTAGCTTCAATTCATGATTTGCATATACATAAAATGGATGTTAAAATAAGATTCTTAAATGAGAATCTCGATAAGGAGGTTTGCATGGACCAAGCGAAATTTTTGTTCTCCCCGGTGATAAGCATGAAGTATGCAAGTTAGTGAAACCCCTATATGGATTAAAACAAGCACAAAAGAAATGACATGAAGATTTTAACTTAACGATCATGTTTTTTGGATTTAAACATTACAGTGTTGATAAATGTTTATATTCAAAATTGACTGAAAGTCAAATTATGCTTAGTTGTTTATACATGGATAACACATTGATTGTATAAGTAATCAAATGTAAGGTATAAAATAAAAAAAGAGGCTCTTATCTTCCACATTTAAAATGAAGGATCTTAGACCAGTGGATACTATTTTGGAAATCAAAGTTACCAAGACAAGTGGGGATTTTGCATTAAGTCAATAACATTATATTGAGAACGTGATTGATAAGCTCAATCACTTGAACATAAAAGAGACTAATTTTGATGCAAGTTTAAAGCTTATTAAGAATATTGAGAGAACAATAGCACAAATTGAATATGCAAGTACTACTGGGAGTCTTATGTATGCATTACATTGCACAAGACCTGACATAACATTTATAATTAGTAAACTTAGAGGTTTACTAGTAATCCAAGTAAAGAACATTGGAAGGCAATAGGTAGAGTTCTAGAATATTTTAAGAGAACTAAGGACCTATGTCTATAATGCCCCTATTTGGTTCTGATTAAAATTAGATTTTAATCTCAAGTTAAAATCAAAAATTAATTTTTAACCATACATTTTATGGGACCCACAACTTTTCAACCACACATCTCATCAACTTTTATTAAAATTTACTAAAAATCTAATTCTAATCTATACCAAACATGGGAAAATATTCTAAGGATTCACCAATGCTAGTTGGGTATCAACTGTCAAGTGCAGGTGAAAATAAATCTACCTCGAGTTGACTATTTACTCTTGGAAGATGTGTAATTTCTTGAAAATCCAAGAAACAAACATGTATTACATACTCAACTATAGAATCCAAAATTATGGCATTGGCAGAAGCTGAAAAAGAAGTTGACTGGGTTAGAGATTTAATGTAAGAAATTCCTTTGGGATAGAAGAATAATTCTTCAATATCTATTTTGTGTGATAGTCAAGCCACTTTAGCAAAATGACACAATGAAGTATATAATGGGAAGTCTAGACACACGAGTTTAAGACATGTCTATGTGAGGAAATTAATTAAAAATGGAATAACTTCACTCATATATGTGAAAACAAATGAAGCTTGGTTGATCCGCTCACTAAAGATTTAGTTCAATCAGAAAACAAGTAGGATGGTGTAGAAACTCCGTTATTAAAATCCACCAATGACGGCAGCCCTACCTGACTATACTAACAAGTATACCTCGAGTTCAAAGAGTAACAAGTCATTTGATAAGTGGATTGGTTCAGTACTTATACTTTATATGAAACCATATCGTAGGTTGTAAGTGCTGGTTATCACGATAAGAGAAATGAGTTTACATAGCTCTTAATAAAGTTCTGATCATTAGATCAAGTGTCTCTAAATGTGACAAAGGCACTTCAAGAGCTTTACATATATGAACTACGAGGTGGTGCCGCCTCAATAAAAAGTTGAAGCTTCTTTCTTAAAAGTTCTTGCATTATGAGAAGCACAAGGACATAATAGTGTTAAATAAGATTGAAATGAGCTTAGAACATATAGTGTTTGTGTGTGTGACTTCACTGGTAACATCAATAAAAATAACAGGTTCAAAACTATCATGCTACTTGAGATTTCGATGTTACTCTGTAGAATCTACACTAAGGTTGGATTCAAATCGAAAGATATACATACTTTATGCTCAAGCGTCGTTAAAATGAGTTTGAGCTCATTATATGTTTGAACAAATGGAGGATTGTTATGATTTGTTCAATCATATAATGAAGAAGTGTTTTGAACATATACTAGTATGAAAAAAAAAGTGTAATAAAGGGTTGAGAATGCCCGAAACAAAACGGGGATGTTTGGAAAGCAACCCCAGAATGTTGCCCAAAAAAAGCTAGGGCGACCACTTGGTTTTTAGCCAGGCGGTTGATCGCTGGCTGACCCCAACAGAAACTAGAGAGTTTCAAGTTTTCTGACTAACCATCTGAAATAAGACCACCCAAGCGTAGAATATGATCATTGAGTTAAAATTTCCATGCACCTTTTGACTCGTTTGGTGTCTTTCACTTGATTTTTTGCATCCATTCGTGCATGTGATGGATGATTCTATAAATAGAGATGTTGGGGGAAGACAAACAACTTTATAACATATCGATATCATCTCTTGGTCCAAAATCAAAGATTAAGGGGCCGTTCTCTTTGTATTTCGATTTTGGATTTTGAGTTTTGGATTTTGTTTTGAATTTTGGATTTTGGTTGTTTGTTTTGGGATTGCTGAAAATATGTTCTCTTTATGATTTTGGAAAACTGTTTTCAAAAATAGAAAACTGAAAAATGTGTTTACTTTGTAATTTTTTGTTATATTTCTTTTGTGATATTTTATATATAAAAAATGGTTGATTTGTTGAATTACATTAATTTTAATGTTAATAAATCAGTTAGTTCTCTATGTCAATAAATTCATCATTAATATTGTTTCAGCTAAACAAAAATTTAACCACATATCAATAAAATCTTAACATGGATCTATATATAATGGTAAAATAATATAAGAACTTCAAGTGAAGGAAGTGTCTCACATTTACAATAATAATAATAATAATAATAATAATAATAATAATAATAATAATAATAATAAATAAATAATTACAAAAAAAATCTTAACATGAATCTATATAATAGCAAAATAATATAAGAACTTCAAATGAATGAAGTGTCTTACTTTTACAAAAAAAATAAAAAATAAAAAATTTACAAGAAAAAAACTTAACATTGATCTATATATATAATGACAAAATAATATAAAAACTTTAAGTGAAGGAAGTGTCTCACTTTTACAAAAAGTAAAAAAAAAATAATAATAATAATTTACAAAAAAAAAAAATTAACATGAATCTATATATAATGACAAAATAATATAAGAATTTCAAGAGAAGGAAGTGTCTCACATTTAAAAAAATAATAATAATAATAAATAAATAAATTACAAAAAAAAAAAATTTAACATGGATCTATATATAATGACAAAATAATATAAGAATTTCAAGTGAAGAAAGTATTTCACATTTACAAAAAAAAATAAAAAAAAATCCAAAACGCGCGTTTTGATCGTTTTGGACTTTTTAACACAAAATATCCAAAACGAAAAAAAATCGTTTTGAGTTTCCTTTGTATTTTTTTTTGTGTTTTGAAAAACGCGTTTCTAAAAATGGGCAAAGTGAACACGTTTTCGATATTTCCAAAAATCGAAAACTCAAAACGGACTCAAAACAGCAAAGAGAACGAGGCCTAAACTTCTATTTTTAAAGTGTTTTGAAGTTCTGTTGCAGGTTCTTAATTACTTGGTTTTGAACTTGTCTTTTAGTTTGATTACTTCTTCATCAAATTTACTTTGAGGCCTTCAAGTACTTACCCGGGTGGCGATTAATATTGTTTGAGAACAACGATTGAAATACTCGTTTTGTTTGATTTATAAGGTTGTATAAATCCTTAATTTCTATCTTCTACTTTGTTCTTCATTTCCTCATGTATTTCTTATATTTTCTTAACAGATTCAATAGGAACTGTTCTTGGGACATGTTATGGAAGGATTTTTCTGTCTGTACTTTACATGTAGCATTGCTGACTATGGAGATCCAAGAACTTTTCAGCACCTCACAATCGAAAATCGAAATTTACATGTGAATTTTTTCTATTCCCATATGTAATTAATCACTGGAACTGAAAAATTAAATCAATACCCAGAGGTTGATTTTAATCAAAATCACCGAAATTGGGAAAAATAATTTTCAAGAACTGCCAAGTAATATTTCCAACTAACATAAACACAAAATTATCTTATATTGAGAATCAAACAATCTGTAAATGTAATAGATCTTTGTACGATAATAAATTGTCTTATATTATTCTTCAGGGGTCGAATTTGGGTGAGTGGATAATTATATTGATTTCTTTTATTTTTGTTTATTTATTAAGTGGAACAAACTCATCATTTATTTGTCAAAATGGAAGGAATGATGAGTCTTACTTGCTATATAATTGAAATTTTGGGATGAATTATGCTAAAAACAAAGTTGAGAATAGTTTTCAATTGTGGGTGCAAATTTTCCATAATAATAGTGGGAATCATGATACTCATACATATCAGTTTACCAATTGTGTTACATATACATGAGTTGTCAAACATTCATCAACTTACCTATCACATTATCTTCAAAATTAACAACTAAAAACCTGTCAACACATAAATTGATAATCCAATCTGAACACTGTTATGTACAAATAGATTAATTCTAATATTGGTTTGAATAAACATGTGGATATGTGTAGTTTGCATGAGAGTTTTAAAGAATCATGTGGCAAAGTGAATCAAGATTCAAGAATTGTAAGGTTCTTACACTAAACAAACCATTTGCAATTCTCAATGAATTCAAAGAGAAAACAAGAAATTTTTAGAAAGTGGTGCAAACTCACATTGATCTAAACAGTGTGCATCTGGCAAGAAATATTGTTGAATAATATGTTAAATAATTATATTTTATCTTTTATTAATTGATGACTGCCAGTTGATGATGCTTTGTGGTTTTCTTCATCTCAGTCAAAGTTTAAAAAGCTCCTATCATGTGCTCATTCTCTTGAAATACACGTCCTTAATCACTAATTGGAATTTTATTTTATTTTTATTTTGCATTAGCTATTATAATTAAGGACGTGATATTTCCAAGTGTAATTATTCTTCAACCTTAAATCTAAAAAGTATTTTTAACGTGCATATTTGGTTTGTCATTTATTTTTTTAATAATCACGTCTCATCAAATATAATTTTTATCCATATAATTTTGTAGGATTGGCGATTATTATCCACTTATCATTTACAATTTTCATAAGACACAGAACTTATAATCACAATTATAATTTAAATATCAAACAATTATGTCAACTAGTAGTCTAACTTTGTAAATGAAAATGGCAATCCATTTATGATTTTTCTTTTGTAACTCTCAATAGAACTAAAGTATTCGTTTGTATATTGAATCACGTTATATTAAAATTTAAATTATTAAAATCAAAAATCATATCACACGTAAATTGAACTTATTTTTCTCATAAAGATATTTTGAAGTTGGAAAATTCTTGTTGCATATAGCCCGTACAATGATATCACTGTAACGGTTCTACAATGAGGGGCCTGTATTTAGCCTGTAAATACAGGCTCCGTAAAGCAAGCACGAGTGCACGACTCTTTGTAGAATTGTTCTCCTGCCAGACATCTGGCACCTTCTCCTGCCAGACATAGACACAAGGGGTGGAACAAAACCACGACTCTTTGATGTTAGACTTGAACAAATAATTTTTATCAATATTATTATATTAGAGTTGAATAGAATTCATCAATTCGAATTTGTCCTTTTGTGAGGTACCCCGTACGGATACTGTAGGCATGTAGGGACAGCACCATGTTCTAGTATTTATATATTCTCTTGATCATGCTTTTAATTTCATGGTAATAGTAAATTACTGAGCGGAATGTGTTACGTGTGCTATTTTTGAAGTATAAATATAAATATTAATTTTAAAAGTAATTAATATTGTAAAAGGAAGAACTAAAATTGCTAAAAAGAATATATGAATAAAGTTATTTGAAAATATGTATATAATGTGAAAGTGTTAAACAAACTGAAATATAATATTTTGATTACAGTAACATTTCTTTCACACTATATTGTTTTGTCAACGTTCCACGACTTTTCTTATTTCAATTTTCTACTAGACTTTTATGTTCGGGATGGTATATTCCAATGGTAAGCCATGTTTGTCCTTAAGCCTTATTAATTGTCACTGCAAAATATAGACACATTGAAAATTGCTTGAATTCTAGTGAATATCCCTTTTCATTTGCTGGATTTAATTGAATGCGCGGCACGAAAACTTGTTTTACAACATGTCATCCAAAAATTATTTCTGAATGGATAATATGTCCATTTAAATCATGATAAATTATTCTTGTTTAATCGTAAAGATCGTCATATGATGTCCAGATTTCTTAAAAGTATCATTGGATAATTTATTTTCAAGATTAACTTACGTGGTGGAATACAATTTGGCAAAAATATAATTATGAACTCTCTTACTAAAATTGGTCTGTTCGGTAACATTGTATCAATTATAAATTAGTTTATTTATGTTTTAAGGTAAAATGTGTGGTTAAAAAGTAGAGAGAAAACGTTTGTTGCTAAAAAATAGTTTGAGAAAGTGTGTTATTTATAAATTTATTTATAAATTGTAATGATCGTGTTAAAGAACAAATGTGCAATTATAATAGTAATTATATGTAAATGTGACTTAAATTTTGTAAAATAACTTTGCTCATGTAACATATGAAAATAAAAGTCACAAATTAATGAAATAGTGAAGTTTTGGATTGAAAGTCATGTAATTATTACAATTAAAATATATACATTATAAACT
Source organism: Ligustrum vulgare (assembly GCA_963555705.1). NCBI lineage: Eukaryota > Viridiplantae > Streptophyta > Magnoliopsida > Lamiales > Oleaceae > Ligustrum > Ligustrum vulgare. The sequence continues at coordinate 27,274,130 of OY743186.1, read as the reverse complement.
ATGAAATTTGAGCAGAAAAATAAATTTTTTTTAAAAAAAAATTTAATGTGAGATTTTGAGTACTATACTAATATTTTATATTATCAACAATATTTATTAAATGAAGAAGTTAAAATTATAACTTCTTAAAAATCTAAAATAAAAACTATAATAATAAATCAGAACAAAACGTAAAAAAGTATTGAGAAGAGCACACAAATTGTAAAAAGATAAAAGATAGGTACATTATATATAAATCAAAAATAGTGAAATATTTTTCATGTAATGTATTAAAATAAAAGACATGAATTAATGGAATTGTAATATTTTGGATTGAATTCCATGCAGTTATTACATTCATAGTGGAATTTAATTAAACAATTAATTTTTTGTTTTAAAATTATAGATTTGATATTTTAAGTATTATATTAATGTATTATAGTCATAATAAAGGACAAAGTATTTTTTTTTAATACTAAATAAATGAAAAGGTATAGGGAAATATCCACAAATAGTCTCAACAATCATAATAGTTTGCAAAATAGACTTTGAAATCATAACATTGTGAAAATAGATTTTTACTCTTCAAACTTACTAAAATACTCTCATACATGGGATTTACAATATAAGTCATTAAAGTATAGAAAAACTCCATTTAAGTCCTTATATAATTTTGTAATTTTAATTGATTTTTGTTTACACATAATTTTAGAAGACAAAGAGAAAACTAGAAAAGAAAAATATGATGAAACAAGAACATTGAAAGATTATCTAAAATATTATAGAATATATCATAAAAAAATTAATGCTTAGATAATAGAAGAATATTGTGAATATCAAATAATGAATTATAAAGAAGCAAAATATGAAACGAAACTTATTCTAGAAATCTAACATATTAAAGGAAGAAATTAATGACAGAATTTCCAGAATTAAAATTTGAAAAACAAATAATAGAAAATTTAAGACTTCGAGTTGGATTTTATCAAATAAAATGAGCTAATACAATCATGTTCCAAACATTAAGCTCATGGGGAGAATCCGATGAATTTCTTAATATGCAATTAAACTGGATAAGTACCTTTTTATGGCAAACATATAAAAATATAAACATACAAGATAAATTGACTATTGAAGAATTACAACAATTAAATATACAAGATATGAATGTCAAAGAAAAATTACAAAATATTCAAAGTAAACTAACAATACAATTTAAAGAATTAAAAGATACGATAGGAGAAGTTAAAAATATATACGAAGAAATTTTGAAAGAATTCCAAAGAAAATCTGGGTAATTAATTAATCAAGATAAAATTGAAATATCATAGAAAAAATAGATAAGTTTAATGAGAAAATAAGGAAGAATGAAAATGAAAGGATCATATCAATAGAAGAAAAAATTAAAAAATTAGAAATAAAACCTTATTAATTTGAGCAGATTCAATGATATTATTCTTTTTATACAATAAAGATGATACATGGAAAAATACTGAAAGAATGATAGATTTTTTAACAGCATCTTTTGAAGGACATGTTAGAAATTGGTGGGAATGAATAAGTAGTGATACGAAAGCATTAATAAGAAGAAATATACAAACAGAATTGATAAAATCAGATAGAAATGGTATAGAAAAGTTAGTAGATTATATTGCAGATGAATTTTTAGGGGAAAATTGGATTAGTAATTCTAAAACAGAATCAATTAAGGGAAAAGATAATGCAAGAATGAAATCGATAAATTTAACAATATGTGATATGTGTAAAATCAAAGAATACACTTGTGAATTCAAAGAATACTATTACGTCCAATTCTATAGTGTTAACTTATTTTAAATTATATTTATTGGCATTTTCTATTTTCCTATATGTTTGTAATTTGATAAATTTAGTTTATTACTAAATATTTTTATTTAGTAATTTATTAAGTTTAATTAAATTACTTAACCAATATCGCCTATATATTGTGATAATATTTGTTACTTATCTTCTATGATAATGACAAGAAATATTGTGATAATATTTTGGAGATAATGTTGGTTGTTTATCTGATATGATAAGTATTGTGATAATGTTAGAAGCCTATCACTTATCTTTTGTGATAATAGGTTACTTGGCTTGAAATTATATCTTTATCACTTATAATCATTTTCATTAGATTTTAAGTCTTGTTAAAATATTCTGATTGGCCGAGTATATTAGGATCATAATCTCGAAATACTGATATTGTTATCTTGTGATCTTGGTAAATTTCGTGATGATATATTTTGTGATTATTCTTGACATTCAAGCATATCCAAGATATGGTAAGTATCTTCTTAATATGGTCAAGAATATTTCAACCTTATCTTTGCATATGGTAAGATTATGAGGTCAAAAATCTTGATTAGAGAGAATCTTGTGTTGACCGAAAATATGGTGATAAATATCAAGGTTTATCACTTGATTGATAAATGGCAATATCTTTTAAGATTTATCATTATCTTTGTCTATGGTAAGATTTATTTAAAGATAATTATGTTACCTTTTACTAATTATCTCTACCATGTTTTGCAGGTAGTAGAGATCTTATGCAATAAGGAAAACTTGGGAATCAAGAAAACCTAATTGCACTATAAAGAGAAGAGAAAACGGGATGTTTTCTTAAGACGTGTAGAATCCAATTTTCGTGTGGTGCTTACAAAAATACACGTTCACTTTAAAGAAGTCTTGAAGCTATATTTTTCGTATGGTGCAAATAATTAAAGCTTCATTCGTGTTGTGACTTCAATACTTCGGGAGGAGGATTTAATTACTTAGAGAAGGAAAGATTTTCAGCGTGAAGATCAAACGGGAGGTTTAGATCAAGATCGAACGGGAGTTCGTGTTGCTGAAAAGTGTTGTAGATTCAAAGAAAACTACTGAAGAGTGATGGGATGACAACTCACATTACATGTCACAAAAGGATTAGGGAGTGATCTATTTCTTGGATGTTTGATAAGGTCTATGTGTAGATTTATCCTGTAGTTTAGATTGATCTTTATAAACTCTTTTCTTATATAGTGATTGGTTTTTGTTTGCAGGATGCGAACCGTGAGTTTTTCTTATTAGGGTTTTTTCCAAAGCCACTGTCCAACCTTGTTCTCTCTCGCTCTCACCTAAACCATAGCTGTGCGGTTGTCTTAGGCCATCCTCCTTCCACAGCCGATCTCAACTCCGACCGAAATGCATTTAAACGTAAAAACCCATTTTGGATTTGGCCCAGCATTTTACTCTCTGAAATGTCGGTCAGAATGCATATGGGAATGGGGGTTGGGTAATAAAAGGTGAAAATTTGATTTTAAATCCTGAAGTTTTGCTAAGATTTAAGTTAGTCCCTAGTTTTATTTTAACTCTACCTCAAGCCTTAAAGTTTTTGTATTCTGTCAATTGAGTTCAAAACTCTTTTTGATTCCATCATCTTGGCACTAAAACTTTCTGATTTTAGTAATTAGACCCTTCAAATTTAAAGATTTATCAAATTACTCATTCCCTTTATTTTCAAAAGTTCAATCTAGTCCCTAAAAGTTTTTAAAGTATTATTTCGAACTTAATATTCTAAATTATGTTTATTTAAATTGTTATTGCTAGACAACGTCACGGAAAAAGTTTAAAGTACGTTAGCTCACATCCGTTCAATTCCAAGAAATTTTTCAAGACTTGAGGTGGGGTTTACATTAAAGCAATTGTTGTTATTTTATCCTTGTTAGTTCTTGATATGTGATTTTAATTGTGATATTATGTTTCCATGGTTTCAAAAGATTACCAGGGACCGTAAATAGGTCCGGGATCAAAAGTGGGTCCTTGGGAAAGCCACAGTGCACAAAATTTAATTAGTGCTAATACTATGTTGTTAGGGATCGTAAATAGGTCCGAGATCGAAAGTGGGTCCTTGGGGTTGCTCACAGTATACAAAACTATAGAAAATGATTTTTAAGTATAATATTCATAATTGGATCGATTTCCATGTTTGAAATTAATTTGGACTGATTGTTGTATCTCCACTGAGTATATTCATTATGCTCACCCTACTACTTCCACCATTTCAGGTTAAGGAGCTCGATGATGCGGGGGCAATGAGCGGGGTAATACTGACCAATGATAGAGCATTCAATTTATAAAATTTTAAATGAGTATTTTAATAGTTGATTCCCACTTTACTAATTTCATTTTGAATTTTAGTATTTCCACAAATTTGGCACTTTGCTCATTATACTTGGTTGTAAATAAATTATTTAAAGAATGCTTTCGCTTCTTTGTTTCTAATTTGTTATAGTTGTTAAAAAAAAATATTTACGCATTTTGGCGTTATTGAAAATATTTGTTCACAGGATTTTTGAACTTTCGTGACGTCCCAAGTTAACAGAATTTGGGGCGTTACAGTTTATGACCTAATAAGTATCCAACCACTCTTGACTCATGTACGGTTGATTCAAAATCTTAAATGAAATATATTGATTATAGTAGACTTTGATAAATAGTTGTTGTAAAGTCATGTCATCGATAATCGATTGCCTCGACAGTTAAACACAATCTCATCGAAATAGTAAATTACTCGAAGTAAAGATATAAGATGTAATTGATTTCTCTTAACCATTACACTTGTCTAATCAACATGAACTTATTGTTTCGATTCGATTTTAACCAGCCACTACAATGCTTGCTATTTTGATTTATTTAAACAATAAATTCAATTTCCAATATAAGGTCTTTAATTCAATGTATATAATTTGTTTTTACTTCTATTTTTCTTATTTTTATAATACTCTTAATTAAAAATATATATATATTTCCACATAAATAAATGTTGAATAACTTTTCAAATTATTTTAATTTAATTAAACAATAAATTCAATTTCCAATATAAGGTCCTTATGTTATTTTTCTTATGTCTATAATACCCTTAATTAAAATAAATTGGGAATCTTTTGATTTCCCATTTTATCCTCATTCTCTTTTTTTTTTCAATAATACTCTTAGTTCATTTATTGAAACTTATTTATATTTATATTTATATTTATTTCAAAAACATAAATTTATCGGCGTTGACTAAATCAAAACTTCATTAATTTATCCAAGTTGTCGAAATTGGTTATTCAATTAATATTAATTTAATGTCGTTACTTTTTAATTTACTTTTAGAATATTATCCCATCAAGTTTCATTTTTCGTGATAACATCACTGAATATTTCAAAGAGTGCGTTTATATGTTTAATAATTTTTTTATATTATTATTAATTCAAACAATTATGTTTTAGTTATCAATAAAAATATATTTTTTATAATTATTTTCAAAGTAGGGTGAGTGTGAAACTTTTTATTTTTAAACTTACTTAAATTCTTATTAAGATCATCAATTAATTTTTATAAAAAGAAAAAAATATATATTTTTAATTATTTTCTAATTAAGAATATAAAATAAATAATTTGAAACTCTTTGGGAAAAAAAGGATCAAAACCGAAATTTTAATTTTAGTGAGTGTTCGGATCTTTTAAAATCAGTTTTTTTTTTTAGTTTTTTCGCGGATCTCGAGATAGATGTAGGGTTAAAAATTGGAGAGAGTCATTATTTATCCTTAAACCTTGTTTATAGTCATTGCAAAGTATAGACATATTGAAAATTGTTCATCTTGAATTTGAATTAATATACTCCATCATTTACTGTTATTAATAAGATACGTGAAAGAAAACTTTTTTTAGCATGTTATCCAATAATTAATTCTACATGGAATATATGTCTTTTCAAATCACAATAAATCATTCTTGTCTCATTGCAAAGATCATTGGATGAGTTTAGATTCCCTAAGAGTATCATTTGAGAATTTATTTTCAAGATTAACTTGTTTGGTGGTATATCGTTTGGCAACAATGTATTTATTAGCTACTCTTGGTATAATTATATTATTCTACACTTTCTACCTGAAATAACTCAATAGTTTATCATTGTGGTAGTCAACATACTTGTATTTTGTTGAAAAAATTCATGTTGTGCCACAAAAAAGAAGGAGTTGCATATAATAATATTAAATTGTAATATATATTGTATATTATTAGGTAATAAATTAATATAATGAACTATGTTATTAATATTATTAATTGATAATGATGATATTGTGTAAGGATTTAGAGTGTCTTATTATTATTATTATTGGTTTAATATGGAAGTAAGTGAAACTACGTATAAAATATAATATGCAGATTTATTCAAAAATTAATTTATTTTAATGTAGTTCAATATAATTGTATTAGTAATTATATTGTATGTAAATGTGAATTAAAATTTGTAAAATATTTTTCATGAAACCTATGAAAATTAAATTCAATGGATTAATGAAATTGTAACTTTTTTGGATTGAAGGTTATGTTTAATATATATATATATATTGTAAACTATTAACTTGTTTTTAAATATATACACACATCTAAGAAAAGTATAATATGTTCTCATGAAAAGTATAATATGTTCCCATTCTTGAATTTTGCACAATACTATATTCCAAATCCAATTTCAATTATTTTTCAATTATTTCAATATTTGACATGAATAAATTTTTCGTTATTTTCATCTTGAGTAGTTCACAAACTCAAAATAAATATGATTTGATTAAGTTGTTTAATATTTGAATAATACATCTCACAATAATATTACAAAATCACGTGCATCGCACGCGATTCATACTTGTAAATATAGAAAATCTAATGTATAGCCCATCTAAAAGATTAACGGTGCGTTCGGTATGGGGTTATAACTCATATTATAATTATTTTTTTTTTACACAATTTTTCAAACCATTTTTTAATCACACACATTTTCTTTTTTCAATTTTTAACCACATATTTTACTTTGAAAAAAAAAACCTGTGCCCATTGTCGCTGAACAGAGTCTAAAACAAATAAACAACGAAATTTAGTTCAAAATCATGAATTAATTATTTCTTTGGCTCTTGAAATCAAAAGCGCAATTACCAAGAAAACTATAGAAAGCAAAATACTTTTTGTGAGACAATTGTACTTTGGAAGCAAGTTGCCAAGAACAAATGTATATCTTTGACATTAAAGCCCGTCTTTTGTGTGGATAAAAATCATATATATCAATGTCCTGTTCATTTGAAATTATATCATTTAATTTATATAATATTTACATAGTATTGCTAATAACAAGTGTACGGATTACAGAAGTAATAAAGTGGACTTTTGAGTCCGAATAACTTACCCACAGGGGTTACGTAAATTATATTTTAGATTAATTTCCTTAACCAGAACGAGAAAATTCAACTAAGATTTGTTGAAACAATGAACATTTCAATGAGTAAACATTTTTTTTTCTTTTTCTCATATTAATTGAAGAATGTATTAGAACCCATAAATTATTTAAGAGTTATTGATTTTATTAAAAAGACTTTTGTGGGAAGTGAAGAATTTAGATTGTAAATGTGCGAAAAATATTTTTATTAAAATTAATGACATTGTCAACAAAAAGAAATAAGTAAAATAGAATTTTTTAATGAAAAATAAATTAAATTTTAAATGTAATATCAAAGGTTTTCCACTCATTCACATTTTTGTTGTTGTTGTTGTTATTATTATTATTATTATTGTAGATGTAGATTAAATTACATAAATTAAAAAGATAGTAACATGAGAATAATAATATGAAATCATATTACAACATTATAATTTATTAGATAATAAATTAATTTAATACTAAATAAATGAGAAAATAGTATGAAATTATTTCATAATTTTATAAATTGTTATACAATAAATTTAATGAATTATTTAATGTTATTAAATAAAAGTGTAAGGATAAAATATATATATATATATATATATATATATATATATATATATATATATATATATATGATGGTACCCTAAGTAATTAATTGAGAGAAGAGTTTAGTTGGTATAAAGGAAGAGAAATGAGAGTAAAATCGGAATGTGAAAGATTCTTCAACATTCATACTTTTTAAAGTAATAAATAATAATAATAATAATAATAATAATAATAATAATAATAATAATAATAATAATAATAATAATAATAATATGAAATTATATTATAATTTTGTAAATTGTTATACAATAAATGTAATGAATTATTTAATGTTATTAAATAAAAGTGTAAGGATAAATGGGTATATAACTAAATACATATAACTAAATATATAATGGTACCTTAAGGAATTAATTGGACGAAGGGTTTAGTTGGTATAAAGGAAAATAAATGAGGGTAAAATCGGAATGAAAAAGATTCTTCAACATCCATAAAAATAAAAAGTTTCACTCACCCTGCTTTAAAAATAATTATAAAAAATCAATTTTTATAGATAATTAAAACATAATTGTTTGAATTAATAATATAAAAAAATTATTAAAGCACTCTTTGAAATATTCAATAGAGTTATCACGAAAAATGAAACTTGTTTGGACAATATTTTAAAAGTAAATTAAAAAGTAACGACACTAAATTAATATTAATTGAATAACCAATTTTGATTTAGTCAACGTGGATAAATTAATGAAATTTCGATTTAGTCAACGTGAATAAATTAATGTTTTTGAAATAAAAATTAAAATAAATATAAATAAGTTTTAATAAATGAACTAAGGATATTATTGAAAAAAAAAAAGAATGTGAGGATAAAATGGGAAATCAAAAAATTCATACTCATCCACACTTTTAAGATAGTACGAATAAAAGTGAGAAAGAAAACTTACACGTCGAACAATTTGGACGACTATGAAGAGCTTGTTTGGGGAAGGGAGTTGCCATTTGTTTTCTAGGTTTTAAATTAAATGGGGAAAGTTGGTGTCTTTTGATTTTAAAGAGTATATTTGGTTTAGTGAAAAAACGTGAGGTTAAATTCGTCAATCAAAAGATTCTCTCTTATTCACACTTTTACATGAAGAAATTTCTTAAGAATATATCGGCGTCCCTATGCATGGAGTGAAAATAATGAAATGAGAATATGAATAGTTTAAAATGTGATAAGTTATTTATTTAGGTAAACTATTTGATTAAAATTTGATAAATAAAATTTTAAAGAATAAACACGGCGTATTTTTTATTTATATATGACAAATATTTTTGAACAATCCGTGATATAGAACTAGGGTTCCCTTTAATCCAAAAACCATCCCAGAAAGATCAAAAACGATGAGTTACTATCAGAATCAACCCCCTGCTGGTCCATCTCCTCCCCCTCAAGGCATGTCAATATCAAAACCTTCTCCTCGCTATCGTACAATTTCAATTCCTCAATTTGATTTGATTTTTTTTTTTTTATATATAAATTTTGATTATTTTATGATAAATAGGTCATCCACCGGACGCGGCAGGGTATCCATCCCCTGGTGGTCCACCTCCTCCTCAAGGTATGTCAATAATCAAAAAAAAATAATCAAACCATTCTCCTCCCTATATGCTGTACATTTTCAAATCTTTAATTTGATTTTGATTATTTTAAAATAATAATAAAATAGGTCATCCACCGGACGCAGAAGTATATCCACCCCCTGGTGGTGGTGGTCCACCTCGTCCTCAAGGCACGTCAATGATCAAATACTTCTCCTTCCTATTTATTGTACATTTTCAATTCTTGATTTGATTTTGCATAAATTTTGAGTTTTAATTATTTTATGATAAACAGGTCATCCGCCGGATGCTGGAGGGTATCCACTCCCCGGTGGTAAAATATTTATCCTCGATTCCTATTGAAAATTTTCAATTCCTTGATTTGATTCTCCATAAATTTTGGATTTTGATTATTTTATGATGATAAATAGGTCATCCACCGGACGCTAGAGGGTATCCACCCCCTGGGTACCCTCCACAAGGGTACCCTCCACAAGGGTACCCAGGGTACCCTCCGCCGGGCTATCCTCCACCGGGATACCCTCCACCAGGGTATCCTCCACAATACGCACCTCAATACGTGCCACCTCCTCATCAACAACAACAACAATCCAGTGGTGGCGGTTGCATGGAAGGATGGTATGAGCGCAATATATATCTACCAAATCTTGGTTTTGCTTCTATCTATATGTTTGCATGTATATGTTGTTTGATAAGAGGTTATTATATATGGGTTTCTTTGTTTCTTCCTCCGCCAATGAGGACGGAGGAAGACATCTTTTCGTCATTCCCGAAATACCCCTCGTAACCACAGAGTTGATAATGGTATTTCTGAATATTAGTGTAGGCCGACTGGCTGAGAATTGGTTGGGGTTTGTGTTCTTCACAATCTTGAATATTAGGGTTTTAATTTTGCAGAAAAAAAAAAAAAAAATTGCCATTTTTTGCTGTCAGGATTATTGTCTTCAAATTATTTTTAATCTAGATTTTGCTTCAACAATTTTAGACAAATTTAATTACACATCACCAATTAAGGCAAATTCTTTAATATATGAAGGATTTTATCTTATCTTACTGTGGAGTGATATCGAATCCTTTCTATCAAACAAATTATTAGGATGTATGTGTCAACAGAGAGTTGTTTATAATTACTTAGATTCTTTTTTATTATGATATGAAATTGGAAATATTTTCATCGGTAAACATCATTAATTTCTGCAGCTTGGCTGCTCTATGCTGCTGCTGTCTCCTCGACGCATGCTTCTGATGATGAAATAAATTCTGTGGAGGGATCTTTCAATTCAAGTAATGCAAGGGACAAAAAGTGGTGCTCGGGTCTTCTATTTCTAACAATCTTTTGTTCTTCAAAAAATAATGGGATCTTGCATTGGAGTTGTACATAATTCTAATGGTTTTTTATTTTATTTTTTTAATGAGAATCCATTGTTGTTCCGGTTTATTTCTTATAGTAAATATTTTCTGGTGTTTAAGTTGATTAATTCTAAGCCACCTTCTATATATATGTTTAGCTATTTTGGAGCTGCTTTCTTTGAAAGCTTGGGAATAATGGAAAGCTGGTTACTTTGATTAATGAACTATGTTTGCTTATCTCCCTTTGTGTGATTAGCTTATTTTTCAGAATAATTGAATAGTTTTTTACTTTTTTTTTTTTTTTCTTCTTAATAGCTGGGAATGGTAGAAATGTATTTAATTACATTGTTAGCTAATGCTGAAGTTGCTGCACTTGGATAGTTTGATTAGCCGGGAATGATGGAATGGCGTTTAAGCTGATTTATGAGCTACTTTTTTTTTTTCCTGCTTTTCGTTGATTATCTTATTTTTTATAGCAGAGAATAATGGAATGGTGTTTTAATTTTAAGTTGATTTATGAGCTGTGATTAGCATATTTTGAATTTATTTTCCTTATCAGAATAATGGAATATTAGTCTCTAAGAGTATCTCCAATAAACTCTTTAATTTATTTTAAATAGTCAATACTTAAAAATCACTCTAAAAAACTATCTAATTTGACATTTTAATTTAGAGAGTGAGTTTAGCTCTCCGAATTTAAAGAGCTAGACAAATCCAAGGCCACCCATGACAGACATCTGTTAGGAATTACATGGATTCTCACTCCTTTAACTCACGGAATTTTTTAAAATTCAAAAAATAATAAGCAAACAAAAAAAATAAAATAAAATAAATAACAATGCAGAAATTTCAGATCGTCAAAACCTTTCATTATATATTAAATTGTTATAATTATATAAATTTTCACTCATCAACTCAATTTCATAAACTACAGTGAAAATATTATAATGAACTTCTATCTAATTTAAGTTTCTACCCTTTGAATTATCCTACAAAGAGTCTCAAGAAACTAAAAAGATAAAGATCACCAATTTTCTCTCTATTTAATCTCACATAAGATGCATAATATCACGACTCCATAACACACATATTTATATGTAAAGACAATCTTAAAATTTGTAGAAATTGTGCCCTAGTAAAAGTCTTTTTCCTCATTGTCGTGTAGCTTGTCTTTTTGCCAATTCGGTAAGAAAGGAATACTAAAAGCATCTTCAATAGACTCTATATAATTAAAGGACATATTTTACATAATAGATAGCATCTTTAAATTTAAAGAGTAAAATTTTTTACAAGCTCCGACAAACTCTTTATTTTGGCTTTTTTATAAAAATATTTATTGTCTTTCTTTATTTTTAGTTAATATTTATTTTTTAAAAAATGAATGACCAATGATATCAAATATATAATAAAGAAAGCTAATGTAATAACATTGAAAATTGAAATTTTTTAATGCATTTAATAATAGAGAGTGGGTTTCTAAATTAAAATGTTAAAGTAGAGAGTCTATTTTAGTAAAATTTTAAGGATTGACTCCCCAAAATAAAGAACATGTCAAATTTAGAAAGCCTATTGAAGATGCTATAAACGTTGATACGCCAAAGAGTCCCTTCATTAAATGCTTTTAATTTCTTTCCTTTTACATGTCTGCCTCTAGAGGTGGCAATGGGCCGAGCAGAGCCGGCTCGGCCCATGGCTCGCTGTGCTCAGACGAGTCGAGCCTAGGCTTGTGAACGCCACAAAGAACGGATATTTGATAAGTTCAAGAAAATGGAATAACTCAACCTTTCAATTTGGAGAATCCTCTCTCAAACAATGTTAATAATCTCAAAATTGTACTGTCTTTTACAATCATGAAAAGAAATATAAGTAAGAAAAATAACGTAGCCGCTAATTGGACTCAAAACAGAATTCTAATTAGACTAAAATAGTAAAATAGGAAAATAAATTAAAAACCAAAAAGGAAAAAAAAATAATTAAAATTCTCACAAAATTTGACCCGCTCCTCAGTTACGGCCGTGAAGGATCCAGTTACGGCCGTAAATGCCTCTCGGGTCCAAAACTGCTTCAATAGTTACGGCTGTAAGTCTTGTTCTGCTGAAATTCTTCCTTTTTCCCCGAGAATTGGTTACGGCCGTGATAATAGCTTTTACGATCGTGATTATATGGGTTACCGCCGTGAAGGACCTTCATTACGGCCGTAATGATTTTTCTGCACAAGGAACTTGGACCACTCGACTCGGCTTGATCCTTTCTTCCTCCCGGCTCGACCCCAACACGGAACTTGCTCCGTTTTCCACGTAGATCACCATCATACTGCCGATGTCTCGACTTTGCCCTTCGATGTCTGGTCCGGATCGTATCATACTCCCTCTCTTGAAAAGGATTCGACCTCGAATCCATTTTTGGTCGGCTTTTCAAACTCCTCCTGTTTTTCTGGGCTCGATGATCATGTTTATGCCTCATGCTTTCTTTCAACCTTTTAGGCTGCTTCTTTCTCTCTTCCAACTTTCTTGGCCTTTTGGGTTGCTCTTTTGTGTCAATTGACTTCTTCCCCGCTTTAAGTTCATGGTTTGATTTATGTCCCTACAAAACAAATTTAATAGAACTGGGGAGGGAATTGTTAGCTTGGTTAAGTGCAAGGAAAGAATCCTTGTACACCAATATTTGTGCAAATAAACTAAATTTAGGGCGGACTCTCTTTTCTTTTTCCACTCAATCTCTCCTTTTTCTGAGGTCGTGACCTCAACTCTCTTGTTTTCAACTTTCACACCCTCTCCTTTTTTTGAAGTCGTGGCCTCAATGCTCTTATTTCTTTTTTCAAACTCACATTTGGTTTTTAACTGAGCCTCTTTCGGAGATAACGGAATAAGGGTAATTTTCTTCCCACCCTTCAAAAATGAATATTGATTCTTAAACCCATCGTGCACTACCCTCCTATCATGTTTCCATGGCCTCCCCAACAAAATATGGCCAACATGCATAGGTACCACGTCAAAAACCACCTCATCCTTATAACCCCCGACGACAAAATTGACCATAGCCTGCTTATTCACCTTAATTTCTCCCGACTTGGTCGACCATTGCAATTTATAAGGGTTTGGATATTTCATCAAGATCAAGCCCAATTTTTCAACCAACATTGTACTAACTACATTAGTACAACTCCCCCCGTCAATCACCATACCACAAATCTTTTTACCCACTAAGCATCTTGCCCCATATTCAAAATTATGAGAAGGGTCTCTCAATATCATAAATTGCATGAAATGCCCTTAATTTAAAATTGCATTTTAGCCCATATATTAAACTGCGGGTAGGGGCTCGAAAATTCAAATTTTGCTAAAGCACTTTGGCGCCACTATGGCCAAATCGAGATGCGGTCGCCCTGTCAAACATCGGCGACCCATCCCCACCCTTCTGCTGCAGCTATTGCAGCAGAGTACGGTCGAATCGCACATCTTAGTGCGAGGGACTGTTGTGTGCCACAACGGCGATCTCCGCTGCTGATGATGATAGCGGCAATGATCTACGCATCCTTCAGCAGCAGGCGTTGCATCTGCAGAGTGTTGCAACGGCGACCATAGTCGCTGCGATGACGCCGCTGCTAATGTTCGCGAGTGGCGCAGGTACCTGCTATGCTGCTTCCCTTGTCACCGCAGTCGTTCAATAGTCCAACCTCTGATAGTAATCTAGACAGCAAACTAGGATTTGTAAGAGATTGTGCGAGCAACCAAAAAGACAACTCAAAGCTCTGATCATCTTGTAAATCATCTAGTACTTATGGGTTTACACTAAACCTAATTAGGGTAGAGATAATGGACTTGGGCCAACCCAAGTCTGGCCAAACTAATTGGGCTTGGACACTATTTTAACCATACATTCATATAATTTTCAAGGAATGGGTGCTGAAAAAGCAAAAAAAGATTAATCTTTAAAGAGAAATTAAAATCAACAAGTCAAAGTAGTTATATGAAGCATTAAGAGATCTAATGCTCTATGCAATAATATTCTCATAAACAAATTCTAATAATCTTGTAGGTTTTCGCAACATTTATGCGGTGCTTTTAAAGAAAAAAAGAGAAAGGCACTATAGAAGAGTTAGCATTTTAAGGACCCTTACCATTTTCATTATTGCCAAAATCTGATTATGCAAGTGGTAGAACTTGGTCTTTTGCAAGCTCAAGTCAGTTGTATGACTGCTTGTATTTCTTTTTACCCATAGTTATGGGTGTTGGAAGCCCCAAGCCACAAACCAACACAGCACCCTACCCAAGCAAAAATCGAGAGCCCTTCACCACACACTGAGCACAGAAATGGCGAAGAATGAGTATAGGGTGAAGGACCCAGGTGGGATGACCTTTCAACCCATTTCTTTTAGCACATTTTCCATTTAAAAATAAGGATAACTATATTACAACCACAAGAATTATTTCTCTCGCCACATTATAAATACACCCCATTTAAACACATTTTTTTATAGATACACAACTATAAATTTACAATTATATCCTTAAACTAATTAAAACTTAAGAAGAGATAGGGAATAAAAACATCTCGGAACTCCTCTTTAATCTCTTCCAATTAATTTTTCTATGAGCTTCTCAGCTAGTTAACAGAAGCTTAACTTCAGTATTTCAATGATTCTCTACAAGTGTGGTGACCTTGTTTCCTTTCATCTCTGAATCCCTCTTCAAGTCATCTTTTCGACTCTTTTTTACTTCTCTTAGTTTTTGCCTCCAATAGGCTTTTCTCATACCACAAATGTTCCTTCTCTTCTCATAAATAATTGACATTTTTTGACAGGGTAGTCATTTGGGATGCTGCTTCATTTTGCACGTTGTACAGTTTCTCCTATAGCACAATGACTTCATCCTCTCTGTCGATTAATATTTTCTGTAATTTGGAAATTTTGCTCCGTTGAACCACCTCCTTACTCAACTTATTTTCCTTGTCCTTCATAAGACTTACTTGTTCGTGCAGTTCATATATGAACAAAGCAATCGCTTCTACGTCGATTCTAGACTCACAAAATAGCACAAATCATGAGATATATATTTTTATGGCGTGCGGATGATATTATGGAATGAAAAAAAATACTAATAACTAATAGATAGGATATTTATGTCATTTTACATATGATTGTTTAAGTAAATATTAAAATTGTGGTGGGAGGAATGAATTTCATAGTGGTAATTACCCTAAAAATAAATGGTCACTTTGTCCAGAAGAAGAAGGTAAAAAAGAAAAACCAAAAAAAAAAATTGCTGGCGGATTTCCAGCTAGCGCATGCAGATGAAGAGTGCAAGATAGAGATGAAGGTCTGGAAGAAAGGAGAAAAGGGTTTATAATGGAGTAAATGGTGGCCGAGTCTAAGAGAAGAAGGGAAAAAATCAGTGCCTTATAAGAGAACACAATGGCTAATTTTTGGGGAGGATGCTGCACTTATTCATTCTTTTACACACTGCCTTACACACCACTCACATGAGGTGGGATCCAAAAAATTTGTAAAATCTGTGTGTAAGTTTAGAATTTTACAATTTTTTGAATTTAACCAATCCATTTTACACACCACTCACTATTCGCCACTATGGACTTAATCTTCAAAGCTTTCGCAAGTCTTAGCTCAACTAATAACGCCTCGTATTCAGCAACATTGTTTGAGGCTTTAAAGTCAAAGCGGATCGCACTGTGTAATTTGAATCCCTCTGGGATTATTAGCAATATACCCACACCGAATCGTCCCTCAGCCGAGGACCCATCAACGAACAATTTACACTCTCGGCTGCCATCCGTGTTATCAATCATCTCGACCTCCGGTGGATGTGTGAATTCGACTATGAAATCCGCCAGCGCTTGACCCTTTACAGCGGTCCGAGGCTCATAATGTAGGTCGAACTGGCTGATTTCAATCGCCCACTTCATTAACCTCCCTGATACATCTGGTTTTTGCAACACCTGTCTCATAGGAAAGTTTGTGAGCACACGTATGGAGTGTGGCTGAAAGTAGGGACGAAGTTTGCGAGAGGCTATGATCAACGAGAGAGCAAGTTTTTCCATGTCTGGGTAACGTGTCTCAGCATCCAGCATGGTTTTATTCACATAATAGACCGGGAACTGATTCTCATCCTCCTCTCTGATCAATACCGAGCTAACCGCCTCTTTTGATATGGCCAAATACAAGTAGAGGGGTTCGCCAACCTTTGGTTTCGATGGTAATGTGGTCCGTCTCAAAAATGCTTTCAGATTGGGAAAGGCACGTTCACATTCCGGCGTCCAATGAAACCGCTTCCCTTCCTTCAAGACCTTAAAGAACGGCAAGCATTTGTCAGTGGACTTGGAAACGAACCGATTTAGGGCCGCAATTCTCCCCGTTAAGCTTTGCACTTCTTTTGGATTTCGAGGTGATTACATGTTTAACAAGGCATTGATTTTGTCGGGATTGGCTTCGATCCCTCTTTTATTCACCATGAATCCGAGGAATTTTCCCGATGCTACCCCAAAAGCGCACTTCGCTGGGTTGAGCTTCATTCGATATTTCCTCAAAACACCGAAGGCCTTTGAAAAATAGCGGATATGATCCGCGGCGACCATGCTTTTGACCAACATGTCATCAACATATACCTCCATGGTGTTCCCCAATTGTTCTGAAAACATGCGATTTACCAACCTTTGGTAGGTAGCTCCAACATTTTTCAAGTTAAATGACATAGCTTTATAACAGTATAGTCCCCTATCTGTAATAAACGAGGTATGCTCCTCATCTGATTCATGCATGGGGATTTGATTGTACCCGGAGTAGGCGTCCATGAAGCTCAGCATCTCATGCCCAGCGGTGGAGTCAACTAACTGATCAATCCGGGGTAATGGAAAACTGTCTTTGGGACACGCCTGGTTCAAGTTTGAGAAATCAATACAAACCCTCAGTTTTCCATTGTGTTTTGGTACCAAAACAGGGTTTGATACCCACTTCGGGTAGCGATGCTCTCTGATGAAGCCATTTTTCAATAGCTTTGTGACATCGTCTTTCAAGGCCTCATACTTGTCAGAACTCATAGGTCTTCTCTTTTGCCTTTTGCCAATTATGTCACCATGCTTCCAAGCGAATACATCGAGGTTTTCAAGTAAGAAGCTCGTCAATTGATTCTTGCATTCAATTGGCGAATCCAATCCGATCTGCAATTCCTTGATTGGATCAAGTGGATCTACACCAAAGCATTCTAACCTTTCAGCCGGAGTGGAGCAGCTGCTCCCTGCCATTCGTGGGTCCAGATCTGCCAGATCTTCTTCCGGCTTCATTAAAACATCCTCAATTTCTGAGGGTCCTCCACCCAGTCTTTCAGGGTCTGGAGCGACTTCTACCATTGCCACATCGCTAATCATGTTCAAGCTTCGGTCCTGAAATTTACGGATTGCATTTGTGTAACAGGTCAGTGATTCAGTTTGACTCCTCCTTACAGTGACAACACCATGCTCCGTGGGGAATTTCATACAAATGTATTTTGTATGCGTTGCAACTCCCAAGTCAATTTGACCTGGCCTCCCAATTGAACCATGATAGGAAGAGATTTTGTCAACAACCAAGAATTCCATAGGGATTCTGGAGAGAGTTGGTGATTTCCCTACTTCACTCATAAGGGTTATGGATCCTCTGGGGGTTGTGCTGTCCCCCGTGAATCCATATATTGGATCCGGGACTGGAATGAGTGGAGTGCTGATCCCCATTTTATTGAAAGTTACCCCGTAAATCACATTTATCGAGGCACCATCATCCGTGACAACCCATTCCGAGCTACCACTACCCTGATAACCAATGCATCATTGTGTGGGAACTGCACTCCAATGGCATCGTCTTGGGTGAATGTGATAGATTCTGTCCGAGGAATCCCAACAGGATGTGAATGGATATGGTAATTCACATCGGCGGGCTGCTTGGCCTCTCTGATATACCTATTTTGGGAGTTGTTTGTTCTCCCACCTGGGTGGGGGCCTCCCAGTATTGTATCTATTTCACGGATAGGAAGGTCGGCCACAGGCATAGGTGGCTCTCGTGTATCTTTAGCATGCACCGAGGCGGTATCCTGGCCCTTGTTCCTATCTCTCTGACGATTGTCAATCCTCTCTTTAGTTGAGTTTTTCCACGGAGCTCTCCTTTCAGCTCGGTTGAACTTCTGGCCACCGGATTTTTGAGTTCTCCCCGTGTCGGGGGAGAATTCACTTCCCCTTCTTCCCTACGCCTTTTGGTAAGCTGACATGTGGATTTCCTTGCAATCTTCTGTTGTATGACCGTAATATCTGTGGTAGGCGCAGTAAGCCCCAATCATGGGTTGTTTTCCACTTCGGATACTTTCCACCTTTCCTTGAGCCGTGGGAGGATTCTGGGAAGGAGTGTTGGAGTGCAAGTGGGGAATAGCTTCCGTGATTTCTGCTGCATAGCTAGACCTGTCCCCGGAAACGAACGCGGCGCTCCACCTCGGTTACCTCCGATATTATCCTTGTTTCCTCCTTTCTTGGGGATTGCTTCATTGGAATACCCAAGATTGTATCTCCCTTGGGGGTGGTTGTCTCTGGTCTAGCCATTTCTTCCGATACAATCTCCTCCTTCATCAGGTCTACTAGAGCATTGTAATCCCTCGATTTCCTGCTTCGGACATCCCTCCAAAACATGCTCGTCATATCTTATCCCCATTTCAAAGCAAAAAACATCTCTTCCTCAATGATATTTTCACAAATGTCCATCTCTTCAGTAAACCGAGCTAGGTAACTTTTCAGAGATTCGTCCCTTCCTTGCCTCAGATCCTGAAGGCGTTGGAGTGGCCAAGCCTAGAGGAAACAAAGCCATTTTCAGATCTCTCCAACTGTGGATGCTAACAGGAGGGAGTTTTTTGTACCATCGTATCGCACTTCCCTCAAGGGTTAAAGCAAAGACTTTGCATTTCAGTGCCGGGGTGGCTCCGTCTATTTCCATGCTGGCGTGGTAATTTAACAGGTGATCGTCAGGGTCACCTCGGCCAAAATATTTTGCTATTTTTGGCATTTCGAAGTCATGAGGCATGGGGCACCTATGAAGGCCCTCTGTGAAGGGGCTTATTTCATCTTCGTCATCCAGCTCGTATGAGGGTAGTTTACTGTTCTCTTCGTGACCGAAATACATTGGATCATGGTATTGGTCATAGAGCGGCGGAGCGTATTCTTGCCTTTTTGGTGGCAGAAAGCCGCCGTAATTTGGCCTTTCGTGGGTCGGTAACTCGTTACGAGATTTTGTTTGAACTGCTTCGGCTCTTCTTTCTTTCCTATTCCTAGGCTCATGTGTGGGGGCCAACCTTTCTGCTCCTGTACCATGTTAGTCCCTATGCATTTAACTCTGCGACAAGGCTTCTTCAGCGCGTCGCTCCCTCCTATTTCTAGGCTCCGCTGCATTGTGCCGACCTTGATCAGTTTGCCCCCGCGCTTGCCCCCTGAATAACCCTCCTATTCGAATGAAAACACTGCCAGATTTTGCGAGCGAAGCCTCCCTGTGTCTAGCTGGGAGTGGGTTTTTTTCTTCATGTGCTTCATGCTCCGGGCCTTCCTCGTAGAAGGGCTCGAATTCCACATCGGCATATGCCTGTGGATCTTGATAATAATACGAGGCAGTGGCCACATCGGATGGTGAGTAATGTGGTTGTGGGTATTGCGGAGGCATCATGGGCTCATTCACAACATACCCTCTAGCCATGTAGGCATTCATCGCAGCAGTCTGTTCTATCTGCTGCTTCTGCATTTCTAGCATTTGGGCCGCCATGCGAGTCATATCTCGCAACATGCGACGATTACGGTGCCAGCGTGGCGGGTTAGGTTGTGCCACTCCCTCATTGACGTTCTCATGAGGTCCTTGAGGAACCTCCTCCTCGATGTGCTGGCCATTTCTTCCCCTACGGGGGTTAATATCACCATCGCTTTCGTTCATGTTGCAGAGAAATTTCTTGGTTTTAGTTTTTCTTTCAAGGATAGATGGACTTTTATCTCAATACTCCGAGCCTTTTTCAAGGTTATTAAACTTAAATTTCAAAGTTATACGTCTTTTTCAAGGTGAACAAACTTGTGTTTTAAAGTTTTAAGCATTTTTCAAGGCGAATAATCTTATGTTTCAAAGCTTTTTACCTTTTTCAATGTTACCAAACTTATATTTCAAAGATCTTTACTTTTTTTAAGGTTACCAAACTTATATTTCAAAGCAAGATCTTTTTCAAGGTTACCAAATTTATATTTCAAAGCTTTACGCCTTTTTCAAGGGTCCTAAACTTATATTTCAAAGTCCTTGCAGTTCTCCGCTCTTTTGCAAGAGGTTACTCGCCATTTTTCAGGACTTCCATTTTATGTGTGGCTTTTCATCACGCGTTTTCGTGGTTAGCAGTATGGTTTCCCACAGACGGCGCCAAAATGTTGACCACAAAATCCGGCTGCACCTTGGACCAACACGTCTCAGCTCCTCCCCCTTGAACACATGGATCTCCTGCGCACTATGACAAACAATCAGTTTGCAAAAGGGGTCGAGGTGGCTCCCGTTTGCACTCTGATGCCAAAGTCAGTACTCATTTTAAGCAAATATATATTGGGTGCGGGAAATATAAGTGTGTAAAAGAGAAAAAATGGAGTGAGAGAAATATATCGTTAAGAGTGAGAAATTGCTAACCCCTTACCAGGTGGGAGGGGTGTCATATTTATAGAGAAACTCGCTGTTTCGGATCATGACATGTGGCATACTTTAGACCTGTCTTCACCCTAGCTCTTGGAGGTGACAACCTTGATTTTTTACCGTAATCATTGCTATATTTCGTAGGGGATGGGCGTCTATCACATCTTGGTAAATGCAGTGTCATATCTCTGACTTCATTCCTTGTCCCATCCTTACATCCGAGGTACTACCGTAAACACATCGGCTAAGCATAAAGCGCCTTTGCTAGACACAAACCAGTTCGGCCGGATGGGCTCCTGTGCCCTTCCACCTCGGCTATTGGCTCAGGGGGATGCCTTGAACTTCTAATCATAGGCTAAAGTTCGTGGACCCTTATTGGGCCTTCACTGGTGGCCCAACGCGTCACATTTCGGGTACAATATCAACAATGGTAATGAAACATAAATTGATAGAAATATAAATAGTAATGATAATGAAATATAAATTAATAGAAATATAAATGGTAATGGTAATGATAATGATAAATATCAATATATATTTCATTACAGTTACCATTTATATATATATGGATAAGCACTTTACTTCTAGGCATGAAAAATTTAAATGTAGCATATAATCATTATTTATATTAGAATATGAAAGAAAATAAATCTATATTGATCAATATTCAAATTGATAAAATATCATAATCATTATAATTTATCATTATAATTACCATTTATAATTCTATCAATTTATATTTCATTATCATTACTATTTATATTTCTATCAATTTATGTTTCATTACCGTTACCATTTATATATATAAGCACGTTACTTCTAGGCATGAAAAATCTAAATGTAGCATATAATCATTATTTATATTAAAATATGAAAAAAAATAAATCTATATTGATCAATATTCAAATTGATAAAATATTATAATCATTATCATTTATCATTGTCATTACCATTTATATTTCTATCAATTTATATTTCATTCTCATTACCATTTATATTTCTATCAATTTATATTTTATTACCATTACAATATATATATTATTCAGTTTAAAAAAAAACAAAACAAAACAAAACAAAAAAAAAAACAAAGGGAGGGAGGGAGGGAGGGAGAAATGGGCGTACATTTTCGATAAAAAAGAGATGTAACTTCTGAAATATCTTATGGAAATTGAAAATATATTAATGTGTGTTGTATGTAGTTATCCTTCTAATCAATTATGAATTCTATGAAAATCAATTCAAATTCACGAAATTAATCAATTTGTAATATTTTAAAAGGGTAAATATATATATTGACACCACTAATTTGTTAACTACATCACATTATATATACACATTTACTAAAACGTGAATTTTATAATTACATCACATTCTCTTTACAAATATAACATTCACTAAATAAAATAAGATAAAATGTGGTACTCTGATAATAAAAAATAAAAAAACAGATAAAATATGGTACACCACAACAAACTGAATGAGCCCACTGATACGTGAATGGAATAGATAATTGAGAAATTGAATACCTTGTCTAGGAAGAATTATAAACTGAAAATTATGTAATTCATATAAAATTTAGGGTTTTAAATTTTTGTGGTGTACATAAGAATAAAAAATAAAATAAAATAAAAAACTAATATAATGGGGGTGGTAATTTAGTCAATTTAATTGTGGCTAATTTAGTAAATATGGAAAATGTGGTGTGATTAACAAAATTGGTGGTGTCAATATAATTATCCATTTTAAAATTCATTAAATTTTAGTTGAGGACTACACCTAATTAAATTAATGAGATTCTTAATTAGTCGAAATCGATTCCAATTCAGGAAATTCATTAAAATTCATAATATTTTAAATTCATTAAATCTCAGTTAAAAACATAACCTATTGAGTTTTTACGGATTATGGGAAAATCTAATCAATTTCCCGAAATTTATTATAATTAAAATATTTTAAAATTCATTGAAATCTCAGTCGAGGACGCCCTCGTTAGTATAAAAAGATACAATGACTAGTTGCTCTGGCATTCTCCCGACAAATTAAATACAATTCATTAAGACGTACAAGTAGAGATAATATCGTCATGGGAAAGCTCTTGACATCTCTCGTGTTCATCATTGTCGTGTCATCTCTCATCTCTGGTATGATTTCTACTCACGTACCTTGCTGTGTATGAATATAAAATTGTCTTCAAATTAATATAAGCAATATATATATATATAGTTTTATATTTAATTATGTTTGGTTAATCTGACGTGAAGATATTTAATTTATATGCAGATTGTTTGGGACAAGATGGAATTTGTTATACAGATTTGAACTATCCATGCCAGAAGTGGAAATGTGGTGCACTCTGCAGAGGAAATTTTAGAGAAACTATTATTTCTTTTCGTTGTATGAAGGCCAAGGGACCCTCCTACTACTACTTTTGTAGATGCAAACATTATTGTCAGACACACCCAAAATAAATAAATGGATGTTATCTTTAGAATTGAAGGCCTTTTCTTATAATGTTTATGTTAAATTAAATGAAATAAAAATGCACAATTTTTATTTATTATTATTTCTTTTTTTTTAGTGTATTATTGATTTAATTATGTTATCTTAATTTACGAGCAAATGAATGCTTAATATTGATTCATATTTATAAAAATTACAATAAAAAGGGAAAAATTTTGCTCCTATCCCTCAAGAATAGCTAGGAGATAACAAACTAACAATATAGTTAATTAGTCACTTTTTGAGTATCCATGCATGCATGCATGATATGGTAGCTTATAAAAGATTTACAAAACTAGCCCTGTTTGCCCTTCGTTTCTGAAATTTATTTTTCCTCAAATATATATTTTAACCAAGCGTTTCATGAAACCCAAATTTTTTATTTATTTTAAATCATATTTTAATCAATTTTTATTGAAATCTAGTATTTTTTAACACCAAGTCCGGGCTTAGCGTACTGCATTTTTCCAAGTATCAAGAAAGATTTTCACAATTAGATTATAGTCTCCAATGTACAATTCCTTGTTGCAACTACGTGATATATTTTCTTCAGACCACAAATTTTTTTTGTTTCGTGGTGTTGGTCTCTATTGGATTGTTTCCAACCAATTACTCCGTGTTTGATAGAAATTAAAAATAAATTTTTAACGAATCTATATCTTACTTAATATTAAAGGAAGAGAATTTCTCGTCAATTTGACACAACTTTTTTTGATTTTTTTTATACAATATTATATATTTCATTTATTTTCACACTCAACTTTTATTGCTTTCACACTCCAAAGACAAAAACTCAAATTTTATTGTGTTCACACTGTTACTTCCACTTAAATATTTTTATGGAGATTTTTTTTTACTTATTTATATTTGATTATTTGTGTTTAAACCTCTCTTTTCATAATTTTTTTTTTAATGATTTGAATTTTGCAAATAAGTATTTGTGTGCAGTCATACAAATTCAATGCAAAATTTTCAGTTCAAAATTATATCGAAGTTGTATCACGCATCTAATACTAAATAAATCTTATTATATAAAAAATTTTATAAATAATCTTATTTTTTTTGTTATTTATTACATCTAAAAATTTGAGTTCCTTTATATTGCGTTCTATTAACTTAATTAGTATTTTTATAGAAAGTTACATTTAATACGTAAATAATTTTTTTCAATAATTGTGATCTTTTATTGATATCAATCTTATGGATAAATAATTTCGTTCTGTCATACAAATTTAATATCGAATTTTCGTTTATATTTATATCGAATATTTAATCAATTTGTATTAAATTTTGTTTTAAATAATCATACTTTTAATTCAATATTTATGATTCTTAAATTTTTACAACAATAAGTAAATTGTCTCCCAATTTACTTAACTGATAATTAAGATGATCAATATTATATTATAATTTTTATCAAAAAATAATTACGTTGTATAAAAATTACAAAAACTTATAATACCATGAATTTGATGCATCTTTGTCAATCACAATTTTAGTTTTTTTCTTTTTTTATGATTATCGAATTCGTTTCTTATACGTGTTGTTTTTATTATCAATGGTCAAAACAATAATTCTTATCTTTTATAGCATGATCTATATTATTAACTTTTTCATCTATTGTTTGATTGTTCAGATTACATGGACACTGGAGATCCTACATTTAAATATTTATTTTGCAAAGCAAATTTTTGGTACGAGGAGAGAGTGAATAAGCATTATAAAACATGCCGCAATTCGAAGTTCTCATTTTGTTGTGGGGTGAACGCGATTTTTAATAATATTTCAAACCAAACCATTTAAAACGGTTTGGAATTTTTCCAAGCCAAACTAAACCGTTTCATTTTTTAAACAAAATAAAATCAAACTATTTTTTGCGATTTGGTGCGGGTTGAAACCACGGATTGCCGATGAATAAATTAGTATATTTCAAAGTGAGCTCAAAGACACATATTCATCTAAATTTTCGAGTTGAAACTAATTCAAAAATAGTATTAAGTTTCTAATTGAGTGCTTTGTTGTGAATCAATCCATGCTGACAAACAAACTAATTATATAAAAGTAAACTATCGTTAACTCTTATATTAAAAATTTTATTTTGAGAAAATATCTTGGATGATGATAATGAATTGTAGGAGGAAAAATTATTTCCAAATGATTGTGGATTTGAACAAATTAATCTATGTCTCCTCAATTTTGATTTGTTGACAATAAAAAGTATATTGCTTTTTTTTAAAAAAAAAATTGAACATTTGTCTTTATTTTTATTTTTTAAAATTTGGCGGGTTGGCTATTTGAAATCGCGATTTTGACAATTGAAATTTAAATCAAATTGTTTAAGGTGGTTTGGAATTTTTACAAACCAAACCATTTGTTACAGTTTAATTCGATTTTGCGATTTATTTGTTCACCCCTACTTTGTTGTATACAAGAGAAAGTGAATACTTCTCTTATAGAAGATCATCCTCTAATTTTGAAAGATTTGTTATATGACAGGGAGACATGATTAAAAATTCCATTGAAAACATTCGGACATATAATATGATATTTTCATTCACAGCTATGGGGGAATAGATAATGAGCTAATGATGGTAGAGGGCCTCTCCTCTTCAGATTACACGATCAAAATTGCCATAAGATTGAGAGTCTATTGCCTGATGACGGTTTAGCTCTAGCTACAATTTGCTCGCTTTACATTGTTGACAATGTGAATGAGGTTGAAAGCAGAAAAATGGTCGTGAGGTACATATTATGTATTTATTGCTTTTATATTTATATTGTTTACGGATAATTTTGTTGTGATATTCTAAAATTTAATTTATGTCTTTTAATGTCCCCGGGTAGGAGTGAATCATGCGATTCTATGTTGCATGATTTAATAGTTTAAGATTCGAAGGATATGCTAGACAAATACAACAAATTGTTAAGGCAATTTATGTCGGTTTGAGAAAATATGATTGAGGAAACACTTCAAATTTAAGACTTATACTTATTGGTTGGTGGGCAACCAATGATGGCCAATATGATTTTTCTATCGTCGATGAAATTGCCGAATTGATTGTCGGTGGATTTTGACACACTACCTGGACACATGGATATCACTATTGCGCCACGTGGTGGACCTTTGCAACAGATAAGTGAGGACACAAGTTCTTTCTGAGAAATATTGATCATACACAGGGATTGAGTAATGGAACAAGGTTGATAGTTACAAAACTTGGCGACCATGTTCTAGAAGGTCAAATTTTTTCTGACATCAATGCAAGACACAAGTTCTTTATTCCAATGTTATCGTTGAACCCTTCTGATTCTAGGATACTTATTAGATTTCAAAGAATACAATTTCTATTGATAGTGTCATATGCCATGACTATCAATAAGAGTCAGGAACAATCATTCTTGCATGTGGAACTTCTTCTTAAACGGTTGGTACTTACACATGGATAACTTTATGTTGCGATTTCTAGGGTGACAAATCGTTCCAAATTAAAGATATTGATTTGTGATAAGAAAGGAAGAACAACGAAATCAACAAACAACGTTGTGTACAAAGAAGTATTCCAGAATTTGTAGTCATATGAAATCAATAAATGATGATATTATCTCTTATTTGCGAAATTTATTTATTTTATGAAAATGATTTATCTAATTTCATATTGAATTATCTTTATCCAAATGTTTCTTCCCGTGCATCGCACGGGTGATTAACTAGTAATATATAAAAATAGCTGAGTCAACTCCAGTCAACTTTACTGTTTCTGTAGCGACCAAGAATTTTTACGCATTTAATAATTATTTTAATATTTAGAAAAATCGTGTTGCTACTATCTGACCCATTATTTTGAAGTTAACGCCGCGACGGATTCGTCTAGCCAAGTCGAGAAATGTTAAATTCATTCGATTTTAAATTAAATGTCCGAATTTCTAAAATTATGTTATTTTAATTATTTATTCAAAGTATTATTTTCAAAATCATTTTGAATTCCAAATTTATTAAAATATCTCAATTCTCCTTATTAAATTATTTGAAGTCCAAAATACGAATTTCAATTTTTATCCCAATATTTATTTATTCTCAAATTTATTTTTAGTCCAATATTTATCATAATCAAAATTAATCCTACATAAATTTTCCCCACTAACTCCACTTTCTCCACCCCATTACAACTTAACTCTCCACCTACCACATCATTATTATGTCTCCACTATCCTCTTTAATTGCCAAACATCAACTTCATCATCACAAATCCTCAAATTCCCTGGCAACGGTTAAATCATGGCAACGGTCGTCTATGGCAACGGTTCAATTTCCACCTCCTATATTTTAATCTCCAATCAGTAGACTGCAATCTTCTCCACCAACCTCACAACTGCCATGTTGAATTTTCTCTGCAAGCAACACATCCACTATATTCACCAAACCCAGCACTCCTCACTGCAGTCACAACGGCCCAACCAGCCTGATCAAGAACTGCCTGCAACCAAGAAATCCAGTCATTACCTATTACAAAACCGATACCAAAGCAACTGAGTTTCATCACCATCAGAAATCATCAAACCACCACCAAGCCGCATCACCGCTGCCCAGCTACAACCAGCAGACGACATCACCACCTCCGACCACCACTACTCAATTTTAAATCACCATAACCACCCACTGCTCTAACCCATCATCAACACTGCCATAGCCAAAATCGATCTCAACCACCAATAACCACCAACAGTCAAATCCGCCAACATCTACCCTCGGTTTCGACCCAAATCAAAACCCAGAATAAGTTAGCCCAACTACTTACCTCTACCGCCGCCCTCTTCGCCGGAAGATCGCGATCTAAACCGCGACCTTGAAGCCTCGGTTTCGCACATCAAAGTACCCAAAACATTGCTATTTTCCTCACACTCGCACCATACTCTGACCGCCACCAGTCGCCGCACCCAGCGCCGGTGTAGCGCCGGTAGAAATCACCGGCAGTAACCACCGATCTTCTTCTTCTTCTTCGCCTGTGTCTCGCCTTTCTCTCGCCTGACGATTTTCAGATTTAAAATGAGAGAGAGAGAAGAGTAAAGTTTTAATATTAATACTTTGATTTCGAAAAAATTGCAACTTTGGTCCCTGAAGTTTTAAAGTCTTTCAAATCAGTCCTTCTAGTTTAAATGTTTTAATTCAGTCCTTTCAGTTTTAATGATTTCTTATAATTCAGCCCCTGCAAATTTAAAGTATTCATTTTAGTCCTTCACCTTTCAAAGATATTCATTTTAGTCCTTCAACTTTAAAAGTATTCATTTTAGTCCCTCAACTTTCAAAACATCAATTTCAGTCCTTAAATTGTAATTTATCATTTTAACTATATATTCCAAAAGACTAAGGTGACTTATTGGCTAAGACGAAGCGTACGGAGAATTAAAGAAATTGAAGTCATTCCCGCTCAACTTTGCACTCGTCGGATTGAAGGTAGATTTGCCCCTATTAATTGATTTAAATTATGATTGCAGTTGAATGTGTATGTTGTGACTTGTGAAAGTCATTTTTATGAAAAGAAATGAGTCTATATTCCTTCGTCAGGAATAATGATGATATGAGTATGCGGTAAGAATCCGCTACAAGAGAAATGAGAATGTTATGCATAACTTACGTGCCTTATGTGCACGAGATGAGATGAGACTACCCACACCCTATGATTTTAAAGAGCTTATGATTTTCAAAATATGTCCCGTGCTATAATGCACAAGATGAGACTACCAAGAGCCGTTTTCAAAGAGCCTGCATTTATGTGTTCAATTATATTGTAGATTAATTAATGGGCGATGAGTCTACTGAGTATTTCATTTTTGAAATGCTCACTCTACTTTTAACAGTTTTGCAGATTTCGGAGACGGTGACAAGTGATGGATGATGGTGGCAATAACCGCTAAATGGTTGAAATGTCTTACTTTAGTGTTTTCCGTATCTTCAAACATTGGATAATTTTGAGAATTTCAGTTATTCGAGAAGTTGTGACATTGTCAACTGCTTTACAAAATTAATGGTTCGAATTGTTTTTCCTAAATGTTTTCAATTTTATCGACCATTACAGTTTATTTATTGTTGCCAAAAATGAATTTCAAATATTTCTTCCGCTAGATTATTATTTTTAAATTCAGACCAGAAAATGACGTGGTGAACCGGGTATTCAGAACTCGGGGCGCTACAGTTTCTCTCCAAAACTCTTGTGCTATGTGCAGATTTTATTTATTTATTTATTTATTTTTCCAATTTTTGGGGACTTCAAGGGTAATTATATTCACACCACATTTTTTTAAATCTACACCACATTTTAATTACATAAAAGATTTTTAATATTTGTTCATTTTTGCTTTTATGTCCTCAATTTTTTTCTAAAGTATTATTATTCCCAACTTTCAATTAATTAACATATTATTTTTTTAATCACAATCCATATCTAAATATTTTGCTAATGTGCATTGAAAATGGGGGAAATATTTATTTTTCGACTTTTGTATTAATTATTTACTTCGATTGTTTAAAAATACAATAGATAAATAAATTTCTTTCACCCTCATAAGAAATATTTTGGACAAAAATCATCTTTATGGATAAGATATGAAAATTAATGGATGGTTGATGATAAAAGATTTTTATAAAAAACATGGAAACATAAGTGTAAAAATAAGAAAAACTTAGGGATATTCATTAAAAAATAAAATGTCGTGTATTTAGCAAATGTTGTGGTGTCAATATAATTATCCGGACTTCAATATTTATCATGTTCACACTACTTATATCCCCTATCCAATAATCAACTTCAAAACCCACTTCAAAAATAGTTGGGCCTTCAATATTTATTTATTATTTTCAAAATCGCTAACATCTACTTACAGTCTTCAATATTTGTTGTGTTTACATGGCTTCTATTTCCCGCCACCTAATTACACTGGAAAGCCAGTTATTTTCTTTTTCTTTTTTTTTTTTCCTTTTTCTCTTTTCCAGAATTTGTTTCATTTTTTTCCCATTTTTCAAAATCTGTTGATTCATTTTTGTTTTCTATATCTTTTTTTTTTTCATTTCCCTATATACAACCTCTTTCATTTCTGTTATATATAATTATTATGAAGATATACAAAATAATAAAAGATTCAATTAAAAGGTTACTTCTTTGAAAAAATGTGTACTGTTTAAGATGACCGCTCCACTCCAACTTCTATTTATCACGTTATATGATTCAAAATTTTTGGTGCGGTGGCAATACTTATTAGTTATTAATATTACAAACCAGTTGAAAGTAAAAAATAGTAAATTATCTTTTGAAGAAGTAAAAAGGATTGGCACTACTCTTTTCTTCAAAACATGTGATATTTTGAGTCGTTGAACATAGATTTGAGTTTCTAACAAAAAAGAAAAAATATTAAAACAATAATATTGTAGAGAAAGCTTTGAAAACAATATATAATGCAAAATTATTTTAGACTAATAAGATGACTTGTTAATAATCTATTTATATTATGTTCTAAATTTCTTTGTTGGGGTTGCAATGTGTTAACTAATGTTGCACTATTTAGAATAGTTTTGGGTTTGATAGATATGTTAATGGTTTCGGTCGTCGAGTGAAGAAAAAACATATTATTCATGGACCAGTATATATATTTGATGAAATTGTATATCACATTGTATAAAAAAATAATAAAAATAAGAAACTAGAATTATTATTTTTTTTTAAATTTACTTTTACCGAGAAGTTGTTTTTTATTTTTTATGATATAAGAACGATAACTTGTTTGGTTTTACTTATTTATATTTGACTTTTTTCGTGTCAATACCTCTTTTTTCATAAAAAAAAATGTGTTCTTCTAACGTTTTCAATCTTACAAATAAATATTTGTGTTCATTTATACAAATCCAAAGTAAAATTTTCAATTAAAAATTATGTTGAAACTTTATTACTGGATAATACTCTCTCTGTCCTACAAAAATAGTCCACTATTTCTTTTTTGTCCGTCTAAAAAAGATAGTCTACTTTGTTTTTTAAGGGTGAAATTAATATTTTATATTCCATTTTGTCCTTAATCTGTGTGAAAATAAGTAGATGACTATTTTTATGGGATGGAGGGAGTACTAAATTATAAATCATACATATAGTTTTTTTTATAAATAATCTTATTTTTAGTTATTTAGTACATCTAAAAATTGAAGCTCTTTTTTATTATTAAATTATTAAATATTTTTATAGATAATTACATTTAATTCGTAATTAATTTCTTATAATAATTGTGATATTTTATTTGTCTTAATTTTATGGATAAATATTTAGTTCAGTCATACAGATCCAATGTCAAATTCTCAATTAAAATTATATCTAAAATTTATACACATTCGTATTTTTATAAATCACGTTGTATTGAAATTTTTATAACTAAATCCTATTTTTAAGTTATATATATATATATATATATATATATATATATATATATATATATATATATATATATATGTTGCATTATTTATCAAAATTATTTCAATGACAATTACATTTAATTCTTAATTAATTTTTTAATCCAAAAAATCTCATATCACATTCTTTAACATTAACAGTTAACAAATTTATCTATATTGTTTGAAATGATATAGTTATTAATAGTTTTTGTCCTAACTGTTAATTTTAAAATTTCAAAAATTAATTAACCATACCAAGATATTCTTTGCTATATTTTAATTCAAATTTTATGATATTTTTTCACAATAATATATAAATTGTCTCTCAATTTACTTAACTAAAAATTTAGATGATCAATATTAAATTATAATTTCAATCAGAAAATAATTACGTTGTATAAATATTGAAAACCTAAAATATTATAAATTTGATGCAATATCTTTGTCAACCTCGCAATTTTTTATTATTATTATACATGTTTTTTTTCACTGTCAATGGTCAAAATATTGAATTTTATCTTTTATATGCATGGTCTCTATTATTAACTTTTTCATCTATTGTTTGAATGTTCAAAGTACATGAATACTGGAGATCTTACATTTAAGTGTTCTTTTGCGAGGAGAATTTTTGGTTCGAGGAGATAGTGAATAATCGTTACAAAACTTGAAGATCATATTCTATAAGATCAAATTCTATCTGACAGTAATGCAGGATACAAGTTCTTTATTCCAAGGATATCGTTGAGTCATTCGAATTTTAGGATACTTATTAGATTTCAAAAAAAAAACAATTTTCATTGACTATCAATAAGAGTCAGGCACAATCATTTTCGTATGTATGACTTCTCCCTAAAAGATTGATATTTATACATGAAACTAATAAATGATGAACTTATCTCTTATTTGTGAATGTTATTTATTTTGTTTAAGAATTCATTTAATTTTGAATAGGATTATTTTTATTTAGAAATTTCTTCCGTGCATCGCACGGGATGATTCACTAATTTTGATAAAAGTTAATGAGATGGGTGTTTAAAAAATTGTGGGACCCATGAAATATGTGGTTGTAATTAATTGTTGACTTTGACATCTAATTTTTAATCAGAAATAAACAAGCTCATATGTTAATAACAGATTTTTGAAGGATAAAATAGTATAAACTTAATTTAATGAAAAATAATTGCAATAAGAAGAGAAAGGAAAATGAAAAGAAAACATATTATTTAAAATTGAAAGAGAAGGATGGCAAAATCTCACCCCTCACCCCCCACAAACCAAACCTAGTTCCAAACCCTAACCCTAAAACTCCACCAATCTATCTACATCTACACTACCTTAAAAGTGTAGATAAGGGAGAATCTTTGATTTCACGATTTTGCCCTCAAAAATTTTGCTTTAAACCAATTATGCCCTCTTATATTGATTAATTATTTAAGTTAATAAAATGAAGAGACTTATTTTGTGCTCCCCCATATTCTATTTTTTACAATATATAAAAATTGGGATTTAGGAGAAACTTTTAATTATCAATTTTTTATTCATGTAATTAAATATTTTATTTCATTATAATCTTTCAATTATTTATTATTAAAATATTTTTATTGTCTAACAATTCACAATGTTATAATATAATTTTACATTATTATACTTTCTCATAATATTATACTATCGCATTTATTTAGTATTAAGAAAATTATGTTTTAATTTTTGCTTAGACCTAATTTCAAAAATTGAATTGTCTACTCAAATTCCATAGTTTACACTATATATATTATAAATGTATAATCTTATGATGTTCAATTCAAAAGTTTACAATTTCATTAATCCGTGAATTTAATGTCATATGTTACACATGAAAAAATATATATTGTACAAATTTAATTCAAATTTACCTCTTTTTTATCCTTTTATTATTTGTGTCATTTTTTCAATAATTTTTAGAATTTTTAATGATCTGTTGTTAGAGTTGAAGGGAGTGATTTTGTACATCCCTCATATTTTATTACAATATATGAAAAATTGGGGTTTAGAAGAAACTTTTGATTACAAAATTTTTATTCATACCATTAAATATTTTATTTCATTATAATCTCTCATTTATTTATTATTAAAATATTATACTATCTAACAATTTATAATGTTATAAAATTTTACGTTATTATACTTTCTTATATTATTATACTCTTGCGTTTATTAAGTATTAAAAAATTATTTGTTGTTAGGGTTCGTATTTCTGATTTATAAGAAAAAATATCTTATAATTTTTACAACGTCCTTCAATAATAATTTATTCAACATTTTCATTCACAATGGTTTCATTTCATGTGTATTCTATTTAATAATTTTACTATTAACAATATCATTCATAATATACATAAGTTGTGCAATGTACATAATAATAATAATAATAATAATAATAATAATAATAATAATAATAATAATAATAATAATAATAATAATAATAATAATAATAATAATAATAATAATAATAATCATCATCATCATCATCATCATCATCATAATATCAATATAGAATTCACATAAATTCGCACATAATTTTTTGTTTATTTTTATTTTAGGTAATTTCGAATTTTATCAACTTATTTTAATAATGGGATTAAGGGAGTTTAATTAATGCAAAATCAATTTATATGTGACCTATAGTAAATTATTTATGGATTTGTGAAAAAGAAAATATCTATAAAGTCAAATCATGGATTATTTTTATTCTTTTGTTAATTATTCCATTATTCTTTTTTGTCAATAACACTCTAAAATTGTTAGGTATTTTGTCAATATTATCTTGAATTTTTTTTCTTTTATTAGTCCGTAATATTAATCTACAATACATGTAAATATTCTGTAATAATTTTCTTTATAAGGGTTGGAGATGTGTGTTTGAAGTTATTGAAATTAAAGAGAAAAATAACCAAAATGAGTAGTAAATAAGTTTTATCACAATTTTTGTGATCACCCAAATCGTGTAAAGCGTGTGTCATGGTAAACTTTTTTCTCACATTATCTTTTCTCAATTCAAAACATGAAATTTAACAATCAATAGTTTATGAAATTTATTGAAAAAATCTGCATTATTGAATTTTCCTTACAAATTTTCTATTATTAATCAAATGATAAAAAAAGAAAAATATGATTGAAATTTGAATAGCTTTGTAACTTCCTATTATTCAATACCTATTTTCATATTCAATAATATTTAAATTCTTACATATGTTTTCAAATTCATTGAAGAAATAATATGCTTTATTATTATACAAAACTTACAACATGTCATCGGTATTTTTTCCAAATTAATTTTCGAACACACTACTTACTATTTTTTTGTTCAAATTTACATAGTTTTTTTATTTTCATTTTCGACTAATTACTTCTCACATTGAAATTTATTACCTCAACAACTTTCAAAAAGTAGTATTACGTGAAGATATTATGCATCACATTCATCATATACGTAAGACGTGCAACGCACGTATTTACTACTAGTTTGCTAAAATTATAAACACTGATGATTATAAATGATTTATTTATTGGCATAAATAAAACCCCTCTAACCTTTGATCCTATTGTGCAATACTTCTTACCTTTTCAAATTGATGGAAAATTCCCATTACTATGACCATTGCTATTGTTGACAAATCAACTTAAAGAGGGTCAAAACTAAAATGGATAATTGCACATTTGCACTTGTGGTCTAAATTTTTTTATTTTTTTTCAAATTGTACACAAACTTTTAATTTATATCTTCCACATTCCCAAACTTTTAAAACTTCATTTTTCATCTCCATTACTATTGTCATAAAAAACTTAAAGAGGGTCAATAATTAAAATAAATAATTGCACTTGTGATCTCAAATTTTTTTATTTTTCTACAAATTATACACATGTTCCCATTTATACCATCCACATTTTCAAACCTTTAAAATCTCATTTTCCATCCCCGTTATTGTTGTCCTTAAACTCACTTCAAGAGGGCCAAAATTAAAATGAATAATTGTACTTGTTGTTTCAGTTTTCTTAGGCATATTCTCTTTACTGTTTTTAGATCGTTTTTAATTTTTAATTTTGAAAAATATCGAAAACACGTTCACTTACTCATTTTTAGAAACATATTTTTGAAAAGGCTCCAAAAAAATGTATACAAAACCCAAAACAGGTTTTTCTCGTTTTGGATTTTTGTGTCCAAAATCTCCAAAACACGACTTTAGTTAAAAATGCGGCACTGTAACTGCACTGTAGAAAGGGAAGCAAGATTAGGTAAAGTATGGGCATTTCTCTCCTTCTCTCACGCATCTCTTCCGATCGTCGACCCATTCACGCCTGCGTCGTCCTCATTAGGAGTAAACAAAGTTTGGTTTGGGTGGTTTTTGACAAAATTTCAAACCAAACCATTTAAAGTAGGTTGTGATTTTTTTCAACTCAAACCACACAATTTCATTTTGTAAGTCAAACCAAATCAAACTTTTTTTTTATTTTTATTTTGCGGTTTGGTGCGGTTTCAAACTGCGGTTTACAAACGAAATAAATTGACACATTCTAAATAAGTTTAAGCACATATATTTGACTAGAATTTCGACTTAAAGCATTGATACAAGTCAAAATAATATATTATATCACTAATAGAAAACAAAAAAAAAATACAAGATGAAGTATTAATTTTCACTTCTAATTACGTAATGAAGTGAGATTTAGTCAGCAAGAAAACAAGTTTGGAAAACATATTTCAGAAGCGTGTATCGACATCTAGCTCCTCACCAAGAAAACAAGTCTGAATCCTTGGGCAGCTTATCAGTATATCAAAAAATGTTATTTTTTACTCCATACATATATTTACTTATTTACATTGGTGGAATATAAGTTTCTGCTGCATTTTTTAAAAAAAAATTGAAAGTTGGCCTTTATTAAAGAAATTAATAGAGTATTACCACAATTTGCATCCTAGAAGTGATTGTAATTAATTCATCTGCAATTTTAATAAGCTAAATGCTATAAAAATACGGATGAGTCATTTCATTATTGGGAAGACTAACAACTAAATCCTTTAACAGGTTATCACTACATAAAAAATGTCATTTTTTCCTCTATATACATGTTTATTCATACTTACATTGGTGGAATATTATAAGTTTCTGCTGCATTTTTTTTTAAATTAAAAGTTCGCATTTATTTTTTATTTTTATAATTTTTTAAATTTTAACAAGTTGACGGTTTGAAACAACTTTTTGAAAATTGAAACCTAAATCAAATCGTTTAAGACGGTTTGAAAATTTTTCAAATCAAACCATTTCACATTTGGAACCGAATCGAATCAAATTATTTATTACGATTTGGTTCGATTTTGCGGTTTGACGGTTTATTTATTCACCCGTGTCCTCATCTCCCACGCAAATCGCTGCCGATCACGCCATCCATCCTTCCTCTGACGATTTATGATCTTATCTCTTTTTCTTATGTTCCAGTTTTTTTGGGTATGTAGTTATTTTCCTACTGGTTTTTACAATTTTTTCGTTCCTTTGGATTCAGATGCGAAATTCCTATACCCAGCATCGAGTGTTGGTTATTCTTTTTGAATGTTCACCCATTCGTTTGTTAATTCCAACATATGTCCATTGCTTCATTTCTTTCTAATTTCAGCGAAAGATATAGTTTTGTCATGTGGGTTCTTGTTAATTTTGTTGATTCTGTTACTGGTGAATGGCCATTTATTCAATTAATCTTGCTGTTGATAGCTTTTGATTTTTAGAAAACTCAAAATTCGAGCAACAAATCTAGAAAGAAAACTACTACTATTTAATATTGAATTAAACTTTTACAGTAATAAATGCAAACAAACTTGTTTTTAATTGATAGGAAGATTGAGTTGGTGAATGGGGGAGGAAGTGTGTGTTGGAACCCGGGTTGATCTACTCACAAAAATTGATTTGTTGTGACTAGATCATCCCATTACAGGATTTTCTGTTCTATGTATTCAACTTGGAATAAATAAATTTGCATACAAAAATGATTTTGAGAAAATTACCCTTGTAGCGTGCTTTACAATAATGTTCATCAATTGCTTCTTGATTCCACCAAAGCTTCAAACCCTCAAACTTTCCCCGGTGCTCTTCAATGACAGCTATGCAAGTGTGTGGTCACCTTTCTCAAGACCTTGGTTAAACTAGGATTAGGGTTTTATTTGTAAGGAGAAAACACACACTACACACTTTAGTGTGTGTCTCGCCACTTTGTCAATTAGGTTAAGAAAATTAGTCTTGGGAGACTATTTGTAACATCTTTACACTCCAAAACCCTACCAGGCCTAGTATCATAACCCAGGCTCATTTCTGCACAACCCAATACAGGTAATACGCCTGTATAAACCCATTATGGTGAAGCCACCGAGAGAACTTGATCGGACCCAATTAAACTAAACTTCAATAAATTAATTATGACCCGATCAACTCTTGATCAGTCAAAATTAATTTATTAATCACGTTCTATTCCATTAAAAGAACGAGATTGCACTCTTAGTAAAATTGAAATTACTGAAACAATTAATCAATAATTATATCCTCTGACTTATCGTTCTTACATGTTACCCCCGTCGATCAACTCGAATATTCAGAGCAAGTTACAATGACCAAAATGCCCTTCTCTGAATATTCATAAATTCTCAACTCTCATCTTCTATCTGACAGTTCGATGTGATCACATCACATCATAGAATTCAACAGTCACTGTCAAATTACTGAGCTCAGATTCAACTGTCCACTAGAAGAATCAGTGAGATTATGATCATACCTAAAAGGTGACGGATTCCATAATACGAATATATGTTCCTCATTAGTTCACTTTGATTCCCAAAGTACCGAGATATTGATCAGCAATTGATCTCACCCATTGATACCTCAAAGAATTTCAAGTTAGTAATCAAAGTCCATTATCCGATTAGGATTAAGGTCCCACGTATAATAGTCAAGTGAAATTAAACTTGTATGGTCAATGTCACAAATTAATTTCACGTGATCCCGTCCAATAGGTTCTAAACGTACTTTCAATTTTATTACCAAAGTCAAAGATAGACTTTAATAAAATCAAGACGATCTTATCAAAATAAATTGTCCATATTTATTTACTGATCGTGAACGTTAATTTTAGATCGAATTACAAATTGAATCTTTCTGCGTTTAACAACTTAAACACTCAATATGTAATATTAAATCGACCCATGGACAAACGCAACTTTATATTAATACAATCAATAAACATTTTATTTCGAATGTCGTGAATTA
The DNA here is from genome assembly GCA_963555705.1 of Ligustrum vulgare. Taxonomy (NCBI): domain Eukaryota; kingdom Viridiplantae; phylum Streptophyta; class Magnoliopsida; order Lamiales; family Oleaceae; genus Ligustrum; species Ligustrum vulgare. Next base: position 27,234,515 of record OY743186.1, on the reverse strand, counting down.
TACTCTATGGGCATATATAATTCCAACAGTGTGTTAATAGGGTTCATTTCCCATAGAGCGTATGATGGTGGCTACAATGTTCCTGGGTAGGTAACTCGCTATCTCATAGACGCAGTGCCGGTCCTGTGTTTTTGGGTGCCCCTGTGCGAATGTTAAAAAAGTACTTCCATTTTTTATTTTCTAAAGTATGCGTATAGAGAAAAAAAATAAACTATTTATATAAACTTGCTATAAATAAAAATGCCACATAAAAAAAATATCGTTTTCAATGTTTTTCTTATATCGTTTTCATGTCATAAAGAAAATATAAACTAAAAAACTAAATTTATGCCTTGTAGAACATTCAAAACATTCAAAAGCATAAACTTTCATAAGAAAGCGTCATCCAAATTACTAATATCTTTGATAGCCAATATAAGTTGACCTGAAAAAGAAAGAAAATTACTCAAACAATGTCATATGTAAGTCTTGAAATGCAACAAATCATTTAAAATTAGTTCTTCTTGCATCACTTAAATCATCTATACCTTCATTTCTATCATTTTCATCATGTACTTCATTTGTATCACCTACAAAATTTGTTTCATCGTGACCTTCTTCATTATTATAATTTTCATTGAGTCCAAATTTTTTCTCGTGATTTAGTTGTTGGTCATTAGCTAAATCTTCTGTTGGCGTGTCTATTATAGTGTCTTTATCTTGCAATCATCCAACCACAAATCTATCAAGAGCACATTTTTGAGATTGTATTAACTCTTCACATTTTCTCTTTTTCTTTCATTTATCACATCCAGATAATTGTTTTCTATAAAACATTTTTAATCTTTTTATCGCAAACAAAAAATAAACGAAAGAGAAGAGAAGATAAATATTATCAGAAAAATATAACCTGGTTTAGAAATGACTAATAAAAGAATCTGAACCGAGCACTACACTGAACGAAGTCAACGAATCAAGCCCACTAGCACTGTACACAATTTGAACCTCAATTGAAAATCTGAGATTCGGGTTCAACATTAATATATCAAAATTGAGCATCAACATTCAACAAGTCTAAATTCATCACTCATTAATGCTGAAAGCAATCTAACATTTTACCTACAGAGTCACGTGATGAAGGCAGAAGCTGAAGCATAGTCGTGACGATGGAGGATTTTTCTATTTTGGAACTTGGAAGACAGACAGACAGACAATGTCAATGAGACAGAGTCGAGTGATGAATCCGGAATTTTCTTGTAACGAAGACAGTGATGCGACGCAATGAGCAGATTTTTTATTTCTAGAAAGTGGAATCTGGCTTCTATTCTCGGGAGGTTTGATTTACATAGGAAATGGAGTTGTTTTGGAAGATAGGGAGTCTCAAGCTACCGTCTAGGAGTAGGTTTTTTATTTACAATGGGGTGAGGGGTGAAAAAAAAATGAAAATTTGGGAAAATTTTAGAGTTGGTCCGTCCCTTTGTTGTCCATGTACTGATATAAAAAAATCTAAAATCTAAAGTTTTTTTTTTTTTTTAAATAATATGTTCTAATATATTTTTCAATATTGGTGCCCCCAAATTTTGGTGCCCTGTTCGTCGCACCTCTCGCACGGCCTCAGGGCCGCCTCTGCATAGACGAATACGCTATTCATTTAGGTGTCTATATTCACTTGTCCTGCCTGAAAGAATCCTCTAAAGGTATTCTGTTTCTTCAGATAGTCTGTCATGGGGATGAAAGAATTCTAGACACAAAAATAGGAGGTTTTGCTTGCATTTAGGAGAGTGTCTGAATGGAATATGATGAAAAGATTTATTGGTAATTAAATAATCTTTTTTTTATAATAAATTTTTGTCAAAATACATTGACAGAGGCGATTTATGTGATATACATATTAAACAAATTTGATTTGAAATTGTTGGATTTTCAATTCTTAACCATTATACGTTATGCATGCTGATTTTATCCCCCAAAATCTCTTCAAACATAGACTATGAGGGGGTAATAGAGGTTGAAATATGATGTCTCAGTTAAGTTACTTGATTTATTACTGTGGGTGTACTCAAAAAATTCAGATGTTAAGCATTGTTTAGCTGTTTTTGATAAGATGGCGGGGAGTGTGGGTTTTTGCCGGGTGTGAAGAATTGTAACAGAATTTTTAGGATGCTTAGGGATAGAAATTTGGTTGGAAAGCTAGAGAAGTATATGGGATGATGGGGGATATTGGGGTCGACCCTACTATTGTAACCTATAACGTAATGTTGGATTTATTTTGTAAAAATGGTGAAGTGCAGCAAGCTCTTGACCTTTTGCTGGAGATGTAGAGGAAGGATTTCCATCCGAATGATCTTACATATAATGTGTTGCTTAATAGGTTGTCAAAGAAAGGTGAATTTGATCCGGCCAAAGAGTTGATTGACGAGATGTTGAACAAAGGTTTGAAGGTTCTAGCTTTTACGTAAAACCCTCTTATATGTGGTTATTGTCCGGAAGCACTGACGGATCCAGCTATGGGCGAGCCGGTTCGGCCGCTCGTGCTGGATCCGACCAGATTTTCAGATTAATTAATTAATTAATTATTATTATTATTAAAAAAATGTAACAGTCTAGTAATGCGTTTGATTGAGAGTTTAATGTATTTGATTGATTTAATTTTCTAGGTGAAAAAAGTGGGGAATTTTTCAACTTTTATAGTTTAATTGTCATTATTTTCCATAAAAAATAAAGCAAAATTTAGCTATTTAATATTTTTTTTTTTAATTTTTTATATATTTGTACTTGATAATAATAATGTTAACTTTTTTGAAAAAAAAATAAGTCAATTAACAACAAAAAAATGATCAAACGTGATGAAAATGGTAAAAGATTTTTCATAGAAAGTAAAATTTCCTCCCCTTAGAAAACAAAACTCTCCAAATTAAGAAAAATACTAAATTTCGAGACAAGTTGGAAAACGAATTTTATGAAAAATTTAGGTAAACAAACAACGTAAAAGTTGAAAAATCACTTGGAAAACGTAAGGCTATCAAACACAGTCTTATATCCATTACCTATGCCATCCGTTCAATCCATTTGATGTTTTGGGAGACGATTTGTTGAATAACCGTTTGTTGATTTACGTAGAGCGCAAAAATTTTAAACTCATTGAGAATGGGGCAATTTTGCAATGCTTTCAAAGTATGAGACCTTAGAGAATGCAGTTGTCTAAGTTTATAACTACGAAGTATGGTTATATAATGTATTTTTCTACTATTTTTGTTTGTGTTGGACTATATTTCCATATTAAACGAAATTAAGTTTTAAATCATTTATATATTAGTAGAATTTTTAATATTTTTTTAATTAAATAATATTTCTCCATTGAGGGTCAACGGTCAAAGTGTCAAAATTCGCTCTAGCTCAACCAGAATCCTGGATTCGCCGCTGTCCGGAAGGAATGCTTATTGAGGTACTAGAGCTTGGGGAAGAGATGGAAGTTAGAGGAGCCTTGCCATCTATATTGACTTACAATACATTTTTGCATGGCTTCTGCAACCTAGGGAGAGTGAGTGATGCCAAGCAGTGGATTCCCGTGATGTTGAAGAAGAACTAGATACCTTACCGTCTATATCGACTTACAATACATTTATGCATGGCTTCTGCAACAATGGATTCCTGTGATGTTGAAGAACTTGATGCCTTGCTGTCTATATCGACTTACGGTACAGATTCTTTTGAATTAACCTTATTGTACAATCAATGAATTGTGCTTATTGTCACAGTAGTATAACTCTCCAATATGATCTAATATATATTAATTAATTTACATTTCAAGTTTTAATATTTTTTTAGGTAATAGATAAATTACTATTAGAATAACAAAATATTAGTTCAAAATATATGATTATTGAAATAAAAAATTATTGTAATTAAATAATTCAACATATTTTTTACATAAAAAATATCACAAAATAATGATTCTCAAAATTTCAAAGTAAATGCATTTTTCAACTTTCTGTTTCAAAAAATAGTTTTCCAAAATTACAAAGAGAACAAATTTTCAACAATCTCAAAACAAACACCCAAAACAAAAAACTCAAAACAGAATCCAAAACTAAAAATTGAAATTGAAATTCGAAATAGAAAGAGAACGACCCCTTATTTTCTGTAAATTATACTCAAAACTTTTATTTAGGTTGTGTTCGGTAAGTGAATTAAACCAAAAATTTAATGGGCACAATTTTCCATACCACATTTTAACCACAAATTTTTTCTCTCCAATTTTTAACCATACATCTTACCTAGAAAACTCAAATAAAAAACATTATAATTCAAATTCCTTGATTTAACAGCCGCCACCATATCCTCTTATCCCGAAATTTTAAACTTCATTTTTCTCCCCAATCTCACCCTTCTCACCCTTAAAACTTCATTTTCTTCTCCCAAAACTAGGAGTGGGCAAAACCCAAACCAATCAGGTCAACCCGTCCAAATCGAACTGAACTGATCGGGTTCGGTCGGTTTTTTTGCAAAAAATGAGACAGGGTCGGCTTTTGAGTCAACTAGTCGGGTCGGGTTGCAATTTCAAACCCGGGCAACTCAACCCAACCCGAGTTTTAGGGGGGAAAAAACGTAAAATTGAAGTTAAAAAACGAAATCATTCAGTTTCTAACCCTAAAGTTCCTCCTAACTCCTAACCTAAGCTCTCTGCCTCTCTCACTCAGTACATCCGCTCTTGCTCAGTCGCTCGCCGTCGAGCTCTCACTCTCATTTCCATCTTCCGTCGCGGCTCCGGCGGACCTCAACTATCGTGAGCACTCAGTGAGTGACGTGACTGCCGTCCCTGTTCAAGTCCAACTAGCCGGGGTACCCTGATTTTAACTTTTTCATTTTCTTTCAGATTTTATCAATATTAATATAAATGTTTTGCTTATTTTTTTCCCTTTGTCATAGGTCAGGCAGTGGATGTGGTGTGGTGTGGTGTGGTTTTATGATTTATCTTAGAAGATTGTTTACATTATATGCCATTAAAATTTTATTGTAGCTGCAATTGCTGTCTTCTTCAGAGAGTAGAACCTGTATATCTTTGAAGGAAGAGTAAGCAAATTTGGGGGACGATGCGTTGTGAAGTCGAATCCTTGATTTGCTTCGCCTAAGTCACATGGGTTCTGAGATTCAACCAATTTACACAATACCAGACCACAAAAGTTAGAGAAAATCGAAAATGCTGTTCATAAATCTTGAATTTGTTTTAGAAAACTGGTGGATTTAGAGGTAGATAGAAAGAAGCCGAAAAGGCTGAAAATGTAAACAATCTTCTACTGATAAATTTGTAATTTTTCTTTGAATCTGTAGAATGAATAAATTTGTAATTTTTCTTTGAATTTTTCGGTTTATATGTTTTTATAGGTATATTTAATATTTTTGGTAAAATGTTTTATTTAAGTTGTTTAATTGGGCCAATAATTTAAATTTTAAGTTATTTTATATTTTGTAAACTTAAGATTTAATTGGGACACCAAAAATTGGATTTATGGGCTATTTTTTACATTTTACCAATTTGGGCTGAAGCTCAACCCGCCCGACACTTTATTGGGTTGGGTTGGTTTGGATTGATTTTATGTCAACCCGACCCGACTCAACCCACACCCACACCCACCCCTACCCGAAACCCCTCTGCCCTCATCTACACCCCCTTTTTAAATGAACAACATTAATTTTTTTATTTAAAGTCTTTCTATTTACCCTTTTTAAAGATCACATTTCAATAATAACATTATTAGTTTTACATTTCAAAAACCAGATTTTAATTACCTATTTAACATTTATTAATACATATATATTAAAAATATCTATTAATATTATAAAACTTGTTGAGCTGCTGACATCATGTTTGGAGCTTTTTCCCGCCTACAGCACAGTAGCCAACTTTATATGTAAGAATTTTTTTTTTTCCTGTTTCACAATTAGCGAGATTATATTACTTTGGAATTCCTTCCAAATACACTTATTCACTTATTGCACACTGACCAAGTGACTCATTATGCCTGAATTATATTTTTTTCCTGACCATTTACGTTCCTTTGCCACCCTTGAATATATATATATATATTTATATTTTTTTTCCTCTTCCACAGATAACGAGATTTTATTGCTTTCACATCTGACTCATTGAATTCCATCAAATTACACGTATTGCTAAGTTACAGTAATTTTATCTGACCCAGGTATTGAAAAGTTGAAATAATTTTATCTGACCACTTAAATTCCTTTGCCATGAAATATAAACCTCATTTGCTTAATCCATTGTGTACGTTTCCCTTCTACGAAAAAAACTTTTGTGATCTTACTGCAACAAATGGCTCCAACCTTTGTATTATTGAGGGAAATTAACAAAAACCGCGCTGATTGGCGCATTAAGGTTCGATGTGCAAGGAAGTGGGTTGTACCCGAATTTGGAAGAACGCCAAAAAGTCTGGAAATGGTTTTAGTTGACAAAGAGGTATTTTGTTTACTACTGTCCCGTTTATATATTTTTTTTGCATCATTGATTTATGAACCTTATTTTCACGTTATTTTGCTTTCACAATGATCAAGCAAATTTGTAATCTCAAACATTTAATTTAATAAATTATCATTTGTCAATGTGAGCTGGCTAACAGGATTCAAGCTACAGTTAAAGGCCACCTAATAGATAAATATGACCCACTGGTGGTAGAGCATGAGATTTACTGCATAAAGCAATTTTCTGTCGGGGATAACAAGTGTAGTTATCCAGCAACCAGTCATCAATTTCGGATCTTTCTTTTCGATAGGACTTACATCGGACCGACCAGTGATCATTCTTTCCCGCTTGACATCTACAATTTCAGGAGTTTTTCAGAAATTAAAAATTCCATACATTCTGATAACCTTCCTCTTTTTGGTACGAAAAGTCTGTTTTCGGGCTAAACTTTCAATTCGAACTAATTATGTACCCTAGAAACTAATTAATATATTATACTTTCTACTTCTAAGATGTTTTGGGGCATGTAATTGGGTACGACTCCAATAGGATGCAATCATCCACAACACGAAATTGTGCCAGGAATTTGGAAGTCATGCTCGAAGACTAAGAGTAATGATACACTAAAGATAAGTATAGAATTAACTTTTCTTTATTGTTATCTTAAACTTAATTAGTTATTGTGTTTTGTGCAGAAAGATTCGTGTTTCTTGCACCCTATGGGAAGATTATGCAGATGTTATGAAAGATTACATCGAATCTTCCAAGAGTGAACCCCTGATCGTGCTTATTCAGCTTTGTCGCACAAAATCTTATAGGGGTTCGTCAATCGATAATTAATTGACTCCAATAATATGTGAGTTATTAAAATAGTTATTAATTTTCCAGGCGAGACTGGAATATCAAACACATTCCATGCTACAAAACTTCTGGTTAATGCTAGGATCAAGGAAATCGAGGACTTCAGGAAGAGGTTTGAGGTTTCTTTCTCTTATTTCTTAACTTAGGGTTTCATATTCTGATTTAAAAAACTGACGCACATCTATCAAAATGCAGCATGTTCAGAAATCAAGAACAATGCTCTCAACAAATTAGTCAGATTTCAACTTCCACATGTCACACAATTGAGGATGAACTCGAAAATAGAATTTGTGAGGTTAAAACACTTCGCCAAGTATCTGAAAGTGACAAGGTCCATTCTTGGACATTTCAACATAAATTATCTAATAATATATGATTACACAAACGTATATATAGATATCTTATTTAATATTTTTTTATAGGCTGAGTTGGTTTGGGTCATTGCAACAATTACCGAAGTAATTGGTGAAAAGAAATGGTCTTATACGAGTTGTAAGAAATGTCTTAGGAAAGTTGTCGAACATGGAACTAAATTCTTTTTTGAAAGTTGTAATGAATACAATTACGTCGAAACCAGATTCAAAGTCCATGTGAACGTGGTTGACGGAACTCAATGCCTTACCTTCCTCTTATGGGACCGTGAGTGTCGAGATTTGGTAGGAAAGTCTGCAAGGGAAATTCGTGAACGACTCGCAATGGTATTCTTTATAGTTTTATTATTATTTTATTTGAAAATAACATGTACATAGCATGACAGTAATTTATTTTGATTTTTTTCCAGGAATTAAAAAGGGATGGTAACAAAACTTCTAAGGCTAATGACATTTATAGGACAATGACACCAGTTGAGATTGAATCCATTGTGGGGAAACAACTTCTTTTCAAAGTGAATATCAAGGAAAAAATTTTCAAAGAGGGTGACCCTTTTTATGCAATTATGCGTGTTTCAGAGAACACTGAGTTAATTAGGAAGTTCAAGTCAACTGATCACATTATCTCCATTAGTGAAGATACGGAGACATTGGAGATGCCACCAACTACTGGTGATCAAGAATATGTAAGTGATAATGAGGTTGACTCACCAGCAAAAACCTCACGCAAGAGGTCTTATGATGAAGTTGATGCTGGAATTGATGACTTGGGGTCAACACAACAGTCATCGACCAAACTAAGGACTATAATCAAAAAGGAGATGGACTAAGAAATCTATCTTTGTACTCAGATATCCTACTTTATGATGTTTGGCATGTCATCTATCCAGGTGCAAGTAATTTTAATAAATAACATAGATCACATCTACTATTTTGATTCTTTTCCCACATTACTTACATTCCCCAAACCTTAACGGACCAATATATATATAAAATAACAATCAACTAAGACCTCAGTCAGTGTACTTACTATGCGACATATTTCTAATACCAATGATAAAAAATTAGTTAGATTACTATTTTATTATTGATTGATAAAAAGGGTCTCACAATTTATCGTTAAACAATGTCTAAAACTTATAAAGCATCACCTACATTTCTAAAAATTTAATTCAAATAAAATTGTTGATTAAGAACTTTATAAACCCTAAATTCATCATTAGAAAATATTGTCAAAGTCAAGCGATAACATACAATAATCACCTACTTATTCATGAACTTAGAAACAAAATTTATCATTACATTATTACTTTATAATTCACACATCATAATAATCAGATTATTGTTCGTTTTCTTAAATCCCTTGGCATAAGTTGAAATGATAAATTTGTTTTGAAAACTATCTATGGTACGTGTTTCCCAATTATATTTGTGAGGAAAAAATAATCTTTTAACAAACTAATATAGAATTCTATACCGAGTATTAACCAATTATCCAATAAGCTATCTTTGAAGTCCAAAATTATTTTTTTATTATAATCTAAATCCAATTTCCAAAGACTTTATCTCATCGTTTATTTACCATGGCAGTCATATACCACATATTTTGAATCTTGTGCATCACCTACTTATTCATGAACTTAGAAACAAAATTTATCATTACATTATAACTTTATAATTCACACATCACAATAATCATATTATTGTTCGTTTTCTTAAATCCCTTGGCATAAGTTGAAATGATAAATTTGTTTTGAAAACTATCTATGGTATGTGTTTCCCAATTATATTTGTGAGGAAAAAATAATCTTTTAACAAAATAACATAGAATTCTATACCGAGTATTAATCATTATCCAATAAGCTTTCTTTGAAGTCAAAAAATATTTTTTTATTATAATCTAATTCCAATTTCCAAAGTCTTTATCTCATCGTTTATTTACCATGGCAATCATATACCGCATATTTTGAAACTTGTGCTGTCCGCTAGAGTTCTGTGTAATACAGATTGTTTATTAAATATCCATGCAGTTTTATTTTTTTACAATCACTACAAAGACTATCAATTCTGTGTTTGTTCATCTTACCGCACTAGACCATCCAATATCTACAATCATTTATTGATAAATCTCATACATCTACGTGTTGAAATGGAGAACACAGAAGGCAGAAATGTAAAACGATTCAAAATTCAGAACTCCATGCTAGCAGGTTAGTAAAATAATCTTTGTTTAATGCCAATCTACTGTTTTTACGTTATTCGAATAATGTAATACATAATTTATGTTCAGGTTTCTCTTTATTTTGTTTTATATACTTTTGTTAGAACTGTATTCCAATGCCGTAATTATAACGTTTGACAAACAAGATTTCAAATATAGTTTGGTTCAAGATTGTAGTGGCGTACCTTTAACAACTAATTCTTTTCACCATGTAGGCCTTGGTCACAGGTCTTCGACCATCTGCACAAAAGAAGATTCGAATCATAAAATGTCTGCACAAACTGAACAAATGAACAAACGTCTGGAATCAGATTCACCATTTATTGATCTAACAAACGGTAAGTCATAAAATATTAAGTGTATCTCCCCATTTCTGTAGTGTGGGATAAATCAGATTCTTGCAATAAATTGATTGAGGACATTATTTTCATTTCAGTTTCAGAAATGCATACTTTGAATGAGGAAAACACCAGATGTTCAAATCCTGATTTTCAAACAAATGATACAAAGGGCAAACGAATACGGGTTTTGAATTCAGGGAGACATACTTTCGTCGGAAAAAGTTGCACTTTCGTTGACAAAAGTTTCCAGTCAACACCAGTGAATTCTTCAGAATTGGGATGTACTTCAGGTGAATTGAATTAGTTCGTATTTGACTATCCTATATAATGATACTTTGCGTATTAAATTACTTAAATAGGGGAGAATGTTCAATCTTAACCCAACTAATTACAATTTTAATTCAAGAAAATGCAGGTACAATGCAGCATCTTTCTATTATAAGCAAACAAATACATGCCAATAAGAACACATCATACGCATTCAACCCCAATCCCAGCTATTCAGGCTGCTCATACTTCAATTCAAATCGTGAGAGTCATTCGAATAGACAAAATTTTGTTAGAGGTTCCTATGAATCTAATAGAGGCGTACATTTTATTTATTTATTTATTTCATTTCATACTTATATTTTGTCAAGAAATTGTTTCATGCTTTAAGTTTTTTTAAAGACTCCACTAAGTGATTTTTTTATTTTTTTTTAATGATTTGGCAAAGAAAACTTGCCCGAATCGTTGAAGCCGCCAACTGTTGAGCAAGAAAATGTTCCAGGTATGTTTTATTTTTAAAAAAGAAAAATCATGGTTATGTTCATAATTTATGTACACTAATTTACAATTTGGTAAAGAAAAACAGACATTAAGTGATTTAATTAAACCTACATCTCATCTAATACATAAGTTGTATAGACTGTGGCTAACTGATTCAAGAATTTGTTCATTTCATTTTGTTATCTAATGCATTTTTGTTAAATAGCCACGAATAAAAATCTTACATAGACCTTGATCACAAATTCCAAGTGTCATTTCCGTTCAAAAAAAATCAAAGAAGTGTTGTATACTAAATGAAACTAGATTTAATATTTTATTCTTTGAGATTTTTTTTTTTTTTTTGTGAGTACTATTATTCTTTATATATGAGTTACAATCAAGATGTTTGAAATGTGTATAATTACAACATCATTTACACTATTAAAATGAAGTTGAAATTATGCAAGGCAGAAAAAATACGATAATATTAGGCCGAGAAAATACCTGCTCCATATTCTAAGTGCCTTTCCCCAAATTGGTTGATCAGCAAGCTCCCACGTCTAATGCAGATTTAAACGTTATGACACCCCTCATCTCTCAAATTAAAATATTATACTTGATAAAAATAAAATAAAAAACTTAATTACAGCCCATGAAATGAATAAATACAACATTATACGTTGAAATAATGTGAAAAAAATCCTAATATGTGGATTCCTAATTCATTAAAGTACTGAATTTTTGTCAGCCTCGGCTTGCCTTCAATATATCTGTTCAGATAAACAATTAAAAAATATGTTATAATTGAAGTTTGATATATATAATAATGGTGAATGAAACTGCTTTATTTAAATAAAATCATGAGTACTTATCTTCAAAGTCATTGCTCCTTTGCGATCAGTCCACGGTTCAGGGTTTTTGGATCTAATATGATTGATGCTACAATCATGTTCTTCACTTAAAAAATCACGATCATTTTCCCAAATGCATGATTTATTCAGCACACACTCGTCAGAATATTAAGGACCGGTTAAATTAAAAGTTAGGAGATAGGAACTTGTGCTATTGCTCATGATTTTTCAGTGTACTTTTTTTGTATCTTCCCCAGCAATCAATGGATTTGCTCATTTACGAGCATAAAATATATTGCATTCAAAATAGTTAAACGAGTTTTATTCAGTTCACAAATGAAAAATAAGGGAGATAAAAAGTGACAAAACCATAATAAAAGGGTTTGTAATACCGACGAGTATCTACAGATCTGGTGGTATAAGAGAAACAAGATTAAAGATCTGTGATAAAATATAGAATATGTGCGTGAGATGATTAACAATGACCGAATCGTATGTAAATTCAGATGGAATCATATTATCTCCATATCTCGGATCTGTCATCACATCACGGATCTTTCTCAATTAAGTTCAAAATTTTCCACACAGTATATGTAAAAAAAAGAAATAATGGCTAAAAATTAAGATCGGCCAAAGTAAAGACTGTATGAGAAATAATGTGAGTGACGATCTGTGATCGGCTCCAAATATCAATAGATCTGGAAAATATGAGCTCCATTTATTAGCCCATCTAATAGATCAACGTCATTCTCACAACCATACGACATTTTCCATGGTGGAATTAAAAAATCTTGACACAGATTTTTTTTTCACTTGTGAAAAATGGCTTAAAATTAAGATCGGCCAAAGTAAAGACCGTATGAAAAAAATGTGAGTGATGATCTGTGATCGGCTCCAAATATCAATAGATCTAGAAAATATGAGCTCCATTTATTAGCCCATCTAATAGATCAACGTCATTCTCACAACCATATGACATTTTCCATGGTGGCATTAAAAAATCTTGACACAGATCTTTTTCCACTGTGAAAAAATGCTCAGTCACTTTTACATAAAAAGGGGGTAGGGAATTGAAAAGAAAAAAATAATACTAAGCAAAGGAGGTAGAACATGGCATTTTTTAAAACAATAACGGAATATATATTCCGACCATGTACAATCCTGTCCAACGGAAGCATTTTCCATACTTCATATGGATTTTCCGTCGAGCTTGTGTGGTGACACCACAAAATGCATAGGTTGTTTACAATATGTGAGTGTATGTGTTGTAGAAGAGCTCTCAATCTAAGTGGTGAAGGAATGTGAGATTTCAGGGATGAAGACGTTCGAACAGTTGCGGCTGCTCAAATGAAGTGTACAGAAGAAACCCTTAGCTAATAAAGGAGGCTTATAATGATGTAGTTGTGGATCCAAATGTTGGTTTTTTTTTTTGGGCCGATATAGTTGTCTTCAGATTTTCATTGGTGATCCATTTGGGCTCTTTCAATTAAAAGTTAGGATATTTATGTATGTGGGCCCATAGAATTGCCAAACATTTTTCTTTCTTGCTTATTTTTTTTCTACTTTTTATTGTAATTACGATTATTAATGTTGGCAATTTTGAGCTGTTGTAAAAATATTATGATGAGATTTTTGTGGAAAAATTTATATTTCTCATGTGTTTCTTAAAACATTACATTTCATTTTCGTGTTAATATGTTGCTTAATTATTTCGGGATGTGTATTATTATGTTAAATTAATTTTTAATTATTGTATTTTAATGGTCAAAGGTGTTGAAAAATGATTAAGATTGTAAACTGACATTTATTTTAGCTTAAGTTAAAGGGACTAAATAATTTTTTTTTCTTTATAGGTTTTTTTGTGGTAACATAACATTTAATGATATATTTTCTTTGTAGTCCCTTGCTATTATATAGGGGTGGGCGTGGGTTGTGTTGGGTTGGGTCGATTTTTTGTCCAACCCGAATCCAACCCACTATGGTCGGGTTGATAAAAAATCAACCCAACCCAAACATGAGTTCAAACCCAACCCAACCCAATCAAGTTTCGGTCGGGTTGGGTTGGGTTGGGTGGTTTGGGCGGTTTGGGCTTTGGTACAGTTAAATAAAATTCTTAGAAAATTAAAAAATTATGCTCATAAATCAATTATTAACTCAAAAAAATTATGTACAATACAATAAGCTCAAATATAATAAATTGAATACTTGCTAATAAAACTAAAATATGTTCAAATTATATTTGAGTTTCATCCAAATTAAAAATGGATTTAAGATTCTTGAAATTTAAATTGTCTTATATTTTTAAAATTTTGATTGAGTCGGGTTGGGTCGAGTTGGGTTGGGTTTGTCATCCAACCCACAACCCAACCCAACCCAACCCAAACAATTTTTTTTATAACCCAACCCAACCCAATTTTCACCAAAACCCAACCCAAACCGATCGGGTTGGGTTGGGCGGTTTTAGCGGGTTGGGTGGGTTGATGCCCACCTCTATTATTATACATAGTTAGAGCAATGCGTAAATTCTATCATTTTGATGACTTTTCTAAATTATTTTTTTCCTATATCTTAATATGCATCATAATTTATGTTACGTCTCTGTAGTATATATTATGTTTCTTTCTTTCTTTTTTTCTTGATAACGAATTTATTCATAAATCATATTTGCAATGTCAATTTATATTCTAAAATTGTTCACATGTTAATAATAGATTTCGTAGTTACTTATTTTAATAATTATAATCTCCATGTAATTCTGTTAATAAATCGTTTATACGTGCAGAATATCTAGATATTGGTGATCCTCGCTATAAATGTGAATTTTGCAAGTCTATTTTTTGGTTTGACGAGAGAATTGAAAAGCGTTATAAAACCTCTCAATCGCCAAAGTTTTCATTATGCTGCATGCAAGGCAAAGTTAAAATTCCACCAATGGATGATCCTCCACAAGTATTAAAAAAATTACTATACGGAAGTGATGAAAGGAGCAGGCATTTTAATGAAAACATACGGACTTACAACATGATATTTTCGTTTACATCTATGGGAGGGAAGATAGACTTGAGTCTCAATGCTGGGAGATCTCCTCCCGTGTTCAGGTTGCACGGTCAGAATTATCATCTAATTGGCAGCTTATTACCTACAGAAGGTTCTTCACCCAAATTTGCTCAGCTATACATTTATGATACTGAAAATGAAGTGGCAAACAGAATGAAGGCCATTGGGTAAGATTTAAGTACATGTTTATCTTATTTGTAATCAATATTATTTATCAAATCTGATTTTTAAGTTGAATATATATACATATTTTTTTATGTAGCACGTCTTCATGTGGCAACCACTTGCATGAGGATGTTGTTTCTGATTTAAAGAATATGTTAGATGAACATAACATTTTGGTACAATCATTTCGTATGGTGAGAGAAACAATACGCCATGAGTCCACTGGGAACCTCAAACTGCGGTTAATTGGGAAGAGAAGTAGAGATGGAAGGCAATACAACATGCCAGAGAAGGATGAAGTAGCTGCATTAGTTTTCGGTGATTTTGAGACATTACCTGGTAGTAGAGATATTGTTGTTGAGACACGAACTGGGCTACTGCAGCGTATAAATGAACTGCATGCGTCATACTTAGCACTACAATACCCCTTGCTTTTTGTATATGGTCAGGATGGCTACAGGGAAGACATTCTTTGGGATGATTCAAATTCCAAATCCTCTGGTGGTCGAAAGAAACTAAGTATGAAAGAGTGGTTTGCATATCGATTACAGGAAAGGGAAACTGAATCTCCAAATATTTTATTTTCAAAGAAGTTGTTCCAACAATTTTTAGTCGACGCTTACACTATGGTCGAGTCTGCACGCTTAGCTTACATACGTAATCACCAAAAGGACTTGAGGTGTGAGATGTACAAGGGTTTGACCGAAGCACTTTTAAGAGGTGAAATGAATCCATCTTCTGCTGGAAAGAGAGTGGTTATACCTGCTTCTTTCACCGGTGGTGCGCGATATATGATTCAAAACTATCTGGATGCAATGGCCATATGCGGGTGGGCAGGGTACCCTGATCTGTTCATTACATTCACGTGTAATCCAAAGTGGCCAGAAGTTGTTCGATTTTTAGAAAGCAGGGGTTTACGTTCAGAGGACAGACCCGACATTTTATGTAGGGTATTCAAGATAAAATTAGAGCAGCTCATGAAAGATATACGAAAAAATAATTTGTTTGGACCAGTTAGAGCAGGTACTAAATATATATATCTTCGTGCATTTTACAATTTTATTTTATTTTTTTTATCGATTTTATGACTTTGATATTTTCTTTTCTTTCCAGTTATGTACACCATCGAGTTCCAGAAACGTGGTTTGCCGCACGCACACATACTACTTTTCTTGACTCAAGATGCCAAGTTTCCTACTGCGGATGCTATTGATAGAATTATTTCAGCTGAAATACCTGATGAACAGATAGATCCAATTTACTATGCAGCGGTACGGGATTTTATGGTTCACAGTCCTTGTGGAAGATTAAGGATTGATTCTCCTTGTATGTCTGATGGTCGTTGCACAAAAAGATTTCCTAAAGATTATGTTGACTTCACGGTTGTTGATGAAGATGGGTATCCCATTTACCGGCGTCGAGACAATGGAAGAACCGTGGATAAGAATGGTATTGAGCTTGACAACAGATATGTTGTTCCTCACAACCGATATCTCCTATTGAAGTACGGTGGTCACATCAACGTTGAGTGGTGCAATCAATCAAGGTCAATCAAATATCTTTTTAAATATGTGAACAAGGGACACGATCGGGTGACAGCAAGCTTCTACCAGGCCTCCGGTGATGATCATGCCTAGGATACCGTAGATGAGATAAAGATGTACTATGATTGCAGATACATCTCACCGTGTGAGGCCGTTTGGAGAATGTTTGGTTATGATATTCATTTTAGGGATCCTGGTGTGGAACGATTATCCTTTCACCTTCCTGACGAGCAGAACATAATTTTCTCAGACGCTGATCCTATAGATGAAGTTTTGAATCGTCCTACGGTTAGACATAGTATGTTCACTGCATGGATGCAAGCAAATATAAAGTATGACTTTGCCAGGGACCTTACCTACGCAGAATTTCCAACAAAATTTGTATGGAATGCTTCACGGAGAGATTGGCACCCAAGAAAGCGTGGTTTTTGCATTGGTCGCATGTTTTATGTCCCTCCTGGAAGTGGTGAATTGCATTATTTGCGTACTTTGTTGAACGTAGTTCGTGGAACAACGAGCTACGATGATATCAAGTGTGTTGATGGCATAAGGCACAAAAACTTTAGAGATGCTTGCTATGCTCGAGGTCTGTTAGATGATGACAAAGAGTTTATTGATGGAATAATTGAAGCAAGCAACTGGGGCTCGTCTAATTCTATAAGAGGTCTTTTTGCAACATAATTGATATCAGGTTCATTGTCTCGACCTGAGTTCATTTGGCATAAATGTTGGCAGTACATGTCAGACGATATATTGTACAAGCGCAGATCCGTCCTTGGCCATCCAGGTATCATTTCTTTAGTGTACATCGTTTTTTGTGATAATTTTTTTATTTTATTTTATTGTCATTGGTTTATATTAACATTTTTTTATAATAAGTTGATCTCATGGATAACTCAATTATTATTAATTGGTTTTTTTTTTTGGTCGTTTTATGGATTCATTTTTTTTTGTTGATTAAAGTGCACTATGACGTTCTGATCACAGGTTTGGAAATGAGTGAGGAAGAAATTAAGAATTGTGCCCTTTTAGAGGTTGAAAATATCATCCAGAGTAGGGGCAAAAGTCTGCGTGATTTTGAGTCGATGCCATTTCCAGAAAAAGCAGACACGGTACCCTTTCAAAATAGACTTATATGTGATGAACTCATGTATGATAGAAGACAACTGGCCGGTTTGCATAAAGAGTTTGTGCATATGATGACAGATAAGCAGATGGTTGTTTATGATCAAGTCATGCAAGCGGTTGATACTGATGTAGGTGGTGTTTTTTTCTTATACGGCTACGGAGGGACTGGAAAAACATTTGTTTGGAAGACACTTTCTGTAGCCATACGTTCGAGGGGAGAAATAGTTCTGAATGTTGCATCCAGTGGTATAGCCTCCCTTCTATTGCCTAATGGTAGAACAGCACATTCTAGATTTGCAATCCCTTTGAATCCAAATGAAGACTCCACATGTAATATAAAGCAAGGGAGCCCGCTTGCTGAATTATTAGTAAGAACAAAGCTTATAATATGGGACGAAGCTCCAATGATGCACAGATACTGCTTTGAAGCTTTGGACAGAACTCTGAGAGATGTATTGAGATTTACTATTCCTCGTAGTCTGGAGCGACCTTTTGGAGGAAAAATAATTGTTTTTGGAGGTGATTTTCGACAAATACTGCCTGTAATTCCAAAAGGCAGCGGCAGGATATTGTTCTTGCAACTATCAATTCATCCTATTTATGGAAACATTGCAAAGTCTTGAAACTGACCAAGAACATGAGGCTTCAGAACAGTCACGGTGATGATGAAGGTGCTAAATTGAAGACTTTCTCTGACTGGATGTCAAGTATTGGAGATGGGACAATTGGTGGAGAAAATGATGGCCATGCGACTTTAGAAATGCCGGATGACATTTTGATAAATCCATCAGATAACTTGATCCAATCAATTGTTGAAAGCACATACCCCTCATGGTCGACCATGACCGATGCTGCTTCATACTTACAGGGAAGGGCCATTCTTGGTCCAACATTAAATAATGTTGAAAACATAAACGACTACATGATTTCTACTAATCATGCTGAAGAAAAGATATATCTGAGTTCAGATACAATTTGTAAATCAGATGGCATGGAAGGTTTGTTCGGAGACATTCATTCAACAGAGTTCTTAAACAGTATAAGGTGTTCTGGTGTGCCTAACCATGAGTTGAAACTACGAGTAGGTGTTCCAGTAATGTTGTTGAGGAATATTGATCATGCTTCGGGATTGTGCAACGGAACAAAGTTAATTATTTCTAGACTTGGACGACATGTATTAGAACCCTCAATTCTGTCGGGGACTAATGCAGGGCAGAAGGTGTTTATTCCAAGAATGTCGTTAACTCCTTCAGATCCAAGGTTACCTTTTAAATTTCAAAGAAGACAGTTCCCATTGATAGTATCTTATGCCATGACTATCAATAAAAGTCAAGGACAATCATTGTCGCACGTTGGTCTTTTTTTGAAAAGGCCAGTGTTCAGTCATGGGCAATTATATGTTGCAGTATCTAGAGTCACAAATCGTTCTGCTCTGAAAATGCTTATATTAGATAAAGATGGCAAGCCAACCAATGTGACTGCAAATGTAGTATTTAAGGAAGTTTTTCAAAACTTGTATTAATTTATGTGTTGTGTATACATAATTTATAATTTATTTTTTTTAACATTGTCCTAACGTAATATATTTTCTCTACCATCTATTCCGTACAACGTACGGGTGTAAACTAGTTATTAAAAAATTAAACTACCACACTTCTTCAATTTTGAAGATCGTGAATTACACACAGCTCTCGCGCCCTTTTCTTCAATTTCAATATGTCGGGGTTTTAAATTTCGAAGCTCGGGCTCGGGCTCCAGATGCAAAGCATTGTTCTCGAGTTTCCATCTCCTTCCATTTCAAAGCAGTCCCAAGATTACACATTTGGGTCTTGAACCATAGCACGATCATACAAAATAGTCGCAAGCACTTGAACTACCGTGATTGATGCATCCCCAAAATCGCCTTCTTGAATTGTTAGTTGTCGATGACGTCTTCAAAACTCCCCGCAATGGCAAACTTTGTCACTGGTTCGGTTGTTTTCGGAGAAATAATTCGTACCTGAAATTTGAAATATAAGGCTGCGGGAAGGAAATTTGGATAGAGATCATGGACCAAGGGTTCAGGGGCTATGATTTTGGGGAATCGTTGGGTAGCGTTCGTGGAGGGAAAAAAGTAAGAGAGAAATTGGGGGGAGATTGTTTTTGGTTTTTGATTTGTTTTTACTTTGATGATCATAATGTGTTTTTCTTTTGTTTTAGCCTTCATTTGATAATTTATAAACGTATTTACAGAAATGCTCTGTTATTCACGGTGGCAACATAAAAATTGTCCACCTTCAATATAAAACAGTCAGTGTCTTTGATATTTAAAATTCAACACCTGGCTGTTTTTCATCGGATGTAGGCAATTGTTATGTTACTCACGGTGGAAAACAGAACGGCACTAAACATATTTATGAACAATATATTCGCAAACAACTTTTTAACCACCCTTAATTTTCAAATCAATTTTCGATCACATATTTTATCTCGAAAATATCACATTATTTATTTATAAATAAAAAAAATTACCAAAAAGAGACTTTACTAGAAGCGTGTTTAAGAAACACGATTAGCAACTTCACATTTGACGACCACGTGTCAAAAATAGTTGTCACATAGTAGGACATTTTGTCCTCCAAATAATCAAAACCGTTAGTTTTGTTAACAAAGTGATGGATGGAATGGCATTTCGCAAAGTTCAATGATTAACGGGATAGATTTCAAATTTCAGTGACCTGGTGAAAATCTTTTGAAAGTTCAATGGCTTTTGGATTATTAACACACATTTATCTGGTTAAGTTTGACGGGTAGTTATATTCACACAACAATTTTTTATATTTACACCACATTTTAATTATAATTTTTGTCCAAGATTTTTACCCATTTTTACTTTTACGTCCTCTATATTTTTTCATCTCATTATTATTCTTAACTTTCAATTAATTAAAATATTTAATCAAATTTTCTATTCAAATATTTTGTTAATATGCACTAAAAAGAGGAGAAAGTATTTATTTTTAACTTTTGTATTGATTAATTATTTCGCTTATTTAAAAATACGATAGAAAAATAGTTTTTCATTATTTTGGACAAAAGTTGTCTCTATGAACAAAATGTGAAATTTAATAGGTGGTTGGAATCAGAATTGGTAACAAGAGGTTACCTATGTATGATAATAATCTATGAACAAAATGTGAAACTTAATAGATGGATCATGGGTGGACACTGTGCCCGTAGAGTACTAGAAAAGTCCCATGAGCTAACTTTCTATTTGACGGAAAAAAGCAATCGGACCTTGACCGATCGTAGAAGCCAATAAAGGACTGCTTTGTTGCTTGTAGTTTGAGCGAAAAAACAACCCGCTTGACGACAGTTCTGTGAGATAAAGTTTTCATTCCATACATAAAATCATAATTATACATACGGACATTTTTGAGCTCTTTCGTGTAAATAGGAGAGCCAACTACTTTAAAGCTGGAAACGCAGGGCCTGCGGATTTTAGTGTGAAAGAAATTCTTATTACCTTACCGCGGTGTACTTGCAATAATTCTTTGCCTATCCGAAGGAGAAGGAGGCTGTTGACCAAAAGTTAAGAATATTCATTGCAATTATTAACAAGAATTGTTTAATCGATATAATTAGCCAAAAGTTTGACACCAGTCTTCACGTATTTGTGCTCTCAATTAACCCTAATGCCCCGTAGAGGAGATCGTTATTCACACTCAAAACGCCAATATTCTAGGTTTGATCGTGATCCCAGGTAAATAATATAAATTCTGATAGTATTTTCAAGATTTTATAATTTCTATTTTCCAGTACATGTATACTCCGCAATTTTTTTTTTATTTGAAGTTAATTGCATATCTAATGGTTTGGAATTTCCGAATTTTATTTGAATTATTAGAGTTTCTTAAGGATATGGAATTCCTGCCGATATCTATGATTGGTGCTAGTGTTGGGCAAAAATCGAATCAAACCTTCATATGATTGGGTTGATTTGTGGGTTGAGAAATATAAATTTGTCCCGAGTTGGTTTGGGTTGCGGGTTTCAATTAAAAACCCAAATAATCCAACCCAACCCAAACCGTTACTTTTTTTTAAAAAAAAAAAAAAAAGAGTTAAAAAATGCGTTAGATCAGATGTCATAGGTATATAGAGGTATATGTACAATTTGACATTAAAAAATGCATCTCATATTCTCTTTTTTTAACGGATTTTTATGTAATTGAATTTGATAAAGGGAACAAAATATTAGTTGCTTAGGCAATCATTGAATGTGAGTTTGTAGCCTATTTAGGCTATTTTTATAGAGTTTAATGAGTTGTACTACGTTTTATATGAACTACTATGATTTTATGTTTAATTTGGACCAAGTATGTATTTGAGTTTTGACAAGTTCATATTTGTAATTGTAATTTTGTGAATGTTTGAGTTTAGGTTCAATCAATGTTAGATTTCTAATGTATGGGTATGTGTACGGATTAATACTTATGAGGTCTAGCAAAATAAATAAATAAAAAATGGGATAATTGTATAGATTACTTACTTTAGATAATAAAATTGATTTTTACTACCCAAATAAAAGATTTTGAAAAATACTTCATTGTTACTAAAAAAAATTGAAAAGTATCATAAGTATCATACTGTGATACTAACATATTTGAGAAGTATCAAAGTATCAAATTGTGATACTTCAAGTGATTATGAAGTATTTTTCAGTTTTTATAATTTTATTATAAGTAATTTTCAAATTTTATAAAATTCAAGTAAATTTCAATTTGATCCCTAAAAGTAGTGTAATTATGTGAATAGCCCATAAAAAATGGAGGCCAAATTAAAAGCCCAAACTGACCCAAATCAACCAACCAACATTGATTTGGGTTCGGGTTGGCCCTTAACCCAACCCACGCCCACGCCTAATTGGTGCTATTTGACTCTTACTCTGGATGCATGAAATATGTTAATCAAGAAATACTGAGTGGATACATAGAACTTTCAGTTATTTGTAGTCAGAAAAATGCTTCGCTTGGAATTGTAGATAAACGGAGTTGCACTTGTTAACCGTAATTTCAGGGCATAAGCGGTAACTGTTGCTTTCTTTTGCTGGCACATGTGGGACGGGTTTCTTCCTCGTACAGCTCGTATGAAAGCTTGGGTTCTTTGTTACACCTAATGAACAAGTCTTCTCTATTTTATAATATTAGCTTCTCTTTCAGCGTCACCAATGCCTTGTACTCTGATGTATATGCTGGATGATTTTTCTTCTAAAGATTGTAGTTATGGTGCTTGAATCTGTTAGCCCGAGAGTAAACTAACCAAGAGGGGGGTGAATTGGTTTATAAAACTTTTTCGATAATAATCTCAAACTTAAAAACCAATGGGTACAAATATGTGCACTTAGTGTTACAAGTAACTAATCTATTAATGTAGTGTGCTATATATGTGTAAACTTAATTGATAAGGCAAGTATAGCACTTAGATATAATGTTGCACAATATAAATTTATAGAATAGAGTAAGTGCAATGTACGTAAGTAAAAGGGATAAGAGAGTGCAAACACGATTTATGGAGGTTCAATCAACCAACGTGATCTACGTCCCCCGTTACCGAGCTCTCCGTCACGAGCAAGGCCAAATCCACTATTTTGGTAACTTACAACAAGGAGTACCAAATCCTTAGGCAACTTACAACAAGGAGCGCCTATCCTTTTACAATCGAGTTTTCACACGGCTCTCGAAACCAACAATCGAGTTTTGATAAGGCTCTCGAAAACCAACAATCGAGTTTTGATAAGGCTCTCGAAAACCAACAATCGAGTTTTCACAAGGCTCTCGAAACCACAAGATATAATGAATTGAATGTGCAATTGAAATAACTCTCTTGACAAATGATATACTCAAATTAAGTACCGAGAGAGTTAGGCTAACACTTCAATAGATAGCAATGAATTAAGCTCGAGTGTTAGAGAAAAACTTTGATGCAAATGATAATGAAAAGTTTGATGCAATCAAACAAAGTTTTTCAAATAATCTCTTGTTAAAAATATTGAATCAAATTACGTACCAAGAGATGCCACACTTGAATAATTAACAATAAGTTAAGCTCAAAGTGTTTAGGCAATGGAACTTTGATGTATCAAATGATAATGAAAAATGTAGCACAAATAATCAAAGTTCCTCAATTGGAATTTCTCTCTTTTAAAAGATTAAAACAAGTTTAGAACAAAGAGAGACTTACACTTCAATTCCAATATAGTGTGAAGATGTTGAAGAAGTTTAAACAATGTAAAACTAAAAATCTTCACAAAACTTTCTTCCAAAAACTTTGATGAATTTGATAAAACAAAGTTTAGATCAATCAAAGTTTTATGAAAATAAAAGATGAATAAAAACTAAGTAAGAACACTGAATTTTCACAAGAAAGTTTGTATAAAATCTTATCTAAGTTTTTGTTATTGAATGCAAATGTGATGGCTATTTATAGATGAAAAAATTCAAGTTCAGCCAGTTTCGGTCGACCAAATTTGGAGTTTCGGTCGACCGAATCTTTCATATAGCCGTTACAATTTTACCGTTAAACTTTCGGTTGACCGAAAAATTTCGGTTGACCAAAAGTTCGGTCGACCGAAATAGTTCGGTTGACCGAAAGTCAACTGTTGACCGTTGACTTTCTGTTGACTTTTGAAAAATATGAAAAATTTCGATTTTTAGGTTTCTAACTTATTTTTCAAAGTGGTTTAACATAGTATAATCATGATTTAAGATCAAATTACCTTTGAAAGACAATCTTGACTAAGATGAAAATATTTTATGCAAGTGATGAATTTTCAAGTAAGTTTCTTGATGCATAAAAATCATTTTCGAGCTCTTTGAATTTCATCGCTAAAGATTGAGAGTGTTATACCTTTACATATGTTAAATCAACTCTAATCTTGTATGCTTGAATTCTTGATCTTCATGTCATGCTTTTCAACCTCAATTTTGATCTTTGAATATCTTCAATTCTTTCATGATCTTCTTTGCGTCTCATGTGCTCGATCACATAATTTTGATTTATATCTTTGAGAGACGATTTGAACATAGAGTGCTTTGAATATTTATCATTACATGAAACACTTGAAGCACACTTGTTAGTAACACAATAAATTCTTGTTTGTTATGATCAAAACAATAAGGTCAAATTTACCATAGGTCAACAGAATCTTAGTAATTGAATTTCCGTCTAACAGCAAGACGCATTCTTCTGTTGTTTTCTGCTAGTCCTAAGAGATCTATGAGGAATGTTAAACCAGAAACTGTAAGACAGCCTACTGGTTCTGATATGGGTAAAGACTATTTGGACTGCGGACGGAAGGACTGCCTTCAGCTGAATAGTGCATCACCTCTTGAGTCCTCGTTGTTTAAGGAGGATCACAAGGTAGAAACCAGAGGTGTGAATAAAGAATCCAGAAACAAAATTGATGGACGCCATGAAGGAACCAAACATTCTTCTGACCAAACCAAAGTACCTCGGTCTCAATCTCGGTCTCAAATCCTGAAGGCGTTGGAGTGGGAGCTGGCCAGGCTTGGAGGAATCAAAGTCATTTTTAAAAGCCGTTTTCAGATCTCTCCAACTGTGGATGCTACCAGGAGGGAGTTTTTTGTACCATCGTATCGCACTTCCCTCAAGGGTTAAAGCAAGGGCTTTACATTTCAGTGCCGGGGTGGCTCCGGGTATTTCTATGCTGGCGCGGTAATTTAACAGGTGATCGTCAGGGTCACCTCGGCCAGAATATTTTGTTATTTTTGGCATTTCGACGTCATGAGGCACAGGGCACCTACGAAGGCCCTCTATGAAGGGGCTTATTTCATCTTCGTCATCCAGCTCGTATGAGGGTAGTTCATTGTTCTCGTCGTGACCGGAATACATTGGATCATGGTATTGGTCAAAGAGCGGCGGAGCGTACTCCTGCCTTTTTGGTGGTAGAACGCGGCCGTAGTTTGGCCTTTCGTGGGTCGGTAACTCGTTACGAGATTTTGTCTGAACTGCTTCGGCTCTTCTTTCCTGCCTATTCCTAGGCTCATGTGTGGGGGCCAACCTTTCTGCTCCCGTACCATGTTGGTCCCTATGCATTTGACTCTGCGACAAGGCTTCTTCAGCACGTCGCTCCCATCTATTTCTAGGCTCCGCTGCATTGTGCCGACCTTGATCAGTTTGCCCTCGTCGCTTGCCCCTGAATAACCCTCCTATTCAGCTGAAGACACTGCCAGATTTTGCGGGCGAAGCCTCCCTGTGTCTAGCAGGGAATGGGTTTTGTTCTTCATGTGCTTCATGCTCCGGGCCTTCCTCGTAGAAGGGCTCGGATTCCACCTCGGCATATGCCTGTGGATCTTGATAATAATACGAGGCAGTGGCCGCATCGGATGGTTAGTAATGTGGCTGTGGGTATTGCGGAGGCATGATGGGTTCATTCACAACGTACCCTCTAGCCATGTAGACATTCATCGCAGCAGTCTGTTCTATCTGCTGCTTGTGCATTTCTAGCATTTGGGCCGCCATGCGAATCATGTCTCGCAACATGCGACGATTACAGTGCCAGCGTGGCGGGTTAGGTTGTGCCACTCCCTCATTGACGTTCTCATGAGGTCCTTGAGGAACCTCCTGCTAGCTGTTCTGGCCATTTCTTCCCCTAAGGGGGTTAATATTATCATCGCTTTCGTTCATGTTTCAGAGAAATTTCTTGGTTTTAGTTTATCTTTCAAGGATAGATAGACTTTTATCTCAATACTCCGAGCCTTTTTCAAGGTTGTTAAACTTATATTTCAAAATTATACGCCTTTTTCAAGGTGAACAAACTTGTGTTTTAAAGTTTTAAGCCTTTTTCAAGGCGAATAAACTTATGTTTCAAAACTTTTTACCTTTTTCAAGGTTACCGAACTTATATTTCAAAGCTCTTTACCTTTTTCAAGGTTACCAAACTTATATTTCAAAGCTCCTTACCTTTTTCAAGGTTACCAAACTTATATTTCAAAGCTTTACGCCTTTTTCAAGGGTACTAAACTTATATTTCAAAGTCCTTGCAGTTCTCCGCTCTTTTGCAAGAGGTTACTTGCCATTTTTCAGGACTTCCTTTCTATGTGTAGCTTTTCATCACGCGTTTTCGTGGTTAGCAGTATGGTTTTCCACAGACGGCGCCAAAATGTTGACCACAAAATCCGGCTGGACCTTGGACCAACACGTCTCAGCTCCTCCCCCTTGAACACGTGGATCTCCTGCGCACTGTGACAAACAATCAGTTTGCAAAAGGGGCTGAGGTGGCTCCCATTTGCACTCCGATGCCAAAGTCGGTGCTCATTTTAAGCAAATATGTATTGGGTGCGGGAAATATAAGTGTGTAAAAGAGAGAAAAGGGAGTGAGAGAAATATATCGTTAAGAGTGAGAAATTGCTAACCCCTTACCAGGCAGGAGGAGTGCCATATTTATAGAGAAACTCGTTGTTTCGGATCATGACATGTGGCATACTTTACACTTGTCTTCACCCTAGCTCTTGGAGGTGACAACCTTGTTTTTTGACCGTAATCATTGCTATATTTCGTAGGGGATGGCCGCCTGTCACATCTTGATAAAGGCAATGTCACATCTCTGACTTCATACCTTGTCTCATCCTTACATCTGGAGCGCTAACGTAAGCACCTCAGCTAAGTATAAAGCGCATCTGCTAGACACAAACCAATTCGGCCGGAGGGGTTCATGTACCCTTCCACCTCGGCTATTGGCCCAGGGGGATGCCTTGAATTTCTAATCATAGGCTAAAGTTCGTGGACCCTTATTCGGCCTTCACTGGTGGCCCAACGCGTCACATTTCGGGTACAATCTCAACAATGGTAATGAAACATAAATTGATAGAAATATAAATAGTAATGATAATGAAATATAAATTAATAGAAATATAAATGGTAATGGTAATGATAATGATAGATATCAATTTATATTTCATTACAGTTACCATTTATATATATATATATATATATATATATATATATATATATATATATATATATAAAGCACATTACTTCTAGGCATGGAAAATATAAATGTAGCATATAATCATTATTTATATTAGAATATGAAAGAAAATAAATCTATATTGATAAAATATCATAATCATTATCATTTATCATTATAATTACCATTTATAATTCTATCAATTTATATTTCATTATCATTACTATTTATATTTCTATCAATTTATGTTTCATTACCGTTACCATTTATATATAAGCACGTTACTTCTAGGCATGGAAAATCTAAATGTAGCATATAATCATTATTTATATTAAAATATGAAAGAAAATAAATCTATATTGATCAATATTCAAATTGATAAAATATTATAATCATTATCATTTATAATTGTCATTACCATTTATATTTCTATCAATTTATATTTCATTCTCATTACCATTTATATTTCTATCAATTTATATTTTATTACCATTACCATATATATATATATATTATTCAGTTTTTTTTAAAAAAAAAAGGGAGGGAGGGAGGGGGAAATGGGCGTACATTTTCGATAAAAAAGAGATGTAACTTCTGAAATATCTTATGGAAATTGAAAATATATTAATGTGTGTTGTATGTAGTTATCCTTCTAATCAATTTGTAATATTTTAAAAGGGTAAATATATATATTGACACCACTAATTTGTTAATTACATCACATTATATATACACATTTACTAAAACGTGAATTTTATAATTACATCACATTCTCTTTACAAATATAGCATTCACTAAATAAAATAAGATAAAATGTGGTACTCCGATAAAAAAAAAAAAAAAAAAAAAAAAAAAAAAAAAAAACAGATAAAATATAGTACACCACAACAAGAGACTTCTTCCATCATCTTCACACACTACTCCAAAACCTCCAATCAGATCCTTTTTTTTTTAAAACGAAATTTCACTTCATCATTGAAATAAAAAAAAAAAAAATTGGACAAAAAAGATTTACTTAATTAAAATAACAATGATAATATTGAAGATCCAAAAGAACCCATTACATTCACTAAGACCACGTACTACTACAATTCAAATTAATAAACTTAGCATTTACATGAACCCTTAATTTTCAAAAGTAACCTAAGAAAACAAGCACATTCCAAACGCTTAACCCCCAAAGTCGTATAGTGTTCAGCCCTGCCTCTTCGGCGCATAGACAACGTCCATTGCAGTGACAGTTTTCCGACCAGCGTGCTCAGTGTAGGTGACAGCATCACGAATAACATTCTCCAAGAAGATCTTAAGGACACCACGCGTCTCTTCGTAAATGAGCCCACTGATACGTGAATGGAATAGATAATTGAGAAATTGAATACCTTGTCCAGCAAGAATTATAAACTGAAAATTATGTAATTCATATAAAATTTAGGGTTTTAAATTGTTGTGGCGTACATAAGAATAAAAAATAAAATAAAAAACTAATATAATGGGGGTGGTAATTTAGTCAATTTAATTGTGGCTAATTTAGTAAATATGGAAAATGTGGTGTGATTAACAAAATTGGTGATGTCAATATAATTATTCATTTTAAAATTCATTAAATTTTAGTTGAGGACTACACCTAATTAAATTAATGAGATTCTTAATTAGTCGAAATCTATTCCAATTCAGGAAATTCATTAAAATTCATAATATTTTAAATTCATTAAATCTCAGTTAAAAACATAACCTATTGAGTTTTTACGGATTATGGGAAAATCTAATCAATTTCCCGAAATTTATTATAATTATAATATTTTAAAATTCATTGAAATCTCAGTCGAGGACGCCCTCGTTAGTATAAAAAGATACAATGACTAGTTGCTCTGGC
The DNA here is from genome assembly GCA_963555705.1 of Ligustrum vulgare. Classification (NCBI taxonomy): domain Eukaryota; kingdom Viridiplantae; phylum Streptophyta; class Magnoliopsida; order Lamiales; family Oleaceae; genus Ligustrum; species Ligustrum vulgare. Next base: position 27,204,929 of record OY743186.1, on the reverse strand, counting down.
ATTCTCCCGACAAATTAAATACAATTCATTAAGACGTACAAGTAGAGATAATATCGTCATGGGGGTAAGCTCTTGACATCTCTCGTGTTCATCATTGTCGTGTCATCTCTCATCTCTGGTATGATTTCTACTCACGTACCTTGCTGTGTATGAATATAAAATTGTCTTCAAAGTAATATAAGCAATATATATATATAGTTTTATATTTAATTATGTTTGGTTAATCTGACGTGAAGATATTTAATTTATATGCAGATTGTTTGGGACAAGATGGAATTTGTTATACAGATTTGAACTATCCATGCCAGAAGTGGAAATGTGGTGCACTCTGCAGAGGAAATTTTAGAGAAACTATTATTTCTTTTCGTTGTATGAAGGCCAAGGGACCCTCCTACTACCACTTTTGTAGATGCAAACATTATTGTCAGACACACCCAAAATAAATAAATGGATGTTATCTTTAGAATTGAAGGCCTTTTCTTATAATGTTTACTAGTATAGACCCGTGCGATGCACGGATGACATTATCATTATGTTTGCTTGAAGTAAATGTATTCAGCAAGTGAAAAATCTAGAAATCAATATGTGAAAATTCATTAGGATAAACATAATGCTAATATTTCAAAAATAACAGTTCATTTTCACTCATTCAAACTCAAGCAAAAAAAAGGGACGATGAGCAAAAAATTTAGCATGAAAATATATTCCGGACTTTTTTTTAAATCAAGACTGCGATTTTTGAAAAATCATTAGGAAAAAGAATCAAAGTGTTGTGGGAAAAGGGGATCTAGTTTGAAGTTCTCAGTTATTAAATATTTAAATATAATATTGCAATTAATTAAACACGAAGTAGGGCTACACACAAACTTTTAAGTTTTACCCAAAAAGAAAAAATGAAGCATGAAAGACGCGATCGATCAATCTTACACCGAAGAAAAACATTTAGTAATCCACAAGTTTAGAATTCAAGCAGGCTTCAAATTCTAAGAGCAAAAGACCACAAAAATGACAATTTATTGACAACCAATTATTATTTTCAAAATACTAATCCAACTCCATCGAATTTTTGCTCAGTAATTTGATCTATTCTTTTCATCATGTTTATGGATAAAAGATTCTTCCAATCTCCAACCTCACCTCGATGAAAGAATGCTTTATTTTCCACTCCAATTGCTAACTTGCCAGTCATATTGATTTCCAGCTTGCCTAAATTATCAAAGCTACAGAGTTTCAAGATTGCTTCCACCATTCCCGTTTCTTCTTCACCAACTGAAAATGGGCATCCTAAGAATTGGGCTAGGTGTCTCAGATGAACTCGAGGCAACATTACCATGTTACCCGTGCGATGCACGATAAATGTAATTTTATGAGTTTCAAATAAAAAAACATCAGACCCAAAAATCAACACATAGGCATCATTTGTTGTTTTCCAAAATTATAATTACCTATGCCGGGAGAACTTATAAAGAAAAAAAAAACATCTTATTTACCTTAACATACATGGTAAAACAGGCTTCCAGAAAATTAACAGGAAAATACAATTCATCTTTCTATTCCCGACTCCCAAATCCCAATCATCAATCTCCTCATTTTTCTGCCATGACTTAAAGGTGATGAAAGAATCGTGAGCAAGAGAATTTTTCTCACCACTTTTCCCAGCCCTTTTTGTCTACATAGTAAGACAACTGGAAACAGATCCCTCTCCCCCCCCCCCCCAATTTTGATCCCTCTCCCAGTCCTTCAGATTTCTATCACATCCATAACACTTAAGCCAGTCCTTCAGATTTCTATCACATCCATGACACTTAAGCCAAGATGCACAGGCAAAAGTTAAGACAACATACAAAAAAATCTATGACACTCTTTAGACCAATGATAGACTTAACCAAAGGTATACTGCTGACTCGTCAACTTTATTACTATGAACTTGGTTTGCATTAAGTTAACACACACAGCCACCAATTCAGTGTTGGAAAGCTCCATAACCTTTTTACCAAAACAAAATGCTACAACATTATATATATTTCTTACTGCATCCTTGAGGACCAAAGAGGCCTTCTATGCATCTCCTGAATGCCCTTTGAAAATCCAGCAAGTCATAATTTCTGCATAATTAAGTTTCACATACAGTGAAGTTTGGTAGTTAAAAGATTTGACATCTGTTAAATTGTTATCAGTCAATGTAGGAAGAAAATAACATAGCAAAGGATTATCGAGCTCACGAAGAGGTTCTGGACTTCTAATAACTACAAATTTTGACAAAATAAAACCACAGCAATGAGAACTTTGATAGTTACCAAAATCATTACTCCATTGGTTGCTCAATCAACATGAAACTAAAACCTTTTCTATCAAATTCATTTTCAACCTAGCATCTAATGTTTATTTTTCCACAGCGAAAATCATTATTCTGCACGCTAAAGAAGATGAAATATAATGAGAACAAATCTGCACCTGAAACTCCTCATGAGTATGAAGCCCCAGGAGCTATTTGCAACAGAGAAAACGATGTATTCTTTCAGAGCTATAGCCAAACTCATATCCCCAGATGACAAAGACCACAACCATTGTGCCGAAGGGTATGGCTGCAAGAGACCTATAGAATGTGGCAACTATATTGAGAACTCCTCATGAGTATGAAGCCCCAGGAGCTATTTGCAACAGAGAAAACCATGTATTCTTTCAGAGCTAGCCAAACTCATATCCCCAGCTGACAAGGACCACAACCATTGTGCGGAAGGGTATGGCTGCAAGAGACCATAGAATGTGGCAACTATATTGAGAATGAATATTGAAGTAGCAAGGATCACTGATTTAAACCAATTTTTACCTGATACAAAGATGGGTAACAATTTAGCACAAGTAGTGCATGCAGAGGAAACAACACAAGAACTAAATATACACAATAAAAATATTAGGCAAACAAAGATAAATCCCATAAAAAGGTAAGCATAAGCTGCACATACCACGATCAGTTGTACATCTCAGGTGATGAGAATGCCTGAAGATGCACTTCGCACATCTTAGGAGGCGCTTTTGCATAGGACATTTTACTTTCTAGGATATACATCCAGCGACATACACACGAAGAGAGTTTTTTCCCGCTTATTACCAAGAAAACAAAGATTATTTCTCTCATTGTAAATTGAGAGAGTAACAATATGGTTTCTTACTCAATTAGCTTTACTAATGATAGTTACTAATATCACACAAGATTTTCCAGTAAAAAATATATACACAGGTTCTTACTCACAAATATATTGGAATCAATGCACCAAATGATTAACTCCACCATCATAGTAAAATCTACCACCTGCACCAAATCCACTCCCAAAACCCCAACCACAAGGTCTTTTTGTTGCATAATTCATCCTTATCCTTCTTCCTCGCAGTTCCTGAGAAATCACATACAAAATTAGATGTTGCAAGTCAAATAAACAGATTTTTAGTCTAACAATTTCGACTCATGCAATAGAAAGCAAGTTCAAGTATTCTGGTCTTCTCAGTGAAAGTTTAACAAACATTTATTGCCTTGGTTGCAGAATTAAAATTTTAACTAACAACCATCTTGTTTTGTTTTGTCACTGGCAAAGATACCTTCAAGGCAAAGGAAAAGCTTCCAAATTTTTGTACATTAGTCTCATTTCACTCCAAATTATTAATTCATCTAAGTAGAAGCTTTAGAAAACTCTTTTAATTCATCTTTTGGTTCACTGTCATCAAGCACCTAATTAACGTCTAAAACCCAGATAAAGGTAGTAAATATTTCATATCTAACAATTTCACTCTTTCTCTAGGCAACTAATCACAAAACATATGATGCATAATAATTTTTGGCAAAACAGGAGACTAAAAAACAAAGCTGACCTGCTGCATTGCTGGAAAAACCTTTGCTCAAGGCCTGCAACAACGAACTAAAATATCCTCATTTAGTTCCAAATCTACCAGAGGAATGTATTTGATGATTGCCAGAATCAAGCACCATCACCAGCCTACAGTCACGCCCCTCAAAACAACACAGCTACCCCAACATCCCTTCACGCAGCCATCCTAGTAGCTTAAGACCTCTTCAGCCTTAACACAACATTTCTCCAACCAGCAGCCTCCACTGCAGCACTCTCTCACTCAACTCTCAGCCCTCACAATCGGCATCATCTCTCTCTCGCAATACACCAGCAGCAACCTCACACGAGCAGCTCCCCAAAATAAAATTTGACAAAAGTTGTTCGAGGGCATTAGATTCCATGACCAAATTCTCATCAGATTTTCAAAAAAGTAAACATAAATGCACTGATTTTTCAACAAAAATATAGTAATCACAGAAAAACCCACTACCTTACCTCGACCTCCGCCTATTGTGGCCGGAAATTCACAGACCTAAGGTCGGATCCCAGCCTCGGATTTGCACAAAAAATTGAGCCCCAACCTTTTTCGCCTCCCCTATCGCTGTCCGTCGCCCCAGCCACAAAATGGTTGCATCATTGATAGCAAAACGTCGGTGAAAGGGGCGGAGAAGAAGAACAAAGTCTCTGGCAGTAGAAGCTGCGGAAGTGGGCAGTGGAAGACTGGAAGTTACTCGGTAGCAAAAGAGAAGGAGATAATCTCGGAAGTAGAAGCAGGGAAGTGAAAGTCGGTAGCAAAAGAGAGGAGAAAATCGCCGCTGCACTCTAGAGAGAGAAATATTTGAACCCTAATTTTTAACAGTACAAAAATGAGGTAGCACAGAATATCTTTACAATTTCCTGACTTTTTTTTCTTGAGCGGGAATGTTAGGCGGGAAACTCATTTCCAACACTCCTACTATTATATATTAAATAAATGTTAAATTAAATGAAATAAAAATGCACAATTTTTATTTATTATTATTTCTTTTTTTTAGTGTATTATTGATTTAATTATGTTATCTTAATTTACGAGCAAATGAATGCTTAATATTGATTCATATTTATAAAAATTACAATAAAAAGGGAAAAATTTTGCTCCTATCCCTCAAGAATAGCTAGGAGATAACAAACTAACAATATAGTTAATTAGTCACTTTTTGAGTATCCATGCATGCATGCATGATATGGTAGCTTATAAAAAGATTTACAAAACTAGCCCTGTTTGCCCTTCGTTTCTGAAATTTATTTTACTCAAATATATTTTTAACCAAGCGTTTCAAGAAACCCAAATTTTTTATTTATTTTTAATCATGTTTTAATCATTTTTTATTGAAATCTAGTATTTTTTAACACCAAGTCCGGGCTTAGCGTACTGCATTTTTCCAAGTATCAAGAAAGATTTTCACAATTAGATTATAGTCTCCAATGTACAATTCCTTCTTGCAACTACGTGACATATTTTCTTCAGACCACAAATATTTTTGTTTCGTGGTGTTGGTCTCTATTGGATTGTTTCCAACCAATTAGTCCGTGTTTGATACTGATTAAAAATAGATTTTTAACGAATCTATATCTTAATATATATAATAATAGTATAGCCGCCAAAAAAACCCACACATAGTTTCCCGCCATTTTTCCCTGCTATTTTAGGAAACTTTGTAATTTTATTAATTATTTTAATAATTGAATTAGGAAACTTCAATAAATGCAAAATTAATTATAGGGGACATGTAATAAATGACCTATTGATTGTAAAAAATAAAAAATCTATAAAAAGATCAAATTGTATATTATTTTTATTCTTTTGACAATTATTGTAATATTTTGAAGTCAAAAAAATATGCAATATAGGTGTCAAATTCATGATCTTAACGAGAAGTTCAATACAAGTTAACAAATGAGAGCAAACTCTAAATATATCATTCTTAAAATTGCCTCAAATAATAAAGGTAAAAGCTTTACTTATACTTTTTACTCTTTCAATATTCAAATTCAATCTTTTTATTTATCTCATCTAAGTCATAAAATGATATTTATCATTTCTTACCTAACTTCAATTTGACATAAATGATTAATTTCAAATCTTTTTTCTTATCAAATTAAAAGAAATAATGATATCCGATCTTTCTAAGTAAATTCAATTAAATCATTTTAATTTCTACAACTTCAGGTTTCGATAAACTCTTTGGTAATTTTGAAATTAATTTTATAAATTTACTCATTTTGTTCATTTATCTATTTTTTAATTTTTATAAATTTAAAATAAAATCAATTTGTAAAATATATATTACAGACTTTAACAATTAATTCATTGAATTTTATAGAAAATAAAAATATAAGGTTTTATCAAACTTATTCTATTTAAAAATAAAATATAGTCCATACATTTATTTAACATGCACAAAAAATAGTTTTGTGTGTGTGGGTAACATGGCCAATTTCAATACTTGGTGAAAAATAAAATGTCACATTTTATTTGAAACCATTGAATAGGAGTACGTTTGATATAAACTATAGATAAGATTTTAAATGTGTGATTGAAAGTGAAATAAGGTAGTATAAAAAATAAAATAATTGTCAAATCAATCAATTGAGTGGTTAAAAATTGATTTTCTTTTAGTTTTAAAATAATATGTGGTTGTTAATGAACATTAAAAAAAATTATTTTTGAATAATCAATTCTATATGAATAAATAAACTAAGGAAACTAGATAATGAACAATTAACTGTTAAAAAAATGCAATTCATAACTTTTTTTTTTTTTGATTGTATATTGAATATACAATTTATGCATTAAAGTAAGAAATCTTATAGGGAGAAATGAAATTACAAATTATTCACAATTTGTGTATACAAGTTATTATTATTATTATTATTTATTGTATTATTTTTATCGGGCATTGTATTTTTACAACTTATTCAATAAATATTATTTATTCCGTGCATCGCACGGGTGCGATTACTAGTAATATATAAAAATAGCTGAGTCAACTCCAGTCAACTTCCCTGTTTTCCTCCAAAGCTCTTGTGTTACGTGCAGATTTTATTTATTTATTTATTTATTTTTCCAATTTTTGGGGACTTCAAGAGTAATTATATTCACACCACATTTTTTTAAATCTACACCACATTTTAATTACATAAAAGGTTTTTAATATTTGTTCATTTTTACTTTTATGTCCTCAATTTTTTTCCAAAGTATTATTATTCCCAACTTTCAATTAATTAACATATTATGTTTTTAATCACAATCCATATCTAAATATTTTGCTAATGTGCATTGAAAATGGGGGAAAATATTTATTTTTGACTTTTGTATTAATTATTTATTTCGATTGTTTAAAAATATAATAGATAAATAAATTTCTTTCGCCCTCATAAGAAATATTTTGGACAAAAATCATCTTTATGGATAAGATATGAAAATTAATGGATGGTTGATGATAAAAGATTTTTATAAAAAACATGGAAACATAAGTGTAAAAATAAGAAAAACTTAGGGATATTCATTAAAAATAAAATGTGGTGTATTTAACAAATGTTATGGTGTCAATATAATTATCCGAACTTCAATATTTATCATGTTCACACTACTTATATCCCCTATCCAATAATCAACTTCAAAACCAACTTCAAAAATAGTTGGGCCTTTAATATTTATTTATTATTTTCAAAATCGCTAACGTCTACTTACAGTCTTCAATATTTGTTCTGTTTACATGGCTTCTATTTCCCGCCCCCTAATTACACTGGAAAGTTAGTTATTTTTTTTTCTTTTTTTTTTTTCCTTTTTCGCTTTTTCAGAATTTGTTTCATTTTTTTCCCATTTTTCAAAATCTGTTGATTCATTTTTGTTTTCTATACCTTTTTTTTTCATTTCCCTATATACAACATCTTTCATTTCTGTTATATATAATTGTTATGAAGATATACACAATAATAAAAGATTCAATTAAAGGGTTATTTCTTTGAAAAAATGTGTACTGTTTAACATGACCGCTCCACTCCACCTTCTATTTATCACGTTATATGATTCAAAATTTCTGGTGCGGTGGTAATACTTATTAGTTATTAATATTACAAATCAGTTGAAAATAAAAAATAGTAAATTATTTTTTGAAGAAGTAAAAAGGATTGATACTACTCTTTTCTTCAAAACCTGTGATATTTTAAGTCGTTGAACATAGATTTGGGTTTCTAACAAAAAAGAAAAAATATTAAAACAATAATATTGTAGAGAAAGCTTAGAAAACAATATAGAATGCAAAATTATTTTAGACTAATAAGATGATTTTTTAATAGTCTATTTATATTATGTTCTAAATTTCTTTGTTGGGGTTGCAATGTGTTTACTAATGTTGGGCTATTTAGAATAGTTTTGGGTTTGATAGATATGTTAATGGTTTCGGCCGTTGAGTGAAGAAAAAATATATTATTCATGGATCGGTATATATATTTGATGAAATTGTATATCACATTGTATAAAAAATAATAAAAATAAGAAAGTAGAATTATTATTTTTTTTTTAAATTTGCTTTTACCGAGAAGTTGTTTTTTATTTTTTATGATATAAGAACGATAACTTGTTTGGTTTTACTTATTTATATTTGACTTTTTGTGTCAAAACCTCTTTTTTCACAAAAAAAATGTGTTCTTCTAACGTTTTCAATCTTACAAATAAATATTTGTATTCATTTATACAAATCCAAAGTAAAATTTTCAGTTAAAAATTATGTTGAAACTTTATTACTAGATAATACTCTCTCTGTCCTACAAAGATAGTCCATTATTTCTTTTTTAGTTTTTGTCCGTCTAAAAAAGATAGTCTACTTTATTTTTTAAGGGTGAAATTAATATTTTATATTCCATTTTGTCCTTAATCTATGTGAAAATGAGTAGATGACTATCTTCATGAGATGGAGAGAGTACTAAATTATAAATCACATCATACATATAGTTTTTTTTTATAAATAATCTTATTTTTAGTTATTTAGTACATCTAAAAATTGGAGCTCTTTTTTATAGCGTATTATTAAATTATTAAATATTTTTATAGATAATTACATTTAATTCGTAATTATTTTCTTATAATAATTGTGATATTTTATTGGTCTTAATTTTATGGATAAATATTTAGTTCAGTCATACAGATCCAATGTCAAATTCTCAATTAAAATTATATCTAAAATTTATACACATTCGTATTTTTATAAATCACGTTGTATTGAAATTTTTATAACTAAATCCTATTTTTAAGTTATTTGTTACATATACATATTAAAGTTCTTTCCTATGTTGCATTATTTATCAAAATTATTTCAATAACAATTACATTTAATTCTTCATTAATTTTTTATTCCAAAAAATCTCATATCACATTCTTTAACATTGACGGTTAACAAATTTATCTATATTGTTTGAAATGATATAGTTATTAATGGTTTTTGTCCTAACTGTTAATTTTAAAATTTCAAAAAGTAATTAACCATACCAAGATATTCTTTGCTATATTTTAATTCAAATTTTATGATATTTTTTCACAATAATATATAAATTGTCTCCCAATTTACTTAACTAAAAATTGAGATGATCAATATTAAATTATAATTTCAATCAGAAAATAATTACGTTGTATAAATATTGAAAACCTAAAATATCATAAATTTGATGCAATATCTTTATCAACCTCGCAATTTATTATTATTATTATTATTATTATTATTATTATTATTATTATTATTATTATACATGTTGTTTTTCATTGTCAATGGTCAAAATATTGAATTTTATCTTTTATATGCATAATCTCTATTATTAACTTTTTCATCTATTATTTGAATGTTCAGAGTACATGAATACTGGAGATCCTACATTTAAGTGTTCTTTTGCAAGGCGAATTTTTGGTTCGAGGAGATAGTTAATAATCGTTAGAAAACTTGAAGATCATATTCTATAAGGTCAAATTCTATCTGACAGTAATGCAGGATACAAGTTCTTTATTCCAAAGATATCGTTGAGTCATTCGAATTTTAGGATACTTATTAGATTTCAAAAAAAAAAAACAATTTTCATTGATGGTATCATATGTCATGACTATCAATAAGAGTCAGGCACAATCATTTTCGTATGTATGACTTCTCCCTAAAAGGTTGATATTTATACATGAAACTAATAAATGATGAACTTATCTCTTATTTGTGAATGTTATTTATTTTGTTTAAGAATTCATTTAATTTCGAATAGGATTATTTTTAATTAGAAGTTTCTTCCCGTGCATCGCACGGGATGATTCACTAATTTTGATAAAAGTTAATAAGATAGGTAGTTAAAAAATTGTGGGACCCATGAAATATGTGGTTGTAATTAATTGTTGACTTTGACATCTAATTTTTAATCAAAAATAAACAGGCTCATATGTTAATAACAGATTTTTGAAGGATAAAATAGTATAAACTTAATTTAATGAAAAATAATTGCAATAAGAAGAGAAAGGAAAATGAAAAGATAACATATTATTTAAAATTGAAAGAGAAGGATGGCAAAATCTCACCCCTCACCCCCCCCCCCCCCCCCCCACAAACCAAACCCTAACCCTAAAACTCCACCAATTTGCTAAAATTATAAACACTGATGATTAAAAATGATTTATTTATTGGCATAAATAAAACCCCTCTAAACTTTATCAAAAAAAAAAAAAAACCCTCTAACCTTTGATCCTATTGTGCAATACTTCTTACCTTTTCAAATTGATGGAAAATTCCCATTACTATGACTATTGCTATTGTTGACAAATCAACTTAAAGAGGGTCAAAACTAAAATGGATAATTGCACATTTGCACTTGTGGTCTAAATTTTTTTATTTTTTTGCAAATTGTACACAAACTTTTAATTTATATCTTCCACATTCCCAAACTTTTAAAAGTTCATTTTTCACCTCCATTACTATTGTCATAAAAAACTTAAAGAGGGTCAATAATTAAAATAAATAATTGCACTTGTGGTCTCAAATTTTTTATTTTTCTACAAATTATACACATGTTCTTATTTATACCATCCACATTTTCAAACCTTTAAAATCTCATTTTCCATCCCCATTATTGTTGTCCTTAAACTCACTTCAAGAGGGCCAAAATTAAAATGAATAATTGTACTTGTTGATTTAGTTTTCTTAGACCTATTCTCTTTACTGTTTTTAGATCGTTTTTAATTTTTAATTTTGAAAAATATCGAAAACAAGTTCACTTACTCATTTTTAGAAACATGTTTTTGAAAAGGCTCCAAAAAAATGTATACAAAACCCAAAACAGGTTTTTCTCGTTTTGGATTTTTGTGTCCAAAATCTCCAAAACACGGCTTTAGTTAAAAATGCGGCACTGTAACAGCACTGTAGAAATGGAAGCAAGATTAGGTAAAGTATGGGCATTTCTCTCCTTCTCTCACGCGTCTCTTCCGATCGTCGACCCATTCACGCCTGCGTCGTCCTCATTAGGAGTAAACACAGTTTGGTTTGGGTGGTTTTTGACAAAATTTCAAACCAAACCATTTAAAGTAGGTTGTGATTTTTCCAACTCAAACCACACAATTTCATTTTGTAAGCCAAACCAAACCAAACCTTTTTTTTTTTTTTTTTTTTTTTTTTTTTTTTTTTTTTTTGCGGTTTGGTATTGTTTACAAACGAAATAAATTGACACATTCTAAATAAGTTTAAGCATATATATTTGACTAGAATTTCGACTTAAAGCATTGATACAAGTCAAAATAATATATTATATCACTTTTAGAAAACAAAAAAATACAAGATGAAGTATTAATTTTCACTTCTAATTACGTAATGAAGTGAGATTTAGTCAGCAAGAAAACAAGTTTAGAAAACATATTTCAGAAGCATGTATCGACATCTAGCTCCTCACCAAGAAAGCAAGTCTGAATCCTTGGACAGCTTATCAGTATATCAAAAATGTTATTTTTTACTCCATACATATATTTACTTATTTATATTGGTGGAATATAAGGTGGCGTTCTGTTTGTATTTTATTTTTGTATTTTCATTTTCGAAAATATTTTGTATTTCCTGTTTTTATTTTTGTTTTCAAATTTGCTGAAAACGCGTTTGGTTTGTCATTTCTGAAAACTGTTTTTGAAAATGAAAAGTTGGAAAACACGTTTTGTTTGAAATTTTGCAGAATACTACTTAAACTATTTTTAATTAATTTGCTTGCAGAATACTACTGACTCAAACTTAAATTTCCTTTCACAATACACTGAAAACATGATTACATACAACACACTAATGTGAACATTAAGAGTCTATATTAACACAGCTTGATCAGGTTCAGTATTTTAGGAAGCTTTAGTTCTATTAAAATCCAGAAAATGCAAGTTCTTTCAAAACTATCAGAGTCCATTTATCAAGGCATTTTTTGAAATATAACAAGAATTTTCACTTAATTTTTTTTGTAATGTTGATATTGAATTCAATAAAACTTTATTTAAGTTTAGTTCTAAATTATGATAATTCTCAACAAAAAAAAAAATATTTATTTATGCTTAGTTCTAAGTTAGGATAATTCTTTAAAAAAAATATAAAAAAAATCTCAAAACTCGTTTTCAGCGTTTTGAACATTTTTTGCTGAAATACACACAAAACGCTCAAAACGAGGTTTTGGACGTTTTGCGTTTTGTGTACAAATTTTATTTTTATTTTTTTTGTTTTCCAAAATGCGTTTTCGAAAATAGTAAAGATAACGCGTTTTTAGTGTTTTCGAAAATAAAAACAGAAAACGACCTCAAAACAGTAAAGAGGACTTCTGCTGCATTTTTTTAAAAAAATTGAAAGTTGGCCTTTATTAAAGAAATTAATAGAGTATTACCACAATTTGCATCCTAGAAGTAATTGTGGTTAATTCATCTGCAATTTTAATAAGCTAAATGCTATAAAAATACGAATGAGTCATTTCATTATTGGGAAGACTAACAACTAAATCCTTTGACAGCTTATCACTACATAAAAAATGTCATTTGTTCCTTTATATACATGTTTATTCATACTTATATTGGTGGAATATTATAAGTTTCTGCTGTATTTTTTTAAAAAATTAAAAGTTCGCATTTATTTTTTATTTTTATAAATTTTTAAATTTTAACAAGTTGGCGGTTTGAAACAACTTTTTGAAAATTGAAACTTAAACTCAACCGTTTAAGACGGTTTGAAAATTTTTCAAATCAAACCATTTCACATTTGGATTCGAATCGAACCAAATTATTTAATGCGATTTGGTTCGATTTTACGGTTTGACGGTTTATTTATTCACCTCTGTCCTCATCTCCCACGCAAATCACCGCCGATCACACCATCCATCCTTCCTCTGACGATGTATGATCTTATCTCTTTTTCTTATGTTCCAGTTTTTTTGGGTATGTAGTTATTTTTGTTGGGTATTGGTTAATAAATCGAGAATTGAAAATCGATTAAAGTGAGTTCGTGTCGACTTCGGCTAAATACTCATAAGCTCGGCTCAATCCGTTTAGGAAAAATTGTTCGCCGCTTCGGGGCGCACAAACGGGGATCGACCTGCCCGGTCAGGTCGCGGGGGTCGAGGGGGCAACGCCCCCGAAAGAGAATTTTGATTTCTCTGCATGTATTGAAGGGTATATTTGACATTTCGAAAACCAATATCGGATGAATGAGAAATTACGAAAAAGGACGAAAATCAAGTCAAAATATTTGACCGTGCGACCACACGGTCTATAACCGTGCGGCCACACGGTTGTCCGGCCTAAAGACATCTTTTAGTAAATGTGCATTGTTTGGAAATGGTGCATGGTTTGGGCCTCAACCATTTCGCCAACACCCTTTCATGGTCTATTAATAGGACCCTGTGGGTGTACTATTCCTCACAATTTGATATGGAAAAAACACCTCTCATCCTCACTTGTCTCCTAAATCAAAATCATTTCATTTATTTTGATTTTCCTTCATTGCATCCTTTGGAGTACATAAGCCTATATTTGGTTCGTTGTACTTGTGTTTTGGAGTGCTACAAACACAAGTGAAGTCATTGTATCTTGGGAGTCAATTACCGAAATCCATAGGCACCGTTGCGAAGCAAATTCGACTTATAGACAAAGAGTTCAACTCTTGTCTCGGCTTTGTCCCTTCTTTTCTTATTCTTCTTATTTGTGTTTTCTTTGCCGTTACTCTGTCCAATATTCGGTAAGGATTTACAAACCATCATTATACTTATTTTGGCATCACTATTCACAAATCCACCCAACAATTTTCCTACTGGTTTTTACAATTTTTTCGTTCCTCTGGATTCAGATGCGAAATTCCTTTACCCAGCATCGAGTGTTGGTTATTCTTTTTGAATGTTCACCCATTCGTTTGTTAATTCCAACATATGTCCATTGCTTCATTTCTTTCTAATTTCAGCGAAAGATATAGTTTTGTCATGTGGGTTCTTGTTAATTTTGTTGATTCTGTTACTGGTGAATGGCCATTTATTCAATTAATCTTGCTGTTGATAGCTTTTGATTTTTAGAAAACTCAAAATTCGAGCAACAAATCTAGAAAGAAAACTACTACTATTTAATATTGAATTAAACTTTTACAGTAATAAATGCAAACAAACTTGTTTTTAATTGATAGGAAGATTGAGTTGGTGAATGGAGGAGGAAGTGTAGGGGGTTAATGGGGTTCATTTCCCATAGAGCCTATGATGGTGGCTAAAATGTTCCTGGGTAGGTAACTCGCTATCTCATAGACGAATACGCTATTCATTTAGGTGTCTTTATTCACTTGTCCTGCCTGAAAGAATCCTCTAAAGGTATTCTGTTTCTTCTGATAGTCTGTCATGGGGATGAAAGAATTCTAGACACAAAAATAGGAGGTTTTGCTTACATTTAGGAGAGTGTCTGAATGGAATATGATGAAAAGATTTATTGGTAATTAAATAATCTTTTTTTTATAATAAATTTTTGTCAAAATACATTGACAGAGGCGATTTATGTGATATACATACTAAACAAATTTGATTTGAAATTGTTGGATTTTCAATACTTAACCATTATACGTGAAGCATGCTGATTTTATCCCCCAAAATCTCTTCAAACATAGACTATGAGGGGGTAATAGAGGTTGAAATATGATGTCTCAGTTAAGTTACTTGATTTATTATTGTGGGTGTACTCAAAAAAATCAGATGTTAAGCATTGTTTAGCTGTTTTTGATAGTGTGGGTTTTTTCCGGGTGTGAAGAATTGTAACAGAATTTTTAGGATGCTTAGGGATAGAAATTTGGTTGGAAAGCTAGAGAAGTAAGTATATGGGATGATGGGGGATATTGGGGTCGACCCTACTATTGTAACCTATAACGTAATGTTGGATTTATTTTGTAAAAATGGTGAAGTGCAGCAAGCTCTTGACCTTTTGCTGGAGATGTAGAGGAAGGATTTCCATCCGAATGATCTTACATATAATATGTTGCTTAATAGGTTGTCAAAGAAAGGTGAATTTGATCAGGCCAAAGAGTTGATTGACGAGATGTTGAATAAAGGTTTGAAGGTTCCAGCTTTTACGTATAACCCTCTTATATGTGGTTATTGTCCAGAAGGAATGCTTATTGAGCTACTAGAGCTTGGGGAAGAGATGGAAGTTAGAGGAGCCTTGCCATCTATATCGACTTACAATACATTTCTGCATGGCTTCTGCAAGCTAGGGAGAGTGAGTGATGCCAAGGAGTGGATTCCCGTGATGTTGAAGAAGAACTTGATACCTTACTGTCTATATCGACTTACAATACATTTATGCATGGTTTCTGCAACAATGGATTCCCGTGATGTTGAAGAACTTGATGTCTTGTTGTCTATATCGACTTACAATACAGATTCTTTTGAATTAACTTTATTGTACAATCAATGAATTGTGTTTATTGTCACAATAGTATAACCCTCTAATATGATCTAATATATATATTAATTAGTTTACATTTCAAGTTTTAATATTTTTTTTAGGTAATAGATGAATTACTATTAGAATAACAAAATATTAGTTCAAAATATATGATTATTGAAATAAAAAATTATTGTAATTAAACATTTTAACATATATTTTATATAAAAAAATATCATAAAATAATGATTCTCAAAATTTCAAAGTAAACGCATTTTTCAATTTTCTGTTTCAAAAAATAGTTTTCCAAAATTACAAAGAGAACAGGTTTCCAACAATCTCAAAACAAACACCCAAAACAGAAAACTCAAAATTGAAATTGAAATTCGAAATACAAAGAGAACGACCCCTTATTTTCTGTAAATTATACTTAAAACTTTTATTTATGTTGTGTTAGCTAAGTGAATTAATGGGTACAATTTTCCATACCACTTTTTAACCACACATTTTTTCTCTCCAATTTTTAATCATACATCTTACCTAGAAAACTCAAATAATAAACATTATAATTCAAATTCCTTGATTTAACGGCCGCCCCCATATCCTCTTATCCCCAAATTTTAAACTTCATTTTTCTCCCCAATCTCACCCTTCTCACCCTTAAAAACTTCATTTTCTTCACCCCGAAACCCCACTCTGCCCCCATCTCCCCCCTCTTTTTAAATGAAGAACATTAATTTTTTGATTTAAAGTCTTTCTATTTACCCTTTTTAAAGATCACATTTCAATAATAACATTATTAGTTTTACATTTCAAAAACCAGATTTTAATTAACTATTTAACATTTATTAATACATATATATTAAAAATATTATTATAAAATTAAACTACCACACTTCATCAATTTTGAAGATCGTGAATTACACACAGCTCTCGCCCCTCTTCTTCAATTTCAATCTGTCGGGGTTTTAAATTCAGAAGCTCCAGATGCAAAGCATTGTTCTCGAGTTTCCATCTCCTTGCATTTCAAAGCAGTCCCAATATTACACATTTGGGTCTTGAACCATAGCACGATCATACAAAATAGCCGCAAGCACTTGAACTACCGTGATTGATGCATTCCCAAAATCGCCTTCTTGGATTGTTAGTTGTCGATGACGTCTTCAAAACGGACAACTCCCCGCAATGGCAAACTTTGTCACTGGTTATGTTGTTTTCGGAGAAAGAATTCGTACCTAAAATTTGAAATATAAGGTTGCGGGAAGCAAATTTGGGTAGAGATCATGGACAGGGGCTACGATTTTGGGGAATCGTTGGGTAGGGTTCGTGGAGGGAAAAAAATAGGAGGGAAATTGGGGGGGAGATTGTTTTTGGTTTTTGATTTGTTTTTACTTTGTTGATCATAAGATTCATAACGTGTTTTTCTTTTGTTTTATCCTTCATTTGATAATTTATGGGAAATAATTATAAATGGATCCAATAACTATAGTATTTAGTAAAATAGACTTTGAAACAATAATATTGTAAAAATAGACTTTGACTCTTTAAACTTACAAAAATACCCTTATATATAGAATTTGCAATACAAACCATTAAAGTATGGAAAGATTTCATTTAAGTCCTTAGAAAATTTTGTTTACATAATTTTAAATGATTTTTGTTTATATGATTTTTGTTCGCTCATAGTAGCACCCTCACTTTGGTATCAGAGCCATATGGCAGATCTAAAAGATAAATATTATATGACAAAAATTAAAAATAAATATATAATATATACATCAAGATTTATAATGTATACATTAATACTATCCGATAATTATAAAATAGAAATCTTGAGAATTTTAAAAGATTTAGACAAAGATATAAGAAAAGAAATATATGATCTAATAAATTTCGATATAATAAAAGAAGATTTTATCATAAACGAAATATTAGATTTAATCCACAAAGATATACTAGAAAAGTTATATAAAGATTATAGAAATGGATTATCATAGATTAGATCATCAATTAATTAGATATCTAGACATAGAAACAAATGAAAAATTAGATTTAATAGTAGAACAAAGAAGAAATTTAATGGACCAAATAAGAGAAGAAAGAAATATAAAACGACAAGAAAAATTAAGATTAAGATTATTGGAGAAAAAGAGAGAATATTTTGATAGAATTTTAAAACAATTACCAAAAATTCAAACGATTTTAGAAGATAAAGAAAAAACTAGAAAAGAAAAATATGATAAAACAAACACATTGGAAGACTATCTAAAATATTATAGAATATATCATAGAAAATCAATGATTGGATCAATAGAAGAAAGAATCAAAAAGTTAGAAATAAAAATAGATGATATGTATGACAGACTATTTAAGGTACAAAAAACTCAAAACCCAAGAGTATAAAATGTCGATAAGTGAATATATTGAAGATCTAAAAATATTAATAAAAACATTAATAAGTGATGTACAAGAAGTAAAAAATGAATTAAAAGAAGTAATAAATGATATAAATATACTAAAACTAGATATTAGGGAATTTAAAGAAAATAATAAAAGCAAAGATAAGAAAATAGACAAAAAACTCATAGAAAAAAAATACTTAGAATAGGAAAAAAGCATTTCGAACAAGAAAAAATTATAATAGAAGCAGGAAGTATGGATGATGAATTTAGAAGAAACATATTACCAAAAATACTAGAGGAAGAATTAGAATTACAAAAATCTATAGAAAAAACTTTAGGAAAATTAAAAGCTGAAGAAAAAATTGAAGAAGAACAAGACAAAAAATGAATGAAGAGTTAGACTTGCTTATAGAAAATTTTGACAAATTAAGTATAGAAAATTTTAATGAATACCAAGTTTTAATGAATACTGGAGGAGCACCTAACCCTGCTCCAATAGGAACTTCCAAACAAGAATTACCAGATCCAGATGAAAGTTATGCACCCTTATATAGTAAACCACACCGGCAATATTATGATATAGTCAGAGATAGACAACCACCTAGAAGGAATAAATATAAAGATAGATTTGAACCAAATAATAATTATGATAAACCTATTAATCATGGAGGAACAAAATTGGATCTTGATTGTAAAATAGATACTAAAAAAGCCTTATTAACTTGGGCAGATTCAATGATACTATTCTTTTTATACAATAAAGATGATACATGGGAAAATACTGATAGAATGATAAATTTTTTAATAGCCTCTTTTGAAGGACATGTTAGAAATTGGTGGGAAGGAATAAGTAGTGATACAAAAGCATTAATAAGAAGAAATATACAGACAGAACTAATAAAATCAGATAGAAAGGGAATAGAAAAATTAGTAGATTATATTGCGGATGAATTTTTAGGAGAAAAATGGATAAGTAATTCTGAAGCAGAATCAATAAGAGAAAAAGATAATGCAAGAGTAAGATTAATAAATTTAACAATATGTGATATGTGTAAAATTAGAGAATATACTTGTGAATTTAAAGAATACTATTATGTCCAATTCTATAGTAATGAAAACCAAGAAGTATATAGAGATATATATTACAATAAATTACCAGGTTCATGGGGAATATACTTTAAAATAGAATTTGAAAAATTTATTAGAGATAACCCTGGAACACCTAGAACATTAGGATCAAGGATAAAATTCTTATTTGAAAGATTAGCATATATGTCAACAAAGACAATTATTAAAGAAATCAGGAAAATTAACTAGAATATGTTGTGAAGATATGGAAAAACCTACCCAATGGGGATGTAACCCTGAAAGAAGAAAAAATAATAATAAAAGAAAATTTAAAAATAGAAAATTTAAAAAATTCAGAAACTTCAGAAAAAGATATATAAAACCTAAGAGGAGATATTACAAAAGAAGATATAATCCAAATAAAAAACAGAAAAATAAAACTTATAAGAAAGATAAAAGTCAATGCAAATGTTGGAATTGTGGAGAAATGGGACATATAAGCCCTGATTGTAACAAAAAGAAAGTTAAAATATTACAAAATGAATATCTAGAAATAGAAAGTGAACTAAGTGAAATATCAGATATTGAAGAACACTATGATCAAGAAGTCTATATAAGCGAAACAGATTCAGAAAGCAATGAATCAGAATCAGAATAAAGAAATAGAAGAAATAGAAACAAATAAGAACATAGATAAGCAATAATATGAAGGAATAGAAGGTTATGGATTAAAAGTAACTTTTGATAATAATAAGTTCAGAAAAATACAAAAATTATCTTTAGATTTGAAAATAGGAAAATGGGAAATATTAGACAGAATATGGAAAAGAGAAAAAGTAGCAATAAATGAATATCATAAAATTGAAAGAGCAATAGATGTTAGAACCACTCAAGGAACACACAAATTAAATCTTTTAACAAAAAATACAGTTGCAGAATTATTAACAAAGATTAATAGAAAACAAAGTGAAAAGATTCAATATGTTTACTTAGCAGGTATCCAAATAATGTTTAAATCCCTGTTTAGAGAAGGATTAGATTCGCCTTTGACTGTAAGTTTACATGATGGAAGAATTATAAATTTAAAAGACAGTCATTTAGGAACAGTAGAAGGAAATCTAGCATATAAGAAACTAATATTTACATGTTACCCAAAATATTGTATATCATTAAAAGATAGAAATTTTAATGAAGTTTTAGGATTACATTTCAAATTACATAAAGATGATATAATGGAACCAGGAGATAAAATTATGACTATAGAATACAGGGCATTATACACATTTACTAATTCTAATTATGGAAACATTTATTCTAAAAAACCATATATTGAAATTCATAAAGAATGTAAAGATTTTGGTAAAACTGTAGAACCAGATAAACAAATAAGTTTAGTTCCAAGAAATTATGAACTTACTATAACAAAAAATAAACCAGAAATCATAGAGTTACGAGAAGAAGAATACCCTAATAATAACATAACATTTGAAGATGGCAGATTAATTAGGAGATCAGCAAGTTTACCTAATAGAAAACAATTAGGAGAAACTAGTAATATAAAAGAAATAAAACTTAATAGAAATACTGGAAATATGAAAATAGAAGGTGAATATTTTAATGGAATAGAACATATAAAAGGATCAAATATATTAATTGACACAGGAGCTAGTGAATGTCATATAGCTTCAAATAGAAATAAAGGACTAATATCTCATAGAACCGATCCATATAGATATATAAATTTTGATGGACAAATACATATGACTGAACTTGAAGTAAAAGTACCAATAAAAATAGGAGGAATAAATCTCCTAGTACCATGTCGTGTAGATAGTAGTATGGCAAATCCTCGTGTATTATTAGGTATGAGCTTTCTAGATGGACTAGAAGATTATAGTATAAAACGTGAAGGATTATATATAACTCATAATGGTCAAACTATACTATGCAGAAAGGCTGAATAAATGAATAACCAAATAAGTTTTCCATTAGCCGTTTATATACAAGTTACAATTGTTGAAACAAATATAACAACATGTGCATTAATTGACACGGGAAGTGATATAACAATATTCAAAAGCTTCTTAATAAAATCATGGAATACTAATGGAAAGATAAAAATTACAGGAGTAACAGGAGAAAGTACTCATATAATTAATAGTGCTGATAAATTTGATATAATACCTGGGAGTAAACAAATAGTTGTAAATAAAGTATATAATTATAACAAATTAGAATGTGATATGTTACTAGGAAATGACTTTATACAACAATTTCAATATTATAAACAAAATAATTACATGGTAATGTTACAAACACCTTGTGCACATTTACTAAAAATACCAAGAGAATTTAGACCTTACAGAGTTCAGCCAACACAGCGTGGTGATAAATGGGAGAAAAAACCAATTATACAAAATGAAATAAAAAATAAAAGAATAATGTATAAAAAAGCCTTAAAAACAAACATACAAACAAATATGGAAAAAATCATTGATCAACTAGAAAAAATTTGTGGAGAAAATCCATTATTATTTTGGAAACCACATCATCCAAAAGCTAAAATAGAATTAACAGAAAATGTTATTATAAGAGTTAGACCAATGATGTATACCATACAAGATACACAAGAGTTTAAAACTCAGATAAAAGAATTACTTAATCAAAAATTAATCAGACCTAGTAATGGACCCCATAGTAGTCCAGCATTTATGGTCATGAAACATTCTGAACAAAAAAGAGGAAAAGCTAGAATTGTGATAAATTATAAAGAATTAAACAAATATACTAAATTTGACGGATACTTTTTACCCAATAAAGAGGTACTAATAAATCTTGCAAAAGGAAAACAATATTATTCTAAATTTGATTGCAAATCAGGATTTTGGCAAGTAAAAATGGAAGAAGATAGTATTCAATATACAGCATTTCGTACACCTCAAGGTAAGTATGAATGGATGGTTATGCCATTTGGTTTAAAAAATGCACCACAAATATATCAAAGAAGAATGGATAACATATTTAGGAAATTCAATGAATTCTTAATTGTCTATGTCGATGATATATTAATATGTTCTAATAATAGAGAAGAACATAGAAACCATTTAATTAAATTTATAAATGAATGCAAAAAAGAAGGAATTGTTCTTTCAAAAAATAAAGCTATAATAGAAAAACAAGAAATTGATTTTCTTGGATTATCAATAGATAAAAGAGGGATAAAATTACAAACTCATATATCTAAAAAGATAGAAAGTTTTCCAAACAAATTAGAATCAAAAGAACAAATACAAAAATTTTTAGGATGTTTAAATTATGCAGAATGATTTATTGAAAATCTATCAAAAAAGAGACATAAAATTCAAACTTTACTTAGGAAAACAAATACCAAAGGATGGAGTAATGAACATACAGAAATTGTCAAATCACTAAAAGAAGAATGTAAAAATTTGCCAAAATTAAGATTACCAGATGAAAAAGATAATCTGATAGTTAATACTGATGCCTCGGATAAGTATTGGGCAGCAATATTAAAAACAGATCTTAATGAAATTTGTAGATATTCAAGTGGAACATTTAATCAAGCAGAAATAAATTATACCACTCATGAGAAAGAACTGTTAACAATCATCAGAGGAATAAAGAAGTTTTCATTGTTTTTATTATCTAAGAAATTCATTGTTGAAACTGATAATTCTCAAGTTGCAGGTTTAGTAAAAAATAAATTACCACCAGAACCTCAATATAGAAGGCTCCATAGATGGCAAGCCTATTTGGCATTTTATAATTTTGATATAGTTTATATTAAAGGTATTAATAATTATCTTGCGGACTTTTTAAGCGGGAATATTGAATTTGCAGATGGATAATATCAAAAGATCCCTAATAGATGCCAAAAAGCGAATGAACTTCCTCATGGAGGAAGCTGAAGATATAAAGCTTGGAATTGAACAACTTGCAGAAACTCTCCAAGGAAGTTTCAAGCAATTGATGGAAATCTCAACATTTCATCACAATTATACTAAAGAATTGAGCGATAACATAATTGAGATTGAATCTCAATTTGAATCGTTGATTACCAAACAGGCTGATACCAAACAGGTTATACCAAAAATACAAACAGGTACATCTTCTGGAAGCTGTGGTGGACCAATAATTAAAAGAGATGAACCAAGTCCCAAAAAAGTTGTTATAAATGAAGCCAGTCCTCGAAAAATCACAATCAATGCCAAAGATGAACATACAAGGGTAGTCAGAATTCGTCCTGAAGAAGAAGATGATTCCCCTTTTTTACCAAAAGAAAACGAATATAAAACTACTGTTGAAGTTATATATGAACTTCAAGAATGTGATTGCTATTACATTTCGTCTGGAGACCATGTATATCCACGATTGATCGTTACTCAGGGAGGAGATCCCGTCATAACAAAAATGGCAGCTGATTATGGATTCTTGGATCTTATCTATCCAGGAAAAGATCTGAAAGAAATCGAAAAATTTGATGATTTACTAAAAGGAGAAATTTCAAAATTTGCTCAAGGAAGAGCCATATATTTAAAATTTTATTCGATCAGTCCTGAAATTGATGGAAGGATATATTATCCTGCTGAGCATATTATCACGATTGGGTATGTTGCTCGAAATTTTCAAATTGAAGTTGGGAAAAATACCAAGCCAGTACCAAATATTACAAGATCATGGTTTAGATCCCGAAGGGTGTTGGGAATTAAAGTTCT
Organism: Ligustrum vulgare; assembly: GCA_963555705.1. NCBI lineage: Eukaryota > Viridiplantae > Streptophyta > Magnoliopsida > Lamiales > Oleaceae > Ligustrum > Ligustrum vulgare. The sequence continues at coordinate 27,180,949 of OY743186.1, read as the reverse complement.
CTACAACATTTCCAAAAACCTATATGAGAAAAAATTCAAATGCATATGCCAATACAATGGATGGACCTTACTCACTAATGGAGGAAAAGAAAAGTCAACAATTTTGCAAGAATACATCAATAAATTTGATACTCATCAAATCCATGGAAGTTTTGCCACTTTGCAAGAGGCGTGCATAGCTAGGAATTGCCCCACATGCCAAAGGAATTGATGGACAGGTGGAAGCCATTTGATAAGTCTGCTTTACATACCAACAGAAGTGATGGACAGATGGAAGCCAATTGATAGATCTGATTTAATGGAACAAGACAGCACAATGTAAGGGCCATAAGAAGACTAAAAATAGAGGGATAGGTGTCCCTATAATATAGTCATGTGAAGAAATAAAGGGACAACTTTATCCTTGTAATAAAGAATAGATGGACAGGTGTGTCCTTGTAGGTCCTTGTAAAATTCAAATTATTGTATCCATTACATAAGCAATGATGTAAGAGGTTGTATAGTAATACCTCGTGAAGTTGTATAAATAAGGATCTTCTGGTTAGAAAAGAGGCAGAACTCACTTGAGCACTCAGTTTGTGAGAAAGCCAAAAATCTTCTGTCTTTGAAAAATTCTCTTATCAATCTTGTTTCAATCTTCATATTATCAATAAAATCTCAATCTACTTATCAAATTATGATGAGTTTCTAAATTCTTGTCTTCTAAATCCTATTTCCAAGAAGAAGATATATTATTAAGAAAACTCCCTACACTCTGTCCTAAAATATTTTCCATCTAAAACGTTATACAGTGAAGGCAACCAGGTTCAGCTAATAACCCGTGAAGGCAGGAAGCCATTGAAGGGTGTGGAGCAGAAACCTATAAGCCTGAAGGTCACTAACAATAGAAGGAAAATACAAAGGTACTGAGAACAGGAAAAGAGGTTAGTATTCTTAATATATCTATCTTTACGGAATTAGGAGGAAGAAGAGTTTTTAACATGACAGAATTCAGGATTATTAAATTTAATTATCAAAACAGTCCTTATAATGATGAACACCATAGCATAATTGAACCTTTATTCATGTATAAACAGTTTACCAGACCTAATAATGAAATAAAAAAGTTATATCATGTGTATATGCCATGTTTGTTAGTTATCTTTCCAACATTAAAAAGAATATTAGGATTAGAAATTACAAAATCAATTATTTATTTTTGGCTTGATAGTGATAATACTGAAATAAATAATGAATTATATTTAGAATATGTGTTTAGCAGTGATAATGATTATGACCATGTAATAGATTATGACAGTGTTGGAAGGGATGAATCTTTCTTTACCAGTTTTTGAAAATCTTAATATCATGAATAATAGTAATTATATCATGAAAAAACCCAGAACTAAAAGAGGTCCATATAAAGTTCAAAAGCATATCAAAAGTAAAAAAGGTATTGAATATGAAAATGAAATTGATAAAATAGGATACCAAGAGCAACTATATGCATCACAAGAGATATTAAAAAGTTTTAAAGAAAATTTGATAGAAAACTTTGCTAGAGGTACTGTAAGATCTATAATGGTACAAAATATTCAAGATATAATTGATAAATTAGAAAAGAGAAAGAAAAATATTTCAAAATATAATATACCATTTGAACCAAGCATAGATATTATGGCTGATATAGATATTATCAATTCTCAAACATTGATAGAGTTTGAAAAATTACTTGAAATTTTATAAATTATTTATCTTTGTATTTATAATGCCTGGATATACTATTGAAGGATTAGACAATTTGTTAGATAGGATAACGGAAAAAATAGATAACATTATATCTCAATTAATAGATATGGATGAATCATCTGAACAATATTATATACTCTTAGAAAATCATGATCAATACATTATAGATTGTTCTGATATATTACAACTTAAAATAGATTTAGAAAATAAAATAGTAACAAATACAGTCTAAACCTAAATGCCAGGGTATACAATAGAAGGACTAGATAATATTTTAGAAAAATTAAGAGATAAAATGGAAGATATTAAACATCAAATGGAAAATGAAAATATATATTCTGAAGAATACAATAAACTTTTAGAAAAATACGAACAATATATTGCAGATTATTGTATTTTACTAGACCAAAGAATGGAATTATACCAGAAAATTTTGTATAATAATTTACCAACCCAATAATCTATGAATACTTTACAAACATCAACATCTAATAACTGTGAATATAAACTATATTTAAATGATAAAGAAATTTCATTTTTATCAACTATTGTTGAAAAATCTAAAAATATACATTCTGTTGGACAAACTAAACTAAAAGAAATATACGAAGATATTGACTATGCAATCCTAAATAGAATAGAATTTAATTCTGTTGAAACAGCAAAAAATATAAATACGGTTCATAAAATTATAGAAGAATACGAAGATATAGAAGAAGAAGTATCAGAAGGAATAATGTTAGGATATATAACTAAAAATGATCATCCTAAATCTTTTAAAAAATTATTACAATATAGAACATTTTTAGAAGAACTTAAAAGATTAAAAAATATAAATATAACCAGAAGCACTGAATTAAATCAACCTGACTAAGTTTGGGGATATACCCTGCAAATTAAACAGTCCTTTTCATTAAGGGTAATTTTGACATTTCAACTGAGGGATCTATTTTACTAAACTTATTACATACCAAACCTATTTAACTAAAAACCCCATAATTTATAAACATATTAACAAAAGTGTCCTGTTATTCACTGTGGGGGTATAAAAATTGCCAAAAATTCTACTTGTACAAACAACTCTTACAAATTAGTGTACAAAATTAATAAAATAACTATTTTACCCTTTAAAAACTAAGGATATAACTTATCTAACCAATACCTTAATTAACATATTATTTTACTAAGTCTAATATATAATAAAATTCTTGAAAAATAATTTTTATAAATTATTTCATAATTAAAAAATATTATGCCTATTTATGATCCACATATACTTCACGAAAAAAGAAAAAATTTAATTAGAAGTTTACATAGAGAATATTTAGAATTAGAAAGATTAGGAAGAGACTTAAATACTGATCCTATTGCTATAGAAAAATATAAAGAAATTAAAAGGCTAGTTTTACAACATAATGAATATTTAAGATTAAAAGAAGAAAACTTGATAAGACAAGAAGATAATAGGTATATGGATGAATTTGAAGAAAGATTTTTCAGAAGAGTGAGACAAAGATTATAATTCCGCAAAATAAAAAATTTCACTTTTAAGATCCAAGCCATAGTGGTATCAGAGCCAGTAGTTATACTTAGAAATATATATTTAGAAAAATGTCTAAAAAATTACCAATAATCGAACCTAGAGTATATAATTATAAATCTAAAGATTTACCAAATAATAGTCATTGGCCATTAATAACTGAAACATATGGAAACTTTATACCATTTATACTATTAGGAGAAGGAGGATTTGGAGAACATAAACAATTAAACTGGACAAATTTATTTTTATTAAACAAATTAGGAATAAGTTTAGATAAAACTACAGAACAAAATTTAGAACAAGTAAAAAACCCAGAACAAGTTCAAGAAATTATCAATAATTTACCATTAGAAATAAGACAAATGATAGAAATAACTAATGATTATAAGGATATAAACAAAAATATACCCACACAAATATTAGAAGTAAAGCAATATGTAAATAACCTATCAAAACAATTAATAACCTTAGAAAACCAAATTAAGCAAATAACTGATAAAATAAATAAAATAGGAAATATGGTAGGAGTATATGAAAACCCAATAGAAATTATAGAGCAAAAAACTATTATAAAATAATTAAATATGATAAGAACAATTAAAGAAGAAGAAATAGGGAAAAATGATTTACATAAAAGAATAGATAATATACAACAAAATATTGGAATTATAAACCAAAATATATGATGAAATGGAAAAAAGAAAACCTAAAAGAATAATAACTGACAAAGAATTTAAAGCCATCAATAGATTACGAATAAATATGATTACTGAACAAATAGAAAAACTTATGGAAAATCCTAAAAAAAAAGGTGAAGAAGATTACATAACAGAAGAAGATTATATAGAAAAATTTAAAAATCTTAAAATAGAAGAAATTAATATGAATGAACAACAAAGAGCTTTAATACCAGCAGGACAAAATCCACCAGAATATATACAACAACCAGGAACTAACCAAGTTAAAAAAGAAAATACAATTAATACTAATCCACAAAATACACCAGAAATCTATATGAATCAAAGACAAAACACAAATTTCAAAACAAATAATTTTATACCACAACAAAAATATTATACCAAGCCAAGTAAAAATTATCCTATAGAATATACACCATGGAGAAGTATGGAAACACAAATTAGTTCAGAAGGAAGATGGATAGATTTAGGATGTGTGCAAGATGTAGATCATGAATTAGAATTATGGATGAAATTTATGGCTATGATGGCTTATACCAAAGAATTAACAGGAAAGCAATTACAATTAATGTTAGAAAATACATTTATAGGAACCACTGCAAGGTGGTGGGGAAATTTAACAGAAACTTATATAGGGCAAGTTAGAGGAAATGACCAAGATGAAATAGGAACTATTTTAAGCAGATATGAAGATGCATTAAAAAGAGAATATACATTAGTAATAGACAAAGATACCAAAATTAGCTCAAGACTAAGACATAGATATTTATTAGAAAATCTATCAATATGTGATATGTGTTACTTTAAACAATTTGCATGTGAATTTAGAGAATATTTTGAAAAAGCAGAATATAATCAAGAAACATATGGTATGGAAATTATGAACCAAATATTCTTTAAATTACCAAACCCATGGAATTTAGAATTATTTAAGGATTGGGAAAAATTAGAAATACCATTAAGTAATAATAGTTTAGGAGCAAGAATACAATTTATAGAAATGAGACAACAAGAAAAATGTATGGAAGCAAATAATATGATAAAATTTCATAAAGCAAGTAAAAAATCATTATGCTGTGATAAATTACAATATAAACCAACACAATGGGGATGTCATCTAGAAAGAAAATATAAGAAAAAGAAATATTATAGAAAAGATAAATTTAGAAACAAATTCAATAAATTTAATAAATACAAAAAGCCATATAATAAAACATTTAAAAGGTATAGAGTACCATATAAGAGATATTTAAGGCAAAAACAAAACAAAGCTAAAACATACCCTAAAAATCCTAGAAAATGTAAATGTTATTCATGTGGAGAAATATGACATATATCTCCAGAATGTCCTAAGAAAGATAAAAAGAAAAATATGATGTATATCTCATTAATAGAAAAAGAAAATTATAACTTATTACCTATTGAACAAGAAGAAGAATGGGAAGAAATTCCTGAAGATGAAGAAATTTATGAATTAGAAGAACATGAAATAATAAATACAATAATGGAATTAGAATCTTCGGAAGAAAGTGAATCTAATGAATCTAGTGAAGAAGAATATTTATATATAAATATGATTAGACAAATTAGTGAAGAAGGTACATATAAAGAATATGAATACCAATTAGAAGAAAATGAAGAACAACTAAATGAAAGATTAATATTTAATCCTAAAATGTATGAAAAGATCTTAAAATCAAAATTAAATGTAGAACCAAAAGAAATATTTAATTTACCATTTTGGCAGAAAAATAAAGAAATAGCATATGTAGCAAGAAACCATAGTCACCCTATAGACATAAGAGATACTACAGGAAATACATTAATACCTATAATAAATGAAGAAATTATAAGACAAGAAATAAACCTATTGAATCCTGAACTAAAAGGAAAAATAAAGAATATATATTTAGGAGCCGTACAAATTATTGCAAAAGCCTATTTTAGAGAAGGTATAGATACACCTATAGAATTCTATATTATGGATGATAGAATTGTAAGTTCAGTACAAGATGCTCTAATAGGAATTGTAACAGGAAATTTAATGTACCAAAAAGTAAAATTTACAATAAGACCAAATTTCAGCATAAGTATGGGAGAACAAAATAAAAATAAAGCCTTAACATTATATTACAGGTTAAGAGGGATAGATATGGAACCAGGAAGTAAAACTATAAGTTTAACTATTAGAACAATATATGCTTTTACTAGTAAACATGAAGTAAAAATTAAGAATGCTACAACACATATAATAGAACCCATATTTCAGAATTTATTGGAATACAAACCAGCTAAAGAAAATCCAAGAATGACAATACCAGAAGATATAGAAATAGATTTCAATCAAGCTAGAAGATTAGTAAATATGGATAAACCCCAAATAGAATTTGGAAGAAGATCAATTAGCCTAAGAAGAAATACTAGTACAAGATCATTACCTGAAATAGAAAATAGAAATGATTCAGAAAAACAAATAATGACAAAAATACATAGAAAAATACCAATAATGAATCTATCTAAAAGAAATGAGACAAAACAATTTGAAGTTATGATAGAAATTAGAATAAATGGAGAATGGAAAGAGCATAAAGTATTAATAGATACTGGAGCAACTGTATCTCATATAAAAGAAAATATAATAGGAGACTTAGAACTTAAAGTAACAAATAATTCAATTCAAATACAAGATTATTTTGGAAATATTCATCCCATGGATACTTATGTAGAATTACCAATAAGAATAAATAAAAGAAATGAAATAATCATAAACATGTACGTAGAACATACAGGAAAAGTAAATACGGAATTACTATTAGGAACAGACTTCTTAGAGCAAGTAAAACCATATTACATAAAAGATGATAGAATGCTATTAACAATACAAAATGAAAATCTAGTTATACCAAGGTTATTATGAATAAAATACAAGGAGGAAGAGAACATATTTATATACTAACCAAAATGAATTACAATGGATATCTTAGCAGAAATTATCATGCATTGTTTGATACAGGAGCATCATCCTGTTTATTTAAAGAAAATGTATTACCCCCAGAAATGTGGAGTAATAAAAAAGATAATGAAGAAAGAGTAATATTTGTAGAATTTGATGGAAGCACAAACCTAATAACTAAAGTAGCAAAGAATGTTAACATACAAATAGGAAAATATGAATTACAAATACCTTATGTATATCAATTTGATGATATGCCAGGGGATATATTATTAGGAAATAACTTCATAAAACAATATTATCCAATAATTATTGATGAAAAAGTTATACTTTTATCTACCCCTTGTCACCATATAGCAATTGCAATAAGAATTAATGATCCTTATTGTAGAGAAAAAATGCCTCATATAGCAGCTCAGCGTGGTGAGGATAGACAAAAATTAACACAAACAACACAATTTATGCCTAATAAAAATAGAATAAATCTAGTACAAGAACATTTTGATCAAATTGTAATAAAAAAATATTACAGAAAAATTATTAAAATTATCAGGAGACAATCCTTTGGAAAAATGGCAAATAAATAAACCTATGGCAGAAATTATATTAGAAGATGACACCAAGATTATTATTGTAAAACCAATTAAACATACACCAAAAGAATTACCTGAATTTGAAATGCACATAAAAGAAATGCTAGAAAAGAAATTCATTAGAGAATCTAATAGTAAACATAGTAGTCCAGCCTTCATTGTAATAAAACATTCAGAACAAAAAAGAGGAAAATCTAGAATGGTAATTAATTATAAAAGGTTAAACACTTATACAAAAGAATTAAAATATCCAATACCAAACCAACAGGTATTATTTAACCAAATTAGAGGAAAGAAATATTTCTCTAAATTTGATCTTAAATCAGGATTTTATCATATTATGTTAACCGAAGAATTTAGACATTTAACAGCTTTTACGGTACCCAAGGATTTTATGAATGGAATGTATTACCTTTTGGATTTAAAAATAGTCCAGGAGAATTCCAAAGATACATGGATAAAATATTTAAAGATTATTATCATTTTATTACAGTATATATTGATGATATTCTTATTTACTCTGAAACCAGACAAGACCACTTAAAACATCTAAATATTTTTATAGATATTGTAAGGAATAATGGAATTATATTATCAGCTACAAAAATGGAGATAGCTAAAGAAAAGGTAGAATTTTTGGGTTCTATAATAAGCCAAGAAGGAATAAAACTCCAAAAACATATAGGTACAAAAATATAAGAATTTGACAATCATATAAAAGATAAAACACAATTACAAAGCTTTTTAGGACTTGTAAATCAGACTAGGAAATATGTACCTAACCTAGCAAAACATTTAATCCCATTACAAAAAAGATTAAAAGGAAAAACTAGATGGACACCATGGTCTAAAGACGAAGAAGAAGAAGTACAAAAAACTAAAGACCTTTGTAAAGATTTACCAGAATTAGAATTACCCAAAAAAGAATGTGATTGGATTATAGAAACCGATGCATGTGAAACAGCATGGGGAGCAGTACTTAAATATATTTATCCAAATGAGGATGAGGAAAGGATTGCACAGTACACTAGTGGCAGTTTTACTCAAACTCAAACTAATTATCATATAAATGAAAAAGAATTATTAGCTGTAAAATTTGCTATTAAAAAATTTGAATTATTTATTGTTACTACAAAATTCAAAATTAAAACAGATAATACACAAGTTAAATATTGGTTAACTAAAGAAATTGATCCAACTATTGCAAATAAAAGGTTAATTAGATAGCAAGTAGAACTTAGCCATTATGATTTTGAAATTATTCATATTAAGGGTACTGACAATGTTATGCAGATTATTTATCAAGACATGGAAGACATACTTAAGAAAGTAGAAGAAATTAACTTGGCCATGGGTCAAATGAATATCAACTATTCAAATCTATTCAACCATGTGAATACTTGCATGGCGCAGATTGTACAAATTAACAGTGAACTAGCCTTTTACAAGTCAAGGGTTAATTCTCTTGAGGAAATGTACAAAGGAGGATCCCAATCCTCTCCAGTGAAGAATTTATCTGTAGGACTTCCTATTGAGGAAGAAGTATCTAATGTATCAATTATTGGAAGTTCATCTTCCAAAGCCATTAGCAAAACTATTGAACCATCTAAAGAAACTTTTTTAGAAGCTACGAAGAAACCAGCAGTCGTAACAAAGGAACTATCAGAAAAGGAGAAAGTTATGAAGAAACTAGAAACATTCTTGAAGTATGTGGAGTATCTAAACAAGAGGACAAAAGAAGGAGAATGGCTAAGGACAATTAGCCATCAAAAAATCAATAAAGGAATTATTTTTCCAGGAGCAGAACCAAGAACAGTCAGGGGACTGTTTGACCAAGGACTTATTCAGTGCATCTACCCTAGCAAGGATATGAAGGAAATATCATTATTACCTAATCCTATCAAGGCAGCAGTAAAAACATATTTTGGAATTACCAAAGCTGATAAGATCTATGTCAGGATTTACTCAGTCATTCCAGAGTTTATTGATGAAGAATTTCTAAGGGCAGAACATATTGTAAAACTTGGAGTAACTAGCAAAGCTATTCTTTCAGAACCAGAAATAAAACCATTTAACAAAGAGGAACAGATACAAGCTATTCCAGAAAAAAGGGCATTGGGATTTAGAGTAATGTATACCGAATTAAGGGATACCCTTACACAAACTAATGTTTGGGTATATGAATCTAATGATGACAAATTATTGATCTACAGCATTGCAAGAATTAATCAAGTTAATTGTCAATTATGGAAATTAAGAGAATATGCTGAGAATATACTTGTCAGCAATTTGGATCTTAGCAAAGGAGCCTATGAATATCTACATCACCTAATGGAGGTAGTAATAATTGTGGGGACCTACTCAACTATAATGAAGATGAAGCATACCTTGTCTGAACACGAATTATTCAAGGCATGGGGGTTCAGAACCATGTGAAACTTTAGAAAAGCAGGAAAAATTATTGTAACTTTAGCTTTACTTTATCTACTTTAAATCTTAGCCAAGTATGTAAAAGATAGGGAATATTATCTTGTTCCCCAACTTTGCTTTTACCAACTATAAAAGGAAGAGTCTCTCCTCATTGTAAGCATCCGAAAATCATATTGGTTTTCAGCAATAAAAATCTATATTCTCTCTATCTATTGTCTTTCTTTTCATTCAAAATTTTCTTTCATCAAACCAATCCAGAAATAGTTAGCAGAAGGTATGAGTAACTAAACTTCACATAGATATATATGAAGCCATAAAATAGTTAGTAATACTCTATTTATTTATGAGTCCATAAGCTTATTCTTTATAAAACTTTTGTTAAAAGAGTACATCCAGAGGTAGGAAACGAAACTGGATTGTGCTGAACCTCTTTGAAGTGTTTGTTTAAGTGTTAAACAGAAAGTGTTGGAGTAAGTCTTTCGAGCATCCTTTAATGTGTAAGTCTTTCGAGCAGCAACGATCTTCTATGAAGATGTGTTTAATACTTAGATAAATAACTGAAGAGTATTTGGTCAAAAATCTTTTAAAATCAGATTTACAAAGAAGCGTGATGGACCCATAGATAGAAAGAAGTATTGTTGATTATTTATGGTGGATTATATATCGTCTTTTTTATTGATATTATCCAAGTACTGTTATCATAGTTTTAAATTTATCATTTTGCTTATGATATATCTCACATGTTTCTACATATGTTGAAAATTTGTTTTTAGAATTAATTATTGGAAGAGGATTTGAATTAATAGCTTAAATTTAAATATTTAGTTTTATAATTTATGAATTCAGAACATTTAATAGAATTAAATCCTTCAGAGGTAAACGACTTTAAATATTTAAGAGAAGAAACAATTAAACAATTAGAAATTATAAGAGAAGATTTAGGAAGATTTTATGATTTATTAGACTACGCAATAAAAGAACCCTCATTTACAGATTTTTCACAATTTACTAGAATTATAGTTAATAAAGGAAGAATAATTAGTGATCTAGAGAAAAAAATTGAAGAATTAAATATAATTATTGAAGAAAATAGTTTAACATATAATAGTATATATTACGCATTTTATGTAAACAATAAATTTAGAGATATAGACATAACATCAGAAAACTAAAAGAGTTATAACCAAAAGGATAACACAGTAATTTAACATTCAAAATTTTTGTCTTTTAGCTATTTGTACAACTGTTTGTACAGTTTGTTTGTACAAATAGCAAGGCCCAAAAATTGCTGACCTCCAATGTTAAACAGTCAGTGCCTCTAATATTTAAAATTCAAGACTTGGTTGTTTTTCATCGAATGTGGACAATTGTTATGTTACTCACAGTGAAAAACAGAGCGGCACTAAACATATTTATGAACAATATATTCGTAAACTACTTTTTAACCACGCTTAATTTTTCAAATCAATTTTCAATCACATATTTTATCTCGAAAATATCACATTCTTTATTTATAAATAAAAAAATTTACCAAAAAGAGACTTTACTAGAAGCGTGTTTAAGAAACACGATTAGCAACTTCACATTTGACGACCACATGTCAAAAACAGTTGTCACATAGTAGGACATTTTGTCATCCAAATAATCAAAACCATTAGTTTTGTTAACAAAGTGATGGATGGCACATTTCGCAAAGTTCAATAATTAACGGGATAGATTTCAAATTTCAGTGACTTGGTGAAAATCTTTTGAAAGTTCAATGGCTTTTGGATTATTAAAACACGTTTATCTAATTAAGTTTGACGGGTAGTTATATTTACACAACAATTTTTTATATTTACACCACATTTTAATTATAATTTGGGTTAATAGCACAAAACGTCCCTACTTTTGACATGTATTGTGCAAAACGTCCCAACGTTGTGATTTTTTACGCTAAACGTCCCAACCTATACATTGTCTTGTTGGAGACATCATTTTCGTCAAATTTAATCCCAATGCAAGGGCATTTTCGTCAAAATTAAAAACAGTCCATTCATATTTGGGTAATTGGCACAAAACGTCCCTACGTTTGACACTCATTGTAGAAAAACGTCCATACGTTCATTTTTTTTGGCGAATAACGTCCATACGTTCATTTTTTTAGCGAATAACGTCCCTATCTTTAGATTTTCTTACTGATTAGTCCCTAAATTTTACTTTTCTTTTAATTTAGTCATTTCTATTTGATTTAAAGGTCATTGTCTTTAAACGTGCATAACTTTTGATCTACAACTCTGAATTGCACTTCGTTTTTTGCGTTGAACTCCAAATTCAACCATCTTTCTTATGATGTATCATGTGCTCATTTATTAAACATTTCGTTTTGACTTTTGTATGATAGATACTTATTTTGTTAGGGCATCATTGATTAACGTAAATTGATTTCTGTAAATTTTATTGAAACGGTGAAATTTTAATTTTAGTGTGTGTTCGACGGCCAGCGAAATTTATAAATTGGGTTTATTTGAGATTATAATATGGCTCAAACATGGGCTAAACATATCAATTTTTAACTAAACATTTTACCTTAAAAAATAAAAAAGTCAAATAAATTCAATTTATAAATTCCGCTGGCCGCCGAATACATACTAAAATTAAAATTTCACTGTTTTAATAAAATTTACAAAAATCAATTTACGTTAATCAATGATGCACTAACAAAATAAGTATCTACTACACAAAAGTCAAAACGAAATGTTTAATAAATGAGCACATGATACATCATAAGAAAGATGGTTGAATTTGGAATTCAACGAAAAAAACGGAGTGCAATTCGGAGTTGTAGATCAAAAGTTATACACGTTCAAAGATAGTGACCTTTAAATCAAATACGGAATGACTAAATTAAAAGAAAAGTAAAATTTGGGGACTAATCAGCAAGAAAAGGGTTAATAGCATAAAACGTCCCAACGTTTGACATGTATTGTGCAAAACGTCCCAACGTTTTGATTTTTGACGCTAAACATCCCAACCTTTACAATTTTTGGTAGAAGACATCCTTTCTGTCAATTTTAACCCCATTTCACCGTTAACTTCAAATTGAACAGTAAGTGTCAAGGGCATTTTCGTCCAAAAAAAAGCAGCTCATTCATACTTGGGTAATTTGCACAAAACGTCCCTACGTTTGACACTTATTGTGGAAAAACGTCCATACGTTTATTTTTTTGGCGAAAATCGTCCCTACCTTTAAATTTTCTTGTTCATTAGTCCCCAAATTTTACTTTTCTTTCAATTTAGTCATTCCGTATTTTATTTAAAGGTAATTGTCTTCAAACGTGTATAACTTTTGATCTACGACTCCGAATTGCACTCCGTTTTTTGCGTTGAACTCCAAATTCAACCATCTTTCTTATGATGTATCATGTGCTCATTTATTAAACATTTCGTTTTGACTTTTGTATAGTAGATACTTATTTTGTTAGGGCATAATTGATTGACGTAAATTGATTTCTGTAAATTTTATTGAAACAGTGAAATTTTAATTTTAGTGTGTGTTCGGCGGCCAGCGGAATTTATAAATTGAATTTATTTGACTTTGTAATCTTTTTAAGGTAAAATATTTGGTTAAAAATTTGTATATTTAGCCCCTGTTTGAGCCATGTTATAATCTCTAATAACTTTCTGAACAACACACAATTTCTTTCTCCAATTTTTAAAAAGTGATTTGAAGAGAGAGAATGTGTGTTGTTCAGAAAGTTATTAGAGATTATAACATGGCTCAAACCGGGGCTAAACATACCAATTTTTAACCAAATATTTTACCTTAAAAAGATTACAAAGTCAAATAAATCCAATTTATAAATTCCGCTGGCCGCCGAACACACACTAAAATTAAAATTTTACTGTTTCAATAAAATTTACAGAAATCAATTTACGTCAATCAATTATGCCCTAACAAAATAAGTATCTACTATACAAAAGTCAAAACGAAATGTTTAATAAATGAGCACATGATACATCATAAGAAATATGGTTGAATTTGGAGTTCAACGCAAAAAACGGAGTGCAATTCGGAGTCGTAGATCAAAAGTTATACACGTTTGAAGACAATTACCTTTAAATAAAATACGAAATGACTAAATTGAAAGAAAAGTAAAATTTGGGGACTAATGAACAAGAAAATTTAAAGGTATGGACGTTTTTCGCCAAAAAAATAAACGTAGGGACGTTATTCGCCAAAAAAAATAAACGTAGGGACGTTTTTCCACAATAAGTGTCAAACTTAGGGACGTTTTGTGCAAATTACCCAAGTATGAATGAGCTGCTTTTTTTTTGGACGAAAATGCCCTTGACATTTACTGTTCAATTTGAAGTTAACGGTGAAATGGGTTAAAATTGACAGAAATGATGTCTTCTACCAAAAATTGTAAAGATTGGGATGTTTAGCGTCAAAAATCAAAACGTTGGGACGTTTTGCACAATACATGTCAAACGTTGGGACGTTTTGTGCTATTAACCCGCAAGAAAATTTAATGGTAGGGGCGTTATTCGCCAAAAAATGAACGTAGGGACGTTATTCGCAAAAAAAAAAAAATGAACATAAGGACGTTTTTCCACAATAAGTGTCAAACGTAAGGACGTTTTATGCTAATTACCCAAATATGAATGTGCTGCTTTTGATTTTGACGAAAATGCCCTTGCATGTGTTAAATGTTAGGGTTAAATTTGACAAAAATGATGTCTCCAACAAGAAAATGTAAATGTTGGGACGTTTAGCATCAATAATCACAACGTTATGACATTTTGCACAATCAAGTCAAATGTAGGGACATTTTGTACTATTAACCCTTTTAATTTGTCCAAAATTTTTACCCACTTTTACTTTCACGTCCTCTATATTTTTTCGACCCATTATTATTCTTAAACTTTCAATTAATTAAAATATTTAATCACAATTTCTATCCAAATATTTTGTTAATGTACATTGAAAAGAGGAAAAAATATTTATTTTTAACTTTTGTATTAATTAATTATTTCGTTTATTTAGAAATTCGATAGGGAAATAAGTTTTTCACTATTTTGGACAAAAGTTGTCTCTATGAACAAAATGTGAATCAGAATTGGTAACAAGAGGTTACCTATGTATGATAATAATCTATGAAAAAAATGTGAAATTTGGGTGGACACTGTGCCTGCAAAGTACTAGAAAAGCCCTATGAGCTTGATCGATCGTAGAAGCCAGTAAGGTGCTGCTTTGCCGCTTGTAGTTTGAGCGGAAAAACAACCCGCTTGAGCTTCCGTGGCGACAGTTCTGTGAGATATAGTCTAAGATCTACCCCTTTCTCAGGTGACTTCATTCTATACGTGAAATCATAGATAGGGACCTTTTTGACCCCTTTCTTGTAAATAGGAGAGCCAACTACTTTAAAGCTGGAAACGCTGGGCCTGCGGATTTGAGTGTGAAAGGAATTCTTATTACCTTACCGCGGTATACTTGAAATAATTCTTTGCCTATCCGAAGGAGAAGGAGGCTATTGACCAAAAGTTAAGAATATTCATTGCAATTATTAACAAGAATTGTTTAATCGATATAATTAGCCAAAAGTTTGACACCAGTCTTCACGTATTTGTGCTCTCAATTAACCCTAATGTCCCGTAGAGGAGATCGTTATTCACACTCAAAACGCCAATATTCTAGGTTTGATCGTGATCCCAGGTAAATAATATAAATTCTGATAATATTTTCAAGATTTTATAATTTCTATTTTCCGGTACATGTATACCCCGCAATTTTTTTTGATTTGAAGTTAATTGCATATCTAATGGTTTGGAATTTTCGAATTTTATTTGAATTATTAGAGTTTCTTAAGGATATGGAATTCCTGCCGATATCTATGATTGGTGCTAGGGTTGGGCAAAAATCGAATCAAACCTTCATATGGTTGAGTTGATTTGTGGGTTGAGAAATATAAATTTGTCGAGAGTTGGTTAGGGTTGCGGGTTTCAATTAAAAACCCAAATAATCCAACCCAACCCAAACTGTTACTTTAAAAAAAAAAAAAAAAAAAAAAGTTAAAAAATGCATTAGATCAGATGTCATAGGTATATAGAGGTATATGTACAATTTGACATTAAAAAATGCATCTCATATTCCCTTTTTTTAACGGATTTTTATGTAATTGAATTTGATAAAGGGAACAAAATATTAGTTGCTTAGGCAATCATTGAATGTGAATTTGTAGCCTATTTAGGCTATTTTTATGGAGTTTAATGAGTTGTACTACGTTTTATATGAACTACTATGATTTTATGTTTAATTTGGACCAAGTATGTATTTGAGTTTTGACAAGTTCATATTTGTAATTGTAATTTTGTGAATGTTTGACTTTAGGTTCAATCAATGTTAAATTTCTAATGTATGATTATGTGTACAGATTAATACTTATGAGGTCTAACAAAATAAATAAATAAAAAATGGAGGCCAAATTAAAAGTCCAAACTGACCCAAATCAACCAACCAACATTGATTTGGGTTCGGGTTGGCCCTTAACCCAACCCACGCCCACGCCTAATTGGTGCTATTTGACTCTTACTCTGGATGCATGAAATATGTTAATCAAGAAATACTGAGTGGATACATAGAACTTTCAGTTATTTGTAGTCAGAAAAATGCTTCGCTTGGAATTGTAGATAAACGGAGTTGCACTTGTTAACCTTAATTTCATGGCATAAGCGGTAACTGTTGCTTTCTTTTGCTGGCACATGTGGGACGGGTTTCTTCCTCGTACAGCTCGTATGAAAGCTTGGGTTCTTTGTTACACCTAATGAACAAGTCTTCTCTATTTTATAATATTAGCTTCTCTTTCTGCGTCACCAATGCCTTGTACTCTGATGTATATGCTGGATGATTTTTCTTCTAAAGATTGTAGTTCTGGTGCTTGACTCTTAGTAATTGAATTTCCGTCTAACAGCAAGACACATTCTTCTGTTGTTTTCTGCTAGTCCTAAGAGATCTATGAGGAATGTTAAACCAGAAACTGTAAGACAGCCTACTGGTTCTGTTATGGGTAAAGACTATTTGGACTGCGGACGGAAGGACTGCCTTCAGCTGAATAGTGCATCACCTCTTGATTCCTCGTTGTTTAAGGAGGATCACAAGGTAGAAACCAGAGGTGTGAATAAAGAATCCAGAAACAAAACTGATGGACACCATGAAGGAACCAAACATTCTTCTGACCAAACCAAAGTACCTCGGTCTCAATCTTATTTTCAGGTGATATGTCAGAATAGAAATTCTTCTAGTTACACAGGAATTTTTTCATTACAAACTTGTCATCTGATTGTGCTTCTAGGAACTGATTTCTTTTTTTTTTTTTAATCATCTTTTGGATGCTAGGTCTTTTCAGAAGTTTTTCTCGTGTCATTGATCAATTTGCAATTTAGTTACTGCTGTATTTCTTTGTCATAATCAAGATTCTGTTGCCAGGGTGGGTGACCAGTAGTTTCATTATCTGGTATCTGGTGTCTGGTGACTTTTTTGGAAATCCTGATATATGACATCTGAGTCAATGGACTGTGAAAATTTTGATTATTCTCTTCAGAGTGTGTGTGACCCCCATTTCACTGTAATAGGATTGGTCATCCCAAAATATTTTTGTTACACTTACACATCTAGAGGGAGCAAGAGCCTTCGGTGTGACCAACCACCAAATAGAAGAGAGACCAAAATTAACATGGCTTGTTATAGCTACTTTAGATCTCCTACTAGATGAAGTAATGAACATAGCAGATGGGAGCAGAACGATTCATGAACCTGACTCTGAATTGACTGGGAGATACTTAGCTTTTTGTTCTTGTTGTAGTCTTCGCCAAAAAAGCGGTTTATCAACGTAGAAAATATTTAATGCAATCAATTGTTAGTTCAATTAGATGGCTATTCTTGCCTTGTTAATGCAATTATAAACTGGTTTATTTATGATTTTGAGGTAAAATGTATGGTTGAAAATTGAAAAGAGAATGTCTGTGGTTTAAAAGTGATTTGAGAAATTGCGTGGTTTATAAATCGATTTATAAACCATTTACCAAAAACTTGCTTAATTTGTATACCTTTTCCTCTTGCCCTTGTCCAAAGGACATCTGCATATCAGATTTTATAGAATATCGATAATTATCATGCATCTCTCAGTATTAGGCCAAAAAACACTGTTCAAATTACAACCTTGTTAGCTTGGCTGGTGTATTGGGAATTTTGTACAATCTGGTGGCCTTAAATACCTCCTTGTGTATAACAATATTGGGAATGTCTTATAACAGCATGTTGGCCATGGTAATGCCAGGCAAGTTGGGCGAAGCTTCAGTCGAAGGCCAACTACTGGTAAGTTTCTTGATGCTGAATACTTCAAATGTGACTGTTATTAAAGTTGTACTTGGTAGGAAGTAACGAATTCTGTTGTTTTGCTTGAGAGTTGGCAAACTTTGGCATGCTGGAAAATTGTATAGCTAGATTATTGAACAACCGAGCGTCACTTCCTTTAACTTGTCTTAACAATACCTTATGTTCAGCGCTCTGATTCTACAAATAGACACATCAATTGCTGCCAGAAAACTATTCTAAATAAGATAGCTATTTTCTCGTATCATATCATAACTGTTGAATTTATATTTTTGCACAGAGCGTGGGTGGTGGGGAGATGCAAAGGAGCAGCTAAATGACAGGATTAAAAGTAAAAGAGTGGAGGAGAGTGATGCACAGCTGAAGGACCTGAATACTAAAGATAACAGGAAAGGTGACCACACCCAAGAACGTGATGACTTCTTCAGAATTGAGGCAGATCCAAAAGTACAAGCACGTAAAAGCCCTTCCTTTAGCGCCCAAAAGTTCCATTCCGTATCCATGAAAATTTGCAAAGCAGCAGCCGGTAGAGAAATGGAAGTACGATCTTTACAATGAAGCCAATAGGAGTCCAACCCCGAAGAATGAGGAAGATCAAATCGCTAAAATTGAAGCACTCTTAGCTACGTGATCAATGTGCCGTGCCAGAAATATGGTTGCCGACGTATCTCATTCCTAAATTGCATTTAGGCTACTAGTTTTTTAGCTGTGAGAATCATTGTGTATTTTCCTATGATTAAACCTCTGATATTGACATTGAACAATTAAGAAATTTGATATTAAGGGTGCGTTTGATTTGATTCGTAAAGGTGGAAAATAAAACATTTTTCATGTGTAAGTAAAATAAAAATTTCTCACCCACATGGAAAAACATTTTTCATGAAATTAGCCAAAAATATGTTTAAAGTAATTGTATCATGAAAAACGAATTTCATTTTCAATTTGCAATCAAACAAGAAAAGTAGGAAATTATTTTCTCAAATGTGACATTTTCCATGAAAAATTGTGTTATCAAACACACTTGCACATATTCTGGCTTTGGCTTGTGCTGTGTGGAAGCTTGGTTGCTTGTCTTGGAAACCCGGTGACGCCGGTATCCCGGTGTATTTCAAAAATAATTCCCTTACTATAGTATCAAAATAGTTAACTTACTTTGATAAATATATACTTAAAATAAGTAAAACCATCAGTTTACTCGTTATGAAATGAAAACACCTTGACAAAATGGATACCAGAAACAGATCGGATAATCCTCCAATAAACTCAATTGCAATGTACCCACTAGAGAATTTACAAAAGAGTTGAGCAGTCAAAAATTCTTAGCATAGGCATTGGCAGTACCAATTGTATTCAAGGCAGAAGATTGGAGCAGATCAAAATGTTGATGCAAACGGAAGGACAAGGTCGTCTCCCCTTCAATGTAGAAATTGATATTAAACACAATGCTTTTCAAACTGTCTGTTGGCGCAAATCCCGACTCCAAAATTAACTCAGCATTTAGTAGATTCTGCAAACAGCAGGCTAATGACAGTGAGCGTGTACTTGAATCCCCTCAATACAAAAAATGTTGCTCTAACTTAAAGTCTGGTATGCCTATATCATCAATAATCATGACGTATACTATGTGGCAACAAGGATTATTAGATGCTCCAAAAAGTCGAAAACTAAAGATTATCATTTTATGAATGAGGGTAAAAAATTTAATCCAAGTGGAAATTATAAAAAGAGAGAATGCAGCATCCTGCAGGTTCATTGTCATTACAGATTCTACAACAGTTACTTAAAAATCAGCATCAAAATATAGACTAGATAAGGACTTGATATGCATGACCAAATAGTGCAATTGCGGCAAAGCAACTCTAAAATGAAACAAGAGTAAAAAAGTAAGATACACACAGTCACCTTGATCATCAAAATTGCACACTATATCTTACACTACTAATATGTCGTTTCTTCTCAACAACGTAAAATCAAATCAAGACCATATTTTAGTGATGTAGTATTAGACAATGCAATGAATTAGTACTTACTTGAAATATCACTACCCTCCCACCCCCACCCCAAAAAAAGTAAAAAAATAAAAATAAAAGAGCAATCAAACAAAAATGAAGCTCCTCTGCCAGCCATGTTAGTCTGGCAGAAAGCTCAGCATAAAATTTCATTTTCAGCAAGTTAGCTTTGATGCAAGAAGAAAAAACTTTGCCCTTATAAATACAGTAGTCCAAAGGGAAATTTTCTCACCTTGGATCAAATGGTAAATTCACTTTATATACATCTATTTATAAAAGATAGAGCTGCATTTCTCTACAACTTATGATGATAAATTCAAGGACGTGCAACTAAGACAGATTTGTACTGATTCCTGAAATCCATAGTAATTAATTTGATGGGGGGAAAGGTTCAAAAAAAAAAAAAAAAAAAAGAAATTCAAATACCATAGGCATCTGGGTTGACCTAAATAGTTCTCCTGGTTAAATACGAAGATCTTCAATGTCAGTTAAGAGATCCGCACTTCCAGCTGACCTTTTATCTGGTAGGCTAACCACTAGCTGACCACACGCACCACTTATATCTTGGCCCATTTGCTTACGTACAGTTGTTCGGATGTTATATGTACCTCTAAGTATTTTCTGGAATCCGGTGACTTTCTGATCATTGCTAGTTGAGAAATGACTTAGAGTTCCAATTGGATTAAAAGGAATCAAGTTTATAACCTGCCACAAATGGCACGCATGGAGACTAAGGTTGAATGAATAGGCTACTTAAACTTGGCAAATGAGGTAGTTGATCTCCAATATAAAACTCACCACTTGTAATGTCTCCAGTAATTTGCCAAGCTGGTGAGCGTGCTGTTCCTCATCATTCACCCCATCAAGCATTATGTACTCTATAAAGATTTTCTGCTGACTACAAAGAAGACCAAATGAGATATTCTGACAACCTACTGTGACTATGAAAAAACAAAGATCAAAAGAGACATGTCCAAAATACAGAAGAGTGAATGATGGGTAAACAATGACACTGTGTACCACAGGGCCCTATTCGGAAATCTCTAGATCTCCTTATTTTCAACAATAAAAAGAAACAATTAAACACCAAAAACCTGTTATTTTGATAGTCTCGCAGTGCATTCATTAGTTTTTCCAAAGGAAAAGCCCGTGCTGCAGGCATTATCTGGCATCGAATATCTTGTACTGGTGCATGCAGTGAAACTGCTAGGTTCAAGTTTGGTATGTCAGTATGAAGCTTGCTGATAGCATGGATAATGCCAACCTGCACATATTTAAGCACACAATATTTTTAATTATGTAACATAATTTGTGAATGGCATGATTGCTGAAAACTAAAAAAATTGCATGGTCGAAAACTTGAATGGAAGCTTTTACTGTACAATATATTTGGAAGAAGATTTGGAAAAACTTTCATATACTAATGTTAAAAATATTCAAACTTAGCAAGCAACAGGTAAGACTGCACCGTTGAGATAGTAATTTTCTTTGGTGACATATGGAAAGGAGATGCCGTCATGGCTCTAATGGCTTCCACCACCGAGGAATAGTTGTTCAATGGCTCTCCCATGCCCTACCAACAACAAAGAATCATGGAGATGAAGAGAAAGCACTTCAGTTAATAAATCCCTAAAACAGGCCCCAAAAAATGGAAAATTCAACACAGAAAAAGACATCAATTGAAAAAATTTCAGCACCCCAGAAAAACCAGCCTGTACTTCCACAAATCAAATCAGAATATTTTTTCAGCAATTGGCAATAATTATTACTTCATTTGAAGCAAAAATGTCACTACAGCAGCATATTCTGCTTTTTATTATTTTTGCAATTTTTTACCCAAAATAAATGAAGGAGTTGATGAGAATCTTGTCCACGGTAATCATTTGTTTCAACCTATATAGACAATATGCCAATTTTTATTTTTTATTTTTTATTTTTTTTGAGAATCAATAAGCAGCATAAAACAGAATGTGTGACTATTAAAAGGTTTGAAGCATATAATTGCATAGATGTCTATATTTATCAACACGATATGCGAAATTAAGTCAAACGAATAAATAAAAATCAAGGAGTATCCATTGTCACGAGTCTCTGACAAATGAATGGTGGAGGAAAAAAGATATATTTACACTTTCTAAACAATGAACTTCTATCTTTTTCTGCATCATATTTCTTCACGGATTAACGTGACCGGGAAAGATTATTAGTAGGTAACAAACATCATCTTTATTTATAACAAAATCTTGGAAATGATCAAGTGCTACAAAAATGATGAACTCCTTAATCAGGAAAAATGTTGTTGAGATACAGTATTTTGCAATCGTAGCAACCTCCACAAGATAGAGCCCTTGTTTAGCTAATGTATACAAATTGGTTGTAATCAGTCAAACCATTTTTTATCCAAATATTTCGTGGGATCCACAAATATTACTCTCTTATCTATCACTAATTTCTATATATCTATAATCTAAACCGTTTATAACAACTTCCAAACAAGCTTTGAAACTGCCTCATCATAATTGTCATCAAAAGCTCTACGGAAGTGCTGTCATGCAACTAGTATCTTCTTTCAAAATCGATTCACTTTATATGATAATAGCACTAACACCAGCGGTGTGCCTTATTGCGTTTATTCTGATTAAGCCTCTGTTTGGCAAACATGTTTTTGGTCATGTTTTTTACAATACAAAATCACTTTTTACCCACAAATATTTTCTTTCTCCACTTTTCAACCTCACATTTTAACTAGAAAACATTTTTTTAAAAAAACATGTTTTTAAACCAGAAACTTTTAACAAACAGAGCCTAGTATGCTTTTTTTGTTCTACATAAAGCAGTCACTTCTGATTTCAATTTTTTATCAAAAAATTGCATGTGAAAATTGCAAAATCAAAATTGAAATGGATGTTAAGCTATTTAGTTCAGTTAGCAATCAAATTCAATAATTAGCGCTCAAATCTTTTCCATGTCTAGATCTGGTAGTTTTAAATGTGTTGACGATGACCCAAGGGTCTAACCATGTGTCCAAGCTTAACAACCTATCCACTCCAAAAATAAAAAGAGAAATGGGAGATTTCAGATACTTGGCAATTTTCTCTCAATTCCTCTTTAACTATTATCCGCTCAACTTACAACTTACGGAAGTTCCCCTTCAAACATCACCTTCCCTTCAAAAAGAAATACTTCCTCTAGGAATTTCAGAGGGTTTGGTGAAGTACAAACTACAAACATGCTAGTTCAGACACACACACACATCCAGATATATAATAATCTTGGAGGACATGGTGTTCTACGAAATCAAACATGCTATTTCATGATTCACTGACAATTGTTTGTTAACTAATCTGAAGTATTTTATGGTAGTTTTGTTGAAAGAGAAATGCAATACCATAAAAACAACATTGCGTATAGCTGATATGCGAGTGGCATGCACCAGTTGTTCCACAATTTCACCTGATGAAAGATTATTTTTGAATCCCATGCTTCCTGTCGCACAAAATTTGCAACCCATTTTGCATCCAACCTTTTGCAAAGTCAGACAAAATTTATAATCGCTTTCAATACCACATAAAATGTAAAGTTACAGTAAGTAAAAGGTTTTACCATAAGGAGGAGCATTTCCTTTGTATGCGAACATTGAGAGGGAAAAAAGTAAAAAATAAAATAAGTACCTGAGAAGATATGCACAAGGTTGACCTAGGTCCACCAGGACGAGGCTTCCCGTCATATTTTCCCAAACGCGAATCATATCTCATTATGACAGCCTCCACGAATTCTCCATTCTACCAACAAAGAAAGCATGTCAGTAAGGATAGTACACGCGATAAAATAACTACAATTAATTTAAGCAATCCAAAAGGACCAGAACCACCCACTCCCCTTTCTAGAGGAGCCAAGGCAAACTGGAGGCCTTGCCAAACAGATGAAATCCCAATTAACAAACTATCATTTTGCAGATGCATTATATTAGATCGACTAATTTAATTCATTGAAAACGTTTATAGATTACAGTGGTGTTTTTAATGAATATAATATCGTCAATGGCAATTCACCATGTTCAGACTCTAGTAAAATTTATTTTAATCAAAATAAGGTTAATTCGTCAGTCCACCACATTCAATTTGGACACAGAGGTAGTTGAGTCCCAAATAGACTTACTAACATTAGTACCAAAGAAAATTACAAAAATCACCATAACCCAAAATTGAAATGAATGGACATTGTTCTAATTCACCAAACTCAGTTATGATAACGTAAATCGCATCGAATTACGCATAATAAATACTCCAAAATTACAATAATTACAGACAAATGCAAGAGATAATAAAAGGGTACCTGTAATTTGACGAGGAGCTTGGTGGTGACTGTGTCCTTCGAATTAATGACTGAATGAAGAGTGGAAGTGCAGGATTTGAATTTAGAGTTGAGCACAGAGTAAGCCGCGGAAGGCAAAGATGGAATTTCGTCCCACTGGCAATTAGGCTTTTGTAAAACGTGCTTCCAGATGAGAGGGATGAAGTGAGGTTTGATACCGGCGTTTTCAAATTCGGATTTTACTACGGAAAAATCGAACACCGATTTGTATGCCATCGGAAAACAAGTCCAAATTCTAGCCGACGGCCGACCCGTCTTGCAGGTTTAGCAAAAGGATTTGTAATTTTTTACACAGTACACATGACGCTTTCCGTAATTGTAGCTGATGACCGAAACTTACTAGTATTTTCACTCGTTCGTTAAACGATGATCATGTGTTCTCGTATAATTACGAATACAATATTTTTTCTATAAAAGAACAAACATATATATGTATAATGATATAAATAGAATGAATAAAATAGAGTGAATATTTCTGCTTATTTGTATTATATTGTTTGTCCATACACTCCGCATACCAAAAAAAAAGTCCTGCAATTTTCATAATTAAATGTAGGATCACCAAAATTCAAGTACTCTACAACATTCATATAAGAATTAGATAAGAAAAATACATCATTATATTGTAAATGAATAAAAAATACTGTTGCATGAGAGAAATAATTTGAAGAAGTTCATAGTTTAAATAATGATAAATGAATGCATAATTTTTAGATGGAAAATAATAAGTCATATATAGGAAAATCATTTATTTATGAAATTTAATCCATATAATTAAAAAAAAAATTGTAAACTATAAAAATTAAAAATTATTGTATTGTAATATTTGAATAGTAAAAAAAAAAAAAAAAACAATGACAAATAAAGTATCAAATGAATAATAGTCTATAACAATTACTCCAAAAAAATTTATTCGAGAATTATACCTTATGATGTTGGATCACCAATATCCAAGTATTCTGCAATTTTCGTATAAGAATTAGATAAGAAAAGTACATCATTATATTTTAAATGGATAAAAAATGCTGTCGTATGATAGAAATAATTTGAAGAAGTTCATAGTGTAAATAATGATAAATGAATGCGTAGTTTTTAGATGAAAAATAATAAGTCATATATAAGAAAATCATTTATATATGAAATTTAATCCATATAATTAAAAAAAAATTGTAAACTATAAAAATTAAAAATTATTGTATTGTAATATTTGAATAGTAAAAAAATGACAAATAAAGTATCAAATGAATAATGGTCTATAACAATTACTACCCAATTGCTCAAAAAAATTTATTCGAGGATTATACCTTATGTTGTTGATTAAATAATAGTGTCACGTCAAGCATGAATAATAAAAAAAAAAACTGTAAATGGATAAAAAAAAATATTCGCATGAGAAAAATAAATAAGAAGATAATAAAAAATTAATTTTAAGAATTTCATATTTTAAACAACAATAAATTAATGCATAGTTTTTCAAAACCACCATTGATTATCATAAAAATAATAAATGTAATTAATTTACAACATGTGTTTACATTAAACCACTTACTCAAAAAAAAAAAAAATGACAAATAAAGTATCAAACGAATAATAGTCTATAACAATTATTACCAAATTACTCAAAAAAAAAAAAATATTCGAGGATTATACCTTATGCTGTTGATTAATAATATTGTCACGTCAAGCATGAATCATTAAAAAAAAAAAACAGTAAATGGATAAAAAATTCGCATGAGAAAAATAAATAAGAAGATAATAAAAAATTAATTTTAAGAATTTCATATTTTAAACAACAATAAACTAATGCATAGTTTTTCAAAATCACCATTGATTACAATAAAAATAATAAATGCCATTAATTTACAAAATGTGTTCACACTAAACCACTTATTCACAACATGTGTTCACACCAAACCATTTCCTTACTTTTATATATATATATATATATATATAGATGTGCAGACTCCGAAACTTACTAATATGTGCAGACTAGGTCTTTAACCTTTTTACTTTATCATCTTGGTCCTGGATCTTTCAAATTTGCAGTGAAGTGGACATATTTTGATGCATTTTACTGTTAAAACTAGTGCATCACCCGTGCGATGCACGGAATTTAATTTTTCCAAATTTTAATGTTAATATTTTTTAGTACGATCACGTGGTTGTTCATTCAAGTGACAATAATTTAGACATTCAAATAGACGATAAGAAGTAAAAGTATACGTGATTTATCATGAATTGGAAGAAATGAAATAATAAAAAACACAATAAAAAGTTTACAAATTTTGGAATACTTCCTTAAATACAACGTTTGCAGTTGAATTACTTCCAACTCCATCCTTATAACATACTAAAATTTTTAAACCCCTTCGATTTGTAACTCTTGAAACAGCAACATACAGTTGGCCGTGGCTGAAAACTGGTTTCTTCAAGAAAAGGCCGACATGAGAAAGCGATTGACCTTGGCTTTTGTTGATTGTCATTGCATATGAGACAATCAAAGGAAATTGTCTCATCTGGAACTTAAAGGGCAATCTTGGATCAGATGGAGTCAGTAACATTCTAGGAATCAACACTTTATGACCTACATTACTTCCAGCAAGAATCTTCGCTTCCAAAACATGACTTCCAAGTCTCGTAATGACCAACCTAGTACCGTTTCATAGTCCCAGGGAATGTTCAATGTTCCTTAATAACATAACATGGGTCCCAACCTTCAAATTTAACTCATGGTTGGGCACACCAGAACACCTAATTCCATTTAAGAATTCTGGTGTGTGTACATCATGCAATAAGTCAACATTTGTATCTGATTTGCATGTGGTATCCGAACTTAAATATGTCTTTCCCTCACCCACATTCATTGAAATCATATATTCATTTACAGACTCAACCACATCAAGAGTTGGTGCTAGTATAGCTCTTCCTTGCAAATAACTCGGGTCATCGACGACATTGCTAAACAACGGGTACGTGCTTTTCACAATTGTTTCAATTGGATCGTTCGAACATTTGAGCAAAATATCATCTAGAATTTCAATAGTTGTATGACCATCATTTGGACTTCCAATTGTTCCATCTCCTATGCTTGCAATCCACTCCGAAAAATGCTTGAGTTCAACACATTCATCATCCGATCCCAGATTTTGGAGCCTCATGTTTTTAGTTAACCTTAATACCTTGCAATTTCTCCATAGATATGAGGAGTTGATAGTCGCAAGCACAATATCTTGTCTACTTCCCTTTGGAATAACAGGCAGTATTTGTCGAAAATCTCCTCCAAACACAATGGGTTTTCCTCCAAAAGGCATGTCACAACTTAATGGATTGTTGAATCGCAAAATGTCCCGCATGCTTCTATCTAAAGCTTCGAATCAATATTTGTGCATCATTGAAGCTTCGTCCCAAATTATAAGTTTACACTTCACAATCAATTCAGCAAGTGGACTCCCTTGTTTGATATTGCATGTTGAATCCTCATTTGGATTGATTGGAATTGCGAACCGAGAATGAGCAGTTCTTCCACCAGGTAAAAGAAGAGATGCTATGCCGCTGGATGCCACATTTAGCACAATTTTTCCCTTCGATCTTAGAGCTGTGGATAGAGTCCTCCATATGAATGTTTTTCCAGTGCCTCCATACCCATAAACGAAAAAAAGCCCACCTAAGTTCGATTCGACTGCATCCATTATTGTGTCATACACATGACGTTGCTCATTGGTCATGTTAGAAAGAAGATTCTTGTGTTCTTCACACAAAGATACTCGGTCATTCCGCAATTCATCATGTATTAGTCTATTGTGAGAATTCAAAAAAAACTCTGAACTTGGTAATGGCATCGAATCAAATTCACGTAAACTCCTGCCACAGCTTTGCAACAACTTTTCAATTTCAACCAGAGCATAATTTTTAACTTCATCATCACTCAATTCCAATTCTGAACATCAATGGGAAAAAATAGGAAAGAATTAAATCGGGAGTCATTTGGTATATGACAATTTCGAAAGAAATTTAATGCATTGTTGAAAAGTTGTTGAAAATTTGTATAAAGTAGTGATTCTCGAATAAATATGCGATCGGAAATGAATCTGAGAAAAAGTTTTGTTGAATTTTTTCTGGACCAAACATGGCCAAGGTTAAAAAAAATTTATGTAAAATATAATTCGAAAAAAAAAAAAAAAACTTAATTTAAAGCTAGTAGTAGACATCATTACCTTCATGTTGCAACAGGATACATTGTTTGTATACAATGTCGCCTGACAAATACGTCCAACACTTCTCCCAAACTACTTCAGGTCGACTTAAAGAGTTCGATGACAACAATGTGGCAAATAGATTTCTCAAAGACTGTGCAAATGCCCAATGACTTGCCTCGGCAATCCCATCAATATACTCCTTGTCATCATCTAATAATCCTAGTGCGTAGCAAGCATCACGAAAGGAGTTGTATTGAACACCATTAATGCATTTTATATCATCATAGCTTGTAGGTCCACGAACAATGTTAAGAAGGCATCTCAAATAATACATTTCCTCGCAGCCTGGAGGGACATAAAAAATCCGTCCAATCGAGAACCTCATTTGTCTCGGTTTCCACTCTCGTGTTGACTGCTTCCAAACAAACTTCATTGGAAATTCAGCATAAGTTAACTCTCTTGCCTCTGGGTATTTTTTATTGGCATTCATCCAGTCTAGAAACATGCTCTGGCCAATGGTTGGTCGATCAACAACATCATCGATTGCATCATAATCAGAAAAAATTACACTCTGCTCGTTTGGAAGATGAAAGCTCAATCGCTCAACAGAAGGGTCTCTATACTGAATTTCAAATCCAAATATCCTCCACGCTGCCTCACATGGTGAAATGTATCGAAAATCGTAGTACATATTTACTTCATCACTACTTTTCCCCGATTCTTCATTTTCGATGCTCCTATAAAAAGACGTTGTCATACGATCATGCCCCTTATTAACATATTTGAATAAATATTTAATAGATCGAGACTGGTTGCACCACTCAACATTCATGTGAGCTCCATACTTTAGCAACAAATAACGATTGTGTGGCACAACGAATCTGTTATCGAGATCAACACCATTCTTCAGGACTGTTCTCTCATTATCTCTACGTCTATACACTGGGTATCCATCTTCATTGATAGATGTAGACTCAACAAATTTCTTGGGAAAATGCTTTGTACAACGACCATCTGACATACACGGAGAGTTTTTCCTTGCACTTCCACATGGGCCGTGCATCATGAAGTCTCGCACTGCAGCATAATAATTCGGATCATTACTTTCATCAGGAATTTCAGCCGAAATGATCTTGTCAATGTCCTCCCCCGTTGGATACTTGTCCTCTTTAGAGAGGAAAAGTAGAATGTGTGCATGTGGCAAGCCACACTTCTGGAATTCGATAGTATATATTACTGCAACATGTTGAGAAGCCAGAACAATTAATTGCAATTTTTATGAAATAAAATTTAAAACATTAAAGAAATAAGTTAATTTGTATTATTATATTCTCTTAAAACTGTAAAAATTACCTGCTCGAACACTTCCAAAAATTTTATTTTGTCGAAGATCTTTGATCAAATTGTCCAACTTGACCTTGAAAATTCGGCAAACTATATCTGGTCGATCATCGGGCTTAAGTCCCCTGCTTTCAACAAAGCGTACTATCTCTGGCCATTTTGGGTTACACGTAAATGTTATAAACAAATCTGGATAACCAGCCCATCTGCAAATAGCCATTGCATCATGATAATTCTGAATCATATATCGGGCCCCTCCGGTGAATGTCGATGGCAATATAACACGCCTTCCTTGAGTAGACGGATATGTTTCACCTCGTAAAAGTGCATCAGTCAGACCTTTGTACATCTCACACCGCAACTGCTTTTGGTGTGTTCGAACATATGTCAACCTTGCGGATTCAACCATCGTATATGCATCGACAACAAACTGTTGAAAAAGTCTCCTCGAGAATAAAATAGTCGATGCTTCACAATCTCTTTCATGCAATCGATATGCAAAGAATTCTCTAATGCTTACCTTTTTCCTTCCTCTAGGCACACTTGTCTTCGAATCCGTGAAAGGAATGTCTTCTCTATACCCATCCTCACCGTATGGAAAAAGTAGAGGATATTGTAGACCATGATATGAAGCATTTAATTCATTTATCCGCTTCAATTCTCCCGATTGCGTTTCTACTAATATATCCCTATCACCCATAGATGCATCAAAATCACCAACAATTAACGCCGCAACTTCAGATATCGAAGGCAGGTTATACCTTCTTGCATCTCCACCCCTTCTACCAATTAGTTTTAGCCTCACATCTGAACGTCCTTCTTCGTGCATTTTTTCTCTAGCCATTCTAAATGATTTAACCAACACATTATTTTCATCTAACATAGCCTTCAAATCAAAAACAATCTCTGCATGGAGACTGTTTATGTCATTCTTTTGCCTAGAAAAGACATGTGGGATGAAGCAAAATCAGTAGATTTTATAGCTCAACGACATTTATTATTTTGAAACTTTAGTAGTTTAAATGAGCTGAAAAAACGTACCTAACAGAATGTATTCTGTTTGTGACTTCATTGTCCGTATCATAAATATACAACTGTGCAAACTTAGGGGATGAACCTTCCAGAGGCAACAAACTTCCGATCAAATGATAATTCTGCCCATGCAATCTAAAAACTGGAGGAGAATGTCCTTTGTTTAAGCTCGAATCGATCTTTCCTCCCATCGACGTGAAACAAAACATATTATTGTATGATCGGATGTTTTCAAGGAAGTGTTTGGTCTTATCATTCTCTCCGTATATTAAATCGCACAGCACTTGTGGTGGCCTTTTCATCGGCGGAAGTTGAATTTTTCCATTTATACAGCACAAAGAGTACTTCGGATTTCGAAAATTACAATTTCGTCGTAGTCTCTCTTCATACCAAAACAGAGCACCACAAAATTCACATCTATATGTTGGATCGCCATTATCCCAATATTCTGTATATGTAGAACGATTAGAAATAGTATCTTGTTAGATAATAATTTACATCACTCTTTTTTAGCCTTTTCTAATAAGAACATTTTCCATACCAAGAGTTAAAGTTATTGATATAATAATGAGATTTGCATTTGATTTTTAATTGTATCAACATGTAAATTTTTTCCACATATATCATGTAACTTTATGAAGGAAAAAAAAATCAAAAATTATAATTTAAGGATTAATACATGACTAATCAAACTATATAAGATGTTTAACATTATTCACAATAGTTGTTATATTATTTTAAAATCAACTAAATTAAGTACATGAATTCTAGTTTCAATAATAATTAATTAATTTTACTACAACATTGACTTTAACACATTTAAATTATTTATCATTGTTATGAATCTATATATACACGATAATAACAAAATGGTAATTGATAATTGACAAATATAATGAAGTTTTACACAACAACAACAATAATAATAATTGATATTAATCTATTATTATTCTTTTGATATAAATTAAAGATTTACTTATTTTAATATACAATATATATATATATATATAAAATAATTTATTCCTGAATTAGTTTCCTACACTAATTGATATAAATTAATTATCACATGCTGAGAGTTAAAATGAATAAAAGGTAATAAGCACATGCCAATATATTTTTTGAACAAATGTGTGAATGATTGCGTACCATTGACCATGACATAATTCTCGACCAAGATTGCTGTGAAAAGAGGGGAAAAGTGATTAGGATGAGGCTATAATTTTTTACATGGGTAAATGACGAATATAGTAAAATACAAAAATACTTACGATCTCTTAAATTGACATTTTGTGCATCAGAATCAGCTACATCTTCATTAACTACGATTTGAATATTTTTGTCAGCTACCATAGTCAATGAATGTGGAAGAGTGGCTTCGTTTGTTAGATCAATTATCATTGATGTATCCGCTCCCAATTTCGATTTTGGCTTAGATGAATAATCACCTATGTCATTTGATCTCAAAACAAATTTGCAAGTAGGTTGACTCGATCCACTAACTGCATTTAAAAAAGGAAGATATTATTTTAAATTGACCATGTAATTGTGTGGTATTATTAAAAAAAAAATAAAAAATTAAGTGTGTCACATGAAAGTATACCATTTGTGATGTCACTTAAAGGTGACATCGATAACGGATATGATTTGGTATTGAATGAACCTTCGGCAAATGTAGCATGCACGCTAGTTCCAGCATTATAACATGGATATTTATTTGACAACGAATCCAAGTTTTCTGGTTCAACATTGAGAAAATTAATTGTTTATTGATCATAATTGGTGATTTAAAATGTACTAATTGGTTAACAATACAAATAATAAAATTATGGTTAAATATATTTTTCATTTTTTACATGCATTCAGCAATAGAAAAACAAAGAAGGGTAATTTATAGAATAAATTGATATGTAATTAGTTGATTGAAAAATAAAATGTTTGTTGACCCAAGAGTAAACTAACCAAGAGGGGGGTGAATTGGTTTATAAAACTTTTTCGATAAATAATCTCAAACTTAAAACCAATAGGTACAAGTATTAACACTTAGTGTTACAAGTAACTAAACTATCAATGTAGTGTGCTATATATGTGTAAACTTAATTGATAAAGCAAGTATAGCACTTAGATATAGTGTTGCACAATATAAATTGATAGAATAGAGTAAGTGCAATGTAAGTAAGTAAAAAAGGGATAAGAGAGTGCAAACGCGATTTATGGAGGTTCAATCAACCAACGTGATCTACGTCCCCCGTTACCGAGCTCTCCGTCACGAGCAAGGCCAAATCCACTATATTGATAACTTACAACAAGGAGTATCGAATCCTTAGGCTACTTATAACAAGAAGCACCTATCCTTTACAATCGAGTTTTCACACGGCTCTCGAAACCAACAATCGAGTTTTCACAAGGCTCTCGAAACCAATCAATCGAGTTTTCACAAGGCTCTCGAAACCATAAGATATAATGAATTGAGTTTACAATTGAAATAACTCTCTTGACAAATGATATACTCAAATTAAGTACCGAGAGAGTTAGGCTAACACTTCAATAGATAGCAATGAATTAAGCTCGAGTGTTAGAGAAAAACTTTGATGCAAATGATAATGAAAAGTTCGATGCAATCAAACAAAGTTTTTCAAATGATCTCTTGTTAAAATATTGAATCAAATTAAGTACCAAGAGATGCCACACTTGAATAATTAACAATAAGTTAAGCTCAAAGTGTTTTGGCAATGGAACTTTGATGAATCGAATGATGATGAAAAATGTAGCACAAATAATCAAAGTTCCTTAATTGGAATTTCTCTCTTTTAAAAGATTAAAACAAGTTTAGAACAAAGAGAGACTTACACTTCAATTCCAATATTGTGTGAAGATGTTGAAGAAGTTTAAACAATATAAAACCAAGAATCTTCACAAAACTTTCTTCCAAAAACTTTGATGAATTTGATAAAACAAAGTTTAGATCAATCAAAATTTTATAGATGAATATAAACTAAGTAAGAACAATGAATTTTCACAAGAAAGTTTCTATAAAAAATGTTTTCTATGTTGTTGTTAATGAATGCAAGAGAGAAGGCTATTTATAGATCAAATTTTGCACATTCTGTCTTTTGCGGTCGACCTGTTCAACCATGCGGTCGACCTCAGTATAGCCGTTGCAAGAAAATAGCCATTGAGTTCAAAATCCTGCAGACCGGTCGACCAGTTCATCCATGCGGTCGACCGGTTCATCCATGCGGTCGACCGGTTATTTATGCGGTCGACCGGTCAAAGATCAAAATTGATCTTTCAAGGTTTATGCAAGTGATGAATTTTCAAGTAAGTTTCTTGATGCATAAAAATCATTTTCGAGCTCGTTGAATTTCATCGCTAAAGATTGAGAGTGTTATACCTTTACATATGTTAAATCAACTCTAATCTTGTATGCTCGAATTCTTGATCTTCATGTCATGCTTTTCGACTTTGATCTTTGAATTTCTTTTGCGTCTCATATGCTCGATCACATAATTTTGATTTATATCCTTGAGAGACGATTTGAACATAGAGTGCTTTGAATATTTATCGTTACATGAAACACTTGAAGCACACTTGTTAGTAACACAATAAATTCTTGTTTGTTATGATCAAAACAATAAGGTCAAATTGACCATAGGTCAACAATGTTCACAATTGGACCTCATTTTACCAGAATCAATTATGTGTAATTAGTAGATTGTGAAAAAAAAATTAATTAATTGGGCCTCATTTTATCAAAGGAAGCACAACCAAAATAAGTCCGACTACTTTTTGCAACCCTAAACATACACGTCCCTCAACCGCCGACAAAACGTGAAATCCCTACCAGTTTCAGTTCTTCCTAAAAAACGACCCATTGCAAATTCATATTCAAGATCTACACAGACTTACTACCTCAACCGCTGTGTTGCAATGAAATCCCTACCTTCTTCGATTCTTCCTCACAAACGACCATTGCATATTCTTCAAGATCTACACAGATTTACTACCTCAACCGCCGACAAACGTGAAATCCCTACCTTCTTCGATTCTTCCTCACAAGCGACCCATTGCATATTCTTCAAGATCTACACAGAGTTACTATATTTGGAAGCCGAATAACAACAATATCAAAAAGGTTTCGAAAGATTACTGGTGTAAAATCGCACGATTGAAGAATTTGTACAGATCCAAGATAAGTGATTTTTTTTACAGATCCGATTTTATCTCATCTCTTCTCTGCAAAATCCATGCCGTATATTAACATATTTTTTGGGGCTGCAGGTCGGATCCATTACACGGCAAAACAAATCTCGACCAGAACGAATATGAATTTGGGATCTTTTTTCTTGATCGACGAAACTCCTTCATTCGAGATAAATTATTCTTCCTAGAACTTTTAATTTCAATTTTTTACACTATAATTTCACATATAGAGAATAGTGTATAAGTTATGGTAGACATTTGCACGAATGATTAAATAACAAAGCAATGAGGAGCATGAAAACGTTACCAGTGTTTGTGCTAAGATTTCTTGGTCGCTTGCTGCTTATCATTGTAGATTTGGTTAGCTTCCTCATTTTTGGTGATCTTGGTAATTTTTGTCCTGTAAACACCCCTGTACTGAAAGTGTGGAAACAATGCTCTGTTTTACTTTAATATAATCTGCATTAAATATGTCATCTGTATTTTGCTTATATAAAACATGCATAGAATATGTGGAATCTCGCCCATGATATTAAGGGTTCGATGAGGGAGATAAAGAGATTGGAGAGGGAGAGAAAAATATTATTATTTCTAAAATTGTAAAATACACGCCTAACTATAAGCAGTGTTCGAAAACGCGCCAAAAACGCGCGCTTACGGGCGAATTATGCGCGACGCGCGATGCCCCCGCGACGATTTGGCTGAAAGCGTGAAAAACGCTGTCAACGCGTTCCGTTGACCGCGAACGCGCGAGTTCGCGTGAGAACGCGCGCAAAAGCGCGAGTACTCGCGCAAAAGCGCGCTCCACAGGTTAAAAGACGCGTTTTAAGTTTTAACCCTGTTTTTAATACTTATACAGTTATACTTATTATATACAGTTTTATCATTCGGTTCAAATTAGAAATCAAAACTGAGGGGAGAAAACTCAACCCACAACCGTTCGAAGCACAGAGAGAAGCCGGAGAAGAAATCGAACACAAGATTGAGCCTAGAAGAAGAAGTGAAATCGAACCCATTTTCTGATTTCTTCCATTATTCCGTGTGTTGTTCTTCAATCTTCAACCAGCGAGCGGAGCTAGGGCAACAAGAAGGTATTAGGCGTGAAGAAATCGGCACCATGGCGACAGAGCTTAGAGCTAGTTGTTAAATCGAACCTATTTTCTCCTTTTTCATCAAGGTATTATCCCTATTTCTTCACTGTTATACGATTCCTGCATCTTCCATGTTTTCTTCCATGTTTGGTGTACGCAGCACAGTCCAGTCTCACAGACACGGTTTCTAGCTTGAGCTCTTCCATGTTTTCTTTATGTTGCAATTTGGTTGATGCTAAGTGTTTGATTAAAAGTCTGAAAGAGATAGTGTGAAAGAGATTAGCAATCTTCTTGGTGAGTCACATAGACACGGTCACTGCATCTTCAAGTTCTTGAGTTCTTCCATTTTTTTTACTAAATTCGTTGATGCTCATTGCTCAGTAAACTAAATGTGATTGATAAAATTAAAAAGTGTGAAAGAGATTATCAATGTTTGCTAACTTTGATGTAGTCACTGCCATGTTCTTTAATCTTGAGTTCTTCAATTTTTTATATTGTTTTTGAACGATTTGCAGGAGTATAGGATAGGACTAATGGAACCAGAAGAAGAATCATCTAATTCCAATGTTAATCACCCGAAAAGAGATTCTGAAGATGTCGGATGGGAAACCGCTGTGCTGGTAAATGATTCTAAACTTAGTATAGTGAAATGCATTTTATGTGAAAAGGTTACTACGGGGGGGATTCATAGACATAAAATTCATATTGCTGGGATTAAAGGAAAAGGAGTCGCTCCATGTCCTAAAGCAAATGAGGAACAAAAATCCAAATGTATTGAGGCGATTGAAGGGATTAAGGCCAAAAGGGTAGAGAAGCTAGTGCGTGATGCTAGGTTGAGGGATGATGTGGTTATATATTTGCCTACTATTGATGATGAACTACGTGAGGAAGAAGAATGTGAAATTTCTATCATTGAAGGGGGGTCTAGGAAAAAGCCTAATAATGTAGGACCTATAGATCAATTTGCACGGTTTATCAAGGTCAATGATGCTTCTAAGAACGCACATAAGAAATTGAGACAACAAAATATCATCGATGCAATTTCTAAGAAAATGTTATTAGAAGTTCATCAATACTTGGCTAGATGGGTTTATGAAACCGGAATTCCTTTTCATGCTATTGATAATGATAGTTTTAAACAATTTGTTGAAGCTCTTGGTCAATATGGCCCCGGTTACCCTCCACCGTCTCAATACCAACTAAGGGAGCCACTTTTGAAGGGAGAGGTGGATAGAACAAAAGAAACTCTAAAAAAGCAAGAAGAAGAGTGGAAAAATAATGGGTGTTCAATCATGACCGATGCTTGGAGTGATAGGAAAAGAAGAAGCATTATGAATTTGTGTGTAAATTGTAAATTGGGGACCACATTTATTTCATCAAAGGAAGGTTCAAATGATGCTCACACCGGTCAATACATATTTGACTACGTCAACGAATGTATTGAAAATGTTGGGGTTAAAAATGTGGTTCAAATTGTAACCGACAATGCTTCCAATTCAATGCAAGATTGAGAAACAAGAAGAAGAGAAAGGGGAAAATGGAGACTTTATTAGCAAGTGATGCTAGCAATGCACAACCTTGGATTGTAGAGGGTTGTGATGAGGAAGGTGAGGAAGAGGAGAATGATGGGGTGAATTATGATATACGTGCTAGAAATGCGCAATTTGAAATAAGGGAGCCCGAAGAAAATGATTTTGTATCGGATGACACGGAAGATGAATTAGAAGAAGAAGAAGATATTGAATTGGAGTCCGATAAAGAGCTAGACAAGATTTAGCGATTGTGCTATCTTAAATCTTAATTTTTGTGATTATGATATGATTTTGATTTTTGAGACTAACTTTTTGTTGGCAATTTCGAAAGTATGTGTAAAGTCAATCTAGTATACAGGAATTGTCTAGTTTTTGCCTTTTGAAAACATTTCCTATTGTATAGTAGACTAGTTACTACTAACTTACTAAGTACTAAGTAATTAGTAATTACTAATTATTTATCTTGATGATTTAGATTTGTTTAGTATGCCTTTAGATTGTCTAGTTTTTTGCCTTTTTGAAAACATTTCCTAAGGAATTGTCTAGTTTTTGCCTTTAGATTTGTTTAGTATGCATTATTTCAAATATTTAATGATTTAGATTGATTAAAAATTAAAAAAAAATAAATTGAAAAACGCTTTTTAACGCCTAAGCGCGCTTAAGCTTGTAGAGCTTGACACTTGGGATCCACGCTTCGTCACGCTTCACGCATTTTAGAACACTGACTATAAGCTTCAAAATCCAAAGTCTTGCCTGTAAAAGGCTGTAGGTGTTCAAATGTAAATGCTTTCTTTTAGAATCATAGCCGTAATTACTCGTTTGGGAAATTAAGTTTGAACAAATTTAATCATTAATAGATTTTAAGTTATTTTCTGTAAATTGAAAAAATGATTTTCATAATTGAACAGGTCAATGACCCAGTACAATGACTCAACCAAAATTTTACTTAGTATAATTGGTAAGTGATTATTTAGTTGAAAATATAGCAAAACAACATCTTCAATGGTTTTCACATTTCTTGTTTACAATTTTCAATGGTCCAACATTCAAATCTCTTATTTACTATTTATAAAATTTTTGGAGCCGCACACTTCAACCATGGGTCAAGGTAAATCAATTAATCAGTTCAAATTGAAACCTACGCAATTGCAGTCCCCCTGTGCTTGCAATGGAGATATTTTATTGTTTTAAAAATCAATTAACCCATATTACAAAGAAGAATCAACCAAAATTTTAATAACTTCAGATGTGAGTTATCTAGGATTTTGATTATCTTGATCTCCTTTTTTATTTTAGCCTTTTTCAACCTGTCTTTTGTTGAAAAAAATCAGAGAAAGGTGTAGATATTTCTGTTTACAATTTTTAGAGTCTTATTCAAATAATGGTTTTCAAATGGCCGAAATTGATTTGTAGGTGATTAATTTTTATTTTTTTTAAAAAAAAATTAACTATCCAATCTCACATGGCTGAAATATAGTGTCTAGGTTTTACGTGCTTTAATTTTCTTGCATTACATTTGTTTATATCATATGGCAGAATTAACATCGCAAGAGATTTATAGAACTAAAGAGTTGTGAGGATTGTATGCATTATTACATGAAACAAATACAACAACTCTAACTGATCTAGTTATATATAATCAGATTCAAAAAGATTAAAATACTAAGCATAATGAAGAAACTGGTAAAAATAATTGGGACTTAAAAGCATCATAGTAATGAGAGGAATGCATTCAAGTCATAAACCAAAAACAAAATACTTATAGTCAAAGTTCATCAAAATCCCAACACAATCCATAAAAAAAGACAACACCAGTCAACATATTAAAGATAAAGGCATCTGCAAAGTGTTTCAAAAACAAACATCATCCAACACAACACAAAATGAAGCTTAAACTTAATAATGTTTGTAACCCACGTAGATCAATTTAATCATCTTCCTGCTTAACCATCACCTTGTTCTTCTTCAATGGGATAGTTGACTAAAATTCGCTGATAAGTGATCTCTTGACAGAATCATCATCACACAATTTAGTCGAATGAGTCAGCCTAGTTTGAGTCTTCAAAGGTGTGCTAACTTCATCGTTTGAAGACAAAACCTATCATATGATTTGTTAAAGAAGATTTGTTAAGATAATAATATAATAAGGTGCATTTAAACATAAATGAGTACATAATGTCTATTATAGATTACTATTTAAAATAAAGCTAACACCTTCTCTTCTTCAAAGTCCGCATTCTCTAGCTTGGAAAATATGTCGGATTCCTATGGTGAAAAAGCATATGGGATTGTTTATACTAATCAATTTAAGTTTGATGGTTGTAATAAAAATATATACAATATAGTTAAGAATTAAGCCAATATAACAAACCTGACTATCGAAGCATGAGCCGCAGAATTTAGAGATAATATTAGGGTCGCAAGTCAACTTCATGACAGTGTAAGCTCCTATATGATTATTGATCTGGTCAACCCTCACTTGAACCTTGAACAATACTTTCTGCTCCACCAATGACTCTATTTCGGCTGGAATTGCATCTTTTGTAGATTTCTAAAAAATAAGTTGTATGCATGTTTCAAAAATAAAGTGTAAAAATTTAAACCCAAACCACTAAAAAAAAGTATGTCAGTGGGTTCAAGAAACTACTTCGACGGCCTCAAATCTCAAGTCAGACGCAGTTTTCCCAATTAACTCAACACACTCCCGATCCCATAGTAGGAAAGTCGCATTCCCAGTATCATCTACAACGCGTACTTGAATCTTGAACCTAATGTAGTACATAGCACAATTAAATTACAATATTAAGGGAAAAATTTTAATAAAATAAATATATCAAAGGGTTAAGATAGAAAACATAGGATTCCCAGTCACGTCAAAGCGGTCACACCTTTCACAATAAAACCTTTTCCCGACCTGGGTCACCTTTTTAGGACACTTTTTGCACGCTAGATATGACCATTCTCCAACCGTCTCAATAGCAATAATCTTAGCGTACACCCAGAAACTTCCAATCTTTTTTCGAGAAAAATAATAATGATTTAATTAGGAATGGTAAAAAAACTAAGCATACTCAAATAGTATAATCTTCATATTATTAATAGACTAACTTCACCTCATCATTTTCAGAAAGTTGTTCAATTCTCCTTAGAACCTCTTTTCCACTGGACAGCTCCTCAGTGATAGTGCACATAG
Source organism: Ligustrum vulgare (assembly GCA_963555705.1). Taxonomy (NCBI): domain Eukaryota; kingdom Viridiplantae; phylum Streptophyta; class Magnoliopsida; order Lamiales; family Oleaceae; genus Ligustrum; species Ligustrum vulgare. The sequence continues at coordinate 27,139,662 of OY743186.1, read as the reverse complement.
ATGGTGTTGAAATTTGGCTAATTGTATTAGAAGTAGCATGAGACTCCGTAACCAACCTTAGGAAAGCATTTTCAGAGGAAAAGAAAACATAAAGTAAGACCAAGAACATAAAAATCTTAGGGAACTAAAATACTTGAATCAACTTTTGATATAAGGAAAATTGATGTGTACTTATTTCGGGATTTGGTAATTTCATCAACATCTCCATTCAAGATCAACTTAGTCACATAAAATGTATTTGAAACTCTAACTTCACCTGAGGATTAAATGAAAACAAAAACCAAATGAGATCAAAACACACTGAAACATAGAAATCGTATATAGCATTAGTCTTTGGTTGTAGGTTTACCAACCCTTAAATATCTTTGCACGACACATTTGAAGTATCATGATAACAGGCTCCAAGCCATCACTATCCAAGTATGTGATTATCTCGTCCGCATAATCTACCCACAAAGTACATGACATTCGGTTCTTCCTTTAATAATACGAAAATAAAATTATTACGATTGCAAAAAATTAATTATACTTAAATAGTAGGGAATTAGCATTGAAATTGGTATCAAAAAAAATGAGCAAAAAATAATCCCATTATACTCGATGTCTTCAAGCACGACATCAAAAAGCTTAGTCGTTCGACCTCACAACTCTTTGTTCTGTGGCACGTGCTTAACCATCACCTTGCCAATAATATCTGTCACAATGTGTTCAAATAAATACAACAAAAAATAAAATAAAAATTGAAGGTATAATAATTAAATGAGAAAAATAGAAATAATAATAAACAAATATTAATTTTTTTACCAAAAAGTTGTGTCTCATCAAGATTGTCCACAGTGGACAGCTCGCCAAATGATTTGAACGCATGGACATGTGATGGAAATGTATCATCAAACATCTCGAAGACATGGGTCTTGGCTATGAAAATCATCTTGTACTTGTTTGTGGTTGTTTTGTATTTCATGTTGTTATCAGCAACGACAAAATTTTTAACAGTATACAAATGGCCCTCTATAAGAAGCGGTTTGAAGATTTTTATCAGTGGACCCTTAATTATTGCATGTATTCGAACACCCTGTTTAGCCAACAGATGTTTTCTTAGTAAAAAAGAGATTGGTACATTGAAACATGAAATTAAATAACTAAATAAAATTGTAAGCAATACCTTAAACAATAAATAGAAAGTTGTTATATCCATTTCCTATTCGTTCTTATGCACACGTTCATTACTTAACTGCAGCAGATTACTGGTCTTAGAATTAATTTCCTATATAGCACTTTATTGGTCTAAAAAATCATTATATTAGAATCATGTGGCTTCTAAATCTGGATGACTTTACTTTTTGTAACTGATTGTAATCAGAAATGAAGATTGTGCCACCTAAAAGGACCTATATAGTGTTGCAATAGAAGCAAGATTCATCATGTTTATATCCTGATATATAAAGGTAAATTTAAATGTTAAAACTATCTATCAAATCTGAAGAAAGCATCATACATGTGCTATAAGATTTTTAGGCATATAGTTGGAAGTAGATTTCTGATTTTAAGTACCTGTTGATTTTATTTTATCATGTTCATCCTAGGATCTAGACACATTTGCAGTGGAGGTAGTGGAAGGGAGGAAATGGATCATGAAATTGAAGGCATTTCAAATTTATTTGTAGAGGCAAAGGTAAATTCACTGTCATACCTAAACACACAATACAAGGCTGTTATATGATTCGCTCTTATGCACACGTTCATTATTTCTATTTACACAGATTACTGGTCTTAGAATTAATTTCCTATATAACACTTTATTGGTCTAAAAAATCATTACATTAGAAGCATGTGGCTTCTAAATCTGGCTGACTTTACTTTCTGTAACTGATTGTAAACAGAAATGAAGATTGTGACACCTAAAAGGACCTATATAGTGTTGCAATGGAAGCAAGATTCATCATGTTTATATCCTGATATATAAAGGTAAATTTAAATGTTAAAACTATCTATCAAATCTGAAGAAAGCATCATACATGTACTATAAGATTTTTAGGCATATAGTTGGAAGTAGATTTATGATTTTAAGTACCTGTTGATTTTCTTTTATCATGTTCATCCTAGGATCTAGACACAGTTGCAGTGGAGGTAATGGAAGGGAGGAAATGGATCACGAAATTAAAGGCATTTCAAATTTATTTGGAGAGGCAAAGGTAAATTCACCGTCATACCTAAACACACAATTCAAGGCTGTTATATGATTCGTTCTTATGCACACGTTCATTACTTAACTGCAGCAGATTACTGGTCTTAGAATTAATTTCCTATATAGCACTTTATTGGTCTAAAAAATCATTACATTAGAAGCATGTGGCTTCTAAATCTGGCTAACTTTACTTTTTGTAACTGATTGTAAACAGAAATGAAGATTGTGCCACCTAAAAGGACCTATATAGTGTTGCAATGGAAGCAAGATTCATCTTGTTTATATCCTGATATATAAAGGTAAATTTAAATGTTAAAACTCTATTAAATCTGAAGAAAGCATCATACATTTGCTATAGGATTTTTAGGCATATTATATATGAAATATACAACAACTTCAATAAACCAAAGCAGCAATATTTTAAAGAAGGGGAAATAAATTTTAGCAAAATCAGGTATGTATAGTATGTTTTTACATTGAAGGAAGGGGAAAAAATATAGCTGACTTTATTTTTTTTATCTAACTGTAAACAGAAATGAAGATTGGCAGTAGCACAGTCTCATTTATTTTTTTAGTTACTTTGAGCATATATAGATGATCTGATTACTTTTCCAACTACTACAATGCAACCTAAAAGGAACCTGCCAACCGAAATTTTAGCCATATGTGAACTATTCAACTTTAAAAAATAAAAAAATAAAGCAGCAATGTTTTAAAGAAAGGGGGGAAAAAGCCAACTCACTGTACTTTTTAGATGACTGGAAGCGCAGTGTTATACATAGTTTTTTAGCAATTTTCTAATGGGGAAAAAAGTAAACTGGCTATACTTTGCCAATTACTAAAATGCCACCTAAAAGTATGTTACATAAGAGCTATACTCAATGCATCTTTGATTGATCAACATATCTATTAAAGAAGGGGGATAAAATTTAGCAAGATCAGGTATGTATCGTACGTTTTTACATTGAAGGAAGGGGTGAAAAATTTAGCTGAATTTTTTTTTTTGTATCTGTGTAAATAGAAATGAAGATTAGCAGTAGCAGTCTCATTCATTTTTTTAGTTACTTTGAGCATAGTTTATATAGGTTTTTAGCAATATTCTAATGGGGAAAAAAGTAAGCTGACTATACTTTGATTGATCAGTATATCTGCCATGTTCTTGCAGGGAGATTTGGAATGTAATGGACAATATTGTACTCACCTCTTGATCGTGGAAGACACACTCCAAACTGGAAGATCCGCCTTGGTTTCCATACGCCGGTAACTCATAGGATCGAACAACACTTAGCTTCAAAGCCCACTGTGTTTTCGAAGGCTGAACATCTTTCACGAGGCTGAACAATGGTGCCATACTCCAGTTCGGATTCTGTACAGTTGATATTGGGTATAAATTATCAATATTAATTGTATAAAACTGATGAGTATTGTAATATCTATTTAAATAAAACTGATGAGTATTGTATTTTGTTCACATACCTTGTTACTCTCTGAGACAGCAGGTTGAAGAAGATAAATAACTGGTAGTACTGGTTATATTTATTAGGACATTTTGAATACTCTTATTAGGATATTTTGAATACTCATTAGGTATACCAACAGTCACTTAGTCAGGTGCATGCTCTCTGCAAGATATAGGCTTTTCTATTAATTCCTAGTTCCAATGCACAGGCAGCAATCTGTATTAAAAAAAAAGTTGGAAAATATGGTTGGTTCTTGTGTGTAACTGGCAGATGATGAATGTTTATATATATATATATATATTGCTGGCATCTGAATGTACTTTAGGGGAAAAAACGGCTGCATGCTTTCTATTAATTCCATGTTCCAATGCACAGGCAGCAATGTTGGAAAATGATGAATTATATATATATATATATATATATATATATATATATATATATATATATATATATATATATATATATATATATATATATATATATGCTGGCATCTAAATGTACTTTTAATGCATATTTTTATCTATGGCAGAGTTTCCATTTTTGGCATAATATCTGGGCGGAAAAATGGTGTTGCATTGTTTATGGCAATGACTTCATTTTTATATAGATATAGATTAAAATAAAAAGCTGTATTTTTCTTTTATATATACTAGTGGTCGCCGTGCAACGCACGCTGACGGAGGCACCACATGGCGAGCCGACGCGACCGCCCGTGCTGAATTCACGAGGAAAAATTATGGATTAGTTTAATTATAAGTTGTGTGTATTTCCCGCAGCCATTTTTGCTTGGACACAAAGGTGACATCCATGGTTTTGAGAAAAATCTTGTCCATCTCAAGGAGGAGCTAACGACGACTCGAAGGAGCTGAAGGTTGGCGTTACAGGCGTAAGGAGGAGGGATGAAGAATTATGAAGAAGAAAAAGCCGCCTACTTTCTGACTGTATATATAAATATATGCATATGTCTCTGTTGTATAGTATGTGTGTGTGTGTGTGTGTGTGTGTGAAGTGTGAGAGAGTGAGAAATGAGATATTCTGTAAAAAAATTGAGGAGTGAGGCGTTGTAGAGAGAGAGTAAAGAATGAGTGTGATAGATGAGAGGGAGTCAGTGCTATGTAGTGATGGCAACGGGTCGGGTCTCCCCGACCCGCGCCCCGCCCCGCCAAATTTTATTAAACCCAAACCCGCCTCGCGGCCCGCGAGTTTCGGGTCGGGGCAGGTTCGGGTGGGGTCGGCTCTGCCGCCCCGTTTACCGACCCGTTTAATTTTTTTTCTATTTTTTAATTTTTTTTTAAATTTTTTCGACATTTTTTTATTGTTTTTATTTTATATATTATTTAAAATAATATAATCGGGGCGGGTTCGGGTCGGGGCGGCCAAAACCCGTACCCGCCCCGCGACCTGCTCGGGTCGCTAAAACTTAACCCGAACCCGCCCCGCCAACCGGCGGGGTGGGTACCATTAGGGGCGGGTACCCGTCAGGTTCGGTTAGGGTCGGGTTTTTTTGCCATCTCTAGTGCTATGATGATGACATGGTAAGTTCTTTACTATTTTTATTAAAAAAGAAAAAGATAATATAAAAAACTGAAATGTACTCATAATGCACAAAAATACTCTAGTACCCTTGAAGAGAACAAATTATGATACCCTTCAAGTTACTAGTATTTCACCCGTACGATGTACAAAAGTTGTTATCCGTAATATTGATTTCAATAAGTATTCGTAAAATTTTAATGTCTATACATAATCAACACATATATAATTAGAAAATAAGTAGTTAAAATATTTGAATTTAACCAATAAAACTTTATTTACAAAAGTAAGTAGCCAAAATAAATTTTGAAAATCTCGTAATTATCATGATCGACAAAATTGGTGATGTTTGGTTGAACGATTACTTGGTGGTTTACACAGAGCGGGGGATATTCAAAGAAATAGAGAATGAGATGATCTTACAATGGTTTCAAACTATGCGACCTCGAAGAATGCAGTTATCTAGTCTCACAAATTAAAATTGGAGTTGTACTAAACTCTTTTCAGCATTATTACGTCTTATATCGGATTACATATTTACTATTACATGATTTACATATTGTTTGATAAGTTGCATACTTATTAAAAATATTTTCACATATTTTATTCACAAGCACCGGTCGTTGACTGGTTAACAATCAATATTTTACTGTTGACCAGTCAACGGTCGCCCTAGCTGACTTCGATTCTTGGATCCGTCACTGGCAACGCACGGAATGTGGTAATAATTGTGTATGTAATAGTGTCAACGAGTCGAAAGAAAATAAATTTCCTAAAGAATATTACTTAGACTTTGAACACTACATTAAAATTCGAATAAGGTCACATATGCTAAATTCTACAATCATTGTCTCATAAGAGAAATTAAGTTCTAGACTTATGGAAAAAGGAAAGACGAAAAATCGATCAAAACTTGAATATAAGACAAATACAAAAAAGGAACACAAAAATAGAAACGGTGAAAAATGGTGATTGGGCAATCGATCAAAACTTGAATAAGTACTACATACAGAAAAGGAAGAACCACACAAATAAAAATGGTGAACGGAGGTGATTTTGGGCATTCATATTACCTATAGCAATTTCTTGGATGATGGTGATTTGAGAAATGATGTTCATCAGAAAGAGGAGTAAGGACTGGTGCGTGAAAATAGGAGAGTGCTAAATAGCATGGATATTGCGTGTTAATATGACTATATGAGTAAAGACAGTTGCAACATAAATTCTAATTTAAAAATAGAAGATAAAATATTAGAATATTTATGATTTATGACATCAGCCTTATGAATATAAATGGTAAATGAATAGTGAAAGCCTTAACCTCTTTTATATATGTTAGGATAGGAAATAAAATAAAATAAGTTATTAATTATTGTATTACATAAATATAAATAAGTAGTTATGAAGAAATGGGTAACACTGTAATAATAATAAAATAAAATAAAGATGACATCAGTGTTATAAATAGTAAATGAATAGTATAAATAAGTTAAATTAGGAAGAAATGGGTAAAATTGTTTTTAAAAAAAGGATAACATCAGCCTTATGAATAGTATTTTGGTTTCTCCTCTTTTATAATATATATATATATATATATATATATATATATATATATATATATATATATATAGTGTGTGTGTGTGTGTGTGTGTGTGTGTGTGTGTGTGTCCGTCAAATTCAAGAACTGGCTTGTTGAGCATCTCGATTAGGAAGAGCCATGACACTAGATTAAAATATTTTTCATTTTCAACTATTGAAGGCAATGGGCCGAGCCAGTTCTCGATGTGCTCAGCTTGTAAAAACCAAGTTGAGCCTAGGCTCGGCTCGTTTGGGCAGTGCCGAACTCGGCTTTGCCTACGTGAGGCGAGCCGAGCTTCGGCTCGTCCGACTCGCTCTTTTTTTTCCCTCCTTCTCTCTCTTACGTTAATTAAATCGATAGTTAAAATAATTGAAGTCTTGAATATTAATATTAATGATATATTATATATAAATTTTTAATTAGTTATGTAATAAATAAATTAATAAGTAATGTTAGATTGTTATTTGTTACTTACTTTTTACTTGTTAGTTAATGAAATTGAAACCCGAAACGATGAATTATAATTTATAAATTTATAACGTAAGTAAAAACTTGTTCAAATAATCAAATCTCCAATTATCTGTATCTATCTATATCACTTCTAAAAGTGGGTTAAAGTGAGAAACTTTTTTTGACTTTTCTACCATCGCAACTTCTTTATAATTTCATATTTACCCTTAATGTTAATTAATGAATAATTATTTTAATATCATTTTTCTTTCATTTTATCAATAATATCATTAATTTCAAAATACTAAGAATCTAAACTCTTTACTTTTTTACTAAAAGTCTTTCAAATAAAACCTAAAACTTTCAATTTTTATTTTTCGTTGATTTATTTCAAATTATTATTTATTCTTACTATACACAAATACAATTATATTAATACATTATCATAAAAGAAATAGCGAAAAAAGTTCTGTTATAATTTTTTCATAAAATTGAAACTCTACTTCTTAATTAAATATTAATATATTTTCATTATTAAGGAAGTTGTCAGAAATACGAATAAATTATTTTTTGAATTATATTATTAATATTCTATTACTTTTTCATTTGTCAACAATGTCGTTAACTAAATAAAAATATCTATGACCATCGTTCTATAACGAAAATCACATGCATTATTTATAACCTTCAACCTAATACATTTACATAGTTATATATAATTTCTAATTACTAATTTTCATTAACAAGTTTACAATTCCAAAAATCCTTAATATTCATTTATGTTTTTACATTAAAATGAATTCAATACAATATATACTATAACACAATATAGTTCATTATAAATTCAAAAGGGGTTAAAAGTCTAACTGTAAGGATTTTAATCAATCGTGTGTGCTTATATGTGAATTATTGTGTATTGAATAAAAGGTTATCAAATTTGGTTAAGCCCATTTAAAGTGATCTAATAAGGATTTTATATATATCGGGTTTTAATGCATCTAATTAATGTATGGACTTTTATGTGTAGATACCAAGCCATTACCCAATTCATGATGGGCCGGATTAGGTTAATTGGCAATTCAGTATATAAAGTCGGTTATGGTCCCTGAATCAGACGTACTGTTCATTCTTTTTTATATCCTATCATCAGAGAGAAAATAAGGACTACGTATTGATTTAGAAGATCTAAACACCGCAATCGATCACCGTGAACCATATCTGATTAAGGTACGCTTCCGCTTCAGTTACTTAATTCTTGATAATTCAGTATGATGATTTTGGATCATAGATAAATAATTGTCTGTGATAAAATTTATCTAACAAGTGGTATCAGAGCCAACATCGTGTTGAATTATCAGATCTATTTCAAACGCATATATATGAAACCAAACTGCCGACATGTATATCTATTTATATATGTATGAATTTCAGTTGAATTATGTATATATAAAATCTGTATGTATACATATTTCGAAATAAGGTTTGAATTTTTTGATGAAATCTGGCTTATGTTGGTCGAAATTGGGTATGGCCGGTTAATGGATATCATAATCGGGTTATGGGATTATGAATATTTGAATCTGTTTTGGTTGAATTTCGAATTGGGTCTTGGATCTGGATAAAAATTGTAGTCGGGCGTGTTGAATTTGTGGATGATTATGGTCGGACCGTCACTAGTTGCATTTAGCGCTACAGGCGCTGCTTCACGATGGGCGCTGCAGGTCGCAGCGTTCGAAACTGGCTGCGCAGCACTAAGGTTAGTAGTGATGCAGACTGCTGCTGAAAGCAGCGTTAAGGTGAGCAGCGTTGGGAAGCGTTGCATTGCTCGCAACACTGCGTTCTTGAATGCAGCGCTGTAGATGGCGCTGGCGCTGCAGGCGGTTCCAATCGCCAGTAGTGGTGCCGTGTTCTGCCGGATTTGGGGGCTGCGTAGGCGCGACGGATAGGGTTTCAAACCCTAGCTGCTGTAATCGATTTTAAGGCAGGGGCTTGTCTTGGAAATTAGAAGTATGTAAGGGCACCTTGGCAATTTTGGATAATCATGCTTACTTGCACCTCCAGTCCTCCATGTTTATTATGAAATAAAGTTTAAACCCTAAAGTTATGGAATTTACGACCTAAGCCCCTAAAGTTACAAATTTAGTTAAGTCAGGACCCTTCAAGTTATGGAATTTTATGATTCAGCCCCTGAAGTTTGAAAATTTTCCAATCCAGCCCCTAATGTTTGAGGATTTTCAAAACTGGTCCCTAAAGCTTGAAAATTCTCTAATTTGGTCCCTTAAAGTTTGAAAATTCTCATTTTCAGTCCCTGAAGTTTGAAAATTTTCTAATACAGCACCTAAAGTTCTGAAATTCTTTAATTTGATCCTTAAAGTTTGAAAATTTTCCAATTCAGTCACTAAAGTTTGGAAAATTTCAAAATTGGTCCTTAAAGTTTGAATTTTTTTTTAAAATTAAGTCCCTAAAGTTTGGGAATTTTCTAAATTGGCTCCTAAAGTTTGAAAATTTTCAAAATCAACCTTTAAAGATTGAAAATTTCCTATTTTGGCCCTTTAAAGTTTGTTTTTCTTTCAAATTGGGACCTAATGCTTGGAATTTCTCTAAATTGGCCAATAAGGTTTTGGGAAAAATTGTAATTTAAGTCCTCCAAGCTTAAAATTTCACATAATTGGCCACCTAAGGTTTAAGAATATTGCAATTGACTCTCTCAACTTAAGGATTGCTTTATTCTAAAGTTTTGAATTCTATAATTCAAATCCTAAAGTCAAATATAGATGCAAATCAATGGATTTCAATTTCAAATTTTGGTACTACGGACTCTTTTGAGAGATATAATATTCGAAAGTAAGTTAGTTGAAGCAACATGTTGCCAAAGCAACCTCTCTTGTGGATATTAATCAACTTAGAATATTAGAAGGTATTTGTGTGTGTTATTTATTGCGGATGTTGATCGGCCCAAAGGAAGGTCAATGTTTGGCTCGAATTTCACATGCACCTATGGTGATGAACACGTAGCAATTATTTGATTTAACGTGTGACCAATAAATCGATCCAAAGAAAAGTTCATTGGTTAACATGTCTTATTGCCAATGTTTGATCACTATACTAAGGGAAAATTAGGTGTTTGTGTGTTATTTCATGCGGATATTGATCGGCCCAAAGGAAAGTCAATATTTGACCCGAATTTCACATGAACTTGTGGTGATAAATACGTGACGGTTATTTGGTTTTACGTGTGATCAATAAATCGGTCCAAAGAAAGGTTTATTGGTTGACATGTCTTACTGTCAGTGTTTGATTACTACACCAAGAGTACTACTTACAAGTCAATATTTCTGTCCAAAGACTAAATATTGATGTTGTGCTAGGTATCTTGTGATGGGCCCTACCATTGTTTGAAAATATGATTTGCATAATAAGGTATTTATGTGAGCTATTTTGTTTAAGTGTTCTCTATTCGGTTTCAAATTCTGCTAGTAGTATATCTACAAGCTCAAATTTAACCCCTGTATTTATGGAACAAACTTCAAGGATCAAAACAAGAACATTAACTTTTCGTTGGCTGCATGGATCTAGACCGTGTACTAAGGATTGAGCAACCTGCTCCTCTTACGGATGAAAGTTCATCTAATCAAATGAGGAACTTTGAGAAGTGGGATTGCTTAAATTACGTGAGTCTCATGATCATTAAGTGCGGCATTCCGAAAGCCTTTAGTGGCACAGTATCTGAGGAGGTAAATGATGCCAATGAGTTCCTTCGAAATTAAGAAACGTTTTGCAAAAAACGATAAGGCTGAAATAAGCACGCTTATGCAAAGCTTGATTTCAATAAAGCATAAAGGCAATGGAAAAATAAGGGATACATCATGTAGATGTCTCACACTGCTTCAAAACTTAAGGAACTAAAACTCGACTTGTCTAATGACTTGCTCGTGCATTTGGTATTGATATCGCTTCCTGCACAATATAGTTAATTTAAGGTTAGTTATAACTGTCAAAGTAGAAATGGACTCTAAATGAGCTCATTTCATAGTGTGCAAGTTTCTTGTACAATTCAGTCATTTTAAGGTCAGTTGTAACTATCAAAGGGAAAAATGAGCTCATTCTATTTTGTTTGCAAGAGGAAGAAAAGTTGAAGCAGGATAGAACCGAAAGTGTTCACTTGGAAAACACCTCTAAAGATAAAGGCAAGAAAACAAATAAAGAAAATAAAGTTGTTAAGGGTTCAGAAGAAAAGAAACCAGATAAAGACATTAAGGATTATTTCTTTTGCCATAACTCTGGACATTTGAATAAAGATCATACATAATACCAACTAAAGCAGCTGCTAAAATACCTTAAGAGCTTTTGACAGGCTTCAAGCTTAGTCTAAAGCATTTTCACATTTGGGGATGTCCAGCTAAAGTTAGGCTTTATAGGCCACATAAAGAAATTGGACTCCAAAACAGTTAGCAGCTACTTTACTGGTTATTCTGAGCGATCGAGGGGCGATAAATTTTATGATCCCACACTTAAGTCAACTTTTGAAACGGGAAATGCAGCATTTTTGAGGATGTTGAGTTTGGGGGAGAAATAAGGTTAGAGATATTGTCTTCAAGGAAGAAGTTGAGGAAGGATCGGTTTCGATTCCTATTGTTGCTTTTGACAAAGTGCAAGTTTTTATGCATGTCATTGATCAACAAGCATATCCGGAACCTCAATTCGACAATATCGAAGAACCTCCCATCCAAAATAAGGTAAATTTCAGAAGTACAAACTCAACAACCTCAATAACTAAAGCCATTAAGGAGATCCACGAGAGAAAGGGAAAAATGCTATTCCGGATAATTTAAATAGTATTTTTCCAAGAATATAAGGAAATAATGGAATGGTGGAAGATGGTCCAATCAATTCCATCAGGCCATGCAGGGTTCTAACTCTCAGGAGTGGATTGATGTCGTAAATAAGGAGTATAAGCATATGCAAGATAATAAAGTTTAGGATCTTGTCCCATTACCAGAAGGTGCGAAGCCCATTGGTCTTAAATGAATTTTTAAACCAAGAGGGATTCGAAAGGTAATGTGGAAAGATATAAAGTTCGTCTTGTATCTAAATGCTTTACATAGATTGATGGCATTGATTATTAAGAGATTTTTTCTTCGGTTTCGATGAAAGACTCTTTCAGAAAAGTCAGGTTGTTGCACATTTTGACCTCGAGTTACATCAAATGGATGTTAAGACGACGTTTCTCAATGGAGAAATTGATTAGACGGTTTGCAAATTAAAGAAATCCATTTATGTACTCAAGCCAGCTTCTCGTTAAGGGTAATACAAATTTCATTAAGTAATTATCTCATTTGGTCTTGAGATTAATATTTTTGATGGTTGTGTGTATTACAAGTTCAGTGGGAGTAAGTGTATTTTCCTAATTTTGTATGTTGATTATTGTTTGCCACTAATGATATAGGCATGTCACATAAAATTTGAGATTAAAAATCTTGGTGACATCTCTTGTATTAGGAATTCAGATACACCGGGATTGCTCTCGGGGTATTCTTGGATTCTCACAAAAGGGCTATATCGATAAAGTACTTAAGAGGTTTGGCATGCAAGACAGTAAATCAGGGGACAGCCCTATCGCTAAGGGAGACAATTTAGTCTCAACCAATGCCCGAAAAGTTATCTTGAAGTTAAGAAATGCAGAGGATCCCATATAGTTCAGCTATAGAAAATCTGATGTATGCTCAAATTTGTATGCGTTCGGATATTGCACACATTATTGGGGTACTAAAGAGATATTTAAGTAACCATGGGATGGATCATTTGGAAAGCAGCCAAACATGGGTTATAAGGTATTTAAAGAGAACAAAAGATTACATGCTCACATACAGAAAATCGGATCAGTTGGAGATCATATGTATTATGATTCAGATTTTTACTAGATGCCAAGAAAGTAAAAGATCCACATCAGGCTACATTTATCTGCTGGTTGGAGGAGCTATTTCCGGAAGGAGTGCTTAACAAACACTTTAGCTTCTTTCACTTGGCAGCACAATTTGTAGCAATTTTGGGGGCATCTAATTATGGAATATAGCTGCGAAATTTTGTCACTGGGCTGTATATTCTGTACGATATAGAAAGACCACTAAAGTTATATTGTGACAATAACTCAGCAGATTTATATTCCAGTAACAACATGAGCTCAACTAAGTCAAAATACATTAACATAAGTTCTTTGTTGTGAAGGATACAGTTCAGAGTGGACATGTGTCAATAAGAGCACATTGGGACAAACTCCATAATTGCGGATCCGCTTACTAAAGTATTACAACCCAAGGTCTTTCATGAGTACAATACTCATATGGGTATTGTGTTTCTTAAGGATATTTAGTTTCAGTGGGAGTTTGTATTTTGGGTGCATTAGACACATTTACTGTCCTTTTGGATACAGTTTAAAGTTAAAGCTATTTACAGCTGTATAGTTTCAAGTTTATTATCTCTGAACTCGTTTGAGGATGATCTCACTAAAGTTGGACCAGTTGGAAATAGGCATGTTGAAGATCACATTACATGTAATTTCCATGCTACACATCCATACTTGATCCATGTCATTCAGTTATGTCGATATACGTGACCATTGATAGGTTTAGTTACGATTAATGTAGCAAAAGCCGCTTTGATCCTATGTTGATATAATTGATGGACCGGATTGTTTGGGGATGCATTCAGTAATGATAGCAAAATTCTGAGTACTCATAAGGTTATGATTGATACACAATTGTAAGGTTACACATATAGCCCAAGTGGGAGATTGTAAGGATTTTAATCAATCGTGTGAGCTTATATGTGAATTATTGTGTATTGAATAAAAGGTTATCAAATTTGGTTAAGCCCATTTAAAGTGATCTAATAAGGATTTTATATATATCGGGCTTTAATGCATCTAATTAATGTATGGGCTTTTATGTGTAGATACCAGGCCATTACCTAATTCATGATGGGCCGGATTAGGTTAATTGACAATTCAGTATATAAAGTCGGTTATGGTCCCTGAATCAGACGTACTGTTCATTCTTTTTGATATCCCATCATCAGAGAGAAAATAAGGACTACGTATTGATTTAGAAGATCCAAACACCGCAATCGATCATCGTGAACCATATCTGATTAAGGTACGCTTCCGCTTCAGTTACTTAATTCTTGATAATTCAGCATGATGATTTTGGATCATAGATAAATAATTGTCTGCGATAAAATTTATCTAACACTAACCTCATATTTTGCTGAACTCTTTTGAGACATCATTTCTCTCAAATTTGATTTTTAATAAACCGAATGGTTTTGTTCAAAAATTAAAGTATAAATCATATGTTTATATGAAATCTGATCGTAAATGGCGAAGATTGAAGTAGAAAAATTTCTAATATCTGTAGATATTCCATTGAAACCTATAATGTACATATGGATGTTTCAAAACTTATTTTTAATTTTTATTAATGAAGATTTGATATTTCTTATTATATTTTTCTATCTTTATTTTAATTAGTTTTTGATATTGAACAAATATGTTATCTTTTTAATACTTAGAAGGTACCAGATTCTTGTTGCACTATTTTGGATTACAATTGAAAATTTCACTCACACACTTCAGAAAGGGAAAACATATTGACTTTATCATAAAAAAATTAAAACAATAGTAATTACACATTTCCAAATGTGCACGCTGAAGTCGAAATCAACTTCACAACAAACAACAAATTGAAAAGATTGAAGAAGATATCTCACCGAAATTATCAAATTTATGCATTGTTAAATTCTCACAAGTTCCAAACTTTGTTATAGAGGAAAAATAATTGGTATTAAATTTTCATTGTCTTTTTTTGTTCTTTTTATAATATTTCAAATATTATATAAATAAAGCCAATAATTTATTCCCAAATATTATCGACTTTGTTCTCAACTTGAAGCTCATATTTGCTTTCATTAAATAAGTTATTAGTCTTGGAAATTTTGTTTAAATGTAAAAAATTATTTGATTTTGTTAATTCTATTTGTCTTACATTTTTTGCTAATTTTCTTGAGAAAAACTAGAAATTTTTGTCTGACATAATTTCTAAAACTTATTTCATATGGACAATTAAAGTGCAAAGTACGTTTAGACAACTAGTAATTTGAAAAGATAAAAACTAAAATCGAGTAAATAAATTAAAATTTTAAATTTTAAAAAATAAAACCCTCCTCCTTTTTTTAGGCTTGGGACCGACCGGCTTCTAAATTGAATAATTTAATTTTTTAGTTGGCGGAGTTAAAATTGTACACGAACAATTTGTTACGTGTACAATTTTTGTTTTGAAATCAAAATTGTATTTTATTAATATAAAGAAATTAAAAGTATAAAGTTAAATATCATTTACCTAACTGCGTGCAATTTCGGCATACTTATGTTGTATGCGTAAATTAGCGTCTTGCCAATCTTTGACACATTAAGGCTTCTAAAATATCTTCTTTGAGTTGGCTTCTGATTTCTGACAAAATCCTTTTACCTGCACTAAAAGCAGACTCCGAAGCTACCGTGCTAACCGGAGGTGTTAGTAGATCTTTTGCTATGGCGGAAACAATCGAATATCTTCGTTCATTTGTTCGTCAATATTGAAGTAAATCAAATTCTAAAGAATTAGCAGGGTCCATATTTCTAAGTAAATCTTGTTGAATTGGACATGATTCGTTACAACTGGGAGACATACTGTGAGAAGAAGTTCCTTATGTTTGACTCATTTCTTCCATTAGATTATATAATTCTACTTCGTCGTCTCCAAGTATAGTAGCACGTGATGGTGCAGATTGTGTATGACTAACATTAGTTCCTAATCGTGCTGCATATACGGTATATATGTTTACTAACGTACTTTCTAAATTATTATAAGTGATAAGGGTATCCAAAATCAACGAGCTATTAATTTTTGAAAGAAGAAGTTTCGTACAATTTAAATTGTAATGTGGGTCCATTATGCATGCTAAGGAAAATAACATAGGTAAATCTTGTCAATGTTTTCTAAATTTCATTTCTATAGCAATTATCATATCAACAAAAAATGAGTCATGTCTATATCTATAAAAAGTTCTTGCAATAATATAAAGACGTTCAAGAACTCTTGAACTATTTGGGTAATATACTCCAGATAATATGTTGATTGAATCGTAAAAACTTGTCAAAAAAATATCACTTTAAAAACAGTTTTCCAATCCGATTCTATTAATAGAGGATCATCGTCATTATTCCTAAGTGTTCTACTGTTATAATACTCCTTTATTATGTGTTCATAACTTTCACATGATTTAAGTAACAAATATGTAGAGTTCCACCTATGGCCTACGTCGGTGATAAATTTCTTAAGATCTAAACAATATTGTGAACACATCTCTTCAAAATATTGTTTTCTACTCAATGATATGGTTATGTCCACTAATGCATTTCTAATTTTATCCACTTGGTCTTTAATATGTTTTAGTCCATCTTGAATAATTAAATTTAAAGTATGACAAACACATCTAACTTGGAATAAAAAATCACCAAAATCCGGATTAAGAATTCTACATAACTTATCTACTACATAATTATTTACACTAGCATTATCGAAAGTAAATGATCGAATTTTACTTTCGAATCCATATTCTCTAACAAATTGCAGTATAACATTAAATATGTTGGTTGCGTTATATGGAAATTCTAGAATTCTAAAAGCGATAATTTTTTATGCATAACCCAAAGTGGATAAATGTAGTGTGCAATTACAGCAATATAACATTTTTTATTAATACCTTCCCAAAGATCGAAAATAAAAGAAATAACACCACCATATTTATTTAAATTGACTATTAATTGCTTCTTAATTTTAAGAAAATATTCTATCGTATCAAAACACAGAGTGTTTCGAATAATACCGACATACCTAAGTTGAAGGTAACACTTGATGTATGTAACAAAGTATTCGTTGTCCACAATGCTTAGTGGAAACTCGCCCCCGCAACCAATTGAACCATGCCAGTTCGATTCTCTTCTTCAAAATACATCCAATTTGAAAGTGTAGATCCCGCTGTAGAAGCACTAATGGATGAACCAAATTGTAGTTGACTTTGATTTGATTCAACGAGCCCATGCTTTGCACGAGATAAGGCAAAAAGCCAAAGCAAAAGGAAAGGGGAGAAGACAGAGTTCCCTTAGCCGTGCAGTGAGCGGTACTCAGACTTGTGAAAGTGATGGCTGGGGTGTGTACCACCAATGCCCTTTTGTCATGCCAATTGTTGTGCACAATATTTGCCCACAACTTTGAACTCTTGAGTTTCTTCAATTATTTTCCCCGTTGTGACTAATTTAAAGCGATCCCAACACTTTGAAGTTAGTTTATTACCTTTTCTAACTTTTTGTTTCCCTCTCGCATCGAGAATATTAGGATCATTTTGTAAGATTTAAACATTCGCATCATCTTCTACATCGTCTAAGTTGATTGCTTGATGTAATGCATCTCCTTCAATATTGTTGGGAATTGGTATGTCGTTAAAATTGAAAAATTCATCGTCAAACTGAGAGTGAGATTGTGGTGTTGAGTCATCATGCCCCCAAATTCAGGTGGACCATCGAACAATTCATTAACAAATCTTCGGCTGCTTGGATCCATATGTTGAAAATTTGAAATAGAAAATGGAATGTGTGTAATTGTAGTGGTAGAACGGTGATAAGAATATTGAAAATTGTGTGTGTATAATTGTATAAAAAATAAAATAATAATTGAATGAGATTATGAGAGATGTAAATGTAAATGAAGTATGTAAAATTGTAAATGTAAGTAATTGTATAATTATAGTAAAGTCGAGAGGGCTTGGGAGTTGGGACTAAGAAGTAAGAATTAGAAGAGTTGAGAGATTGGTGGAAAGTGGTATGAAGGTTAAATGTAGTATTTATAGGAAAAAAAAAAATTTATAAGTTACCATGCAACAGTCACAAATTAACGGTCACAATTTGTGATCGTTACCAACAACTTTAAATTTTTATCTTTTTTTCAAGGCTCGTGGATGCTTGGCTCGTGGTTCATGGTGGGCGATCGGCTCGCCATTTTGGTAAGTCGAGCCGCTCTCGGCTCATATTTTCGCGATCCGAGCCAACGAGTCATTGGGCGACTCAGCCCATTTGCCACCTCTATTTTTAACAAGAAAATAAAGCACCTTCATTAGTCTCCCTGCTATAGCTAATGGGAGGCATTCGCCTAAATTGATGAGAATTCGTCAATTATTTCGATTGTATAACTCTCGCTTTGTGACTCTTTTAGTTGTCTTTTTCTTGTTTCACTTTCAAATATTGGGATTGGGATGGGAAAATTAAAAGAATCAAAAGATTGCTAACCATAAGACACTACTAGGACCATCTACCATTGCACCTGCTGTTTAATCCTCTAAAATTTCGATTCTAACATCCTTACACCATGTTTGAGAATGGAAGAAAATTTCAATTTTTTCTTCAAACTAAATTTCAATCACACAATTCTATAGGACTCGACATTTTTTACACTATTCAACCATTTTTTAACCACACATTCCGTAACATTTTTTTATCTTCCATTACCAAACAAGTTATTGCATAGTACATTGATCACGTGTTTATTTTGTTCAAATGATCTTCTAAATCAAAATATTTTAATCTATAAATTCAAATCAATGTTTGGATATCCATATATTATCTTATCTTATCTTATTACTATTATAAAGAAGGATAGTTGCCATAGTTTTCCCTTCCAAGTTTTCCTCCCAAAAACGTCCTCTTTTAAAAATAAAAAAAAAATTTAATTGTATAAAGAAAAGGATCCCTCTAAAGCAAAAACCATGTTGGAGGGCCCACCTATGATTATCATTATGCATTTCAAATTTCAAAATGTCATTTTCTTTTCATCTTTATGCCTCCACCATCAGAAGTCTTCGGTAAAGTCTATAATCCAATTTATTTAAATCCCAAACCTCGAAATTCATCCACTTCGACAGCGGCATCGAAGATGAAAAATTCGTTGGGGATGAGATCTGGCTCGAATATGGAATCTAATGGCGGCATCCTGTGAAGTTCTGGTTCGAGAGGGAAATTAAAAAGCTGGTGACTATATGCGAGTTTCTTACGCCATGGATTCAAGGATTAAAGAGTTTTATTGATGATTTCTACTAACCAGGATTACAAACTATTACTCAATTTCATATGTTTCCCACATTTGTGCGAACTTAACAAATTTATGCGATTTTTTGTCTTTGTGTAGTGATTGCTGTTGAATTCTGAATTTTGATGGTTCAATATGGGGTTTAACAGTTTTATTTCTGTATGAGTTTTTATCCACTCTATTCACACGAGCTTTTTTTCTAATTTTAGATTTGGACCAGTTGCAATCTAAATATTGTTAGCAGAAGTCATTGGATTGGACAAGAACCAGTTCTGAATATGTGCATAGTACTTGAACTTGCCTGCAGATAATAAATGTAGACTCTCAAAGTATTTGAACTATTATGCAGGAAGCCCTGGTTTGTGTGTTCTTGCAAAATGCCAGTATCATGTTATGTGTCTCTTATGGTTTGCTTTTAATTGATTTTGACCCTTCTTTTGATGTTCAGATTTTGTTTAATATTATGATTCTTTCTTTCCAGTGTAATTGTTGGGATTTCTCTAGTTTA
Source organism: Ligustrum vulgare (assembly GCA_963555705.1). Classification (NCBI taxonomy): domain Eukaryota; kingdom Viridiplantae; phylum Streptophyta; class Magnoliopsida; order Lamiales; family Oleaceae; genus Ligustrum; species Ligustrum vulgare. The sequence goes on along the minus strand of OY743186.1, from coordinate 27,119,771 downwards.
TTTTAGATTTTGAAGTGGGGTTTGTTCAATTATGCATCAAAATTTCTCACCCTAATAATTTAAATTGTGCCTTCACGGATCTAGAGTCTGTTGCTCCAATCTTTATTTCCCCTTATGAAGTTTGGTTTAAAATTTGATTTGGTTTTCTTATGTTTTAAATGTTTAATACTTCATGCCTTCACCTAATTTTGGTTCCTCCTATATCTATTTCTGATTATTGTTTATAAATCCAGTTTTAAGTCATTTTGTAATGTTGTTCACCTCTAATACAATATCCGACTACGCTGAAAGACATTGATAATTGCATTTTGTGGTTCTCCTACGAGCAATTTCCATTGGCTAGATCCTAAAGTAGTCATCTTTATCATTTTAGTATAAAATAGGCTGCAGTAAATAATTTTGATATATTTGAAATGGTAATAGTGTTAGTAACCTGCACCTGAACTTCATGTTCGATAAGTGATTCCATTAATTTGCAGCGTCCGCTGGGTAATGCTGATTGATGATCCTTTAAAACTTTCATCAATAATATGAATGAGGGTTGTTGTCATTGTTTATTAGTTCGCTTCTCAATAGCTTTCATTTATACATGTGTTTGAAACTGAAAATGCTTAAATATGTCTTATGTAGAGACGAGGTGCATTGTTTCATAAAAATGTAATATTCATCTTTAATTTGAAAATTTTTTAAAGACTAGAAAGTTGATGTGGCTTTAATTGTTGGAATAGTGTTGATTTGGTGAATAATTGGGATAAACTTCGAGTTTGCAACAGAGAAATATATGGAGGCATTGCAAGCATTTGATGATGTAAGTATTATTGGGAAATCTGTTGTGGATTCTACTGTTACAACAGTTGCCAATGGAGAGTAGACAGTTTCCAACAGTTGCCAATGTAAGTTCAAGATTTGATCTTTTGTAAATTTTAGCTATTCATTTGATTGGCATGTGCTCAATATTCGAAAAGAAAGTGGTGGAACATAGAAAAACATACAGAAATGATCGATTATCTTTTTCTCTCTTGGTCTTTTATGCATTTATTAGATTATATATTAGCGTAACTTAAAGGATCTAGCTTGAGATATTCCGGGATGCCCTTTTTTCAAGTATAATTTAGTGGGTTTTTAAGTCAATACTGGTAGGAGTTGAGCCTTTTTTTCAAGTGAGCTATGGTTAGAAAGTTAAATATGGTGCCTGTTTTGAAATATGATCTTTAGCCTTTATTGTTGGATGATAATGGATAATATGAAATAAAACTGTGATTCTAATTTAAGCTGTGAAACTATATATTGACATTGGTTTATAGTTTATAAATAACCTAAAACAACTCAAATTGGCTAAAAGTTTTTTTTAACTTATGTAGTAACATCAGATTTTGATTTCGTGCGGGATTTTTGTGTTCTCTAAGATTTTTGTGTTCTTTACTTGTGGTTATCTCTTTACCCAATTTATTAGATAAGCAGCAATCTCCCATTTTATGACCCATTTTATTAGAGGATTCAGTTTATGACTTTATTTAGAAAGTTTCAACTATCAGAGGGAGGTTAAAAAAGGTTGGTATCATAGATATTAATGTTGTTAATAGGACTGTTTTCCATGACTGGAATATAGGTTTTTTGTTCTTTCTATCTTCTGAACTAGATTTCTTGTTTATTATTTGTAGATTGCAGAGAATTGCAGCTCTAAAAAATTGTGATGCATTGACACATCAGTGCAAATGTCTCTGGTGCCTAAAGTAAATGAAGTGTCCATGTCAGGAACTTACTCTTCGTCACGGCTCAATCAATTGAGCCAATGATACTTGCATAGATTTATGTTGGTTTAGAGCATGCTTTGTCAAATTCATTCTTGTGTAGAAAATCACAGGTAAATCAATCCTCTTTATTGTGTGGAAAAGGAGAAATGCTTTGATGACTCGATCATTAATTCTTCCAATCGGGAGCTTTAGAGCCTTTGTTTATCCATTAGTGTAGGCAGTGAAGGCTATGTCTTCTGGTTCAATAGAGGTGATCAAGAAGCTATCGAGGTGGGGATTTATATGAGTATTCTTCTGTACGCGAGAGCATTGTTAAAGTTGTTGTCACCAATCTACATCTTCTTCAACTTAGTATGCAGGTTTGTGAATTTTGATTCCTGCTTATACTGTCACTTGACATGATTACCAAATATCTCTCAATTCATCTCTGTGATTCAAAATGCTAACTATAACAGATGGTTGATTTGTTACTTACTTCCATATAGTTAAGGAAAGAGTGGAAGTGTCAATATAAGATAGTTGAAACTGCACAGATTATTATTGTGGAAGAAAGGGACAATCTTGAATTTATTGCTTATCTAATTATATATACTGTGGCTAATTTCTTAGATGGAGTCGAGGTTTTGAGGACGTTTTGATGCATCATTGTTCAATATTGTATGTTTCTTTGTTTAAAAGGTTGCTTCCTATGGTGAGAAACTTGCGGGCCATGCCTGCCTTAGCAAGCATATGTAGAACTGCTCTCTGTGTAGATCTTTTTGCTAAGAAAAATGTTCGGAGAGGTCAAAAACCTATTCCAGAAATAGATATTTTTGAAAAACATGTTTGCTTTGGAAATTAGGCTATACATTCTTTGGGGGAAAAAACACACGAAATAAGGAAGTAAGCAACCAAGAAAAAAAATTATTCTGATGTATGGGGGAAAAATCAGCAAATTCACCATTGTTTTTACATTACATTACTAGTTTCACACCCGTGCGATGCACGAATATATTTCATTGACAAAGTATAATATACTGATAAAGATAATAACCAAAAAAAAAATTCTGGAACTTAGCATGTTTTCAATTTCCCAGTCTCTAAAAAACGATCTTAAACATGTATCCAAAATGAAAATGTTGGGGATGTTGTGCTTGCCTTTAATATGAGCATAATTCAAATCATAAAGTTTCGGAGTCCACTTTCAAAATTAAGCATAAGTTTCATGGAGTTGGATTTAAAATCTCTAAGTTGCTCACTGTCATAATTTTTTTTTTCTGCTGCAACCTCAAGTTACAAATAAGATGCAGGGAAGCTAAAGAAATTAGGCAGAAACCTATGTCTATTAAATTTCCCAAAAGGAAACAACATGTCAAATGAATTGAAGTAGAAATGTAATATCAGCTTTCAGAATCTATAAAATCATTTTAGCATTAAGGCTTTCTTGACAAATTACCAAAATGAGCTACCAGACAACAGGGAGATGATGATTGTTCTCAAAATAGAATGAAAAGACTTTCATAGACCCTAGCATAATCATAAACAAAACCATACCAATATATTAAACATCTAAGGCGGCTTGGGAATCTTAAATCTCAATATAAAAGTTCAAATTTCAGGGGAAAAAAGATAGATAGAAGAAAACCATCCTAAATCATCTATGAAAAATCCATCGAATAAATTCTTACACAGATCTCAAACCAAGTAAACTTAAATGAATCATCTGTTGGAGCAACGTCTTTCTTGTGCAATGCAGCAGTACCTTTCTCTACACACTCCTTGATCTTTCCATTGCCTTATCCAAATCTATATTGAATCCTTCAATGTCAACTGCCATCAACTGTTACAAAGAAATATCAGTCAAACTTTCAAATAAGATATTACGCTAGAGTGTAAATAATGATGTTAAATCCACCCACGTTAGGTCCAATGAAAAGCCATAAGTATCCCATAAATGAAATCCATCCTGCAATCAAATCATATATCATGGTAAGAAACGAAGAAAAGCCAAATTCGCTATTCAAAGACTATTTGGTTTAGCCCCAATGACAGTAAACTAAGAATAGCCTATTAGGATTGTTTTAACAATTATGGGTGTGAAACGCTCAAAATTTCAATTAAATATGGAGCATTAATATGCATAGAATCTTTTGCTTCAATATATATATACAGACACACACACATATACACACATAGAATCTAGAATCAGCAACAAAATTTTGGCAAGTTTTTCATAAGGTAGAAAAGCATTAATTCAAAATTCAAATATTACATCATAAGAAATACTAAATGGTGTCACCTTTTATTGATTAGTCAAAAATCATTAATATGGAAGGAAAAACTGAATATTAGCATGAAAACAGGTTAAGTGATAGGTAAGAAGTAGGCACTGAAGCCCTTGACATAGAAAACTAATATGCTTTACCTCGTGTTATGTAGTGAGAGAAACAGAGGTGGTGAACTTGGTGAAAGTTATCCATCTTGTACTTCACAATTTTCCTCATATGTTTAGTCTAAATATAGATTAATAAAGTGTTCAATATTATTTAAGATAACTTAGTATTTTCATTTCCTCAAGGCCCTCCTAAGTTTGAGGAAACGTCTAAAGGATACTTTTACATATTTTGCTTTACATACTTCTCACTCTTATCTTCCTTCTCCCCCCACTTTTCACCTCAAATGAAAGAAGTGTTTTTATTCTTTCACATACAATTAATGAAGCTAGATCAAACACAAACTGCCAAAAAAATCTTCAAACCTAGAAAATTAGATCTTCATAATATCTTAGAATTTCATGCGGTAGAATTAGGAGATAGAAAAAAGAGATGCAAGGAAGTCTCTCAAATATAATTGCCATCCAATATTAGCAGTCTTCCATTGACCACGTACACGTAGTATAATTATAATTATTCATTCTATACAAATGAAAGCATACAAGAACAATGAAATACATCAAAGTCAACATTGATATCGTCAACCATAATGCATATGACGGCGACTTAAGGATTGAAAGACAACAAAACTAAATTAACACTTGCCTGTCCATTTAGAATCTGGGGCCTTTGATCCTATTGAGCAACTTTCTTAAATTTCTCAATTCCCTGAAGGAGAAGTCAACCAATATAAGCAGTTTTTTATTCTCTAAATGGTAGCCTGCATATAGTCTATTTTCAAATGATAATCACCTTTGCAATCTTAGTCCATCTGTTGCCAAATATCTTCTGAGCCTGCAAACCACTTCAGGAGTCTGATCATATCCCGGATTAATGAGGCAACTGAGTTCTCATAGACTTTGATAGCTTCGCAAAAATGGGGGAAGTTTCTTATCATTTACGAAAATGGAATCTTTATAAGTAATGTTTTAACAACAAATCCAAAAATAAATATAACAAAATCAAAATGATAAATGAAAATGAGAAGCAATAATGAAGATAATTTTTTGTGTAAAACATATATAAATTTTTAATTAGATTAAAGAACTTGATTAAATTTGTGGATTCCCTTCTCATATGCCTTTCGAAATTCAATGGACGCATTAATGATATCATGACATTCATAATTCGATGAAAATTTTGCATAATGTCAAGTAACAAAAGTTTAAACACTTCAACGAAGAAGCCTATGACTACTCAAGGCAAAAAATTAAAAACAGAGAAGATAGTAGAAATTACATTTTTTTTTACAAACTTGAACTTTGTTTATCTCTGCACTCATGGTCTTGTCTGATCTTTTTCTTCCCTGCTTGAAGTTGAAATTGTTTAAGTAAACACAAAAAACAATAATCCAAAGAATGGCACACATTTCCACCATCATGGTTTATAACAGTGATATCCTATCATCATCATTATCAATCACTTAAAATTGAAACTTCAAATGCGAATGGTAAGTGCGATTATCAATCAATGAAAATTGGAATGAATATAAAAGGAAATAGTTCTAAACATGTTTATTAGTGATTTTGAAATAAAGTGCTTAAGTGCTAATAGTAATAATAATTAAATAAATAAAACCTACACTCTTCGATAATTAAACATTATTTAAATATATACTTTCGAGTTCTGAAAAAAATCACAAATTAACAATCATCTAAAGTTATTCACCACAATTGAACTTGATTTGAGACTTCTCAGAATGTGGAATTGCAACATCTATCCCAACACAGAGTAGATGTTCAGCTAAGCCATCAACCTGGGGATGAATCCCCTCCTCAGCCATTCACAGGATTCACCAAATTGGAAGGATAAACTTAAGTGCAGTACCTAAATATCACTTCAGAAGCAGCAAAGTGATTCAAAATGTCAAGTGGATTAACACTTAAAATCAACAAAATTGAAATAGATTGAACACATAATAGAGCAACTCCATTGAAAACTAGCTGTGACTACAATAAAGAACATAAAACTCTAAAGACTGCGGAGATATACACAATCTTCTAGATGTGGCCAACATAATGTGTAAGAAAACATCAAAGGGGAAGAAAGAGAATTAAGATCTAAAGTCCTAATTCATATTTCACACTAAAGTCCAAAAGACACAAAGTTTATTAACAAAGAGAGACGTGATATGTAATTTGCTATGAATTATGTTAAGGATGGTGGAGAAACCGGAGATAAAAGGTATGTCTAAAATTGAAAACTTTACCATCTTCGAAAGTTTTTATCCTGAGCCAATGCTGCTATCATCTGCTTAAGAGCATTGTTATCCACATTCAAAACCAGCCTTTGATGGTCTAAAAATGCAACCCTTGGTGACAATGCTGATACTTCACTCTTCATTTCAACATACAACATAAATTGCGACTTAGTAAAAAGTCTCAAGATCTAAATCACCAAATTGACATGTTTGAGTTTGACACACGCAGAAATGGTAGAACTATATAGATTCAAGTAAAAAACACGTTTATTGATAAAGAAATGACAAAAATAATTTTGGAAAACAGAAACTTTCTTTATTGATAATGCAATTAGGAGACATGCTAGAGAAGGAAATAAGATTTGAAAATGTTGACATAGGACATGAGTTCACTGCATTCTCACTAACTATATAACTAATGAATCTTTACTTCCTCTTATTCCACTGGACACATTGCCAATCAAGTCCCCATCCTCTGCCCAGACCTACAGCAGTTAGATGTGCCTTATTAAGCAATACCCGATATGTTGAACTAAAAAAAAAAAAGATATATTGATTAATATGGCAGGCACTAACAAACTTGAATATCTTAAACGAAGCAAAGAACACCTGAGCACAAATTGTTCAAACAATAAGAGCCATACCAAAATTTGTAGTTGTAAAAAATAGGCATTGATGAATTCTGCACTATGGACATTACCTGCTGATAAGTTTAAAAGAAAACATTTCCACTTAGTTCAAATCAGAATGTTATTACAAAATAGTGATTAGCATACGTCTGATTTTATAGGAATTGAATTTTGTACCTCAAAATATCAATCAAGCAAATTCTAGTGTTCCACTACATCCCATTTTACAATCTTATAAATCTCAATAAACAAAATTGAAATTCTTCCTATTAGGCAAGAATTTAAAACGAAGTTTTTTTTTTCTCCTTGCAGGTTCACGCCATGACTTTTAACTATGAAAGCAAAACATAAGCATAAATCAAGTAAGAGGGAAAAAATGTAATACAAAACCAAAATCCAATTATAAACCATAACTCATATAGTGCATTTTCAATATACATTATCCAACAAAACATGTCATAAGTGTATAAATCTTAAAGAAATAAGCAAACTGAAGCCAACACGTTGAATATTTTACTGACGAAGATGTTGGTTTAATGCTCAAGTTATCAATGAATCGCTCTATATGTTGCCCAAATGAAAGTTCATATTCATCTCTTGCTTCCACTATTTTATCTAGTTTGCTGCTCTTTAATAGTCCATGTTGCCACAAAGAGGAATTTAACCAAAACCATATAAGAAACCAAAATTAAACACACGCAGAAATGTTGATATCAATTCTAATTAACTTTCCTAAAAAAGAGAGGAAAAAGAAAGATTAGAGCAAAGATTCAAGATTAGTGGGACAAATTTATTTAAATATCATATCCTGCAGATTTTAAACCCAAAGTGAAACATGGATTTTTTAAATATAAAATTGTAAAAGCAGATACCAAATTCGATGTGATAGATCTAAAACCAACCATGGAAACTGCAATCATCTGGTAGCGCCAGCGCCAAGATTACCATATTTCAGGAAATCCGTGCAGAAATACCACGATCGTCGACGATTCAACCTCGGAGCCCGAGTTTGCAGCATTGATAAGCTGAAACCTGAAACCACACCATCATCATCGTCGCTTCGGCCGTGGGAGAAAATGTCCAGTTGAAAGTTTGGAGATAGAGAGCGATAGATCCAGACTGAATTTGAATTCAAAGATTAATGGAAAATCTGGGGATTTCGCAGGAGGAGTGGGTTATATGCACTTTTGCTTTTCAGAAGCTCTTTCTTGGAAAAAGGATTTTTTTGTTAATGGTAAGAGAGATCAGTAAATAAAAGAAAATCTGATCCATTTAATTCAAAATCAAAAAAGTTGAGCACTCTCTTCGAGGCGCCGCACATCGAGTTGCTTCTAATGAAAGCCTCAAAATGCATTTGATGAATGGCCTTTTGGGAGGGAAATTCTGGGGGGAAAAGATTACCAACAATTCTTCTTTAATATAGTAGATTTAATTCAAAATCAAAAAAGTTGAGCACTCTCTTCGAGGCGCCGTAAACGAGTTGCTTCTAAAGAAAGCCTCAAAATGCATTTGATGAATGACCTTTTGGGAGGGAAATTTTGGGGGGAAAAGATTATCAACAATTCTTCTTTAATATAGTAGATATATAGATTGCATTATGTTTTTTCTGAATTTTTTCCAAAAGTTATGCATCATTACATTATTATTATTATTATTTTGATTTAATATGTTCGTGTATCGCACGAGTGATAAGACTAATCTGATATTATGCAGTGCGCACTAAGTGGGTAGAGATTCCCGTTTGCCTCTTATGTAAATAAAAAAATATGACCCTCGTTATATTTGAAGAGATTTTAGCAACATAAAATCATGACTCACGTGAGTAGTATCCTTTTATATTGTAGAGATATATGACAACAAAATTTGTAGCCCTCCAATCATGTTAACGGAAAGTTATTGATTTTTTTTTCTTAGTACAAATCAAATAAGTGGTTCATTCCCAACATATCAGGATTGTAAAAATTTAAACAAAATCATAAACTTTTTGAATTAATTAAATTCTTAAACATCTTATTTAAGAATATCAATTGATTTTTTATTTTATCCTGCTAAGAGCATCTCCAATAGACTCTTTAAACTCAAAATTCCCTTTAATTTAAATAGTAAGGTCCTAAAATAATATTCCAACAGCCTCTTTAAATTAACTTTTAAATTTAGAGAGTGAGTTTGACTCTCCAAATTTGGAGAGCCAAACTCACTCTCTATTATTAAATACATTGAAATATTTCACTTTTCAATATCCTCCCTATTTCTTTATTAAATATCATGCACAATTATCAATCTCATTTTCAACTACCCTTGTATTCACTACCGTCCACGCTATATTCATATGTGTGTATATTTGTTCTCTGTGTTTACAATTCTTCTTCAACATAAATTTATTTTTTATTTTTTTTGGGGGAACCAGCAACGTGAATTTTGTAATTGATAGGGATAAAAATCAATACAACAGCTCAAATGAGAATATTTGATAGGAAAGATGTTTATTTAAAATTAGAGGAATAACAAAATTTGAGGGAAAAAAATTAATACTCTTTGAAAAAAGAAAAATATAAAAAAAAAGATAAAGAAATTGTTGGAATAATTTAAAAAAATAGCTCTCTAAATTTATAGATCCTCTCTAAAGTAGGAAAAATGATTCTCTAATATAGGAAACATATTTTGGTAACAATTAAAAAAACAAAAAATTAACGCTAAGCCAAGGCACCGCACGGCGCACGCCCATCCAACAAATGCATCATATTCAGGGAACGAGCGGCCAAGGGTTTCTTCCTCGGAATTATTACACTGAAAACTGGGGGAGAGACCAAAAAGGGGACATATTCCTCATCACCCTTGGCACCAATTCATCTCGTGTAGCAGTGATTTCTATTCAACTTCTACGTCAACAAAGTTGCAAGGTAGTATCGGAATTTTATTTGTGTAATACGGGCTTTATATGTTGAAATCACACTCAATCTGATTGTTGCGAATGATTTAATTTCAATTCAATTCATAATTTATAATTTTTTCAAAGTTGTTTCTTGAGGGCGATGTTCAAGTAGTAACAGTTATTTTTCGACGAACATTGTCTCGAATTTTTGATGCGGTTGTTTATGGCTTTCTCCTTGTCTTAAAAACTGGCCGCCCCTCAAGCGTAATAGGTGAAATACCCAGGACCATACAGTGGCGGCATCTGCCCTCTAGACCTCTGATTTTCATTACATAGTAAAAAATTTCTTCGCTTTTGAAGTTTTCCACATTTTTTTTCTTTATTGTCACAATTCTATGTTCTTTCAATGATTTTCTTGACATTTCTTGGAGGGTCTTTGAGGGAAGACTCTGGAAATAAGCCCAGATTCCCACCAATTATAAGGGTGACAGAAAGGTGAGACTATACTTTAGGAAAGGAGTAAAAACTATTTTTGCTCTCCTTGTTGCAGGTTGTGATTGCCACAAAATCGAGATATTGATTCCTAGTTACCAGTAGTTCAACTGGTGTAGTAAAGACAATGGATCAACTTCTAGATGACTTATTTGCCAAAAGGTGCTTCTCTTTAGACATTAGAACAAATATGTTTGACTTCTTTCGTCAACTTGATCCTTCATTCTTTTTATGATTTATGATACTTATTTCAGCTTCATTTAATGTTTATCAGGGGATCAACAAGGGAGAGAGCACTGTCTTTGATAACTGAGGACTTCACCATCAACTATCTCCATCAGTTTTCCCAAAAGAAGTAATCTACTCACTCCTTCAAAATAATTTACTCTCTCCTTCTCCAACACGACTAGCTTTTAGAACTAACTCGTTTTTTCAAGACAAAATGACATTTACTTCCTGTAGGCAGCAATGGAATTAGAGAGTATTTGCATACAAGGCCTAATGATAACCAAATGTAAGGAAAAGAACTAGCTAATTTAATGGTGTAAAATGTAATCTGTCTCCAGTTAAAGGTTCTAACCTCAGATCTTATATTCTTCAGTAATACAGGCATTCTTCATAAAATTTGTTTAATAGTTTTACAGACTATTTTAATCGGTTACACTAGTGTAGAATCTGTATTTATTTGGTGATCCCACTTCTTCAGGAATTGTCTAGACTAGTTATATATTAATATGAAATATCCATTGTAGTTAGGTGGAAGACAGTTCTGTGTGTATACATGACATTTGTCTCTTTACTGTGGCTAATTTCTTGCAGTTTTGCTACTTTACTATACCGGTTCTTATATTCCTTCAAGAAAGGATCTTCTAAGGAGATTGCTTTAGCTTCTCATGCAATTGGTTAGTTATATAAGATTTATATATATATATATATATATATATATATATATATATATATATATATTTTTTATCCATTGCATTCTGCTTATAATGGCATGTATTGTCTCTTGTGCAGGATTGCTGGCTGTCACAATAGGTTGTGGGGATGATGCTCACGAGCTTTACAAAGAGTCACTTCCCTTGATCTCAAAAGCTCTCAAATCCGGCACTGAATCTTTGTTGTTATCTGTATGTATGGTACTTTTAATTGATTTCTAGATGCTACAGCTTTCTAGTCAATCATTTTGGTCCTCAAGGTTCTGTATACACAAATTTAATTCTAGTTTCTTACTATCTCTGTTCTTTTTATTTTATGTTCTTTTGGGGTAGGATGTACTTCAACTGATTTTGTATGTTGTATGCAGATTATTGACTGTTTGGCATTGGCAACGTTCGTTGGTGGAAGTGATTTTGAGGCGACGGAAACATCCATGCAGATATTATGGCAATTCATTCACCTAGAATCCAGTGATAATGTATGTACATACATAATATGTGGTCCTTTCTTTGACTTTTGTTTTGACTCTGTATATCCTGGCAATGACTAACTATATGATAAAGAATCCCCATCTATTAAACTAAGGCCCAGTAGAGAGGGGGTCAGATCTAGAATGCATGATGTGGTGATGCGCCATTTGGTTTCTGTTTCTCTTTTTTACTTGACACAGTGACTTTTTTATTTCCCCGGAGTGTTGTTTTTGATTGTTTACCACGTGATAATATTTTCTAGAGATAATGCAACCAGATAGAAGTTAATGCACTTGGTGATATATTAGGTTTGCAGAATCCAACAACTAAAATTTAAGTTTAGTCAATTGTGGATAACTTCTAGTCTTTTTAAAGATATCGCCATTATTTTTCTCCAGATGCCAATGGTTTGTCGCCTTTTTTCCCTCATCCCTTTATTTTGCTTTCTATTTATTGTTTTAAGTTTTAACTGACTGAATCTCTAGAAGTTAGTCTAGGACAACATAAGGGGAAAAGAAGAAGCAAAACCTGACTGATACAACATGTCCAATTATGTTTCTAGTTTATTTCTTTGTTTTCTTACCTTCTTGTGTATTCATTAATTGATGTAATCTTGGCTATTTAATTCTTAAATGCAACAAAGAAAATGAACATTGCCTAGAACTTGCAAATTCTAAGAATTTAATATTTTAGTGTTGTATATAATAATTCAATTCATTGCTTTAAATCTTCAATAAATCTAACAACAAACAGAATGGAATGGCAAAGAAGGATTCATATAGCCGCCCCAAATATAATGGGGATAAGACTTTGTTGTTGTTGATGACATTCTGAAGGTTCCTGATTAACTGAATCAAAATTGGTGCTAAATTGCTGAAAATCTATGTATTGCAGAACCAAAGCAATGGTGTATTTGTATTTTTATATAAGCCTACTGCATGTGTTTGGTGTATTTATGGCAATGATCAATAATTGAATTACTATATAAGCTGAATGCAGTTACAGATAAATGCCCAGATTTCAGGAAGCTGCCTCTCTCCCCATTTTCATCCACTAATTTCTGCCGAAAAGAATACAGAATCCCTCCTCCTATTTATAGTTAGAGGCCTTAACATTTATTCTAATATATCCCCATTATCCCTCCCCTACTTTTAAGAAATATTCTTGTGTTTGTTGGGGCCTATTACATTCATACCGTTTTGTTTTTGTTTCTTATCTTGCTGGTGTTGAGCCAAAATTATGTGGTCCACCTTTTTCCCAGGCTGTAGCAAAGAAACATTCATCAGCTGTTCTTTCTGCTGCTATTTCTGCTTGGTCGCTTCTTCTCACAACCATAGATGGCTGGAACATTAATTACAAATACTGGAAAGGGTAAGTAGAACCTCATGAATAGTTATCGTGCATGTGATAGTGAAAATAAATTCATGCATGTTTGAATTACTGCACTTCATCCGTATAATACAGTTGGAGAATGGAGAATTAATCACCTACACTATCAGGTCTGTATTATCACATACTAATTGTGTTAACTGTGCTTCCTAATATAATGGTAGGGGCATCCTAACCCTCACTAGTCAGTCACGATAGAGGCCTAAAAACCATATTGGGGCTGTGTTGGTGCTTTAAGTAAAGTAATATAATAATAATAATAATAATAATAATAATAATAATAATAATAATAATAATAATAATAATAATATTGTGGCTACGGCAATAATTTCTTCCCCGGCATCAGCTGTAGTGCTGGGGATCTAGGTTTAGAGTTCAATGGATGTTTATTGTGAAAATTGTAGAATAGCTTTTCCATGATGCTCATGCATTCAAGAAATCCAGTTTATTGTTAATTTATTGACTGCTCTGTTTAGGATAAAAAGTAAAAACTCACTCTAGAATAATAATTTTTTACCTTACTTTTTCCAGAGTAATTTCTGCATTTCTGGATCTTCTACAAATGGATGAGCCATCTGTTCATATTGCAGCCGGTGAAGCGCTAGCTTTAATTTGTGAAGTAGGATTTCTTGAGAAATTTGTCTATGATACCAAAAATGCTGATATTGGTCAAAATGAAAAGGAAAATGACTTGTTAAAACAATATTCATCTATGAAAGAGTTGCAAGAAAAATTATCCAGTCATGTCAGAAGTCATTTTCACGCCAGCAAGAGATCAGCCAGTAATTCTCTCCATGAACGACACAAACTTTCCTGGGATCTTTTGAATGTCCTAGAGGTATTTCTTTATCTTCTTTTGAAGTTATTGAGGAACAATTCTCCTCGATAAACTGATTATATATCATCTAATTTTTAGGATGGCTGTTTTCATAAGACTGCGTTGAAGATTGGTAAACAGAGTTTAGAGTTAAATTCATGGTCCCAGTTGCTGCAGGTAGTTCTTTTTTCTCTTGATATTGTTAATGTTCCGTTCCCTGTTTGGTATTTATATATTGTAACTTTATTCTATGTATTTTTACAGGTTAACTTTCTGAAACATTTTTTGAGACGTGGATTTGTGAAACACATGCTGGTTGGGTTTTTCCTCCTTACTAGTCCTTAATTTTGTCTTGGAAATAATCAGTTGTTTTCGAGTTAAATAATGCTATTTACTTAACCACAGGAAAATGAGTTTCTTCATGATGTTTTCAACTTCACGCCTAGAAAACAAACTTCAGGGAATGAACTTTATGTATCTGAAAGAGAAAAGGTCTACTTCATTTTTTCTTCTTGTTTTTTAAGGGGGTCCCCTGATAATTACTCGATCCAGGCATTTTGTTCACATTTTTTATGTTTAATTTGTTTGATTTAGGTCACTATTAAAATTTTTGTGCCTGAACTCAAAACAAGAGATGATGAAGATTTTCCTCAGGTAAAATTTCTAAGCTTAGTTGAAGGTCTACATAGTGGTCTTCACACGTGTTAGTTGTGCTCTTGAGATGGTAGTTTGCTCGACACATTTTTGTTGCAATGCAGAAAGTTCGTAGGGTACCCAGCCCTGCTTTCCGCAAGGCAAAGACGCAATTATTAAAAAAGCAGCGTATCGCAAAAGGTACCTACGTACCTTATACTTTATAGCAATAATCAAATTTCCTCCTCCAGTACTGTTGTAGAATTTTAGAGCTCTTGTTTTTACATGATCAGGTAAAGAGCTTTGGCCAACCCATGATTAATGTTGGGAACGTAGCAGCAGCAATGATTGTGTAGTTGCTTCTATAGGCATATAATAAATTGTCGGAAGGTTTGACTTTGACTGACCTGGTTCAATCAAATCCCACACATTTATTTATTTATTTATTTCTTAATTTAGTAAATTAATCTAGTTTCATTCTCTTAACATAGGACATGTATTGTCAACTCTTCATATGGAAAGATTTTGGTAGGCATCGATAGCAGAGATTATTGTAGGTAGTTTTAATTTTCCTGTTTTGATTATTTGTAACCCCAAAAATGGGACCATTTACCGTGTAATAATTATTAAAAAAAGGTTTGCTGCCAAAAAAAAAAAAAAAAAATATTAAAAAAGGCATTAGAGCTATACAAATTCTCTATTTTATTCTACAAATTTCAACAAATAGAATTATTCAGTAATCATTTGTGTTACCATCCACCCTTGTCATATCCATCCTCTTTGATAAATCAGTTGGTAGTGTTCATTTTTTTTCATTTTTTTTTTCCTTCCTCAAATTACTAGATTATGTCACATTGAAATGTATGATTACTTTTGAATAATTGGTGAATGAAAATTTACGTCAAAGATTGTTGGGCAGAAAATACAGTCTATTTATCATTGCTACTTAGGTGAAGAGGATAAAGTTGCTGGCAAGTAGATAATCAAATGAGGAAGAACTGAACAAATAAGAGGATCTCCTCCATGACGAATGACGAATCGATAGTTTAGTCCAACATGGACATGACATAAATAGACTTTATCGATAAACTGCTACAGGCAGAATATCATAAATCGGGCTTTGGTAGGCTAATTTACACTGTTTGTAAAAAAAAAAAAATGTGGTTTATAAATTGGTTTGTTTATACATTTGAGGTAAAATGTGTGATTGAAAATGAAGAGAAAATATGTGTGGTTAAAATATGATTTGAAAATTTTTATAATTTAAAAACTGATTTATAAACAAAAAATTTACCTTTACCGTACGGATGCTTAGACACAATTTTTAATCCAAGGTTGATCATGCACCATATGCGGGTTGTTTCAATAATGCCCCCAAGCATATTGACGTATTTTAGAACACCAATTATGATAGCGTATTAAACTTAGCTCCTGTTTGATTAAAACCTAATTTTATTCTCAAATCAAATTTAACAATTAATTTTAACTACATTTTATAGGACCCACAACTTTTCAATCGTACATCTTGTCAACTTTTATCAAAATCTACTAAACATCTGATTTTAATCTATACTAAACATGGGTTTATTATAAAATCACCTGATTCTTCGCAAGAAAACACTAAGGTAGCGTTTGATTGGATGCATTTGCCATGGAATTGGACAACATCTTCCCACTTTTCACCTTTATTGGTGTTTGTCATTTTAGATTTGCCTTGGAAATCCATTTCTTACTTTCCTCAAGTGATGATGCAATTCCATGTTTTGGTGGCAAATCAATTCTTAAAGGATATTTGATAATTGGTTTCCATGACAAATCACATATGCCACGTTTGATTAATTTGTTGTTATTAATTGACTTTTTTCTTCAGAAATTAACATTATTATTATCAAGTACAAATATGTTAAAAAATTAATTTTTTTTTATTTACAAAAATAGCTAAATTTTACTTTAATTGTCATGGAAAATAATATTAACCAAACAACAAATATTGAAAAAAAAATCATTTTTTCCACCTAGAAAATTAAACAAATTAAACACATTAAACTTTTAATTCCAAAGAATTCAATTCCTTTAAAATTTGTTTTCTTCCCACTTAAATTCCTTCTTTGCAATCAAACGGACCCTAATAAACCACCTTACTAAAAGACAAAAAATATTCCCCATATAAAATTCCAACTAAGTTATCAATGTATTGAAAAGTTTCAATTAATCCCCAAATAATTTTAGCTAATTACATGCCTGTTTACGACCCTCACGTAAGTGAAGAAAAAAGGAGAAGTTTAATTAGAAGTTTACATAGTGAATACATAGAATTAGTGAGATCTAGAAGAGAATTAAGTACCTGGGCTATAGAAATATACTTAAAAGATTGATACAACAACATAACGAATATTTAAGAAGACAAGTAGGTATTAGTTATATAAATACTTCTGATGAATCATTTCTAAGATTTCAAAGGATATATAGACAATTATAATTCTGTCTGTGCACTTTGGTATCAAATGGTATTAGACTCCTGTTAGATACCAAAAATTATGATGAATTTATCAAAAGAAGAAAATATAATTGAAGAATTTCTAAAAAATATAGAAAAATATAAAAAAACCAAGTTATCCTTATTTACAAAAATAAATAATTTGTACGAATGATTCGAAGAAATGAATAAAAGATTGGAAAATCTAGAATATAATTTACAAGTAAGGAACGCTTTCTTAGATAAAAGTCTTAAAGGAAAAGATAAAATCATAATTAATTTTCTTCAAGATTATAGAAGAAAAATTAAAGAAAAAAAAAAAGAAAAAAATTCTGAAATAAAACAATTTATAATAATAGATGTAGAAAAAATTAGAAAGAAATTTCTTAAAATCTATTGGAGAAGAATATGATGAATATAAAAATCAATTAGAAGAATTAACAAAACTAGTAGAAAATATTAAAATGAATACTAATCCAACCACAAGTAATGTAAAAGAAGAATTAACAATGACGAAGATACTAGTGATTTATATGGAACTTATATACCTAGAAAAGGAGGATTCCAAAAGATATAGGAAAACCCGAAATAGATATGGTGAAACAATCTATAAAAAAAGTTAATCCAATAAAATCATATAATGAACTAATCCACACTACAGGAATATGGTTAGATTTAGACTGTGTAGATACAAACAAAGCTATTGAAAAATGGAAAAAAAGTACTAATTTAGCAATACAATTTAATAAATGGGACACATATACAACCTTTGGATTTATAATACATACATTTAGAGGTATAGTATCAGAATGGTGGAGGAAACTACCAGTAAATACAAAAGAAGAAGAAAATACAACCGATGCATTAGATAATAGAAATACCTTGAATGACCAAGGTATTAGAGAATATATTAAATAGGCTAGAAAAAGCACTCAGAACGGAATTCTTAGGAGAGAGATATACAATAGATGAAGAAGCTAGACAACAAGATGAATATAATGAAGAAATGATTACAATGGAAAATATAATGATATAAGATATGTGCGAATTAGAAAGATGTACATGTGAATTCCAAGAATTATATTAACCAATCAGCCATGGAGATTATATAGATAATGAGTCAATCTTAAAATCTTACTTTACTAAGTTACCATTTTCATGGAGAACTGAGCTATTAAAAGAATATCATAAATATTACCTGAAGGAGATGAAGAAGTAATACATATATATAGCCTTGGAAGTAGAATTGAATTCACCAAAAGAATGATAAGCATTTGGTCTAGAGAAGCACTAGAAAAGAAGAAAGCATACAAGATAAGAAAAAATGTTTTGTATTGTTAAAAAGATACAGAGCCGATCTAGTGCCCATATGGGCACTAGATATGGCACCCACTCGACAAGTGTCGAGTGAGTATTGGATATGGGTGGGTGGGTCCTGCCCACCCACCCATAGGGGGGAGGGAATTGGGGCTTATGGTCCACAAGTGGGTTTGATAACAAACCCACTTGTGGATTTTAGATCATTCCCTTAAAAAGATATAGGTCAAATTTGTAACGCCCCGAATTCCGTGGAGCTCGGGACGCCATGTCGTTCTTTAAATCTTATTTTATTGCGGAAATAATAAAAAAATTTCAAACATCATATTTATTATTTGAAACCTTTGAAACAACATTTTTTTGCGGAATAAATGAATTTATAAAACATCACATCTATTATTTAAAAAAAATGTAGCGGAACATAATTCTAACAAATTCATAAAAACCTTAAATCTTAAGTTAAAGTAACGATAAATAATTAAATTGATGACATTTATGAAACTTGACTAAAAAAGAAAATTAGCATTATTTCTGATTTTTCCACTGCTGCCATTTCATTCGCCGCCATCTCCAAAATCTGCGAAAACTGTTAAAATAATGGAATGAGTATTTCGAAAAATACTCAGTAAACTCGCGCACAATAATCATTTAACATTATAAATTAAAACACATAATCATGATATTCAAGTCTCAGGTGTCTAACGATCACCAGTATTCTCATGAACAAGTAAATAAATACAAGTTCAAGTTTCATGCATTTAAGCAAGTAAATTCTCGTAACATAGTCTCATGCTCAGAAAGCAAGTAATTCTCATGAACACAATCATACATAATAAACTTATAATCCAAATAATTATTGATGCGCACTTTTGAAAAATGTAAATTTTGTAAATAAGAGTCTATCTCAAATCACGAGTTTGAAAGTTAAGCAAGAAAGTTCACGTTGTTCTTCTAAATGTCCAAGCGCCTCGTCTAGCCAATAATAAATAAACCTTAAAGTTGAATTTGAAATTCAAATGTTTTGAAACGAAAGAGTTTTAAAAGAAGAAATAAAAGTTTATTGTTTAAATTGAAAATAAAATATAGTTGGAATTTGTAAAGAGTTGGGGCCAAAATAAATGATTTTGAGAGCTATTGGGCTAACTCATATGTTTTAGAAATATCCTTAGGGCTGACTATTAAATTTAGTGAGATTTGGGGCTGAGAATAAGATATTTTAAAACTGCAGGGATTGAATATAAATGTTTTAAAATCAAAGTATTGAAATAAAGATCAGAAAACTTTAAGGCTGAAATTAAAGACATTTTAAATCAAAAGGGTTGAAATAAAATACTTTGAAAACTTGAGGGCTTATAAAATAATTTACAGAAATCAGATTTTAAAATCAAACCAATCCATTTCCTCTCTCTAATTGTCGATCAACAGAGTAAAAGAGGGAGAGAGAGAGCTGGACAGGAGTCCTCTCTGTGGTTCACACCGCCGACTGCGAGGTCGGCGATAACGCCGCCGAAACATGGCGGCGATGGGACGAGCATGGGTGTGTGGAAAATATGGACTTTGGGCTGATTTTGGGTGCGAAACCGAGAGTAACCGGAGGCTGGGTTCAGGTGTTTTAGGGAGGTTGCGATTCCGGCGATGAAGGTAAGTAATTGGGCTTCTTGATTTATTTCTGGGCTTGCTTTGTATTTTCTTGGAGATGGGCAGTGTGGATTGGTATGGTGGTGCAGTGACTGTGTGGTGGCAGGTTTGGCATTGGCGGTGGTGTGATGCTCGACGATGGTGGTGATTCTTGGGCTGGTGGGCTAAAGGCAGTGTTGCATATTGAAGATGAAGGTGGAGGTTTGGATGTAGTCGTGTGTTACAGCGGTGACTGCAAGTTGAGGCTCGGGGTTGGAAGTGTCTCGGTTTGCAGATTGGGTTGCAATATGTGAGGAATAGTCTATGTGGGATTGGAGTTGGGCAACAGCGGTGCGGTGAAATGGCTGGAGGTGACAGTGGTCGTGGGTTTGAATGTCGATTGCGGTTTGATGGATGGAGACTTCGCAGCTTGGTGGATGGCATTTGGTAGTTTAGTTCTTGAATGTGCCATGGCCGATTGTGGGTGGTTCGTGCGGTGGTGATGATTGGTTGAAAACAAGGCAGTGTGCATATTGAAGATGGGTGATGGGTTTTGGTTGTGGATTGAGGCTCTGCTGATTTGTTCATTTGGTTGGAGAATTTTGGAGTTTGGTTTGTGATTGTTTGATTTGGGTTTGGAGTTGGTAGTGTTTGTGGAAATTGATTTGGATTGGGTATATTGTGGGTGAAGTCTTGCAGTAGAACAATGGTTGTGAAATTGGCGTGGCTGAAGCATTGTGCGCTGGAGAGTGTGGCCTCTGCAGTGATGGGAAAAGGGAATACCCTGCTGAGGTTTTTGTGTGGGTGAATAAAGCTGGGGAAAGGGGATTATATCATTTTGGTTAATGTGTGGCAGCCTTTGGTTTAGGAATGTTGAGGGAATATGTAAGGAAATATTGGCTGAATGGGGGATTGAAAGAGAGATTAGGGGTGCTGACCAGTTAGAGGAAATAAACATGTGAGTGAATTTTGGCCGTGAATTATAGGTAGGGGTGGGCGTCGGTCGGGTTGGGTCGGTTTTTTGCCCAACCCGAACCCAACCCACCACGGTCGGGTTGATAAAAAATCAACCCAACCCAACCCAATTACGAATTCAAACCCAACCCAACCCAACCCACCAAATTTCGGTCGGGTTGGGTCGGGTTGGTCGGTTTGGGCTTTGGCCCAATTAGTAAAATTTTTGAAAAAAAAAAAAAAAAACACTCAAGAATCTATCTTTAATTCAAAATCAATTATGTACACTACAATAATCAAAAATACAATAAATTGAACACTTGCTAATAAAATTAAAATATGTTCAATCAATATTTAAATAAGTCAAGTTTCATTACTTAAAAAAAAAAAAAAAAAAAAAAAAAAAAAAAAAAAAAAAAAAAAAAAAAAAAAAAAACGTCTTTTTTTTTGTTGGGTTGGGTTGGGTTGGGTCGGGTTGTTCACCCAACCCGCAACCCGACCCAACCCGAAAATTTAAAAAAAAAAAAAACCCAACCCAACCCAATTTTCATGAAAAACCGACCCAAACCGATCGGGTTGGGTCGGTTTGGGCGGGTTGATCGGGTTGGGTCGGTTTTTGCCCAGCCCTAATTATAGGAAGAAAACGTGGAGTGATGATGGGGAAGGAAAAGTGTGAATTTGGGAGGATTTGGTTGGTTATTGACTCAAATTTTGGTAAGTTATGACAGGTTTTGATATATGCTATAATTGTGGGCATATGTAAGGGGATTGAGGTTTATTGATGGATAACAATATCAGAATATAAATTTTTGAATTTAGGGGTATTGAAATAAATTAAAATTTGGGAATGAATTTAAATTGGAGCTAAAATATTTTAGACTCAAATATTTAAAGTTTGGACTAAAATTTATCATTAAAGATACATTTGGAAACTTCTTAAAATTGAAATTGAACTTTAAAAATAAATAATGAAAATGGGACATTTTTAAATTGAAATCGGAATTGGACTAATAATTTTAAATGATTTTAATTTCACTTAAAATGGTTAGACACACACGAGTTTTTAAAAATAAATGGGCAAAGTCGTAGTAACACGTTTTTAAAGATAAATAATATTTATTCAAAATCAATCACGAAAATTCTCGGTCGCTACAACTGTTGACCGCAAAATCCGGCCGGACCTTGGACCAACACGTCTCAGCTCCTCCCTTTTGAACACGTGGATCTCCTGCGCACTAGGACAAACAATCAGTTTGCAAAGGGGGTCGAGGTGACTCTCGTTAGCACTCCGATATTATGATCAAAAGTCATGACCAAAATACTGAAGAAGGCGCTTGCAGTCATTTTCGATTGACAATTTTCGGTCAACCTAAATGGAGCTCGATTGATCATTTTGGTCGACCGAAAGTTATTTAAACATTCAAAAATGCGTGTTTTCTACTATTTTTCGTATTTTCTTTCATATTTGTACTATTAATACTCATTTTCTCTCAAACCCTACTAGTTTTTGATGTATGAATTGTGAAGTCTCCATGAGAGCAAACTTGGAGGTAAAATTCTTCTTATCTCTTGTTAACCCTTTAGAAAATTAATCAACTACATCGTGAGTATTATTATTCTTGTATTCGTTGTTGATTTCAGCCACCTTGAAATTTTTTTAGCTGATACCCATTGTGCTTAGTTCTTTAATCAATGAATTTTGGTTAGATTTAAACTTGGTTTAAGGTGTTTTATCGCTTTATTTACCATCTTAGCATTCTTGGAAAGATTTCAAATAGTTGTGAGAATTCTTCATCGATATACCAAGGGGGTAATCATCAAACTGTAGGTGGCGTATGCGAACAATAAAGTTGAAAGAGTCTAATATTTTTTTTCAAGTTCGAACCTACTATAACCATCACATGTGCTCCTTGAGTGTTCGCCGTCGGGATCATCGACATGCTAGCTATTCAGTTATTGGAGCTCACATTGCCTCCAGGTTTGAAGATGCTAGAAGGATTTACTGACCGAGAAACATCATCAATGATATCCGTGAAGAGTTCGGCATAACTATAACATATAATAAGGCATATTCAGCAAGCTATTTTACTTATGGGCTCGTTCGAGGGACGCCTGATGATAGTTATGCTAAATTACCTTCATATTGTCATGTTTTGGAGCAAAAAAATTCTGGCACAATGACCGTCATTGAAACTGATGATAGCATGTGTTTCAAGTACTTTTTCATGGCCCTAGGACAAAGTATACGTGGATATCAAACGTCAATGCGATGGGTAATATCTGTAGATGGAACATTCATGACATGCACATATCGAGGAACTCTACTCGTAGCAACCTGTCAAGATCTAAATATGCAAATTTACCTGCTTGCATGGAGTATAGTTGACTTGGAGAATGAAGCGTCATGGACTTGGTTCTTTTGTAACTTGCAGGAAATAATTGATGACTCTAACAAATTAGTGATTATTTCTGATCGTGACAAAAGCATTCTTTGTGCATTTCGTAATGTATACGAGTTTTCACATCATGCAAATTGCATATGACACTTAAACAATAACTTGAAAGCTAGATTTCCAAGAGTTGATTTGTCCTCGTTGCTCAAAAAGGCAGTAAACACTAGTACAGATTTGACAAAAAAATAATAAAATATGCGTCACTTTTTGGAACAACAGACGCGTATAAAAGGGTGGTGATATTTTTGCAATTATGTCTAAACTATAAGCGTCGGTTACTTACTAACAACATACGTGTATGTACTGCCTTGAGAAAAGGCATCGATTGTAGGACTAGAACCGACGCCTGTAAGCTAGGAATATGCGTCTATTTTTTCAACAACCGATGCTTATACCCGATAAAGGCGTCGGTTCTACCAAAACTGACACGTAAGGTAGAATCCTCGATTTCAGTTTCTTACCTTGTCTTCTCCCTCTCAATCTCTCATCTCCCTCTCTCCGACTTTCCCCCGACAACTGCTCTCGGGCCGCATTAACCTCACCACCACCAGCCAGTCATCTCCTCCCTCATCTCAATTTCCGGCCATAGCGGTGTATAAAATCTTTTTTTTCATCAAAATCATCAGGGTATAAATCTTTTTTCTGAGTTTCTGATCTGTGTCTTCTCTCTCCGTCGCTTCCCTCGAGAAGTCCAATTCTCTAAAGCCTCCAACCATAAGATTCAGTGTCGTGTGGTGTACAAAAAAAGGGCAGGCCTCGATTTTTTATAGTTTTGGGAGAATCCGACCGTAGGGTTTCTAGCCAATTCCTTCACCTTTGCATGTCAAAATTACTTCCGTTTCTGCCACCAATCAGTCCAGGTATTTGGATTTCTTTATTAATCTTGCATTAGACGTAGAAAAGTTTTAAGTTTAGTCAAAATATTGGATGGGAACCAGATAAACACGGGAGGAAGAACACAGGAAGAAGAGGTAGAAACATAGAAATAGAAGAGTTATGGTTATTTTAAGATTTAATAAATTAATCTTTAGTTTCATCCTTTTTGTTATTCCATAGTGATTTCAAGACATTCCAGAGGTAACGGAAATGGGTTACTTATGCTCGATTAAAATAGAAGGGGCAGAATATTTGTTGCATTTGGAAAGAGTAAGTAAATAAGAAATTGAATGTAATTGAAATCTAATTCTTGAAATGCTTGTAAAGGGGTAGAATATTTGTAAGAAATTGAATGTAATTGAAATCTAATTCTTGAAATGCTTGTAAAGGGGTAGAATATATGTCCACTTATGCGATGCTTGTGAATTGCAATTGAAATCTAGTAAAGAAGGAAAAAGTGAAACAAAAAATCAAATAAAGAATCATGGAAGGAAAAACAGAACCCCCTAATGTTATGGTGAAGTAAATGGCCTTCTCTCAATTTGCATGGTGAAGAATTGAGTTAGTTGATATCTTGACTTTTCAGGTTAAATAAGATAAATATGAGTTCACTGTATGGTGCCAGAGCTTGCTCTTGCAGTTTTGTATTTGATGAGAGAACAGGAACTAAGCTCAAGGGAATTGTGTTTACTATGGTAAAGATGAAGGTACAAAATCTGGGTTTTTGTTCTTATATTCTAGGACTGTTTTATTGGTTTCTCAATCTTTGTTTAATTTAATATTGTGAAGTGGAGAAAGTCAAGGATTATGAAAATACTAAACAGTACTAAAACTACAACCTTTAACCTACTCTAGAGAGTTTTCTATTATATTTTATGGAATTTTTGCATAAATTAATTGAATTCTTGTACAATTAGTGAAAGAAGCTCAAAATTCAAAGAGAATGAAGTATATAGGCTGATGTAATTGATGTCAGTTTATACAAAGTTTGAAAGTAGATCTTGGAGGTGAAACTGTATAATTTGCCTTTCCTTGAACACTAAAACCCTCCAGAAGCCCATGGGACTAAGTTCTATATTTTCTAATCACGTGTATTCTTTGTATTTCTATTTAAAGATGTTACTTTTTCTACTTCTGAAAAAGTAAGGTGGGATTGCTAGGAGTTCAAGTTGTATTCCAGCCATTATAAAGGAGATTAATACTCATAATATGGTGAAGTGAGTTATATAAACTTTAACTTGGTATTTATCTCATGATTACCTATCTTGAACCTGTCTGCTTGTCCTGATGTACAGGTTGCTGGTGTCAATCTTTCTCTATTAATACCGGGTGGATGCAATTGACCTTATTATAGTAAGTGTGCTTAAAAGCCTAATGCCATGCTCTTCCTCTTCCTCTCCCTCCCTCTTTTTCCTCCCCCTCCCCCTCTCATCTGTCTAAATTTATGCATGCCTTAAAGAAGTATTCTTGAAATGGAAGCTTATTTTATGATATTTCTGAATTTTAGTGTAAAAATTTTCTTTTCATGTCGTTAAAATGTAGTCACTTTGTTCATGGGATCCATGCAAGAGGCCAACAGCCTTGGAGGCCCTTCAACACCCTTTTTTCCAGGTTGTTGCATTACCAATATTTTAGAGTTCCATTATTTAACAAATTTAGTAGTAGTAGTTTATCATTATGGCAGAGGTTAAAATCTCTATTTCTTTAATGTTGCATAGTTGCTATTATGTTCCACCATCACTTCGCTCTAAAGCTGCTGTTGCAAGCACACCTGGTAAGTCCTTCAATATTTGATATTACATTCTTCAGTGTTAAATGTTTAGTTAGTGGTAATCTTGATTTATTGCAGTTGGAGCTATTATCTAAAGGTCCTAATATTTGAGATGATGATATTGTTGATTTGGGTATGTGACACATGTAGTGACTTATTGCGGCACTTCTCTTGTAGGAGTAGTTCCATTTCCCAATGTTTCACGCTTGAAGGCTATTGGTGTTGGTGCAAATGGGTGCTATTATCGAGGCGAATACCTCTTCCAAAAGGGTCATCCATATTGTTGCAGTGGGAAATTGGTGCAAAAGAGTCATCCATATTTTGATTTATTGCTATTTCTATTTGTATTCCTGAGATCTTTGTTAGACATTATGACATTGGCCTTCTCAATGAATATGGTCGTCGTTCTTTTCATTTTTAATTGGAATCATTCAATGTGTTAAAGTTTTAGTATGAGCTTTATGTTATAGACACTTTTGGTAGCTTAACTAGAGTGTACTAACCAAAAATATATGAGATGTGCATGTGGAGAATGTAGTAGATATAGGTGATTTGAAGGAGAAAAAAATGTAATCGATATAGGTGATTTGATTAAAAAAAATAATAAAAAAAATAAACCAACTTTAGGTGTCGGTTTACAACCGACACGTATTGTACGGACTTTAAGCGTCTACGCTAAATGCATCGTTTTTACAACCGACGCGAATGAGTCCGTTTGGACTGGTGAAAGGCTTATACCATAACAAATTTTGAGGTATACATGGCTGTCCTTTGCAGTATAAAAAAGAAGGTTAGAAGTTACTTGGAAGACGAGGTTGGTGGTTTTTATTATTGGAGTAGAGCACATTTCAAAGGTGTTCGATACAATATCATGACAACAAATAATGCAAAATCCGTGATTTTCCTACATCAAAATTGATTGAATATATTCGACAACTGTTACAGAAATGGTATTATGAACGACATGTGGAGGCAGGAAAGTGTAAAACCCAACTTACTCCACCTATGGAGGAGAAGATGTGCTTAAAGTATAACGAGTCACATGGGTGGGTGATTCGGATATCGGGAAATGAGTTTCAAATAGTTAAAAATATGGAATCATACATTGTTAACTTGGAAGAATACAAGTGTACTTGTAGGCAATTTGATCTGGATAAATTTCCTTGCCCACACGTAATTGCCGCTGCAAAGCAGAATGGTCTTGATGGTTATGGACTTTGATCTCCTTTCTATACCACTTTTTTGTTGGAGACAAGCTTATTCAAAATTTATATACCTATTACCAAATGAGAATGAGTGGAAAATTTCTGAGGAAGTTAGATCAAGAACCATCTTGCATCCATTGACAAGACGACCTGCTGGACACCCACCGAAACAGCGAAAAAATCAATTCGAGAGGTACACAGGCCTCGTAAATGTAGTAGGTGTTTGAAGACTAGCTACAATCAGTGTAACACCCCAAGTTCAAGAATCCAAAAACCTAGGCATGTTAACTTCCATTCACATTAATTGCGGAATTAAATCGTTTACACGACAAAAAATGTTCATTTTTCTATTTGTAAAATTTTGGCGAAATTTCGACAGAGTCTCCTCTATAAATTGGATATAGCCAACCTGTAGAGGAGCATCAAACCCATTTATAAATACACATCACAACTCACTCCATCCCAAACATCATTCAAACCATTATAATAAGTCCCAAACTCCTCAACAATACAATTCCAAGTAAATAAACTTTAGCAAATGAAATAAGAGGTAATTTAACCTCAATAATACATGAATTAAAGGATTAATAATTAGAAATTGAAATAAATTCTAATTTAACTTTATTTTAAAAGAGTTGATGCGGGTATAGCCTGAGTCAGCTGTCGAGTGCTCTCCTCGGATCACCTAACTTTCACCACCTGAAATGTTGGGGAGGGATTGGGGTGAGCTGAAGCTCAGTAAGTAAACTGTATGCATGAATGCATGTTTATGACATGAATGCTTTTCAAAAATTCCATGTATGTATCCCCATTTACTTTACTTTCCAGAACTTTCAACTTTTCGAACTTTCACTTAACATTTCAAAACTTCACTTCATTTCCATCGTGAGCTCACTTGATGTAACTTCTAGTCAATCAGATAACAGTGGGAAATTCTTATTTGGAACCAGATTAACATGCGCATTTCCACCGCAAAGCGGCTCATTCACTTCATTCCACCGCAAAGCGGCTCATTACATTCATTCCACCGCAAAGCGGCTCATTCACTTCATTCCACCGCAAAGCGGCTCATTACATTCAGGTACGCCGGTCCCCCGCGCCCCATTTCCCACTCGCATCTTTCATGACATAGAAGTACACCCATTCTTTCAAAAACTTGGGATACAGAATTTTCTACAAAAATTGCACTTTGACACATTCCTTTCATTAAAACATTTGACTTTCCCATTTCGATGCCAATGCATGCTTGATGATGCAATGACATGTAACGTGCATGCTTGAACATTTCCTTAACTACACATAATTGCATATGGTAGACCAAAAGCATTAAAATTCCGTAATTAACACGAATGTCAATTAAGCACATTAATTCCACATTAACATTCAACTTTGATGAAAGTAGGGGGAAGTTTACTTACTTGACGTTCTTAGCATTTACCGTTATCTGAATTTGCGAGTGGAGGAGCTTCGACTGCCCGTGTCGTCAATGTACCAAAAACTTAGTTGCATCTATTCATTTAGTAAAATATGCTTTCAGTTCAAATTGATATATTCATCATTCTTTTAACATTACATTTAAACAAGTTAAAACAATACATCTTCTTTCCCATTTTTCATCTTTGCGATCATTTATTCCAAACGTGACCTTACGCTAGGTCCAACACACAACACCATATTCAAAATAAGATATCAATTTCAATGTACTTTAAAAAAAAAACTTTTTCTTACCTTTTAATTCGAATTAAATTACAACATTACATAGCTTGACCTAGCTTTTTAAAATTCTCAAACATTGTTGCCAATTAAACCTAAAACCGAGGATTTACCATCACAAGTCAACGTTGTTAAAATTAACATTGCTAAAATCTGAAATTTGTAAATAATTTGTAAATAAATTCCTAAATCCAAATTCCACATTATAACTCAAACATTACCAAACAATTAACTAATTTTCGAAATCTGAAAAATACTGTGGAAATTATATATATATATATATATACACACACATATATGCATCAATACATACATACATACATATTGCCCAAAAATCCGGAAATTGACTATTTAATTTTCGAAATTGAATCACAACCCAAATCTGAAAATTCTGAATTTATATACACCTATGTATACTTACAACTTCATATATACATACAATTCCATATATACACACTAATTCATATATTGTCCATAATTTGAGTTTCAACGGTTTAAAATTCGAAATTTCAGTAAAAATTCAATTTGAAAGAATCTGAAATCTTCATATAACTACATACATCCAACATATATACATTAATACTTACAAACCCTTGTGTGTGCGTGTCAGAGGCGTGTAAAACTGTGAGTGTGCGTGGAGTGTGAGGATAAAGGGTAGGGGGTGCCTCACCGGTACCCGTGGTCGAGGTCACCTACGCCGCTGCCGACGCTGGATGGCGGGCCGGGAGAGAGACAGGTGAGATCGCGAAAGAGAGAGAGCGACGAGAGGGGGAGGTCTCGGGATGGAGATAGACCGAGAGTGGGAGGGCGGCGAGAGACAGTCGTGAGATGGAGAGAGGGCCGAGAGAGAGAATTGTGAGTGAAGGGTAATGAGGTTTGTGTTTAGGTTTAAACTTAGTCTTTTGAGATTTACAATTTGGTCCCTCAACTCCCCTCTTTTGCATATTTAAATTTCCATAAATTCCATTTATTTCCAATTGCCAACAAAGTTTCAATTTAACACAATAAAATAGAAATTAGCATGCCTAGGCAATAAAATTTAATTAATTACTTAAAATTGCACGAGAACCATTTAAAATTTTCTAATCGGCACATCGAGCGAGACGGCGTCCAAATCCTTCCACTGCAAAACAATTTCAATCATTGACATAAAATTAAATTAAATTCTCAAATTTCAATTACGTTAGCATAAATATTACTTGAAATTTTTTAAAGGGTACGAAAAATAAAAGGCGGTATTACAATCAGAGTACTTGTACAAATACTTTATCGGCTACATACAACTGGATGCACTTTATGTAGTAATTGAACATCCTTTTGATAAAATCTGTAATTTGCATTTCAAGTTTTTAATCCATTTTAGTATTTTTTAAACTGTGAAGTGTTATCATGCAAACACTAAAACGGCAAACATGCCGATATGGTCATAAACGGGCTTCTCAGTCATTTGCTTTAGCACTGAATATTTTATATTTTATAAAATCACTCTAATAAGTCTGTATAGCCATTTCTGTGTCGTTTCGAACAGTTTAGGTCAATAACAACACCATTGCCGTTACTGGTACATAAAGCGGCATATGTGCCGTTATGGTCATAAACAGACTTGGATTCATTTGCATCACCACGGAAAGCCTTATTTTTTTTTTTATAAAATGACTCTAAAAAGTCCACATATCCATTTCCATGTCATTCTGAACAGTTTAGACCAATAATAGCAGAAATGTCTTTATGGGAACACTAAAGCGGCATACGGGCCGTTATGGTCATAAACAACTTGTTATTCATTTGCATGAGCATTGAACGTCTTATTTTTGATAAAATGTCTCTAACAAGTCCGTGTATCCATTTTCATGTCGTTCCGAACAATTTAGACCCATAACGGCAGAAATGCCATTATGGAAACAATAAAGCGCTATACGTACCATTATGGTCCTACCTTACTAATTTAATGTTTTATTCGATCCCGACAAATGTTAATATTTGAAAACAAACAAAATTAGGGTCTTAGTGATTACAATAACTTTAATGATACTTAGTTTTGTTGATTTCATAATAAAATAACTCAAATACCTTAAATGGATACATGTTGTGTTTATGATGGATTAGACATCCGAGAACCACATCTATATGTCCAAAAGTACATAAATATCGTAATTACGTAACTTAAAATCTGTCCGGTTGCATTTAAAGACATAACGGCAGGCTGCCGACATAACTAGAACGGAAACGTGTCGTTATCCATTTTCTTTAACAATTTAATAAGCTTTTCCAAACAAGCCCTAAATCAGCAGGCTCCTTAGGCTCCGATAGAGTGGAAAATATGTCGTACATAGAAATCCACATATCCCTTCCAAATGGATTAGTCAGAGAGATCATCACTCGATTGTTAAATTTTGGAGGCAATGCTGCCAAATTCTTGACAATAAATGAATGATTCAACAGCATGTTGGCCATCCATCTCTTCCGGTGTTCCTTTGCCAAGCAGATTTTCAAGAAATGTTGGGCGCTAAATGAAAGTTTTTTTGGTATGTTTATATCATCGTAGCAAATCTTCTTAATCAAATCTTTTCTCCGACCTGTCCAACGACTTCTTCCGACGATCATCTCCATGATAATGCAACCAAGGGACCAAATATCAGTGGCTGGAATATGTAGCCCTGATGTTACTGCTTCTCGGGACGCATAGGGTAGACTTCCCTTGTGATGACTATCACTCCCATGAGTCAAGATTTGATCTCCAATTTTCTTGGCTGCACCGAAATCTATATCTTGAGATTGTGTAGATCAGTACCATCTTGGCAGAGAAAACGAGGATATTGCTAGGTTTCATGTCACAATGAACAAGCCTTTCTTCATGAATGTGAGAGAGGCCCTTAAGAAGGATGTAAGAATAACATGCAACTAAAGATTCTGGCATGTTGCCTTTATATTTATCGTTCAAATTGGTGAGGGATCCACCTGATGCGTATTCTAGGAGCTGACTGTTGACATCTCCATTAGATTCGAAACTCATATACACTGTACAATTTCTAGGGATGTCAATGAGCCGAGCCGAGTCGGCTCGCGAGCTGAAGATCAAGGCTTGAGCTTGGCTCCAGCTTTTTTTGGCCCGAGCCGAGCTAAAGCTCGTCCCCAAAAATAAGGCTCGACTCGAGCTTTAGCTCGAGTTTTTTCCCAGCCGAGCCGAGCCCCAAGCTTTTACATTTTTTCTTATTTTTATAGCAAAAATTCATAAATTTTTTATTGAAAATGTGTATATATAGCAAATTGAGCAGAGCTCGTGGTCAAAATTCATTGCTCAAGCTCCTATTGAGCTTTTTTAACGGGCTTTTATTTTACTCAAACCGAGCCGAGCCAAAGCCCGTCTCTCAAAAAAAGCTCGGCTCGAGCTTTGGCTCAAAATCTCGAGTCGCGAGCTGAGCTTAGCCCGAGCTTTTTTCGAACAGAGCCGAGCCGGAGCGGCCCGAGTCGACGAGCCGTTTTGCCATCCCTAACAATTTCTCGGCAACCTCTCAGTTCGTACAGAATTTGTCCCTCCCTCAATGAAGTTGAATCCTCATAAGGGGCGGACTTAATGACAACTGGGATGGAATCAGAAAAAGGAGAATTGACCTTTGATGCCAAATATATGGTTTCGTGTAAACCTTCACCAAGAATTTTTGTTTTCCTCCAGGTGTCACCCATTTTTTGGTATTAAATTGAAACGGAATATAGGAAAAGTGGATTTATGATGAATTTTTCTTAACAGGGAAGGCAAGAACTTGAAGCAAAACTATAGGGGCGGGTCGGCCAAAACTCGTCCCGCCCCGCAAACCACTCGAATTTTTCCATTATGTCCCATACACATCCCACGGTTCTGCGGGGCAAGTTTTTCTAGCC
The DNA here is from genome assembly GCA_963555705.1 of Ligustrum vulgare. Lineage (NCBI taxonomy): Eukaryota > Viridiplantae > Streptophyta > Magnoliopsida > Lamiales > Oleaceae > Ligustrum > Ligustrum vulgare. Next base: position 27,086,904 of record OY743186.1, on the reverse strand, counting down.
CCATTAGGGTCGGATTTCCGTCGAGTTCGGGGCGAGTCAAACTTTTTTGCCATCTTTACTACTCACATGGATGGGGGGTCAGAGTAGCATTTTCCTTTTTAAAATTTGGTTCTTCAAAATAAAGAATATTTTACTTTTAAAAAGTCTTCTTATAATTGACAAACATGTTTTTTACAATACAATTCCTAATCACGCACTTTTTCTATCTCCACTTTTTAACAACACCTTTTACCTAGGAAACATTAAAAATAAATAAATAAATAATAACAAACAGCTCTCACAATCCCCCAAACAAATTTTTTGAACACCAAATTTCCAAATAATTGAAGAGCTGTTGTCGTATATATATACATACGTATACATATATCCCTCTTACCTTAAAAGAGAGGATGTATTTACTGTTCAAAAGAGTAACCATCGTGTTCACACTTGTGAGCTTCCAAACCGACAGAAAGAGGATGATGATGCATTTTATTATCGTGTTCACACTTGAGCTTCCATAGCATTCATAAACCGACTTCTTTAACGCGTTTTTATCTCTTCATTCACACACAATTCTTGTACGAGAAATAATCCCTAATTTCTACCATATCTTCTTCAGCCATAAATTCAACAGAGTTCCTTCTCTTCATACCGGCCACAATCGTTGATTTTTTTCCAATTTCTTCTTCAGTATTTACTATTGAAAAGAGTAACCATCGTGTTCACACTTGTGAGCTTCCAAACCGATAGAAAGAGGATGAGGATGCATTTTATTATCGTGTTCACACTTGAGCTTCCATAGCATTCATAAACCGACTTCTTTAACACGTTTTTATCTCTTCATTCACACACAATTATTGTACGAGAAATAATCCCTAATTTCTACCATATCTTCTTCAGCCATAAATTCAACAGAGTTCCTTCTCTTCATACTGGCCACAATCGTTGATTTTGTTCCAATTTCTTCTTCAGCCATAAATTCAACAGAGTTCCTTCTCTTCATACCGGCCACAATCGTTGATTTTTTCCAATAAATCCATAAATCAACCGCTTTCCATTCTGGAACTTCCATATATCTACCTCAAATCAGTTATTTCAACTTTTATTTCACCCTATTCTGATTATTTATCAGACCGATTCGAATATGGTTCTCTTATTTGTTATGGAAGCGAGACAATAGGTGAAATTTTTACTTTTCTTCATGTCATTAGAATGTCTTGTTCAGGTATTTTGTTTCACACGTCTTTCCCCTTTTCTTTTACAACTTCTCCACCTCTTTTCTTTCATTAATAATTTAAAATTCTTGTGATGTTCAGGAATTCTGTCAAGTGCAGTGCATGCGAAGGTATCGCATTACCATCTTTTTTTTATTGAGATCGTTATTGCTTCTCTAAACTGTTTGAAATTTGTTTTTAATTCCTATATACTTAACAAGTTCGAGGAACATACTGTAAACTATAGAGTTTCCAAATATCCCCCAGCTATATAAATGCTAAAGGCACTAAAATGTGAGTACCTGAAAACAGTGATGAGTGTAATACACTGGGTAAAAATAGGATTAGATGTTTACTGATGTGATCCGGACCAGGCCTCGAAGGGCGAAGTTGAGCCATCGGCAATATGACAGTGATCTACGTGCAAAACGGAGCAAGTTCCGTGTTGGGGTCGAGCCGAGAAGGCGAAAGGATCGAGCCGAGGGAGGAAATCAAACAATGACGCAGAACGTGATTCACGGCCGTAACCTTCAATTTTACGGTCGTAAAATTCTTAAGGCAAAAACAGGCAGAACACTGATTACGGCCGTAAAGATATTCCTCACGGCCGTAAAACTGAAATTGAAATCTTTACGGCCGTAATATAATTGATCACGTCCGTAACACCTATTTGAAATTTGGATCAGAAAGGCCTTTACGGCCGTAATGGATTTTGTCACGGCCGTAAAAACGCAACGCCATATTTTCCGGAATTTTCAATTTATTTATTTCCTTTTATTATTTTAGGTTGTTTTCCTATTTTAGAATTTTAGCATAATTAGAATTCTATTTTGAGTAATTAGATGCTAGGTTTTCTTGCTTATTTATACGCTTTTCATCATTGTAAACATTAGACAAGTTTGAGTTGATTAATAAAATTTGTGAGAGGATTCTCCAAAATTGAGAGGTTGATTTATTCCCTTTTTCTTGAGCTTATCAAAGATCCGATCTTTGTGGCGTTCTTCCAGCAAACTTATCAAATATTCGCAAGAACATTTGTGGCGTTTCCAAATTCGATACTTATCAAGGAAATTGACAAGTCATTGTGGCGTTCACCAATCTTGGTTCTTCAATCCGCATCGCCATAAATCGCATCGTGATTGTCGGGTCAAGGCTTTACCGTCGTTCTATCTTTATTTATCGTTGTTTGTCTTGTGTCGATCTGATTTAGATCTTTCCTAGGTTTTAATTATCGTTATTCCGCGTGTTCGACGAGAATCCCCGACTGGGATCGCGTCATCTGGTATCAGAGCTTGGATCTATTTCAGATTCTTGCATTTCTTGATTTTCTTGATTTTTTCGTGTTCTTCGCGTTCTTCGTGTCAGTCATAATTTTTTTTCAGTTTGATCCATAAGAGTCAGTCCAAAAAATTCAAAAGTGTTTTTCTTCTTCGTTTTTCGTCCAAATTCAGTTCCGTTTTTCTGCCATACTCGTAGTCAAATTCTCTGGCAGATTATAAAAAAAAAAAAAAAAATTCCGAAAATTCCAAAAAAAATTCCCAAATATTCCGAATTTCCTTGTTCGTATCTTAAAAAATGTCTGATAGAGAGGTTTCCACATCTTCATCTTCTGTTGGAGACAGGAAACAGCCCAGGGGTGTGAACAGAAGGAATGAACAAGGTAACAATGATATGGCAGCAATTAGGGTGCAGTTTGAGAGGCTTATGGCACAAATGGAAAATCGGGGTGCCGAGCGGGATCAATCTCATGATGGTTCGCGGGTTAGGAGAAATAATAGGCGTGAGGTTGGTGTGGATGATGAAGGCATGGGTAGTGAAAGTGGAAGTATATCGTTGGGAAGTATGCGAAGGAGGGATAGAGGAGATAGGCACGAAAGAAGGCATGATAGGGAGCGTCGGGATGCTAGGAGGTATCGTGGGGGTAGAGGTGATGTTGATGACGACCTTGGGAAAATTAAGGTGAAAATACCATCGTTCCAGGGTAGGAGTGATCCGGAAGCATACTTGGATTGGGAGACTAAGGTCGAACGACTATTTGATTGTCACAATTATTCGGAAAAGAAGAAGGTGAAATTAGCCGTGATTGAATTCACCGATTACGCAAATATTTGGTGGGATCAACTAGTTACGGGTAGGAGGAGGAACCTTGAGGAACCGGTGGAGACTTGGGGTGAATTAAAAACTATAATGAGGAAGCGGTTTGTGCCGACTCATTATTATAGGGATATTTACCATAGGCTGCAGGGTATGACTCAAGGATCGATGAGTGTAGAGGATTATCACAAGGATATGGAGGTAGCGATGATTAGAGCGAACGTGGTAGAGGATCGGGAAGCTACGATGGCTAGATTTTTAAGTGGGCTAAATAGAGATATAGCCAATGTCATTGAGCTGCAACATTATGTGGAGTTAGAGGACATGGTGCACATGGCCATGAAGGTGGAAAGACAGCTAAAGCGAAAGGGGGCAGCGAGACACTCACACTCTTATCCTACATCACAACCTAAGCAGGAATCCAACGATGAACATAACCCGAAAGGGAAGGAGGAGCCTACAACGAAAGGTAAAAATATTTCTGATTCTCAAACTACTCGGGATAGAAATGTTAAATGCTTTAAGTGCTTGGGTAGGGGTCATATAGCATCCCAGTGTCCAAATAAGAAACTAATGATCTTACGTGATAACGGTGAAATTAGTTCCGAGGATGAATTTAAGGGAATGCCTAAGTTAGTGGATGTTGGGACTAGTAGTAGTGATGAGGAAGGATTGACCTATCCTGAAAAAGAAACACTTGTTAATCGGCGTGTCCTTAGTGCTAGGGCTCGGGTAGATGAAATTGGCGAGCAAAGGGATAATCTTTTTCATACTCGGTGCTTGGTGGGCAAAAAGGCTTGTAGTATGGTGATTGACGGGGGAAGTTGTACTAATGTGGTTAGTACAATGTTAATTAATAAGTTGGGGTTAAGCTTGATGAAACATCCAAACCCTTATAAATTGCAATGGCTGACCGAGTCGGGGGAAATTAAGGTAAATAAGCAGGCTAGGGTCAATTTTGCCATCGGGGGTTATAAGGATGAGGTGGTCTGTGACGTGGTACCTATGCATGTTGGTCATATATTGTTGGGGCGACCCTGGAAACATGATAGGAGGGTAGTGCATGATGGGTTTAAGAATCAATATTCATTTGCGAAGGGTGGGAAGAAATTTACACTTGTTCCGTTATCTCCAAAAGAAGCTCAAAAGGATCAATTGAAAATCAAAAGTGAGTTTGAAAAAAAGAAATAAGAGTGTTGAGGCCACGACCTCAGAAAAAGGAGAGGGTGTGAAAGTTGAAAACAAGAGAGTTGAGGCCACGACCTCAGAAAAAGGAGAGAATGAGTGCAAAAAGAAAAGAGAGTCCACCCCCAAATTGAGTTTATTTGCACATAGGTTGGTGTACAAGGATCCACGCCTTGCACTTAACCGAGCTAACAATTCCCTCCCCAGTTCTTTAAAATCTGTTTTGCAGGGACATAAATCAAGCCATGGATTTAAGACGAGGCAGAAATTTATTGGCCAGAATAAGCAGCACAAAAGTCTAAAGGATTGCACGAAGCTTAAAAATGATCATCGAGCCCAGGAAAGCAGGAGGAGCTTGAAAAGCCGACCAAGAACGGATTCGAGGTCGAATCCTTTTCAAGAGAGGGAGTATGATGTGATCCGGACCAGGCCTCGAAGGGCGAAGTTGAGCCATCGGCAATATGACAGTGATCTACGTGCAAAACGGAGCAAGTTCCGTGTTGGGGTCGAGCCGAGAAGGCGAAAGGATCGAGCCGAGGGAGGAAATCAAACAATGACGCAGAACGTGATTCACGGCCGTAACCTTCAATTTTACGGCCGTAAAATTCTTAAGGCAAAAACAGGCAGAACACTGATTACGGCCGTAAAGATATTCCTCACGGCCGTAAAACTGAAATTGAAATCTTTACGGCCGTAATATAATTGATCACGTCCGTAACACCTATTTGAAATTTGGATCAGAAAGGCCTTTACGGCCGTAATGGATTTTGTCACGGCCGTAAAAACGCAACGCCGTATTTTCCGGAATTTTCAATTTATTTATTTCCTTTTATTATTTTAGGTTGTTTTCCTATTTTAGAATTTTAGCATAATTAGAATTCTATTTTGAGTAATTAGATGCTAGGTTTTCTTGCTTATTTATACGCTTTTCATCATTGTAAACATTAGACAAGTTTGAGTTGATTAATAAAATTTGTGAGAGGATTCTCCAAAATTGAGAGGTTGATTTATTCCCTTTTTCTTGAGCTTATCAAAGATCCGATCTTTGTGGCGTTCTTCCAGCAAACTTATCAAATATTCGCAAGAATATTTGTGGCGTTTCCAAATTCGATACTTATCAAGGAAATTGACAAGTCCTTGTGGCGTTCACCAATCTTGGTTCTTCAATCCGCATCGCCATAAATCGCGTCGTGATTGTCGGGTCAAGGCTTTACCGTCGTTCTATCTTTATTTATCGTTGTTTGTCTTGTGTCGATCTGATTTAGATCTTTCCTAGGTTTTAATTATCGTTATTCCGCGTGTTCGACGAGAATCCCCGACTGGGATCGCGTCATTTACCATATGTAAATCATCTCCCTCTTTTATATCCCCAACTGTGGAAAATAATCGGGTTCCATTACAAGCCCTTTGCTTTATAATATTTTTATTTATAAATCAATTTTTATTTTGGTATCTCACTTTTCTTTTCTATTACATATGCATTTCTTAAATAGTTAGTAACGTATTGTTTTCAAGAGTTTATAGTGGTGCATATTGGTATCCATGGAGTCATCCTATTCAGTTATCGAACACAATTTCATCCATGCATCAAATGCTATGAATGATATTGGTACTTTAATATGAAATTGGAGTTAAGGGTGTTATAAATTCAGAATAGTGGTAATTCGTCATTTGGGCCTCTTTCCTTGTTTCCGTGTAAGTAAAACTGTATCAAATAGCACCATTTAGTGGTGCAACCATGATCAATGGAGAAGATGCAACATCCATATCTCTAATCTACTTTGGAAATTTATAATATTTTGGAAGGAATTAGCATACATCTCTAGGATTCACTTGTTAATTTTGTATAACAAGCAATGACATTATGAAGAACCTGTATACTTGAGTTTAATGGCATTATATACCACTTCACTATTTGCAGACTTCCTTTATTTGTGATGTGTGTTCTATGTTTTTATCGACCTTGTTACTTTGGAGACAAACTTCAGTCTATTTTGCGGCCTCTCTGTTTGAATTTTCCTTGACTGTGCTAGAGTAAAATAAAGAGAGGCTATTCTGATACAGTGCGATTTGTCAAACCTTCCTTTAGACCTACTTCTACCCCTCCTCCTGTTTGAGCATTGGTTTAGCCACATGAACAAAATAATGCCAATGATATTGAGAATTTAACTGGAGTTGAGTAGAATCTTGAAGAATTGCAAAGAAACTATCAGTGAAAAGTACATAAATTCTCCAGACAAATATGTGTTAGATTCTCCAGATACTGTTTCTTAGTGTTAAAATCAATTGGGGGATTTTATCAATGAATTATATATGTTAATTGTTCATGTTTTAGCTGAGTTTGAGTAAATTGAGATATGGGTTTGTTAAAACAGGGATTTTTTGATTCTCTCTCTTACACACACGTCTGAAAACTGGTGTATTTATTGAGCTTTTACTTGTAGTTCTAAGTTTCTGCTGAATTCTCCAGATACTGTTTCTTGGGTCAAAATCAATGGGGGGGTTTTGTAGCAATGAATAATTATTTGTTATTTTTAATGTTTTAGTTGAATTTGAGTAGATTTTATGGGTTCTGATATAGGGGTTTTTAAAAGCTGAGATATTTTTATTCTCTATTACAATTTGCACACGCATCTGAAAACTTTGTGTTTCTTTAGTCTTTGATGATATAGGTTAACAATTGTTAACACATCATTTTAATTTTCTTTTAATTTTTGAATTTTCTGAGTTGTTTAATTATTCAACCTGAAGAACTTCGATTGTAGTTAGTGCACATAGGGAAAGTGGAGTAAGGCTAAGGCTCAATCGACAGCCTTGAGTTCTGAAATTGTAAGATTAAAAGAGCAGGTTAAATGAATTTGATCATTAAGTACTAATCTATGTGAAATGACAAAATTACAAGTTAAAACAATAAATTATTGGGAAAAAATATTATAAATGGCTGATGATATGATGATCTAAAAGATTGCAGTTCAATTTTGTCACGATTCCATCAAACTCTGAATTTTGTAATTTCATATGCAGGCTACTATTGGCATTGATTTGACCAAGATGTAGCTAATAATTTTTGGGCATATTTCATCGGAGTCTTACTTCAGATTATTGTTCTAATTTCTAAGACCTGTATATTATAATTACTTGTTTATTACCAACGATTTATTTGTGGAAACTTGAAATTTTGTTTAGAAATATAGGTTCTGTCTAACTAATTTTTTTATTACATTTAGACTTGTAGTAAAAATTGCATTGAGTTATTGTGAGTTGAATTTGTGGAAATTGATAGGTCTAAAATTGTATAAGTCTAAGAATCGTTGTGTAAATTTGCAATAAACAGTTAGTTAATGATGTTTATCATATGTGGCTTTATTGGTTGTAGGAAGTAGTGATTCTTCCAGCATCTTGGAGATAAGTTCTTGGTATTGGTCCAGGTAAAACACAAATATCACTGTTAATATAGAGAAGTCATACATGCAAACTTTTAATAAATTATTGGATCACTAGAAAGAGAAACAACATTGCTATCCAATTGGATTGGAAACGCAGTGGGTATGGGGCTATGTTGGAGATATCCATGCCCATCATTTGATTCAATCTGATTTTAATGAAAAGTTGGTTGAATTAATCCACATCTGCATGCATACTGCTAACAAATCTCCTACGTGGAAATCATGAAACCAGGCAATAAGCTCACATAATCAATATTGTAACTTCATTGTGTGTGATATCAAAGCCAATATAATGATATGGAATTGGTAAGTCAGCTCGAAGTGAAACTATAAGCACACATGACCATGGATTTTTAAACTATTGCTTGGATCGTCTGACAAAAAAAAAAAAAAAAAAAAAATGACCAAAATTTTGAAGGAAATAAGCAGGTAGTAGTGGACTTATGAGCAACGAAAAAACTTTTTTCATCTCCTTTAATTTTTAGGAATGAGGAGTCCAAATATTTTATTTTCTCCTTAATCATTATAACTATATGTTTTATTCTTAAATTTCTCTTTTGCTTGAATAATAAATGAACAATTGTTTCTCATAAAAGAAATTAATTGGCATTTTCTTGCAAGCTTGGAGGCCAAGTATGAAAGCCAGAAAATGTACCGATTTTTATTCTATGTACTTGGTTTTAGTTCTATTTGCAAATTTTCACTCTCAGAACAAAAAATCTTCGGACCCCAATCTGGACTCTGCATTTTTCTAAAATTGTTTTTGCTTGTATGTGCAACTTTGGAGGCCATAGAATGTACCAATTTTTAATCTAATTATTTTAGCTACATTTAATTGCGTGAGTACATATTTTGCTTAGAAAAATTTAAATTCTTATTATAGTTGCATTCACGTATACCACTTCCTATTAGCAATTTTAAATTTGTAGATTTTAAGCTGTATTTTCCATTCTTCATGGATTGGAATAGGTAAAACATTTAATCTTTATCTTCTAATTTGTCAACTTTACTAACTTATTCCAAAATCTTACTAAAACTGTTCATGTTCTTTTACAGATTGTTGAATCACAACAGCAGCGATAGTATATAATCCCACCGTTCACATTTGACATTTCAATTGTTACATCATAGCCATGGGTATAATTACTTCTCGTTCCTATTTTTTATATTTTACTTCTTTTTACTTTGTTCTACTTATTGCTTCCATACCTATTTAGTATTTTGAATAGTTGTTTAAAAACTTTATAAAATTCATTATTCCATATATTCTAAGTTAAGAAATTAGGTGTTTTATTTTACAAACTAACACTTAGAAGTATTTTTTTTTCCCAAAGCTGATAATTCATCGTTGCATGAAAAATCTGAACATTTTTGTTCAACAAGAAATATAGTAGAAGATTGTGCCGTTGATGAAATTTATGCAAAACATCTAAAGCAACATATTAAGCAACAGGGTATAAAGAAATCTCGAGAGTATCGGACACGACGTACAATAGCTAACTCAAATAATGCTCAGAAACGTCAACGCAAACAAAGTTCATTAGATGGTATCATTATTTTTCTGTCATCTTCTAAATGTTCTCATGTCGTTCATTTTAAAATAATGCGTGTTCGTTATTTATTTTACCTTCTATTTTGTTGATCCATTTTTTCCTCTATATGTAGGAAACGATAACATCTCTATTATTCCTCATAAATGTGGCACAAATGTGACATGTTCAACAAGTGATGGAATTGTTCTAGAAGATATCTCCTTATTGGTTCAGAAGACACAAAATAAATAAATAAATAACAAATTCACTATACCTACGTGTCCTTATAGACTGCCTCCTCCTGTTCATTGCATTCACTGTAATGCAAAAAAAATTTATCGGGAAAGTAGGGGTTTTTGTTGTTCTTTTGGAAAGATTAAATTGCATGCATACTCTACACCTAATGATTTATTTGAATTGTTCACGTCTGCATCTGTTGAGTCATCTCATTTCAGGACTGTTGTTAGGTCATATAATAACCATTTTGCTTTTACATCTTTCGGTGTCAAATATGATAAAGATCTGTGTAAGTCGAACAAGGAAATTTATACATTTCGAGTACAGGGACAAGTATATCATTATGTTAACCAATTGTTACCTAAACTTGATGACAACCCTTCACATTTACAGTTATATTTTTATGACACTGATCATGAACTGTATTGTAGCGATCGAGAATTTTTACGCAATTTAATAATTATTTCAAAGTTTCGAAAAGCGTGCCGCTGCGATCTCACCCATTTTTAAGTTAACGTCACGACGCTTTCGTCTAACCAAGTGGAGAAATATCGAGTTAATTCAATTTTAAATTAAATTCCGAATTTCCAAAATTTTATTATTTTAATTATTATTTTTAAAATCATTTTAAATTCCAAATTACGTCAAGCTCGTTTTTATCAGATTCATTTCCGACCCCGTTGATTCACGCGTATTATTTTTCTCGAATTCCGTACTTTGCTTGTCAAGTATTCCAAACTATCCAATCAACTCATACCTCCCACCAACCACATCCAATCTCATACCCTATCAAAACCCACCAACCTCTCCACAATTCAAACCATCTTCATCAACTTCCCACTCCATTTTTTCATCCCTCTCCTCTCTCACGACACATACTCACCACCCAAGCTTCACAACACTGATTTTCCTGCAACCACAGCACCACAACATTAAATTCCAGCCACCTCCTACAACCACACGCAGGCACCACCCCCATTTCCACAACCCAGCCGCTAGCAACCTCCCTCATCACCATCTCAATCAGCCACTGCCCAACTCCATTGAACCCCCAGTCCACTTCCATAGCCAACCGCCACCTCCAAGAAAATCCACCAGACTCCACCATTGCCCAAATCGCCATTTTCGACACCATCACCACCTCCCCAGTGAACCACCACCATCATCCCCACAATACCCAAACCACTACCCACCTGCACAACCACTACACTGCCACCAACCAACGCAACCGGTTCAAAGCCAAAATCAACCCAAAACCACCAACATCACCACCACGGCCAGCCCACACCGAACCCATTGCCCAAAAATCAAACCAACTACCAAACCAAGTTCTCAACCCATCTTCACAGCAACAACTCCAAACCGTCACCACCGTACAACCCCATCACCTCCACTGCCCAGTCCCAAACCAACCCCAAATCAGAACCCAAACTCAGTACAAAACAAGAAAAGGCACTTACCTTCATCACTGGTCATGATTGTTGCTGGAAAAACCACGAACCTCCGACACCTAGCCCAAAATCGCCCAATTAAACCCTTTTCTTTTCAACCCCCACACTCGCCCGTCCCTTCGCCGCCACTTTTCGGCGGCGACATCGCCGGCAGAACGCGCCTCCACCGGTTTTTCCCCTGTTTCGCCGCAAACCTCTCTCTCTCTTGCTTCTCCGATCGTGAAATGGGAAGAGGGAGTAAAGGTTTGGTTTTAATATTTTTGATTTTCGAAAATTGCACTTTGGTCCCTAAGTTTGCAAAATAATTTAAATCAGTCCCTATAATTTTAAAACTTATAATTTCAGTCCTTAAGTTTTTAAATGATTTTTAATCAACCCCTTCATTTTTAGAAATCAATTATTTCAGCCCTACAATTTAATATTCATTTTGAGCTCCGACCCAACTTTTGAAAAGTATTCATTTTAGTCCCTCAACTTTCAAATTTTTCATTTTAGTCCCTCAACTTTTAAATTATTCATTTTGGTCCTCCAACTCTCAAATCATCAATTTTGGTCCCCAAATTGTAAATTATCATTTTTAAACTATAAATTTCAAAAGACTAATTCGACTTAATCTTCTAATTGACTAGACGAAGCGTACGGAGAATTTAAAGAATTGAAGTAGTTTCCCGCTCAACTTTGCACTCGTCAAGTTTAAAGTAGACTCGCCCCTATTAAGTGATTTAAATTATGATTGCATGTGAATGTGTATGTTACGTGATTTATGTGAAAGTTATTTCATGAAATGAGATGAGAATATATTTCTTATGAAATATTATGTTGTTATATTTGTCATAACTTATGTGCTTTTATGCATGAGAAAGAAAGAAGAGAATATCTTGCAAAATAAATGATGATGTTATGCATAACTTATGTGCCTTATGTGTACGAGAAGAAAGAGCAACCCACACCTAATGATTTTAAAGAGACTATGATTTTTCAAAAAGAAGCCATGTGCTTTAATGCACGAGAAGAGCAACCCACACCCTATGATTTCTAAAGAGCCTGAATTTATGTGATCAATTATATTGTAGATATATTAATGGGCGATGAGTCTACTGAGTATTTCTATGAAATGCTCATGTCTATTTTAACAACATTTGCAGATCTCGGAGAGGGTGGCAAGTGATGGATGATTGTGGCAATAGACGTTAAATGGTCGAAAACCTCATTTTAATGATTTCCGTATTTCCAAACATTAGATAATTTTGAGAATTTCAGTTATTTGAGAAATTATGACATTGTAAATTGCTTTACAATATTAATGGCTCGATTTATTATTTCGAAGGGTTTCATAAATGTTTTCAATTTTATCGACCATTACAGTTTATTTAATGTTGCCAAAAATGAATTTCAATTATTTCTTCCGCAAAAATATTATTTGAAAAGTTAGATCAGACGATGACGTGGTGAACCGGTTATTTAGAACTCGAGGCGCTACATGTATAATCGTCTTCAAAACTCAGACAAATTTGTTGAATCAGTTTTACTGAAAATTATTGAAATTCTCGAACACAATCCTTATTCAACTTTTTTCCGATCTTTGAATGATAAAACTAATTTGCACAGCCATCGACTTCAGATTAGATGTCATCCAAGTCTTGACCAACGTGTTTATAATGTACCTTCTGTTTCTCAAGTTGCTGGAATATGGGTAGAAGATGATCCTTCTGCAGATGTTAGACCCCGTGATATTTCTATTTACGGGCACTCTGGTGAATGTCATAAAGTTCAATATTATTATGGTTGTTATGATCCTTTGCAGTATCCATTATTATTTCCACATGGCGAGCCTGGTTGGCATGAAGGCATTGAACGCAACGGCAATTTTGTTGGTCAATCCAGTGGTGGCTCTCATAAATCGTTAGATCCAATCAATATGGAATGTCCTGAACAACTTATTGAAAAAGAATCCGAAGGTAAATTTATGATTATAACTTTTAATTGTTTACTCATTCTTTTTTCCTTATATTTATATTTATTTCATTTCACTTTACTCATATATTTCATTTCACTCATATTTTCTCAACTTTTCGTTCACAGCATTAAACTATGGTAAGAAAAGATTCCAAGTCTCTTGTAGGGAGTACTACTGTTATAGGCTACAAATTCGATCCCCATGTAATTTTGTATTGCTTCATTCCGGTAGACTTTTACAGCAATATTTTGTTGACATGTACATTAAAATTGAGACCTCTAGACTTGATTATTTTCGTCACAATCAAACCCAAATACGAGCTGAACTTTATCAAGGAATAGTTGACAGCGTTGACAATGGAGAGAATAGATGACATATGATTGGGAAAAAATTGATCTTACCTCAATCATTTACCTGTGGCCCTAGAGATATGCAAAAAAGGTATAGAGATGGGATGGCTTTGGTGCAACGATTTGGAAAACCTGATGTCTTTTTAACAATGACATGTAACCCCAATTGGCTTGAAATTAAGCAAGAACTAGAGTATTCTGATGTGTCGCAAAATCGTCCTGATCTTATTGCTCGCATTTTCAAATCAAAACTTGATGAGCTAAAGAACGATCTTCTTCATGAACACGTTTTAGGAGAAGTGGCTGCTTATATTTACGTTATTGAATTTCAAAAAAGAGGTCTACCTCATGCACATTTTTTACTTATTTTTAAACCATCGCTAAAATTTTTTACGCCTGCTCAAATCGACAACATTGTATCTTGTGAATTACCTGATGAAACCTTATTTCCTTACTTGCATTCTACCATTATTAAGCACATGATGCATGGACCTTGTGGCACTTTAAATCCAAAAAATGTATGTATGAATGCGAACCAAACATGTAAAAATAAATATCCACGAGAATACTCTCCCTTTACTTGTTTAGTTGAAAATTCATACCCTGTTTATAGGCGTTGAAACACTGGCAATACTGTTAAGGTAAGAGGTCAGTATCTTGATAATAGATGGGTAGTTCCTCATAATCGTTACTTAACAGCAAAATTTGATTGTCACATTAATGTAGAAATTTGTTCTTCTGTTAAAACTGTTAAGTACTTGTACAAATATGTTTATAAAGGACATGATCGTGTTAGTTTTTGCATGGGTAAAAATCAAGAAAATGCTGACATTGACGAAATTTCTGATTTCCAAAATGGTAGATGGATTTCTCCTCCAGAAGCAGCGTGGAGAATATTTCTGTTCCCTTTATCTGAGATTCATCCAACTGTTATTTCGTTGCAATTACATCTTGAAGATCGACATTTGATAACATATAATGATGGAGATAATTTATCAAATGTAATAACTAAAAACAATGCAAGAAAAACCATGTTAACAGATTTTTTCTCTTTGAACTCATCAGATCAATTTGCACGCACTATATTGTACAGAGATTTCCTGACACATTTCGTATGGAATACAACTTTAAAGATTTGGAAATTACGAAAAAAACAAATGGTCATTGGAAGAGTTGTTGGCGCAAGCCCAACTGAAGGCGAACGTTATTTCTTAAGAGTTCTATTGAATCATATCAAAGGTCCAACGTCGTTCGAACATTTGAAAACTGTTAATGGTATTACTGTTAATACATATCGTGAATCAGCTTTATTACATGGCCTTTTAATTGGGGACAATCATTGTGAAGAATGCATGTCGGATGCAATTATTTATCAGATGCCTGATTCTCTTAGAAAACTTTTTTCAACTTTATTGACACTTTGCAACCCTACCAACCCAAAAAACTTATGGGACAAATTTAAAACTAACATGTTTGAAGATTATGTTCATGATGGTTTACCAGTCAGAATCGCTGAAAAAAAAACTCTTCATCAAATTAGTTGTATACTGGAGGCATCAGGAAAAAATTTAAATGATTATGCAATTGTTACACATATTGTTGGCATAGATGACAATGAAAGATTTGACATGATGGTTGCTACTGAAACAGTTTTTGCAGATACCAAATCTGGACTTCTGTGTGAAAAGCAATTAAACGACGGACAAAGGTGCGCGTATAATATAATAATGTCAACAATCACAAATGGTTCTGGTGCTGCCTACTTTATCGATGGACCTGGAGGAATAGGTAAAACTTTCTTGTATAAAGCTCTTTTATCTTCAGTTAGATCTAAGAATCATATTGCACTAGCAACTGCATTGTTGGGAGTTGCTGCAGCTTTGTTACCAAATGGTCGTATAGCTCATTCAACTTTTAAAATTCCCTTAGACACATTTGGCACTATAAATTGTTCAGTTACTAAACAATCTGCTTTAGGAAGAATCTTGAAATTGTGTAAACTTATTATTTGGGATGAAGCTCCAATGGTAAACCGTTGTGCGATCGAAGCATTAGATAGATTATTACAAGATATTATGGATTCATCATTACCCTTTGGAGGGAAGGTCATTGTTTTTGGAGGCAATTTTCGCCAGGTTTTACCTATTATTCAACGAGGAAAACAAGTTGATATACTTAAAGCTAGCTTAGTTTGTTCACCCTTGTGGCCTTTCTTTATAAAGTTAACTTGTTAAAAATATGAGATCTTTTTTAGACCCAATGTTCTGTGAATATTTATTACGCATTGGCAAAGGAAATGAAGAAGAACATAACTGTGATTCAATATAGCTTCCAATCAATATTACTATTCCATTTTATGATGAAGTAACATCTCTAAAAAATCTTATTAACATCGTTTTTCCAAATATAGATTCTTCTGTAGATAATTTACATAAAGTAATAAACAGAGTTATTCTAACTACAAAAAATGAATCTGTCGATCAAATAAATAATCTATTGCTACATCAAATTGACGGTGAAATGTATACGTACTATAGCTTTGACGAGACAATTGAAAGACACGAACAAACATTCCAAGTAGATTTTTTGAATAGTTTATCACCAAATGGTATTCCACCACATGAACTAAACCTAAAGCTAAACTGTCCTGTAAGCTCCGAAATATTAATCCATCTGAAGGACTCTGCAATGGAACAAGGCTTACATGCAAAAAATTTGATCGAAATCTTATTGCCGCTGAGATTATATTCGAAGAATACATTGGAAAATCAATTTTTTTACCAAGAATTCCGTTTATTCCATTACAAAACGACAAAACTTCGGTTCCATTCAAAAGAACTCAATTCCCTATTCGTCCTTACTTTGCAATGACAATTAACAAAGCACAAGGACAAACATTAGATTTTGTTGGCTTGTATCTTCCTCAGCCAGTATTCTCACATGGACAACTTTATGTTGCACTATCAAGAGCAAAAACATGTAAAGATGTGAGAGTACTGTTGAAACCTTCACATCTTGATTCTAGCCATGATCTATGTACAAAAAATGTAGTCTATGAAGAAATATTTATGCTCATGAAACGTTAATATTTAAGGTACTCATTCTTTTCTTTTAAAGGTTTATTATTGATGATATTAAGTATTCTGTATGATATCTAACAATTGAAAAACTGTACTGTAGAGACCATTACACTTGGGGATAAAATAATTGGGATCAACACTAGCGTCCTAGAGGAAGAACCCACAGGTTCCAATATCCTATGATGCTATGCTGATGAGTTGAGACGATTTCCTTCCATGGATTGATCAGGTTGGTGAAGATACATTGTTATCACTCCTGACTTTTAAAATTATTCAGAAATTCAAGTTCTATTCATTCTTATTTAATACAGGTTGCCCAAATGTTGGTTCCACTAATGAAATTTCATTGCCACCACAAAGTCAACAAACCTGAAATGCTGTTTCAGGTTATATAACTTTTAATTTACAAACTTTCCTTTTTTACATATTCAAAGTTGCTATTACATGCTCTGAAATATTGTTGTTTTCTCAGCAATGCCGGTCATATAATTATGGTTTACCAGATCACCAAAAAGGGAAAATTTCCCAGCTACATAATTATAAGTGTCATGATTTACCAAATAAAAAAAGGACTTCTCCACATAAATTGGAAATTGACGACCTCTAATATGTGCAATTTCATATTCTTCTTATGTATTTATCCTATTTTTTTAGGTCTCTATTCTTAGGTGCTTGATTTATTCTGTTTATTTTTTTCGTTATGTAATCTTCTGTATATTTTATATAAATCGCTTATGATGTTTGCAGGTGGAAGTTCCTTTTTTGAGTATATGAAAGTTATGGCCTTCTCTTAAATAGCTTTTATATATATATATATATGGATTTCTGATACAGGGAAGATTTTTGGCTTACCACTGACTTTTGGGTATTGAACTGTATTTTTTTTCCATTATGGTCTCTTAGAAGTGTCTCATTAAGCCCGTACTTTATTCTTCATGAAGAAACTATGAAGATCAACGTTTTTATATTGGATTACTAAGGTTCTTCAAATTAGTACGAACATGACTTATACTCTGAAGTTTAAAAACCTTTGATATATTTAGTCTAATTATGAATCTTGTTTACTTTTCCCCTGTCTTTCCTCATTTTTTTTAACATCAAGGAAGCCGTGGAATGCTCTTCGTTTATGGTTTATTTCTGGAGTCTTAGAAGTAGAGGAACAACATACACTTTGTGCATAATTATATTACATTCTGCACAGAGAATGGAAAAAAAATAATTTCATCTGAGATCGAGGAAATTACTCTACTTCCTTTATTTTTGGAATAATTTTTTCACCATTTTTAGCTCTTTTTCTTTACGTGTGATTTATTTTCTATTAGAATTGTAGAACAATGATATATAATAGAATTGATTAGGGGTGGGCGTGGGTTGGGTTGGGTCGGTTTTTTGCCCAACCCGAACCCAACCCACTATGATCGGGTTGATAAAAATCAACCCAACCCAACCCAAATATGAATTCAAACCCAACCCAACCCAATCAAGTTTCGGTCGGGTTGGGTGGTTTGGACTTTGGTCCAATTAAATAAAATTCTTAGAAAATTAAAAAATTATGCCCATAAATCAACTATTAACTCAAATAAATTATGTACAATACAATAAGCTCAAATATAATAAATTAAATACTTGCTAATAAAACTAAAATATGTTCAAATTATATTTGAGTTTCATCCAAGTTAAAAATGGATTTAAGATTCTTGAAATTTAAATAGTCTTATATTTTTAAAACTTTGCTTGGGTTGGGTTGGGTCGGGTTGGGTTGGGTTTGTTATCCAACCCACAACCCAACCCAACCCAAACAATTTTTTTTTTTTATAACCCAACCCAACCCAATTTTCATCAAAACCCAACCCAACCCAACCCGATCGGGTTGGGTTGGGTTGGGCGATTTTAGCGGGTTGATGCCCACCCCTAGAATTGATAGTTGAAACATATGGTTCATAAAATCATCACTTATCTTTTATTTGTTTGGTTCACTGACCACCTCTCTCTCTCTCTCTCTCCTCTCTCTCTCTCTCTCTCTCTCTCTCTCTCTCTCTCTGATCCATTATAAAATCCAGACTTAGAAACATTTACAAAGACATGGTGGCAGGCTTGAGCACAATGAGACCTAATACGGTTCATGCAATGGTGTTGAAATGGTACCTTTCCTTGTTTAACCAACTTCTATACTTTCTTTACAATTTTTTACTAGGCTTAGGAGCTGCTTGATTAGTAGGGATTATGAATGTTTGTCAGTTAAATGGAACTAACAATAACTCTTTCAGCTCCCGTTTATTTTCAAATTCTGGGAGAAGAAAGTAAAGTTTTCACTTCATTTTCTCGTTTTCCCCTTGATTTTCATTTTACTCAATTTCAACTATATGTTCTTATTGTTTATGTGCTATCCAGTTTGAATTATTTTGGGTTTTATTTTTTGTGTATTTTCCTACGAGTTTTTTATTTCCAATTCTGTGATTAGTCTCAAATTGAAGCAGTTTTGTAAGGATTAATTATGTGATGATTATTGCATTGTTCAGAGTTATTGTTGATGGGTCATTTCGGCGAGATAATTAGTAGTAATTATTGTGAAGAATTATGGAATTTATTGCTCCTGAAAGTTCGCAGATAATTTAATAATAATTTGTTTGATTACAGGTTGCACAAGGGAAACATTCTGAAACCTTATTAAAGTTGGGATTTAATTGACTAGAAAACTGAATCATGATGTTCTAATGACCTGTGAAGCGGTTAAAATTAACACTTATAAGTTTGGTTTCCTATCAAGAATGGCATGCAGTTTTTATTTGATGATTAATCTTCCAATATTATATTTTTATACTATTTCTTGATTGACTGCTACTTGAATGTCAAGAAGTTCATTTTGAATGCTGTTGAATTGAACAATATATATTCAATTTTAAACAACCTAAAATGGGTAATTGCTTTTGGATCGATTCAGTTCGTATTGTTTGTAATATGAAACATGTTAATCCATTATTTTCAGATTTCCACTACATTATTGAATGCATAATTTACCAAGGTTTAAGAAAGTGGCACCTGCAAAGGTATTTGCATTGTGGATTTTGTGGCTTTTTTCTACTCGGTCTGTTGATTTATATTTATTATATTTAGTTGTGTGGAAACTAGAACATTGTCAAGGATCAAAATTTATGATAATAAATGTACTTATAGGTTATTCCATTAAAGTTCAATAGAGCTGGAAGTTCCATTAAACTTCAATTGTGTGGTTTATAAACTATTTTATAAACCATTTTATTTGGTTTACCAAACGGTAGCTAAGTAATCATTTGAAAAACCTTGATATCTTTCTTCAATATCTCCATGTATTTATTTTCCCTATTATATATTTACATGTTTTTTTTTTCCTTTATATTCATTAAAATTGGAGGATGATTCCATGTTCTTTCATTATAATATTTAAGAGCACTTGAAGACTTCGTAGCTGTTGCACTATCTCAGCTAATTTAGTAGTTCTGGTTTGACATCAACTTGAAATATGAAATATCTAAATTTGCATTTAAAATACCCTCTTTCATTTAAGTTGAAGCACTTGTTAAATTTTCAGTCTAACATAACTTTAACAAATCATTTAATGTTTACAATGGAACAGACTTTAAGTGTCCCTATGAACACACATGGTTCAAGCAGATAGTCTGTAAAGTTTTAAAGCTACAGTATTCTGCGATTTCGACTGCTTTGTTCCCGGTCTTTCTCTCCGTGAGCAACCACTTCTCATTTCTCGTACCGAGTATTTTGATTCTCAGTTTCTTGAAATACCAATTGCAGTTACAGTAGTGGATAGTGGGATGAGGGCTTTGCAGTTCTTAGGACTGGATGAAGAAGAAAGTTCTAATGGTTTTGATGTGAGTAAATAATTAATTATAAGTGATTAGAAGGTTTATCTTTTTTATTTCTCAATTTTCTTGTTAAATAAATCCTTTTTTGTATAGTTGTTCTTACCTATTCAGTTCGTGTTTTTCACGAGGGCCGATTTGTTGTTCTGCTCTCTGTAATCTTCGTTTTCACTCCTATCTGTTTCGTATTTTTCATCAACAGATTTACATAGTATCTCCTTATATCTCTTTCACTTCCCTTTCTGAGTAAATTTTTATTTTCATTTCCAGTACGAAAATCACCAATAAAAAATTACCATCTTTTTTACTCCGTTTTTTGAATCCATGCACAAAACCATTTTTTATAGCTCACAATATGCTCCTTGCTTACATTAGTAGGAATTTCATAATATGCTTTTGCAAGTGGTTAAGTGATTGATTTGTTAAACTATGTTTTAATAAACTTGTAAGGAAATTGCTTATGCAAAAAACCAACCCTGTAGTAGCTGAGATTTTCTCACTTATGTTGAGGGATGAAACTCGCCATTATGCTCGTATTTTTCTCACTTTTGCTTTCTCTGTAGCTTACATGTTCACCACACAGTTAAAGTTTTACTTAAAAAAGTCGGGTTATGATGGATTTTTGCAAGTTCTTGAATAAGGGTTTTTTCTACTTCAATTTGACCCTTCACTTGGATTTCATTACAAAGGCAACAAAATACATTTTTTTCAAGCCTAAGTTCATTTTGTATGCAACTCATTTGTCGGATAAGAATAAGATTGGATACTGCAAATATTATTATAGTTTTACTGGATCAAAGCCCTTCAAGGATATAATTGATTCATTTGCCGAGAGATACAAAAGCTTCCTAATGTCATAGGTAGATGTTATATTTTAATAGTGCATAAGTGGTTCGATTTTATATGTATTTTACTCATTTCAATTTTTAATTTGGGCATTCAGCACATTATTATAGCTATGTAGATGTGGTTTGTTGTTTAGCAGAGACATTATTTGTTAATCATTTTTCAAGAGACTTAGTTGTTATTCATTGTGATTTCGACACTATTAAATATTTATTTTTTCATTTTTTGCATTTGTTTTCAACTTCAAGAGAAGCTTATGGATTGTCTTCTTGTAGGATAAAGAAGTACATGTCTTGTGAAGGCAAATAAATCTTCACAAAATTTATAGTATCTACTATCCATTTTCTTATATATAAATTCGTTCTCGGTGTTTTTTTTTTTTGAGGTACTTGCTCAAAGATTTATAACCGTTCACATATTGTTATCTAGGTTGTTCTTAAAGATAAGAAAAGAAGTTGGGAGGAAACTCCAACAATGGTAAGCTGTCTTTCTTGTCCGAGAATTGCAATTAGAAAACTTCCATGCCAATTGCCAAATTATAATCATAACCTCCCCCTCGACTCTTATTTAAAATCATTTGTGTTGTTTTTTTTTTTTTTAACTTATGGAACAGTTTTGGTGGCTCTTTAAAGGATTTCTTATTTCAGAGATGTCTCTCTTGGTTAGATTTCATTTATTCATTTAATTAATTCTTATTAGTCCGGTTTTATGTTACTATAGTGTATGGAAATGTTACTCATTAAGGATTTCAACATGCTGAATCTTTTCCTGCTATTTAAGCCCCTGTTTGATCCCCATTTTTTCATCTCATTTTTCTAGGTACTCAATTTACACTACACATTTTACTTTTGGCCTACAATTTTTTAATTTTTAACTTAATTCACACTCCATATTTTTCAAAAACTCAACTTTTTTTCAAAATTTAATGGGGAATCAAACAAGGGCTAATTCTTATTTTTGACCTTCTAATAGTTGTAAATGCAATGGTCAGACACACAACAGTACAATGGATCTGATTGTAGTTGAAAGGCTATAGAAAACACCTCCACATCATTAGAACTTAAATATCACTCTTACAAAAATGTGAAGCTTGTTTGAAATAAATCTCAACCACCCAAGACAAATGAGGCCGAGCTACACGTAAGTTCTGATTATGCCTCATTATTTCATACATGGTTTTTATTATGTACATGTTCATGGTTTCAAGTTAAAATTATAATTTTTTCATAGCCACGGGGGATAATTTAATTTAAGAAAATTGATGATTTGCTTAAAATTCTCGAAAACATGTCCAAAGTTGATTTGATTTTGTGATTTGCATTTCTCTAATTTGCCTATTATGGTGTCCAAATAAATAGTTGAAAAACCAATTTCATCTCAATTCTCAACATGTCTTAATCATTTTCCTGTGTAAAATGAGTGGGATCTAAATCATGTGAAACTATTCTCAAAATCTTTAAGGTTCATCCTTCATTCTTCTTTGACTTATTCCTTTAATATTATGAATGCTACTACTTATTTATAATTTTTTTTTTCTATTTATTTATGGGAGAAAAGATGAAATCCAAGAGAAATAGTTCAAACTATGTTATACTATGCAAGATATTTGATAGAATTTTGGATTTATCAAATGGAATATCCAATTTGAAATTTTTGTTCGCTTTCGAACATCCAATGGTAATTTATTTATATTCAAATTGGATTTCATTATATTACTATTAACGCAAATGCATTATTCCCTACGAAAATTAGGCACTCGCACTCCAACTGAGGTGGTGTGTCTATATTGTTGAACAATGAACATACATACTTCAATAGGAAAATATTCAACATCTGTATTAGCAGCAAGGGGTTACTTTCCTTGTTTTTTCATAGTATTCCTCAATAGTTACTCTCTCTCTCTCTCAGATTTTCAAACCCCCTTAGGCATCATTCAGGTAACATGACAAAGTAACATTAATATACCATGACTTTAGGCCCTAGCAACAATGAAGGAGTGTATGATTGGCATCCCCTGCTATTAACTCTTCAAAGAACACTTTAAATAGATTTTATATTCTACAAATAGATATTTCAACAATAAAATCAAAAATAAAAGTTTCTAAATTTGACTGGGATACTTTGAGGACTTGTGAAATAGCAAGTTACCAATAAAAATCTGTAGAATTGAACTTGTTGCTAGATTACACTTCAGGAAATTTAAGCCAATTTGATAATTTTATGCCTCTCAATCTTCACATGTTGATATGCGTTGACTTAGAAATTGCTCTAATGATTTATCAATCATTTTCTTTTAGTTGAAGAGATCGACTCCTCATGGTTCCTGCTTATTAAAGTTATTGACTGATTGTTAACTGTCTTGGATATTAACAATGGGCAAATTGAAGATTTCAATTATAGAAGTAATGAGATTACTGCAAGGGTAAGGGTTTCTTAATATATAGAATGTACTGATAAATCTGTTCTCGATATTTTTGTGTTTTTTACCAGTTCAAAGATTTATTTAGGTTGGTCTTGAAGGCAAGAAAATAAGTCAAGAGGGAACTCCTAAAAATTGGTAAGCCTTCTTTCTTGTCCGAGAATTGTAATTGTAAAACTTCATGCTAAATTATGAGCATAAATATTTGTTGGTGTGTTCTTTAATTGGTATCTGAAATAACTTATTGGGATCAGTAAGAGTAATATTTAAACTTAAGATATTGCCAAAGGAAGATACTTGGTGTTCTGTGTGGATGATCTGATAGTAATCTAATAATTGCTGGATATAAATGCTAAAGCAGTGATGAATTACGATTTTATTATACATTCTAGAAGAATATCTCATCTGTTTATGAACTAATAGATGAATATTTTGGATTATATACTTCAGCACGTTTGATTTTTATTAGTTAAATGTGTAAATAACTGTTTTGATGTTCTATGCAATATGAGACGCTTTCTGGTTTATGTTAACTTCTGTTGTAGTGAAGTTCTTCATTGGATATATGCTAAAAAGATGTCTTTGTAACCAGCTAGTAGCTGCTTAACAAGTACCCAGAGTACAACTGTTTTTGAGACTCCCAGTAGCAAATTTGTTCCAAGCATTTGTCCTGGCAGTCACTCAGATATTGGACCCTGTTGTTTCAATGAGAATGAACATATTCTGATATATGACTTATCTAAATAAGATTTCTCCCGGGATCGAGTAGGCACTAGAGCCATTAAATTGTAACACATTCGATATTTTGTTCCTCGATAATGCATTTGGATTTGCAACATAAGAATCATAAGTGAGTTCAACTATTGATTTTCGCTAATATTTATCAACATATAATTCAATAAGCACAACAAGAAGGGCTGTACATCAAATTTTGGATAAATCATGTTACAATTGTATTAACATAACGCTAATAAATATAACTTTAAAACAATTCTCGTACAACGTACGACTTTCAACTATATATATAAAAGTTTGAATCTCCAATTTACACTATTATCCAATTTCTTTCTAGGACTATTCGTCTAATCCAAGTGTAATTAAATATTATTCATCAAATTGTGGCACTATTCATCCAATTATAATTAAACATTATTCATCCAATTTAGATACTAGTCATCCAATTAAATACTATGCAGATAACAATTAGATGCACTGTTCATCTAATTGAATGAGCAATTGACACTATTCATCTAATTGTAATTAAACATTATTCATCCAATTTAACTATTCATACAATTGCAATTAAACATTTTTTATCCAATTTATGCAATATTAATCCAATTAAACACTATGGGGGCAACAATTGGATTCACTATTCATCCAACTGCAATTAAACACTATGTAGGAAACAATTGGATGCACTATTCATCCTAGGGGTGTAAACGGTTCGGTTTGGGCGATTTTTGATAAATTTTCAAACCAAACCATTTAAAATGGTTTGACATTTTTCCAACTCAAACCAAACCAAACCATTTAATTTCCTAAACCAAACCAAACCATTTTTTGCGGTTTGGTGCAGGTTCAAACCACGGTTTGCAAACAAAATTAATCAAAAAAACTTTTTAAACCACGGCTAGTCACGAAAATCATGTAAAATCATGTTAAGAGGCTTTTTGCTAGCACAACATAGTAACATACTGAGTTAAAGCTCATAGATAAGTTACACATTAATTAGGAACCAAATATCACGAAGATTACTGTCGAAAAGAAACTGGGTTTGGATTAGCAAAAATGTGTTTCAAATTTAGAATTAGGTTTAATTTTTTTTATTGAATCTAGAAAATAGTGAAAAGAATAAAATGCCTTGAACTTAATCACATTCCTAAGCCTTCATTCAAAATGAAGGTAGAATCAAAATGTTTTAAATATCAATTGTCCACAACAATATAGTATGACGACAGTACAAAGAATTTTTCCCAACAAAATGACAAATTATACAAGAATCAAAATGACAAAAATGGGTTTTGCGGGTTGGCGGGTTGAAAAGGGTTTTGAAAAGTGAAACCTAAACCAAACCAGATGAAAGCGGTTTGGTTTGGGTTAAAACCAAAACGTTGACGGGTTCGCGTGGACCCGAACCAACGGTTTCAAAATTGCGGTTTCAATTCGGTTTTAGTGGTTTGCGGTTTAAATTTACAGCCCTAATTCATCCAATTAAACACTACGGGGGAAAATTGCCCCATTTCTCATCAATTTAGGCACTATTCATCCAATTAAATTTAGACACTATTCATCTAATTAAACACTATGTATGCAACAATTGGATTTAATGCACTATTTGGTCACCTGTCCAAAGAATACATTGAACATCTTTATGTTGACCTTCTTATGTTCCTATTTTTATCGTTTTGTATTACTTATTTTTTCGTTAAGTTAATTATGATGGTTCAAATAAAGCCGTAATAACAATATTTTAATATTGATGTAAATCTTTCGCACAATACTTTGTGACATTATTTTTGAATTACTAAACTGTAGCAAAAAATTTAGTCATTTAAAATGATCCATTAGTAATGTATTTCATCTTTCATTAATTTTTTCTTTCGTTTTTTTTTTTGGTTTCTCTCAAATTATAGCTTACTTTCCTTATTGAGATTATATTAATATCTTAATTTTTTAATATATCCCTATTGAATATGCATTGTTGTCAACACATATGAACTACTTAGCCCCTGTTCTCTTTGCTGTTTTGAGGTCGTTTTCTGTTTTTATTTTCGAAAACGTTAAAAATGCGTTCTCTTTACCATTTTCGAAAACGCATTTTGGAAAACAAAAAAAAAATTTGTACACAAAACGGAAAACGCCCGAAACATCATTTTGGGCGTTTTTTGTGTATTTCGACAAAAAATGTCCAAAACGCGGAAAACGCGTTTTGGAAAATTTATTTATTTATTTATTTTTTAATAGAATTATCTTAACTTAGAACTAAGCTTAATATAAAGTTTTTATTTTTTTATTATTTTTTTTAGAATTATCCTAGCTTGGAACTAAGTCTAAATAAAGATTTTTTTTTTTTTTTTTTGAGAATTATCCTAACTTGGAACTTTGTTTAAATAAAGTTTTATTGAATTCAATATCAACATTACAAAAAAAAATTGAATGAGAATTCTTGTTGTTATATTTCAAAAAATGCAATGATAAATGGACTCTGGTGGTTTTGAAAGAACTTGCATTTTCTGGATTTTAATAGAAGTAGAGCTTTCTCAAGCCTCGAACCTGACCAAACTGTGTTAATATAGACTCTTAATGCTCACATTAGTGTGTTGCATGTAACCATATTTTTAGTGTATTGTGAAATGAAATTTGAGTTGGAGTTAATAGTATTCTGCAAGCAAATTAATTAAAAATAGTTTAAATAGTGTTTTGCAAAATTTCAAACAGAACGTGTTTTTCCAACTTTTCATTTTCAAAAACAGTTTTCAGAAATGACAAACCAAACGCGTTTTCAGTAAATTTGAAAACAAAAATGAAAACACAAAACACAAAACATTTTCGAAAATGAAAATACAAAATAAAATACAAACAGAACGCCACCTTATTATTTAATGTAGGGGTATATTAGGTAAAATGTAAGCAAATTTATAGTTCCAAAATAATAATTATATTTTCTTAATCATTGTAAAAATAAAAATGAGTCTATCTTTATGGGACATGAGTTATTAATTAAACAAGAAATCATTATTCCAAATAGAAACATGCATTAATTAAACTAGTATATATAGAAATAGAAACAAACATTGCAACGGAATCAAGAGTCCCATTTGAATTCAAATCCCGGATTGCGCATGGTACCCTTCTTCCTCCATTTCTCTCTACCCATAAAACCCTAGCCATTTTTCACACACTAGCGTTTTCTCCAAGATTAGGTTGACTAATTTCAGTAACAAAACAACGGGAAAAGATCACGATGACGGCGCCACAATCGACCGGACGAGAGCTGACAAGCCCTCCAATCGACGGCATATCAAATATCCGTTTCTCGAACCACAGCGACAATCTATTGGTTTCGTCTTGGGATAAGGTCACTTGATTTTTGCTTTTCTGGATTTTTGTTTTTCGATCTTGATTGTGAATTTTTTTAGTGTTCTTTTGGGAAGATTTGATTGTAATTTGATGCGTGTTGGCTTGTCCATAACAGAGTGTTCGATTGTACGACGCGAGTGCCAATGCACTGAGAGGAGAGTTCATGCACGGAGGTCCTGTGCTTGATTGCTGCTTCCATGACGATTCCTCAGGGTTCACTGCTTGTGCTGACCACACTGTTAGAAGGTTATAGTTGTTAATAATACCTCAAAGACTGAGCTTTTTATTTTTATTTGTGAACCATCCAACTTTTTTGGTTTTATTTTTCAAATACTAGCTCAGTTTGAGTGCTAATTTCCTTCAAAATCATATTTTTTATTTTAAATTTAACTGCCTTTTTGGGATGATAATTTATTACGTAGTTTATTTTGACAAAATGCATACAGTAGTTGCTTAATTCATCCGTCTATGTGATTGATGGTGAGGTGGTGGTTTGGGTGTCATTTTACTGTGGTCGCTGAAAAATGTCACTCTTTATGGTTCAGGCTGGTGTTCAACCATGGCAGGGAGGATATTTTGGGAAGACACGATGCACCAGTTCGATGTATCGAATACTCATATGCAACTGGTAAGTTTTCCAATTGATGAAACTTTTAAGTTTTACCAATGTGTATGACCCTCTGTTTTTCTGTTCAGGTCGATTGTTAATTATGTTAAAAGAGTTAGATAGTAAATGAAAAATCAAATGAAGGAAATGCATTTGAGTAACTGGATTGGTGAGTATTAGCATGATACAAACATGGTGTACGCTCCCAAAAAAGGCACACAACTCTCCTGGGTGTCTCATGCTTACACATTGATAAATGGGCATCCATTTTCTGTTTCACTGTCCTCTGTTTACAATGATATATATATATATATATATATATATATATATATATATATATATATATATATATATATATAAAACAATCAACACATTATGTGGAGGGAGAGGGTAGTTAGCAAAATATACTTTGACAATGCAGCTATAGGTTTCTTTAATCAGGATTTTGAAACATGTTAAGTTTTGATACTTGTCAAATACCGTATAGTCACTATAGAAGGTTCACTGCTTTCGCATATTTATAATTCTATTTTTGGAGTTTGTCATGATTGTTTGCAAATGCTGGTTCCTTCTGTACATCTGTTAGGACTATCATATGCATTTCCTACCTTTTTCTTGGATGAACTTTCAATAACAAGAACTAGATTTAACTCTAGGTAGTTACTTCAGCTCCTTTTTGTCACTATCCTCTATTATGAGACGACTGGGTTGTTTTCTTAATGATATATGATAAATCTATTTTATACAATATACATACATATTGAGAGAAGAAAGATGTTTATTGAACATTGATGAATATACACAGCATGCTTCCTGGCAGCAGAATTATCATTTTCTGTTTCACCAGGTCTGTCTTTATCTATCTCGACCTATTCATACATCATGTCACATCCGTGAAGATTGATTCTAATATCGTAAACTAATGTCTACTTTCCAGAATGTCATACCAGTTAATTGTTAAACAATTTAATTAATACACGTTATATAATTCTATGAAACTATCACTGCTCCTCTCAGTTGATAAAAAAATTATGAATATCTTTTTTAGTGAACAAATTCGGTCTAATATTTATGCAGACCCATGCACTTGAATAATGATGTTTGTTCAATTTCTTAATTGTATCTATGCATAATTTTAGGTCAAGTTATTACTGGTAGTTGGGACAAAACCCTGAAGTGTTGGGACCCCAGAGGTGCAAGTGGTCAGGAGCGTTCTCTAATTGGAACATACACACAACCTGAACGTGTTTATTCTTTGTCTCTTGTTGGAAATCGTTTGGTAGTGGCCACTGCTGGAAGACATGTAAATGTTTATGATCTTCGGAACATGAATCAACCTGAACAACGGAGGGAATCTTCATTGAAGTACCAAACTAGATGTGTGAGATGTTATCCCAATGGAACAGGTACTCTTTCCTCATCTTACTATACTTTAGAGCTTGGTGTGGTCTTTGCTTTATCTTGCTTTGCTTGGATGTTCCATTTGCAGGTTATGCTCTCAGTTCTGTGGAAGGACGGGTTGCAATGGAGTTTTTTGATCTCTCTGAGTCTGGTCAATCAAAAAAGTATGCATTTGTACCTTGTGTGTGTATAGATGTAGTTATAAGACGCTTGTAAGCTCCTGTTAGGTTTATTTCCTGCGTTTTAGCCTCTGTTTGGCAAATCGTTTAAAAACATTTTTTTAAGTAATACAATTTCCCAAATCACTTTTTAACCACGCATATTTTCTCTCTTTACTTTTCAACCTCATATTTTACCCCAAAAACATAAAAAAAAACCATGTTTTTAAACACAAAACTTTTAACAAAAAGAGCCTTAATGCTAAAACAAAACAGTCATAGAACTGCAAGGACATTAACTACCTGGGTTATCATTTTGCATACAAAAATTGCAGCAATTATTTTTCATCCCGTGAATTTTTCTTAGAATCACGTTTCTGGAGTTTCCTGTAAAACATGCATTGATCTGCCAATATCCTAGAATGGCCTATCGTTTTATTATAAGGGGGAAGATGAAGAGGTATTTACTGCTAGACGTTTATAAGTTTAGCATCCGTTTGACAACCAATTTATAAACCATTTATAAATTCAGTCAAAGTCGTACATTAATTTCAACTACACATTTCGTAGGACTTGCTACTATTCCTCTTACTATACATTTGCTAACAGAGGCTTAATTTCTTGCATAGAAATTTTGACTGCTGAACTATCAACTGGGAATAAATACATTCTCCCAGAACCCAAAGATAAAGATCATGCAAGTTAAGAAAAATATTCTAACATTTAATAACTGTTCCACTATTCTTGTCTGTGAAGCTAAACTACTTCCCCTTTTATACTGATGGTCTTAATGTGCAGATATGCATTCAAATGTCATCGTAAATCAGAAGCTGGAAGGGATATTGTGTACCCAGTAAATTCTATTGCATTTCATCCCATGTAAGTCTCTATAATGGGTGTCTCAGACTTTCAGGACAATTAGTTACATTTTAGAAGCAAAAGAACACAAATTCCTTTGTGCAGAACAGTTAAAAATACTGGACATTTGGTATTATATCCTTACCGCCAATGTTAACCTCAAAAGGAAGGTAGCTATAGTCTAATCATGAATGATATATTAGTAGCATGAACAAAAAACATAATAAAACTTTGCGAGTCAATGTACTATAAACCTCTGTTTGATTGTCATTATTTGACAAAAAAAGAGTTTTGAATAGTGATTGATAGGATATTGTGTGGTTAAAAATGAATGAAAATTTTTGAGTTTATGTGTAGAATATTTTATTGTAAAATGTGGTTAAAATTGAGTACTGTAGAAAAATAAGTTAAAAATAATGGGGATCAAACAGAGGCCAAGTATTTTCTAAGTTGGTGTTTTGTAAATCCTGATTTGGCAAGCTTGGAATGATACCTCTTCAAAACAAGCTCTGTGGTTTATTGAATTTGTTCTGGAGATCTCTCCAGGCTTGCAAAAGAGTTAAGCAAGCTCAGTTATGTGGTCTGACATTATAGGGTTTAGAAGCATTTATTTTATTTCTTTTGGTTTAGCTTATTTATGAGTTTCTGCATGTGTAGCTATGGTACATTTGCTACCGGAGGTTGTGATGGTTATGTCAACGTGTGGGATGGGAACAACAAGAAGAGGTTGTATCAGGTAAGTATTTTTTAGACCCAATTCTTGCTTTCGTCATCTCAAGTATGAAATTTTGAGGTTATCTCGTTTTCGGTGTACCTTGAAATCTTGCAGTACCCAAAGTACCCAACAAGCATTGCAGCTTTGTCATTTAGCAGAGACGGTAGATTGTTGGCTGTTGCATCCAGTTACACATACGAGGAGGGAGACAAACCGTAAGATTGCCTCTCTAGCTCAGCTTTAGTCAGTTCAATACATTTCGTGCATGATTCTCATCATTGGACTTTGCTCTCTCCCTCTCTTTATTCGCGTTATCTAATTGACTCGTTATTTTCCATTAATCTCTTCATTGGATTTGGCATTTGGGTAATTAACTTGTTGTTTTCTATTGTTCGTTTGCAGCCATGAACCCGATGCGATATTTGTGCGCAGTGTGAATGAAGTTGAAGTAAAACCAAAACCAAAAGTGTTGCCCAACCCAGCTACGTGAAAGGAAAATTTGCTAGATATGCTTCTTCCGTAATATGTATGAAACATGTGTTAGTGTGAAGTGTGTAAAGAACTGCAGTATGGTGTAGTTCATGTCATTGTCTCGTTGATTCCTTTCTTGGACATACTGTTTCTGGTCCTCCCAAGGACACTTGATACTTTATCCTTGGTGGGATTTGTCGACAAGCTACGTGATTTTCTGTAAGTGAGATTGGAGAACGTTAATAGAGGTATTATCAGTTATAACAATAACTAGTGCGGCCCCTTGATACGATAAGAATTATGTGTAAAATAGCGTCGATATTTGAGATTTACTCATATCATTATTATTGTTATTTTTAATTTGCAAAATTGAAGGATAACATATTAAATTAATTGAGATTCCAAGGTATATTGGAAAACAAACCGATGTCTTCAGAAATAATAATGAGGTGAGTAAATATTTAATGAGTAAAAAATCATTGAAAGATGAAATTCATTCAGTGGATCGTTTTAAAAGATTATAATTATAATTTTTGGTACAATTTAGTAATTTAAAAATAATAGAGTAAAGGATCGTGCGAAAACTTTATTAAACTATATTGATATTAAAATATTGCTATTATCATTTTATTCGAGCCCTCAAAATTAATCAAACGAAGGAAATGAAGCAAAAAGGAGGAAAAAAGGACGTTAAGGGACTATTTTAAATTGCTATAATCTTTGCTATAGTTGAGGGTCTTGTAATTGAAAAATAATGTGAATGATTAATGATCTCAAATATGTACTAAAAAATGTTAATCTAAGAACATTGAAAATTTAAACTTTTTTAATGTATTTTAATAATTGAGTGGATTTGACTCTTCAAATTTAGAGAGTCTACATTTTAAATTAAAATGTTAAATTAAAGAGTCTATTAAAGTAGTATTTTAAGTATTGACTCTCTAAAATATGGAGTCTTAAATCTAAATAGCATATTGAAAATGCTTTTATTATTACGATTTCAATTGAGTCAAGAAAGCTAATCAAACGAAAGAAAAATCATTGACAAATGAAATATATTGTTAATTGATCATCTTAAATGATTATAATTTTTGTTGCAATTTAGTAATTCGAAAATAATGTAAATATTAACATATTGCTATTTCGACTTTATTTGAACTCTCAAAATTAACCAAACGAATAAAAAGAATAAATAAAAATTACAGAATGTTAAGTGACCATTTTAAAAGGTTACAATTTTTGCAACAATTGACGATTTTGTAATCCAGAGATAATTTAATAAAATATTATATGAGAACTTCATATTTATATAAAAATCTTACTATTACGGCTTCATTCGAGCTCAGAAAGTCAACCAAACGAAAGAACAAAAATCATTGAAATATTAAACACATTATTAATGAATCATCTTAAATAACTATAATTTTTGCTACATTTTCATTATTTTAACATAATGTAGTAAAACATTTTGCAAAAGCTTCACGTCGATATTAAGATATTGTTATTACGATTTTATTTGAACCCTAAAAAATTAACCAAAACAAGGAAAATAAAAAAAATAAAAAAAATAAAAAAAAAATGGGGGAAGACTACAAATAAACCGTGGCGTCCCCCAACCCTCTCTTATTATATAGGTAGGATTTTGACAGTACACGAACTTTTCATACTACGCTGTGTATTTTTTTATAAACTGTGATGTAATTCCCTCGAAAGGGAATGTTTTTAAAAAAGAAAAAGAAATGATCATCTACTTCAAGAACTATTATTGTACACTGATACTGCCTCGAGTCATTGCTGTAGAAATTCACATTCAGGTCACTCCATTTGATATGTATTATACAATAAAAAAGTAAAACAAACTCATGGAGTATTTAATACTGACGCCACTTGACTTGACCAGCTCAGTTGGCATCGTAATTATAGAAAACAGCAGCAAAACGCATTCCACAACTTATGGAGTATTACCGGGAGAGAGTAAATCATGTCTCCATATATTCAAGAGTAGACTCCCGAAAATACAGGTTTACCTAAAATTGATCGGACGGAGCTGCTTGTGGACCTACTCTTCCTCCTTTCCTCCTCGCTTTTGATTGCTCTAGCATCTCTTTATAATCCTGACAGTTTGGATAGCGGTTGGATTTAATATGGCGAAATGTAGTTGAGGAATAATAAACAGAGAACTACGCAAAATATTTACCTTTTTTTCATATGTGACATCGAATGGTTCGATGATCTTGTCAGCAATGCCGTATTGAATTGCCTGGTTCGCCGTGAAATATCTTGGACGTTGGACGTCTTTCTCAATTTCTTCCTTCGGTTTCCTCGTTCCCTTGGCTAACAGCTCGACGTAATAGTCTTTGTTGGCATCTAGTTCTTTGGCCTGATGGAAGGTGAAAGATCGATCTATCACAAGCAATAAATAGAAAAGGGTAGCATGCACACACAAAGACACACACACGCACACGCACGCACATAGAGAGAGAGAGAGAGAGAGAGAGAGAGAGAGAGAGACCTTAATCCACATATCTGTGACATCTCCGCTTGATCTGTGCACTTTTGGCAGATATATCTTAGCTGCAATTTACATATGCGCAGAAAATGCAGGATAAGAACCAAACGCGTTATGATTCCATTTTTAGAATTCAGAATGCAACATTGCAGCATAGTCGATTCAGTACCAATATGCAATAGAACTTCTCAACAATAAATTTTAAACACAAAAACATTAGGGTAGTCCACCAAAATTAAGATGCTATAATTTAGAACATAAGTAACAAGGAAGTTTATATGCTAAATAATGAATATCACACAATCCACGAATTATAAATGGTAATATTCTTACTTGTCACTGGCATCTACTCAAGATAGTTGCATGCAGGCGTGTTCATTGATACAAGTGATTTGTACTTGTCAAAGAGAAGTGCAAAGTCACAGGAAAATATTAAGAGAATTGTTTTAAGATTTGCCAAGTATTTTTAGTCAACCACCATAACATGAACCGTAGTCCATGAGGCTCTATTAGGATAGCGGCAGCCAAGACATATTAGAGATATATTACCAGGGGGTTGGTAGAAGGCCTGGATTTCCTTCCACCCATTTCAGAAAAAGAAAAGAACAAAATGTATATATAACAATACTAGAACAGTTTGAATAGGAAAGTGCTAACAGGAAACTGATACACTAAATTGATCATACAAAGCAAAATATTGTCTGGCCACCATTCCCTTGTGGCTCCGGTGTTTGATGGTTTTCAAGAGAGGCCTATTTATATGGTACCGAACTAAGTTAAGTAATTCTGTAATACCAGTAGGAAGTCGGGTTTCTTCAGTTGTTCAACATGGATCAACTCTAAAATTTGGTGCTAAGTTAAGATTGCATAGGAAATCAATCGGTCGCTTCTTTAAAAAAGCTTCATCCAAATGTTACAGGATAATGGAAGAGAATAGCTACAAGTTAATTGTTTACACATTTATTCAGATGAATAATGAAAGCACAGACAGAGACAGGTCTAAGAAATATTTAAAATGGAAAATAAACTATAGAGGAACAAAAAAAAAAAAAAAATCATATTCACACCAGTCTTTGTTAACAAATTTTATTTGTAATAAAAGCTCCCAATCTTTGCTCATTTTTGCACTTGTGCTCTCAACTTTTTTTGTCGCCTTATCATTAACTTCCAATTGATTAGTAATTTGTGTCTGATTACTTCATAGTCTTCTGAACATTCCAAAGCCAAAATAAAGAAAACTATCAGGAATTCTATTTTATGGAAGCTCTAGTAGTCAGAATCTTTCCAATGTACAACACTAACAGGAAATATTTTATTCCATTATAAAGTTCCAGACATCTATTCAATAACAAAAGATGTGCAAGTAGGTTATATACAGTGGCAAGAAATCCTTTGGATAAGGTGATAAGTAGTTGAATTCAATCCCCGGTCCTTTCCTACTGGTGGAAGATTCAATAATTAAGCTCAAACCTTGCAATCATCAGTGAACCTAAAAAAAGATGTACAGGAAGCTTTTGCACACCTACTGCACATTGGTCAAGTATGGATCCTCATAGCTATTTCAAATAAATCTGTGCACTATTATGAGTTGATGAAGCCAAGCATTATATACATTCAGAAAGCTTTATTATCAGGATGGTTGCATTTGAATAGTTGAATGCATAAAGAACCCATGCTCATATGAAAAGAATTGAATCTTACTGGATGAACTTGGCTGTAATGCACGTTTCACTCCAAGTGATAGAAGCATTGCTGCTTGACCATATGCCATGGCACAATTTACTGTATGGACATCTCCTTTGCAGTACTTTTGGCAGAAAATATGCAGACGACACAAGTTAAAAGAAAGATTAGTTACGAGATAAACAGAAACCATCAAGTGACTTGGCAAAGATTTAAGCTATACTTTATTGCGAAAAAAAAAAAACAGAGGTTTTCGTATCTAAAAGCTGAACTAAACAATTGTCACTGTTATAAATATTCTATAATATATACACACACACACTAAAAAGGTGAAAAACTGCACGAGATTTCGAGGCTTTGAAAAATATTTGATCCTTCATTTTTCTTTTCAGTTAATATCTGATTTAAAAAAGGGGGGCAGTTTCTTACAGCCATGGCGTCAGCAATCACATAGGCATCTGTCTCAGACCCGACAATCTCCATCTTATCATTCTACATGAAAGTATAGGGAAACAAAGCAGTAGAGATGACTTCAGAAAAATTCAGGGAGAAGGATAAGGCTAAATCAAATTAATTATTTTCAAGTAGTGAAGACGGAAAAATAAAAGCTACATTATGTCAGATGATTCACCTGGGTGCCAGATGAGTTTATGTACAGATATATGGGCTTTGACGGGTTGTCATAATCCAACCACATAAACTGAGCGACAAGAAGCTCAGTTACAGCTGGTACAATCTGTGAACATTTACCACAATCAATCATCAACATAAAATAGAAATGAAAACATCAGTAGCCACTAACATTGAATATGTTAAATAAAATATATTGAAATCCGCTAAGCGAGAGAGAGAAAGCGATGCAATACTGGCATCCCAAGATAGACTATTCGAGAGTCTAGAAGCAAAGATGGCAAATCGGGAGGAGTGCTTCTGGGTCTTCCATATCCTCCACCTCCTCCACGGTACATGTTGACACGCATGCTATACTTTGAGGAGCCTCTTTCGTTCATGCCAGATAGACTCCACATTCCACAATTATTTACATAACTGTAGCGTGCTGAGATGCTTTCCTAACATGACAGCAAACAGTATAAGGACTTTGAGATAAAAGTGTCTTCAATAACAAACTTCAATTCAACTTACCCAAATGAAATGCCAGAAATAGGACATGCAAATCTTTTGTTATTTTTCCTATTTTATTTAATTTGCAATTTTGGAGGGAGGGGGCCAAGCATCAGAATAGAACAAACAACCTTTCAAAACTATAATCATCGAGAAACTTATATAAGTTGTAAACAGTTAAACATGTAAACAGAGGCAAACCTCAGTGACTTTTTCTGCCTGCCGTCTGAAAGGATTATCTTCTGTCATTAACATATCAATCTGTGAAGGAGTAAGGCCATAAAGATTCCGAGGTACATTTTTGTAGTTGTCCATCACTACAGAAGAGAAGATGGATTGTTCACAGCAAGACAAACACAAGCTAAGTTAGCAGTCAAGCTCAAAAGGCACAACTATCGGACTACTTAAAAAGTATTAAGATAAAGATAATAAAATTTAAGTATATCCTTTTTCACAAAATTAGTAATCCAGAATCACATGAATTTTCATAGTTTTTTTAGTATATTTAACATTTTTAATTGTCACAAGAAACAAACAATAAGCTACCTCCTGAAGGCCTTTCTTTAAGTTTCAGAACAAAATTATGGAGGGTCTAGGTGAATTACATTTGGCATCAATTATGCTGCTAAATTATAAGCAGGTGCACTTCTGTTCTTCGTTCTTCTACCTTGAGCTTTTTTTATGCTCTTATAGTACACAATTATTAAAAACTGCCATAATTATTGTCAAAATACCTTAATCCACTCAATTCTGTCCCCTCCCAGTAATCCTCCTAGGCACCTACAGCTATGGAGGAGCATTCTGCCCTTCCTTGATGGTCATCTACTCAAATTCGAAAGAACTAAAAAGAGAATTCCACAAAGACAAGAATGGGCTACAATAAAGTAATTTGAAAAACTATAAGAAGCATTCTTTAAAAAATCCAATTGCAACCCGCCTTGCCTCAAAGTGAGACGTCTGACATGTAAATAATGCCTTAAGGCGATGATCGTGAGGCGGCTTTTTGATGCCTACGCCTCACATCACCGTCTCAAGGTTTGTGGCCCACGAAACACAAATTCTAATATACTTATCTTGAGGATAGTTAATTTTCTACTAGAACCTTAAAAAAATCTGTCTCATAGACTAGTTGTGAGAAACGCCGACTCTCTCATCAGCTAAAATAATAGTTTCTTTATAAATTTTTCTTTTGTATGTTTTCCACACTATATATTGTACAATTGTGAATTTTAAAGATTATTTATGAGATATTATGAGCATATTTTGTATTTTAATAATCTTTGACTTTTTATTGAAGGTGGGGCTTACGTCACAAAACGCCTTGAGGCTTACAACTTGACTCATGAAAAGAAACGCCTCAATACCCGATTCCACATTTTTAAACACAGCAAGGAGAAGACACAAGTAATTGATGGCCCTATAACCTCATTGACAGCTATCATTATATTTACTTCTGCCACAAATTAATTGAAGATGGTTCTTGATGCTCAAAAAATACCTTTCAAATCATAAAACAAGAATGGCATGTTTTACATACAATATTGGACACAACTAAGCTCTATGGTGAACAAAAACTGTAACCCCCACCCCATAATAACTTTCCAAACCTGCCCAAGGCCATGGTTTTGAAAATTGTGAGAGGCGTACGCCTCAAGGCGCGCCTTGAATCGAGGAATACAGCTCATGCTTTGAGACTATTAATACTCTTTTTTTGAGAGGCGTGCGCTCATTCACACTTCTGTGCACATGCCTCACAGTGCACAGAAGTTTACCAACAGCCTGCTGCTTCTGAGTTCTGATGGTTTGTATGTCCAACAGGCTCATTTATTTATGAAAAAACATCTTTTTTAATTGAAACGGCACAACAACCGGTATATAAATAAATATAAAAGAAGGTTTAGGTAACAAAAAGTCTGCAGAAACATATATATATATTAAAATACAAATCATCAAAGTTCCAAGTTATCTGCTCCTCTGCAATCGTAGTTGGCTCCTGCTGCAACTTGTGGCATCTTCAGACTTCAACAACTCCTCCGACATCATCAACAGTAAATCCAGTACAGTAGCAGGTAAAGTTTTTTTTTTTTTTTTTTGGCAGAATCTCTTCCGTTTCTTTTTTCTTTCGTTACTTTTCTGTAAGTATAACGTAAATCTTCAACCTTTAAATACTAGTTTATCATTATGTACATATTCTATCATTAACTTTAATCTTTGTTTGTGTTCTACTTAAAAAATGCAAAAAACTAAAAGCCCATGTATCATCATGACTCCAATTCAATAATAATGAAATGAAATGAATTAAATAAAAAGCTACAAGAGAACTTAACCATATTTATGCCAATGTACTTTATACAATTATTACAGAATAAGTTCTTTGCATGTGAGAAACTTGATTTTGATCAATGTTTATGAACTTATGAGTGTTCCTGTTCTTTTAATATTGTTGAAATAATAAACTTACTCAACAATTTTTAAGTATTGCATGTGTAGTATAAGAAACTTCCATTTGCAAGAAAAGTGTGACATGTAGGCTGCAGCCTGCAGATTGTTGCCTTTTATTTGTTTGTCTTTTTTATGATCTGTAAAGATATAACAGTCAACATACATGATGAATTGTAATTAATTATCAAGCAATTGTGTTGCCTCTTATTTGTTTTGTCTTTTTTTATAATCTGTAAAGATATAACAGTCAACATACATGATGCATTGTAATTAATTATTAAGCAATCGTGTTAATTGTTATATTATTAATTATGCATGGACCATGGAGTACTGTTGAGATTTTGTCAGTTTGTCATTTTTTTTTTTGTATACAGATGGGGAAGAGTAGCAAAAAAGATCCAGCTTGAAAATATGGAAATCAAGACGAGCGAGGGTGGTGAAAAGAAAGCCTGTGTGTATTGAATGTAACTTTTGCAAGAAATTGTTAAAGGGGGTGTCAAGAGGATGAAGGAGCATTTGGTGTTTACTCAGAAAAATGTAGCCCGTGTCAAAATGTTCCTGAAAATGTTAAAAAGGATATTGAAGACTATACGAAAGGAGGAGCCATGAAAAGACATTTGTCACATCAACAATTTGACGA
The DNA here is from genome assembly GCA_963555705.1 of Ligustrum vulgare. Taxonomy (NCBI): domain Eukaryota; kingdom Viridiplantae; phylum Streptophyta; class Magnoliopsida; order Lamiales; family Oleaceae; genus Ligustrum; species Ligustrum vulgare. The sequence continues at coordinate 27,046,565 of OY743186.1, read as the reverse complement.
CATGGTGGAACTCGATTCTTATTTTAGCAGGGATGATAATTATAATTGAGAAGGTTCCATGAGAGCTATGAGAGGACCCATTGATCGATTTGTTACAAATAATGGTGATGACAGAGATATAAAAGAAAAATATAAAGATGACTCCAACTGTTGCAAAAGAAATGTGAAATAAAGTTTCATTGGATATTGGAAGATTCTTTTTTGAAAAAAGCAATACCATTCAACGTTATGGAATCCCCCTCGTTCATTAATATGTGTTGGTTTATTAGTTCCTACAGTAGATGTTATAAGCCCCCCTCTATATATGATCATCGCACTTGGATCCTAAAAGAGGAAAAGACTACTAAAAAAATAGTTGAAGATATAAGGAAAACATGGAGCAAGGTTGGAGTTCCTATATTATCTAATGGTTGGTCGGACATAAGGAATAGAAGCGTAATCAATATTCTAGTCAATAAACTGCATGGAGCTGTATTTCTGAAATCTATTGATGCTTCTGATGCAATCAAGGATGCTAACCTGATGTTTAAATTATTTGATGACGTTGTTGAAGAAATAGGATTAGAAATTGTTATTCAAGTCGTGACTGATAACGCTAGTGCCTATAAAGCAACAAGAATGAGACTGATGGAGAAAAGAAAAACATTTATATTGGACTCCATGTGCGAATCATTGTCTTGATTTAATGCTTGAAAAACTTGGAGACCTGCCGCAACACAAAAATGCTTTGCTAAAAGCCAAGAAGGTTAGTAATTTCATTTACAATCATACATGGGTATTGGCATTGATGAGAAAAATTGCAAAGAATGATATACTTTGATCGGCTACTACAAGGTCTGCCACAGTGTACTTAGACTTTACAGAGAAGTTATGAGTTGAAAAACTCGTTACAATCTATGTTTACTTCAGAGCAATGGGTGAATTCAACATGGGCTAACAAATCTAAGGGCAAAGAAGTGAAGAAAATCATATTGACAAATAAGAAGTTCTGACCTAGTGTTGCACATGCTTTTACATACCATAAGTCCCTTAGTTTCTATCTTGAGACTTGTTGATTCTGAAAAGATGCCAACCATGGGATTTATCTATAGAGCTCACAATTGTATAATTGCATTGACGGACTTATACCTAATCAAGAAGAAAGGGAAAAAAGCAAATCTTCAATTGGATGACTTCGTTACAAGAAAGAATTTCTTTGGTCTTGATCTTGCAAAATCAACTTGCAAAAAAGGTTCTCCATGTACGGCATTGATTGAATGTAATCATCTTCTGCACGTGAACGAAATTAGATTACATTCAATCAAGTTCATACCAAAAAAAGGATTCGTCTTACTGCAAACACGTTGAATACTTTGGTTTATGTCATGTATAATAAGAAGCTCAAAGACCGACATGTACAAAAGATGACACTCAGAGAAGATGATGATCTTTTAATTGTCGAGGCCTTGCCATATGATGATGAATGGGTTGCTCGTCAAGATGCTGAAGTTCAATCAAACACAGTTGATCTAGATGATGATGGTGCCAATGTAAATCTTTTTGAAGGAGAAAGAACTGAAAGTTCCACATGAAAATGACGTCAACCTAATAGAAAGCGATCTTTTCACAAAGAGGTACTTCATGAAATTGAAAATTTCTTTTATTCATTTTTATTTATAAAAGTTTATTGATGGATTATTTGCTTTAATTTACAGAGAAAGGAAACGGAAAGGCACGATTCATACTAAGGGATGAGGAAGTTGAATGGATAGAAATTGATAGCGACAAGGAAGATAATATGGGAACTGAATATGATTATGATACTCTAGAAGATGCTACTAGTAGTGATGATGATACGGGAACTCGATATGATGATGATGATTGATGCTCTAGAAGATGCTACTAGTAGTGATGACTGATGATAGCAACGACTTTTAGTTTCCTTTTATCTAAGTAATAGACTATTAGTTAAACTTTTGACAATGGTAGCCATTAGAACCGTATTGCAAAAGGATAACTAGTTATTTGTGACTTTAACTTTATTTTATGCTTTTATTCTTCTGATGAAAACTTTTTTAGATATTTTGTAGTTTTCTCCCAAATTTATTTTCCTTACTTTTTCATTTTCATTTTTTGACGTCATTTTTTGGTTTGTGTGGTTTGTGATGAGGCTTAAGCCTCAAACCCGCCTTGAGGCTAATGGCTCGCCTCACGAAAGAAAAATGCCTTAGTTCCCGTTTACGCCTTTTTAAACATTGGCCAAAGCTGCATGCCACACGCTCAAAATGCAGAAAAACACAGGTCAAAGAAGGCACAAGCCCATAATCATAATGCATTATGCCTTTCCGCATTACTGTACTGTAAGATATATCAGTTTGGGTTCCTCTCATAAACTTCCAAGTTCCAAAGCAATATGCATTCTAAAAGTTCATTACTTCACATTAATTTCCTACTATTATAAGATTGGATAATATTGTTGTTAGATAAACAACACATCTACATGATTCCTTACACAATATATAGAGAATTATCAAACTTCCAAAAAATGAAAACCCAAAAACTATCTATCACTCGAAGTTTAAACAAAAACCCAAGATTCCAAGACCCACAAGTTGAAATTAAACAAGCCCTAAAGCAAACAAGGCATAAAACGGCGGACGAAGGAAAAACTTACATCCATCCTTAAGATTCTCTTCTCGGAACTGTCTGGGTACGTGGTCAAACGATTTCTGAGCTACTGGGGACTTAAACCGAAATCTCTGAAAAGCAGTTTTTCTGGACTTAACATTGAATATGAGCTTCGGACTAGGAAGAAATGAAGAAAAATTATAGCTACTCATTTCACTAGTCCCGGACGATAAAGTTGAGAGTAAAAAAGAAGAAGCCGCCATGGGAGATTATTACAGAGCTTTAACAGAGAACCAGAATATACTTATATTATAATAGAAAAGATAGAAGATTTATCGATGGAGTGAAAGAAATGGGAGAGGTTGAATTTTTTTGAGGGGTTCAATTGGATAGTCGCTAGACTTCTTGTGTTATTACAGTATGACCACTCAACTTTCTCTTAATTTCAAATTACTCACTAACTATTATACGTTGTCGACTCCACGTATTTGAAAGTTAAGAGCATAATATTTTAAGAGCACGATATTAGCTTGGTTGTAGAGCACACCTGATACATGTATTTTGTACACTTACTTAAATGCTAAAATCATGAAATTTTATTATTGTTTTAGAATAAATTATACTCATTTATTGGTACTTGTATTTATTTCAAAATCGAAAGAATGAAGCAATCATTGCAAATAAGGACCAATTAAAGGGCAATTTAGACTTAATTATACAATGTGAAAGTGGTTGAGATAAATCAAGAATCAAATTGGAAGAATTCAAAAGTTAAAGTTTTAATTGAAGAAATCAAGAGGCAAATGACCGAATTTAACAGCACAATAGATGAGACTATGTGCACAATTAATACAAGGGTTAAAGTGCAAAATTGAAAAACAAATAAAATAAGGAAAGAAATCAAAGACCAAGCAATCGCGCCTAATGAAAGCAAGCGATCGCTTGGTCGTCGTTTTCAGCAACAAAACTTTAATTGACTCATGCAAGCAATTGCTTGCGTGTTTCGTCTGGCAAACTGATTTTCCTTAATTTATATATATATATATATATATATATATATATATATATATATATATATATATATATATGAGATTTTTTGTACGAAATTGGGGAGCAATTGACACATTATCCAACCTAATTATTGAGAGAACAAGTTTTGCGCAAGATTCAAGATTCATGATTTTTCCTTCAAGGAAATTAATTCCTAAATCTGTGTTATGAGTTCTACAAAATCTTCATGACGTCTATCTTTAATTATGTATTCAGACTAGTTTCTTTATGTTAGGATCATGAAGCTTTTATTTTTCGAATTTTACATTTTATTTTTGTTATATTTAATACAATAAATGGGTTTGAACAATTAATTTCATACTTCATGTTTCTACACTCATTTGGTCAATTATTGTATGAATTTTGTAACGTTTTCTTAAGTTCGAAAGATTAGGAATTCATTAAACTTGTTTTAATTGTCATAAAGTCCGATATGGGGATAAAAATATACCTTTATGTTTTATGTAATCTTTAATTTTACATGAATCGTTAATGTTTTTCTATTTGTTCGCATTTGTCATAGAAATAAGCAGATCAAATATAGGGGTAGATTTTAATTCATCGCTCTAAAAAGGGTTTTAAACAAATTAGGAATATTGATTTTCATAACTCATAAATTGTTGTTAAGCATTTAAATCAAGATATGTTAAGATGAAAATAAAAGGGATTCTTGATCCCAGCATGTTTCTCTTATTTATAGAATAAAAACATATTTTTCAACATTGTTTGTTTTTAACTAGAATTTTTTTATTTAATTGTTAATTTAGATTTTAATTCTCAAATATCACTTGATTAATTATTGTTTTGGTGGTTAAGGTTAGTAGTCTAAAATAATAAGTTATCTCAATCCTTATGGGTATGATACGCAGACTCTTTGTCATTATATTACTTGTGCAATCCGTACATTTGCAGTAAGGAAATCACGCAAAAAAAATTTGGTGCCATTATCGGGGATTGTAGTTTAAATTTATTTTTTATATTACTTTCACTAACTCGAACTTTTATTTTTATTATTTTTATTTTATTTAAATTCACTCACTATTTCTTTTGTTTCTTCTCAGGCCTGTTTGTGCCAAACTCAAGACACAGTAATCTTGCAGAAGCTGATCTAGAAATTGAACGAAGATTCCATCTCAGATTAAGGGAAGCAAAAGAAGCAGAAAAAAACACACAAAAAATGAAAAGATATGACAGACGCTCAAAATAACTCAGTGGTGCAGGTGAATGGCCCAGCTATGACGAAGCGAACATGCTTGTGAATGACTTCATGACTCTACAAATGATTGAAAATCAGTCAACCCTAGTATATCCACCATTTGGTCAACCTAATTTTCAATTGAAGATGAATGTCATCAACTTATTCCGAAATGGCATCAGTTTCATGGAAAACCTGATGAAAATTCACATACACATCTCTAGATTTTTAGAGATGTGCCAAAACTTCAAATATTAGGGACTTTTAGACGATGCTATCTAACTCCACTTATTCTCGCATACTCTACGAGATAGAGCACTGAAATAGTTGGATTCTCGTCACATTGCAAGTATCACCACATGGAGTGACTTGGCCTAAAAATCCAGCATCAAATTCTTTCCACTAGCCAAGATTGCCAATCTCAAACATGATATCTACATATTTTAGTAACAAGACTCAGAAACATTGGATGAGACGTGGAACATGTCCAAGAATATGCTCAAAAAATATCCTCATCGTGGACTTACTAGGGACATTCAAGTACAGTATTTTTATGCAGGTTTACTTCTTTAATGCAAAAGTATGGTAGACTCTTCATCTAATGATTCATTATCTACAAAAACTGTTGACGAGGCTTTGGAATTATTTGAAAGGATAGCAAATACAACTGCAATGTTGGCATCTAACTGAGCCATTCAAAGGAAATCTGTAGAAGTTTACACGGTGGATCTACAAAAATCGATTCATTAGTAACAAAAATGGAAACATTGTCGCAGTCACCCAATACAGCGAAAAACTTGAAGCTCGGCTGTGAGGAATGTAGAGCAAATCATCCCATTGCAGACTGTCCAATTTTGTCAAATCTAGCAGAACGTGTTGATTTTATTTAGGGAGGACAACGTCAGCAGAACAATCCATATTCTAATACATATATTCTTGGTTGGCGCAATCACCATAATTTTTCATGAAGGAACGTTACATGACCACCAACACCTTCTTATCCGCAATACGAGAAAAAGCCCTCACTCGAAACTCGAAGACATGTTTGGTTGATTTATGGAGAAGTCTGAACAATATATGGGCAAGACCAATCAATTCATGAGAAGGACAAAAACCACTCTGCAAAATCAGCAAACCTCAATCAAGAATCTAGAGACGTTGGTAGGGCAGATAACAAATATTTTAACAAGTAGAGCACCAGGTACATTGCCCAGCAATATATAATTGAATCATAAGGAGAAGGTACTAGCCATCAACACTATAGAGAAATATATGGACTATCAGCCTAGAATCAAATTCGCTCCATGTGAAAGAATATATGTATATACCTCATACTCATTTCCCCTAAAGACTCTGAAAGTGGACAGAGGAGAAAATGATCAATTCAATTACAACGCGAAGTGAGGGTCAACTACCAAAAATTCATTCAGAAGACCTATTGCCAACCAAGATAAAGAAGTTGATAATGAAGAAGATCAGACTGAGGTATCTGAAGGCACATCTGAAACAACGGGAGATGAGGGTAAGGCAAATCAATAATTAAGGTGGCGTTCTATTTGTATTTCATTTTCTATTTTTATTTTTGAAAATGTTTTCTATTTTTTTTTTCATTTCCTTTTTTAAATATACTGAAATCCCGTTCTATTTGCTATTTCTGAAAGCTGTTTCTAAAATTGAAAAACAAAAACTAGAAAACATGTTTTGTTTGAAATTTTGCATAATGCTACTTTGACTATTTGTAATTAATTTGCTTATGGGTTAAATTATAATAATAATAATAAACAAATTGTCTTTTGAAGATTTACTTTCTATTATAAGAAATTAGTTTATCTAATTTTTGTTGGACTCATTTAATAATGACTAGAAAATATTATAAAAATAGATAAATCCATTAATTATCAAGTCTCAAAAATATTATAAGAAATTAGCTTATCTAATTATTGTTGCCACATTCATGTTCAAGTCACAATTAAACATGAGTCCATGTAAACAAAATAATCACATAAAGAGTTTGACTCGACAAAATGGATGCAAGTGGTCCTAAACCAAAATAATCGCACACAACGTTCATGTTTAAGGCATTTTTTTTTCATTATTACCCTAAATGTAGAGTTTACTGATCCAACCTCGTACATAGAAGCAAAATAACTCATGTTTATAATATTGGGGATTCAAATTTTTTTGTCAACAGAATGTTTTTTGCAAAAAGAAAAAAGAAAAAAGAAACTCATATTTTTTGCCAACACAATAACAACAAGAATTTCATTTTTCAAAATAATAATAATAATAATAATAACAACAAGAATTCCTACAGAATGTTTTTTTGTAATGTTGATATTGAATTCAATAAAATTTTATTCGAGACTTAATTCCAAGCTAGGATAATTCTCCCACCAAAAAAAAAAAAAAAAGCGTTTCCACGTTTTGAAACTTTTTTATTGAAATAAACTTAAAACGCTTTTGGGCATTTTGCGTTTTGTGTTCAATTTTTTTTTCTAAAATATGTTTTCGAAAATGGTAAAAAGAACTTATTTTTAGTGTTTTCGAAAATAAAAATAGAAAACGACCTCAAAATAGTAAAGAGAACAAGGCCTAAGCCTTTTGAACCCCCTATTCCGGTCCCATGGAGACTGAAGAAAAACAAGGTGAATCAGCAATTTGACAAGTTCTTAGATATCTTAGAAAATTACATATAAATATATATTTCATTTATGCATAAATATACTCGAAATTCTTGAAGGGCGTGATATCCAAAAGGAGGAGGCTTGAAGAGTTCGAAAAGTGTCATTGACTGAGGACTGCATCGTGATATTGCAAAACAAACTACCACCCAAACTCAAAGAGCTAGGGAGTTTTTCTCTATTTTGCATTATTGGTGATTTAAAATTCAATAAAATATTATGTGATCTTGGTGCAAGTATAAATGATATGCATTTATCTGCTTATAGAAAACTAGGATTGGGAGAAGCCAAACCTACTACACTTTCACTACAGCTGGCTGATCGTGTAATTCAACACTCATATGGGATCATTGAAGATGTCATGGTGAAAGTAGACAAATTTATTTCTCTGACTAACTTTATGATTTTAGACATGGAAGAAGACAACGGGATGCCATTAATATTGGGTTCGACCTGTTCTTGTTACTGGATGATTATTAATTGATGTGAAAAAAGGAGAGAGAAAATTTAGAGTGCATGATGAACATGTAACTTTAAGCATGAATCAATAGAAAAATCCATGTTCTCTAGGTGAAAGTTGTTCCAAAATAGAAGAGGTGTCATATAACAACCAAATTTCGAGCATAAGGTAAAATCGAGGGAAGAATGTACGAATCCATCAGATGTTCGAGAATTCATAAAAGTGCGAAAGATGAAGGAGGTTTTTAAGGTTGAAAACTGCAAGCAATGCAAGGCAAGCCCACCTTAACAACGTCTAAAAAACACTATACTTTTAGACTATAAATTAAACACTTATTGAAAGGTAATCCAATTCTCAAATCTTGTTATTTATTATGCTTTATTTATTGCTTTACATATAATTTTAGGATTGCATACATGTTAAATTTACACCTTTAACAATTTATCTGCATTTTTTAATTTATTAGCCATTTGTCATCATGATCACTATCGCATACTTGAGCTTAGAATATGAAAGTAGTGTTTGGAATATTTTGACATAATTCACGAGATAATTATAATATTTCATGCATAAACTATCCCGTCCGCCTGGACCCAACAAGAATTGGCCCAAAACCTTAAGCCTAGACATTAAACTACCAAACCTAGCCCAACTACCAAGTCCACTCCCCCCCCCCACCCAATCGATCTCCAAGCTAACCAATTCCAAAATCCCCTCAGTAATGACCACCACAGCAAGATCCGACCGGCACCTGATAAGTGTATTTTACACACTTATTTATATGTCCAATTTAGGATAATATGTTGTCGTTTTAGAATAAAAGCTATTGATTTGTTTGTATTTGTTTATATTTCAGAAATAATCCCAAAATCACATGAATGAAGCAATGCATGGAAAAGATGAGCTTTTGGAGTTAAATTGGACACATTGAAGAAGTGCATGGAGCAATTGAGGAAAGTAAGGAATAAAAGAGAAGAAATCGGAAATATAGGGGCCAAAATGTCACAATTGAAAGTTGGAGGACTTGGGAGCAAATAAAGAACGAGGACCAATTTAAACAAGAATAAAAGTTGAAAACCTGCTGAACAAGTTTCTACTGCGCGACCACAAGCCCCAAAGCCACGTGGCCGCGCGAAATCCTGAAATCAACAGAACCTGATTTAGGTTAACTACGCGGCCACTAGGGTTTTTCCTATGTGGCCGTGCCTCTTTCCGGTCAAGGCCCGTGCGCGGATTTCCTCATTGTTTTGTCTAGGTCTCTTCTCCATCTATACATACAACCTAGAGGCACGAATTGGAGGACCTTTGCACAGCCTACCAACTACACAATACATTGTTCTATCATTCAATCCTTGAAGGCAAAGATCAAGACAAAGTCGGGGGTTGATGATTATCAATGGAAAGTGATTTCTTGGTGCAAGACTTCCTTTCTTTTGTTAATTTGATAAACTCTACATGCGTAGTTTGTTATATTGCTGCGTATTTACTTCTTTAATAATGAATTGTTAATTTCAAATTTGGGATATTCGATGTAACTAGTTTTATGCTTTTAATTCTATAGATCAAGTTTTATGCTTTTTATTGCATGTGCTAATTTTATTTTGAGTTTAATGCATGAGTTGACTCGGGACTAATTCATGATTTAATGGGTATTTTCGTAATCCTATAGATGAGTTAACACTTAGATCTAGGAATAAAATCCGGTAATTAGACGAATGATAGGGATGTACGTTCGTTACTATTGTGATCGCTACATGAATTCTTGTATTCCATGAACTTAGTCATTACGACCTGCTGTTCATTAACACGGTCGACTAACTAGGTAGAGTTGATTTAATTCCGAGAGGAGAATTTCATGTGCATAAGTGAATTCGATCGAGCACTATAATAGGAAGAAAACTAGACAATTGGAATCAAGAGTATTGACTACGTGATATCAGATCTCTCAACACTTATGAACGTCAATTTAGAATATTATTTAAATTTCTTTTCTTTTCTTTTGCCTTTTAATTTAGTTCTATTCAAAAACCCCAAATTCTATCGTTCAAATAAGGCGAGAACTAACACAATTTTGGTACTTAATTACAATCTTTGTGGGAAGTTAACTTGGACTCAAAAAGTCCACTTTATTACTTGGATGCGACATCGTACACTTAAGATTATCACATATCAAGTTTTTGGCGCTATTGTTGGGGATTTTTAATTAATATCGAGACCAATTAGTTCTTATTTTAGTTTGAACTTTTATTTGTCTTTATTTATTTATTTAATTTATTTTAGTTTTATATTTTAGTTTTGATTTTAAGGACTTTGAAAAGCTGTGAATTGTCTCTCAGGGATTTTACAGATTTGCAAACAGTGGAGGCAACACAGTAAGATGGTGACAAACAATCATCAGTGGAATTCTGATCAAACAACACCTGGGATTGATTGGATCACAACAAAAATTGTAAGAATGGAAACAAATCTTGTGTTAATTGAAAAATTTTACAGTTAGGATAAACAACCAGTACAAGCAGTTCAGGCTGAAATTAAAAATTTTGACAAGAAATATCTGATTCTACAGGTAGTGCTAAATCAACAAGCTGAATTTAAGGAAATAAAGAGGTTGATGAGGCAAGTAACAACTAGGAGATTAGAGAGACAGCCAGTATAGATGCCAGAAATTCAGGTGATTAGATCAGATGATTTAGAAAATTTGGTTGAAACATTTGAAAGAGGAGCAATCTAATGTAGTGGATCAGCAGGAAGAAATAGTTTGTCATGTAGAGACCATTTCTCCATTGTCAAAAATTCAAATTCTGGACATCGAGCTCGAGGAAATTTCCACTAAAAATGAAGGCCAAGTGGGAAGAGAGAAGTTGATCACAAAAGAGAAACCAAACAAGGATGAACTTAAGAGTACCAACTATATTGTGCAACCCTCTAACTTCATAATTGATTTCGTCATTCACACTGGCGAGGTAATTAAAGTGTACATATTGAAGTTGAATCGAAGTTTGAATTGAGTGGAGATGTTAACATACATGACATGGGTAAGGTAAAATTTTGGTGCATAATTTCACATTGGAGCAAATTCGACCGTCATAAACAAAGACAGTCATCAAAAGCCTTTTTAAAATTCCTTGAAAAATCAGGTAAAAAGTCGGGCTTTAGACTATAAACGGAGCGCTTGTTGGGAGGCAACCCAATTTTTCATCATTTTATTTATTTTGCTTTGTTTATTGCTTTATGAGTAACTTTAGGATTTATTTGCATGTTTAGTTTAGTATTTGCATGTTTGAGTTACCATTTTGACATGATACTTGTTGCACCTCATTTGGTAGTTGATAATTGCTTCATCATTGATAAAGTTTGAGCATTATGATCACTATTGAGATCTAGCCTAATACATGAAAGCATAAGTTGGTGCATTTGGTGGTTCATTAGCATATTCATTCATTTGAGAAAATGTAGTCCTACTTCCATGCTTGTTTGATAAGTGTTAAATCATAAAAATTAGCATGACATGTAGACTCAAGACATGAACAAAGTATAGACAAGGTGTTTTGGAGTGGAGAAATTGGAGTTGAAATTAAAAATAGGCACAAAAAAATCTTTCAGCTGGAGACCTATGCAGCGGCACCCTATCATCATGGTGGCCGCGCATCATCCATTCAAATCAACAGTACATAAAGTGTTGAACCACGTGGCCACCAGAATTCTTTTTGCGCGGCCGCTCTGTTACCTGTAGGTCAATTTTGGCAGATTTTTATATACTTTGGTGAAACTTTCAAATTCATAACTTTCAACCTCGTTTTTTCTTCCCAAACTCACCTCAACATAGCATACCACCTAATCTTCATTTATTCACATGGACTTGAGCATCATGCTAGCTTGCATCACATTTCAATCTTTCAAAATGTATGAAATTCATCTTTGCTTTACAATTTTGCTATTATTATGGTCTTTCTTGCTTTTATGGATATTTGGATTCTATGGATTATTGATTTACGGAATAGGCTAGAATTGTATGTTGAGTGGATTATGAAATAATGTTAAGAATTTTGGATAACTCCAAGCTTCAAAATATATGATTTCAACATGCTTTATTTTGTGCACGTTATGTGTTTGATAAAAATGTCTGAGAGCTTTACCTTGAATTTTTGCAAAACTTTTTGAACTTTCATCTTTAATTCATGCTTAGCTCTAATTTTGAGTCATTCATTCATAATTTGCATCAACACATTGCATAAAACGTGGGTTTGGGATGTTAATGACACATAGGCACAACAACAAGGTCACTGCTGGGGTATTGCACTAATTTTCAGCCTACAGTGTCCACTTTGCTACATCATTTCACAACCCTTTTGAATTCCAAATGAACTGAATTTTTGATACGATGTAAAACACATTACATACTTTCATGTGTCCAAATATGGCTCAGAAAAATTTTAATTTTTCATTGCGATGTCGGGGGCTGAAAATAGGTAGTTGGCTTTTTCAAAACAAATTCAAACTAGTGCATAACTTTAGTTTGGGGGTTGTTATAAAGTTTCCTATGATTGTTTATAAATTTGATGTTTATGATGTACTTGTTTCACTCTTGCGAGGTACAAAACAACTGAAATACATCAAAATAAGATTGGAACAAGTGAAAACGTCCAAGTATACATTCAAAGGAAAGCTCCAAATTGGAAAATTGCACCTTAGAACCAGAATAATTACTTGAACCCCTTTCTTATGTTTTATGTATAATTATTATATCTATTTGACATACATCAAGGGCAATGTATATTTCTAGTTTGGGGGTGGGATCTCATTTATTCTTTTGCATTCATTCGATTTTTTGGGATACAAAAAAATAAAAAACATTGAAAATTGAAAAAAAAAAATATATTAAAATTTTTGTTGATTTGTTTATTGCTTAGGAAATAATTTGGATCAACCTTGTGCTTTAGCTTGAATAACAAATGTTCTAGGTTCTTGTTAAGGATATAGATATATCTTAAACCCTAGATGATCCATTAAGCTATTTTCACAAAGAGTTAATGCAATTAATTGGGCTTTAATCGACATAGAGATATAGTAGGTTAAACCAATTGATTAAGGTTAATTTCACCCCAGAGAGGTAATTAGCTAAGCTTGGAAAATCGGGTCTAACATTGTAAATGGGTAATTTATTAATTTGCATGTGTTGAGAAATTACTAAAGTAAGAGTTAAGTGAAATCATGAATCCCAACTATTTTATCTTTCATTTTCCTTATTTTAATTTCGCTTCAAATTAGTTTATTTAATTTAGAATTTTCCAAAACTATCTTTTAATTGTGTGTTTCTTTTTATTGTTAGAATTAAATTAATTTGTTGTATAATCTAGAGTATACATTCCTCGTGGGATCTACAAACCGGACTCAAAAAGTCCATTTTATTACTTGTACACGACTCGTATTTATTGGGGGATGAATGTCACGAGTGAGAAAGGAAAGAATTGATCACTAATGGTGGGTTAGTTTTGACTTGAAACCTCTTTACTCATCAATATTCTCGTAACTTAATTGACAATTGAAAGTGATCACACACACACACACACACACACACACACACACACACACACACACACCGATCGAACATTGGATAAGCTAAACTTCTTTTTGGTAGCATTATTTGGAAACATACTTTTGAATTGATTATACAATTTTACACTCATGAGTAATTTGCAAGTTATCGACATTGTTGATCTATATTCCATGTTACTTGAATGCAATAGTAGATACTTTTGCTCGAGACGAGCAAAAGCTCAAGTTTGGGAGTGTGATAAGTGTGCTTTACACACTTATTTTGCTTCTAAATCGACAATTTAATTGACAAATTGAGCGAATTTCTACTTATAAATTGTGTTTATCTTGTACGATTAGGTACAAACTCAATTGGAGAGAAAATGGATAAGATTGGAGAGCAATTGAGCGAAAAGAGGAGCAATTTTGATGTCCAGGACCTAATTGAAAGAAATCAAAAGTTTGAGGACTCAATTGCAACATCTCAGGAAGTTGGAGGATTAGAGATGCAAATATTTAAGGGGCATATTTGTAGTAAAAGTCAAAATTCGAGGACTAAATTAAAAAAGGCCAGAAGACGAGGGACTTTGATTGTAATTAGTTTAAAGAAAAAGAAAAAGAAAATAGAAAAGAAAAAGAAAAAGAATATATTATAAGGCATGGGCACATGCCATGCGCCCAGTAGAAGTCAAAATGAAGTTAATCTGTGTCCCACGCGTTCGCGTGGGTTTTACCCACGCGATCGGGTGGGCAAATTTTCAGCCAACCTGATTTAATTTTCTGATTTTATTATTTTCACCTATGGGCGTGTTTGGCTTTATTTGGACGCATTTTTGAGGATATTTTTGGTCAGATTTTGGGGATTATAGATACTCTCATTTCTTAACACCCAAAATTCTAATTTTTTTCTCTCAAACCCTAGCCTCTTCTCCCCTTTTTCTTCTTCTTTCTTCTTCTTTTCTTTGTTTTTGCTTTATTTTGTAATTTAATTTATAATTTAGTTTTGTTTCCATGTTGCTAGTTTCTATTGAAGCTATGAAGAAAAAGTGAGGTGAATATTCAAAGCATGTTGAAGGAATTTTGGGGCAAAAATCAAGGGAAGTGATTTATTTATCTTGTATTTTTAATCTTTGATTTCTATATTTTGTGATGTATTTTTGTAAACCTCAACTTTTGTGCAATATTTATATAATGAGCTAGTTATTTTATGTTGGGATGATTGATGTAGCTTAACTTAGTTTAAGTAATTTTAATGTTTTTTTATTAATTTTTGAGCTTATTTCATGTGTATTTGTTGTTGAGATTATTCTATGTGTTTGATTGATCACATATGTTTTGTGAAGTGTATGATAATCGAGAGATATTGTGCATTTTAGACCAAATAACAAACGCTCTAGGTTTTTTCTTAAGGATAGAGATATACCTTAAACCCTAGATGATCCATTGAGCTATTTTCACCAAGAGTTAATGCAATTGATTGAGTTTTAATTGACATAAAGATATAGTAGGTTAAACCAATTGATTATGGTTGATTTCACTCGAGAGAGGTAATTAGCTAAACTTGAAAAATCGGGTCTAACATTTTAAATTAGTAATTTATTAATTTGCATGTGTTGAGAAATTACTTAAGTAAGAGTTAAGTGAAATCATGAATCCCAACTATTTTATCTTTCATTTTCCTTATTTTAATTTCGCTTCAGATTAGTTTATTTAATTTAGAATTTTCCAAAACCATCTTTTAATTGTGTGTTTCTTTTTATTGTTAGAATTAAATTAATTAAAGTTGTATAATCTAGAGTATACATTCCTCGTGAGATCGACAATTCGGAGTCAAAAAGTCTACTTTATTACTTGTATGCGACCCATGCGCTTGCGGTACACTATTTTGAGCGAACAACTTGTTAATCCCAAAACTTAGATTTTAGACATCCCAACCCAAAAATAGAACCAAACCGCTTGAGAAGCATTTTGGGTATGGAAATGTTAGAATGTGCATGTATTGTTGGGTTAGAGGTCCGTGGTTCTTGGTTCTTGATTTTGCACTATAGTTAAAACAATTTGGTCAACGGGTATAAATCATGACCAGCATAAAAATAGAAAAATACTAAATGTCTTATTCTATTCTTCAAATACTTTTTTTACTCGAGCAAGTAAGCTTATAAGAGTGTTGAAATCTGGTACCCTAAACTTAACTGAGTTGGGAGCTATCATCTCAAAGCTCGTTATATGGGTCAATTAGAAAGCAAGGAGAGTGGACTTACACAGAAGACAATAAAATATCTTTAACTTTTCTTTGTTGCCTTTGTGACTCGGGTAATCAAGTCTGAGGGGTTCTTTGAACTTGGTGCCTTCAAGTTGTCTGGTTTGGAAGTCACCGACCTAAAACACACTACAGGGGTCGCATAGAAAGAAAATGAGAAAAATATTACACAAAGATGGTAAAAGACAGAGACAATAAAAAGAAAAAATCGTCAATAAAAAGAAAAATTGGCTATAAAAGAAAAATCTTTGCATGGTATAAGCCTTGTTGACTGAAACTATAGAGATTGAGGGTGTAGAATTAGGGATTGTCTACTTTTGACTAGTTGTGCATGCATATTTCTGATTCCGATTATCTTGAGTGGAAAAATGGATTATATACATGATTAGATGCCACAATAGAGGAAACATGGGTTTTGAGAGAAAAGCAATCAATTGTGATCTTCCATGAGCGAAGTAAGAAAAATCATTAGGACTCATAAGATGACTTCATGGGATTTGGGCTTGCTTTTGCTTAATAGGTCACACAATGTTAAGTACATTTTTGAATAAGTACGCGTTTGACTTTGGCTATTCACACATACACTTGAATGTCTAACATGCTATAACTAAAACTATTTTATTGTGTTGTTCAAAGTTTTATGCTAAAATGTGAAGTTGGTTTGGGTTGTTGAGGCACATGGTGAAAAAATTTAGAAAACGAAAAAAATTGTTATTTGCATTCTTTCCTTTGTATTTTAGTTTTACATTGTTCGAGGACGAAAAATAATTCTAGTTTGGGGGTATTTTATACACTTATTTATATATCCAATTTAGGATAATATATTGTCATTTTAAAATAAAAGCTATTGATTTGTTTGTATTTGTTTGTATTTCATAAATAATCCCAAAATCATACTAATGAAGCAATGAACGGAAAAGATGAGATTTTGGAGTTTAAATTGGACACATTGGAGAAGTTTGTGGAGCCAATTGAGGAAAGCAAGGAAGAAAAGAGAAGAAATCAAAAGTATAGGGGCCAAAATATCATAATTGAAAGTTGGAGAGGACTTGGATGCAAATGAAGAACAAGGACCAACTTAAATAGGAATCAAAGTTGAAAACGCGTTGAATAAGTTTCTACTGGGCGGCCACGAGCCCCAAAGCTACGCGGCCGCGCAACAATCCTGAAATTAACAAAACCCGATTTAGGTTAACTGCGCGGCCACTAGGGTTTTGCCGTGCGGTCGGACCTCTTTCCGGTCCAGGCCCATGAGTGGATTTTCTCATTGTTTTGTCTAGGTCTCTTCTCCATCTATATATACAACCTAGAGGTACGAATTGGAGGACCTTTGCACAACATACCAACTACACAATTCATTGTTCTATCATTCAATCCTTGGAGGCAAAGATCAAGACAAAGGAGGGGGAATTGACGATTATCAATAGGGAGTGATTTCTTAGTGCAAGACTTCCTTTCTTTTGTTAATTTGATAAACTATACATGCGTAGTTCTTCATATTGCTCCATATTTACTTCTTTATTGATGAATTGTCAATTTCAAATTTGGGACATTCAATGTAACTAGTTTTACGCTTTTAATTCTATAAATCTAGTTTTGTGCTTTTGATTGCATGTGTTGATTTTATTTTGTGTTTAATGGATGAGTTAACTCACGACTAATTCATGATTTAATGAGCGTTTTCATAATCCGAGAGGTGAGCTAACACTTAGATCTAGTAATAAAATTACGTAATTGAAAGAACAATAGAGATATACGTCTGTTATTATTGCGATCGCTACATGAGTTCTTGTGTCCCATACACTTAGTCATTACGACCTGCTGTTCATTAACATGATCAACTAACTAGGTAGAGTTGATTTAAAATCGAGAGGGGAATTTCATGTGCATAAGTGAATTCGATCGAGCACTATAATAGGAAGAAAACTAGACAATTGAAATTAAGAGTATTAACTATATGAAATCAGATGTCCCAACACTTATAAACGTCAATTTAGAATATTATTTAAATGTCTTTTCTTTTGTTTTGCCTTTTAATTTAGTTCTATTAAAAAATCCCAAATTCAAACCGTTCAAATAAGGCGAGAACTAACACAATTTCAGTACTTAATTACAATCTCCATGAGATGATAACTCAGACTCAAAAGTATACTTTATTACTTGGATGCAAAATCGTACACTTACAATTAGCACACATCAGCACCTCCACTGCACTCACACTCCACTTCATCACATTAGCACGAACACCGCACAACAACCAGCCTTTGGGCCTTACTTGTTGAAGCCGTAAGTTACATCTTTAAAATTTGTATTTTGAAATGGTTTTTAGTATCTTCTTTAATTTTCGAAATGGTTGATGATGGATAAAAGGCTTGAGGTAGATTTGGATTGAACTAGATTGGTGATTGTGTGGGTTGAATATTTGGGTTTGATCCTAAACTAAAGATCTATGATTTCATTAGAAATTGTACAAGGTATGCTTGGTATTCGATTATTTTCTCGAATGAAATATTTGCTTCGTCAAATTCTTCTGAGTGATTTTCTTTAAAAACTCATCAATTAAGATCGTTTTTATGCATCAAACACGAAATTTACTTCAACACACCATTGCATACATTCACTGCACCATTGCAAGCATAGCACGGCTTCACGTCACACTATTCGTCCTACTTTTTCCCAACCCAAATGACCTCCAATTGACTTGAATTTCAAACATGTTGTAGACCAAATCCAGAAATTCCATATGCTCACAGAGGACTCAACTCTCGAGAATATTTCAGTTTTTCATCACTTTATTTGGTGTTGAAAACCTTTGGTCATACATGTTATAAATTCAAATATTTTGAAAAAATTCTAGTTTGAGGGTGTTTTATTATTTCATTCAAATACCTATGTGGCATTTAATGCTTTTAAAATTAACTATCCTTTATATGTTGGAAAAGTGTCAGTGGAGAATACTACCCAAACACAGAAAGGGAAGGAAAGAGCCGAACTGTTACAACATCTTCAACCTGACAAAACCTAGGAAGTACTTAACCCCTTTTATATGTATCTTCTTTATTTATCTTGATCTATTTTATCGTACAGGTAATGTATTATTCTATTTTGGGGGTGGTTCGAGTGAAACCCCGTCTAATTTGCCTTTAAGAGTTCATTCGATAACCTTGAAAGTAGAACCAAACTGCTTGAGAAGTAGTTTGGAGAGGAAAGATAAGTATAGGTAAGTATAAACGTTTGAGGGTCTGAAGTTCCTAAACTATACTTTGCTTGAAGAGATTTTATTCAACGAGTATAAACCTGTACTAGCTATATAATAATAGTCTTATTATTCTCTTTATATCCTTTATAACTTGAGCAATTAAGCTTTTAATGGTTAACCTTGTACTACAAATTCATTTGAGTTGGTAGTTACCAGTCTAAAGCTCGTTACATGGGTCATTTAGAAAGTTTAAGGGAAAGTGGACTTAAACAAATGACACAACATCTTTTACTTTTCTTTGTAGCTTTAGTGACTCGGGTAATTAAGTCTTTAAGGGTTCTCAAAACCTGATGCCCTAAAGTCATCTTACTTGAGAGTCAGGGACCCAAACTCACTACAGGGGTCACTTAAAAAGCTTGATGAGAAAAGTATCACACAAAAGATGAGAGAAAAAAATATGTGTATAATAAAGTGTTTGGTATAAACTTAGAGGCTAGAACTTTGGAGACTGAGGGTGTGAAACTGGGAATCGCTACCTTCTAACTATTTGTGCAGACTTGTATCTAATTATTACTGCCTTGTGCGAAAAACTGTTAATTTATTGATATTTAGAAACCAGATAATTATAGAGAACCTCGGGATTGGAGAGAAAAGCATAAGGAAGTGATCATAATGAGGAATGCAAGAAAAAGAAGAAGAAAATCATCATTTGACCATATAGGATCCGGGTTTGCACATTATAAGCCACACTATGTTAGGTATATTTTTATATGAGTATACACTTGGTATTGATTATTCACACAGACATGTAAAGTTGATCGAAAAATTAAAAATAATTTTATTGTATTGTTTGACATTCTTTTCTAAAAGTTTATTTTTTATTCAAACATTAGGTTTATAGTAAGCAAGTTAACAATTGAGTCATTTGTTGTTGAGTCTTGTTTAAAGTATAATTTCGTTGTATTTTTGTTCAAAGACGAACACTTGTTCTAATTTGGGGGTATTTGATAAGTGTATTTTGTACATTTATTTAGATGTTAAAACCATGGAATATATTATTGTTTAAGAATAAATTATACTCATTTAATTGTTATTTGAATTTATTTAAGTATATATCTCAAAGTCGAAAGAATGGAGCAATTAAGGCACATAAGGACCAATTGATGGGCAGTTTGGACTTAATTATACACTGTGGAAGTGGTTGAGGAAAATCGATAATCAAATTGGAGCTAAATTGAAAGAATTCATAAGTTAAAGGGCTTGATTAAAGAAACCAAGATAAAAGACCGAATTTAACAACAGAAAAGACGAGGCTCAATACGCAATTAAGACAAGGACTAACGAGGAATTTCAGAAAACGAACAAATTAAGGAAGAGAAGTCGAAGGCCAAAGCGATCGCGTCTAATGAAAGCAAGCGATCGTCTGGTCATTTTCTTCAGCAGCTGAACTTTAATTGACTTCAAGCAAGAGATCTCTAGCTCTAAACCCAAGCAATCACTTGCTTGTTTATTTATTCTGACAGATTGATTTTCCTTAATTTTTGGATCCAAGATTTTTTTCCTAATTGACCAAGGATTCTTCCCTTACCTATATATATGAGATTTTTGCACGAAATTGGGGATCTCTTGACTCATTATTCTACCTAATTATTAGGAGAACAAGTTTTGCGCAAGATTCAAGATTTCTCATTCAAGAAGATTAATTCCTATATCGGAGTTATGAATTCTACAAATCTTCTTGTTGTCTATCTTTAATTATGTATCTAGGCTATTTTATTTTATGTTAGAATCTTGATGAAGTTTTTTTTTTCCCTGGATTTATGTTTTGATTTTTGTTAAATTTAATACAATTTATGGATTTGAACAATTAATTCTATACTTCTTGTTTCTACAATCATTTGGCCAATTATTGTATGAATTTTGTGATATGTTCTTAAGTTCGAAAGATTAGAAATTCGTTAAACTTGTGTTTAATTGCCACAAAGTCCGATAGTAAATATAAATATACCTCTATTCTTTTAATCGTTAATACTTTCCTATTTATTTGCACTCATCATAGAAATGTAGGCGAGTTACATATAAGGATAGATTTTAATTCACCATTTTAAAGAGAGTTTAAAATAAAATAGGGACATTGATTTTCATAAACCATGAATTGTTGTTAAGTATTTAAATCAAGATATGAAAGATGAAAATAAAAGAGGATCTTTGATCCTAGCATGTTTCTCTCATTTATAAAATAAAAACATCATTTTCAACATTGTTTGCTTTTAAATTGAATATTCTATTTTAATTGTTAATTTTGATTTTAATTTCAATTGTCACTTGATTAATTCTAGTTTCGGTTAAAGTTAAAAACCCAAAATAAAAAGTTATCTCAATCCTCGTGGGTATGATATATGGATTCACTGCTTACTATATTACTTGTACGATCAGTCCACTTACAGTATGGAAATCATGCAACATGTAGCCCTGATAATTGCGTCGTTGTGTCTGGGCTCTTTATATATAAATTTATAAGGCATTAATTTCTTCATTTACATTTATAGAAAGCTGAATTCATGCTAACACGAATTGTTTAAGTTATCACTAATTAGTAAAGCTATTGATTTTTTTTTCCCTACCATCAATACATGAACGATTTTTCTCATGTTTCCTTTTGCATAGTTTGTAGTTCTTACTTTCTGGATGAGTTTTTGTGATAGAAGAATCCGAACTAGATAAGATGAAGATATTCATGCCAAAGTATATGTAAGGTTGAACCACTATTATATCTTTATTAAAGCTTTTTACTAAAGGATAATTCTAAGCTATCCTACTCTGAATGTCAGGATTTGATTTTAGATTTAGTTAAAAATCATATTTTTGATAAATGATAGTATACGAACTCGAAGGCAAGGTGGCACAGCCCCCCAACTAAGGGAACACTTACAGACGTATGTCCTCCCTTATTCCTGACATGCTATGGTGCCCCAGGCTAAGATCAATCGCAAAAGAAATAGATCTTTCACTACAGATTCAAGTTTAGATAAAAGGTTATTGATCTCATGAAATACATGGTCAAAATTATTCTTGATTTTGATTTAAACTTTATTATTTTTTTAAGTTATTCCAAACATGGCTTATGCAATTAGCTGTATATTAAGCTAGTGTTAGGATTGGGCCACCTCGAAGTTTTTTTTCTGATCCAGATCCGCCCCGTGGTTCATCAATTTTCGGGGTGGATCGAGTTTGAGTTGGGGTGGATTGGCCCCCAATCCGCCGCCAATTTTTTATTTATTTTTATTTTAAATTAAATCTTCAAAAAAATAAAAAAAATAATTTGTTATTTAATTTCTTTTTTAAATTGAAACGAGGTGGATTGGGGCTGATCCACCCCGCCCAGCCCCGATCCGCGGATCGGATGGAAGGATCGATGGGACTGATCGAATTTTTTTGTCTTCTCTACATTAAGCCCCTATTTGATTATTTTTTTTTTAAAAAAAACCTTTTGTTCTCATATTCATTTTTAGCCACATATTTATAAAATAAAATATTTTGTAGTAAACTAAAAAATTTTCCTTACTTTTTAACCACACATTCTTTAAAAAATCACTACTAAAAAAAAATTCTCTTTAAAATGAGCATCAAACATGGGCTAAGGAGTCATTTTCATTGTTCCTAGAAAGAAAAGTTTGATGCCAAAGTGAAGGGATACATTTTTTAGACCCATATTTTGAAGGGTTAAGTACACAAATACAAACTTTCAAGGGCTTGTTTTTAAATATCAGTTATTTTAAAAGATATTTTAATAATATAAAACATATTATTCAAATCAGGTAAAATAAAAAAATGGATGATTCTACCCTTATGCCGAAAACAAATTACAGTTTGTCGTAAGAATTCTTGAGCAAGCCAGAGAATATATTGCAACTTCTCTCTGCCTTCTTCAAAGGCTTCATTTGGTACTACTCTTTTGCTCTTTTTATTTGATTCTTTAAAGTTTAACCTGAAAATAAATCATTCATTTTAAAATATGACAGATTCTGTAAGTATATAATCATTGCAGAGAAGTAGTATCTATCAATATGATGTATGTATAGTATGCGTATATGTACAAAGGTGATGGTTACTGGTAAATAGAGATATAATTGTTTTGGTCTATAATGGTGTCCGGTTTACGTCAGCAATGAAGAGATATTTAGGGGGGGTGGAGGTGGGGGGAAAGAGCCTCGCTGCTTCTCACATGAATAGAGATAAACCCAATTATCTAATTACACTTTTCAATCAAAGAGGAACAACTAGTACAAGGTTTTTTTTTTGGGCTGTATTTGTATTTAATTACAAACCCCAATCTTTAATTGCATGTTTGTTGTGTTGAATTCATAATCATTATAAAAGACGAGTCGAATATCCTGAACATTTTGTAATAAATTACATTTTTTAATGAGTTACAATGCTAACTTAATTAGTAATGAAGTAAAGTTTATAATTAATTACAATTGTAACATAATTATATATTACAAGTCACTCGAATTTTTTTTTATTTCAGATTAATTACAATTGTAATTTAACTTAATTTTTCAATAATTACAATTTTATCTAATGAATTGCAAAATATGACACATTTAATTGCTGAAATCAGTTTTGTAATTAATTACAATTGTAACTTAATTAATAATGAATTACAGTTTATAATTAATTATAATTGTAACCTAATTTTATAACAAGTCACTCGAAATTTCATTTTTCTTTTAAAATTAACTCAATTAGTTAAAATTTGTAATTAATTACAATTGTAACTTAATTTCAATTTTACAATTAATTGTAATTGTATCTAATGAATTTGCAAAATATGATAGAATTAATTGCTGAAATTAATTGAATTAGTTGCAAATTGTAATTAATTACAGTTATAACTTCATTACAATTGTAACTTAATTACAAAAGGTAATTAATTACAACTTGTAATTAATTACAAATGAAACTTAATTGTATATTATGAGTAACTCGAAATTTCCATTTTCTTTTAAAATTAATTGAATTAATTACAATTGCAACTCAAATTTTATTACAAAATTGTATTGGAGTTACAAAAATTTAATAAAATTAGCTTGCTATACTGTACAAGTGTAACTAATGAATTTGTAAACATGAAAGATTTTTTGATGAAATTAATTACAAAAATTAATAAGTTATATTCACTTTAATTACAACAGCAATTGCAATTTAATTACATTTTGTAATCAAATACAGGTTACAATTAATTGCAATTGTAAATTTATTTCTATTTTGTAATTAATTACAATTATAACTGATAAATTTGTAAAATATTACTGTAATCAGTAATTTGTAATCAGTTACCACCACAACCGTCGGAACCGTTGGATTACTGTTGGAAAATTCATAAAACACACTAGTTTGTTCTCTTCAACGTCACGAAAACAAATCTGGATTCCGTTTGTCGAGATGGCATCCAGTTCGTTGTGTATATGAGAAAATAGGTACCAAAAATTCTCTCTCTTCTTTGTTTTGTTATCACTGTACTTTTCCCATTTGTGTAAGTGCACAGATCCCATCGGCCACCTCAATTCATCTTTCTTCCAAGCTTTTACTGCAAAGATTTGTTCAACCCATAAGAGCAACGAATCCAATTTTGCTATGCTATTCACATGGTCTGAATTGTCTGCTGTTGACATTCACACTTTCATTTTGGGCATCGGGTGTAGTTGTGGAAGGAGATTATTCAACATTTAGGCTTTAGTTATTATTAGAGGGTTGGATTTTAGCGTTGAATTTAGGGATAATTGTAATACCTGATTTTGTTAAATATTTTTTAACAACCTGATTTGTAATAATAAAGTTTTATAACCATGGTTTTGGGTAATTATCCCTCTTTTGAATGTCTTCAAACTGTTGATTGGGCCTATAAAGATTTTGGATCAGCATTCTTCTGGGCCATGTACGTGAGGGTCACTAATGTCTATTATTCATTTTCCTTGGTGAAATTACAGTCAAACCTGCATTTTAAGAACCAAATTCAAATATGTCACTAAACCTACGTAACTTCAAATTTTAGGTTTTAATTAGAATTTTAATAATTCATTAATAAATTATCATATTATAGAATATATGAATAAAGAAGCTAGTAAGCACCATTTATGCACATAACCGCTAAAAGAAATATTCAAAAATATCCTACTATCGCTAAATATTTGACCACGGTAATCTACTAAGCTACACTAATCCATTACGCCGCCCAACCTAAACTATCTCTTCGATTATGCTACCCAACCTGTACTACAAAATCCATCACGTTGCCCAAAATTTTAAACCGAAGAGAACATTGCTGAGAATAGCGAAAAATGACAACCAACCGGAATTCACCGCATAGAAAAGGGAAGGAGAAGGAAGATACACGTTATAAAAGGAAGAGGGATGATGTTGAAAAATAAATTCAGACTAATATTCCAGTGATCTCAGATAATCGACAACCGGGTGAAATGTGGACGGCATGTGGACATATACAGTGGTTTGAACAATTGTGACCTAATCATTTATATGTGACCTTGGGTATTGTTGATGCGTATTTAGTTGACATTATGAAAATGTGAACTAGATAAAGCTTTGCTCATTATTTTTGTTGATGGTGCTCTGAAACAATGTAAAAATTGTGAACTTAAAAAAAGGATCGTGTATGCCATTATTCGTGACCTTGATTTGTTGTTGTGTGGAGTTATTCGAGTTGACCTTGATTACATGATACTTGTGAGTTTTGACCTACTCAGATACCTATAAAATTGGGTTTTGTTAATTAGTACATTGTTGAAATATTGCACATGTGGCCTAGTTTTGTTAATGTGCAATGCATTGAACCAGAACCTTTATGAACTAGAAAAGAGAATGTGAACACCTCCTGTTCATCATCTTGATTTGAGGTGGTGTGAACTTACTTTAGATTCAGAACACTTGTGACTTGATTTTGTTGATGACTAGTGCATTGATCATTTGTGACCTTACGATTTGTGACTACATTTCTTCTGTGACCTTAAATCATATATCCAAGTTACCTTGAAACCATGTAAATAATGTTAATGTGACCTAATTTTGTCAATGAGTACATTCCCCTTCTTATGTGACCGTAAATCATGTTAATGTCATTATATACTTGAATTTAAAACCATGTAAATTGTTTTAATATGACCTAGTTTTTGTCGATCTGTCTTGCACTGAAAAGGATCCACTGGGACTTTATATATGGATTGTTACTCCCCTTAATTTACAATCTTGAAAACAGATGGTTTGGAGTGAGTTCAATTAATGAAATTGTGTCATCAATCTCACTTGTCATGGTGACAAGTAATTTGAATTCATGAAATGTGATGTTATCTTAACAGTATGACCTCCTATGTGTAGTCTTATGAATCCATTAACTTATTTTTCAATGTGTCCTTGTGCTATGTGATCTGGACTTCACAGTGTGACAAAATGTTATGTGTGTATGATCTAACTTCAAAAGTCTGATATGAAAAGTGCATTACATGATGTTGTGAACTAACATTCTAACTCTCACTATCTTCACAGGTCTGGAAGTACACTATACAAGCATTGACACATTAAAAAGAGCACGACACATCGTAAATATAGGATAGACAGAGTTGTAATCGACGACGAGTGAATTTTTGTTCAATTAGTATTCAGTCAGTACTTAGATTATTATATATTGCCCCCCTCTTTTGTGTAATATTTGAAATGAAAGTTGTACTAGAATATTAGAATTGAACTGATTTAGTAAAATAAATTATTTTTTCATTCATGTACAATCTGCCTTATGTCTTGGAATTTTGTCTTGTTATTCAGTCCTTCATGTTTTCAGATATAACCATTTAATGAGTGATTCTTATTCAGGTCACAAGTTATATACACTATGACATAACCATTTGCTGAGTTGTTCTTATTCAAGTCACATGTTATATAATCTAGGACCCAAGTCACATGTTCCTAAATGTCACCTCATACAGGTTGCATTTTATAGCAACAAACCACATATTTTCTAGTTTCAGTGATGTGTTTGTTAGGTCAAGATGTGTACATGTTATACCCAATTCATGTGTTAAACTTCCAGGGTCACTTTTTAAACTACCAAGTCACATAGTATCTTCATTGCCATCAACATTGATCAATAGGAAATTGATAACCTTGCAAAAAATTGAGGATGCAACTAAGGCTCTATTCGATAACACTGTAACAATTATAAATTGGTTTATTTATGTTTTTGAAGTAAAATGTGTGGTTGAAAAGTGAAGAAAGAAAATACGAGTGATTAAAAAGTGGTATGAGAAATTTGTGTTGTTTATAAATTGATTTATAAATTGTAATGACTGTGTAAAACAAGAGAGGCTAAGTAACACACATTATCTATTAAGGATGCATATTAAACAAACCAGGAAACATGTTAATGGATGTGAAATGATATACTCAAGTCACAGTATATGCCATGTCATATAATATAGTTCACAGGACTTATTTAAGTTTCACGTCAATTTATTTTTATCACATTTAATATAATTCAGGTCACATGTGCATATCTGTTACCTCATTCAGCTTATATATTATAGTAATAGACCACATGTTTTCAGTCACACAGATGAGCTTCTGAAGTTATGATTTGCACATGTCAAGTGATGTTTATTCTGGTCACATGTGAAGTTATCCAAGTCACACGTTGTAGTAAGCGTTGAAACCTGTTACTAGATGCATACAAGAATTCTGTTTGTGGAACACAATATTGTATCTATTGTTCGTGAGATCACAATAATCTCAAATTAAGGTCGCATTTACCAATCAATAATAGAAAAATTCATAGCAACAAGCCAAAAAATAGAAATATTGTCAGGAACATAAAAATCTAGAGGGCTTCTGAAAAAAAAAAGCTATCTTCATTGACATCCATCTATTAACATGTAATTCGCTTTTAAGTGGAAATTATATACATATTCAAGCTAACTTAATGATTAACGCGGATATCCGTTTTTACATGGACATTCTAACTCGATATGTGACATCTGATTTTTCTGAAATTATGCGATCATGAGATATGTATGTGACCTTGTGTATATTCTATACTGAAATTTGGAAATTCCAGTTGAGGGATTGTATTTGTGCTCTCTGGTCGGTTTCTGCATCTAATATGTTTTGCACCTGATTAACAAAATAAGCAAATTTGTTTTTTAGTCATGAATTGTGAATGTATAAGGTCTGATATATCCCTTTCCCTTATTCTGAAGGAAAATTACTCTAAAAATGCTTTTATACTTTCAAAGTTGAAAATCAGTTGTTTGAATAATATTATTAGAATGACTCTAATTATCAAATGATTGAACGACCATGAGCAATTTATTTACGATACATAGTTGACATTCATAAAAAGTATCTATTAAATAATAATCACCTATATTAATACACCTATACATTCCATATTATCTCTCGATCACATTTAGCATTGTCTTCTTTCTCTCTCTTCTTCCTTCATAATCTCTATCTCACACACCCCCATCCATTCCAAATTTCTTGTGAATTTACGGTGCAAAGAAAACCACGTTTGATGATATGCAGTCTGTGTTGGGATTTGTGCTCAAAAGAGTTAGGAATTTACTGAAATGTAATAAATGATTATTCATATTTGATATAATATTTGACGTTTATTTAAATTTGCAATTCATTATTACATATATAAGCTATGAAGAAGAGCCTTCAGAAAATATAATATTAGTACTTTCGAAGTACAAAAAATTAATATTATATTTCAATCGAGAATAATTTAGTTCAGAACCTTGAATAAAGATAGGCACTTTATTCTATTGTGGTTCATTTGATCATTACTCTAATTATTCATAATAGGCGATTTATCTTAATCATCACAACAAGTTGAGTCGTGAGTAATAACATTGATATACTTCGAGATAAGAATATTGGATTGGACCATCGTGAAATTAATTTTCTAGCATGACCTTGCTTAGGAATTGACATTTCACATGACTATCATATGGATTGTCTTAATCTATCTTGAATGATATTTATTATGTAGCAATCCTTGGGGTCTTTGATATACTATAAGTGAGATCAACCATTGATGTGATCAATAACTTCGTATGTTAGGAGCCAAAGGAAAGTGAATTAATAAATGACACATTGCAAGAGGAATTTGTTGCTCTAATTGTAGAGTTAAGGAGATCGTTTAAATATTCTATATACGAGTATGATTTCAGGAATCTAAGCTTAGTATTTAACATTCAATGTTAAATAGAATTCATAGAAATAAGAAATAAGAATATTGATTTAAGCAGAGTGAATAAATAATTAGGTGAAACGGTTAATTGTATGCCTAATTAATTATTGATCTCAAAAGGGGACAAACTATTAGATTGATAAGTCAAGAGGATAAATAATTCTGGGATATATATATATATATCCCATAATTGAACAGTCATTAATTCGTATAATCAGATTTAATTATTGGGAGCCTATAACATATAAATCCAATGAGTCCCCTAATAGCCTAAATAAGAATTGAAGGACTAACTTTTAAAGAGTTGGATAGTTCTTGGATTGCTCTAATAAAAAGGGATAAGGACAAAGTTACTTATAGGACAAGTATGAAACTCTAATCCCACAAGAAAAAGAAAAAGGAAAAGAGTTACTTTTAGGACAAGTATGAAACTCTAATCCCACAAGGAATAGGAAAAGAGTTAAAACTCTTCCCCTATATATACATATGAGGGAATATAACCAAGAATTATTCCACATTCTTGTTTTTGGTATTTCCTAATTAAATATTAGAGTGAGAATGTTTATTCTACTTGGATAATATTATATTATTGTGTTCTTGATCTTTTAGTGTCCACGCATCAACACAATCTTGTTCTTGAAGGAATATTTGGCAAGATTCAATGGTTTGAAGCTGGAACAATTATTCCAAATATTGGAGTTCATATTATCCACTGAAAGGTAACTCTGCTGCGTATCTTCAAGGTAATTTTAATTTATTTAATAACAATTAATTAAACTTTAGGGCGTTCTCATTTTTCAAAGAAAAATAATTTTTTTAGATTTGAACACTTTCTTGGAATCGATTTCCAACGGTCTGATGACCAGTTTCATCAATTCATAGCTTCGTCAAGAGCTTCAATGCCTATTCCTCTTTCATTCCCACTTCATGTGTGAAACCCATCTTTAGTTCCCCAGTTTTGATTTGTTTTATTCTCACCAGTTACACTTTCAGCTAGAGTCATCTATTAATCACAATGTTGAATTGGAACATGAAGAAAAAGAGAGATATGTTGGCAATGAAAACATTAACATATTCTCGATGGTCGCATAATGAAGTTCTCGCACCGCATTGAATTAGATCCAACATCGATAATTCGAGGGTGCATGTGTGTTATACTTTGAGGATCGAATTAGTGTGCTGGATCCATGAATTCCTTTGTTTAATTAATTGGAATCTAAGTTTAATTTGAGGATTTATGCTTTTAATATTTCCAATTAGATATGTAGTGGCCAGAGGTGGGCATAAGCCGATCGAACCCGCCGAAATTGACTCAACCCGATCGGTTTGTGTCGATTTTTCATGAAAATTGGGTTGAGTTTTGATTTTTTTTAAAATTTTTTGGTCGGGTTGGGTCGGGTTGCCGGTTGGATGAAAAACCCGACCCGATCCAACCCAACCCAACCCGAATATATATATATTTTTTAATATTTAAGTTAGCATTGTATTAATATAAGATATTCTCCTTTTCTACATAATGATCAATTCTAAATAATTATATATTAGTTTGTCTTATTTACGTACATAGCGTCCTCTGAAAAATCATTAAAGTGAAAAAAATATTTTTCTTTTCAGTTAACATGTGTTATATATGACATGTAACATTGTTAACTCATCCATTTATTTAAATATTGATTGAACACATTTTAATTTTATTAGCAAGTATTCAATTTATTGTATTAAGGGTTATTGTACAATATATAACTGATTTGAGTTAATGATTTATTCATGAATTTTTTTCTTTTTCAATTTTTTTTACCAGTTGGGCCAAAGCCCAAACCGACCAACCCGACCGAAACTTGGTTTTGTTTTATTTGGTTGGGTTGGGTTGGGTGTAAACTCGTAGTTGGATTGAGTTGATTTTTTATTAACCCGACCACAGTGAGTTGAGTTTGGATTGGGCAAAAAAAGGACCCAACCCAACCCATGCCCACCTCTAGTAATGGCGGATCTGTGCAATGGTCCTAAGATTTTTTCGACGTGGTCACCATAGTCGGACTAATAAATTACAAACTTATAAATTATGCTCAAGTAATAAATTACATTTTATAAACACGTGTAATAAATTACAATTTATACATTCGCGTAATAAATTACAATTTCAAAATTAAGACTCACTACACAGTGTATTTTACAATCTTTAAAAAGATTACATAGTTTAATAATTACATACAAAAAAGTTACAACAATTGTAAAAATTATAAAAAAATACATTTGAAATACTTATAACCATGTCAATCATAATCTTACTTATATTATATTTATTATATTATTATGTCTATCTATATATAAAAGATTGAATCTCTCAATTGGCATTATTCATCCAATTAAAAATAAACACTATTCATCAAATTTAGACAGTATTCATCCAATTGCAATTAAACTTTATTTATCTAATTTAACTATTCATCCAATTAAAATTAAACATTATTCATCCAATTTAAATATTCATCCAACTGCAATTAAATACTATTCATCAAATTTAGACACTATTCATCTAATTAAACATTATGCTGGCAAATTGCCCGAATTTTTCATTTATTTAAGCACTACTCATCCAATTAAAAGCTATGTGGGTAAATTAAAAGATTGAATCTCTCAATTTGCACTATTCATCAAATTATTAAACACTATTCATCCAATTTAATTATTCATCCATTTTATGACACTATTCATCGCATTGCAATTAAACACTATTCACCATTCATCCAATTGCAATTAAACACTATTCACCATTCATCCAATTGCAATTAAACATTATTCATCCAATTTAGGTACTATTCATGGTAATATTTATCCAATTACAATTAAACATTATTCATCAAATTTAACTATTCATCCAAGTGCAATTAAACGAGAAATTTTTATTCGAACAAAAAATCATTATTCGAAACTTCTCTAATAAAAAAATTATTGGCAATATACGTGCAACGCACGTATCAAAACTAGTATATATAAAAGATTGAATGTGCAAGTGGTACTATACATCTAATCCAATTGCAATTAAATTGACACTATTCATCAAATTCAATTGCAATTAAATATTATTCATCCAATTTAGGCAATATTCCAATTGCAATTAAACACTATATGCGGCAACAATTGAATGCACTATTATTCATCCAATTGTAATTAAACACTATTTATCCAATTTAGGCACTATTCAAATTTTAATTAAACATAATTCATCCAAGTTAGGATAAATTGAAATTAAACACTATTCCTCCAATTTAGACATTATTCATCCAATTAAACACTATGCGAGAAACAATTAGATGCGTTATTCTTCCAATAAAATACTATGCGAGTAAATTGCCCTGATTTCTCATCAATTTAGTCACTATTCATCCAATTAAACACTATGCAGGAAAATTGCCCGAACTTTTTATCAATTTAAGCACTATTCATCCAATTAAATTTAAGAACTACTCATCCAATTAAACACTATGCGAGCAACAATTTAATGCACTATTCGGTCACCTGTTCAAAGATTACCTTGGACATCTTTATGGAGACATTTTCATGTTCTTATTTTTATCGTTTTGTGTTACTTATTTTTTTCGTTAAGTTAATTATGAGAGTTCAAATAAAGTCGTAATAGTAATATCTTAATATTGACGTAAAGTTTTTGCACAATACTTTGTTACATTATTTTTGAATTACTAAACTGTATAAAAGATTTTAGTCATTTAAAATAATCTATTAGTAATATATTTCACTATTCATTATTTTTTTCTTTCGTCTTCCTTTTTTGTTTGTCTTAAATTATAGGTTACTTTCCTTATTGAGATTATTTTAATGTCTTATTTTTTTTAATATACCCTTATTTATTATGCATTGTTATCAACACATATGAACTGCTTATTATTTAATTCAGAGGTATATTAGGTAAAATGTAAGCAAATTTATAGTTCCAACATTTAATAATTATTTTCTTAATCCCTGTAAAAATAGAAATAAAAATTCACCCAATTGCAATTAAACACTATTTATCCAATTTCTGCACTATTCATCTAATTTCTGTACTATCTCGGGCAACAATTGGATGAACAATTCATCTAATTAAACACTATACGAAAAAATTGCCCGAATTTCTCATCAATTTAGGCACTATTCATCGTCGTACCTGGCTATAGGCAAAACAAGCCATCTTCTTGGGACCAAGATTTCAAGGAGCCCATTTTCCTGTTTCCTTCCACTTTTTTATTTATTTATTTTTTTAAGTTGCAGGCTCGTGTTTTAGAACGAACTTAAGTGAATATACTAAGCCCAAATATAAAATATAAAGGCCCTTTATGTATTACACATTTAGACCTCTATGTTGTCTGATGTACGACTTTGCAATCTAAGATTCTGTAAATTTTTAATTTGACTAAAGGCATAATTTGGATTGATTGCTTCATTGAGCTCTTGTTTGGTTATGACACAGGTAACAGATAATTTCTTCTTTATCTTAAACTCCAAATTATATTGTGTAATGTTAAGAAATTGCTGCTAGTTACTAGGTGTTATTTTCAGTGCATCACTTAACATTCGAGATGGCTTCAAATATGTTGAAAGGCACACATGGTTGCAGATAAGTAATTTGTGTTCTTTTAATTCTTGACTTTTATAAATTTCTTTAACGAGATTAATATGTTCGATGGTATAATATTTAAGTTTGTCCACCATCTATCATTTAGTTTGATTCTTTTATGACCTTGTTTTTCTGCTTTAATTTTGAGTTCGAATTATTTAGATATTCATACAATTGCAATTAAATATTATTCATCAAATTTAGGCATTATTCATCCAATTAAACATTATGTGGGTAACAATTGGATGCACTATCCATCCAATTAAACACTATACGGACAACAATTTGATGCACTATTCATTCAATTGCAATTTAGGCATTATCCATGACATTATTCGTCCAATTAAACACTATTCACTATTAATCCAATTGCAATTAAACAATATTCATCCAATTAAAATTATACACTATTCATCCAATTTAGGCGCTATTCAACCAATTGCAATTAAATATTATTCATCCAATTTAACTATTCATTCAACTGCAATTAAACACTATTAATCCAATTTAGGCACTATGCGAGCAACAATTGGATGCATTATTCCCATCAATTTAGGCAATATTCAACCAATTAAATTTAGACACTATTCATCCAATTAAACACCATACGTGCAACAATTGAATTTAATGCACTATTCAGTCACATGTCCAAAGATTACCCAGGACATCTTTATGGAGACCTTCTCATGTTCCTATTTTTAGTGTTTTGTATTACTTATTTTTTTCTCGTTAAGTTAATTATGAGTGTTCAAATAAAGTCGTAATAGCAATATCTTAATATTGATGTGAAACTTTCACATAATACTTTGCGACATTATTTTCAAATTACTAAACTCTAGCAAAAAATTTAGTCATTTAAAATGATCCATTAACAATATATTTCATTTTTTCTTTCGTTTTCCTTTTTGGTTTGTCCGAAATTATAGGTTACTTTCCTTATTGAGATTATATTAATGTCTTAATTTTTTAATATACCGTTATTGAATATGAATTGTTATCAACACAAACGAACTACTTATTATTTAATGTAGGGATATATTAGATAAAATGTAAGCAAATTTATATTTCCAACATATAATAATTATGTTTTATTAATCCGTGTAAAAATTGAAATGAGTCTATTTTTATGAGATCGGGAGTGTATCAAATAAGAAATTATTATTCGAAATTTCTCTGATAAGAAAATACTTGCAATTCAATTCCCAATCGGAAAGAGTGGCATTATTTAAAAATTGGTGTGTTTACCAACTGTCGAAATTGGTTCTAGGTGTCAATATGTGAACTGGAAACTCACGATCAGCACTAGAATTTTCAATAACGTTTGTGCCGCCTTTTTCCCTCTCAAGTCATCGTTAAGTAACACTTTTATCTTAGTTATTCGATTGTCTTGTAGCTTTTATTTTTTTGGCTACTCGACTAAGCCGAGTAATTCGAGGTTGGTGTTTTATTTTTAGAGCAACGTACAAAAGTTTTATTGCAATTGTGATAGTTTGAAATTGTAGAAGGTTGATATTTTGAAGCATAATCAAGTTTAATTGTGGTCATTTCCAACAAGGAGTGACTTCATTCTCGACCTAATATTGAATTCTTAAAATAGATAAGACGGATACCAAATACTTGGTTACTATATTAAGCCCACAATAGTGGAATGTAAACATTGTTGGTTGGATAATTGCCTCAAATTGTCAAAAGTTTGAGGACTTTAATTATAATTGAAAAATAAGTTTTGTAATTCGACTGAAATATGATTGAAATCCTAATAGGATTGAGTGTCGAATAAATTTTGTTTTTAAAAAATGGGGGCCAAAAATGGGCTTTATAAAATTGTTAGAAGTATGTCTACTCCATCGGATGCATATTCTAGTGACCTAATCTTTAATGGGGTGTGTGAAAAGTGGAGGTGGATTGGATGAGAGAGAAAGAGAGAGATATATTATTTTAATATTAAACTAATGTTTCTTCCATGCAATGTACGGAAGTTATCGTATACAAAATATATATATGTGTGTATGTGTGTGCGCGCGCGCGCGTGCGGGCTTGCCTCGTGTCCCCTAGGTAGGTGTGATGCTGACATGTGTCTAGTGTTTTAAAAATTTAGGACATGTGTTAGCATCACACTCATCGTGGTCATATTAACATCTTTCCACGGTGAACAAATGATCATTCCTATTTATATATATAAGTTACAGAAATGCAAATTACTTACCCTTGATAATTGAAACTGAAACTTCATAATTGACACATTGGAAGTTTCAATTTTAAAAAAATTGTCTTCAAATAAACAATTTGAAAATATATCATATTTTATTAGATGAGATAATTAGGAGGGGGGGGGGGGGGTCAGTAGTAATGACCACCATAAGATCCTTGAAAGCAACAATTTGGGTACAGGATAGTAACGACCACCGTAAGCAGCTAGGTCTTTTTTATAATCTCTCTTCATAAGACAACATTTCTTGTGATCGTGATTAATTTAGATACAAAAGAGCATATTGTTTTCATTATGTATAAACACTATTATATATAGATTGTCCCTCCTTCCAATAAATTTGACAATCTTAATCAATAATTTTAGCCAATCTAACAGTGCAATTGCAAATATTCTCATGAGGAATGAAGTGGAGCCCACACCTTCACTTTCTTGTCAACACTGGCCTTGACTCGATTCAATTTCCGTTCTGCCTCTATTATTTCAACAACCGATGAAGTTTGTGAAGTGAAAAAAAAAAAAAAATGTACTTCAATTTTCATATATACGAAATCACATCTGAAACATCCTAACTCGAACTATCCTAATTAAAAAAATGATTCTGAATTATTTTCTTACTATGAATTACATTTTAACAAATAATAATAATAATAATAATAATAATAATAATAATAATAATAATAATAATAATAATAATAATAATAATAATATCTCTATTAATTATTTTTTGTCTTATTTTATTTTGGCAAATATATTTTTAAACTGATTTTTAAGTAACACATTTTCTAAAATTATTTTTTAGCCTCAGTTTGGTAAAATTACTTATCATTTGTTTGGTAAAATTTTGGTTTATAAACTGGTTTATTTATGATTTTGATGAAACAATAAATGTTTATTTTTTTTGTCTTATTTTATTTTGGCAAACATGTTTTTAAACTGATTTTTAAATAACACCATTTCTGAAATCATTTTTTAGCCTCGGTTTGGTAAAATTACTTATCATTTGTTTGGAAACAATTTTTGGTTTGTAAATTGGTTTATTTATGATATTGAGGTGGCTGAAAATTGGATAGAAAATTTGTGTGATTAATAATAATTTGTGAAATTGTGTAATTTATAAACTAATTTATAAACATGTTTATTTCGTTTACCAAACAGGTGCTAAATTTATAAACAACACATTTCCCAAATCAGTTTTTAATCATACACATTTCTCTATATCACTTTTCAACAACATTTTTACCTTGAAATCTTTTAAGAAATTAGATCAACATGGAAATATATTGTTATATTATATATTTTTATCATTAAAGATTGTATTATATTATATTTAGATGATTTAGATTGATTTAGTCTAACATTGTATTAGATTATATTTAGATGATTTAAATTAGATTGATTTAGTTTCCTTTGTATTCAAAACTCTTGTACTATATATAGAGCATTAATAAAAGTGTGGATTCTCTTATATTCCTTACTATATGGTATTAAAGCTAGTGTAAGACTATCACAAGCATCCTTAAGCTTTTCTTACTTCTCTTCTTCCTTGGCCCTTTTTCACATGCACCACTCGGCCTCTCCTCAAATATTTCTTTTCTTCTCCTTTGCTGGCTCCTGCCAATTCTTCTTCTTTCTTCCTCACACTTTCTGCCCCAACTCTTTTGAGCTCTTCTCATATTTTTTTCTTTCACAAATCTCCAGGAACCTCTTTAATTCTTCTACTCGATTTTTTGTACTTCTGGCTGCCTCACTTCTTTTATCGGTGTCGACCCGCTGCTCCTTATGGCCATCTATGTGCCACCTGTTGTTGCTCGATATATATATATATAATCTTCAGTTTCTTTGCTTTTCTTCCTCCACTTTTACTTTCATCGTTTATTATCTTCAGCTAATTCTTTCAGCTTCTCCACTATAATATTATGTCTACCGCTCTATCAATATATTTTCGTTCCAAGTTACAGATTCCAATGGAAACTCCATCTTGCGGGGGCATGTTAAAGAATTAGATCAACATGAAAATATATTGTTATATTATATATTCTTATCATTAAAGATTGTATTATATTATATTTAGATGATTTATTCAAAGATTGTGTTAGATTATATTTACATGATTTAAATTAGATTGATTTAGTTTCTTTTGTATTCAAAACTTTTGTACTATATATATTTGCCAAAGAGCATTAATAAAAGTGTTCATTCTCTTTACTATAAAAACACCACATTCTTTGTTTATGAATAATTTATTATTATTTTTTTAATCAAATATAGGCTAATTACACATTTTTCTCCACTTTTCAATCACGTTCTTTGTTTTTAAACAATTTTTTTAATAAACAGTGGTTATATTTATTCTACTAATTTTATCTTATAATTTGGTCTTTTATTAAAATTTATGGTGTTGTTATAAAAATCAAACTAAATCATTTTTCTCCACTTTTCAATCACGTTCTTTGTTTTTAAACAATTTTTTTTTTAATAAACAGTAATTATATTTATTCTACTTATTTTATCTTATAATTTGGTCTTTTATTAAAATTTATGATGTTGTTATAAAAATCAAACTAAATTTAATACATGTACATATATTATAATTTATTAAGACAAAATAAAATTTATTAAGACAAGTAAGTAGAATAAATAGAATCATTGTATGTTAAAAATTTTGTATTTTAAAAACAAAGAACGTGATATTTTTAAAATAAAATATGTGGTTTAAAAGTGAAAAAAAATCCGTGATTAGCCTCTGTTTGGTAAAATATTTTTGTTCATAAATAAAGAATGTGATGTTTTTAATGTAAACCCTCTCCAATCCCTCAACTCTCAACCACCATCATCCTCCCCTTTTCACACACTTTCAACCACCAGCCACTCTCCATCTCCTCGAACACAACCAGCATACCCACTACCTGGAAACACACACTCTCCCTCTCTCTCATGGATTCAACCTAATAGAACGGCCGCAACAACCCATTCTCTCACTCCAACAGCCGCCAGCTTAGACAACTCTCCTCCACTGTCCCCAGCTTCTCTCGGACTTCACCAGTAACCATAGCAGACAACTCCAACCATAAGCACTCTATCACAACATCAAACCATCCCTTACCTTCAATAGCAACTCACAACCGCAACCTCACCTTATCTTCCTCTCACCCTCTGTCCATACACCACTCTTTCACCATAGCCAACTTCCCCAGCAGCAACATAGCAGCCTCATCATACACAACTCACCAGTGGCAACCTCCCTCAACAATCTTCACAGCACTCTATGTCGTTTACTAGCATCCCCTAACTCCTAACGCATATATCAGCAGCTCTCGAAGCAGCCTCCACACCCAGTCTTCCTTTTGAGTGATTTGTTCTAATTTAGTTTCATATCTTGCTTAGAAGTTTAGTTGTTTCAATTATTATTTTAGTAATTTCAGATTTTTTATATTAGTTGGCTTTGAGATATAATTTAATTATGTCCGGTTAAATTATATTTGAGAGGGGTTATTCTTAACTTCAATGGGTAAATGTTAATTTCTTATGTAGGAATTCTTGTTATTGATAAGGGTTAACAAGTGTTTTAAGTTTTTAAATTATTTTACTTGAATTAATGTCATTGATTTGGTATGTATTGAATATGCACACAACATGCTCGACAAAATACCATATAATAAATTGATTAATTTTCTCACTAATATTTTTACATTTTATCAGTTTCAAAAAATCCATACCCATCTTAGTTGCAAGCCCAATTGATTGCAAAAGAATAATACCACTCAAATTTCTCTTTCATTTCAATTTAATTATATTCTCTTTTTATTTGTTTAAGTAAATTTGAAATCATAGTTTCAGACTTGAATTTGGAAAATATTATTATACTATAAAAATCCTTAGGAAGAACCCTGGATTATTGCTAGGCTATAACTTGACCCCTTTATACTTGGAGGGTAGATTTTCCATCGAATCAAGTTTTTGGCGCCGTTGTCGGGGATTTATTTTGATGTTAATTAATTTTGCTAAATTATTTTACTTGTTTTTGTTTTAAATTTTTTTTACTACTATTCTTGATGTTGTTCTTTTTTATGTCCGTTTGGTTTCGAGATCATTCTAAGAGATTAGTAAGATCGGAACCCACTAATCAATTTTTAATTCTTGAAAATCAGCAGGTAGAAATGGCAGATAATGGAGAACCAAATGAGGTGCCAGTCATTCGAAGTCTTAGAGATTACATTTTTCCAACAATGACAAGCACTCTGTCATGCATAGTGATTCCTGTAAATTCAGCAGTCTTTAACTTTAAGCCAGGAATGATAGATCACTTGCCACGCTTCCATGAGATGCCATCTGAGAGTCCTTATCGCCACATCCAAGAATTCGAAGGAGTTTGTTTTACTTTTCTTGAAAGAAATTGCACTGAGGAAGTCATTCGACTTAAACTTTTCCCTTTTTCACTAAAGGATAAAGCTAAGTCACGGTTTAACTCTTTAAGACCTGGCTCAATCACAAATTGGGCAAATATGCGGAAAGAGTTCATTAAAATGTTTTTTCCACCCCCAAAGAACCACCGCTGTTCAAAGACAAATCATGATTTTTTCCCAAAAGAATAATGAAAATTTTTACACTAGTTGGGAAAGATTCAAGGATTTGTTGTTATCTTGCCTCCATCATGGTTATGATCAATGTATGTTAACTAAATTTTTTTATGAAGGGTTCAGACCAGAAATGAGGCAATTTTTGCAAACCATGAGTAATGGTGATTTCTTTGCAAAAGACTCTAATGAAGTTTTCACATTTTTTGATGATTTAGCTGAAAATGTCCAATCTTGGGATAATATTGATGAGTTTGATAGGGGTGTTCTAATAAAAACTGAATTTCAAAAGATTGCATCTGGAAATGGAATTCATTCAATTAGAGGAGATGATGACATAAATGCTCGATTGGCTGTCATCACTCGAAAACTTGAAAATCTGGAAACTCAAAAAGTGAATGAAGTCAATTCCTCTTCCACTATTTTATTAAAGTGTTCACTTTGTGAAGATGTACAACATTTAACCTCTAATTGTCCTGCACTTTCCCAACTAAAAGAGATGTATTTTGATCAATCTGTGTTGTCAATATGATTTCCAAACTTTATTCTAATCCATATTCGAGTACTTTTAATCCAGGTTGGAGAAATCATCCAAATTCCAGTTGGAGGAATGCTCAAGGAGGAAGCAATAATATTGGCAACAATGTTGGACCTTCACAGCCAACGCCTTATATGCCTCCACAGAAGATAAGTCTTGAAGATCAAATCCAGCAATTCATGCAAAGTCAAGCTACCATCAACAATCAAAATTCCCAGGCCATAAATGACATCCGATCTCAGCTTACAAAGTTGACTACTCAGGAAAGTGTACTAGAAAAGGGTAAGTTCCAGCTCAACCAATGCCAAATCCTCAAACTCAATACAATGGTGTTGATGATTCCAATTTGGGACATGTGAAAGCAGTAACTACATTGAGAAGTGGTAAGCAAATCCAAGTTCCTAAACCTAAAGAGAACTTGGTGGGTAAGTAAGCTAAACCTCCTGTTGATGATATTGTGTAAAAAATCTCTATTTGATATTCAGGAACCATCTAGGCCAATAGTAGGTGCACCCCCGCCCGTTTTCCTCAAAGATTACAACCTAATAATTGAACCAAAAATCAAACTGAAATTCATGAGATTTTTAAGCAAGTTAGGGTAAATATTCCTCTGTTAGATGCAATTCAACAAGTCCCTGCCTATGCTAAATTTCTTAAGAATTTGTGTACAGTGAAAAGGAAGCTAGCTGTTAAGAATAAGGCCTTTTTGACTGAACAAGTGAGTTCTATCATACAATGCCAAACTCCTCAAAAATTTAAAGATTCTGGTTCTCCAACCATTATTTGTATGATAGGAACCACTCGTATTGGTCATGCCTTGCTAGATTTAGGTGCAAGTGTAAATCTTTTACCCTTTAATGTGTATACACAACTTGGTCTAGGTGAACTTAACCCACTCCTATGATTTTACAATTAGCAGATAGATCTATTAAGACTCCTAGAGGGATAATTGAGGATGTTTTGGTTCAAGTTGATAACTTCTATTATCTAGTTGATTTTATTGTTATTGATGTTCAAAATACACCTAAAACTTCCCCTCAAATCTCTATTATTCTTGGTAGACCATTTCTTGTAACTTCAAATGCTTTGATAAATTGTAGGAGTGGTATTTTAAAGTTGACTTTTGGTAATATGACTTTGGAACTTAACATTTTCAATACTTGTAGGCAACCAAAAGATTTTGATGAAGTGCAGGAAATTAACATGCTGGAAGAGCTGCTAGTTGAGTTAGAAGATCCTAATGAGCAACCTGAGCTAAATCTCGAATTGGACAGCATTCAAGACTCTTCAAAAAGTGAAATAACAACAACTGTAAAAGCTTGGCAGCCAAACATTGAGCCCCTAAATGTAAGTCAGACACCCATGCAAACCTCAGCAGAGAAGATGTCAACTCTAGAGCTTAAACCTCTTTCATCTGAACTAAAGTATGTATTTTTGGGACCTAATGAATCATACCATGTGGTAATCTCTTCTACTCTTACTTTTGATATGGAAAATATGTTGTTAAAAGTGTTGAATGATCATAGATCTGCAATAGGTTAGACTACAACATATATTAAGGGAATTAGTCCTTTATTATGCACTCATAGAACTTTCCTAGAAGAAAATGCTAACCTTTCAAGGGAATCTCAAAGAAGGCTAAATCCCAATATGAAAAAGTAATGAGGTTTGAAGCGCGGAAGAAACGCCGGAAAGTTTCGAACTCAGGTTGTGGTTGGACGGATGAATCATGACCCGATATTCACGACGCGATGACTCGACGATGCGGAATAAAGAACCACGACTTTCGAAACGCCACAAGGATTTGTCCAATCTCCCTGATAAGTTTCTGGTTTTGAACGCCACAAAGATAGTTAATCTTTGATAAGTTCGGGTTTTGAACGTCACAAGAATTGAAATCTTGATAAGTTCTTGGAGAATAAAAGGAATCCACCTTTTAACGAGTAAAGCACTCAAAATGTTTATTCAATAATCAAAGTCTCAAGTCTGAATTACAAAGAATGGAAAGGAATATAAATAAGTAAAATAACCTAGCTGCTAATTGACTCAAAATAGAATTCTAATTAGACTAAAATTCTAAAATAGGCAAACAAATAATTAAAAACAAAATTTAACCTAAAAATACGCAAAAATCCTAATTTCCGTCTGCATAATTGACTTGCTATTTTGAAGCCCCAAATGATGGAATTTGGCCATAAAATCAGTCGGCTCAAGGGCTTTGGCCCATGAGTTTTGTTTAGTGGCCCAATTCTACTCAAAAAATACATATTATGCATCTAATTCCGACATGGTTGATTGGATTGCACTTTTATTTGGCTTGAATATTTAACTTTTTCCATCAAGCCTGCTATGACTCCGATTGTCGAGGGTCCGGAACACATCATACCCTCCTTCTTTAGGATGATTCGTCCCGAATCATAGCTTTGTTCCTGTTGTTTCACTTCACTTCCTGGATCAAATGGAAAATTATTGCTTCCATGCCAGTGGAATGACCAATAGTATCCTGTAACTTGGGTTACATGAATGGATTGAAGTAGAAACTCCTGCGGACATTGGTGGTGTTGCCCAAATTTCCAAGTACATTTAACCTGCAAGACAAAAGTAAATAAAGCGGGGTGGGAAATGTTAGGTTCATGAGGTACAAGGTATGGATCCTTGTATTCATGAATTATCACCGTCAATTCCACCTTTTGAACTACGAGGCCCTTCTCTTCACCTCGTTCTCCTTTTGCAACTTCTTGCTCGCCCCCCTCTATCTCTTTTCTCTCAAGCTCGGTTACTTCCTCTAACTCAAGATTTTTTAGCTCATCCACCTCTTCAATTTTTTTTCTTTCAAATTTAACCACATCTTCTACCTCCAAATTTGTATCACCATGTTCGCACACTACCTCATCACTATCCAAATGAGAATTTTTCAATTCAAAGTTCAAATGTTGAACTTCTACACCAACTTTCATTTCATTCCTCTTATCATCAACAATTTCATTCCTAATCAATTCCTCATCAAATTTTGGAGTTTGTTTATTTGTTTTTAATTTCAACTCTCCCTCCTTCTTATCAATATCCTTATCCCTACGATGCCTCCTATTACACCATTTTTCACTCTCCTTCCTTACCCTCCGTAAATCTTCTACTGCTTCCTCTAATGTCAACCCATATAGTACGCATGTTTTCCCTTTCTTAAAAAATTTGTATATGTGCATACTCTTATCATAAACAGCCTCCCTCCTACGTCTCCAAGGTTTTCCCAATAAAATATGATAAGATCTCAATGGCACTACATCACACCATACATCCTCACTATACCTTCCCTGGGTGATAGGCACTAGAACTTGTTTGGTTACTTTGAAATTCTCAAACTCCCTCATCCACGTCATCCTATAAGGTTTATAGTGTGGTTCCAGGGACAATCCTAATTTTTCAACCATGGTGCTACTAACGAAATTAGTAAAACACTTTCCATCAATCGCCAAACTGCACCCCTTATGATCCATATAACATCTAGTTTGGAATAAAAATCCCGGATCATAATCCATTCCTTATGTGGCATTAAAAAAAAATTCAAGAATGAAGAGGA
Source organism: Ligustrum vulgare (assembly GCA_963555705.1). Taxonomy (NCBI): domain Eukaryota; kingdom Viridiplantae; phylum Streptophyta; class Magnoliopsida; order Lamiales; family Oleaceae; genus Ligustrum; species Ligustrum vulgare. The sequence continues at coordinate 27,001,795 of OY743186.1, read as the reverse complement.
TTTATACATCAAATAGCAAGAACGACTTTTATTGATTTGGAAGGAAACGAATATCAAGAATTTAAGGAATTTCGGAGTGACTTTTTTTTTTTTTTAATTATGATGAATTTTCGGAATTAATAAAAATAAAAAATAAATTTTTTTTTTAATAAAATCCGAAAATTCGACACGAACGCAACAAAACAACGAAACTTAATTCGGATAAGAATTAAGCAAAACAAACACTTTTGAAATTTTTTTTTGAGTGATTTTCTGGATTAAAGACTCAACAAACTCAAGAACAAGAATAACGCAAAAAACTGAAAACAAAACACTCAACAAGATATGGATGATTGTCGAGGGTCCGGAACACATTAAAAAGGTTGTTAAAAAAGAAATTTTAAAATTATTTGATGCAGGTATCATTTATCCTATTGCAGACAACAAGTGAGTAAGTCATACTCAGATAGTTCCTAAGAAAATTGAGGTTACTGTTGTTGAAAATGAACAAGGGGAAATGATAACTAAAAGGGTACCTACTAGCTGGAGAATGTGCATAGATTATAGGAAATTGAATTTCATGACCAGAAAGGACCACTTCCCTTTACCATTTTTAGATCAAGTGCTAGAAAGAGTTGCTGGACATTCATTCAATTGTTTCTTGGATGGTTTTCCAGGCTATCATCAAATTGAAATAGCATTAGAAGACTAAGAAAAAACTACTTTTACTTACCCTTTTGGGACATTTGCTTTTAAAAGAATGTTTTTTGGTCTCTGTAATGTCCCAGCAACCTTTCAAAGATGCATGCTTAGCATATTCAGTGATATGATAAAAAAAAACTTGGAAGTGTTTATGCATTATTTCTCTGTGTATGGTGATTCATTTGATGATTGTCTAACAAATTTGAAAACTGTTTTGTACAGGTGTGAGGATAAGTAACTTCTCCTTAATTGGGAAAAATGTCATTTCATGGTTACAAGAAGAATTGTTTTAGGTCATATAATTTCTGCTAAAGGCATGGAAGTAGATAAGGTAAAAGTAGATTCAATTTCTAGGTTGCCTATTCTTTTAACTGTAAAAGATGTTCGATCATTTTTAGGGCATGCAAGCTTTTATAGGAGGTTTATAAAAGATTTTAGTGTCATACCAAAACCTTTTACTACACTTTTGATGCATGATACTAAATTTGTTTGGACTAATGAATGCATTGTAGCTTTTGAACATTTAAAAAAGACACTCACCACTACACCTATAGTTAGATCACCTGATTGGTCTCTTCCTTTTGAATTAATGTGTGATGCAAGTGATATAGCTATAGGGACAATGCTTGGCCAGAGGAAAGGTAAGGAACCTTATGTAATTTACTATGCTAGCAGAACTCTAAATCAAGCTCAATTGAATTACACAACTACTGAAAAAGAGCTGCTAGCTATTGTTTTTGCATTGGAAAAATTTCGAACTTATCTTATTGGGACTCCTGTTACCATCTTTATTGATCACTCTGCTCTTAAATATTTGTTCACAAAGAAAGATGCTAAACCTAGACTCATTCGATGAATTTTGCTATTGCAGGAATTTGACATTACAATCAAGGACAAAAAAGGGGTGAAAAATGTTGTTGCTGATCATTTGTCTAGATTAAATTTTGAGAATTCAAAAGTTTCTTACTCTTTAAATGATTTATTTCTTGATGAATAGTTGTTTAGCTTGAATGTTCTTCCTTGGTTTGCTGACTTGGTTAATTATTTGGTTACAGGTCATATGCCCTCAAATTGGAGTGTCTAAGACAAAATGAGAATGAAGACTGTTGCAAAGAACTTCTTTTACGATGATCCGTACCTATTCAAATATTGTCCCAATCAGATTATCCGAAGATGTGTTCCTGATGATGAGATGCAACAAGTTCTTACCTTTTGTCATTCTCATGCTTGTGGATGTCATTTTTTTTCACAGAAAACAACAGCTAAGGTACCTCAATGTGGTTTTTATTGTCCTAGTTTATTTAAGGATGCTGATGCCTTTTGTAAAAATTTTGAAGCATGTCAGAAACTTGGTAGTCTCAGCTATAGGAATATGATGCCATTAGCTCCAATCCTTGTGCTTGAAATTTTTTATTGTTGGGGATTGGATTTTATGGGTCCTTTCCCCCCTTCTTTTGGATATATTTATATATTGATTGCTGTTGATTATGTGTCAAAATGGGTAGAAGCTATTCCATTTAGGACAAATGACCATAAATTTTTGCTCAAATTTTTGAAAAAACATATTTTTTCAAGGTTTGATGTGCCTAAGGCCATAATTAGTGATGGAGGAACACATTTTTGTAATAAACCTTTTGAAACATTGCTAAAGAAATATGACATTAGACATAAAGTAGCTACTCCTTATCATCCTCAAACTAATGGTCAAACTGAATTAGCCAATCGAGAAATTAAAGGCATTTTGACAAAAAACAGTGAATCCAAATAGAAAAGATTGGGCTATAAAATTGGATAATGCTTTATGGGCATATAGGACTGCTTTTAAAATTGTTCTTGGGATGTCTCCTCATAAATTTGTGTTTGGGAAACCATGTCATTTACCAGTTGAGATTGAACATAAAGCTTATTGGGCAATCAAAACACTCAACTTTGATTTAGATCAAGCTGGTGAATTTAGGAAACTAAAATTGAACGAGTTAGATGAATTACGTTTGGAAGCATATGAGAATTCAAAAAATTCAAAAGAGAAAATGAAAGTCTTTCATGATAAGAGAATTTTTAGAAAATTATTTTTTGCTTCTCAAAAAGTATTGTTATGACTCTAAGTTTCATCTGTTTCCTGGTAAGTTGAGAATTAAATGGATTGGTCCTTACATTGTGAAAATTGTTTACCCTTATGGAGCAGTTGAGATTTTGGATCCAAAAACCGGTGTTGTTTTTTTCAAGTAAATGGACAACGTCTGAAACCATTTTTAGATAAATTTTCTACTGAAGTTAATGAACTACCATTTTTAGATAATTTTTAGAGCTAAGTTGTTATGATCATGTATATATTTTATTTTTACAGATTTTATTCTTTGTTCTTCATTTTTTTTAGTGTTTTGTTCTTGAATAAGTGCTCATATGCATATGCCTCCTCTCAGGTACACTCTTCTCTTTTATCTTGATTTGATTTTGAGTCGTGTCTATGAATTACTGTTCATTTTTCTTCTCTTTGAGTCATTGAGGACAATGTCTGATTTTAGTAGGGGGAGAGTAACTCAAGTGCACTTGTTTTGCATTAATTTTTGTGATCTTTGAGCATTAAAATTGAGTACATATAGAGTCTTGAATTATATCTTTGTTATTTTGTAAAGACATCCCTCCTAATTTTTTTTATGCTCTAATTTAAGCCTTGTGGTAAGATGGATGGTCAACATAAATAACTAGAGCTCTCTCAAATTTAAGTAATTTTATTTGTTCATCATGAGAGTTGAGTGACTGGTGGTTTTCTTATATTGCCCTTGTTTGATATTGTTACTTCCATTGGGCATCATTACACGGATTGTGGATTGTTGGTGGTTTATACTTAAGAAATGATGAAGGTCAATGTCAAATAAAAATTTGATCCTTTGAAGCTAAACTTATCACCTTCTCTTCCCATAAAAAAATCACTCCATAGCCACAAATCCCATCATAGCCATAGCCACAAATCCCTTCATAGCCATAAATCTCTTTCATCTATTTCACATTAAAAATGACATTGTATCTAGACATTGCTTTCATAAATACATAAGCTTGTTTCTACTTTCAAATATAAGTGAGGATAATGATTTTTGCTTCATATTTGAGAAACAAATGTTCAGTGTATGAAACGAAAGAAAAGTGGAGTTAGAAAGTATTTGACAGTCACTGAGACTAGAGGAGAATGTTGAAGAATTATTTCAGAGGATTTCAGTTATTAAAAAAAAAATTCCAAAAAAAAAAAAGAAAAAAAGGGAAAGGAAAAAAATGCAATTCAAAAATAAAAGTAGAGAGAAAGAGAAAGAAAATGGAGAAGTATTGAAAAAAAGTAAAGAATGTGAAGAAGAAAGTAAGCTTTAAGTGTGATTAAAAGTGAAAATTATTATCCTTGCTTATATTTGGAAGTCCTCAATTTCGATTCACTTATTTTATTTCCTTTATCCTATCCAAATGCTTCCATTGGAATTCCTTATTCTACTATTATCACTAGAACATATAAATCTTTTCTTCTGCCGCTCTTTATCAATTCCCTTGATAACATCAACATCACCTTTACAGTGACATTGACATTTTGATCTTAAGTTGGCTTGTGGTAAGAACGATTGAGTCCCAATGGTCGTGAGTTTTTCATAAGGTCAATATTTGCATTGTTGCCATCCACATATATATGGCATTTCTTGAATGGTTGAGTGATCAGTTTTCAAACTCCATGAGTGACCCCGTAACCAATTCAAAAACAAAATACACATACCAGTAAGTATATGGAGTTTATGCTTTGCTTGAGTGAATACTTGAAATTGTTTGTGTTGGGGGTTAGTGGTTTGATGGATCGGCTTAAAACACACACACAAAATTTTTGCGAATGTTTTTATGGACTAATTTGGATATGATGTTTGATCTCTTGATTTTACGAAGTTGATGTGCTTGACTATCTAAATTCATTCTTGACTTTACAATTAAAGTTTTTAATGGAGGTAGACATGTTTTTAATTCGCTTTAATTGCTAGAGACTAGAAAAAAGTTAGTTGGGGAGTGTGATTATTGTCCAGTTTTACTTATTTTAGATAGGTAAATGAATAAAAAATTACGATTTTGGGATATGAATTATATTATTTAGAGCAAAAATTATAAAAGATTCCATTTTAATTCTTAAACTCTAAATTGATTTTATTTGCTAGTAATTTCATTTATTTGATTGCAGGGACATTTTGGATAGTTTCAACCTGAAAATTCCTAACTTAATGGACCCGAAAAAGTCCAAAATTAGAGTAACCTATCACTACCTCACACAACAAAAACTAGCAGCCATACCCTCTCTAATCCCTCAACTCTCAGCCACCATCATCCTCCCCTTTTCACACACTTTCAACCACCAGCCACTCTCCATCTCCTTGAACACAACCAGCATACCCACTACCCAGCCACACATTCTCTCTCCCTCTCTCTCATGGATTCAACCTAATAGAACAGCCGCAACAACCCATTCTCTCACTCCAACTAACCTAACAGTCGCTAGCCTAGACAACTCTCCTCCACCGTCCCCAGCTTCTCTCGAACTTCACCAGTAACCATAGTAGACAGCTCCAACCATAAGCACTCTCTCACAGCACCAAACCATCCCTCACCTTCAATAGCACCTCACAGCCGCAACCTCACCTTTTCTTCCTCTCACCCTCTGCCCATACACCACTTTTCCACCATAGCCAACTTCCCCAGCAGCAACATAGCAACCTCATCATACACAACTCACCAGCGGCAACCTCCCTCAACAATCTTCACAGCACTCTCTGTCGTTCACCAGCATCCCCCCAACTCCCAACATATACAACAGTAGCTCTCAAAGCAGCCTCCACAACAAGTCTTCCTTTTGAGTGATTTGTTCTAATTTAGTTTCATATCTTGCTTAGAAGTTTAGTTGTTTCAATTATTATTTTAGTAAATTCAGATTTTTAATATTAGTTGGCTTTGAGGTATATTTGGGCTATTTAATTTTCATTTCCAAACTTGAATTTTATTTCTAGTAATGGGAATTGTTTGTTTGATTTTTATTTCGATTAATTTAATTATGTCCGGTTAAATTGTATTTGAGAGGGGTTATTCTTAGCTTCAATGGGTAAATATTAATTTCTTATGTAGGAATTCTTGTTATTGATAAGGATTAAAAAGTGTTTTAAATTTTCAAATTATTTTACTTGGATTAATGTCGTTGATGTGGAATGTATTGAATATGCACACAACATGCTCGACAAAATGCCATAGAATAAATTGATTAATCTTTTCACTAATATTTTTACATTGTATCAGTTTCAAGAAATTCATACTAATCTTAGTTGCAAGCCCAATTGATTGCAAAAGAATAACACCACTTAAATTTCTCTTTCATTGCAATTTAATTATATTCTCTTTTTACTCATTTAATTAAAATTGAAATCATAATTTAAGACTTGAATTTGGTAAATATTATTATACCATAAAAATCCTTAGGAAGAATGGCCCTGGATTATTGCTAGGCTATAACTTGACCCCTTTTAAACTGTTCCACTTTAAAATATAGTATAGATAGATTGTGGAGAGGATGAGGATGTGGATGTTGAAAGTAGAAAAAAGAGAGGAAAAAATGAAAAAAGAAGAGAGAGAGAGAGAGAGACACACACACACACACACAATTTCGAATAAATTAATAAAAAAATAGTGGAAGGAGTCAAGTAGAAGGTTCAATTTTGGACCTTGTGGTTGGAGAATGTGAAGAAAAGTGGAGAAAAATAGGAAGAAAGTAGAAGAGAGATAAGAAAAAGAAGATAGTAGAGTGAGACCCACGAATTTTTTGTGTCTCTCTCTCACGCACTTGACACCTTAACCGACCCTCCCATTAAAAATTGTAACGACCCGAGTCACACTTAACGGACTGTCCCAACCGTTAGATGATGACGTACTATCCCCACCATACCAGGATGAATCTTTTCAGCATACATTGTCCTCACTCGCACGCTCCCCGAGAAAACTTCCTAGGAGTTCACCCATCATAAAATTGCTTCAAACTAAGTACGCTTAACTGTGAAGTTTCTAATGATGGACTTCCGGAAAAGAAGGTGCACCTTGTTGGTATGAGTAGTACTTATCAAATCTCTTAAACTTTCCTGGTCTGGGTGTTACAATTACCCCTTGTTAGACTCGTGACGTCCTCTTCGCGCTTAAACCATCTAAGGATTCATTTTCGGCGTTGAGATTCTAGAGGTGGCTCCCACCCTATGGCGTAGTACTTTGTCCCGCGTAGTACTAGTTCCTGATTTTCGACTGGCAGTCGACTCTGATACAATTTGTAACGACCCAGGTCCAACTTAACGGGATGTTCCGGTCGTTAGATGACGACATACTGTCCCCACTATACCAACATGGATCTTGTCAACATGCTTTGTCTTCAGTCACACGCTCCCCGAGAAAACTTCCTAGGAGGTCACTCATCATAGAATTGCTCTAAACTAAGTACGCTTAACTGTGGAGTTTCTAATGATGGACATCCGAAAAAGAAGGTGCACCTTGTTGGTATGAGTAGTACATATCAAATCTCTTAAGCTTTCCTGGCCTGGGTGTTAAAAAAATGCTCTAAGGATTCTTCTGTGTTGTCAGGAGGAGTTGTTGACCAAGGAATAAACTCTATCTCCAAGATGATTTTTTTGCCAGAAGACGTGAATTTAGGAGATGACGTGCAACTTATTTTATACACACACACACACACACACACACACACACACACACACACACACACACACATATTATTCTCTTTTGGTAGAATACATTGACTAGAGAGTTTTATGAAGAAAAATTGTAGTCTAACATGGTTTTTTTGGTTTCTTTATGGGTTATACAAAGAATTAGAAATTGGTAAATGTAGTAAATCTTGATTATTTTTTCTATAATACTTGTGGTTTGGTGAATGCAAAGTCTATCTAATTGTAACAATGTATTATAATATTAAAAGCTTTAGCGATACGTAAATTTTGCATCGTCGTTTTATTTTCTTATTTGCTCAATTAATTCTTGAACATTAAAATGATTTTGTGGGTTCAGGAAGAGGGAATCAATGTTTAATTTCCAACAAGTGGTATCAGAGTATCGGGTGGTTCGAAATTTTGTTTGGAGAAAAATAAAATATTTCTGTCATATACAATGTGGAGAAATTTGAGGGGAGAATCAATTTTGGTTTGTTTCAAACACAAGTCAAGGATATTTTAATTCAGACGGGCCCACACAAAGTTTTGAAGGGAAAATCAACTGAGAGTTCTAACAAAGGAAAAGGAAAAGAAACTGAATCCAATAAGAGTGATGCGGATTGTGAAGATTTGGATTTGAAGGCTTCAAGCACAATACAACTTTGTTTGAAAAAAAATGTTCTTGTAAATATTCATAAAATAACTATTGCTAAGGAATTTTGGGAAAAACTGGAAGAGTTGTATCAGATAAAGAGCTTGTCAAATAAGTTCTATCTGAAGGATCGATTTGATTCTTTGAGAGTGAATGCAGGTACAAAAATCTCTGGCCATCTTAGTGTTCTTAATGAAATTGTTTCTGAACTAGAATCTATTGGAGTCAAGATTTATGATAAGGATAAAGCATTGAGGCTCATCTAATCTCTTCCATCCACGTTCGAGTATATCAAATTGATTTTGATGTACGGAAAGGAAACATTGGATTTTGCAGAAATTACAAGTAAGTTGATATCTAAAGAATGGAAGTTAGTAGGAGATGACAATTCATCTTATAATAATTTGTTTATTATTGAAAAGTGGAAGAGGGAAAACTCCATGGAAAAAAGTAACTTGTTGGAACTATAGACAAACTGGTCATGTGAGAAGAAATTGTCCAACAGGTGGAGCAAACTTGGCTAACTGTTTGTAGGTGGACAATGCGACTCTTCTAGTGGAGGGAGATGATGTACTCTGAGTAAGATGTGATATCCTCATGGTATGATGCCAGTTTCCATGATAGAGGATGTGTTCTTACTGACGGATTGATGTGATACGAGATAGGAGATCAAAGGAGAAAACAAGCTACAGTTGATTCCATAACAATCTACAAGGAAAAGTGAGCGACTTTCGTGTTGGGCTCGAGTCGAGAATCCAAACGAATCAAGTTGCTTCGAAGGGACGAAGATTGTTGCCTCCGAACCAACCACGCAATCGCGTGGTGAAACAAAGGGAGCGATCGCGCCATTGCATCAAAATCGAGGCAGAAGCTATAGAGCTCAACCATACAATCACGACACTTCCAACCAAGCGATCGCGCGGTTCACCTGAAGCTAGATTTTCGTGTTTTTAAATTTTATTTCTGTTTTCTTTATTATTTTTCGTATTTTTGAGTTTTTTAGCAACTAGTGCTAGGGTTAGGCGAGTTTTGACATTATATTAACAAGTTTCTATCATTGCGCAACTTAGAAATTGAATTGAATTATTGAGAGATTTTCTCGTGAAGGGTGATTTTTTCCCTTTTCTTGTTCTTCATGAACAATTGAATTTATCAAAGATTCTTGAGTCTGTGTGGCGTTCCAACCAGAACTTATCAAGGTGTTGACATCCCTTGTGGCATTCACCAATCTTGGTTTTTTATTCCGTATCATTCCCTGCGTCGTGAATATTGGGTCAATATTTTATCTTCAATCTATCTTTTCTTTTCCATTATTTGTTCTTGATTTCTTGTTTCTTGTGTTTGGGATGCATTTAGATCTTTCCTAGGTTATTATTTTTGTTATTCCGCGTTTTCGTCTAGATTCCTGATTGGGATCGCGTCAATTAGTATCAGAGCTTAGATCTAAATTCAGTTCTTGTTATTTCTTGACTTTTTCTTGTTTTTCTTGAGTTTTCTTGTTCTTCGTCTTCTTCGTAGTTTTCCTGGTTTTGATCCATTAAAAATCCCATAAAAAATTCAAACTTGTTTATTTTAGTCAATTCTTATCCAAATTCCATTTCTTTTTTTGTTGTGTTCGTAGTCAAATTTTGGATTAAAAAACATATATCCGAAAATTACCCAATTTTTTTTTTTTTGAATATTCCTAGAATTTCTCAATCCTTGTTATCTTCGTGTCTTCCATAAATTCCTTATTTGTGATCCTTGATAGGTTCTTGGGTGATATTGGAAAGAGAATTTTGAGTGATACACGAGTGAGAAATTTTGTGAGAAATTTTATCTCTTTTTCTTGTTATTGAACATGTCTCATAAGAGAAAATCTTCATCATCTTCATCAATGAGTGCCGAACAACAAATTAAATTGATTAAATCCGTGGAGGCACAATGGAATAAATTCTTGGCTAGGATGGATGAAAGAGAAGCACGATGGCGAAAGGAGCAATCTCGAGGGGATTCTAGAGTTAGGAGGGATAAGAGGCGTGAATCCAATACTAGGGGTGGAAATGAGATTGATGAAAGGCCATCAAAGCGAAATGAGACATCAAAACGGGAGAGTAGTGATCATATTCCAAAGAGGAGGGAGGAACCAACAATCAAAGGTAACTATACTTCCGAGTCCAAGCCTCTTAAGGATAGAAATTTAAGTGTTTTAAATGTTTGGATTTGGGTCACATTGCACTTCAATTTCCACATAAAAAGGTTAGATGTGATGTGAAAATTGTTTCTGGAGATAAAGTTGAGAAAATGCCTAAAATAAAGAATGTTTTTGATAGCGTTAAATTGAAAAATATTGCAGTAGATGAGTCACTTGTTAATAGGCGTGTTCTTAGCATTAGACGTAAGGTGGATGTTGTGGATAATGTGGATGAGCAGAGGGAAAATATTTTTCGCACTAGATGATTGGTGAATGATAAGGTTTGTAGTATGGTGATTGATGAGGGGAGTTATACTAATATAGTTAGTACAATGTTGGTGGAAAAATTGGGATTACCTTTACTAAAACATCCAAAGCCATATAAGTTACAGTGGTTGACTGAGTCAGGGGAAATTAAGGTGAATAAATAGGTTTTGGTGACTTTTTCTCTTGGTAGATATGTGGATGAGGTAGTTTTCCTATGCATGTTGGTCACATACTATTGGGGAGGTCATGGCAGCATGAAAGGGTAGTGCTACATGATGGGTATACGAATAGATACAGTTTTGTGAAAGGTGGGAAGAAGTTTACTCTAGTTCCATTGTTTCCTGCGCAGGCCTTCGAAGACCAATTGAAAGTGAAAAATGAATTTGAGGGGAAAAACAAGAGAGTATAGGCCACGACCTCAGAAGAAGGAGAGCTTGAGTGCAAAAAGAAAATAAAGTCCACCTCCAAAATGATTTTGTTAGCACAAAGATTGATGTACAAGGATCCTTCCCTTGCACTTAACCAAACTAATAAACCCTCCCCAGTTTGGCTAATTCTGTTTTGCAGGTACCCAAGTCAAGTTCCAAAATTAGAGTTGGGATTGAATGTAATAGAAGAAAAAAACAGTACAAGAGGTTCAAGGAATTCACAAAGTCCCAACATAAATATCAACCCAGCAAAAGCAAGCATAAGTATGGTAAAAAAGCCAACAAACCCAGGAGCTGCAAGAGGATTGGGTAAATTCGAGATTCGAGGTCGAATCTTTTTCAAGAGAGAGGGTAATGATGTGATCCGAGGTAAGAGATCAAAGGAGAAAACAAGCTACGGGCAATTTCATAACAATCTAGAAGGAAAAGCGAGCAACTTTCATGTTGGGCTCGAGTCGAGAATCTAAACGAATCAAGTTGCTTCAAAGGGATGAAGATTGTTGCCGCCAGACCAACCACGCAATTGCGTGGTGAAACAAAGGGAGAGATCGCGCCATTGCATCAAAATCGAGGCAGAAGCTATAGAGCTCAACCATGCAATCGCAATACTTCCAACCAAGCAATCGCGCGGTTCACCTGAAGCTAGATTTTCACGTTTTGAAATTTTATTTCTGTTTTCTTTATTATTTTTCCTATTTTTGAGTTCTTTAGCGACTAGGGCTAGGGTTAGGCGCGTTTTGACATTATATGAACAAGTTTCTATCATTGTAAACACAACTTAGAGATTGAATTGAATTATTGAGAGATTTTATCGTGAAGGGTGATTTTTTCCCTTTTCTTGTTCTTCATGAATAATTGAACTTATCAAAGATTCTTGAGTCTTTGTGGCGTTCCAACCAGAACTTATCAAGGAGTTGACATCCCTTGTGGCGTTTACCAATCTTGATTTTTTATTTCGCATCGTTTCCTGCGTCGTGAATATTGGGTCAATGTTTTATCGTTAATCTATCTTTTTTTTTTCTCCCATTATTTGTTCTTGATTTCTTATTTCTTGTATTTTGACTGAATTTAGATCTTTCCTAGGTTATTGTTTTTATTATTTCGCGTTTTCGTCGAGATTCCTGATTGGGATCGCGTCACGGATACATGTGTCTGCACAGGATATTGGTTTGGTATAGATGCAAGGTGTGTGCGGTAGAATTGATGTCTATGACTGATGAGCTCCTAGTGAGAACCAAATATGGGAGTTGCACAATAATTGTTCAGCAATTTTGTTTCGACATGTGCCGAATAAAAGGTCGGAGTTCTTTGATTATTTTGAGTGGTTATAATCATATGGTGGAGTATGTTAATTCTATGGTTTGATAATTGATACCATCAAAGTGTGTCAAAGGAGTACCTGTTTTTTCAAGTATTGTGAACAAAAGAGATGATAGAGTTTTGACTTGTTTTCGACAATGTGTAGATTGTTGGGTAATTGCCTCAAATTGCCAAAAGTTGGAGAACTTTAATTATAATTGGATAATAAGTTTTGTAATTCAACTGGAATATGATTCAAATACTAATGGAAGTAAATTATGACTTTTTCCTACTGTTCTGAGTCCTAATGGAATTAAAATAGAGGTAATTAGGCTGTGTTCGACGGCCTTCAAGGAATTATAATGTGTATTATTTGTGTTTTTTAGATAAAATGTGTGGTTAAAAAGTGGAGATGAGCATCTTGATTTTTTTTAAAGTTGTACAAAGAAGTATCCTACAATACTTGGGGCTTGGTGAGAGCAAAATCTATATAATTATAACAATTTATTATATAGTGAATTATTTTGAAGATCCGTAAATTTTGAGTTGTTTTCCTTTTTTGTTTGCTCAATTAATTCTTGAATATAAAAAACATAACGCGGGTTAAAAAAAGTGGGAATCAACATTTAATTCCCAACATACAAGATACAAAAATAATTACAACAAATTCAGGCCTCACTGGTTGTCATTCACGATGCTTAAGACATACAAGTCGAATCGAAAATAAAAAGTTGGCTCGATAAAAAAGCTCAACCTACTATATGACAAGAAATAATATAAACTGTTGGGAATTATACACAAATTTTCTCTCTAATTAATCACACAAAAACTTTTCATGTTTAAGAAATAATTGAGCCAGCAAGAAAATAAAACAACAAAGCAAAATTTACAGACCTCCAAAATTTTTCACTATATAATAAATTGTTACAATTATATGGAATTTGCACTCACCAAATCACCAAGTACCGTAGAAAAATAATCAAACTTTACTACATCTATCGATTTCTACTTCTTTGTACAATCTACAAAGAATCTAAAAAAAATCAAGATGTTAAACTACATTTTTTTCTCACAATATTCTCTAATCAATTTGCTCCAATAAAAAAATAAAATAAAAAAAAAAATACACGTATTTATACTAATTCACGTCATGGCCCGTAGTTCAATTCCGAGATTTCTTTCCTAAGTCAACTACTCCTCTAATTGTTGGCTGATGCTATTCAATTTTGACCTTCAGCGCGCCAATGTAGAGGAACAAATGTAATTAATTACCTCCAAAAGGCTTCCAATCAATTACCTCTAATTCCACCACTTCAGGACACGTAAACTTCTGTAGCAAAAGGACACAAATTGTTGACTCCCATTAGGATTTCAATCCTATTTGCCAGTTAATTAAAAGGCCATTTTCCTCCGATTTAAAATTTAAGTCCTTTAATTTTTGACAATTTGAAATAATAATTCAATACGAATTACAAGGACGGGAGAGCTTAGAGCTTAAGCACCTCTCTCCAAGAGATATCATTCGATATCTGAGTCAACTATAGAAATTGAAGGGCAGCTCACCAAACAAGCTAGCTATTCAATTGTAGACATGGGTATGGGTTCAGCTCAATCCATTTGGTCAAAACGCAAGCTCAGCATGAGTTATACCTTGTCTAGAAACGTGCAATTGACTTTTGTGGGCTGCCCAAGCAACTCGCAAGAAAGTTATATAATTTATATCATTTGTGGAGATATGCGGTGCCACGAATTAGAGATTAATAGACATGTAAACTATTTAGGAAAATGATACAGGTACAGGGGCCTGTGTTAGAAATTTTATACACAGATAAATTATTTATTCAGGATTCAAAATCATCATGTTGGAATTATCAAGAATTAAATAACTTAAGCGGAAGCGTACCTTAATCAAACGTGATTCACGATAAACGATTCGACGGTCGGATCTTCTAAATCGATACGTAGTCCGTATTTTCTCTATAATGATGGGATGTCAAAAGGAATGAACAATACGTATGATTCAGGGACCATAACCGACTTTATATACTGTATTGCTAGTTAACCTAATCCGGCCCATCATGAATTAGGTAACGGCCTGGTATCTACATATAAAAGCCCATACATTTAATTAGATGCATTAAAAACGATATATCAAATCCTTATTAGATCACTTTAAATGGGCTTAACCAAATTTGATAGCATTTTATTCAATACACAATAATTCACATATAAGCTCACACGATTGATTAAAATCCTTACAATCTCCCACTTGGGCTATATGTGTAACCTTACAATTGTATATTAATCATAACCTTATGAGTACTCAGAATTTTGCTATCATTACTGAATGCATCCCCAAACAATCCGGTCCATCAATTATATCAACATAGGATCAAAGCGGCTTTCGCTACATTAATCGTAACTAAACCTATCAATGGTCACGTATATCGACATAACTGAATGACATGGATCAAGTATGGATGTGTAGTATGAAAATTACATGTAATGTAATCTTCAACATGCCTATTTCCAACTGATCCAACTTTAGTGAGATCATCCTCAAATGAGTTCAGAGATAATAAACCTGAAACCTTACAGTTATAAATAACTTTAACTTTAAACTATATCCAAAATGACAGTAAATGTGTTTAATGCACCCAAAATACAAACTCCCACTGAAACCGAATATCCTTAAGAAATACAACACCCATATGAGTAATGCACTCATGAAAGACCTTGGGTTGTAATACTTTAGTAAGTGGATCCGCAATTATGGAGTTTGTCCCAATGTACTCTTATTGACACATGTCCACTCTGAACTGTATCATTCACAACCAGGAACTTATGTCAATGTATTTTGACCTAGTTGAGCTCCTGTTGTTACTGAAATATAAATCTGCTGAGTTATTGTCACAATATAACTTTAGTAGTCTTTCTATACCGAACAGAATACGCAGCCCAGTGACAAAATTTCGCAGCAATATTCGATAATTAGATGCCCCCAAAAAATGCTACAAACTCTGCTGCCAGGTGAAAGAAGCTAAAGTGTCTGTTAAGCACTCCATCCGGAAATAGCTCCTCCAACTAACAGATAGATGTAGCCTGATATGGATCTTCAACTGTTTTGGCATCTAGTAAAATTGGAATCATAATACCATATGATCTCCAACTGATCCGATTTTCTGTATGTGAGCATGTAATCTTTTGTTCTCTTTAAATACCTTATAACCCATGTTTGGCTGCTTTCCAAATGATCCATCCCAGGGTTACTTAAATATCTCATTAGTATCCCAATAATGTATGCAATATCCGAACGCATACAAATTTGAGCATACATCAGATTTTCTATAACTTAACTATATAGGATCCTCTGCATTTCTTTAATTTCAAGATAACTTTTCGTGCATTAGTTGAAACTAAATTGCCTCCCTTAGCGATAGGGGTGTCCCCTGATTTACTGTCTTGCATGCTAAATCTCTTAAGTACTTTATCGATATAGCCCTTTTGTGACAATTCAAGAATACCTCGAGAACAATTCCGGTGTATCTGAATTCCTAATACAAAAGAGACGTCACCAAGATTTTTAATCTCAAAACTTTATGTGACATGCCTATATCATTAGTGGCAAGCAATATGTTATCAACATACAAAATCAGGAAAATAAATTTACTCCCACTGAACTTGTAATACACACAACCATCAACAGCATTAATCTCAAGACCAAATGAGATAATTACTTGATGAAATTTGTATTACCCTTAACGGGAAGCTGGCTTGAGCACATAAATGGATTTCTTTAATTTGCAAACCGTCTCATCAATGTCCCCATTGAGAAACGTCATCTTAATATCCATTTGATGTAACTCGAAGTCAAAATGTGCAACAACCTAACTTTCCTGAAAGAGTCTTTCGTAGAAACCAAAGGGAAAGTCTCTTTACAATCAATGCCATCATTCTGTGTAAAGCCCTTAGATACAAGACGAACTTTATATCTTTCCACATTACCTATCGAATCCCTCTTGGTTTAAAAATCCATTTAAGACCAATGGGCTTCGTACCTTCTTATAATGGGACAAGATCCCAAACTTTATTGTCTTGCATATGCTTATACTCCTTATTTATGGCATCAATCCACTTTTGAGAGTTAGAAACCTGCATGGCCTGATGGAATTGATTGGACCATCTTCCACCATTCCATTATTTCCTTATGTTCTTGGAAAAATACTATTTAAATTATCCGGAATAGCATTTTTTCCCTTTCTCTCGTGGATCTCCTTAATGGCTTTAGTTATTGAGGTTGTTGAGTTTATAATTCTGAAATTTACCATATTTTGGATGGGAGTTCTTTAACATTGTCTAGTTGAGGTTCTGGATATGCTTCTTGATCAATGACATGCATAAAAACTTGCACATTGTCAAAAGCAATAGTAGGAATCGAAACCGATCATTCCTCAACTTCTTCCTTAAAGACAATATCTCTAACCTTATTTCTCCCCCCAAACTCAACTTCCTCAAAAATGTTGCAGTTCCCGTTTCAAAAATTGACTTAAGTGTGGGATCATAAAAGTTATAGCCCCTAGATCGCTTAAAACAATTAATAAAGTAGTTGCTTACTGTTTTGGAGTCCAATTTCTTTATGCGGTTTCTTTTATTTTGGAACCTTAACAACTTTATTTTCTTTATTTGTTTTCTTGCCCTTATCTTTAGAGGTGTTTTCCAAGTGAACACTTTCAGTTCTGTCCTGCTTCAACTTTTCTTCCTCTTGCACACAAAATAGAATGAACTCATTTAGAGTTCATTTCTCCATTTGATAGTTACAACTGACCTTAAGTTAACTGAATTGTGCAAGAAGATTGCACACTATGAAATGAGTTCATTGAGAGTCCATTTCTACTTTGACAGTTACAACTAACTTTGAATTAACTATATTGTGCAGGAAGCGATATCAATACCAAATGCACGAGCAAGTCATTAGACAAGTCGAGTTTTAGTTCCTTAAGTTTTGAAGCAGTGTGAGACATCTACATGATGTACTCCCTTATTTTCCCATTGCCTTTATACGTTATTGAAATCAAGCTTTGCATAAGCGTGCTTGTTTCAGCCTTATCGTTTTTTCGAAAAACATTTCTTAATTTCGGCAAGGAATTCATTGGCATCATTTACCTCCTTAGATACTATGCCACTAAAGGCTTCCGGAATGCCGCACTTAATGATCATGAGACTCACGTAATTTAAGCAATCCCACTTCTCAAAGTTCCTCATTTGATTAGATGAACTTTCATCCGTAAGAGGAGCAGGTTGCTCAATCCTTAGTACACGGTCTAGATCTATGCAGCCAACGAAAAGTTAATGTTCTTGTTTTGATCCTTGAAATTTATTCCATAAATACAGGGATTAAATTTGAGCTTGTAGATATACTACTAACAGAATTTGAAACCGAATAGAGAACACTTAAATAAAATAGCTCACATAAATACCTTATTATGCAAATCATATTTTCAAATATTGACTTGTAAGTGGTACTCTTGGTGTAGTAATCAAACACTGACAATAAGACATGTCAACCAACAAACCTTTCTTTGGACCGATTTATTGATCACACGTAAAACCAAATAATCGTCACGTATTTATCACCACAAGTTCATGTGAAATTCGGGCCAAATATTGACCTTCCTTTGGACAGATCAATATCCGCATGAAATAACACACAAATACCTAATTTTCCCTTAGTGCAGTGATCAAACACTGGAAATAAGACATGTTAACCAATAAACCTTTCTTTGGACCGATTTATTGGTCACACGTTAAACCAAATAATTGCCAAGTGTTTATCACAACAGGTGCATGTGAAATTCGAGCCAAATATTGACCTTCCTTTGGGCCGATCAATATCCGCAATGAATAACACACACAAATACCTTCTAATATTCAAAGTTAATTAATATCCACAAGAGAGGTTGCTTTGACAACATGTTGCTTCAACTAACTTACTTTCGAATATTATATCTCTCAAAAGATTTCGATGTACCAAGATTTGAAATTGAAATCTACTGATTTGCATATATTTTGACTTTAGGATTTGAATTATAG
The DNA here is from genome assembly GCA_963555705.1 of Ligustrum vulgare. Classification (NCBI taxonomy): domain Eukaryota; kingdom Viridiplantae; phylum Streptophyta; class Magnoliopsida; order Lamiales; family Oleaceae; genus Ligustrum; species Ligustrum vulgare. The sequence continues at coordinate 26,983,492 of OY743186.1, read as the reverse complement.
AATTCAAAACTTTAGAATAAAGCAATCCTTAAGTTGAGAGAGTCAATTGCAATATTCTTAAACTTTTGGTGGCCAATTATGTAAAATTTTAAGCTTGAAGGGCTTAAATTACAATTTTTCCAAAACCTTATTGGCCAATTTAGAGAAATTCTAAACTTTAGGTCCCAATTTGAAAGAAAAACAAACTTTAGAGGGCCAAAATAGGAAATTTTCAATCATTAAAGGTTGATTTTGAAAATTTTCAAACTTTAGGAGCCAATTTAGAAAATTCTCAAACTTTAGGGACTTAATTTAAAAAAAATTCAAACTTTAAGGACCAATTTTGAAAATTTCCAAACTTTAATAACCGACTTTATATACTGTATTGTCAGTTAACCTAATCCGGCCCATCATGAATTAGGTAACGGCCTGGTATCTACACATAAAAGCCCATACATTTAATTAGATGCATTAAATCCCGATAGATCAAATGCTTATTAGATCACTTTAAATGGGCTTAACCAAATTTGATAGCCTTTTATTCAATACACAATAATTCACATATAAGCTCATACGATTGATTAAAATCCTTACAGCCTGTACATACAGGCCCCTCACTGTAGCAAGCTACAGTGTTTTTAGTGTTTTCCTACAGTGAGGGGCCTGTATGTACATGCCTCTGTACCTGTATCATAATCCAACTATTTATCTATGATATTGTCTAAAATAATTTTATAGAATTTTGCACCTCCTCAAAGTTGCCCATGAACTATTTAGGTAGAAGGATTTACGAGCACACGATACATTTACATTCACTGACTGCCTTGACTTTCCATATGCATAAAGCCGGATTTTTCTTTTTTTTTTTTTTTTTTTTTGCCCTCAGGGCACATCTCCAAGTGATAAAAGGGGAAGGTCAAAAAATCTCAGGTTTGCTTGAAGTTGCCGCGTCAAGGGTTCGAATCTTGAAATATGAATTTGACCTTTGGGTAAGTGTAAGTATACAAGCAGTCTTCCACCCTGTACCATTGGAGGCATAACCTGCGATTTACATCCTTCATCAAGGTTTAGGGAAAGGGAGGACAGGGCAGGACAGGTGGGGGCCGTCAAGATTGCGGCTCAACCCGAATTTTAGTTTAGTACCTTCGACCGTAGATAGTGCTTTAAAGTTGGTTGTCACTATAGGCATGCATTAAATGGAAGAGAACCATTCTCAATTTACCATCATTAACAAAAGACTAGTACTGGATTAACTTTTTTTAAGTGGTTTATTATATTCATCACAAGCCAAAGCACCCCAAAAATAAAATAAAATAGCATAAAATAATTCCAAGCTCAAATTTGAAATATTCTATCGCAAAATATTCATGTATTTCGTAATTGGTAACTTTAATTTAGTATGGTTGAAAAGATTTTAACCAGACGTTAATTTGATTTCAATTAAGGTAACTTCCTCTATTTTTACAAGTGACTGTTGTAAAACTATCAAAATAAAAGAACAAGATAGTAGAGAAGTAGAGAGAATTGAGAGAAATAATTCTCATTAGGCATATCCCAAATGAATTGTTTAGGCTCCTATAAATAGGGGTGGACAATGATACAATCGTAATAACGTAAAGTTTACAGAGATATAATGGTAATGTCATTCACACATATATATTATTTATAACACTCCTCCTTGAATGACATATTACGCAATTGTCTGTCTCGTTAAAACATTTTTAAGAAAACCCAGTGGGATAAAACTTGAGTGAAGGAAAAAGAGTACAGTTGCTCTCCCTGATGTTGGCCATCGTCAATCATTGAGTCTAATGTTCGAGTAGAACAAATCATGTACTGAACCTTGAAGTTCTGAAGTGCTACCTCGTTAAAACCTTGTCAGTAAAATCCAGTGGGATAAAATTTGAACCAAGGAAAAAGAGTACAGTCGCTGCTTAGTTAAAACCTTGTCAGGAAAACCTAGTAGGACAAAACTTGGACGAAGAAAAAAGAGTACAACATGATTCCCCTCCTGAAGTGTGCAATCGAGGATTCATGAACTTCTCGAACATTGATATCATCTTTCGTCTGGAATATGTATATATAAAAATCTCCTTGTTTAGCTGATATCATAACATTTTTCATAAGATGTCTATGATTTTCTTCATTTGTTGATATCATTCTAGTATAACAATGCGTTGCTGAATTATAGCTCGTCGATAGCTATGATAATGCCTCAAAAATCTTGTTAGGAAAACCCTGGGGTCAAAACCTTAACGAAGGGAAAAAGAGTACATTATTCTCATTAATATGCCTCAACATCTGCCTCATTAAAAACCTTGCTAGGAAAACCCTGTGAGACAAAACCTCGGCTAAGGGAAAAAGAGTGCAACACGTATTTATTCCTTTCATGGAATATTAATGCAATCACGAATCTTTTCATTAAACATATCATTTATGATGAACTTTATATAAATCGTTCATAGCTCATTTATGATGTCATAACATGCTATATTGAACAATGTTGTACTAATTTATCGATTGCATCTTTCACTTCTGGTGAATAATCAAATCTAGAATTCACTTATGGTGAATAATCAAATTTAGAATTCACTTCGCGTGAGTAATCAAATCTAGAATTCACTTCGGTGAATAATTAAATATATTCATTTTCATATTCACTTCTGGTGAATAATAAAATATTCATTTTCAAATTCACTTCTAGTGAATAATCAACTTCCCAAATGTCATAAATAGTACACTCTAATTTCAATTTCAACATATAATATCATGGAGTCATTTGTATCATTATAGTGATACTAATCTGGGTGTATTGAATCTTTCAGAGATTATACGTGTATGTTTTTGCATCTCATAAACCACAATTTTTGATTTGTATAAGTATAATCAATCATTGAAGTATATATCAATTTGGACATATAATCTACAATCATTTTACTTGAAATCTCAACGTACTGCGATCAACTGGTACGTCAAAGAATACTTTCAAAGTACCGAGATGAGAATCATATATTTTGATCTCACTCATTGGTATATCAAAGAGCTCAAGCTAGTGATTTAGACTATAGTCTATTAACCATATGTCATGCCAGTTCTATGAAAAATTTCACGCGCAACGAGTCATCTTTTACGACTGTGTAATATTTTTCATTTGTACAAATAATTACTGGCTTTACACATTTAAGCATTTGGACTTCAGGTCCTTGAACAATAATCCCTACATTGGGGTTTTATATTTGGCCAAAGTATTACAATTCCATCAATCTCATTGTCACAAGAGAGTTGTGTATATATTCGATTTATTTATCGATACCATTTTATCTTAATATAACATATAGAGATTAAGTACATAAATCTCTTATCATTTAACTACATCCCCTTTTACTCACCATGAGTATTTAGCCTCAAAAGGGATCATCTCAATTATTCAAGAGATATTTATTTTTGGAATCGATTGTCATTACGCTTCAAGCATGTTTTTCCCATAATATTCACAAATCTTATATTATATCAATCGGCTAAAATGCCGCAACACGTGTCACTCTTTTAGGGATATAATCTCAATCATTTATCTAAGTGCACTTCGGTGGAGTGTATACACATTGCACCCTTTACAAATCATAAAGCTTCTTGAGCTTAAAATAATTTGAAACTTTTGATAATCTAACCGTTTATTATATAACTTCTTGTTCAATACAGTTTTATTTCATTTCTATGTATGAATATTTTGTTCAATACAATATCGATGAACTTCTGGTTCAATACAATGTATATTTCACTTATGAACTTCTGGTTCATACTATATACATATTTCACTTGTACGTATGAATTTCTGGTTCAATACAATATTTACTTGCTCGAATTTATAAATCAGTATACCTTGATTTAGTATATCTAAAAATGTGATTGGAACGAAGTCACAAGAAAATGATCATTGTCCCCATCTTTTGATTACAAATATTTTCCCTTTTCTTGGGGGAATCAATGACATGCGGAGCCACCGCTCTATTACGCATTGAGTAATGCATTTAAATAGATCATTTGGGAATAAGATCAGATCCATCAAAATGGATGTTATACTATCAAATATTCGAAAATACTACTCAAATCTTCCATTAAATGTTTTGAAAAAGATTTATCGAGTTCGACTTGAAAGATTAAGGCTGGTGATGGATCAAGGTATCCCAGAAGATGTTCATTGGTAAAAGTTCGATTAGCTGGTGAATTACTAGATTCATTTTCTAAGTACATGCCTGGCTTAGGTAAGAGTACTTTTGTAAAGAAGCGAAGAGCAAAAAGATTGAAAGATTGTTACAAATGTACTCGATGGACATGTGATACCTGTTGTAAATCAATAGGATATTCATCCATAAATTGAGATGATAAAATAGATTTCCTTAAGTGCGGACTGAGTAAGGAGTCTTTGGATGATATCCGATTGACTCTTGAGACGCACCCATGTGGATATCTGCAACGTGAGCTACTATTTTTATGGGCTCAATTCAACAATGATAAAAACCGTTATAGTCTAAAAAAATATAATAGCAAAAGATCCAGTTTGCCAGGCTGTTATAAACAATGATGTTTAGTTACTCAGCATTGATACAAGATAAATCAGTATAGTGTATATATGTATACATATATATTTTAACAAAGTATTTTGTATTTTCATTTTTTCACATATTAACAGATTGTTATTGAGAGATCACCAAAAGAGTATCAATTGTGGAGAAAAATATATGCTGTCAGAGATATGATCAAAAGTGGTGTCATTCAATCAAAAGTAAATAGTAACTTTTTCAAAAGATGAGCAGTAAACAGTGAATATTTTGAGTTTAAAAGTCAGATAATTTCATAGTTTAATGCATCCCAAAATAACAATTTCTAGTAAGTTTTCCTTCATTTTATTCTTAAAAATGGAAGGATCAAAACTTCGACAAATCAAAACTATCTGTGTATTTTGTGGATCAAAAATCGGGAGAGACTTTGAATATCTAGAAGCATGAGTGCTTCTAGGGAAGAAGTTGGGAGAGAGAGGTATCAATCTAGTATATGGAGGGGGCAGCAGTGGATTGATGGGTTATGTTTCACAATCCGCTTAAACAGAGAAAGCGAGAGTGATAGGTGTTATACCTGTTCCTTTAGCTGATATCGCAGGAAAAATATGTGGACATGAAGTACAGACGTTATTTATCCATGAACGCATAACTTGTACGTTACATGGTTCTGATGCCTTCATTGCCATGCCTGGAGTTTTTGGTACTTTAGAGGAAATCTTTAATATTACCTCATGGGCTCAGCTGGGTCTCCATACTAAGCCTATTGGGATTTTAAATGTTAACAACTTCTTTGATGGTTTACTAATATTTTTTGATTATGCTTTGGAACAGGGATTCATCTATCCATTTTCTAGGAGGATCCTTATTTCTGTTCCAACTATCGATGAACTGCTGGAAAAGTTACAATCATATGTTCTAATGGAGTCCTGTTAATGTAAATTTATCCTTGTGAATCTCCAAAATATTGTGGCTGGTAGAGTACGTAGTATTCTTACTCTTGAGATATACCTCTAATATTGATGAGCATTTGAACTTAATCTTGTGAACCTCAAAAGGATTAGGAGTGGTGGAGTACGGAGTATTCTTACTCTTGATACACACAAAAAAAGATTAGGGGTGGTAGAGTACGGAGTATTATTACTCTTGATACATACCTCTACTTTGAGGATCATAAATGTTCCCCCCCCCCCTTTGTGTTTTACATGTATCTCTTTTCAGTATGACTCGTTTATACTTCTTCAGAAGTAATAATAATAAAATCATTTCAGTATGTTTAGATGATAATATTTACTTCTTCTGGAGTAAATATGTACTTCTTCAGGAGTACATAAGTGCTTGTGCAAGAACTTTGATTAAAACTGTTTATCTCAATCATATAATATTTATCTCATAATATTGATGAGATTGTTTACACATTAACCATTTTCGTGCTATCATGTGATATTATCTTATCATACATCAAAATTTTCTTATTGGGTAATTTATTTTTCATCTGTCCTTTCAATACAGATATTGGTAACTTCTGGTACCATTTAATAAAATATTTTTCATTAAAATCCAACAATCCTTTTTGGTAATGGTAACTTCTGGTACCATTTTGTTGAAATATCAAATAACAATAATATATCAAATTTATATGAACAGAAATATTTAAAACCAGTAGAACCAATCATATATGCGGTAACGTAATATGCTTAAAATTGGTAGAACCAACCATATAGGTGGTAACGTAATATACTTGAAACTTGTAGAACCAACCATATAGGTGGTAACGTAATATGTATATTTAAAGCTGATAAAACCAACCACATATGTGGTAACAACATAATGAAATAATTACCTTTCATAAATAAATGGGACAAATCTTCAAATTCAGTCAAGGTATTCATAATAGTCAAATCTGTTACGATAATGAGTTATACTCATTACATCACGACAGGGTAACTATTATATTACTTGTACCTTGTTTTAAATCTTTTAGTTTATCATGCTGATCACATAGTAGTATATATATATATATATATATATATATATATATATATATATATATATATATATATATATATATATATATATATATTCTATTAGCACTTATCATCAGATCAGTAATCATGATTAATCAAATTCGTCAAATCACGATTAATATAATTTAACGTATCATCAAGGGTAAAATTATCCATATTTTAATATATTGATCATATGAGTAAATCGAAACCGTCAATAGGTTTGAAATTTGATTTAGAACAAACTTACTTTTGGTTCAAAGTTCAAAATCTCGCCGGAATTGCTTCAAAAATAGTTTTTACGAAGCCGCCACGTTTGACCACTGGAAAATGTCCAAAACTGCATCAAACAAAAATGTAAGAGCACAGAAAAATCCGGAATGTTGAGATGAACAAACTGTCTTTTGACACCATCGCTGGAATATCCCTCACGCGCCTCGTTGACATATGCGCGTGGGCGTCACACGCCTCACTCGCCGTCGCGCGTGTCGTCGCCGTCGACACGTGCCGGTGCCGGTGCCGGAGATTCGTCTCGCTGTCGTGATTTTAGATCCAATCTCCGATCATCAATTGGATGTATAGTTTTGCATAGATCGGCTTTGAAAGTTTCGGATTTTCCAATTTTTCTTTTTGCACAACATCGCGACCACGTTTCATTCCTCGTATGGAACTTTTTGAATCATGTAAAGTTTCCATCTTTCTTGATGTTTTCAGAACTACAATATGTGGGTTATTTTCTAAAACCAAAAGTGTTTGATTTGGGAAAGAAAAACATTGATTGATAATAATCAGGTTTCTGATACAGATGCTCATCATTTAGATGCTACTGTAGAGCATACTTCCATCATATTACTCAATTGGCTAGAGACTCATGCTGATAACGTATTGTAAAACTATCAAAATAATATATCTATCTCTACATTTTAATCTCACAACACTTAATACCCATTAGTCCAAAACAATCTTTAGTGGATTACTTTATTGACTAAAACCTTAAGATAACACCACACATTTTATTTTATACATGTTTGGCTCCACATGTTGAGTTTTATTCAACAATCTCCCACTGTGACATACATGTATCATTACAAATGTGCACAACCTTATGAGCTCAAAATTTCGCTATCATTATTAAGAGTATTTCTAAACAATCTAGTCCATCAGTCATATCAATATAGGATCAAATCGATTTTCATTATATTAATCATAACTAAATTCATCAATGGTCACGTATACCAAAACAACCAAATGACATAGATCAATGATGAGAGTGTAGTATGAAAATTACATGTTATATTATGTGATCCGAACATGTCTATTTTCAATTGGTCCGACTTTATTCCTTAGGTGAGATCAATATCAAATATAATGTAACAAAGTGGAATGAACTAAATACTTTATATCTATACAGAAAATTCTCCATATACACAAATGTGTCCAAAACCAAACATAAAGAAACTAAAATACAAACTTCCACTAAAACATGATATCTTTAAGAAATACAACACCCATACAAGTAGTGTGCTCATGAAAGACCTTGGGTGATAATCCCTTAGTAAGCTGATCCGTAATCATGGAGTTTGTCTAAATGTGCTCTATGGAAATCTGTCAACTCGCACTGCAGAGTTATTGTCACAATATAACTTTAATGGTCTTTCAATACCATTCAGAATGCACAGCCAGTGACAAAATTTCGTAGCCATATTGATTATTGTCCAATTTTACGTATTTTAGAGAAATAAATAAATGAAAAAATACAATTTTGGGATATAAATTTTGTCATTTAGAGTAAAACTTATTAAAGATTCAATTTTATTCGTTTAACTCGAAATTTACTTTAATTGCTAAAAATTTCATTTATTTGATTACAGGTATATTCTGGACAAGTTCAACCCAAAAAAGAAATCCATAATTTAATGGACCGAAAAAGCCACTCCAACCCATATGCACTCAACAGCCTAAAAACTCACCTTCCAACCTAACCTAGCCCCCTCACCCTACAAAAGGAAAAATGCCCAGCAGCAGGATTCTCTCCATCTTCAGCCAGAAACCTACCTTCCCTCTCTCACGTAGCCCTCTGCCCCGGTCAGAACTCCCAGCAGCAACCTCGCCCCTCTACCTCACGTCTCTCTCTGTCTGCCCTCATCTCTGAAAACAAACCAGCAGTGTCCAGCCGCCAACCTTCCTTTCTGCTTTGTCTTCTCTCCCAGACACAACCAGCCAGCCGCAACCTTTCTTCAAAAGCAGCCATCTTCTCCTTCTCCGCCGGTGTCTTCTTCCTTCTTCTGAAACCATCAGCCGACAACCAGCAGCTCTCTCTGTCAGCTCACTTCTCTCACACGCAGACAGCCACTTCTCTTCCTACAGCCCAGCAGCATCGCTCTTCCCTCAGTTCTGCACTTCAGCCGCTCCTGAACCTCTGCACTTCAGCTGCTCCTGAACCTCTGCCTTCAGCTCCTCTCTGCCGGTGTCTTCTCTGCAAAACATCACCAGCGGCACTGCCTCCCTTCCCTCTAGCCACCACTCATCTTCAACCTTCCCAGCCACATTCTTCATCAACGAACCAGTAGCCTGCCAGTTCTTCACGTTCCCAGCCAGCTGCTCCTCACTCTCGGCAGCCTCCAATTCTCGGCAGCAACTTATTTTCCATTCCAGCAACCCTGTTCTAGTCCAGCAAGCACACGACAGATTGAGGGGAGACTGAAATTGGTGTTTGGGTGATTGATTCCAATTTTCATTTTCTTGCTTGGATTTTGAATGGTTTTAATTATTAGTTTATCTAATTTGAGGTTATTTACTTTATGTTGGATTTGAGATATATTTTAGTTGTAGAAGTTTTAGGTAGTTTTTAAAATTTTGAATTTTATTTCCTAGAATGGTAATCGTTTATTTGAAATTTATTTCGGTTAATTTAATTATGTTCGGCTAGATTATATTTGAGAGGAGTTATTCCTAGCCTCAATGGGTGAGTGTTAATTTTCTATAGATGAATTTTTGTGATTGATGATAATTAACGAGTGTTTTAATTTTTCAAATTATTTTACTTCGATTGAGTTCGTTGATGTGGTATGTATTGATTATGCACACAACATGCTCGACTAAATGCCGTAAAATAAATTGATTAATTCTCGTACTAATATTTCCAAATTTTATCGATCTCAAGAAATTCGTGCGAAATTTATTTGCAAAACCCAATTGATAGCGAAAGAATAACTCCACTCAAATTTCCCTTTCATTGCAATTTAATTATATTCTCTCCAATTTCATTTTAGCACAATTGAAATCATAGTTTAGGTTTCGAATTTAGCAAATATTACGATACCAATAAAATCCCTAGGAAGAATGACCCTGGATTACTGCTAGGCTATAACTTGACCCCTTTATACTTGGAGGGTAGATTTAACATCGAGTCAAGTTTTTGGCGCTGTTGCCGGGGATTATTTTGGTGTTAATTGATTTTTCCTGAATTCTTTTTATTTTATTGTTATTTCTTTTCTCTCGACTACTATTCTTGATATTGTTCTTTGTTTATGTCTGTTTGGTTTCGAGATAATTCTAAGCGATTAGTAAGATCGGAACCTACTAACCAATTTTTAATTCTTGAAAATCAGCAGGTAGTAATGGCAAATAATGCAGATCCAAATGAGGCGCCAGTCGTTCGAAGTCTTAGAGATTATATTTTTCCAACAATGGCAAGCACTCCATCATGCATTGTAGTTCCTGCAAATGCAGCGGTTTTCAACTTCAAACCGGGAATGATTGATCATCTACCATGCTTCCATGGGATGCCATCAGAGAGTCCTTATCACCACATTCAGGAATTTGAAGGGGTTTGTTTTACTTTTCTTGAACGAAATTGCACTGAGGAAGTCATTCGACTCAAGCTTTTCCCTTTTTCACTAAAGGATAAAGCTAAGTCATGGCTTAACTCTTTAAGGCCTAATTCAATTACAAATTGGGCAAATATGCGGAAAGAGTTCATTAAAAAGTTTTTTCCACCACAAAGAACCACCGCTATTCAAAGACAAATCATGAATTTTTCTCAAAAGAATAATGAGAATTTTTACACTAGTTGGGAAAGATTCAAAGATTTGTTGTTATCTTGCCCCCATCATGGTTATGAAAAATGGATGTTAACGAAATTTTTTTATGAAGGGCTCAGACCAGAAATGAGACAATTTGTGCAAATCATGAGTAATGGTGATTTTTTTGCAAAAGACCCAAATGAAGTTTTTACATTTTTTGATGATTTAGCTGAAAATGCCCAATCTTGGGATAACATTGATGAGTTTGATAGGGGTGTTGCAATAAAAACTGAATTTCCAAAAATTGCATCTGGAAATGGAATTCATTCACTTAGAGCAGATGATGACATAAATGCCCGATTGGCTGTCATCACTCGAAAACTTGAAAACTTGGAAACTCAAAAAGTTAATGAAGTCAATTCCTCTTCCACTATTTTAGAAAAATGTTCAATTTGTGATGATGCACAACATTTAACATCTGATTGTCCTGCACTTCCCCAACTAAAAGAAATGTATTTTGATCAATTTGTTGCTGTTAATATGATTTCCAAACCTTATTCTAACCCATATTCGAGTACTTATAATCCAGGTTGGAGAAATTATCCAAATTTCAGTTGGAGGAATGATCAAGGAGGAAGCAATAATGTTGGAAACAATGCTGGACCTTCACAACCAACACCTTATATGCCACCGCAGAAGAGAAGTCTGGAAGACCAAATCCAACAATTCATGCAAAGCCAAGCTGCCATCAACAATCAAAACTCTCAGGCCATTAATGACATCCGATCTCAGCTTACAAAGCTGACTACTCAGGCAAGTGCACAAGAAAAAGGTAAGTTTCCAGCTCAACCAATGCCTAATCCTCAAACTCAATACAATGGGGTCGATGAATCCAATCTGAGACATGTGAAAGCAGTAACTACCTTGAGAAACGGTAAGCAAATCCAAGTTCCTGAACCTAAAGAGAACTTGGTGGGTAAGCAAGCTAAACCTTCTGTCGATGATACTGTATTAAAATCTCTATCTGATGTTCAGGAACCACCTAGGCCAATAGTAGGTGCACCCCCTGCCCCTTTTCCTCAAAGATTACAACCTGGTAATAAGACAAAAAATCAAACAGAAATTCACGAGATTTTTAAGCAAGTTAGGGTAAATATTCCTCTGTTAGATGCAATTCAACAAGTCCCTGCTTATGCTAAATTTCTTAAGGATTTGTGTACAGTAAAGAGGAAGTTAGCTGTTAAGAATAAGGCCTTTTTAACTGAACAAGTGAGTTCTATCATACAATGTCAAACTCCTCAAAAATTTAAAGATCCTGGTTCTCCAACCATTGCTTGTATGATAGGAACCACTCGTATTGGTCATGCATTGCTAGATTTAGGTTCGAGTGTGAACCTTTTGCCCTTTAGTGTGTATACACAGCTTGGTCTAGGTGAACTTAAGTCCACCCCCATGATTTTACAATTAGCAGATAGATCTATTAAGACGCCTAGAGGGATAATTGAGGATGTTTTGGTTCAAGTTGATAAATTCTATTACCCAGTTGATTTTGTTGTTATTGATGTTCAAAATACACCTAAAACTTCTCCTCAAATCCCTGTTATTCTTAGTAGACCATTCCTTGCAACTTCAAATGCTTTAATAAATTGTAGGAGTGGTATTTTAAAGTTGACTTTTGGAAATATGTCTTTGAAGCTTAACATTTTCAATGCTTGTAGGCAACCAAAAGATTTTGATGAAGTGCAAGAAGTTAATATGTTGGAAGAGCTGCTAATGGAGCTAGAAGATCCTAATAAGCAACTTGAGCAGAATCTCGAATTGGACAGCATTCAAGACCCCTCAAAAAAGTATAACAACAGCAGCCGTAAGAGCTTGGCAGCCAAACATTGAGCCTCTAAATGTTAGCCAGACACCCATGCAAACATCAGCAGAGAAAATGCCAACTCTGGAGCTTAAACCTCTTCCATCGGAACTAAAGTATGCATTCTTGGGACCTAATGAATCATACCCTGTGGTAATCTCTTCTACTCTTACTTGTGATCAAGAAAATATGTTGCTGAAAATGTTGAATGATCATAGATCTGCAATAGGTTGAACTATAGCTGATATTAAGGGAATTAGTCCTTTAGTGTGCACCCATAGAATTTTCCTAGAAGAAAATGCTAATCCTTCAAGGGAATCTCAAAGAAGGCTAAACCCTAACAGGAAAGAGGTTGTTAAAAACGAAGTTTTAAAATTACTTGATGCAGGTATTATTTATCCTATTGCAGACAGCAAGTGGGTAAGTCCTACTCACGTAGTACCTAAGAAAACTGGGGTTACTGTTGTTGAAAATGAACAGGGAGAAATGATAACTAAAAGAGTACCCACTAGTTGGAGAATGTGCATAGATTATAGGAAATTGAATTCCATGACCAGAAAAGACCACTTTCCTTTACCATTTTTAGATCAAGTGCTAGAAAGAGTTGCTGGACATTCATTCTATTGTTTTTTGGATGGTTTTTCAGGCTATCACCAAATTGAAATAGCATTAGAAGACCAAAAAAAAACTACTTTTACTTGCCCTTTTGGGACGTTTGCTTTTAAAAGAATGTCTTTTGGTCTTTGTAATGCCCCAGCAACCTTTCAAAGATGTATGCTTAGCATATTCAGTGACATGATAGAAAACTTTTTGGAAATTTTTATGGATGATTTCTCTGTGTATGGTAATTCATTTGATGATTGCCTAACAAATTTGAAAGCTGTTTTATGCAGGTGTGAAGATAAGCAACTTCTCCTTAATTGGGAGAAATGTCATTTAATGGTAACACGAGGAATTGTTTTAGGTCATATAATTTCTTCTAAAGGCATGGAAGTAGATAAGGCAAAAGTAGATTCAATTTCTAGGTTACCCATTCCTTCATCTGTAAAAGATGTTCGATCATTTTTAGGCCATGCAGGTTTTTATAGGAGGTTCATAAAAGATTTTAGTGTCATAGCAAAACCTTTGACTACACTTTTAATGCATGATACAAAATTTGTTTGGACTAATGAATGCACTGCAGCTTTTGAACATTTAAAAAAGGCACTCACCACTGCACCCATAGTTAGATCACCTGATTGGTCTCTACCTTTTGAATTAATGTGTGATGCAAGTGATATAGCCGTAGGGGCAGTGCTTGTCCAGAGGAAAGGTAAGGAACCTTATGTAATCTACTATGCTAGCAGAACTTTGAATCATGCTCAATTAAATTATACAACTACTGAAAAAGAGCTGCTAGCTATAGTTTTTGCACTGGAAAAATTTAGAACTTATCTTATTGGGACTCCTGTTACCATCTTTACTGATCACTCTGCTCTTAAATATTTGTTTACAAAGAAAGATGCTAAACCTAGACTCATTCGATGGATTTTGTTATTGCAGGAATTTGACATCACAATTAAGGATAAAAAAGGGGTGGAAAATGTTGTCGCTGATCATTTATTCAGATTAAATTCTGAAAATTCTAAAGTTTCTCACCCTTTACATGATTCATTTCCCGATGAACAGTTATTTAGCTTGAACATTGTTCCATGGTTCGCTGACTTGGTTAATTATCTTGTTACAGGTCATATGCCTTCAAATTGGAGTGTCCAAGACAAAATGAGGATGAAAGCTATTGCAAGGAACTTCTTCTATGATGATCCATACTTATTCAAATATTGTGCTGATCAGATCATTCGAAGATGTGTTCCTGATGACGAGGTACAACAAATTCTTACTTTCTGTCATTCTCATGCTTGCGGAGGCCATTTCTCTTCGCAGAAAACAGCTGCTAAGGTACTTCAATGTGGTTTTTATTGGCCTAGTTTATTTAAGGATGCTCATACCTTTTGTAAAAGCTGTGAAGCATGTCAGAAACTTGGTAGTATCAGCCATAGGAATATGATGCCATTAGCTCCAATCCTTGTTCTTGAAATTTTTGATTGTTGGGGATTAGATTTCATGGGTCCTTTTCCCCCTTCCTTTGGATATCTTTATATATTGGTTGCTGTTGATTATGTGTCAAAATGGGTAGAGGCTATTCCATGTAGAACAAATGACCATAAAGTTGTGCTCAAATTTTTGAAAGAACATATTTTTCTAGGTTTCGTATGCCTAAGGCCATAATTAGCGATGGAGGGACACATTTTTGTAATAAACCTTTTGAAACTCTGTTAAAGAAATATGGCATTAGGCATAAAGTTTCCACTCCCTATCACCCTCAAACTAATGGTCAAACTGAATTAGCCAACCGGGAAATTAAAGGCATTTTGACAAAAACAGTTAATCCAAATAGAAAAGATTGGGCTATAAAATTGGATGATGCTTTATGGGCCTATAGGACTGCTTTTAAAACTATTCTTGGAATGTCTCCTTATAGAATTGTATTTGGTAAACCTTGTCACTTGCCGATTGAAATTGAATATAAAGCTTATTGGGCAATCAAAACACTCAACTTTGATTTAGATCAAGCTGGTGAATTTAGGAAACTGAAATTGAATGAGTTAGATGAATTACGTTTGGAAGCATATGAGAATGCAAAAATTTCAAAAAGAGAAAATGAAAGTTTTTCATGATAAGAAAATTTTTAGAAAATCATTTTTCCATTCTCAAAAAGTATTGCTATATGACTCTAAACTTCATCTGTTTCCTGGTAAGTTGAGAACTAAATGGATTGGTCCTTACATTGTACAAACTGTTTACCCTTATGGAGCAGTTGAAATCTTGGATCCAAAAACTGGTACTGTTTTTAAAGTTAATGGACAACGTCTGAAACCATTTTTGGATAATTTTTCTGCTGATATTAATGAACTACCTCTGCTGGACCCTGCTTCCAGCGGCTGATTTTCTTGGAACTAACCTTTATTATTATGTATATATTTTATTTTCTTTTTGCAATTTTATTCTTTTCTTCATTTTCTTAGTTTTTCATTCTTGAATAATTGCTCATGTGCATAAGCCTCCTCTCAGGTACACTCTTCTCCTTTAGCTTGATTTAATTTTGAGTCATGTTTATTATTCACCGTTCATTTTTCTTCTCTTTGAGTCATTGAGGACAATGTCTGATTTTAGTTGGGGGGAGAGTGACTCAAATGTACTTGTTTTGCATAAATTCTTTTGTGATAGTTGAGCATTAAAATTGAGTACATATTGAGTCTTGAGTTATATCTTTGTTATTCTGTAAAGACCTCCCTCCTAAAAAAAATTTTATGCACGAATTTAAGCCTTGTGGTAAGATGGATAGTCAACACATACAACTAGAGCTCTCTCAAGTTAAGTAATTTTATTTGTTCATCATGAGAGTTGAGCGATTGGTAGTTTTCTTATATTGCCCTTGTTTGATATTGCTACTTCCATTGGGCATCATTACACGGATTGTGGATTGTTGGTGGTTTACACTCGAGGAACGATGAAGGTCAATGTCAAATAAAAATTTGATCCTTTGAAGCTAATATTATCATATTCTCTTCCCATCACAAATCCCTTCATATCCAAAAAAAAATTCCTTCATAGCCACAAAGCCCTTTCATCTATTTCACATTAAAAATGACATTACATCCAGACATTGCTTCCATAAATACATAACCTTGTTTCTACTTTCAAGTATAAGTGAGGATGATTATTTTTGCTCCATATTTGAGAAACAAACGTTCAGTGCATGAAAAAGAAAGAAAAGTGGAGTTGAAAAGTACTTGACAGTCATTGAGACTAGAGGAGAATGTTGAAGAATTATTTGAGAAGATTTCAGTTTCAAAAAAAAAAGGGAGAAAGTAAATGATGTGAAGAAGAAAGTAAGCTTGAAGTGTGATTAAAAGTGAAAATTATTATCCTTGCTTATATTTTGAAAGTTCTCGATTTCTACCCACTTCTTTTATTCCCTTATCCTATTCAAAAAAAAAAAAAAAAATTGTTACCATTGCATCTTATACTTCCATTGGAATTTATTATTCTACTATTATCATTGGAACATGTAAACCTTTTCTTTCACCACTCCTTATCAGTTCCCTTGACAACACCATCATAACCTTTACATTGACATTGACATTTTGATCTTAAGTAGGCTTGTGGTAAGAATGGTTGAGTCCCAATGGTTGTAAGTTTTTCATGAGGTCAATATTTGCATTTCTACCATCCACATATATATGGCCTTTCTTGAATGCTTGAGTGATCAATTTTCAAACTCCATGAGTGACCCCCTAACCAATCCAGAAACAAAATACACATACCCGTGAGTATATGGAGTTTATACTTGGCTTGAGTGAATACTTGACACTGTATGTGTTGGGGTTAGTGGTTTGATGGATCGGCTTAAAACATACACACACAAAATTTTGGGAAAGTTTTTATGGATTAATTTGGATATAATGCTTGATCTCTTGATTTTGCGAAGTTGCTATGCTCGACTATCTAAATTCATTCTCAATTGAAGTTTTTCATGGAGGTAGACATGTTTTTAATTCGCTTGAATTGCTAGAGACTAGCAAAAAGCTAGTTGGGGAGTGTGATTATTGTCCAATTTTACGTATTTTAAAGAAATAAATAAATGAAAAAAATACAATTTTGGGATATAAATTTTGTCATTTAGAGTAAAACTTATTAAAGATTCAATTTTATTCGTTTAACTCTAAATTTACTTTAATTGCTAAAAATCTCATTTATTTGATTACAAGTATATTCTGGACAAGTTCAACCCAAAAAAGAAATCCATAATTTAATGGACCGAAAAAGCCACTCCAACCCATATGCACTCAACAGCCCAAAAACTCACCTTCCAACCTAACCTAGCCCCCTCACCCTACAAAAGGAAAAATGCCCAGCAGCAGGATTCTCTCCATCTTCAGCCAGAAACCTACCTTCCCTCTCTCACGCAGCCCTCTTCCCCGGTCAGAACTCCCAGCAGCAGCCTCGCCCCTCTACCTCACGTCTCTCTCAGTCTGCCCTCATCTCTGAAAACAAACCAGCAGTGTCCAGCCGCCAACCTTCCTTTCTGCTCTGTCTTCTCTCCCAGACACAACCAGCTAGCCGCAACCTTTCTTCAAAAGCAGCCGTCTTCTCCTTCTCCGCCGGTGTCTTCTTCCTTCTTCTGAAACCATCAGCCGACAACCAGCAGCTCTCTCTGTCGGCTCACTTCTCTCACACGCAGACAGCCACTTCTCTTCCTACAGCCCAGCAGCATCGCTCTTCCCTCAGTTCTGCACTTCACCCGCTCCTGAACCTCTGCACTTCAGCTGCTCCTGAACCTCTGCCTTCAGCTCCTCTCTGCCGGTGTCTTCTCTGCAAAACATCACCAGCGGCACTGCCTCCCTTCCCTCCAGCCGCCACTCATCTTCAACCTTCCCAGCCTCATTCTTCATCAACGAACCAGCAGCCTGCCAGTTCTTCACGTTCCCAGCCAGCTGCTCCTCACTCTCGGTAGCCTCCAATTCTCGGCAGTAACTTATTTTCCATTCCAGCAACCCTGTTCTAGTCCAGCAAGCACACGACAGATTGAGGGGAGACTGAAATTGGTGTTTGGGTGATTGATTCCAATTTTCATTTTCTTGCTTGGATTTTGAATGGTTTTAATTATTAGTTTATCTAATTTGAGGTTATTTACTTTATGTTGGATTTGAGATATATTTTAGTTGTAGAAGTTTTAGGTAGTTTTTAAAATTTTGAATTTTATTTCCTAGAATGGTAATCGTTTATTTGAAATTTATTTCGGTTAATTTAATTATGTCCGGCTAGATTATATTTGAGAGGAGTTATTCCTAGCCTCAATGGGTGAGTGTTAATTTTCTATAGATGAAATCTTGTGATTGATGATAATTAACGAGTGTTTTAATTTTTCAAATTATTTTACTTCGATTGATGTCGTTGATGTGGTATGTATTGATTATGCACACAACATGCTCGACTAAATGCCGTAAAATAAATTGATTAATTCTCGTACTAATATTTCCAAATTTTATCGATCTCAAGAAATTCGTGCGAAATTTATTTGCAAAACCCAATTGATAGCGAAAGAATAACTCCACTCAAATTTCCCTTTCATTGCAATTTAATTATATTCTCTCCAATTTCATTTTAGCACAATTGAAATCATAGTTTAGGTTTCGAATTTAGCAAAAATTACGATACCAATAAAATCTCTTGGAAGAATGACCCTGGATTACTGCTAGGCTATAACTCGACCCCTTTATACTTGGAGGGTAGATTTAACATCGAGTCACATATCCCATGATTAGATGCCTCATAATATGCTACAAATTCTGCTGCCATAGTGGAAGAAGCTACGAGTGTGTGCTTAGCACTCCTCCAGGAAATGGCTCCTCTAGCTAGCAGTTATATGTAACATGACGTGGATCTTCTACTTTCTTGGCATCCCGCAAAAAAGAATCGGAGTACCCTATGATCTCTAACTAATCCGACATGTTGTATGTAAGCATGCAATCTCTTGTTCTCTTCAAGTACCTCATAACCCTTTTTGCTGCCTTCCAATGATCCGTCTTAAGGTTACTTAAATATCTGCCCAGCATTCTAACAATGAATGTTATGTCTGGACGTGTACAAACCTAAGCATACATCAGACTCCCAACAGCTGATGCATAGGGAATCTTCTTCATTCCTCAACTTCAAGATTATTTTTCGGGCATTGATTGAGACTAAATTTGTCTCCCTTTGCAACAGGGGTGTCCCCTTCTTTACTATCCTACATGCCAAACCTTTTAAGAAATTTATCGATATAGCTCTTTTGTGACAATCCAAGAACACCCTGAGAGCGGTCCTAGTGTATTTGAATCCCTAATATAAAATAGGTGTCCCCAAGATCTTATATCTCAAAATTCCCTAACAAAAATCTCTTGGTTTCGTGCAACATGCTTATATCATTAGTGGTAAGTAGTATGTTATTAACATACAAAATCAGGAAAATATGCTTACTCTCACTGAACTTGTGATATACACAATCATCAACAACATTTATCTCAAAACCAAACGAGATAATCACTGGATAAAATATGTAGTAACACTGATGGGATTGTTTGAGTCCATAGATAGATTTCTTTAATTTGCAAACTATATTCTTCGAGTCTCCTGACACGAAGTTTTCTGGTTGCACCACATAGATCATCTCATCAATGTCTCCATTGAGAAACGCTGTCTTAACATCCATCTGACGTAACTCAAGGTCAAAATGTGCAACAAGTGCCATGACTATCCTGAAAGACAATGTCTCTAACCTTATTCCACCCCCAACCTCAACATCCTCAAAAAATGTTGCAGTTCCTGTTTCAAAAATTAACTTGAGTGTGAGATTATAAAATTTTTAGCCCCTTGATCGCTCAGAATAACCAATAAAGTAGTTGCTTACTTATTTGGAGTCCAATTTATTTTCATGTGGCCTATAACGCTTAACCTCAGCAGAACATCCCCAAATGTGGAAATGCTAGACTTGACTTTCTACCTTCCCAAAGCTCATAATGTGTTTTAGCAGCAACTTTAGTTGGTACTGTAACACCCCTAAGTTTAAAATCTTAAACCTATGCGTGTTAACTTCCTTTCACTTTAAATGCGGAAACAAAACATTTCAAACACTAAGATTTTCATCATTTTTTTAATTATAAAATTCTACAGAAATTTCGATAGAATCTCATCTATAAATTGGACTTAACCAACCTGTAGATGGACCTCATAATAATTTAAATCATCAAACACAACCCATTCAACATCCAACATTTTACAATAATTCAAAATCAATCCCAAACTCCTCAACATAAATAAATTTAAACCATGAGTTCCATTTAACTAAATGGAGGATTAATAAACTACTAAAGTGATAAATGACTTATCAAAACTAAATCCAATAAACAATTTAAAAGAATGAACAAATAAAAAATAACTAAAATATTATGTAATTCTAATTCAAACTTTATTTAAAAATGAGTAATCGTGGTAATGTGCGAGTCTGCCACCAAATACTCTATTCTTATATTATCTAATTTTCATCACTTGAAATGTTGGAGAGGGTTGGGGTGAGTTAAAGCTCAGTAAGTAAACTTTATGCACCTGATGCATGCTCATGATATGAGATGATTTAAACTTTGAAATATGTATCCCCATTCACTTTAACCTTTCAAAACTTTCAAACTTTTCAAACTTTCACTTAACATTTCAAAACTTCTACTTCATTTTCATTGTAAGCTCACTTAGTGTATCCTCTTGTCAATCGGAGAGCAGTGGGAAATTCTTATTTTTAACCAGGTTAAAATCCACATTTTCACCGCAAAGTGGTTTAACATTCACTTTCCCACCGCATAGCTGTTTAACAGTCCACCGCAAAGCGGTTGAACATTCCGTTGCAAAGTAACTTAATTCGGGTACGTCGGTCCCCCGCGCCCCATTTCCCACTCACTTATTTCATGACATAGAAGTACACCCATTATCTTTCTTAAACATGGGATACATATCTTTTGAGAAAATTTTCACTTTTCCACATTTTTCATTTAAAAGAACTTTGAATTTCCAAATTCAATGACAGTGCATGCTTGATGATGCAATGACATGATAATATGCATATTTGAACATTTCCTTAATAATACATACATGTATAAATTTCATGAAAAGCATCAAAAATAGGTAAATTGCAAAAATATCATTTAAGCACGTTACTTCCACATTAAACATTCTACTTTGATGAAAATAGCGGAAGTTTACTTACTTGACTTCTTTAGGATTTACCGTTATCTAAATTTGTAAGTGGAGGTTTCAGATGCCTCTGACGTCAATGTGCCCAAAAATCATAATTTATCACTTTTCATTAATAGCACATAACATTTATTTCAAAATTACATATCTACTATTGTAATGACACTAATTATCTTTAATCGAGGTCAAAATTGGAAAATTCTAACCCATTTAAAATTTCACGAACATTTCAATTAAAAGAAATAATATTTGAAAATCTGAAATTATAAAGATTTAAACCACGAATCAAAGTGAAAATCAAGATCAACCAAAAGTAACATGAATTCCTATACTCAATGTTTTTTTTTTTTTTTAAATTAATATGTACATTTGTAGACTTTTCCCAGATCCTAAAATTTCAGCTATAATCTCAATACTAAACCAAAAATATCAATTAACAAACTAAAACATTTTTCAACATCTGAAAACTTACTGTGAACGACCTCACAATAGAAATTATATTTATAATTTCAAATTAAACTAAAAATCACACCTAAACAAATTAAATCTATAAATCTCAAAATTGGAAAATTAGTAATGAACTTGAGCACAGGCATACATACATACATATACATCTATACATACATTTGTGTGTGAATTCAGTGGGTGCGAGTGTGTGTGCATTTGAACATTGTCTGCGTGCGTTCGAACTCGTGATTGTGTGTGTGATAGAGCATGAGGGAGGAGTATGGCCTTACCAAGTTGGTGACTGGTGGTGTGGTAGGTGGCGGTCGAAGTCGCTGAGAGGGAGAAGCTGAGAGAGTTGAGAGGCGGGGGGGGGGGGTTTAGAGTGGTGTCGAACGAGAGAGAGAAAGGAGTCAGGTGTGAGGTGATTAGGTTAGGATTAAGTATAAACTTTTGAAAATTTGCAACCCAATCCCCCAACTCTCATAATTTAGAAACTTAAGTCCACAACCCTCAATAAAATTTCAAATTGCCACTAAACCTTTTCCCAATTTCAATTTAATGCAATTTAGGCAACTTACTACTCAATTAAAAATAGAAATTTGACAACGTGAACAATTTATAATTTTTTTTAATGGCACATTGATCAAGACGGCGTCCAAATCCTTCCATTGCAAAATAATTCAAATTATAGATGATAATAATTATCAATTTATAATTTATAATAGTGTTAACATAAATATTACGTGCAATTTAAAGATGCACGAAAAAGTGAAAAGCAATATTACAGGTATTCTATTTAGAATATAAGCTGCAGTCTTTAATGCTTTTCCCCAGAGTGATTTTGATAAGGCAGAATGACTAATCATACTTTTTACCATATCCTTAAGAGTTCTATTTCGTCTTTCAACTGCACCATTCATGCTAGGAGAACCTGGCATGTTGTACTGTGGGATGATTCCACGTTCCTCTAGGAATTTAGAAAATGGTCCAGGACGTTGTTCACCTAAACCATCATATTTGCCGTATTACTCATCACCACGATCAGACCTAACGCTTTTAATCATCTTGTCGAGTTGATTCTCAACTTTAGCTTTGAAAGGCTTGAACAAACATGTCCAATGACTTAGACTTTTCATGAATAAGATATAAATGCCCATAACGTGAGTAATCGTCTATGAATGATATAAAAAATTGTTGACCATTCCAGGAAGTCATAGGGAATGGTCCACAAATATTTGTGTGTATCAATTCTAAGATGCCCGAAGTTCTATTGGCACTTAAACTTTTTGTTTTGGTCTGTTTTCCCTTGATACAATCAATTCAAATATCAAAGTTTGTATATTCGAGGGAATCCAAAATGCCATCTGACACAAGTCGTTCAATTCTAGTTTTTGAGATGTGACCTAAGCTCTTGTGCCACAGTTTTTTCGAATTTTCTTTATTTAATTTTCGCTTAGACGTGATTTCACATGCAAGGTTTCATTTTAGGACGCAATAGTATCTAACAAATATAAGTTATCGTATGAACATAATGAACCAGTACCAACAATAGTTGAATTTAAAGAAAGACTAAACCGACAACTTTCAAAAGAACAATAATATCCAAATTTGTCCAATAAGGAAATAGAAATCAAATTGTCTAAATGAAGGTACAACAAAAGTGTCTTTCAAATCCAAATAAAAACCAGTTCCCAACAGCAACCTAAAAGTGCCTATTGCTTCAACTTTCACCGATTTTCTATTGCTCACAAAGATGAATCTTTCAGCATCATTTGGATTTCGGCAGAATAGAAAACCCTGCATAGAAACATTTATATGAGTAGTAGTACCAAAATCTAACCACCAAGTGTTTCTAGGTACTGAAGCTAAATTATCCTCAGAACAGACCAAATTAAGAAATGTACCTTTCTTTGCACGCCAAGCGTTATATTTGGTACAATCCTTCTTTAAATGTCCAGGTTTCTGGCAAAAGAACCAACCCTCTTTGTCTTTATATGGCTTCTTTTGATCTGGACCCTTAGCAGCTTCATACTCTGTTTTTCTTTTTTTGCCCTTATCCTTAGAGGTGCTTGCGAAGTTAGCAATTTCAGTTCTATCCTGCTTCAACCTTTCTTCCTCTTGTACATAATATGAAATAAGATCATTTAGAGTCCATTTCTCCTTTTGACAGTTGTAACTAGCCTTAAATTGACTGAAATGTGCAGGAAGTGATATCAATACTAAATGCACGAGCGAGTCATCAGACAGGTCGAGCTTTGGTGCCTTAAGTTTTGAAGCAGTATGAAACATCTGCATGATGTACTCCCTTATGTTTCCCTTGCCTTTATACTTTATTGAAATCAAGCTTTGTAGAAGCGTGCTTGTTTTAACCTTATCTTTTTTCGCAAAACACTTTTCTAGTTCGGAAAGGAATTCCTTGGAATTAGTTACCTCTTCAGATACTGCGCCCCTAAAGGCTTCCGGAATGCCGTGCTTAATGATCATTAGACTCATGTGATTTGAGCGTTCTCTTTCCAATCCTTGAAGTTTGACCCATTAAGCATGGAGATTGAATTAATATTTGCAGATATTGTGGTAGCAAATGAATTAGCTGTATAGAGAAGAAGATGGAAATAGCTTACATTAGTATTTTATTATGCGAATAATAATTTCAAAAAATGGTAATGTCCATTACAAGATATCCAACGCAACATCAACATTTAGTCTTTGGATAGAAAAATTGACTTGTAAGTGGTACTCTCAATGTAGCAACCAAACATTGACAATAAGACATGTCAACCAATAAACATTTCTTTGGACCGATTTACTGATCACATGTTAAACCAAGTAATCGTCACATGTTTATCACCACAGGTGCATGTGAAATTCGAGCCAAATATTGACATTCCTTTGGGCCGATCAATATCCGCATGAACAACACACACAAAACCTTCTAATATTCTAAGTTAATTAATTTTCACAAGAGAGGTTGTTTTGGCAACATGTTGCTTCAATTAATTCACTTTGAAATATTATATTTCTCAAAAGAATCTGTCATACCAAAAACCTTCTAATATTCTAAGTTAATTAATTTGCACAAGAGAGGTTGTTTTGGCAACATGTTGCTTCAATTAATTCACTTTGAAATATTATATTTCTCAAAAGAGTCTGTAATACCAAAATTTGCACTCGGTATTCGCCAGCCAGCGCTGCCTGAATCAACTGTGGTTACCGGCACTGATACTACCATCAATGTTCTAAAAAATCAACCATACCTGAAAACCGAATTCTATAACCCAATTCATATTCGACATAAATCCATACATAACAACCCCAAATCAGATTCAAAACCAAATTTAAATTCCCAAAACGATTTCAAACCAATTCGAAAAATCAATTTGAATCCATGAGAAAATCGACATATATGCATAAACATCAATTTTTAAAATCCCAAAATTCGTATATGTACATACAGAAAATATCGATTTGGTTGAAACCTAAATTCATAATATCCAGATTAACATGTATAGTCAGTAGGCATACTACAGGTTACTCAATCCAAATTCAAAATACATGCTTCAAATCCATGTATAAACCGTACACACACGATAGAGAATAAGAATGTATTGCGAGAATATATACATTCATATATATGCACTTGAAATAGATCTAATAATTCAAAACGGTGTTGGCTCTGATACAACTTGTTAGATCTACCTTAACAAAGATAATTATACATCTAAAACCTAAAAACATCATGCTGTAATTATAAGATCTAGATAGGGATGACAAAATGAACTGTGAAAACCATGACCCGCGGATCCGCGCCCCATTAGGGACCGAACCGCCCCGCATAAATGGGTTCGTGAGGCAGATACGAGGCAAAAAAACTTTGCTTCGATCTAAACGGGGCGAGGAAGATTTTCCCCTACCCCGCCCTGTTCTCCAATTTTAAAAAAATGAGGTGTGCTTAATTAATTAATAAATCAATGCCGTGTGGAAATTAACGAATCCTTCATTATTTTTATTCTCAATCTTTATTTTATTTCGCATTTCCTCCATTTTTAATGAATGGTAAGACAAAATTGTTCATTCAGTGAAATGACTTTGAACATAAAAATGAATTATGGAAATATAAGGAGACAAGAAAAACTGTAATGTAGATGGCTAATTACTTTCTTCAAGCAATTTTATTGATATAGTGTATAATGATAACAACCAATTTTACCACTAAGTAGGGACCCTTTTGTGTGTGTGTGTGTGAATCTCGTGATTTGGTTTTGATTTAAAATAGTTTAGTTTTATGAAGCTCACCACGTCCCACTAATACAAATGGTTCACTAAATGGGTAGATTTGTCGACCCGCCCTGCCCCGCCTTTAAGTCGGGCACAGGGAGGATGCAGGGCAAATTATCCGAGACGGGGCGTGGCATGGGGCACCCCAACCCGACCCGACCCGAACTCGTCCCGTTGCCATCCCTAGATTTAGACTGAAGCGGAAGAGTACCTGAATCCATGATTCTGTTTGATCGAACGGGGTTATGGTCTTCCAACCGATACGTGATTTTCTCCTTATATAACTACATTGCAGTTATCATGTTTGAATGTTATTAAATTGGCTCTTCTTCAATTTAAAACATTGTATCCGTCTCTACACTTTAATCTCACAATACTTAATACCCATTAGTCCAAAATAATCTTTAGTGAATCACTTTATTGACTAAAACCTTAAGATAGCACTACATATTTTATTTTATACATGTTTGGCCATGTTGAATTTTATCCAACATTATAATTATTCAGTTATTCCGTTCAGTTTCCTCTTTCAATTGTAGTTTAAACTACAATTTAAATTACACAAATTTTTAAACCACTTTTTAATCATATACATTTTTTCTCTAATTTTTAATCATATATTTTACCCCAAAAATATCAAAAAATCTTCTATTACTCATTAAGTAGCCGCTGAACACGGGTACAAGTTGATTGAAGTGTACAGTTATTTCGGGAATGGGATTCACCTGTTAAACCAGCGTTCTTAAGCTTTCAAATGGGTTGAAATGCATTCCTCACTCAACATATGTCCTCACTCAACATATGTCACGCTGTGTTTGATCGAAAATGGAAAAATGAGTAGAAAGAATTTCATGAAAAATGTCAATCAGAAGTATTTGATTTAATTAATTTTCTAAGTAGAATAAGTAGAGAATTTTTCATATTTTGTTGTTTGATTTAAAATTATTTTTCATGACAAATAAAGTAAAATTGAGTTATTGTGATAAAAAAATTAAATATTTTTTTACATATTTGTACTTGATAATAATAAATTTAATTTTTTAAAAAAATAAACCAATTAACAACAACATCTAGGATCAAACGAGACGAAAATTGTTTTTCATCCAAAGTGGAAAACAATTTCTCACATAAACTAAGGTTGAGTTTGATAGCGATGATGGAATTTGGATGGAAAGAAAATGAATTATAGGGAATTGAATTCCTGAGAATTAGAAGTTTAATGTATTTGATTGATTTAATTTTGTAGGTGAAAAAAGTAGAGAATTTTTCAACTTTTGTTGTTTGATTGACATTATTTTCCATGAAAAATAAAGTAAAATTTATCTATTTTAATAAAAAAAAAGATTTATTTTTTCACACATTTGTACTTGATAATAATAATGTTAATTTTTGAAAAAAAATAAAATTAATTAACAACAACAAAAAGGATCAAACGTAACAAAAATGGTATAAGATTTTTCATGGAAAATAAAATCTCCTCCCCACTTGGAAAACGAATTCATTCAAAACAAGGAAAATACCGAATTTCGAGGCAAGTGGAAAATCACATATTTTCCATGAAAAACTTAGCGTATCAAACGCACCCTAAAAGAAAATATTTTCCTTATTTTCAAGGCAAATCACAAAAATCGAGATAAGATGAAAAATATTTTCTATAACAAAAAAAATATTACCTCCGTCCCAAAAAGATAGTCGTGCATTCTATTTTTGTCCGTCCCAAAAAGATAGTCTTGTTTTCATATTGATTATGTATTAAATATTTCATTTTCACATATACCCTTATTTAATGTATTTTGGTACAATACACATCAACCACTCAGCTATTGTATTTTCAAATTTTTGTGGGAAACAAAGTGAGTTTACTTAAAACAATAAATAAGGGATAAATGGTATAAATGAAAAATATTGATAAAATTTAATACTCTAATTATACTAATTACCATTTATTAATTCGTGTAAAAATAACTATAGGACTATCTTTTTGAGACGGAAGTAGTATAATCTAACACACAAAAAACTAAAAAACGAAAATATTTTCCAATCAAACAAAGCCTCAAAGTCATTTACGTTTTTCGTTCGCACAATACCTACTTTTTTGTCTCTTTTACATGCAATGTGTGACACGGCATCAACATGGAGTCTTCCACAAGACATTTCATTGGAAATGACTAAATTCAAAGTCTTTATATTAATATATGAATAGTTATACTTATAATGTTACACAATTACATATTACGAATATTGATATTAGGAATAAACTTGTATACTACAATTGATTTACACGTGTTTAATGTTTACTAGGAGTGTAATAAAAAAATCTGTCTAAGATGTGTATAATTATTGACATCAATCTTAGACTGTAATAGATGAAATTGAGATGTAGACAAAAGTTTGGTGAATCAGCAATGACGGAGCTATGAATTATATATTGTGGGGTGAAATATATGGGAGTGAAGAGGAGGCCCTCACCCGATTTTTTTCTTTTTCTTTAAACAAAATGATTGAAGTCGACGATCTTGAGTACCGAATCTAATATAAGTCGAAATAGCCCAAGTTCGTACAGCTTGTCCTTACTATTGAGCTAACCTTTCCATGAATTAAATTGAGTTGGAATAAACAAGTATGGCAGATTCAAACATGCATCAAATAAGCCCATGTTTAAATAGATAAGTTTTAAAATTCAATGTGAATAATCTCATCGATATTCACCTGACTTATATATTGTCGAGATTCTGCAATTAAAAACTGAGTTAAAGTTAAACAAATTTGATCGGTATATTTTTAGTCATTCCATTATTAGAATATTACTTTTTCCATTTATGTTTGAGGCCCAAGATCATGCTTTGGGCGGACTTCTTCTATGGCACGAGATCACATTTTGGGCCGACCTCTTCCATGGCCCGAGATCACATTTTGGGCCGACCTTATTTACGAAGACCAGCATAAATTTGGAGCTACGTAAAAAGCATCGAGCTATGTAAAAAGCACGATTTTAATAAATGATTGATATCAAGGTCGTGAACATGGACAATCCATTCTTTTTAGGAAAGCCCGACCTGTCTCTTGATAATCATAGGATAAACCTAGCATATGAGTTCATTTATTCATAAAGCGTCATGATCTTGTAATGGGCTGGACCTAACCCTAAAACACGTTAATGAGCTATGTCTTTAGCCTTACATCCTAGAAAATCAAGTGATCAGTACAAATTCACGACGCTCTAAAATAAGCTAGGGATTTGGAGTATAACAGGTCAGGCAGCAATGCTCGACCATGTATAGATCGGGATTGTTGCTCGGCCTCTCTAGGTTACTCTCCATTTATTCAACATATTTTCCCGGGCTTATCCTATCACTACATAGGTCGATCAATCCCGACCTTATCAAAAATCTCATTGATGATAAGATATATGGTCGGTCTGTCCCGGTCACATCACGCTTAGAAGCCCAGCAAAGATAGGACTTCAAATCTTCTTCATTAATGAGCTTCATTCATGGACCTCCATAACAAGACGTATCTTATAAGGAAACCTCCTAAAAAAGGGGAACTCTATTCTTGTAAAGATAGAATTCTCCTTGAAAGGTAAGTTTATATCAAAAAGACTCATTTTTCAATTAAAGAAGGTTATAGGCTTTTTTCAGCTCTATAAATACAGCTCTTTTGATTACAATATTCATTCATAATTCTTTACATATATTCCAGTTATATATTTTTCTACTTCTCTCCAAAATATTAATTCTCACACCGGAGGGGCGACGAGGGCATTCCTCGTTGCCTTTTTTGCAGGTCTCTTGGAAGCTTGGATCATAATTTCCAACAAAATATCAGCTTTTGATCTCGCCACGACAAGGTCAGAAAAATTACCGAAACAAAATTCAAATGAGCATTATATTCTACTTTGATAATATCAAACTCAGCCAGAGACTAATGAATCAGCCAACAGATAACAAAATAGGGAAGTATTTTTAGTTTTAACGTGAATAATAAATTATCCTGACTTATATATCTTCAAATTCAAAAACTCTGCACACTAATAATTATCAGTATTGTTGCACCCCATAAATTCGGGCCAAGATTAAGAGTCACTTATTCAGTGGTCAACAAACTTATTGGTCAAGTTTCACGTCAAACTAAAGATCAAGACTACTCAAGATAAACTCAAAAGGTCAATATGATAATCATATGAAGATATGGATGAAATTGCCTATAACTATCAGAGATTGCCTCATTGTATAATTATTAGATGAAGAACCAAATATGTAAATATGTCCACCATCATTTTACCAATAAATAGGGGGATTTAATGTTCATTTGAGGGAGAGTAATTTATTGATTCAAAGAAAAACCTTTAACTTCAAGTGATTTGCTGATGTGATCTGGACCAGGCATCGAAGGGCGAAGTCGATCCATCGGATATATGACAGTGATCTACGTGCAAAACGGAGCAAGTTCCGTGTTGGGGTCGAGCCGAGAAGAGGGACGGATCGAGCCGAATCAAGAAAACGAAGTAATTTGGGCAGAAATTCCATTACAGCCGTAAAAGAGGACCTTCATGGCCGTAACCCATATATTCACGGCCGTAAATCATGTTATCACGGCCGTAATCAATTAGCGAATAAAAAAGGAGAATTTCAACAGAACGAGGCTTACGGCCGTAAGCTTGGAAGTTACGGCCGTAACATTCAAAAAAGGGGAATTTCACGGCCGTAAGAAATTCGTCACGGCCGTAAATAATAAATCAGTTTTTGACCAGAAAGGCCTTTACGGCCGTAAAAGGGTTCGTCACGGCCGTAAATAAGCAGCGCCAGATTTTCCGGGAATTTTCCAATTATTTTGTTTCCTTTTTTTTTTTAAAGTTATTTGCATAATTTGGAATTTTAGCTTAATTAGAATTCTATTTTGAGTAAATTAGAGGCTAGGTTATTTTTGCTTATTTATATTCTTTTCCATTCATTGTAAAAAGAGAAGTTTTGAGTTTATGAATTAAATGGAGAGAGGATTCTCTTGTTAAAGGTTTAGTTTTTCCCTTTTGTTTCGAACTTATCAAAGGTCTGTTCTTTGTGGCGTTCACCCAACGAACTTATCAAAGAATTGAAAACCCTTGTGGCGTTACCAATCTTGGTTCTTCAATCCGCATCGTCATTAATTGCGTCGTAATTGTTGGGTCAAGGTTTTACCGTCAAATCTGTCTTTTAATTTCCGTTTATTTTCTTCGTGTTCTTGTTATTTTTCGTGTCAGATCTGATTTAGATCTTTCCTAAGATTTAAATTTCGTTATTCCGCATTTTCCACGAGATTCCCCGACTGGGATCTCATCATCTGGTATCAGAGCTTGGATCTATTTCAGATTCTTGCGTTTCTTGAATTTTCTTGATTTTTTTTGTGTTCTTCGCGTTCTTCGTGTCAGTCATAATTTTCTTCAGTTTGATCCATAAGAGTCAGTCCAAAAAATTCAAAGGTGTTTTTCTTGTTCGTTTTTCATCCAAATCCAGTTCCGTTTTTTCTGCCATACTCGTAGTCCAATTCTCTGGCAGATTAAAAAAAAAATTCCGAAAATTCCCAAATATTCCCCAAATATTCCGAATTTTCTTGTTCGTGTCTTAAAAATGTCTGATAGAGAGGTTTCCACATCTTCATCTTCTATTGGAGACAGAAAATAACTCGGGGATGTAAATAGAAGGAATGAACATGGTAACAATGATATTGCAGCAATGAGGGCACAATTTGAGATGTTTATGGCACAGATGGAGAATCGAGGTGCAGAACATGAACAAAGACCTCGTGATCAATCTCATGATGGTTCTCGTGTTAGGGGAGGTAATAGGCGTGAGGTTAGTATGAATGATGAGGGCATGGGAAGTGAAAGTGGAAGTATATCTTTGGGAAGTATGCGAAGGAGAGATAGAGGAGATAGGTATGAGAGGAGGCATGATAGGGAGCGTCGTGATGCTAGGAGGCATCGTGGGGGTAGAGATGATGTTGATGATGACCTTGGAAAAATTAAAGTGAAAATACCGTCGTTCCAGGGTAGGAGTGATCCGGAAGCGTACTTGGATTGGGAGACAAAGGTTGAACGGATTTTTGATTGTAATAATTATTCGGAAAAGAAGAAGGTAAAATTAGCCGTGATTGAATTCACCGACTACGCAAATATTTGGTGGGATCAACTAGTTACAGGTAGGAGGAGGAACTTTGAGGAGTCGGTGGAGACTTGGGGTGAATTAAAAACCATAATGAGGAAGCGGTTTGTGCCAACTCATTATTATATGGATATTTACCAAAGGCTGCAGGGTTTGACTCAGAGATCGAGGAGTGTAGAGGATTATCACAAGGATATGGAGGTGGCGATGATTCGGGCTAACGTGGTGGAGGATCGGGAAGCAACGATGGCTAGGTTTCTGAGTGGGCTGAATAGAGACATTGCCAATGTCATTGAGCTACAACATTATGTGGAGCTAGAGGATATGGTGCATATGGCCATGAAGGTGGAAAGGCAGCTAAGGCGAAAGGGGGCAGCAAGACACTCACCATCTTATCCTACATCACAACCGAAGCAGGAATCCAACGTTGAACATAACCCGAAAGGGAAGGAGGAGCCTACAACGAAAGGTAAAAATATTTCTGATTCTCAAACTACTCGGGATAGAAATATTAAGTGTTTTAAGTGCTTGGGAACGGGTCATATAGCATCCCAGTATCCAAATAGGAAGCTAATGATCTTGCGTGATAATGGTGAAATTAGTTCCGAGGATGAATTTAAGGGAATGCCTAAGTTAGTGGATGTTGGGGCTAGTAGTAGTAGTGATGAGGAAGGGCTGACCTATGCTGTTAAAGATTCACTTGTTAATCGGCGTGTCCTTAGTACTAGTGTCAGGGTGGATGAAATTGGTGAGCAAAGGGATAACCTCTTCCATACTAGATGCTTAGTGGGTAAAAAGGTTTGTGGTATGGTGATTGATGGGGGAAGTTGTGCTAATGTGGTTAGTACAATGTTGGTTGAGAAATTGGGTTTAAGCTTGATAAAAAGTCCGAACCCTTATAAATTGCAATGGCTGACCGAGTCAAGAGAAATTAAGGTAAATAAGTAGGCTAGAGTCAATTTTGCCATCGGGGGTTATAAGGATGAGGTGGTTTGTGACGTGGTACCTATGCATGTTGGTCATATTTTGTTGGGGAGACCCTGGCAACATGATAGGAGGGTAGTACACGATGGATTTAAAAATTGATATTCTTTCGTGAAGGGTGGAAAAATGATCACTCTTGCTCCGCTATCACCTAAAGAGGTCCAAGAGGACCAATTGAAAATAAAGAGTGAGTTTGAGGGGAAAAATAAGTGCGTTGAGACCACGACCTTAAAAAAAGGAGAGGGTGTGAAAACTGAAAACAAGAGAGTTGAGGCCACGACCTCAAAAAAATGTGAGCTTGAGAGTGAAAAGAAAAATAAAAGAGAGTCCACCACAAAAATGAGTTTATTTGCATTTTCTAACACATCCCTCCCCAGTTCTATTAAATCTGTTTTGCAGGGACATAAATCAAGCCATGAACTTAAAGCGGG
This sequence comes from Ligustrum vulgare, assembly GCA_963555705.1. NCBI lineage: Eukaryota > Viridiplantae > Streptophyta > Magnoliopsida > Lamiales > Oleaceae > Ligustrum > Ligustrum vulgare. The sequence continues at coordinate 26,949,962 of OY743186.1, read as the reverse complement.
AAAGAAATTCATTGGCCAAAATGAGCAGGCCAAAAGTCTAAAGGGTCTTACAAAGCTTAAACATGATCATCGAGCTCAGAAAAACAGGAGGAGTCTGAAAAACCAACCAAAAATGGATTCGAGGTCGAATTCTTTTCAAGAGAGGGAGTATGATGTGATCCAGACCAGGAATCGAAGGGCAAAGTCGATCCATCGACAATATGACAGTGATCTACGTATAAAACGGAGCAAGTTCCGTGTTGGGGTCGAGCCGAGAAGAGGGATGGATCGAGCCGAATCAAGAAAACGAAGTAATTTGGGCAGAAATTCCATTACGGCCGTAAAAGAGGACCTTCACGGCCGTAACCCATATATTCACGGCCGTAAATCATGTTATCACGGCCGTAATCAATTACCGAAGAAAAAAAGAGAATTTCAACAGAACGAGGCTTACGGCCGTAACATTCAAAAAAGGGGAATTTCATGGCCGTAAGAAATTCGTCACGGCCGTAAATAATAAATCAGATTTTGACCAGAAAGGCCTTTACGGCCGTAAAAGGGTTCGTCACGGCCGTAAATAAGCAGCGCCAGATTTTCCGGGAATTTTCCAATTATTTTGTTTCCTTTTTCTTTTAAGTTATTTGCATAATTTGGAATTTTAGCTTAATTAGAATTCTATTTTGAGTAAATTAGAGGCTAGGTTATTTTTGCTTATTTATATTCTTTTCCATTCATTGTAAAAAGAGAAGTTTTGAGTTTATGAATTAAATGGAGAGAGGATTCTCTTGTCTCTTGTTAAAGGTTGAGTTTTTCCCTTTTGTTTCGAACTTATCAAAGGTCTGTTCTTTGTGGCGTTCACCCAACGAACTTATCAAGGAATTGACAACCCTTGTGGCGTTCACCAATCTTGGTTCTTCAATCTGCATCGTCATTAATTGCCCTCGTGATTGTTGGGTCAATGTTTTACCGTCAAATCTATCTTTTAATTTCCGTTTATTTTCTTCGTGTTCTTGTTATTTTTCGTGTCAGATCTGATTTAGATCTTTCCTAAGATTTAAATTTCGTTATTCCGCGTTTTCGACTAGATTCCCCGACTGGGATCTCATCACTTGCATACATGATGCTCTGGTCCAAACGCTTGTAGACCTAAATGCCAGGTCATACACATGCCAACCTGAGTGTCGGTCATACACGTGCAGATCTTAGTCGGTGATCTGAAGTTCCACCTCGTATAAATTTACATACTATCTAGAATTCAGTTATATGACCTAGTTGTTTAGCCAAAAATATCAAAATCAAGTTATCTCAACATGATGAGTCAAAGATCAATTCATTTTATTTGTTGACCAACTTTGTGACAAAAAGTGACTTCAACAAATTGACGCTAGAAGGAGGGCCCGTTCTTGTGCGACCAGCCTTCATTTTTAAGCAAAAATCCATCACTTCAATTTAGTTTGACCAAACTCCTGCGCAGGCCAACAGTTCAACTCGAGAAAATTTTGCCCTTAATCGCCAGTCCACTACCAACTCAATTTTCTGAAGTAGCCATGCAATTCGCCCCGTTCAACCATCACATATTCAGATCGAATTGGCCATGAAAGTTGGAGTCACATATTCAAGTCACACTTGAGTCAACGCGGTCAAGATCAATTCAACATGGTTCAGTTCGGAAAAACTTCAATTTGGCTGTTAAAGTAGAGTTTAAGTAATAAAGAAAAGCATTCAGTTTAATCATGTGACAATCACTTCGGTTGTAGTGTTCGACTCCAGTTAAATTCCAATTCTTCCTGCAATCTGGCCATTTATTCCAGTTTGTTTCTTCATTCCACTCGTCCATTTCAATGAGGCCAGAACAAATCAACTCGGATATCTCAACTTCAACTTCGATAAAAGCTTCCCCTCTTAACTTCTGATAGTGTTACAGTGAATTCTACCAATGACATGGAAGATAAAAGATATGCCTGTTCTCAGCCTATGATAGAAGATCTGTACATGAAGAATAAAGGAGACAAAGCGAATTGAAGTTTTCAAAGCTGAACTTGGATTGATTGGGTTTCAAGTAAATATTGTGCATCAGTTCCTCCATGTGATTATGAATGAAGAGAAATTCCACTTGAAGAATTGTTTCATTTAATATGGAGTGGGGACACCAAATAAACCAATATCAATCAAAGACCTCCATGAGAGGAAATCAAATACCTTAGTTGATGGTCCATAAGAAAGACCTCATCACGAGGCATGCCTCAATGACGAGGTAAAACCTCCATGACGAGGAGGTGACCACGAGGAGGTAAAACCTCCATGGTGAGGTGCAATCCCCATGACGAGGAGGTGACCACGAAGAGATAAAATCGCCATGGTGAAGTGAACCTTAATGACGAGATGAGACCTCCAATACGAGGTGACCACGAGGAGGTAAAACCTCCATGGTGAGGTGAAATCCCAATGACGAGGAGGTGACCATGATAAGGTAAAACCTCCATTGTGAAGTGGACCTCAATGACGAGGTGAAACCTCCATGACGAGGAGGTGACCATCACGAGGTGCAACCTCAATGACGAGGTGAAACCTCCACGGTAAAGTGGACCTTAGTGACGAGGAGAGACCTCCAAGAGGAGGTGACCATGATGAGGTAAAACATCCATGGTGAGGTAAAATATCCATGTAGAGGAGGTGACCATGATGAAGTAAAACCTCCATGGTGAAGTACCTCAATGATGAGGTGAAACCTCCATTACAAGGAGGTAACCATGATGAGGTGAAACATCCATGATGAGGTGAAATCTCCATGAAGAGGAGGTGACCATGATGAGGTAAAACCTCCATTGTGAAGTGAACCTCAATGACGAGGTGAGACGTTCATGATGAGGTGAAACCTCCATGACGAGGAGGTAACCATGATGGGGTGAAACATCCATGGTGAGGTGAAATCTCTATGAAGAGGAGGGGACCATGATGAGGTAAAACATCCATTGTGAAGTGGGCCTCAATGACAAGGTGAAACCTCCATGACGAGGAGGTGACCATGATGAGATGCAACCACCATGACGAGGTGAAACCTCCACGGTGAAGTGGACCTCAGTGACGAGGAGAGACCTCAAAGAGGAGGTGACCATGATGAGGTAAAACCTCTATGGTGAAGTGGACCTCAATGACGAGGTGAAACATCCATGGTGAGGTGAAGTATCCATGAAGAGGAGGTGACTACGAGGAGGTAAAACCTCCATGGTAAGGTGAAATCCTCATGATGAGGAGGTGACCATGAAGAGGTAAAACCGCCATGGTGAAGTGAACCTCAATGACAAGGTAAAACCTCCATGGTGAGGTGAAACCTCCATGAAGATGAGGTGAACATGATGAGGTGCAACCACCATGACGAGGAGAAACCTCTATGGTGAAGTGGACCTCAGTAACGAGGAGAAACCTCCAACAGGAGATGACCATGATGAGGTAAAACATCCATGGTGAGGTGAAATCTCCATGAAGAGGAAGTGACCATGATGAGGTAAAACCGCTATGGTGAAGTAAACCTCAATGTCAAGATGAAACCTCCTTGGTGGTGAATCCTCCATGAAGACGAGGTGACCATGATGAGGTGCAACCACCACGACGAGGTGAAACCTCCACGATGAAGTGGACCTCAGTAACGAGGAGAGACCTCCAAGAGGTGACCATGATGAGGTAAAACATCCATGGTGAAGTAAAATCTCAATGTAGAGGAGGTGACCATGATGAGGTAAATCATCTATGGTGAAGTGGACCTCAATGACGAGGTGAAACCTCCATCACGAGGAGGTAACTATGATGAGGTGAAATCTCCATGAAGTGGAGGTGACCATGATGAAGTAAAACCTTGTGAAGTGAATCTCAATGACAAGGTCAAACCTCCATGAAGAGAAGGTGACCATGATGAGTTAAAACCTCCATGGTGAGGTGAAACTTCCATGACGAGGAGGTGACCATGATAAGGTGAAATCTCCATGAAGAGGAGGTGACCATGATGAGTGAAGTGGACCTCAATGACAAGGTGAAACCTCCATGACGAGGAGGTGACCATGATAAGGTGAAACCACCATGACAAGGTGAAACCTCCATGGTGAAGCGGACCTCAGTGATGAGGAGAGACATCCAAGAAGAGGTCACCATGATGAGGTAAAACCTCCATGATGAAGTGGACCTCAATGACGAGGTGAAATCTTCATGAAGAGGAGGTGACCACGAGGAGATAAAACCTCCATGGTGAGGTGAAATCCTCATGACGAGGAAGTGACCATGAAGAGGTAAAACTGCCATGGTGAAGTGAACCTCAATGACAAGGTGAAACCTCCATGGTGAGGTGAAACCTCCATGAAGACGAGGTGACCATGATTTGGTGCAACTACCGCTGAAATGGACCTCAGTGATGAGGAGAGACCTCCAAGAGGAGGTTACCATGATGAGGTAAAACATCCATAGTGAGGTGATATCTCCATGGAGAGGAATTGACAATGATGAGGTAAAACCTCCATGGTGAAGTGGACCTCACTGACGAGGTGAAACATCCATGGTGAAGTGAAATCTCCATGAAGAGGAGGTGACCATGATTAGGTAAAACCTCCATGGTGTAGTGGACCTCAATGACGAGGTGAAACATCCATGGTGAGGTGAAATCTCCATGAAAAGGAGGTGACCATGATGAGGTAAAACCTCCATGGTGAGGTGAAACCTCCATAACGAGGAGGTAACCATGATGAGGTGAAACATCCACGGTGAGGTGAAATCTCCATAAAGAGGAGGTGACCATGATTAGGTAAAACCCCCATGGTAAAGTGAACCTCGATGACAAGGTGAAACCTTCATGGTAAAGTCAACCTCAATGACATGGTGAAACCTCCATGGCAAGGTGAAACCTCCATAAATACGAGGTGGCAATGATGAGGTGCAACCACCATGATGAGGAGAAACCTCTACGGTGAAGTGGACCATAGTGATGGGGTAAGACCTCCAAGGCGAGGTGACCATGATGAGGTGTAGCCTCCATGACGAGGTACACCCTCATCACTATGTGAAATCTCCATGAAGAAGTAAAATCTTGGGAGACACGGGAGAACCAAGCCCTTGAGGTCTTCATTACTATTACATAGGGGACACGAGAGAACCAAGTCTTTGAGATATTCACTGCCATTACCCGAGGGATATGACAAAATCAAGTCCATCAATTCTTCATTACCATTACCCTTGAGACAAGACATAACAATGCCCAAAAGGTCCAGTCCAATCCCTGGGGTCATCTTAATTATATTCATATCAACTAATTAAGTGCTCTGAGTTACCTTCAGATTTGATATTTTGATCCATTCAAGTATGCTTTGTTAGAATTCGAACTTATCGAATGATCTAAATAAATGGACTGGTCTGAATACTTAGAAATTTTTTTGCAAGTAGTCAAAGGAATCAGATTCACTCTTTAAAAATAAAAGTTGAAGCAATCAGCTCTTCAACTAGGCCACCTCTTCAATTGGCCACTATTTCAGCTCTTCAACTGGATATTATTTCAGATCCTCAGCGAATAATTATTTCAACTCTTCAGTTGGATATTATTTCAGGTCCTCAGCAGGTAATTATTTCTGCTCTTCAGCTAGATATTATTTCAGATCCTCGGCTCATAATTATTTCAACTCCTCAGCTCTTTAATTGGTAATTATTTCAACTCCTCGGCTCTTTAGCTATCTCCTCAAATCAAGTCCATAAATGAAATGAAGACTTCGACTACCTGGATCAATAAAGAACAGTTTGACCCAATCAAAATTTACTGATTATGGGTTCCAGGTGAACACCAGTCACACACGATAGCTTCTATGTGAACTTCAATCCTTCATCTTCCAATCGACCTGATTATGTTTCTGGTCTAACAAGCAGACTTGGACATCAGTTCTACATATAAACAACCAAAATGACTTAAGAAAAAGAAGCAAAGTGGGCTCGAAGCAAGGGTTGGTATTTGAACAAGGTCCGAACTTAAGGTGATCATAAGTCCCAACCTTGGGGTACATTTGTTGTACCCCATAAATTCGGGTCAAGATTAAGAGTCGCCTATTCAGTGGTCAACGAGCTTATTGGTCAAGTTCCACGTCAAACTAAGGATCAAAACTACTCAAGATAAATTCAAAGGGTCAATATGATAATTATATGAAGATATGGGTGAAATTGCCTATAACTATTAGAGATTACCTCATTGTATAATTATTAGATGAAGGACCAAATATGTAAATATGTCCACCCCCATTTTTCCTATAAATAGGGGGATTTAATGTTCATTTGCGGGAGAGCAATTTATTGATTCAAAGAAAAATCTTTAACTTCAAATGACTTGCAGACATGATGCTCAGGTCCAAACGCTTGTAGACCTGAATGTCAGGTTATACACAATGCAAACCTGAATGACAGGTCATACACATGCTGACCTAAGTGTCAGGTCATACACATGCAGACCTTAGTCGGTGATCTGAAGTTCCACCCCGCATAAATTCACATACTATCTAGAATTCAGTTATATTACCTGGTTGTTTAGCCAAAAATCTCAAAATCAAGTTATCTCAACATGATGAGTCAAAGATCAATTCATTTTATTTGTTGATCTGCTTTGTGACAAAAAGTGATGTCAACAAGTATAATTGATATAAATGAAAATGTCAGAGTGCGGTTTACTCCCTTTTAAAACAAAATCACATCATTAAACTTTTACATGCATGCTCAACAAATGCTTTGTGACTTTTTAGAGCATCTCCAATGATGTTCTAAAATCGATCTAATTGGTATTTTAGATCTTATAATTCATCGGAATGATCTCCGGTGGAAGGTTGCAAAGGAGAGACGTAAATTAAAATTTTTGCCAAAAATGTAAACAAGATATAAATTTACATCTTCATATTGAACAATCAACCCAAAAATAGCAATCAGTTCATAAAATCTTGACGTGGGATATATAATTTATATCTATTATATTCATTTATATTACAATTTGGATTTTTTATATTAATTTGCACATCTTTAATTTTTTAATATTTCTATCGTCTTAACCAAATTTTAAATTTTTTAGGTCAATTTGTTCGTAATATTTATATATATGCACAAATAAAAAAATAGATTAAGATAAAATTCATGAGCTAAAAAATTGTGCTAAAATTGAATTTAAATCTTATAATTTGCATATACTCATTGGAGCAAAATTTTGATTTAGATCTATCAGTGTGTAAATGGAGTTGCAAAATTGATTTTGAAAATTTTAATTTAGATCTAGATTTGCACTATGACAGGGGATGCTCTTAGTATGTGAATGGGCCAAAGGCCCAAAGTCTAAATGTCTAAGAGTACAAATTTGTTTGTTCACCCTATTTAACGAGGGTGAACAATGAACATAACTCTCAGTTAGCACAGTTAAATCCTTTGAAATCCTTTCCCAAACCTCAAAAAAGGCATACAACTGTATAACAACCCCCCCCCCCTCCATGTGCGTAATTCCCACCCTTATTAATACTTTTTTTCTCTTCATTTTTCTTAAATATTTTAAAGTTGATATTACAAATAATTTTTTTTAATTCCATATTAAATAATTTAATGAGAGCTTCAATATGAGTATAATATCAATATATAAATTCTCTATTTCAAAAATAAATATTTATTATCAATTAAATTAAATTTAAGCATAAGCATCCATTTGGTAAACCAAATCAGTTTATAATCTATACAATTTTCTAAAACACTTTTTACTACATACATTTTCGCTTTTCAAATTTCGACCACTATTTTTTAACCCAAAAACATAAATAAACCAATTTATAAATCACATAGTGTTATCAAATAGACGTGAGTCTCTGTTTGGTAAATTTTTTTATTTTTAACCAAAAAATATAGTGTTTTCAAGATAAAATATGTGGTTAAAAAATGATTTTGAAAATGTGTATTCTTCAAAACAATTGTGGCAAAAAAATTACAGTTGTTACATAGGTCTGCATAAAAAAAAAAATCGTCAAACCATAAATCGAATCGAATCGAAATCGTTGATTTGGTATCACATGGACCCTTCAACATTTTCAAATCAAATCGAATCAAACCATTTCAAAATGTGTTGTTTATAAACAACACAGTTTTCCAATCCATTTTTCAACCATAGGCATTTTTAACTATACACATTTCCCCAAATTACTTTTCAATAAAATACTTTATCTCGAAAATATCATATTCTTTGTTTAAAAGTTTTTTGTTTTTAAACAAAGAACATATTTTTTTTTAAAATACACACTTTTTCAAATCACTTTTTAACGATACACATTTTCAAAATCACTTTTCAACCACATTTTTTATCTCGAAAACATTATATTCTTTGTCTAAAAAAAAAAAAAAAAAGATTAACCAAATAGAGACTCGCGTCTGTTTGATAACACTGTGTGATTTATAAATTTGTTATTTATGTTTTCGGGTTAAAAAGAAGTGGTTGAAATTTGAAAAGCGAAATATATGTGGTAAAAAGTGATTTAGAAAATTGTGTAGATTAGAAACTGATTTATAAACTGGTTTATTTGATTTACCAAACAGATGCTTATACTTAAATTTAACTGATAATTTGTATGTGATAAATATTTATTTTTGAAATAGAGAAAATTTATATATTGATATTATACTCATATTGAAGCTCTCGTTAAATTATTTAATATGAAAATAAAAAAAATTATTTGTAATATCGACTTTAAAATATTTACGAAAAAAGAAGATAAAGAAAAAGTATTAATAAGGGTGGGATTTACGCATTGGGGGAGGGGAGGGGGGAAGGAGGGGTGGGTTATCCAGTTGTATTCTTTGTTTGGGTTGGAGGATGCTACACTTACACTTCCATTTACACACTATTCATATGAAGTGGGGTCCACAAAATAATAAAATATTTGTGGGATTCACCTCATGTGAGTAGTGTGTAAAGTAATGTGTAAAATTTGTGTGTAAGTTTAGCATTTTCCTTTTGGGTTTGGGGGAGAGATTTTAAAAGATTTAACTGTGTTAATTGAGGGTTTTGTTCACCCTCGTTAAAGAGGGTGAACAAATTTGTACTCAATGTCTAATTCAAATTTTTTTTTTCCCTCACTTAAGTTTTGGTAGGGAAAATGTCCTACCTTGCCATCAAGTAGCTGCACCCTGGGTGAATGAATATACCATTGACTAATAGAAGCAACATGTGAAATACGAATTTAACATTGTCCTAAGAAAATAAAACCAACCTCAACATGTTTCAGTTTGATATGAAATGTTGGATTAGAGCAATGATTTGTGGTAGCCGTGTGCATGCCATAAAATTCAGCAGATGCTACAGGATTGCACTGAACGGTCACCAGGAATTCAATTGCGCGGCCTCGCAGTTACTTGTAGCAAAAATTCGTTAGATTTTAAATAAAAACAATCACTTTTCAAATGTCAAACTCGTTTTCTCTTCCTAAATTCACCCAACCCCTCTTTGCATACATTCACATTACCCTCAGGGCACATCTCCAAGTGGTAAAAGGGGAAAGTGGAAAAACCCGAGCTTTGCTTGAAGCTGCTACGTTAAGGGTTCGAATCCTGAAATATAAATTTGGCCCTTGGGTGAGTGCAAGTGTACAAGCAGTCTTTCACCCTGTACCTTTGGAGGCATAACCTGCAATTTACACCCTTCACCAAGGCCCATGGCAGTGTAGGTGGGGGCCGTCAAGGTTGCGGCTCAACCTTTTGCATACATTCACATTGATTTGAGCATCATAAGAGCTTGCACAACATCACAATCTTCCCAAAAGGTATGATTATCTTCACTTCAATGGGAAATTGCAATTTTTCTTGGCTTTCTTACTTTTTTGAGAATTTCGATGCTATGATTATTTCAATTATGGACTAGGCTAGATTTTGATGATGGATTGGTTGTGAAAACAAGGTGAAAATTTTGGGATATATTCAATGTGGCGCACAACCAAATTTTCGTTTATTTTCAAACTTTGAATGCCAACACGTGGGGTATAAAATTTGCGGAAATACTTTAATTTTCTTTTCATAAATTAGTGACGTAAATGACGTCACTTGACTGAGATTTCAAAATCACTTCATTTTAAAATAAAATTCATTCATCTAAAAAGTAATAAAACATTTAATAAAAGATCTTTACTTTAAAATATTTTAGATAAAAGTAACAATAATAAAATACCGAGTTTGGCAATTCAAACACAAGACCTCATTCAGTGAGTCCACAACTCACAAGTCGTTACCTAGCGCAACACTATCTGTCTTTCCATCTGAAGATCTACTCCAATCCCTTTTTTTATTTATATTTTTACCTGAAATATTAGACGTGTCTGGAATAAACATACACTTGCCCAATGAGTGGAGTATGGTGCACATGTACTATTGCACGTAGACAATCTAGCTTCACATATTCAAGATTTATGCAAGTTTTATTTATTAAATCAATCGAGCCTATATTCACGTCAAGTCATATATCTAAATCAAGTCTAGTCTCAAGTCAAGTTCAAGTCGAGTCATTTTAAATTATATGTATTTCGAGTGATAGCCAGTTCAGTCGAGTCAATTTCAAGTCAATTTCATTTATTCAAAACAAGTCAAATTCACATATTCTAGTCAAGATATTCAAGACTAATGTCAATGCATGTATTTTCAAGATAGCCTGACTTTTAATGGGACCCATATTATAAATCAACTACTATCCCGAGCGAGCATAAGTAGGAAATTTAACCTCGAGTTCAAGTGTGGAGTTTATTCCACGAGTTCTTTTACAAGCGTGGTTTCTATATCACGGGTTTCAAGTAGGGAGTCGAGATCCCTAAGATTTATTAACAAGCGTAACCACATCGTGATCTAATTACTGGACTTCGTGATACGTATATCAAGACAAGCGGGATATAGTGACTGTAATATCAAGAAATTCATTTTTATGCAATGCATAAGGAAATACATGAAAATCCTTTTAATGCAATTCATAATGAACGCATATCACGAAGTAGCATTTAAGATCAAGTAATCAAGTACAAGTCTAGCTAACCCAAGTTAAGTCAAGATAAGGTCATATGTTCATGAGTTACATATAGACAAGTTAATCTTACATATTCAAGATCAAGATAATATTCAAGTAGCATCAAATTCATATAATCATGTGCTATATCTTTTAGCAAGTAGATGACATATTATTATGAACTTCAATAAATCAAACATCACATAAGTGAGAACAAGAAAACAATACTGGTTAATGTATCATGTATCGATAGATGATGAGTATAACCTTTTTTATGAATTCAATGTATTGATACTCAATATTTAATATTACTTATTTACATCTAGAATATTTTTATCAATTTTAGGATTATGTCAATATGAACCATAATAATTCAAGATATCCCAAGTAATAAAATCCTTGATCATATTTGCAAAAATGATGTTTACAACGATATATATATATATATATATATATATATGGATTTTACAATGAGACAATGGTGATATCAAGATAATAATAAGATCACGACAAGATTAATGACATCAAAACTATTATATGAAATTATAACAAGATTAAGTGATCAAGTAGACAAATAAACATATTCCACTCACCTTGATCCAAGAGTGTCGAAAAGAAGATCTTTACTTTGTAGAGGTATTGATGATGTCACATGTATTGATACATGCTGTCACATGTTGTCTGTCCTGATTTTTATTATACATGTATCGATACATACTGTAGAGGTATCGATACATGCTGTAAAAAAGTATATGTATCAATACCATGTATCGATACTTGCAGAAATTTCAAAGTTCTTAACTTATTTTCTGGGCTTTCTTCAAGGATTTAATTATTAACTTTACTCAAGAACATGTTGGTCGAGCATAACATCATTTAGGATATCAAGAGCATGTTATTGGATTAACATGTCTTAATCCTAACAAAAGATTCAAGCATAATCATAACTTGAAAATTCTATAATTTTGGAGGAGATAAATATTACTTAACCAAAGATTTTCTGCTAAAGTTTAGTGTGAAGAATTCATCTGAAAATGGAGGCTATATATAGGTGAAATAGGTTGTACTGAATGAAGGAAGGTCTTGCTCATGTTATATGATTCCTTCTTGCCGACTTGCTTTGTGGAATAAAGAAATCAATTGTCTTAATTAAGAAGCAAGAGGTGGAAGAATTCAAGCTGGAGGTGGAAGGACTAAGGTTATGCAAGCATGAGGTGTTACTTTGAGATAGGTGGTGAATAGTCAAGGCTACAAGGAGGTTGATGAGATCCCAGTCGGGGAATCTCGTCGAAAACGCGGAATAACGACAATTAAAACCTAGGAAAGATCTAAATCAGATCTGATACGAAAATAACAAGAACACGAATAAAGAAACGGAAATTAAAAGATAGATTTGACGGTAAAACCTTGAACCGACAATCACGACGCAATTAATTGAGGATGCAGATTGAAGAACCAAGATTGGTGAACGCCACAAGGGATGTCAATTCCTTGATAAGTTCGTTGGGTGAACGCCAAAAAGAACAGATCTTTGATAAGTTCGAAATAAAGGGAATAACTCGACCTTTCAATTTTGGAGAATCCTCTCTCAAATATTATTAATCTCAAAATCAAACTTGTGTTTTTACAATGAATGGAAAGGAATATAAATAAGCAAAATAACCTAGCATCTAATTTACTCAAAATAGAATTCTAATTAGACTAAAATTCTATAATAGGAAAATAACCTAAAAACCAAAAAGGAAATAAAATAATTAAAATCTCGCAAAAATCTGGCCGCTACCCAGTTACGGCCGTGACAATCCTTTTACGGCCGTAATGGCCTTTCTGATCATAAATCTGATTTATTAGTTACGGCCATAAATTTCAGCCTTACGGCCGTAAGCTTGGTTCTGCTGAAATTCTGCATTTTCCTTCGATAATTTGTTACGGCAGTGATAGTAAGTGTTACGATCGTGAATATATGTATTACGGCCGTGAAGATCCTCTTTTACGGCCGTAAAGTATTTTCTGCCCAAATTACTTCTTTTTTTTTATTCGGCTCGATTCGACCCTCTTCTCGGCTCGACCCCAACACGGAACTTGCTCCGTTTTGCACGTAGATCACTGTCATATTGCCGATGGCTCGACTTCGCCCTTCGATGCCTGGTCCGGATCACATCATACTCCCTCTCTTGAAAAGGATTCGACCTCGAATCCATTTTTGGTCGGCTTTTCAAACTCCTTCTGCTTTTCTGGACTTGATGATCATGTTTAAACGTTGTGCGATCTCTTAGACTTTTGGCCTGCTCATTTTTGCCAACGGATTTCTTTCCCGCCTTAAGTTCATGTTTTGATTTATGTCCCTGCAAAACAGATTTAGTAGAACTGGGGAGGGATGTGTTAGCAAATGCAAATAAACTCATTTTTGTGGTGGACTCTCTTTTCTTTTTCCTCTCACTCTCAAGCTCACCTTTTTCTGAGGTCATGGCCTCAACTCTCTTGTTTTCAATTTTCACACCCTCTCCTTTTTCTGAGGTCGTGGCCTCAACGCTCTTATTTTTCCTCTCAAACTCGCTCTTTATTTTCAATTGGTCCTCTTGGACCTCTTTAGATGATAGCGGAGCAAAAGTGATCATTTTTCCACCCTTGATGAAAGAATATCGATTTTTAAACCCATCGTGCACTACCCTCCTATCATGTTGTCAGGGTCTCCCCAACAAAATATGACCAACATGCATAGGTACCACGTCACAAACCACCTCATCCTTATAACCTCCGATGGCGAAATTGACCCTAGCCTGCTTATTTACCTTAATTTCTCCCGACTCGGTCAGCCATTGCAATTTATAAGGGTTCGGATGTTTTATCAAGCTCAAACCCAATTTTTCAACCAATATTGTACTAATCACATTAGTACAACTTCCCTCGTCAATCACCATACCACAAACCTTTTTGCCCACTAAGCATCTAGTATGGAAGAGATTATCCCTTTGCTCACCAATTTCATCCACCCTGACCCTAGTACTAAGGACACGCCGATTAACGAGTGAATCTTTAACATCATAGGTTAGCCCTTCCTCATCACTACTACTACTAGCCCCAACATCTATTAACTTAGGCATTCCCTTAAATTCATCCTCGGAACTAATTTCACCATTATCACGCAAGATCATTAGCTTCCTATTTGGATACTGGGATGCTATATGACCCGTTCCCAAGCACTTAAAACACTTAATATTTCTATCCCGAGTAGTTTGAGAATTAGAAATATTTTTACCTTTCGTTGTAGGCTCCTCCTTCCCTTTCGGGTTATGTTCAACGTTGGATTCCTGCTTCGGTTGTGATGTAGGATAAGATGTTAAGTGTCTTGCTGCCCCCTTTCGCCTTAGCTGTCTTTCCACCTTCATGGCCATATGCACCATATCCTCTAGCACTACATAGTGTTGCAGCTCAATGACATTGGCAATGTCTCTATTCAGCCCACTCAAAAACCTAGCCATCGTAGCTTCCCGATCCTCCACCACATTAGCCCGAATCATCGCCACCTCCATATCCTTATGATAATCTTCAACACTCCTCGACCCCTGAGTCATACCCTGCAGCCTCTGATAAATATCCCTATAATAATGAGTCGGCACAAACCGCTTCCTCATTATGGTTTTTAATTCACCCCAAGTTTCCACCGGCTCCTCAAGGTTCCTCCTCCTACCCGTAACTAGTTGATCCCACCAAATATTTGCGTAGTCGGTGAATTCAATCACGGCTAATTTCACCTTCTTCTTTTCCGAATTATTATTACAATCAAAAAGCCGTTCGACCTTTGTCTCCCAATCCAAGTACGCCTTCGGATCACTCCTACCCTGGAACGATGGTATTTTCACTTTAATTTTCCCAACGTCGTCATCAACATCATCTCTACCCCCACGATGCCTCCAAGCATCACGACGCTCCCTATCCTGCCTCCTTTCATTCCTATCTCCTCTATCCCTCCTTCGTATACTTCCCAAAGATATACTTCCACTCTCACTTTCCATGCCCTCATCATTTATACCAACCTCACGCCTGTTACCTCTCCTAACCCGAGAACCTTCATGAGATTGATCACGAGGTCTTTGTTCACGTTCTGCACCTCGATTCTCCATTTGAGCCATAAACCTCTCAAATTGTGCCCTCATTGCTGCAATATCACCATTACCCTGTTCATCCTTTCTATTCACACCTCTGGGCTGTTTCCTGTCTCCAACGGAAGATGAAGATGTGGAAACCTCTCTATCAGACATTTTTAAGACACGAACAAGGAAATTCGGAATATTTGAGAAATATTTGGAATTTTCAGAATTTTTTTATAATCTGCCAGAGAATTTGACTACGAGTATGGCAGAAAAAACTGAACTAAATTTGGACGAAAAACGAAGAAGAAAACACTTTTGAATTTTTGGGACTGACTCTTATAGATCAAACTGAAGAAAATTATGACCGACACGAAGAACGTGAAGAACATGAAAAAAATCAAGAAAATCAAGAAATGCAGGAATCTGAAATAGATCCAAGCTCTGATACCAGATGATGAGATCCCAGTCGGGGAATCTCGTCGAAAACGCGGAATAACGACAATTAAAACCTAGGAAAGATCTAAATCAGATCTGATACGAAAATAACAAGGCCACGAATAAAGAAACGGAAATTAAAAGATAGATTTGACGGTAAAACCTTGACCCGACAATCACGATGCAATTAATTGACGATGCGGATTGAAGAACCAAGATTGGTGAACGCCACAAGGGATGTCAATTCCTTGATAAGTTCGAAATAAAGAGAATAACTCGACCTTTCAATTTTGGAGAATCATCTCTCAAATATTATTAATCTCAAAATCAAACTTGTGTTTTTACAATGAATGGAAAGGAATATAAATAAACAAAATAACCTAGCGTCTAATTTACTCAAAATAGAATTCTAATTAGACTAAAATTCTAAAATAGAAAAATAACCTAAAAACCAAAAAGGAAATAAAATAATTAAAATCTCGCAAAAATCTGGCCGCTACCCAGTTACTACCGTAATGGCCTTTCTGATCATAAATCTGATTTATTAGTTACGGTCGTAAGCCTGGTTCTGCTGAAATTCTGCCTTTTCCTTCGATAATTTGTTACGGCCGTGATAGTAAGTGTTACGGCCGTGAATATACGTATTACGGCCGAGAAGATCCTCTTTTACGGCCGTAAAGTATTTTCTGCCCAAATTATTTCTTTTTCTTGATTCGGCTCGATCCGTCCCTTTTTGCACGTAGATTACTGTCATATTTCCGATGGCTCGACTTCGCCCTTCGATGCCTGGTCGGAATCACATCAGAGGTGGTGCAATGTAGAGTGCTACCCCATGCTTAATAAGTTAGAAAAATCAGTTTCAAGGGTCGTGTTTTGAGCTAAGATTCGAGATATCAAACAGAGTCGAAATCTTGGTTTCTTGGCACAATTTTGAAGTAGTCACAGAGTACTTTAAGGTTCAATTTACGGCTCAAGAAACGGATAATCGAGGAGAAATTTATAGGCTTCCAAAGTAGGCTACTCAAAACAGTTTTCCAATTAACCGTTTTTACCGTCTTAACTTTAAAAATTCACCGAGAGCTATTCACTGGTTGGAATGACAAACCGTTTTCATATTCTTGAATTTCACTTCGAGAACTTGCCTGTACATATAAAACATTTAATCAAATGAAGTCGGGAGAACTATAAAAAGTCTCGAACAAAGGAACACTTATATATGTTTTTGACATAACTTTTCATTATTTAATATTATCGTTTCTCTTTCGTTAAAACGTGTTTTTCATACATAAATTATAAAATACTTTCATCACGTCATAATGGATAATAAATGTCGTCAAAGTTTTTGGATCGTTACATTCAAACTCCAAACCTTATGATTTCCCTTTGTTTTATCTAGTGTCCACCGTGCGTTTTATAAAATGTTTCTGAGAGCTTTTCATCAATTTTTTGCAACAACTTTTGGAAAATCAACTTCAAAGTAGGTTTGACATCATTTATGTGCCATTACTTCATGATTTTAATCTTCACAATACAAAAAACTTGGATTGGGAATGAAAGGAACTTCTAGGCACACTGCAAGGTCACTGCAGGGCATATCACTGATTTTTTTGCCAGCAGTGACCACTTTTCCACCCCATTTCAAAATCCTCTTGAACTCCAAATACCCTAAAATTTTGGCATGTTATAGACGTTATTATGTACTTTCATGTGTCCAAAGATGGCTAGGGGAAATTTTAATTTTTCATGGTGATGTCAGGGCCTGAATATGGGTGGTCAAACATGTTTTAAAATTCAGATTTATGCCTTATTACGAGTTTTGGGGTATGAGAGTTGATCTATTTCAGTTTATTGATGGTGTTTATGCTTCTAATGTTGTTTATCTCTTATTTGCAAGGAAAACACAACTTCAAACACCTCAAGCCAAACTTGGAATTGCAAGAAAAAGGGTCGAAACATCCAAGTGAATTCAATGCAATCGCTTCAAGTGAATGCAATGAATCCCCAAACCCAGGAAGTACTTGAACCTATCTTTTATGTTTTTATTTAGTTATCGTATCTTTGTGACATACATTGAGGGAAATGTATATTTCTAGTTTGGGGTAGAATTCTCATTCTTTTGCATTCATTCGTCATTCGATTCTTTTGGATATATATAAAAAAATTAAAAATTAAAATTTTTTGTTCATTTGTTTACTGCCTAGGAAATAATTTGGATTGACTTGTGCTTTAGTTAGAACAATGGAAAACATTAAAAACTTGATTTTCCTTGACTACTTATTCATGTTAGAGTTTCATCTTCTCAAGCACATAGTCAATGTTAAATTATTACTTGTATAGGAGTGTGTTTGACACATGTTGGGCGTATTTATGCAACAAAAAACGTAGGAATGACTTTGTAATCCTAAAACTTAGATATTTAGACATCCCAACCCCTATTTAGAACCAAATCACTCAAGAAGCAGTTTGATGGTGGAAAGGTTGGTATATGCATGTATTGATGAGTTAAGGGTTTGTGATTCTTGTTTTGCACTTCTGGTCGAAGGGGTTTGGCCAACGGATATAAGCCATTACTAGCATAAAAATAAAAAGAATGAAATTCTTATTCCACTCTTTGTAGCCTTTTTTACGCGAGCAATTAGCCTTTTAAGGGTGTTAAAACCTGGTACCCTAAATTTAACTGAATTGGGAGTAATCAACCTAAAGCTCGTTACATGGGTCAATTAGAAATCTTAAGTGATAGTGGACTTACACATAAGACAATAAAACATATTTGAACATTACTTTGCCACCTTTGTGACTCGAATTATTAAGTTTGAGGGGTTCTCTGAACCTAGTGCCCCAAAATCGTCTGACTTGGGAGTTATCGGCCCAAAACTCGCTAAAAGGGTCACATAGAAAGCAAATAAGAAAATTATTAGATAAATGTGGTAAAAGACAAGGATAATAAAAAGAAAAAAAAAGTTGTCTAATAAAATAATAAAGTGCATAGTATAAGCTTTGTTGACTTGAACCTTGGTAATTGGAGGTATAAAGTTGGGAATTGCTTACTGCTGATTTGTTATGCATGCATATCTCTAATTCTGACTATCTTATATAGAAAAATGCAATAAAAAATGTTTAGAAACCACTTTAGATGAATACCCAGGGATTTGAGAGAAAAATAATAAGTCGAGTTCATCCTTGAGTTTTGCAAGAAAAATCATTAGAACATCATATGTTGACTACATAGGATTCAGGGTTGTCTTGTGCATAATTAGCAACACTGTATTTAGTATATTCTTGCATGAGTATGCATTTGACTTTGACTATTCATAAACACACTTGAAAGTCTAGCATTTGATAACTAGAAACTATTCTATTGTGTTGTTCAAAGTTTTGTGCTAAAGTATATTGTGATCTGAATTTTTGAGGCATGTGATAAATATGTTGACAAAACAAAAATATTTATTATTTTGCATTATTGCATTATTTTTTAGTTTTAGCTTGTTTGATGACAAATAATAATTCTAGTTTCAGGGTATTTAATAAGTGCATTTATACACTTATCTATATTTCTAAATTAGAATATTATATTATCGTTTCTTTGAATAAATTCTACTTAAATATTTATTATTTGTTTATATTTCATAAATGATCTCAGAATCATGTGAATGAGGCAATTAATGGAGAATATAAGGTGGCGTTCTGTTTGTATTTTATTTGTATTTTCATTTTCGAAAATGTTTTGTATTTCCTGTTTTCATTTTTATTTTCAAATTTGCTGAAAACGCGTTTGGTTTGTCATTTCTGAAAACTGTTTTTGAAAATGAAAAACTGGAAAACACGTTCTGTTTGAAATTTTGCAGAATACTACTAATTCAAACTCAAATTTCCTTTCACAATACACTAAAAACATGGTTACATGCAACATACTAATGTGAGCATTAAGAGTCTATATTAACACAACTTGGTCAGGTTAGGGATTTGAAAAAACTCTACTTCTATTAAAATTCAGAAAATCCAAGTTCTTTCAAAACCACCAGAGTCCATTTATCAGTGCATTTTTTGAAATATAATAACAAGAATTCTCACTTAATTTTTTTTTTTTTTGTAATGTTGATATTGAATTCAATAAAATTTTATTTAAACTTAGTTCCAAGTTCGGATAATTTTCAAAAAAAAAAAAAAAAAACTTTATATTAAGCTTAGTTCTAAGTTAAGATAATTCTTTAAAAAAAAATTTCTAAAACGCGTTTTCCGCGTTTTGGACATTTTTTGTTGAAATACACACAAAACGAGGTTTTGGGCGTTTTGCGTACAATTTTTTTTTTTTTTTTCCAAAATGCGTTTTCGAAAATGGTAAAGAGAACGCATTTTTAGCATTTTCGAAAATAAAAACAGAAAACGACCTCAAAACAGCAAAGAGAACAGAGGCTAAGCTTTTGGACAACATTTAGAGTTAAAACTGGACAAAATGGATGTTAATGACTACTAGGAAAGCCAAGAGGAGCAAAGTGAAAAATATCAGTGATCAATGGCTTAATTGAAGATGAACAAAAGTTGGGAAGAAGAATTGAAGCAATTCGAAAGTTCAAGGACTAAATTATTGCAATTAGAAGATGAAGGACTCACGTACAAATAATGTATAGAGACCTACTTAAACGTACCAAAAAAGATGAAAATTGAGCTAAAAGAAGTGAGCTGCACAGCCACGACTTCTTAACCAGGTGGCCTCACGATCTAATGTCAATTATGCAGATCCCGAATTCAGTCGCCTGCATGGCCACCACAAATCCTACTGTGCGACCGCGTAGTAGTCTGGCCCAGCGCGATTGCATGTGATGTTTTATTTTGTAATGCGTGAATTAACTGGCCACTAATTCATTAATATAATGAGTTGTTTTCATGATTTGAGAGGTGATCTAACAACCTAGATATACGAATAAGACCTGGTAATTGAACGAAGGATATAGATATACGTTTGTTGTTATTGCGATCATTAATTGAGTTTTTGTGTTCCATGTAATTAATCATTACAATCTGCTATCTAGAAAAACGGTTGACTAATTAGATAGTGTGATTTAAACTCGATTGAGGAATTTCACATGCACAAGTAAACTCAATTGATCACATTATTAGATTAAAACTTGAATGGTGGAATTAAAAGTATTGACTACGTAAAATTGTGAAATCTCAACTTCTCATTCATTCATTACAAAAACAAAATTTGCTTTCTTAATTAATTGTTTTTCACTAAATCATTTAGTTTACACAAAAATCTCACTTTTTTATTATTCAAATGAAGCAAGGATTAGAATAATTTCGATAGATAATCATAATCTCTGTTGGAAGATAATTTGAACTCTTTTATCTACTTTATTACTCGTATGCGATATCGTACACTTGCGATTAGCACACATCATAAAGCTTGGTGAATATTAATGTGAGATTTCATTGCAAAGTGGGTAACTACCATTATTTTTAACCTTTCAAATTAAAATAAAAATTTGGAATTACCAGAATAAAATCTTTTTACAATAAAACTATTTTGCTTGACTCGTACAAATCATTAATTACTTTTTAAAGTAGTTTCCCAGCCAAATGTCAAAGCTGCATGCCGCTTCCAAATTTCCAATTTCTTCTTTTCTAAATTAAAATGTTTGAGGCTTTGATTTTTAATAGTCTCTAAATTTTGAAGTCAAATCCTAGATTTCTAATGGATGGTGTGAAAAAGACGGTTTACTCAATATGTAAAGGATGAGAAATTTTGTTAGAAGAACAAACGTGTCATAGTGGCACTTTCTTTTAGGTTTATCTCATGATAGTCTATAAACATGTGATTTAAATGCTACAAAGGGTTTTTTTTTTTTTTTTAATATATAAATGCAGCAAAGTTTAGGTGACGTTCTGTTTGTATTTTATTTTGTATTTTCATTTTCGAAAATATTTTGTATTTTGTGTTTTTATTTTTGTTTTCAAATTTACTGAAAACGCGTTTGGTTTGTCATTTCTGAAAATTGTTTTTGAAAATGAAAAGCTGGAAAACACGTTCTGTTTGAAATTTTACAAAACAATATTTAAACTATTTTTAATTAATTTGCTTGCAGAATACTACTAACTCCAACTCAAATTTCCTTTCACAATACACTAAAAATATGGTTACATGCAACACACTAATGCGAGCATTAAGAGTCTATATTAAAACAGCTTGGTCAGGTTCGGAACTTGAGAAAGCTCTACTTCTATTAAAATTCAGAAAATGCAAGTTCTTTCAAAACCACTAAAGTCCATTTATCATTGCATTTTTTGAAATATAACAATAAGAATTCTCATTTAATTTTTTTTTGTAATGTTGATATTGAATTCAATAAAACTTTATTTAAACTAAATTCCAAGTTAGGATAATTCTCAAAAAAAAAAAAAAATTCTTTATTTAGGCTTAGTTCCAAGTTAGGATAATTCTTAAAAAAATAAAAAAAATAAAAACTTTATATTAAACTTAGTTCTAAGTTAAGATAATTCTATAAATAAATTAAAAAAAAAAAAAAAAAATTCCCAAAACGGGTTTTCCGCGTTTTGGACATTTTTTGTCGAAATACACACAAAACGCCCAAAACGGTGTTTCGGGCGTTTTCCGTTTTGTGTACAAATTTTTTTTTTGTTTTCCAAAATGCGTTTTCGAAAATAAAAATAGAAAACGACCTCAAAACAGTAAAGAGAACAGGGACTTAGAGTCGTGTTTTTACTTTTTATGGTCAAATAGCCGGCGACTGTTGAAAATGGGAATAGAGTTTGTAACTGATCACCCATTCTTTCTTCCAAAATAGCTAAAAAGATAATAATTATAATAATAATGAAATGGATATTCTTTTTTTAGAAATTTAAAAGGGGATGTTAGAAAAAATAAACGTGTCATAGTGGCACTTTCTTTTAGGTTTATCTCATGATAGTCTATAAACATGTGATATAAATGCTACTAAGGCTTTTTTTTTTTTTTTTTTTTGGAATATATAAATGCTGCAAAGTTTAGAGTCGTGTTTTTTAATTTTTATGGTAAAATAGCCGGCGACTGTTGAAAATGTTAATAGAGTTTGTAACTGATCACCCATTCTTTCTTCCAAAATAGCTAAAAATATAATAATTATAATAATAATAATAATGAAATGGATATTCTTTTTCTTTTTTTTTTTAATATATATTTAGTATTAGGTTTTGACCTTCTTTGATGGATTGAAAAAGAAGGGGTTATTGGACTGATGCCCACCATTAATACCTATAATTGGGAAAATATCATCTATGTTGTAAAATAATAGAGAATATAGAGATAATATAGAGAGAATCAGAGAGAATTTCTTATTAGGAATATTTCTAATGAAATGAAACAGCCCCTATTTATAGGAGGGGACAATGGCATAATCGTAATAAATAAAGTTTACAGGGGCATAAGAGTAATTTTCATTCACCTAACTATTACCTAAATTTGCCTAACTTATAACACTCCTCCTTGAATGACATATTACTCGCTTGCTCAATTGTCTGCCTATTTAAAACATTGCTAAGAAAATTCAGTGGGATAAAACTTGAAGAAAAAAGAGTACAGCTGCTCCCCCTGATGTTGGTCATGGTGAATCATTGAGTCTAACGTTCGAGTAGAACAAATCATGTACTGAATCTTGAAGTTCTGAAGTGCTGCCTCATTAAAACCTTGTCAGTAAAATCCAGTAGGATAAAATCTGAACCAAGGAAAAAGAGTACAGCCGCTGCCTCGTTAAAACCTTGTCAGGAAAACCTAATAGGATAAAACCTGGACGAAGGAAAAAGAGTACAGCATGATTCTCCCCCTGAAGTGTGTAATTGAGGATTCTTGAACTTCTCGATCATTGATAACATCTTTCTTCTGGAATATATATGAAAATCTTCTTGTGTGTAGCCAATATCATAACATTCTTCATAAGATGTGTATGATTTTCTTCATTTGTTGATATCATTCCGGTATAACAATGTGTTGCTGAATTATAGCTTGTTGATAGCTATGATGATGCCTCAAAAACCTTGCTAGGAAAACCCTATGGGACAAAACCCCAGTGAAGGAAAAAGAGTACATTATTCTCATTAATTTTCATCAATACGCCTCAACTGTTGCCTCATTAAAAACCTTGCTAGGAAAACCCTGTGGGACAAAACCTCAGCTAAGGGAAAAAGAGTGCAACGCGTATTTATGGAATATCACAAGTATATTGATGCAATCGTATCAAAACATATCATTCATGATGAGCTTTATATAAATCATTCATAGCTCATTTATGATGTCATAACATGCTATATTAAGCAATGTTGTACTAATTTATCAATTGCATCTTTCACTTCTGGTGAATAATCAAATTTAGAATTCACTTTTGGTGAATAATAAAATCTAGAATTGATTCACTTCTATCAAAATCTAGAATTCACTTCTGGTGAATAATTAAATATTCATTTTCAAATTCACTTCTGGTAAATATTCATTTTCCGGATTCACTTCTGGTGAATATTCATTTTCCGTTGGATAATATAATTTTGCATATTGAAAATCAATTGCATGCCCAAATATTCAAATATAATAATAGTACACTCCAATTTCACTTTCAACATATTATATCATGGAGTCATTTGTATCATCCTATAGTGATACTAATCTGGGCATATTGAATATTTCAATGATTTATACATGTATGTTCTTGCACTTTATAAACTGCAATTTCTAATTTGCAGGAGCATAATCAATCATTGAAATAGATATCAATTTCGACATATAATCTACAATCATTTTACTTGAAATCTCAACGTACCGCGATCAACTGGTACATCAAAGAATACTCTCAAAATACCGAGATGAGAATCACACTTTTTGATCTCACTCATTAGTATATCAAAGAGCTCAAGCTAGTGATTTAGATTATAGTCACATCCACCATATGTCATGCCAGTTTAATGAAAAATTTTGCGCGCAACGAGTCGTCTTTTACGACTGTGTAATATTTTTCATTTATACATATAATTACTGGCTTTACATATTTAAGCATTTGGACTTCTGGTCCTTGAACAATAATCCCTACATTGGGGTTATATACTTGGCCAAAGTATTATAATTTCATCAACCTCATTTTCATAAGAGGGTTGTTTATGTATGCAGTCGACTTATTCATCGATTCCATTTCAACTCAATATAACATAGAGAGATCTCTGTATATGTACTATCATCAGGTACCTGAATATCTCATCATTTAATTATGTCCCTTTTACTCACCATGAGTATTTAGCCTCAAGGGGATCATCTCAATCATTCAAGAGATATTTATTTTGGAATCGATAGTCATTATGTTTCAGGCATAATTACGCTTCAGGCGTATTTTTCCATAATGTTCTCAAATATTATCAATCGGCTAAAATGCCATAACACATGTCATTCTTTTAGAGATATAATCTCAATCATATATCTAAGTGCGCTTTTGGTGGATTGTATACATATCGCACTTTTACAAATCATAAAGCTTCATAAGCAAATCATAGTATTGACATATTTGTAAAATATTGCTGCATGAGAATTATTTATATTCAAATTGTTCTCATAGCAAATAACTTGAGGTTTAATCTGCTAAATCATTAGAAATATAATATTCTATTATCTCAACTAATTTGTAAAATCATTAATGACTTTAAGATGTATTCATACTAGCATTTATCACTTTGCTCGTAATATCAGCAAATAATCAGTCATTCATTTTCTTAGTGAGATAATTAATTTGCTTTTGAGAACAAGCAGCAATGATAACAATCTTCTGATTCTTTAACGAATGCCATTTTTCATTCTCAATAAATTTCATTATTGAATTGGAATTTAATCAATCATTATAGAACTTCTGGTTTAACAAGATATTTTACTTGTAAATATGTATGAACTTCTGGTTCAATACGGTATTCATTTCATCAGTACGTATTTCTGTACAGTTTAAATCAGTATACCTTTATTACTTTTATACCGGAAAAATCAGGTACAATATCCAAGAAAATATCTCAATCTTGTCACCAAATCTTCCCTTATATCGAAAAAAGTAATGACGCATTATCTTATTGTTCTTACATTTTCAATAATTTATTCCATTATTTCTTGATGGAATCGATATCACTGACACGCGGAGTCATTGCTCTTTTTACGCGTTGAATAATGCATTTAAATAGATGATTTGGGAAGAAAGCTAGATTCATCAAAAATGGATATCATACTTTCAAATATTCGAAAATATTATTCCAATCTTCCAGTAAATGATTTGAGAAAAATTTATCGAATTAGACTCGAAAGATTGAGGTTGCTGATGGATCATGGCAACTCAGAAGATGTTCGCTAGTTGATCGAAGCAAAAGTTCGATTAACTGGTGAATTACCAGATTCATTTTCTAAGCACAAGCCTAGCTTAGGTAAGAGTACTTTTGCAAAGAAGTGAAGAGCAAAAAGATTAAATAGTTGCTACAAATGTGCTCGATGGACATGTGATACCCGTTGTAAGTCAATAGGGTATTCATCTATAAATCGAGATGACAAGATAGACTTCATTAAGGGTGGGCAGAGTAAAGAGTCATTGGATGATATCCGATTGACTCTTGAGACGCACCCTAGTGGGTATGTGCAACGTGAGCTACTATCTTTATGGGCTAAATTCATCAGCGATAAAGAGTGTTATAGTCTCAAAAATATAATAGCAAAAGATCCTATTTGCTAGGATGTTATAAACAATGATGTTTTGGCTATGCAGCATTAATACAAGGTAAATCATTTGATATATATGCACATATAAAATATTTTCTGTTTCCTTTCTCGAGTTTTGATAAAGGCTAGTTAAAAATATTAAATCACCGAAAGGTGAGTAGGGTGATTTTGTCAAAAGTAAATCTTCACTTTTTCGAAATACAAGTAGTAAATAGTGAAGTTTTTCAAGTTTAAAAAGTCAATGATTTTCACAATTTCATGTATCCCAAAATATCATTTTCTCATAAATTTTTCCTTCCTTATTCTCTCAAAGATGGAAGGATCAAAATTTCGACCGATCAAAACTATCTATGTATTTTGTGGATCAAAAGTAGGGAATGGTTTTGGGTATCTAGAAGCAGCCGTGGATTTAGGAAAGAATTTGGAAGAGAAAGGTATCACTCTCGTATATGGAGGAGGTAGCAGTGGATTCATGGGTTGTGTTTCACAATCCACTCTAGTAGAGAAAACAAGAGTGATAGGTGGTATACCTACTCCTTTAGCTGATATCGCAGGCAAAACACGAGGGCATGAAGTACAAACCTTATCTATCCATGAACGCATAACTAGCATGTTATATGGTTCTGATACCTTCATAGCTCTGCCCGGAGGTTTTGGTACTTTAGAAGAAATCTTTAATATTACTTCATGGGCTCAACTAGATCTCCATACTAAGCCTATTGGACTTTTAAATATTAACAATTTCTTTGATGGTTTGTTAACATTTCTTGATTATGCTGTGGAACAGGGATTCATCTCTCCATTTTCTAGGAGAATCCTTATTTCTGCTCCTACTAACGAGGAACTGCTGGATAAGTTGCAATCATATGTCCTCATACAAGATCCAGCAGGAGTTAAGATAGATTGGTCGCAAGGAAGGGGAATCAAGCTAAAATGGAGTCCGGTTAATGTAAACTTATCTTTGTGAACCCTAGAATATGTGGTGGTAGAGTACGGAGTATTCTCACTCTTGAGACACACCATAAATTTCTAGGATTTTATCAATGTTTAATCTTGTGTACCTCAAAGATTTAAGGTGGTAGAGTATGGAGCATTTCTTACTCTTGAAACATACATTTTTCTTTATTTCCTCAAAAGGTCAGAGGTGGTAGGATACGGCTACTCCCGAAACACATCTCTCATTTTGAGGATCATAAATGTTTCCCCTTTTTGTATTTTGCATGTATGACTAGTTTATGGTTTTTCAGGAGTAATAATAATAATATCATTTCAGTATGTTTAGATGATAATTTTTACTTCTTCTGGAGTAAATATACACTTCTTCTGGAATACATAAGTGCTCTTGCAAGAACTTTTCCAGACACTTATCATCTAATATTCATCTCATAATACTGGTGAGATTATTTTCACATTAGCCATATCCGTGCTATCATGTGATATTATCTTATCATACATCAACATTCTCTTGTTGAATAAATTTCATCCACCCTTTCAAATACAGATATTGGTAAGTATTCTATATATTCAATTACTAAACCGGCCATATAGGCGGTGTCAACATAATGAAATAATTAAACCGACCATATAGGCGGTATCAACATAATGAAATAATTAAAATGATACATAATGAAATAATTACCTTTCATGAGTGAGCGAGTCATATCTTTAAATCCAGTCAAGGTATTCATAGTAGTCCAATCCGTTACGGTAATGAGTCATATCCAGTTAAGGTATAAATCCAGTCCATAATAACTCAATCCATCACGGTATGGCAACTATTTTGTTACTTTTAAATCTGTTAATTTATCTTATTGATCACATAGTAGTGTTAAATAATTTATAATATATATTCTATTAACAATTATCATCATATCTTTAATAATGATTAATCAATTTCGTTAAATCATGATTAATATATTTTAACGTATCATCAAGGGCAAAATCGTCCATATTTTAATATATTGATCATATGGATAAATCGAAACCGTCAATAGGTTTGAAATTTAATTTAGAACAAACTTACTTTTGGTCCGAAGTTCAAAATCTCGCCGGAATTGCCGTAAAAATAGTTTTTACGACGCCGCCACGTTCGACCACCGAAAAATGTCCAAAACTGCACCAAACAGAAAAGTAATGTAATACCCCGACTAAGAAAGCTTAAAAGAAATGATATGTACTACTCATACCAACAAGGTGCACCTTCTTTTTCGGAAGTCCATCGTTAGAAACTCCAAAGTTAAGCGTGCTTGGCTTGGAGAAATTCTGGGATGGGTGACCTCCTGGGAAGTTTTCTCGTGGAGCGTGCGAGTGAGGACAAAGCATGCTGAAAAGACTCGTGTTGGTACGGTGGGGACAGTACGCCGTCATCTAACGGCTGGGACAGCCCGTTAAGTGGGACCCGGGTCGTTACAAGTAAGACCATAAAAAAATCAAGAACGTCGATATGAACAAACTTCCTTTTGACACCGTCGCCGGAAACGACTCCATGCGCCCGCACGCGCCGGATTGACGTCTGCGCGTGGGTCCACGCGCCTCACGTTCCGCCGTCGTCTGTCTTCGCCGGTGACACGCGTCGGTGCCGGAGATTCGTCTTGCCGCCGTGATTCCAGATCCGGTCTCCGATCGTCAAGTGGATATACGGTTTTGCGTAGATCGGCTTTGAAAGTTTTGAAGGAAAACATTGATTTGTAATAATCAGGTTTCTGATACAGAGGTTCATCATTTAGATGCAACTGTAGAGCATACTCCCATTATTATTCAATTGGTTAGAGACTCGTATTGATAACGTGTTGTAAAATAAAAGAAAATATAGAGAAAATCAGAGAGAATTTCTTATTAGGAATATTTCTAATGAAATGAAATAGCCCCTATTTATAGGAGGGGACAATGGCATAATCGTAATATATAAAGTTTATAGGGACATAAGAGTAATTTTCATTCACCTAACTATTACCTAAATTTGCTTAACTTATAACAATCTAGAATTTTTTTCACCTAAAAATGACACCTTCAGCAGGAAATATCGTAAAAATATCAGCTATTTTTTTATATATTAAAAAAAGGAAATATGATACCAAAATTTCAGGAGGAATTATACGTGAGTTACGATATGTTCGGAACTGTATCAGTCATTTTCCAAAACAATGATATTAAATTGTAACGGCCGAACAAGATTTGAGCCTGTCGTAGAATTCCTGTGAAATTTCACATTCCTTTTTTGACAAATGTCTTGCACTTCAGTACAACTGCCGTTGATAATTCCTTGCGTTAATCGTGATCATCTGTAAATTTTTTGAAAGCTGGAGAAATCATACCGTTTACAGAGTGAAAACATTGAATGAGTTAACAAATCAGTTTCTTAATGAGGTCACACGTATTTTCAGAAATTTTTACAATTAATTTCTGTAGCATCATAGAATAATATTTTGTGTTCACCAACCACTGTCATTATCAGTTATGAATTAGCTCAAGATGACTATAAAGATTACAGATTTCTTTCCAACTGTGGTGTGTAAAATATTGTGAACTCATATTAGTTGATAATGTGTGATTTATGATTCAGATTAGCAAGTGTTTCGGTAATTTTTCTGACCTTGACGTGGCGAGATCAAAAGCTGATATTTTGTTAGAGATGATGATCCAAGCTTCCAAGAAACCTGTAAAAAAGGCAAGGAGAGATGCCCTCGTCGCCCCTCCGGTGTGAGAATTAGTGTTTTGGAGAGAATTAGAAAAATATATAACTGCAATATATGTAAAGAATTATGAATGAATATTGTGATCAAAAGAGCTGTATTTATAGGGCTAAAAAAGCCCATAACCTTCTTTAATTGAAGAAGGAGTCTTTTTGATATAAACTTACCTTTAAAGGAGAATTCTATCTTTACAAGAATAGAGTTCCCATTTTTTAGGAGGTTTCCTTATGAGATACGTCTTGTTATGGAGGTTCAAGAAGGAGGTCCATGAATGAAGCCCATTAATGAAGAAGGTTCGTAGTCCTATTTGTGCTGGGCTTCTAAGCGTGATGTGACCGGGACAGGCCGACCATATAACTTATCATCAATGAGATTTTTGATAAGGTCGGGAGTGACCGACCTATGTAGTGATAGGATAAGCCCGGGCAAATATGTTGAATTGTACATGAACGGATTTGGTAACCTAATAAGGTCGGGCATCAATCCCGATCTATGCATGGCCGGGGTATTATTGCCCGACCATGTGCTTATTTGATTGTTGGTCCTGGATGTGATCGACCCATTGATCAAGGTAATCCCGACCTATTATATTCCGAACCCATAAATTATTGTAAGACGTCGTGAATCTTTATCGATCAGGCAAGATAGAAGGCCGGCCCAAAGCATGACCTTGGACCTCACGTATAAAGGTGAAAAGTAATATTCTAATAATGGAATGACCAAAAATATACCGATCATTAGCCCCCGTGTTTCAGAGGTCGAGCTCCGACCTCTAGACGTATGTCATATCAAGTTTAATTACTGCTATAGTAAGGTTAAGGTAGTGCTATGAAACATGGATCTTACTTCTACCAAAAGACTTTCACTTACCAAATCTTGAGAACAACTGAGAGTGTTCTTACATTCGTCTCATCTCATGAGTTTCACTAATTCACAAGTAGAGGTCTTGTCCTTTATGAACCGGACAGTGGTTGAAGACCCTGTATTTATGGAGGAAGTAACACATTCCAGGTAGAATTAGAATAAGGTTGTATAATTCCAACTGTCATATTGAAGTAGGGTTTTTTAGCTGCTCATACAAAACAGAATTTAGACTAATTATAAGCCCCCGTGCATCCCTCATTGAGCTCGTGGAGAGATGGACGTTAAATAATGAGACAGCATGATTTTGGTAGGATGGGACTCAATGGTTATGTTGCAGCTTATGTTAATAAATTATAAGCCAAGGCCATGCTAAGTAATGAGTTCAAGCTTTTATAATGAGTTGAGCTCATGTTATGTAAGAATAAGCAGAGGTTATGTTAACGAAGGAGCTTTGGTTTATGCTGGCAAGAATTAAGCACGAGCTTATGTCAAGTAATGAGCTCGAGCTTTTGTTAAGCAAGAATAAGCCGAGCTTATATTAAGGAATAAGCTTGGACTTATGTGAGCGAGAGTAAAGCATGAACTTATGTTAAGTAATGAGCTCGAGCATATGTTAGCAAGAATTAAGCATGAGCTTATGTTATGTAATAAACCCGAGCATTATGTAGAATGTAAATAAGCCCGAGCATGTAAAGTAATAAACCTGAGCTTATGTACATCTGGGGACTTCATTATGTGATTTGATTACTTGACTGGTTGAGAATGACCATGTGTACTTTCATGAGCAAGTATCTAATTGTTTGCTCGTGGTTTAAGGCTTTGAGCGCTTGAGCGTGGGAAAGAAACAACTTTGCTAGGTAGTGTCATCAATAACTTGTGAAGGTCGTACTATGTAACCGACCTTGTAAATTATTTTAATAAAGAAAGGGTCAAGCCCTTTACTTTGTGATTTTTGGAAATTTATTTGTATGGTCGGGTATTGTGGCCGACCCTGTAAATTTTCGCACTAAGAATGGACCAAGTCCTTGATTTTGTGTAATTTACAAGAATGGTTGACAAGTCGGGCATGTTGAATATGGCAGTGAGCCCGTGCTCTGAACTAGAAACCCTTTATAATTTGAAGTATAGTTATGCAGGTCGGTCATGACCAACCTTATGGACTTTAGCGCAAAGGAGGGGTTAAGCTTTGGCCTTTTGTGAGTTTATGAAAAATAATTTGTAACGTCGGGCGAGACCGACCTTGTATATGAATTACACAAAGAAATGGCCAAGCTGTTGACTTTGTTAATTCATGGAAAACAATTTGTAAAGTCGAGCAAGGCCGACCTTGTGAATAATTTACACAAAGAAGTGATCAGGTCCTCGACTTCATGTTTTTTAGGAAATAGTTTATAAAGTCGTGTCATGTGACCGACCTTCTAAATTATTTGACTGTAGTTTTAAGGGAATGGTTAGTCAGGTCTGGAATTTAAGTTGACCTTGTAAACCTTTTGCATAAAGAAGGGTCAAACCCTTGACTTTGCGTAATTTAAGGAAATAGGTCGGGCAGGTAGGTCGACCGTATAGACTTTTTGTACAAAGAAGGGATTGAACCCTTGACTTTATGTAAAAAAGAGATAGTTTGATAGGTCGGGCATATGGGTTGACATTATAAACTCTTCATATGGAAGCTAACTGTGAGGCCGGGCATGATGGTTGATCCCGTACATTATTCGTGCTGGAATAATTCGTCAGGTAGGACATTTTAGTCGACCTTATAATTTATTTATGAGGAAATAATTTGTAACGCCTTGCCATATGAGACATTGTAAATTATTTGTAAGGAAATAATTTGTAACGCCTTGCCATATGAGACATTGTAAATTATGAGACATTGTAAATTATTTGCGAGAAAATATTTTGTAACGCCTTGCCATATGAGACGTTGTAAATTATTTGCGAGAAAATAATTTGTAACGTCTTTCCATATGAGACATTGTAAATTATTTGTGAGGAAATAATTTGTAACGTCTTACCATATGAGACATTGTAAATTATTTGCGAGGAAATAATTTGTAACGCCTTGCCATATGAAACATTGTAAATTATTTGCGAGGAAATAATTTGTAACGCCTTGCCATATGAGACATTGTAAATTATTTGCGAGGAAATAATTTGTAACGCCTTGTGATGCAAATCACGTAGCAATTGTAGCCACGCAACCCACAAAATATTGAAATCGACCCAAGAACGCCAAGAAACCACGATTTATGGATTCAATTAAAATTAATTGAACCAAGCAACCAATACAATCACTGGGATATATTGACCTCTTGATCACAAGCAATAATGATTCTCACCAAGATTTGAACAAACAAGAATAACTCGCAAGTTCGGATTTTATTCAATGAAGAATAAGATTGTGAAAGCAAAATAGCCTCTCAATTATAATATCAAAGTTGTGTCTTGTATAATGAAAATTACATCCCTATAAATAGGGTCAAAACTTAGGTTAAGAGTATTAATTATACTAGGAAACAACTAGCTAAAAATAAGGAAATAAATAAAACCCTAAAATTTACGCGTATAGGCTTTTACGGTCGTGACCCTTCCTTTACGGCCGTAACTTGGTTTCTGTTTAACACTTACGGCTGTGACATAATTCTTTACGGCTGTAAATCTTATTTTCTGAAAATCTTGTTCTTATTCCGAGGCTGTGTTACGGCCGTAAATCCAATTTTCTTCAAAATCACAGTTTTCATCAGTGGGCTCGTTACGGCCGTAAAATTATGGGTTACGGTCGTAATTCTTGAATTTTGACATTCTTCTTCGACGGTTTGAATGAGGTTGATCCACTCGTCGTTTTGGCTCGGTCCCAACATGGAACTTACTTCTTTTGATGACACGAACATTGTTTTGGCCATTGTTCCTTGGACTAGCTTGTCCATTACTTCGTTGGCCCTCTTTGTTTGCAGTTGAGTCATTGGTCCTCCTTTGATCTTCAATGGATCTTTGTGCGGGCTTGTATTCGTGGTCTGGATCACATCATCCACTCCCTCTTCGAAAGGATTCGACCTCGAATCTGTACCTGCATCAAACGGAGATAGATCAGAAACATTAAATGAAGCCGAAACATTATACTCACCAGGAAGATCGAGTTTATAGGCATTGTTGTTGATCCTTTCAATCACTTGGAATGGACCATCCCCTCGCGGTTGTAACTTTGACTTGCGTTGTTAGGGAAACCGCTCCTTCCTCAAGTGTACCCAAACCCAATCACCGGGTTCAAATATAACGCCCTTTCTCCCTTTGTTAGCCTGCGAAGTATAATGTTCATTTTTCTTTTCAATCGCCAACATCACCTTATCGTGGAGTGATTTAACTATTTCAGCCTTTTTCTTTCCATCTAAGCTACTACGTTCATTCACAGGTAAAGGAATTAAATTCAATGGTGTTAGCGGATTAAAACCATAAACAATTTCAAATGGTGAGTAGAAATAGTAAAATGTATAGCCCTATTATATGCAAATTCAATAAATGATAAACACTCTTCCCAATTTTTCAAGTTTTTATTGATTATGGTGCGCAATAATTGAATCATTGTCCTATTTACTACCTCGGTCTGTCCATCGGTCTGTGGGTGACAAGTTGTAGAAAAAAGTAGTTTTTTTCCTAATTTGTTCCACAAGACTCTCCAAAAATGACTAAGGAATTTAACATCCCTATCCGAGACAATACTTTTAGGGACCCCATGTAAGCGCACGACTTCCCGAAAGAAAATTTCAGCTATGTTAGTAGTATCATCAGTTTTGTGGCATGGTATGAAATGTGCCATTTTACTAAAGCGATCTACTACCACAAAAATTGAATCTCTTCCCTTCTTAGTCTTAGGTAATCTCAAAACAAAATCCATAGAGATATCGACCCAAGGTTCATTAGGGACGGGTAAAGACATATATAACCCATGGGGTTTAATCCTAGATTTAGCCTTCTTACAAGTAATGAATCTATTACAAACCCGAACCACATCAATCTTCATCTTAGGCCAATAGAAATGTTCACTTATGATTTCAATGGTCTTTTTAACCCCAAAATGACACATTAAGCCTCCACTATGGGCCTCTCTCACAAGTAACTCCCTCATTGAACACCTAGGGACACACAATTTATTTTCTCGAAATAAATAATCATCATGTTTAAAGAACCTATCCACAGCTCCTTTACCACATGATTCATAAATATTAGAAAAGTCCAGGTCATTAGCATACATGTCCTTAATGTATTCAAATCCAAGCAATTTAGAATTTAAAAGAACATACCTTCGAGACAATGCATCTGCCACCACATTTTCCTTACCTTGTTTGTACCGAATAACATAGGGAAATGTTTCGATGAACTCTACCCACCTTGCATGTCTCTTACTCAGTTTAGCTTGACCCCTCAAATGCTTCAAGGACTCATGATCGGTGTGAATCACGAACTCCCGTGGCCACAAGTAATGTTGCCATGTCTCCAAAGCGCGCACAAGTGAGTATAACTTCTTGTCATATGTGGGGTAATTAAGAGCAGCCCCCTTTAGCTTTTCGCTAAAATAGGCGATTGACCTTCGATCCTGCATTAAAACAGCTCCAATGCCTATCCCTGAGGCATCACATTCAATCTCAAAAGCCTTGTCAAAGTTAGGAAGTGATAAAATCGGTGCTTTACACAACATATTTTTGATAGTATCAAATGCATGCTCTTGTTCTACACCCCATTTAAATCCTACACTCTTTTTGCCAATTTCTGTGAGTGGTGCAGCAATTGTGCTAAAATCTTTAACAAAGCGCCTATAAAAACTAGCCAAGCCATGAAAACTTCTAACCTCAGTTATGCTTTTAGGTGTTGGCCATTCTTTAATAGCTTTGACTTTCTCTTCATCTTCTTCTATCCCTTTAGCACTAACCACATAGCCAAGAAACACAATTTTTTCCATGCAAAAATTACACTTTTTAAAATTAGCAAAAAGTTGCTCTTATCTTAAAACCACAAGCACACACCTAACATGCTCCACATGCTCATTCAAAGTTTTACTATATATCAAGATATCATCGAAGTAAACTACAACGAATTTACCTATAAATGCACGTAAAACATGATTCATTAAACACATAAAAGTGCTAGGTGCATTAGTAAGTCCAAAAGGCATTACTAACAATTCATACAGGCCATACTTAGTTTTAAAAGCAGTTTTCCACTCATCTCCTTCATTCATTCGAATTTGATGATAACCACTCTTAAGGTCAATTTTACTAAATATGCTAGAGCCATGCAATTCATCCAACATATCATCTAACATAGGAATAGGATGACGATACTTTACCGTTATATTGTTGATGGCCCTACAATCAACACACATTCTCCAAGTCCCGTCCTTTTTGGGTACAAGTAACACGGGGACGGCACATGGACTCATACTTTTCCTTATATACCCTTGCCTTTGAAGCTCCTTCGTCTCCTCGGGGTTATTTCGATAAGCGGGGCGGTTTGGAATGACTGCTCCAGGTACAAAATCAATTTGATGTTCAATACCTCGAATGGGTGGTAACCCACTCGGTATGTCATCTGGAAACACATCCTCGAATTCCTACAATAAAGAAATAGCCAAACTAGGGAGGGATTTGTTAGTTTCATCAAAGGCAAGGAATGAATCCTTGTACAATAAAATGACCATTGGTCGTTTTTCCATAAATGCTTTCTTGACTTCACTCCTTTTTGCGTAGAAACTCATTTTTCTTTCTTTTCTGGCACTCTTCGCTCCCTCTCCTTTTTCTGAGGTATGTACCCCAACACTCCTTTTTTCTCTCACCTCTCCTTTTTCTGGAGTCGTGGCTCCAACTCTCTTTTCCTCTCCTTTTTCTGAGGTCGTGGCCTCAACTCTCTTTCTCTCATTTTCCCTCACTCTTTTTTCTTCATCATTTTTCAATTTTATTTGATCTTCATACACTTGTGACGGCGTCAATGGTGCAAGTGTAATGGTTTTTCCCCCTTTTGTAAAGCTATACCTATTTTTATACCCATCATGCATTACCTTCCTATCATATTGCCAAGGTCTACCCAACAAAATGTGACCGGCATGCATAGGAACCACATCACACATAACATCATCCACGTAGCTACCAATAGAAAAACTCACCAACACCCTCCTATTCACCTTAATTTCTCCACTATCATTTAAGCATTGAAGCCTATAAGGTTTAGGAT
Organism: Ligustrum vulgare; assembly: GCA_963555705.1. NCBI lineage: Eukaryota > Viridiplantae > Streptophyta > Magnoliopsida > Lamiales > Oleaceae > Ligustrum > Ligustrum vulgare. Next base: position 26,912,933 of record OY743186.1, on the reverse strand, counting down.
GTTTTAGTAAAGGTAATCCTAATTTTTCAACAAGCATAGTACTAACAACGTTAATGCAACTACCACCATCAATAATCATACTACATACCTTGTTATTAATACGACATCGTGTATGGAATATGTTCTCCCGTTGTTGTTCCAAATCATCCGTGTTGATTTGAGCACTAAGAGCTCGCCTTGCCACTAATAACTCGCCATGCTCCCCGGATAAAATATCCTCATCATCACATATTTCCTCCAATGCCGGCATATCGCTATAATCCTCTTCCTCACTATCACTCTCCATGGTTCCATCCTTTCGCACAAGTACCACTCGCCTATTAGGACATTGAGATGCCACATGTCCTCTCCCCAAACATTTGAATCATTGAATGTCTCTACTCCTAGATGGTTGAGGTTCCCCTTTAGGTGCGAGTTTACTAGCTTGTTCCTCCTTCCCTTTTGGTGCCTCAAACTTCCCTTTTGGTGTTTCAAACTTCCCTTTTGAAACAGCCCCATCTCCTTTACTTTCCCACTTCGGCTTCCAAGAAGAATTAGAACCTGATGGATACCTTGCTGTTCCCTTTTTCTTTAATTGCTTCTCCACCTTTATAACCATGTGCAACATATTCTCCATCTCCAAATAATGTTGTAGTTCAACCACATTAGCTATATCCCTATTCAACCCATTCAAAAAAGAGCCATCGTAGCCTCCCTATCCTCTTATACATTAGCTCTAATCATCAACATCTCCATCTCCTTATGATAATCCTCCACACTCTTTGATCCTTGGTATAGACTTTGTAATTTTTGATGAAGCTCCCGATGGTAATGATTAGGAACGAACCTCTTTCTCGTGATAGCTTTTAATTCATCCCAAGTACTAATGGGTCTCTCGCGATTCCTCCTCCTAGAAGTCACCAATTGATCCCACCAAGTAATAGCGTAATCGGAGAATTCAAGTACAGCTACCTTAACCTTTTTCTCTTCCGAATAAGTGTAGCAATTGAAAATTAATTCCATCTTCTTTTCCCATTCCAGGTATGCTTCCGGATCACTCCTACCCTTGAATGACGGAATTGTCATTTTGATGTTGCTCATACTACCATCCATTCTATCGCCACCAAGATCTCTATCCCTTATTCCATGTCTAACTACTCTATCCACAATTGCCCCATCGTCAAAATCACTACCTTCTTCATTCTCATCGACCCTCTCTACTCTACGACCTTGCCCACCTTGCCTGCGGGCATTAGGAACTTCCCGAGGTTGATCAAGCCTTTCTAACATACCTAACACATCCCCAAACAACCGCTCAAACCGTTGTACCATCTCCTCCGTCATGTTGGCTCGATCGTTATTTTTTGTAGTAGAAGATTGTTCAGACATCCTAAAACTAAATATTATATGTCTCACGTGTATTTCGCTCGTGTATCACTCAATTTTGGCTTTTTCCCTATATTGATCTCACCTCTCTAGCCTTTTTTCAATCAATGGCTTTCACCCCAATTGCTTCAAAGAACGAATCCGAACTCAAACAAGTTTAAACTTGAACGACTCAAACCGAATGAGAGTGAGAAGTTATCAACTTGTTGGAAAAACTCAAAGAAGACCTTGAAAGAATGTAATCTGACTCTATAAAGGACTCGACACTTTTATGGAAACTAAGATTGTTTCAAGAAAATAATTCTTGAAATCAAATATCAACTATTTTTATTGGACTGAGAATTTTCGTGTTTTTTTTTCGAAAATTCAACTAAGAGACTAACGAAACAAACGGAATTTAATTTGGATACCAAACAAAGTGAATAACGACTTTTGAATTTTTTTGTGACACTTTTTTGGATTGAAGACTCAAGAACACAAAGAACAAAATTAAGGAACTCAAGAAACAAAATAAAGATATAACCTTGATTTTTGGAGCCTAAGCTCTGATACCAAATGATGCAAACGACGTAGCAATTGTAGCTACGCAACCCACAAAATATTGAAATCGACCTAAGAACGCCAAGAACCCACGATTTATGGATCCAATTAAAAATAATTGAACCAAGAAACCAATACAATCACTGGGATATATTGACCTCTTGATCACAAGCAATAATAATTCTCACCGAGTTTTGAACAAACAAGAATAACTCGCAAGTTCGGATTTTATTCAATGAAGAATAAGATCGTGAAAGCAAAATAGCCTCTCAATTATAATATCAAAGTTGTGTCTTGAATAATGAAAATTACATCCCTAAAAATAGGGTCAAAACCTAGGTTAAGAGTATTAATTATACTAGGAAACAACTAGCTAAAAATAAGGAAATAAATAAAACCCTAAAATTTACGCGTATAGGCTTTTACGGTCGTGACCCTTTCTTTACGGCCGTAACTTGGTTTCTGTTTAACAGTTACGGCCGTGACATAATTCTTTACGGCCGTAAATCTTATTTTCTGAAAATCTTGTTCTTATTCCGAGGTTGTGTTACGGCCGTGACAAATCTGAGTTATGGCCGTAAATCCAATTTTCTTCAAAATAACAGTTTTCATCAGTGGGCTCGTTACGGCCGTAAGAATTATGAGTTACGGCCGTAATTCTTGAATTTTGACAATCTTCTTCGACGGCTTGAATGAGGTTGATCCACTCGTCGTTTTGGCTCGGTCCCAACATGGAACTTGCTTCTTTTGATGACACGAACATTGTTTTGGCCATTGTTCCTTGGACTAGCTTGTCCATTGCTTCGTTGGCCCTCTTTGTTTGCAGTCGAGTCATTGGTCCTCCTTTGATCTTCAATGGATCTTTGTGCGGGCTTGTATTCGTGGTCTGGATCACATCACCTTGCCATATGAGACATTGTAAATTATTTGCGATGAAATAATTTGTAACGCCTTGCCATATGAGACATTGTAAATTATTTGCAAGGAAATAATTTGTAACGCCTTGCCATATGAGACGTTGTAAATTATTTGCGAGGAAATAATTTGTAACGCCTTGCCATATGAGACGTTGTAAATTATTTGGGAGGAAATAATTTGTAACGCCTTGCAATATGAGACGTTGTAAATTATTTGGGAGGAAATAATTTGTAACGCCTTGCCATATGAGACATTGTAAATTATTTGGGAGGAAATAATTTGTAACGCCTTACCATATGAGACATTGTAAATTATTTGCGAGGAAATAATTTGTAACGCCTTACCATATGAGACATTGTAAATTATTTGCGAGGAAATAATTTGTAACGCCTTACCATATGAGACATTGTAAATTATTTGCGAGGAAATAATTTGTAACGCCTTATCATATGAGACATTGTAAATTATTTGCGAGGAAATAATTTGTAACGCCTTGCCATATGAGACATTGTAAATTATTTGCGAGAAAATAATTTGTAACGCCTTACCATATGAGACATTGTAAATTATTCCCAATGTGGTATGGTAGGTTTCTTTAATTATCACAGTTTTTTTCGTTTGATGACTGGAGGGCAAATAGGCTAACCTCAAATTGACGAGGGATTATGGCTTGCATTGATAATAGAGCTTATTGATATGTTTAAGCAAGGAATAAGTCGAGATTATGTTAAGTAATAATCTTTAACTTATGTTGAGAAGCAATAAGCCGAGATTATGTTAAGTAATAACCTCTAACTTATGTTGAGAAGCAATAAGCCGAGCTCATGTTAAGAAATAATGAGCTTGTTATTGCGGGAGTTATAGGTCAAGCTCATGTTAGCACATAAGCCCGAGCTGGTGTTAGAAAATAATAGGTCGAGCTCATGTTTAAGTAATGAGCTCAAGTCAGTGTTAAGGAATGGTAAGCCGAGCTTAGGTTGAGTAATAAGCCCAAACTTGTTTTAGCGGGAATTTAATTGATTCGAAACAAACCTTCTTTTCAATTAATATAATTAGCTATTGAAAAAGGTTAGAGTGTTTTAATTAATGTAGATTGTACCCAGGAAGGTCATGCTAAAATATTTTAAGTGTTTCTATTGATGATCACATAGAAATATGATGTTTTACATAATTGGTCACTGTGTGAGTTATTTTATAATTTGATACTTAAATCATCTAATTTTCAAGTTATATAAACTTTAGATCACAAAAAATAACATGAATCATCATGTGAATGAATCAAATAACTTCAAATTTAGCAAGCAATTTGAGTTCAACTCGTATATTATTGATCTAATCATACTTGAGGTCTTGTAAATAACGAGACCAAAATTACAATCAGATTTCACTAATTAAATCAGCATATTAACAAATTATGAGGCTTTCAAAGATCAATAATTAATTGTTTGTAATCCTTTAGGCATATTGCTCATAAATCATAATGGTTTTGTCTGCATTGTACCAAGAATGTTCCATTTTGAGTTTTGGTCGCAGCTTTCCACTCGTTCTAAGAAATAGAGGGACCAAACAATATCTTATGATCGGGGAGCATGTTTGTTGAATTCACATATCACAAGCTATTGCAAATTTAATAAATTTAACCCAACTTGCCAAATAGATCATCCAATTGGGCAAAGATAAGTAATCCTATTTAGAGTTGATTAACTCTTTATTTAGCAGTAACCATAGATAATATAGGATTGCAAAATTTTTGAGCTTTAACACATGATCAACATTATGCAAGGATTATTGAATTAATAAAGAGTGTTAGGGTACACCTCGTTTTTGCAATTCCTCGAGCGGATCCAGAAATGACTGAGGACCTAAGGAAATCCTTACTCCAGTAGAAAATCCTTACAATTGGAAGCCATAGTGCACCATAATTGATAATAGGTCAGGTCTGGGTGTTTTATCCAGCATCTTGCATCATGGACAATGTCTCTGTTCCCTCTCTTGTTTGTTTCGACTGTTATTGATTGCACTTTGGCAGCAGATAAGTAACTCAGTTTTGTCCACTTTGACAGTCTTTGCAACTAGTGTTGTTATCTGGGCATGGGATGAGAAGGAACTTGGCTTAAATGTTGGCTGGAATCCTTCTGATAGAAACATAGTAGTTTCCCATGTGCCCTTAATCACAACAACAGTATAGAAGTCCAAGGCCTTTGTAATTATTTGATATCATGGGTCTAAAATTAGGAGCAAAGAACTTTCCTAACAGGAAATATATAAAATATTCTAGGAATTTCCTTTTGCAGGCAATCAAATTCAAGAAAACATGATAATAAAATTGACTTTTCAAGCAATTTAGCAATTAGTCGCATATAATAACTTTGATTTCCATTGCCCCCGTTTAATTGCTGGCAACAATTTTAATCGACTCGAACTTAGTTACTAGAATAGAAAAAGAGAATATGCAGCCACGTTTTGTTGTGGCTGGCAAGAGTACCCATCCTTCAATAATCTTTTTCCTGCCATCGAATCAATTTGGAGCAGTCAAAGTGGAAGAACCACCTTTGCTTTAAGTAAATTGATTGCAAATTCTAAGTAAGCGAATGTTATTTTTATGAAGTGGACATAACGAAATTTCTTCGTTTTAACCCATTGATTAGCTTGCAGGAATCATGGGATAGACAGATTATTGATCATCAATTTTTACCACTTCTCCAAAAAATATAAAAAGGTCATAGACTGGTATCAGTAATTGAATCTTTATCTTCCACAAAAATCAACAAGTATCGTAATGGTCTTGCCAAAATTTTAGCAAAAAAGATTCATTTTAAGTATGATAATAGTCAAACCTTGTCAAAATACATTTGATGCAATTGTATCACACAAAATTTGCACAATTATTCTTACACCAAATTTATACTAAATTGCACAAGAATTGATGAGTAGGGTAAGAGTACACCTTATTTCAGTAGTCGAAGGAGAGGTTGGACGTGAGCTACTCGCACTTGGACACAATCCAATGACTGGTGTGATTGATATGCCCAAGACAACCTCAGGCATGATAACAGGGTATCTTCCTGGCGTGATTCACTCCAATGGAAGAGACAACACACTTTAATTTTACCAATTTTGTTTACTAGAGTTTTTGCCAATTTAATTAGAGGCTTAGAATCTGATTTCACCACCTTGGATCCACCTTAAGGGCAGGCTCGGCTACCATGGGTAACGTGTGCCAATCAGGGTTTGCAATTCAGGTGAGTGCACTGAGATTGAAGTGCTTCAGCACCAGACCGTTGAGTGAGAAAAGTTCGGTTGGAGCATTTCATCGAGCATTTAACATGCCCTTTAATTTCTGTAATCTGAAAAATTTTACAGACCACGGAAAAAGGTGGGGCATTTCAAATAGACTCTGAAGTAGGGACAAAAACCCAGGTGAATTAAGCAATCTAGAAGGACTCAGCCCAAGTGAAACCATGAACAGGGGACTCAAACTGTGAGGACTAGCTGCATTTTCGGTGAAGCCACTACCAAATTCATCGTCCTATTACGCTTATTCCCGACGATACTATCATTATTTTTCCCACCGGCATCGCCAGAATTCCCTTCTTTCTCTTCAAGAAATTATTTTACATTGAAAAGGAAGAAAAAAAGATAAAATCGAGTTTTGCAGTCGGTGAAGCCATAGCTCCGGCCAAGAACTGGGAGAAAGTAAACGTGGTCTTGCTCGGAGAAGAAGCTGGAAACCAGGGTCAATAGGTCATGGATCAATCCAGGCACCGATCCAGCAGTAAGAAAAAGTATCTATTAAGCCCTGAGGCGGTGCAATAATTGTCGATCGTGTCACTGCCACACCTTTTGAACCCACATATCTCCTCGAAATTGGCTACTGTTTTTCACAGACAATGTTTTTTCTGGTGCGGTTTCAATTTCTTGACTATGGTCATAGGGGTGAGTTTTCCTTGTAAGACGGCGGTTGTCGAGATGAGTCTTCGCTACGTCGTTCGTTGGGGGGATTTGGTTACAGCAACTTTGCATCGGTTTCTTCAAGATTTCTATGGTTTTGGTTCCACATATAATGAGTAATATGGGAGACAAAGTTTAATGGAGAGTGGAGATGTGTCTTGTAGTTGGACCTTTATTTTTCAAGGGTTTTTATTTATTTTGAAATCGATATTTGAACAACATGATTTTTCGATCAATTTCCCACAGACGGCGCCAATTGTTTAGGTAATTTTTCTGACCTTGACGTGGCGAGATCAAAAGCTGATATTTTGTTGGAGATAATGATCCAAGCTTCCAAGAAACCTGGCAACGAGGGATGCCCTCGTCGCCCCTCCGATGTGAGAATTAGTGTTTTGGAGAGAAGTAGAAAAATATATAACTGGAATATATGTAAAGAATTATGAATGAATATTGTGATCAAAAGAGCTGCCAGCCACCGTCATCATCACTACACTTCCGCCTACAACCACGGTCGCCACTACCAAAATTACACCGCCCCAAGAAGCATCCCCTGCATGATCTCTACCTTCCATCTCTCGCCTAAATCACCGCCGCACGCTGCCTTCCACCGCCGGCTTCAATCTTGGCCTGAAATCAATTCAAATCAGCCCAAAAAATCTCATCCAAATCCTCATCAAATCAGCTAAAATAAAACTCAAAACCAAGAAATAAACGAAGCCCAGAAACCTACCTCAATGTTCGACCCATTTCTGGCCGGATCTTCGCCGACAAGACTCCAAAATCGCAGCCAAGTTTCAAGCTTTTAACCTCGGTTCCACCATTTTTTTTTTACACCAGTCAAGCCCACAGCCTCTACCCCGCACCTGCGCCACCCCCGTCGGAGGTGCCGTCACCGGCTTCTTGGCAGGTAGTGAAACCCGGTGGAGATGTCGCCGAGCACTTCTCGTTCGGAAGCCGTGAGAGAGAGAGAGAGAGAGAGAGAGAGAGAGAGAGAGAGAGAGAGAGAGAGAGAGAGAGAGAGAGAGAGAGAGAGAGAGAGAGAGAGAGAGAGAGAGATGTATATATTTGTTATATTTTAACATTTTTTATTTTTTGGAAATTGCAGCCTAGTCCCCCCAAGTTTTTAAAGTTAGTCAATTCAGTCCCCTTTGGTTTTAAATCTAATCATTTCAGCCCTTAAGTCTTAAATGATTTTAATCAGCCACTCCATTTTTAAAATCTATTATTTCAGCCATATAGTTTAATATTCGTTTTGAGTTTCAACTCAACTTTTGAAAAGTATTCATTTTAGTCTCTCAACTTTCAAAGTATTTATTTTAGTCCCTCAACTTTCAAGTTATTCATTTTAGTCCATCAACTTTCAAAGTATTCATGTTAGTCCCTTAGTTTCAAAGTATTTGTTTCAGCCCTTAATTTAAAAGAGTTTTTATTAATTAGCCCCCATATTTTCAAAGCCTTTTAATTCAGTCTCAAGTTTTAAAAATATTTTAGTTCAACCCCTAAGCTTTTATTTTCATTTAAAAACTTAAATTCCAAAATACTAAATTTAATTTATTTATTTATAGGGCTAGACGAGGCGCGAGAACATTAGAAAGTATTTATCCCATTTGCTCAATACTCGAGGAATAAGGTAGACTCTAATCTACAAATTTACGTTTTTCAAAAGTGTGCATCAATAATTATTTTGATTATAAGTTTAGCATGTATGATTGGGTTCATGAGAATTTCTTGATTTTCTAAGCATGAGACTATGTTACGAGAATTTACTTGCTTAAATGCATGAGACTTGAACTTGTATGTTCATGAGAATACTGGTGATCGTTAGACACCTGAGACTTGAATATCATGACTATGTGTTTTAATTTATAATGTTAAATGATTATTGTGCGCGAGTCTACTGAGTATTTCTATGAAATACTCACGTTTTCCAAAACAAAATTTTGCAGATGACGGAGTTGACGGCGAATGAAATGACAACGGTGGCAAATCAAAAATAATAATAATTTTTCTTTTAAGTCAAGTTTCATAAATGTCGTCAATTTAATTATTTATCGTTACTTTACTTTTAAACTTAAGATTTAATTTTTATGAATTGTTTTAATTAGATTGATTAAAATTTAGTTTCCGCTTTAGCTTTTAAACAATGGATGTGATGTTTTTTATAAATTCATTTCTTCCGCAAAAATGTTGTTTAAAAGGTTTCAAATAATAAATATGATATTTGAAATTTTAATTAATTTCGCGATAAAATCAAATTTAAAGGATGACGTGGCGTCCCGGGCTCCGCGAAATTCGGAGTGTTACACCATAACCGTCCCATAACCGCCTAAGTCAGGTCAGTGCGGTTTCAGTTAATGTCTCGGTTCGGTGCAATTAATAACTACTTAAATATAAATTAATTTTTGCAAGCCCAACTAAAAATGCCATTTATTAAAAAAAAAAAAAAACATGACAATACTAAGCATATTTCACAAACAACATCTCAAATTCAAATGTAAAATGCAAGCAATATCCAAATTCTCAAATTCAAAATTCGAAGTTAGCAAATAATATTACAAACAGAGCAATATTAGTATAGTATAACAAAAGAGTATAAGTTTCTATGAATTTCAAACTATTCATTGAAGAATAGTAAAATAGGATAATTTTGGCTGTGACCTAAATATTTATAAGAACGTACTAGCAAAGAGAACTTGAAAATAAAGCACGTTGAAAAACAAAAGGAGAACCAAGTTACTCAAACAAGTACTCTCGTGTTAAAGTCAATTTGAGAGCATAACGACTAGTATAATCCATTCAACTATGCATTTCCTAAAAACATCTTATTATCTGGCAACATTATACTAAAACCCACCCATAATATTCTAAATGTACAGCCTGTGGAGAATTGTCGTATGTCGAAATGGAGATTGTCCGAGGGAGTGAAGATGAAATGAATCAGATATTCAAATGACTATAGATCTAGACTTAATGGATTTGGATTGGACTTTGGTCATGTGGATTGAGTTAATTGGCCTTTAAATATAGACTCTAATTTTGAGCTTTTAAAGTTTTAAATATACCCAAAATCATTTTTTTAATCGGGTATTCTGTTCTGTTCGGGGCACTTGCACAATTACCATACCTGCCCCACAAAAAATCGGATCATTAAATTAGCATAGCATAGCTTACCATACCCGCCCCACTGCCCTATCGGTTCTTTTTTTTTCTCACAATTCGGTTCGGTTCACCGCGATTTTCGGTTTAGGCGGTTAAAATTGCCATCCCTAGTTAACATAGTACACCATGTGCTATTACGGATGAATGTATGTGTAGTTATCGAGTTCATGTTCCATTCATCGGACGTCTGAAATGTGTGCTTCTTTGACGTACCTATATCATATTTTTAGGAAAGGGTGATAATCTGAGATTTATTGACTTGCATGACGGACAATTTGGGCACTTTTATAATGAATGGAAGTGGCGAGGAAAAAACATATCTATTGTAGTGCTAAGCGATATCACAGTGGCCGTGTAGGCACAATCATGTGACATGTACCAATTCGATTGGGAGGAAGTGATTGTTAGTTCTTTACTTGGCGGGAAGATATGTGTTTTGGTAACTCTTTAGGATCAACTATATGTAATTTTGTAGTTACTTCGATATTTTGTAGACTAATTACATCCATGCGGTGCACGATCATCTGTTACTCACATATATCGAATTTATATATTTATATGAAATGAATATTTGATCAAAAATGAGAAATAAAGGAAGACATTTAATTACAAAAAATGCAATCACACATACCTTAATTTTTTTTACGGTTCGTATGTATACCGTTCCAGGAAATTTAAGCTCAAAATTTTATTAAAAAGAAAAGAAAAAGAAAAAATAGATCGATGAACACTCCTATTTTATTCTCTTTCATTTTTTTTTCAAAGAAAAATATTTATGTGATACTAACAACATTTTATTTATTTATTTACTTTTACGAATTTTAATAAAAAAATTATAATTTTTTTCATATGTTAACATATGAAATAAATATTTAATTAAGAATGAGAAACGAAAGAAAAGAATTAATTACAAAAAGGTACAATTACACATAACTTAATTTTTTTTTTTTTATGATTTTTTTGTTTACTATTTCAGGAAATTTCTTTACACATTGTAATTTAAATTGACTTAACGCATAAAGTGAGAAAACAAAATTACATTTAAATAGAATTTTTAATAAGTGAAAAAATAAATATATCTGTGATATACACTCAGAATTTTATCAAAATAAAAAGAAAAATATATATATCGATGAACACTCTTATTTTATTTTCTTTCATTTTCTACTTTTAAAGAAATTCTTTTATGTGATATTGACAACTTTTTTTTTTTGTAATTGATTTTCAAGAGGGAAAAGCATACCAAGAAACTTCGGGACGATTTGATATTTGAGACGATTTTACGGAAAATATATTTTCAATTTGCTCTCACTTATTATCTTGTATTAAACTTCTAGTTGAGATCTTCTATTTGACGCCCATGTTACATTTTTTTTCAACTTCAAAATAATATATAATAATTATAAAAAATAGTTTATAGATAGTATTATAGAACTTAAATGATATAATTTAAAATAAATGAGATATTGGGTAAACTAAAAAATATAAAAACTTTTATATTTGATCTTTGAGATAATTGTACGGACAATATGTTTATTACTCTCACTTGTTAGCTTGTATTAAATTACTTGTTGAGATCTTCAATTTGACACTCATATTATATATTTTTCGACTTAAATATAATAAAATAAACATTAAGTTAATAATAACTATTCCAAAACAAAAACAAATAAACAAAAATAGTTTATGCATTAAAATAATTTAAAATTTTGATCTCATTAATAGAATAGTACGAATTCTAATGATATGTAAAATAATAATTGGTAAAATATTTATTATTATTATTATTATTATTATTATTATTATTATTATTATTATTATTATTATTATTGCATAGATTTCAAGATTTAGAAGTTGTTTGGTAATGGAAAAAATTTCAACACAATTTTTCAAACTCAATCTCAACCATCCATCCTTAATCAAGCCCACAATTTTTGACTTTTCAAACATTTTTCAACCACACATCCATCAAAAAATAAAAATAAAATAAAAATCATAAAAATCAAAATTTTTCACATTACCAAACATGCTCTTAGAAAGTCATTTTGGGCAGAAAACTATGTACGTGATATTTTTGGCATGGATTTTATTTTTATATATGGATAGATGATGTGTACTTATGCAATTATGTTGTCTTAATACAATTCATTGCAATAGTGCTGGAAAATATTACATTTCTAGGAAATCCTGTAAATTGTCTTCTCGACATTTAACATCTAGAATTCTCAACAGTTCATAATAGTCGTGTACTACACATAACTGTCCTCGAATAAAATGATCAATGTTATCCACAATGAAAACAACCTAGTTCTACATTATATAAAGATAATAACTTAAATAAGTTCAACGTAATCCTAATTAGGGGTGGACGTTTCGGTTCTGGTTCTCAAAACTCAAGAAGCGAACGATTCCGATTCCGGTTCCGATTCGGCTTCGATTATTTTTCGATTCTTTGTTCGGTTCTTTTATTAAAAAATTTAACTTTGAGGAAATGTGAAAATGTGTGCAAAAAATAAATAAGTGTTGAGTTAAAATTTTCCAAACGAATCCATTAATGTGGTAAAATATTCAAATTGAATATATTCAGGTTCTAAAGACACTAAATACAGTTATAACATTATGTATATTCCCAGTAACAACTAGAAATGTAGGATCTTCAACTTTTGTTGCTCTATCTACTGTTTATGCTAGAATGCCCGGATCATCCAGACTAGAAAATGATAATGATAACATATAAACATCTTTACCATAACATAAAATCATTTAGGTCATTTGAACATAGGTATACTTCGAAGATAACAAACGATTTCTAATGAATTCTTATCTCAGATTTCAATGTAAAACCATAATTCTTTAATGCACATCCACAAAAGTCATATACATGTCAAACAACAAATCCTTCCTAAAAATAGTTGAGTACATATCAACACAATAGTCATTGCTTTAATTTGTAAATACTGCACACACACAAAAAGCACTGAACTAGTGCGAGTGAGAGACCAGACATTCAATCTTCTAAAATTGGTACAAAGAATTTCAAGTAAGATGCAACACGATATGAACAATTCAATAATTATCATAATATATCTAAGTAAGCTGAATTTGTACACTCTATCATGTAAAACAACACAGAAAATTCAAAAGTGTCATGTGGACTTAATTTTTAAATTAAGAATGTTCGGTTCTCGATTCAGTTTTCAGTTCTCCATTTTTCTATTTCGGTTTTGGTTATCATTTTTCTCCTAAAGAACCGACTTGTTTTGATTTTTTTGTTCGGTTTCGGATCGGTACTCTCGATTCTGATTTTTTGTCCACCCCTAATCCTAATGAAATAGTCATCGATTCAATTATTATCAACATTGGATACACGGCTAGCATTTTCTTTTTGAGTAGGAGTGATGTATTTTTTTAACTCTCACTTGCACAAAATTAGAGCATAAATATCCTTGTCCTAAACCACAATCTTGCTAAGTTGGAATTTATATAGAGGTAGTAGGTTATATGTTGATCAATTAATTTTGGTAACTATCTTAAAGCAACATTAATTGGTTGATTAACAAGTTATTGTAGTTAGTAGGAATGCCATTTTGAAATTGCAATATATTAATGACAATGCAAACTCTCCATGAATAATGAAGTGCATTACATTGGGGAATAAAATTACATGTTGATTGAAAATACAAAAATCTGGATAAAACACCAATATATATACTACAAAAATAGTGCATTGTTTCCTAATATGCAACTACCATGGCTATGATATTCTATTATAAAGTTTGATACCACATACATAATAGCTAAAAATATTAAAAGATCAATTATTTTTTTTTAACACCTTGAATAACCAATGAAATGAACTAAAATAAAATGACCAGCATAGACTTCCAATTTCTTGTCGTACATGGACATTCATTTCTTCAAACGCTTTCTTCTAGTTATCATGAAAGTCGTACGAGTATTGACATATGGTACTCTAGTGTGAGTGGAATGACTTCTTCTCATTGTAAATTGTCAACCTCCACTTCCTCTGCGATTGTTGGGAGAACGTATTTTGACTCTACAGATGTCCCTCCACGTTAGGGGCACATGCATTTACTGAAAGATTGACCATATAATATTAACAACAAAAGTAAAATTTCACGTCAATTAAATCATATATCATTAAGCACCATCAACATTGAGTCGTGAATTTAGAGCAAATTGATGTGCATCATACCAGTACTTTTTACAAAATCTATAGCCTTATACACTACCATCGCTCCTAAGTTTTCATCGACTTGGGTATCACGTTCCTCATTTACAAATAAAACATGTATTAAACTACAGAATCACACTCTCATGTTATAAACTTATACATATGCAGTTTGGAACATAATTACCTTTAAGAATGGAAAATTCATCTACGAAACACAACATTGAGATTTTCAATTTCAAAAAGTAACAAATTATCTGCACAACATAAGGAAGAAATTTTGAGGTCATGTGCAAGTGTCAACTAATGGATGAAGAAAATATGAAGAGCTGTCGAGAATTCCAGAACTCATCAGTCAAGATTGACAAATTTTTCTCGACTAATATACAAAACTATTGGAAAAGTAATTTCATCAGACTAATGCATGCTTAAGAATAGAAAAAATATTTTCAAACGAGGAAATAAAAATAGTATACGATATCTTCTATGTGAAGGTAATCTAATACACGATTATATCCAAATTAAAATTGTCGAAAAATGAAGAAATAAAATTAGATTAGTTCCATGACATAAAAAAAATTAAGTAGTCCACAAATGCAAATTGATATTAACACTAATCTATGTTTATCAAACTGTCGAGATATAGACGATTTTTCTCAACAATTGGATAACTAAGGATCTATATTGAACATGATGAAACCCAAGCAGATAACGTCATCATCAATGCTATTTCTAAACTGACATTATCTTTTCATGGTCCAAACATAACATTGTCTAATCTTTTATTTTTATTATCAGAAAATTAGGTTACCAATCATAAGCTAGTTACTAGATTATTAATTTACTAATACCAAAACTCCTTGAAAACAAATAATTGAAAATCATAAACAATGCCCTTCCCCCTTGTCAACATAGTTACTGGCTGACTTGCTAAAAGACTTTTTGTTTATGTTTATTCTTACCCATGATATAGGATATAGAACCACCCATTCAAAACAAAAATGTGATAGAACTCAAAATTCCAAATCACAATTGAATAGCTAGAAACAAAAGTAACAATCCAGAAATAAAATACAATAAATATCAGAAATCAAGGCCAAAAAAGCAAGAAATCAACCAACATGTAAATATATGTTATATCTCTGCAGTAGCACATGAGCTTCAAGTGAATGCCTTGGAGCATTGTTGCCGATAAGGCCCTAAGAAAAAAAGCAGCCAAAATCCAAAATAAGTCCAAAATCGCAATACCCAGCAAAAATAAGTGGTGAACAGTAATACCATCTTCTCCACCTTGAATTAACAGTGTTTGAAGCCTTCGAATCCCAAAAGGGACACAATATGAGAAATAAATGCTTAATCTTGTAGATTTAAGGTAAATAATAATGGATCTAAGCCTTAAATACTACAAATCCAACCAAAACCAGAACGAGCAGAGGTTTGGGCGTGAGATCATTTTGAGAGGTAGGGTTTGGCTAGAGAGGAAAATGTCAATTTTTGCTTATAGATTTTGTTTTTGAATTTTCTCTTTCTTTGAAATATCATTGGGAGTTGTAGTGATGGTTGTGAGTGAAATTTGATCATATTTCATTCACTTTTTGGTACAAATTTTATTGTCAAGTCAAATGAAGGTAAGTAGGATACAAGAGGGATTAAATTTTTTTTAAAGGGCAAATTAGTCATAAAGTGTCATATTTGTCAAGATTATTAAAATTTGTCATTTCTTTAATGTAAAGTCAAAATGTGTTATGGGGTGCAATTTCCTCTTAACAAAATTAGTATTGTCAATATAATTACCTTTTTACCTAATTAAAATCGTAAAAGATATTTAACAAGTGAAAACATGTATAAATATTTATTTTTATTTTTTTGACATTTTTAGGTGAGACAAGTTTGGGATTACTTTTTCTTGTGAGAAAAAAAAAACTAAAATTGAAATAAATTAATGGAATTCAAAACGAAGTTGGTTATGTGAGGATTAATGACGTGCTGTTCAACTCTACGGCTAAGAGTACCCACTGGGCATTTACTTAAGCTAAGATATTAATTTTTCACACGTCATAGTACTTTTATATTGTGTTTAATGTTTTATAATTATCCACTGAGTATTAACATGTCATGATATTGCTATGTTTTATAGTTATCCACTGAATATAGACAGCGTCATAGACATAGACATACAATAAAAGTAACAAGGCACAATTCATCCATCCAGAATAAATGTGACAAAACAAAACGTTCGAACCGTATAAATAACAATCTAGGTCATTGCACTTAGCTCATATTAATAAACTATTTATAAATCGAAAAAAAATTTGTTGCCCAATTTATATTAGTATATTGTTTATAAATCGAAAAAGATTTGATAATCGAGTAGATTATGATTCCTGATACGGTCAAATGTGTGACTACCACATCACGACGTGAAGCTGTCTTAGACCAGACAATAGATCGGCCCTCTTTGCAAAGACTCTAAATCATGCACAATTCATTTTTATCTATCAATATTAATAGTTTATAAAGACCTCACAAACATGCTTTAAATGCGTCGACTCAGGGATTCAGCTAAGCATAAGAGGCATAATTTAAAATTGCGTAAGGTGTAAATTTTAAAGAAGGTTGAGTACAGTATGTGATAATAAAAGAGTTGATTTTATTATGAAAACTGTTAGCTGGAGGGAGATCCAATCTAGTTGTTGGATGCCAAAGTCGAGTTACATAGTTTTTTTTATTTTTTATTTCTGGAAGAAATGAAGCAGTTGAATTCGAAATAAAATAAAATAAAAATCCCACAATTTTGTTTGTGTATACTACCAAATTTGTCCTAATTTAAGCCACATTAAGTTAATAACTTCAATGCTTAAGCAATTAATAAGGTTTTGCTATTGGCCTTTATCTACATCTGTGTTGTGTACCTCTTCACTTTTCCATTGAACTTTTCACTTGGATGTCACTAGAAGTAATCTTCATTGAAGGGTCTATAATTTACCAATTACCTAAAACTCTTTATTTATTTATTTTTTACTCCCTCCGTCCCAAAAAGATAGTCTGTATATTATTTTGTCTGTCTCAAAAAGATAGTCATGTTTTCATATTGAACATGTATTAAATTTTTCATTTCCACATATACTCTTATTTAATGTATCTTGGTACAATACACATCAACTACTTAACTATTGCATTTTCAAATTTTTTTGTGAAAAACGAAGTGAATTAAATTAAAATAATAAATAAGGTATAAATGGAAAATATTGATAAAATTTAATACTCTATGTAAGGATTTCGTGTGGGCTTATATGTGAATTATTGTCCTAACTATATTAACTAAAATTTCTTAAATAGTGTAAAAATAATCATAGAACTATCTTTTTGGGAGGAAGTAAAATATTTGTTTAGAGGTAGCTCACATTTAACCTAACTTTACTAGTGAACAAATAACAACTGTGCGTGGCAACTGGTTTTCAGTGTTGACACGTTTCGCTTGTACAACGTGGAAACAATCCGTTTGTCGAATCTTAACGTTGGTGTTTGTCTAGATTCAAATTACTTAACACTCTTCTACTTTACTCACACTTTGATGCCCTACTTTGTCATTACCAGTAAGGATTATTTTTGGACCGTTCATCAAATATTTTCCATCTTTCAAATATGGCTAAAATTAAATATTTCCTTCTGTCTCAAAATATATTTGATTTATTTTTTCTTTTTTCCAAATTATATACTTCCTCAGTACATGAAAATGGACTTATATTCCTCATTTGTCCGTCTCAAATTATAGGTCGCTTTCCTTATTAAAAGTTAACATATATTTAAGTTTTCTAATATGTCCGTTTTTAATATTCATTGTTATAAAAAAATATAAAATAATCATATTTATTACGTTATTTAATGTGAAGATATATTGGTAAAATATTAAAAAAAAAAAATTATATTTTTAATTGTATTAATTGATATTTTCTTAATTTATATAAAAATAGGACTATTATTTTCAAAGTAATCGATTGGTTTAGGGTACTTTTTCCCTTGAAGAATATTTTCATGACATCGCAAATATACCATGCGGTGAAATTTGATTAAGGTCTAATCTTTCCTTACCTACAAAGTGACAGAATTCTGCCACCTGGCAAGGCCGCTCAACAAGGAGGATAATCGGATATACTGTCCATATGACCTTTTTCTGTGGACACCTAATTTTTTTATGCAAATTACTCATCTTAGGAGAAGCGTACACGTGTCGTTCCGGCATTAAATCTTCAAGAATCACGTGTCGTGTTTATAAAGTCGAACCGTGTTTTGCGTGCCGTGTGCCAGAACCACACGATTTATTTGCCTGCCAGTGAAGTTACTGTTTGGTCCAGCCCATTCTCTCTCAGTCTCCACGCCACTCTAGAGCCGCGTGTAGAATTAGTATTACTTCTTCAAATAATGATTTTATTACATATTGTGTCCAAAAAAAAAAAAATTAACTTTCTTGTTTTCGATGTTTACTTATTTAAGAAACTAGTAACCGCATTTATGCGATACACGAAAGATATAATTAACAATTATTTATTAAATAAATTGTATAAATAAAATGTTTGACGTAAATTGTGCATTCATATATAATGAAAACTATTCATAAAAGTAAAACATAAAATTGCGTCTTACATATTTTTTTAATAGTTAATTGTTCATTCTCTAGTTTTCTTAGTCTATTTAGGCGAAGTAAGATATGGACATGCGACTTATTCTGTATTTTACAATTTTGATTTGATAACTGAAGTTCGGCTTATGATTTTTTATTTCTAAAACTTGAAATGTTTACAATTTTCAAATCGTAAAATGAAATAAAGAGGCTAATAAATATTTACAGAATTGATTTATCGACTCCCCGTATTGCATTATAAGAATTTCTACTAACTATCTTAATACAACAATTGATATTTAAATACATTAAACAAATATTTCATTTCATTACGTTACATTACATGTAAAAAAAAAAAAAATTCATTACGAACAAAATTTACCAAACATTTAAAAAAATAAAAATTGTTAAAGCTTAAATTAAATGTTATAATTTGTTAAACTTATACGTGATAAACTTATAGATAGTCCTATTTTTTATTTTTATTTTTACAAATTCATAAATCATTTACGACATGCATTAATTGAACTTTCCTAATTCATATATTAAAATAAATGATAAAAATAAGAAATTTTCTAAAATGTCAGGTGAAAATGAGCGGGAAATTATGTGCGTAAAATTGTGACAGTTATCCTATTATTATATAATATATTGATAGATTGATTGATATAATGATAGATGAATAGATTATTTTGTTAACACCTTCTATTTTACAAATTGAACCAATGAATTTATTGAAATCTAAAGTTGTAAAGAATTAAATAATTTGATTAAAAAATGTTTGAAAAGTCAAAAGTGATAGGCTTGACTAAAATAGATGGTTGAGATTGAGTGTTGAATAAATTAGGTTTATAAATAATGGGGGCCAAACAAGGACTTTATCTCCAAATCACATTCTTTATTTTTATTTTTAAAAAAAAAATCCTCTGTTTGTTAAAAAAAATTTGTTTAAAAATATGATTTTTTATATTTTTAAGGTAAGATGTGTGGTTGAAAAATAGAGAAAAAATATATGATTAAAAAATAATTTCAAAATTTGTGTTGTTTAAAAAATTTGTTTTTTTTGGGATTTGCCAAACAGTGGCTAACAAATGCTCCGCCGACTCAACAGTCTGCATATAGTGGCGTAGTATCACTTGCTTGTAATGTTCTAGAATGAGAATCGACACCATCATTGGCACACGTGGCTAGGTGAGATGTGTTCTCATGAGATGAAACGGTGTCTTTCTAGATAGCCAACCAAAAAGGAAATTCCAAGATACTGTGCCCGGTTTGGCGGCGGGATATTTGTTTATACTAATAAACTTTTATACTTCAGTGGTAAAATATATATTTGAAAAAAATGTCCGATTAAAAAAAGTAATTTGTGTAAATGTGTTATTTATAATAAATAATTATCAAACAAATGCTTATAATTCAAAACTTTTCAAGGTAAAATAAGTGTACGGTACATCCATGGACCATGATACACGTACTTCAACGATTCAACCCTACAACATCCCATCACAAACGATGAAATCCCAGAGATCATATCACATAATAATAAGAGATAAAAAGTGTTGAATGACTTGAATATAGGTCGATGAAATTCTCAAGTTAGTCCCGGAATTGTTCCCAAATACGAATCAACTTGTTTTAAGCAAGTTTTAATTTAACTTTTTACTATCAGATGAATCCCGATAAGATCATTTGATTTTTTGAATTTTAAACATTATCAGATTTTTAAACATTGAATTGAATAATTTAAAAATAAATTACAAACTCTATGTATCAAACGCAAAAGAAGAACAAAATTTTAGGGAGACATTGTTTAGGAACATTTTTAAGTGACATTATGAAATCTCACACATTCATTGGATTGTAAAAATAACTACTTCATTACTTATTTTTTCACCATCCAATGAATGTGTGACATTTCATAATGTCACTTAAAAATATCCCTAAATAATGTCTCCCTAAAATTAGTCAAAGAAGAAACCCTACACCCTAACCTAGTGGACATTTCTTGTTTTGACTGGCCACTTGTATTTTTCCATATGATAAGTACGAATTTGTAGATAATTATGGGATCCATATAAAATCTAAATTTTTAAACACGGAACCGCCTGGAAACTTTCCATTTATTTAATTTTCCAGGTTGTTAATGAGACGGTTGAATCTTTTTTAATTTTTACATATAGAAATAGAAATTTAACCATTGTACCGGGGTAACCCATAGAATTTGATTGGGCCGTCACATTTCAATTAAGGAAAAAAAAAAAACTCTAGAAACCTCTAGTAAATCTTTATTATTATTATATGTGTACATATATTACATATTATTATTTATTAAAGTAGAATTGCTTATTATTATTATTTATTAAAGTAGAATAATCGTCACAAAAATTCGCACATAATTTCCCGTCAAAATAATTTTCTAAATCTTGAAATTTTTGCCAAAAGAAAATATTATATTAAATTTCTTAGCAAATATTATGATATATGTGTCTTAATAGCATTGTCATCTGCGCTATGCTATTAATGTCATCAATATGTTATTTTTTTAATGTATAAACTATTTTTTTATAATAATAATTATTTTTTTCTTATAATTATTGTATTATTTTGAAATCGATAAATTGTAATATGGATGTCAAATCGAAAATCTCAATGAGAAGTTTAATTTAAGTTAAAAAGTGAGAGTAAATAGTAAATATATTGTGCATAAAATTTTATATATATATATATATATTACTTTTCTTCAATTATCCCATTCATTATAAATTACATCATGTAAGTCTTATAATATTATTATTATTATTATCAATAACTAGTATTTTCACATGTGTGATGCACAGAATATATTTGAAAATATTTTTTTTCGATCAAAATTTATGAAAATATATGTTTATTATACAATTATATCAAATAAAAACATAATACAATAACATTTTAATATAAAAGATTATCAAATTCAAAACTTTAAAAAAAGACAAAATTAAAAATAGGAAATGCAACATGTACAAAATTAGGAAATTCTTATCTTAATAGGATTTTTTTCTTTTTCTTTTTAAAATTATATTTTTCTCTTTTAAAAAATATATTTTTAGTTGTTTGTTGAACTTTCTTCTTCTAAAAATTTTATCTTCTTTTTTTTGTATGTTAAAATATTTTGAAATAAAATATAATATAATAAATAAAATTAACAATCATAAATCTATATTTGTTTTGAATTGGTAATTTTGAAATTCAGGAATATTTTTATTATATTTTTTTTGTATATAATTTTATCTCCAAATAAGTAAATGTTGCTTTATTCGTAAAATGAATAAAATAATAATATTCTATTACAATTATTATTAAAATTTAAAAAATATAGATAGATAAATAGATAGATAGATAGATAGAGTTAGGAGAAAATTTTCTATTGAAATCTTTATTCTATTTTTATTTTAGTTTTTTTTTTTTTTTAAATTGTATGTGCATTTTGGAAGGAAAATTACATTTAATGTTTCTCTCTTATCACTTCTACTATGTATAGATGTATGTATAGATTTGTTAACCAAATTCAAATTAATCATTTTCAGTTCGAGTTCTTTTTCTTATCAAATAAAAACAAATAATAAATATACAGAATTTTCGCTTTAAATCCAATTAATTTGGGTTTTTTTTTTTTAACAACTTAAGATTTTGATCAATTTATTCATCATTTTGACATTATTTTTATTTATTTACTGACTATGTTCATTGTCTATTTTTTATTATAAACTTAAATAACTACAATATGCAGAATATATATCACGTATTTGAACAAATATTTCGTATAATTTTTATTAAACAATTGATTGGTCATCAATTTTTATTAAAATATTAAAATAATAATGGAATAATATGAATAAAGAAATTGTCAATATGATAAATATGATGAAGAACAATATATATAAAGAAAACGTCGATATTAAGGAGAATATGTAAGTTGAATCTTTCAAATGTATTGTATGAGCCTTTTTTGTAGTTTCAAACTTTTTAAAAAGAAAATTTTATTTATTGAACATTAAATTAAAAAATCAAGTTGATATATTTGTGGTATACACACTAAAACACTTAATTTATAATCCGTTTTCTCGCAAAAATGATAAAATAATTCATTGGTCCACAATTTTATTAAAATAATAATTATATGTTGTAAAAAATTGTAGAACTTTTTTTTTTTTAATTTTATTAACATATAAAGCTCATGTTTGTCCTCCTTTAATTTTATTGACACATTTTGCTATTTCTTCTTTTCAACCACATATTTATCAATAAAATAATATTAGACATAAATTTTATAAAGATTCACTACATTTTAACCATACATTCTTCTAAATATCACTATTCATTTTAAATAAACTATTTTTAAACAACATCAAATAGGGGCATAGAAATAAGGCTAATTATTTATATTTTATTTAGATTTTCATTAATAATTTTATTTTTTTATTTTATTGACATATAATTAAATATTCATTTAATTATTCAATTAAATTCATAGCATTTAAAAATTTAAAAAAAAAAATTATGCAAAGGGTCTCTTGATTTTAATTTCATTTTTTGTGTATCGCAAATTTTAATGTTGATTTTCACTTTCGTGAAATAAGTAAAATTTGTTATTTGTGACAAAATAATAAATTGTGGCAGATTAATTCAATAGATTGTGATCGAAAAATAAATTGTGATCCATAAATTTGTAATTTGTCATCGAAAAATAAGTCGTGATCAAATAATTCTGAAATATGTGATCGAGAAATAAGTAACATTTGTGATTTATGACTAAGAAATAAATTGTGACCAAATAATTCTATAATTGTAAGAGAATTAAGTCGCGACCAATTAATTCTTTGATTAAAAAACGACCTCTAAATTTGATATTAGTATGTGACTATAATTTGTATGTTACTATGACATAATTCTATAGTATCGTGACATTAATATATTTCACTAATATAATATTTTTTATTAAATGTTAATTAAAAAATTAATTAACATCTGAATTTAGAAGTTTTAAACTTTTTTCCTTAATCATGAAATTTGCATTTCTAACTCCCTTATTTATGTATTGTTCCCTTTAAAAAATGTGTTGGATAGAAATGACAATGGATCGAGTTCGGGGTGGGATTCGCAAGTACCTTGCAGGTCTCAGGGAGGAGCAATCCTCTTGTCTCGTTTGTAGACCCATTTATATTTTTAATTTCTTAATTTTTTTAATAAGGAAAAAAGCGAAGAAAAAGAAATCACAGGTCTAAGCCGAAGGACCCCCAAACCAGCCCCGGGGACCCATTTTTTGGGTGTGGGTTGCCCCTAATAGGATTGAATCCCTGCTAGTCCCGGGTTCATCGAATAAAGTATTATACAATACAATACGAATTAAAATTTTAAGTTTGAGACCTATTTTTTCTTGTAAGATCTTCTGACATAATTTGAATTGTGTACTAAACAAGTGGCTAATGTTGCTTATGTTTAATATAAGTAAATGTTTGGCAAACATATTTTTAAACAGTTCAATTTTTCAAATCAATTTTTAATCACATACATTTTCTCTCTCCATTTTTTAATCACATATCTTACCTCGAATAAATAAAAAAATATGTTTATAAATACAAAATTTTTAACAAATAAAGAATTAACCATGTTTGGTACCTTTTAAAAATGTAACACATTTTTATTTCACTTCTTTCCAATGATATATTTATCAATAAAATAATATTACACGTAAATTCAAAAAAGATTCTCAACTTTTTAATCACGCATTCTTCTAAAAAGTACTATTTATTATAAATAAACTCGTTTTAAACAACGTTAAATATGGACGAAATGCAAAAACAGATTCAATTGTCATGGAATTCTTTTTCTTATCATGACATATCCAAAAAATATAAAATTTAAACACTGATCGGTAGAAAATAAAATTTAGATTTGAATTTAAGTCAAAATGAACGATTAGGCCCGTTTGGTCCAATAATTTTTGTACAATTTTGAATTTTCCTCTAAAACTCATTTTCGGCCACACATTTTCAAGGTCACACTACATTCACATTTTTTAACATCTTTTCAATTATACACTCTCCCAAAAATTCAAAATTTCTCCAAAATCTCCTGAATAGCTATTGACGATTTTTCGACATTCGTCTTTCAAGAAACAATGTCCATGTCTCGCAAAGAAGCACTCTAAATTATGTAGACCGATGAACTTACTTATATTTTGAACTCTATATATATGAAACTTGACTTAAAATAAATGCCAAATTTATTTGAATGAATATGCCTCAACGTGATAATTCAATGTATGAAGTGAATGATGATTGAATGAATAAAAATTCAAACATGTGAGGTGTATATATAGTTGTTAAAAAGTTTTGTCTCAAAAGACTCATCCATTAAAATTTTTCTCTCTATTTAAAAACGGAAACACATCCATAATCCATTGACACATCTCTTCATCCAAAAAGGTTCAAGATTATTCCATAATATTCTACGTAATTTTTCAATAATTCACGTGTTTTAGAGGTCTAAATTTTGATTAACTTTTCATCCACCAACTAACGATCTTCACTTAAATAATCATATAAAAATTGATCAAAATTAATTTCCTATACAAAATTCCAACAATCATTTCACAAAAATTAAGACAGAACTCAATAAATAAATTCAAATTACCTCAAAACATACTGATTATCTTTCCAAAAAAAAATATTGATTAAATACTGTTTGATTTATAAACTAGTTGATTTATGATTTTAATGTAAAAAATAATGATGAAAAATTAGAAAGAGAAAATGTATGTAATTTGAAAATTGTATAATTTATACACAAATTTATAATCATTTTTTATAATTTACAGAACACATGCTAAATAAGAATATGAATCCAAAAAGAACGAAGCCAAATCCATATGTGTTTTGACTTGGAAAAAGTCGTTGAAGATTTGGTAGAGGTGACAAACGGGTCGAGCAGCTCGTTGGCTCGACTCTCGAAAACACAAGCCGAGGGAGGCTCAGCTCGCACACAAGCCAATCACCATTGCAGAACCTCGTGGTTAAACAAGCGGCTCGTGCCAACTAGCTTGACGAGCTCGACTCGCCGACTCGTCAAAAAACAAAAAAAAAAAAAAAATTTAAAATAAATGTTGCATGCATGCAACGGTCAAGTGACTAGAACGATCACATATTTGTGACCGTTCAAGTGACTAGAACAGTCACAAACTATTTTTATTTTTTATTTTTTATTTTTTTTCTTACTTATTAAAGTCTATAAATACTACATTCTACACACTACACAAGTAACACAATACTCTTCCTCTCTACTGCATACATTTACATTTACTCTATTTTGTTTTCTACAATTCTTATTCTACATTACAAATATACTTATATACACTCTCAATTTGTCATTAGTCATTAATTTACATATCTCAATTACACATATTTTATTTTATGTTTTAATTTTTCCACTCCACAACATTACATACTACGAAAGAATGGATCCCAGTTGCCGAAAATTTGTTAATGAATTGTTCGATGGTCCACCTGGATTTGGGGGCCATGATGACTCAACACCACAATATCACGCTCATTTCGACAATCAATTTGTCGTTCTCAACGACGTACCAATTCCCGACAATATTGAAGAAGATCCATTAAATCAGTGAATCGATTTAGACGATATTGAAGAAGATGGAGATGTTCAAATCTTACAAAATGATCCCGATATTCCAGACGCAAGAAGAAAAAGAAAAGCTAGAAAAGGTAAGAAGTCAACTTCAAAGTGTTGGAATCACTTTAAATTAGTCGTAACGGGGAAAAAATTGAAGGAAAAGATGAATTCAAAACTGTGTGCAAATATTGTGTACAACAATTGGCATGGGCAAAGGGGATTAGTACTACACACCTCAACCGTCACTATCACAAGTCTCAGCCCAAGCACAGGTTCGTTGAACCGAATCAAAGTCAACTACAATTTGGTTCATCGGCCGCTAGTGGTTCTGAAGCGGGATCTACAACACTTTTAAATTGGATGTATTCCAAAGCAGATAATCGAACTGGGATGGTTCAATTCGTTGCGGGGGCGGAGTTGCCACTAAGCATAGTGGAACGAGCACTTTATTAAATACATCAAGTTATCTTCAACCCAAGTACGTCGGTATTAATCGAAACACTCTACGTTCTGATATAATGCAATATTATTTTAAAACTAAGAAACAATTAATAGTCGATTTAAATAATTATAGTGATGTTATTTCTTTTACTTCCAATCTTTGGGAAGGTATTAACAAAAAAAGTTATATTGCTGTAACTGCACGTTACATCGATCCACTTTGGGTTATGTATATAAAAAATTATTGCTTTTAAAATTCTAGAATTTCCTCATAACGCAACCAACATATTTAATGCTATACTTGATATTGTTAGAGAATATGGCTTTGAAAAAAAAAAATCCATTTTTTACTTTCGATAATGCTAGTGTAAATAAGCATGTAGTATATAAATTAGGTAGAATTTTTAATCCGGATTTTGGTAATTTCTTATTCCATATTAGATGTGTATGTCATATTTTAAATTTAATTGTTCACGATGGCTTGAAACATATTAAAGATGAAATGAATAAAATTAGAGATGCTATAGTGTACATAATCATATCACCGAGTAGAAAACAATATTTTGAAATTATGTGTTCACAATACAATTTAGATTCTAAGAAATTTATCACCGACGTAGGCCATAGGTGGAACTCCACATACTTGTTACTTAAATCATGCGAATGTTATGAACACATAATAATGGAATATTATAACAGTAAAACACTTAAAAAAGACGATGATCTTCTATTAATAGAATCGGATTGGGAAGTTACTTCAAAAGTGAATTTTTTTTTAAACAAGTTTTTACGATTCAACCAACATATTATCTGAGTTATATTACCCAACTAATTCAAGAGTTCTTGAACTTCGTTATATTATTGCAAGAATTTTTTATAGATATGGATATGACTCATTTTTTACTGAAATGATAATTCCTATGGAAATGAAATTTAGAAAATATTGGAAATATTTACCTATGTTATTTCCCTTAGCATGCATAATGACCCCGTGTTTCAATTTAAAGGGTACGGAAATTCTTGTTTCAAAAATCAATAGCTCATTGATTTTGGATAAACCTATCACTTATAATAATTTAGAAAGTACGTTAGTAAACATGTATACTGTATATGCTGCACGATTAGGAACTACTGTTAGTCATACACAATCTGCACAATCACGTGACACTACACTTGGAGACGAAGTAGGATTATACAATTTAATAGAAGAAATGAGTCAAGTACAAGGAACTTCTTCTTACAGTATGTCTTCTAGTTCTAGTATCACCGAATCAGGTTCACTTCAAATACCTGAAGAAGTGAAAATTTATTTTGGACAAGAACTACTTAGAAATGTGGAGTCTACTAATTCTTTTGAATTTGATTTACTTTATTATTGGCGAACAAACGAACGAAAATATCCGATTGTTTCCGCCATTGCAAAAGATCTACTAACACCTACGGTTAGCATGGTAGCTTCGGAGTTTGCTTTTAGTGCATGTAAAAAGATTTTGTCAAAAGTCAGGAGCCGACTCAAAGAAGATATTTTAGAAGCGTTGATGTGTGTCAAAGATTGGCAAGACGGTGATTTACACATACAACATAAGTATGCCGAAATTACATACAATCAGGTAAATGATATTTAACTTTACATTTTCAATTTCTTTATTATATATATAAAATAAAATATAATTTTGATTTCAAAACAATTCATGTACAATTTTAACTATGCCTACTAGAATATTCAATTATTCAATTAAGAATATTTAGCAGCCGGTCTCAAGCCCGGAAAAAAGGATGAGGGTTTAATTTTATTTTTTAACCTTTTAAATTTTAATTTATTTACTTAATTTTAGTTTTTGTCTTTTCAAATTATAATTGGATATTTGATAATTTTAACAAGTTTTTATTTACGTTATAAACTTATAAATTATAATTAATCATTTCGACTTTTAATTTAATTCACTAATAATAATTAACAAACATTATTATTTTTACTTATTAAGTTATTAATAATTTATTTAATACATAACTTATTAGTTATTAATATTATACTTATATTTATAACTTATAACTAACTAATTATTTATATCAATAATATTAAATATATTAATATTCAAGATTTCAAATATTTTAACTATCGATTCGATTGTCGACTAAATCAACATAAGACGGTAAGAGGGGTTTTAAAAAATAAAGAAAAAATAACGAGCTCAACGAGCCGAGTTCGTTTGACATGAGCTCGTTGCTTGGCTCTTCCGTTTGATGAGCTGAGCAAGTCGAACCATGGGTCGAGTCGGCTCGACCTATTGCCACCTCTAAGATTAGGCATTTCATAGGACAAACCCACTCTTCTAATGTAGATTTTTTTTTATTTTTTTTTATTTTTAATGGACGTATAGTTTAAAAAGTTTGAAAAGTAAAAAACTGGTGTTTGACTAAGAAAATGGATAGCAATAATATCAAGAACCCGATACCCGTGGAGCCCAGACATAAACAAACGGGGAATACCCCACAAATGGGTTTGTGGACCAGGAATGGAGGTAAATTTTAAAATTCGATATGTGTATAGGTCGGGTGTGGGTTTACTTCAAGAACTATACCCGACCTGCATACTCATTAATTTCCTTTAAAAATATATAGAATTTATAACAAAAGTGATTTTCTAAGAAAAAATAAAAATAATAGAACTAAAATATCTATTAACATTGTTAACGTCTAAACCTTAATATGTTTAAACCATTGACATTGTTAACGTCTAAAAAAACTGTTTAAATTTGCTTGTTTAGTTTCAACCTAGAACTAGAAAAAAAAAATTTTTAAACAAAATTCAAGTGAAGCTTAACATTTAAGCCTCTATTTGGCAAATATGTTCTTTCCTACACAATTCCCCAAATTACTTTTTAACCATGCACATTTTCTCATTCTATTTTTTACCCATACATTTTATTTAGAAAACATAAAAAAACATATTTTTAAATAAAAATCTTTTAACATATAGAGTGTTAACTTATTCAAGTCAATATGGATCACTTCTAACATATAACCTATTTACAGCTCTCAAAAAATAAATAAATAAAAGGTAATAAGTTTCAAATGGGTATAAAAGCATACACTCCTTCGACCCACCCCCGACCTGCACCCGATCGGCCTTTCTTAAATTGGTATATGGGTAGGGTATAGAGGTTGTAAGTTTATAGCGGATGTGATTTGGGTTTGGCAAAATCGACTCATTCTCGACCTATTGTCATCCTTAATTAAGAACGGATGATTGAAATTGAGTTTGAAAAATTGAGGTAAATTTTTTTCCATTAACAAAGAGACTCTTATAAATCAGTTTATAAATAAGAATGACAACGGGACGAGTATGGGGGCTGAGATGTCTTTTCCTGTCCCCACGCCGTTAAAGATTTGCCATCTCCATCCCCACCCCGTCCCCATTTAATCGGGGACGAGGCGAGGGTGGGGTGGGGATGGGTATATCCCCATTTACAATTACATCCCATTTGTTATTAGTTTTTATTTTTTTATGTTCTAAAATAATTTTATATAAACAATATGAGAAAAACATGTAGGAATAATCCTAACATTTTTCCAATTCTAATAATTTTTACACATTCTTTAAACATTAATCGAATATATATATATATTCATTTTAGTTTGTGTCTTTAAATTTTAATGAAAATTCTTAATTGGGGATGGGGAATCGGGAACGGGGTGAGGATGGAGATAAGATGGTCGTCCCCGTCCTCACCCCCACTCGATTCTCGATTCAGTGATACTATTTCATCTCCATCCTCGCTCCATCCTCGTCTTTGTCGGGAATTTTTCCATCCCGTTCGAGACGGGTCCTTATCGAATTCGAGTATTCCTCATCCCGTTGTCATCCCTATTTATAAATTATTATTTATAGTTTACCAAAGACATGCTAAATAAGAATACGAATCCGAAAAGAACGAAGCTGCGTTTTGACTTGGAAAAAGTCATTGAAGATTAGGCAATTCATAGAACCAGACCACACTCTATGTCTCTATAAACCCGCTTCCATAATCTTCTTTTTATTTATTATTGAATAATTTGAGTTGTTTTTGTTAATTAATTATTAATTTGACCAATTATTACGTATTCTTTTACCTGTACTGGACAACTCCCCCACCGCCATTCCACACGCAACTTCCAACTCCCCTATGCCCTAAAGGCTAAACCCACACTATATATAAACTTCAAAACCTTGCTTCACTCACTCACTCATCTGCAAGGAAAAAAATTACACTCTTAGTTCTTTAAGCTTTCTATCTCTATTCATTTTCACACACAAAAACACGCAGTTTCTTGATTTTCCAGTGGAGGGATAGATACTGATTATGGCACTTGAAGCTCTGAACTCGCCAGCACCAAGACTCCGATATGAAGATGCTGACCGGAATCTTGATTCCTGGACAAAAAGAAAGCGTTCAAAGCGTGCACGCAATGAAAACCCGCCAACTGATGAAGAATATTTAGCCCTCTGTCTCATCATGCTTGCTCGTAGCGGCGGAGACGGCGGTGGCGCCACCACCAGTCCCACTAACACAAATGCCAATTTTACCACTATAGACGATATTAAGAAGCAAAAAGAAAATTCTGCATCGCCACCGCCACCGACGACCCAGAACCAGGCACACACCTGCAGCGTGTGTAACAAGGCTTTCCCCTCATACCAAGCACTCGGCGGACATAAAGCAAGCCATCGCAAGAACTCCACCAATACCGCTTCAGACGATGGCAATCCTTCCACGTCGACATCCACCAACGCCGTCACAAGCACCGCTTCTAATGTGTCTGCTCTTAACCCTACAGGTAGAATTCACGAGTGCTCCATCTGCCACAAGGCTTTCCCTACAGGTCAGGCTTTGGGAGGTCACAAGCGGCGCCACTACGAAGGTACCATCGGTGGCGGCGGAAGCTCTAAAAGCGGCGTCACCTCCTCCGATGGTGGCGTGGCCAGCAACAGCGCCAGCCACGCCCCAAGGGACTTCGATTTGAATATACCGGCGACGCCGGAGTTCCAATTGACGTTGACCGTTGACTGTGAGAAGACGAGTCGATATCTTGCTGATCAAGAAGTGGAAAGCCCTATGCTTTCCAAGAAACCTCGTTTAACTTTATTTGACTATGGATTTTAATCAAATTTATTAGATTAAATTTAGCTTGATTATGTGATTTTATATATTTCATTAGGAACAGAATTGGGGTACAATTTGTTTATTGAGTTATTTAAATTAAACTGTAATCTTGATTATTTTCTTGTTTTAGTTTGTTTAATAAATACAATTTTATTTATTTATTGAGTTTTTTCGCTTGGAATATGAGTTCGTGTTAATCGTGCAAGATAGTATATAAAATGCATTTTTCTCATTTTCCATCAAACTATTTTTTCATTTTAGAAAATTTAAACAAAATGTTGACTAGTCAAAATTTAGGCTTGGTATTTTTTGAAAATAAAAAAAATTCAATACTACTATTTTTACCATTTTCAAGAGCAATAACAATTTTTAATTTTGTAAATATATATCCTTCACGGCCACGCCACTCCTATCAACTGTTGCAATTGTAGGCCCCATATTGCATCTCCACTAGAGCAACTTGGATGGTGGGTCATTGCTAGATGCAAGTAAAATGAAATATATAAAGAAAAAAGGGATTTTAGTCTACTAGGAATGATCCGTGGATAGGTGTTAATATGTCCACTATGTGTGTAATTGTAATATGTGTTCAATGTTTTAAATATTTCGGACACGTGTCACCATTACACCAACTATAAACATATTAATATCTATTCACGGTGAGCAGATGATCATTTTCGTTTAGTCTACATCTCAAATTTGTATTTAGATTGAGCGAATTAATCTAAATATGTCTAAGAAACATTTAGAACAATTTGATAATTGATGTTATCGGAAATAAAAGATTTTGAGGGGTTATGATTACTTAGGCACTTTAAATTGATTTATTTGAGTTTTTACGTAAAATGTGTGGTTATAAATTGATGAGCCAAATATTTGTAGTTAAAAGTGGTTTAATGAATTGTCTAATTTCAATTTTGGTTTAAATTTAAATTGAAGTAGCCGAACAGAGGCTTAGTCTAATTTTATAGGAATCTTCAGCCGACTCCTAGTGCATTTGGGGGCAAGAAGCCTGAAGTGTGCAGTCGGATAAAGATTGAGGATCTCGCCCTTGTAGAGGTGTGAAGAACACTTTGGAGGACGTCGGGAAATCCATCCAATCACATTGACAGAATGAAGGGCTTCAATAGTAGCCTAGGTGACGTGATAATTGGCTAACCATATTATCTAGGTCGACCATCGATAGATACGGTATCATCAGTGGCCCAAGTGCACCTAACTTTAGGGAGAGATGGCGATGCCATCATTATGTGTATGAGACAGCCGTACTGTCAAACTCCTTCATGTGAGGATGCTTGAACTTTTGGGGGAGAGGGTGGAGGGTAGACGAGGATCTCTTGAAATAACTAGAGCACACAAACTTATGATTAAGAAGGCACGATTTAGATAATACATGCGTATTATGTAGATATGTAAACATGGGTGAGCTTATCAGGCCTATAAAAATCGACCCCTAATGATCCAGGAACGCGAGCCGACCCTGAACTGAATGAGTGGCTTATGAGTCAAAAAGGCGTGAATCGGGAGTTAGACAGTTCACACTATCATAAGTCAGTGAGTTATAAATAAAAAAGATTTAAAAAAATAAAAAAATGAAACAAAGAGCCATTCAACAACTCTTTTAAATTAGGAGCCAAAAATATAAATTCTAGGTAGGGATGCTCTTATACCATAATTATGAAAATGATTGATAGTAGGGAGATATTTAGTTGTTATTCGTTTACATTGTATTTAAATTCACAATGTTAACAATAATTTAATGTAAAATAAGATATAATTCCATGAAATATTTCTTGCTATAAATGTAAATTTATCATTTTTGTTTAATTTGTATTTAGTAATTTAACAAAACATAAATAAACATGTTTTTAAATTTTAAAAATAATATTTTTTATTTAGATGGACCAAATCGGGTTGATCTGCGACTCACACAAGCTCGACCTGTATAGGATAGCCAATAGACTAAGTTTGCGTTCAAATTTTGTAGCTGGCCTGAACATGCTTATAAACTCGTAATGGTTGGACTTTTTATGCGGGCTGTTATCGTGATCATACTTAGACAAGTTGGCTGGCCCAGACCACCCAAATTTACAATTGTAATATGGTGACATCATTGAACCCTCATTACAATTAGGGATAAATTCGGGCGAATTGACTTGATCCGTATCTGTTGCTTGAAAAATTAGTTTGATCCATATTCGTCCATGTATTTTTTCATTTTTTTATTTTTAAAGATTTCAGCCTATAATATTTAGGTTTTTTAATTAAATGGGGGGTGTATCGGGGTTGATTTGTATTCGCCTCGCGATCCACGTATCGAAAATTTTTCGAATGATCAACTATCCGTTAGGTTTATATGGATATTTTTGTCATCTCCAATTACCAAACTCTTTAGTAAAAGGGAAATTCCCCTTGTATTGTGGAATTGTACAGGGGCCTGTCCTGTACCCCTTACTGCAAAGGGAGGGAGAATTTTTTTTTTTTTAAATGACAAAAAAATTCGACCCGTCGCGAACCTAACAAGATCCTGATCCCAATGGACGAAAAAACTAGCCTAGCGAGTTCAAGGTGGGACGGGGCGACCGGGGTGGGTTGCGGGGTAGGACAGATCATTTAGGTCGCTCAGCCCCAAATTGTTATTGGGAAAAAATACATAGAGAAAAAGAAGAAAAAAAATTAAACGACACGAATGCCCCGTCCCGACCTGAGATTCACTGAGCACTAGGCAGACTTTGGATGAGTTGTCTTTCAAGAGGCGCGACACATTCGGGAGAGGAGCACTCTCATGGTGAGTCACTTTGTCTACCAAGTTCAATTTTAGATTTTTTATGTGTCAAAATTATTTTCAATCCAGTCCTAGTCACTCGTCTATGTGAAATTTCTCTAAATTGGTTTCTAATAAGTTCCATTTATAACGAAATATTGCTTCTTGTATTTTTAATTTTCTTAAATTAAAATTACATTTATTGATAGAATATATATTTTTAGTAGTTACGGCTAACAAAATTTTTGAGACGTGTTGAAATTAATATGTTATTAGTGAATAATATTTATATCCCTGAGGTCCTATTTACTATTATTACTGTATACATAATTTTTATACTTATGTATGAGAATTTGGTTCTAAATAAAACACACAAGTCTATTGATTTTTCTATTTTTTCCTCTATTCTATAATACGTCATCAGCACGAAATTCTAGCTAATTGAGCACAAACAAATTATTGTTATTGTTATTATTATTATTATTATTTTTTAAAGTCACAAAGATGAAGACAATTGAATTGGCGTATAAATTCTCTCTTCCATTTCAAAACAAAAATGTTTGTATTTTCTTAACTTGAATTATATAACAAAGCGCTATAGCTATTCAATTTAATCTTATCGTTCGGACTATATCAATTTTTGATATAAAAATATTTGCTTGAATGCATTTTTCTTCATTTAATATTTCAGTATAATATTCCAAGGGAATATTATATTATTATTCTTGAAAAGTAAAAAATCTAAAAAAATATTTCAGAATAATATTACATTATAGTTTTTGAAAATGATATTATCTAAATCAATGTTCGAGAAAAATATTGTATCAAATTTCTTGAAAATGAAGCAATCTAAATAAATATTTTTGAAGAATAATATTGTATTATAATTCTTTAAAAATAATTAATTTAAATCAATATTTCAGAAGAATATTATAGCATTATTTGAAAAGAGATATTATGATGCGAACTCCTTTGGTGTTTGGACTAAAAACTTCCACAACAATTTAATATCAACCCAAGAAAACTAAAATGGTAAAATAAACATAAACCCAAGTTATGACAGATCATTGATTGGAGGGGAAATTCTGAGGATTAGGTAGAAGAATTTGGTTGATGACGAAGAAATGGTTGAAGAAAACGTGTGAGGAAGAATCAATGGGGATTCTCTCCTCAGTGTTTGCCATGAATTTTAGAGGTGAATGTGAGGGGAAGGAGAGTATATTGTGTGGGAAGAAAGAAAGAAAAAAAAGGTGGTTGAATATGTTATGGGCTTCAAGAATTTGGGTTTACGAATTTAATTGGATTTTAATGCATTTGAGACTTGGGCTATGAAACAACATCAAAATTAGAAGTTTGGGGCTTAAAATTTGGGAAAATTACATGAAACCCTACTTTTTAGGATCACTTTGTAATAATAAGTTGGTGAATTTTATATTTTTAAAAATCAGGTGCTAATTAACATTTATTAATTAAATATCTTATCATTAGAAATTGATTAACCCATCTCAATTTGTTCTTCAAGACAATTCAAACCCTAATCAAACTCAACCCTTCTCTCATCTCCCTACTGTCTCTCTACTCACGGCTCTCTCTACTCTCAAACTCCGACGACGGCAGGGCACGACCATAGTAGATCTTCGGCCATCAATGGCAGCAGGAAGAGGAGTTGTGCGCACAGAGATAGATGATCGATCGTCGCTCCTTCTACTTGGCGGCACAGCGTCTTTTATCTCCAACCCTTGATCGGTAGCCACAGGCTGCGGAGATCGCTGCTCCTTGGACACCATGGACATCGGTCACCATCATAAGTGTGGCCAGCGACCAGCAACACTGTAGCACTTTCGGATGTTGGCTACAAGGAGTCGCGCGAAGGAAGTCATGAACCCAGTTGCAGAGCCTCTACTCGTTGCCACTAGTGCCGTTGACAACTGCAGCCACCGGACATAACATCATCTTCAATCGAATTGATTTCAGCAGGTCCAAAATCAAAACCAATTCACAGATTCAACATATATCCATTTCTTCACCGAGAATCAATACTCCATTTTCCTAAATTTATTTCATCCAAAACCGAAAGTAACACCAAAATCGAACTTCACATATATATGCTCATCATCCAATTCATACTCCAATTCAACAGATTATGATGAATAAAAGAAAATCATGATACACACCATACATCACATTACCATGGGAGGAAAGCATATTGTAACGACCCGGCTACCTCGCTTGGGCCTTCTCCGTGTCGTACATGAATTGTAATCTCGTATGATCGAACTGTGGCCTCATGCAATCGAGCTGTGACTTTATGTGACCCAACTGTGATCTCGTGTGATCGAACCGTGACCTTATGTGATCGAATTGTGACTTTATGTAAGCGAATTGTGACCTCGTGTGACTGGACTGCGACCTTGTGTGATTGGACTGCGACCTTGTGTGACCAAACCGTGACCTTGTGTGACCAAACCGTGACCTTGTGTGACCAATTGTGACCTAACTGTGACTTTGTGTGATGGAACTGTGACCTTGTGTGATCAGCTGTGACTTTTTGCGACCAACTGTGACTTGGTGTGACCATTGGACGAGGACGTGATGTGACCTACAATTGTGTCAAATATGACTATGTGTGACCGAAGTGTGACTTTGTAAGAACGAAGAGTGACTTTATGTGATCGACCTGTGACCACGTGTGATCTAACCGTGACCTTGTTTGACCTAATTGTGACCTCCTGTGACCTAACTGTGACCACGTTTGACCAAACTGCGACTTTGTGTGATCAAACTTTGACCTTATGTGACCAACTGTGACTTTGGAGGGGTGAGATTTTACAACTAACTTTGTAATTGTGATTTTGTGTGACTTAACTGCGATCTCGTATCAACTTACGTGACTGTGATTTTGGGGGTGGGGATGGTGGGGTAGAGGTCGGGTGAGGCTAGAAAAAGTAGAAGAAATCATTTTTTTGTAGTGAGGTAGGGTCGAAGTGGGTGGGTTGGTGGGGGGGGGGGGGATCGAGGTTGAAAAAGTAGAAGAAAAAAATCATTTTTTTTGTGGGTGGGGGTAGGGTAGGGTAGGGTAGGGTGGGTTAGGCTGGGGAAAAGTAGAAGAAAAAAATCATTTTTTTGGAGTGGGGTGGGTGGGTGGGTGTGTAGGGTGGGGGTCTAGGTTGGGTTGGGGGTTGGAAAAAGTAGAAAAAAAAATTATTTTTTGGGGGGGTGGGGTGGGGTGGGGTGGGATGAGATTAGGTGGTTCAGGTGAAGTGTGAAAAAATAGAAGAAAAACAATTTTTTGATGGGGTATGGTGGGTGGCGGGGTGTGGTGCGATGTGATGGGGTGGGGTGTGGCGGTTGGGGGGAAGTGTAAAAAAATAGAAGAAAAATTATTTTTGGATGGAGTGGAGGTGGTTGGGAGGGGTGTAAAAAAAGAAGAAAAATCATTTTTGGATGGGGGTATGGTGGGATAGGATGGGGCGGTTGAGGTGAAGTGTGAAAAAATAGAAGAAAAATCATTTTTGGGTGGGGTGGGTTGTGGTGGGGTTGCTAGGGTGGGGTCTGGTGGGGTTGTTAGGGTGAGGTATGAAAATATAGAAGAAAAATCATATTTTGGTGGGGGTAGGATGGGGTGGGGTGGGTAGGTGGGTGGCAAGGTAGGGTCGGGGCGGGGGTGGGTAGGGGAGTGAAAAATTATGAGAAAAAAATTAATTTTGGGTGTGGTAAGGTGGGGTTGGAGGTGAGTGACGGGGTAGGGTCTGGGTGAGTCGTGGAAAAGTAGTAAAAAAAAATCATTTTGGGTGAGGTGGGTTGGGGTAGGGTCTGGTGCAAGGCTGATGGGGGAGTCGAAAATTAGTGCAAAAAAATTAATTTTGGGTGGGGTGGGTGGGGTTGGGGTAGGTGGCGGGGTAGGATATGGTAGGGTCTAGGCGAGTTGTGGAAAAGTAGTAGAAAAAAATCATTGTGAGTGAGGTGGGGGTGGGATAGGGTGGGGTGGGACTAGGGGTGGGTGGGTTGGGTTTGGGGAGCAGTGGGGTGGGGTGGGATGGGACAGGTGGGCGGGTGGGTGTTTGTCTGAGATGAGAAAAAAATAGAAGTAAAATTATTTTTGTGGTGTGGTTTGGTGGGGGTGGGTGGGTGAGTGGGGGTGGGGCGGGTTGGGATTGGGGAGGGGAGGGGAGGGGTGGGGTGGGGTGGATAAGTTGGTGTCGGGGGTGGGGGTGAGTGTGAAAAAGTAGAAGGAAAATATTCATTTATTGATTTGAGGTGGGGTGTGTGAGTGGGGGTGGGTGGGGTGGGGTTGGGGAGGAGTGCGATGGGGTGGGGTGGATAAGTTGGTGTCGGGGGTGAGTGTGAAAAAGTAGAAGGAAAAAATTCATTTGTTGAGTTGAGGTGGGGTCGTGGGTGGGTGGGGTGGGTGGGATAGGGGTGGGTTGCCGGGGTGGGGTGAGGTGAGTGCGGGGTTGAGTTGGATTGGGTTGGGATGGAGTGGTGGGTGGGTGGGTGTGATGGGATGGGACAAGTGGGTGGGTGGGGGGAGAAAAAAATAGAAGTACCATCATTCTTGTGATGTGGTTTGGTGTGGTGTGGTGGGGTGGGGTTGGTGGGTGAGTGAGTGAGTGGTGGCGGGGTGGTTGGGTGCGTGGGTCGGTGGGGTTGGGGAGGAGTGTTGGGTGGAGTGGGTAAGGTGGTGTTGGGGGTGGGGGTGAGTGTGGAAAAGTATAAGGAAAAAAGTTATTTTATGGGGTGGGGTGGGGTGGGTGGCGGGGTGGGGTGTGTAGGGTGGGTGGAGGGTGGGGTGGGTGGAGGGTTAGATTGGGATGGAGTGGTTGTGGATTAGATATTGTTTTTATTTTATTATTTAATATTATACATTTCTTTGTCAACTCATTATAATTATTATAATATTGTATTAATTAATTAACATATTAAGACCTGATTTTTACAAAAAAAATTTAAGTTTGTTATGTTTAAAAAGTGAAAGTTTTAGTTGTATAGTTATGTACTTTGACCTTAAAATTTTGGGTTGGATTAAAATAGTTTGGATCTAAAATAAATTAAAATTTTTTGATTTAAAATTTAGGATTGGTCATTAAAATAAATAATAGACTTGGGACATCATTAAATAAAATTTAAATTGGACTAAGATCTCAAATAAATTTAAGTTCACTTCAGTGGCCATACGATCACGTTATTTAAAAATAAACGAGCAAAGTCGTAACGACACTTTTTTTAAAACTAAATATTATTTATTTAAATAAGTCACGAAAATTCTCGATCGCTACAAAAAAGTTTCAATTAAAATATCAAAAATTATTTCAAAAATCACAAAATTTTCTAAAAAATAAGTTATTTTACAAATAAACCAATATTTACTCATTTAGAAAATAAAATTATACACAAAATTAGTTTAAAATAACTAGATAAAAAAACCCCGAAAACAAAGTTTTAAAAATCGACCGATTCCCTGTTTTCCCTATTGAAAATCAGATTTTCCAGCCGATTTTGGAGGCGAACCGAACTGATTTTCGATCAGTTCCCGATTTCCCTATTGAATCTTCACACATAGATTCTCACCTAAATGCATTTGCCATTTTTAAAAATAAGAAATTAACCTAAAATTATATAAATATTTGTGTAGATTAATGTTGTATTTAAATTTGTGTAGAAAATATTCAAATTATAAAATGACATAGTTTTCTGAAAAATTGTATGTACTTCAATGCTGTGAAAAACAAATAGTTTCTTGGTTAAGCTTTCAATATAATTTTATTATTTTTATGTTTATAAATTACTTTTCTCTTGAAATTCGTATCTATCTATTATATTATTATTAATCTTTTTAATATAAATAATGTTTCGATTTAAGTATCGTATTTAGTATGATAAAAATTATATAGTTAATCCCTTATCAATTTATTTCTTATTTTCTAGATATTATTATTACAATAAATAGTTAATGTGATTATATTGTTATTTGTATATTTTTATTATAATTAACATGATTATTTATTTATTTATTATTATAAACGCTAATTTTAATGAATTCAGTCCATATTTAGAGCTTGTTTGGGAATGCCAAAAATTTCACCACAATTTTTCAAACTCAATCTCAAACGTCAATTTTTAGTCAAACCCACGATTTTTTACTTTTCAAATATTTTCAAACCACACCTCCACCAAAAAACGAAAAAAAATTACATCAAAATTTATCACATTACCAAATAGGCTTTTATAGCTATCAGAATTAAAATTATTATTTAATTATTGATATTTTATT
The DNA here is from genome assembly GCA_963555705.1 of Ligustrum vulgare. Lineage (NCBI taxonomy): Eukaryota > Viridiplantae > Streptophyta > Magnoliopsida > Lamiales > Oleaceae > Ligustrum > Ligustrum vulgare. Next base: position 26,871,896 of record OY743186.1, on the reverse strand, counting down.
TTTTTTATTCTTCTTAATATTAAAAATTCTACATTTAGCTATCGATATCAAAATTTGGTTTTGAAAATTAATAATTAAATAGTTTGTTATCCTTAATAATATAAATCATATTCTTTGAAATATATGATATATTATTATTCAATATTTTAATAAATAAGCTTTTGTTCAATGGCTATTTCTTTGTTTATAAACAAAAATATTGTTGTTTTTGAGGTAGAATGTATGGCTGAAAAGTGATTTCAAAAAAATATAGGTGATTAAAAAGTTGATTGAGAAATGTGTTTTTTTTTTTTTTTTTAATTAAGTTTATGGATCGAGTCACCTAACAGAGGCTAATATATATTAAAGAGTTGATACTTTAAAGAGACTTTCCCAAATTATGTGAATTATAATTTATTTTTATTTGAGCATTTGTTGATAGTTTGTATCATTAATCAAAGGGAATTGTGTGTTTAAACATTTTATTTTTATTTTGCAATGTTATTTACAGTAAAATTATATCATATTATTCTTCCGTGCAACCCACTGGTATGACACTAGTGATATATACGCCTACGTTCGGTAAACATATGATATAATTGGCACAATTTCTAAACTACTTCCTTAACCATACAAATTTTTTTCTCTCCAATTTTTAACTACAAATTTTACCTAAAACTACAAATAACACTAATCATTACGTGTTATAAGCGTTGCCGAACACAAGCTAAAATAGGTACGTTCTTATTTTACTATACAGGAGTTATCTCCGACAAGTGGTGTGCCCCAACAGACCCATTACTTATTTCTTGATTCCAAAAAAAAAAACTTGGAAGCATGACATCTTTCCCCTAGAAAAACCTTTCCTAAATTAGTAAACTGTACAAAGTTTTGATGTGAACCATCAGACCAACGAGGGCATCCGTACTTTCTTTTTGACTAAGATATGCATTAAAATAGGGTGGGAGATGGCGTGGAGAATTAGGTGGCGTTCTGTTTGTATTTTATTTTGTATTTTCATTTTCGAAAATGTTTTGTGTTTTGTGTTTTCATTTTTGTTTTCAAATTTGCTGAAAACGCGTTTGATTTGTCATTTCTGAAAACTGTTTTTCGAAAATGAAAAGCTGGAAAACACGTTCTGTTTAAAATTTTGCAGAACACTATTTAAACTATTTTTAAACACGTTCTGTTTGAATACTACTAACTCCAACTCAAATTTCTTTTCACAATACATTAAAAATATGGTTACATGCAACACACTAATGTGAGCATTAAGAGTCTATATTAACACAGCTTGGTCAGGTTCGGGACTTGAGAGAAAGCTCTACTTCTATTAAAATTCAGAAAATGCAAGTTCTTTCAAAATCACCAGAGTCCATTTATCATTGCATTTTTTGAAATATAAAAACAAGAATTCTCATTTAATTTTTTTTTTTTTTTTTGTAATGTTGATATTGAATTCAATAAAATTTTATTTAAAAAAAAAATTCTTTATTTAGTCTTAGTTCCAAGCTAGTATAATTCTAAAAAAAATAATAAAAAAATAAAAAAAATAAAAACTTTATATTAAGTTTAGTTCTAAGTTAAGATAATTCTAAAAAAAAAAAAAAAAATTCCCAAAACGCGTTTTCCGCGTTTTGGACATTTTTTGTCGAAATACACACAAAACGCCCAAAACGATGTTTCGGGCGTTTTTCGTTTTGTGTACAAATTTTTTTTTGTTTTCCAAAATGCGTTTTCGAAAATGGTAAAAAGAACGCGTTTTTAACGTTTTCAAAAATAAAAACAGAAAACGACTTCAAAACAGCAAAGAGAACAGGGGGCTTAGATTCGTCAAGGGCTTTTCGACTCATTTTTCACTTTTTTTTGTACTAAGCGCCATATCTATCAGAATTTTGTAATCAAATTCTGACTTCCCTTATAGTAATTTCTTTTGAACAATGTCAGCTTTTTCATGACTATTTTTCCTGCAAACCGTATGTGACATGCCTTCTCTTCATTATTGCACTGTGAACTCCTTTCAACCCATCAGAGGCGAAAGTGAGAAAAATCCTCATTGAATTTTGGAAACATAAGAAAATAAGAACGTGGGACCCCGTCAAAGGAGAAAAACAAAAAATTTAGCATGTGTTTATTAAAAAAAAATTTGTTTAAAAACATATTTTTTTATATATTTTTTTTATGTAAAATGTGTGATTGAAAAATGGAGAGAGAAAATATGTGTGGTTAAAAAGTAAATTGGAGAATTGTGTAGAAAAAAACATGTTTAAAATATGTTTGCAAAACGGAGGCTCAAAAAGTGCCGCTACTTTACTATAGACTCAGAAATGCACAGATTTTCATATTCATGTTGGTGCACTTGCTTATGAAAATACACTCAAAATTTTCAATTTTCCTTCATAAGCAAGATTCTTGTGTGAAGACTACCTAGTAGTAGTAGTAGTAGAAAATGATACTGTAATTGAATGAAAGCAAGCACTAAGCTGCCATGCGTGTTGCCTGCAGCCTAGCTATCTGCACACACAGGCAGCTAGTTAAATTTTAATTTTTTTTTAATTGAAGTTATTGGATTGATTGAATCGGTAGATTTAACTGGACTTTAATTTGAAATTTGTATTACGTTTTTTGGTCTATAAATACATGTTAATTCTATTGAAAAATATTTTTTACATTTTGTATTTGTTTGGTGGTTGAATGAAAAATTTCTCTTGAAAAATATTTTCTTAGGTACAATCAATTAAATTATAGCTGACTCATTTATCTTGGTGAGAAAAGTCTTTTGCGTCACATTTGATTATTTTTTGTTCGTGTTAATTGACTTTTTTTTTCCTTCAGAAATTAACATTACTATGATCGAGTACAAATTAGTTGGAAATAAAAAGGATACCAAAATGATTACAAATTATTGTATAAAAATTAAAATTTGAAAACATAATTAATTAGCTTTCGTTATTTAATGTAATCATCATTACAATTTACAAATCGATTTTTAAACAACACAAATTTTTAGGCCACTTTTTAGCCACAAATATTTTATTTGTCAACTTTTTAATCACGCATTTTATCCCCCAACATAAAAAAAAAAACTAATTTATGTTGCTAAAGTATTTTTAAGATAAATGAGTTAGCTGTACTTTAATTGATTGTAACTAAGAAAATATTTTTCAACACAAAATTTTCAATCAAACACCAAACAAATAAAAAATGTGAAAAATATTTTTCATGATTTGAAAACACAACCTTAAAAGGAAAAAAAACAAAAACATACGTCAAAATAAAAAATATCAAAAAAAAAGGGCAAAATAAAAAAAAAAGTGTCAACCTTTTCAGGACTAAGGACAATTTTCCCAGCAAACCCTCTCCATTATTGCACTGTAAACTCCTTCCTCACTTTTTTTTAATCGTAAAACTCCTTCCTCGCTTTCAACAATCAGGTGGTGGTTGTATCTCCTCCATTTACCTCAATCTGAAAATGAACAAGTTCAGGTTGCAAGATTTACGCGATAGAAGAGGGTGTGACTTACCCCACTATTCTGTATTTAGACATGGACCAGACCAGACCATGATTGCAGATTTGTTGGCACGGTGAACGTGGGAGGACAATTTTTCCAAACTCCATCGTCATTCCAAATCGAAAAGGATGCTGAAAACTTCGTTGCGAAAATTGCTTGTAACCATTTCGCTGAGCAAGATTTTCGCTACCGCCGATCACCCCCTCCCCATTACGGAACTAATCAACAAGGTTGCCCCCCTCATTATGGAACTGATCACTAATTTTTTCATAGTCTCATTTCTCCGAGTTCTTCGGTCCTGCCACCACTAGCACCAGCTGCACCGAGTTCTTCATGTGAGATAACTTGTTAAACAGTTTACTAACTAAAACATATAATTTGCAGAAAGTAAGTGAAGCAGTTTACTAAGTAAAATAAAATTTAGAAGAAGCAGTAAACAAAATTTGCACCCGCACACAAGTTCAAGGCTCGAAGGCCAAGTCGGTCCAAGATTTGCACCTCCCGCGGGCGCGTAGGCCATGGAGGAGTCTCTATGCAACAAATGGTTACACCTTACAAATTGTTAACCATATATAAATTGGTCCATAAATTCATTTCTATCCTATGTGGGATAACTATTTAAGCATTCCCAACATTTTCACATTTTTCCATTTTCCAATGTGGGATGGAACTATTATTTATAGCCTCCACTTATTCCCACTTTTTCATTTCTAACCAATGTGGGATTGTAATCCTTTTTAAGGCTCCTATTCAAATCCCAATTTTCAATCAATGTGGGATCAATTTCACATTCACACAAGTGAAAATCAATTGTCAAAATATATTTTCCAACACTTCAGTCCGGCCAGCTGCACCGAATTCTTCAATCCTGCCAACTGCACCGAGCATATTCTAGTAAGTTGAGTTCTGTCGATTTCAGATATCTGATTTTTTTTTTTTAATATAACAATGTAGGCTGAAACTCGGAATCCCAAAATTTTTGAATGGATTTGTATTTCTATATTTAAATATTTTCCCTGGGGCCTGGACTTTTTTTAGTTTGATACTGTGTTAGGGGTTATGCCAGTCATGGAGAAGAGTGATTGAATCATGTGGAAGTCTTTGTTGTAGTCATAGAAGTTAGAACTCCATGACGGATCCATTGTAGGCCCAGTGGGGGCCATCACCCCACTGGAAAAAAAAAAACGCCCCCATTGAAAAAAAAAAAAAAAAAAAAAATTTTGTCCCAAAAAAAAAAAAAAAAAATGACATCTTGAATTTATTCCATTTTATCTTAATTCTCTCTCTACAATCATTATGTTTTTGCAAAAAATGGATACAATGTTCATTACTAGTATCTCTCATCTTGAAAATTTACATTTACTTTTCAGTTATAAATATTTTCTTTTGTGAATTACTACCTTACACTGATTAGTTATACCTTGTTAGTTAACTTAGTTTAGTTTTTGGTTTATTATTTCATAGTTTCAATCATTTTGGTTCAAAAAAATTTCGGCGGGAGGGGGCCTCCGCCTACCCCTCCCACCATTTGAAAATTTTGGCCCCCACTCATTCGAAATCTTGGGTCCGTCCCTAAACATTATGAATAAAATCAGGGACGGATTGGGGACAGGAATCTCTCATAATTCATTATTAAAAATCTTTTAGTTCAAATTTTTTATTTTGTAATAAAAAATGTAAATATCCACCTTTTTTTTTAATGATACGACTATATATCCAACAATATTAAACTATGGTGTATAATTCAGTCTTGAATTGTTAAAGTTGTACCGGAGCTAATTATCACTAATTAGCGTAACATGTATTTGCTTTTCACCACAGTTATTATTGTTCGATATCTTCTTTATGTTACAGAAAACCTTTTGTAAAAATATGCCCAGAAGGAAGGGCTTAGCTTGCCCGTTTATTCTTCAGAATCTGTGGGCCTTCTTCAAGTCCCCTGGTTTCAGTTGAGGGTCACCGTCAATGGAATAACATATGAAGGGGAGGTAGCGAAAAGTAAGAAGCAAGCCGAAATGAATGGTGTTGCAGTAGCTTATGCTGCTTTGACTGAGAGTAAGAAACTAATGGCTTATTTGTTCTTGAATTTGTTCCAATCTCTCAAAACAACTACTTTAATTATTCCTTTCTTGCTTTAATATTGAAATATGAGCTACTAAGTTGTGCTAGTATACGAAGAAAAGTACACTGATTGATTGGTTTACCATTTGAAGATAAAAAAAAACTCAATCCTTGTTCAGTATAGTGTCTTTCCCCTTTTTTAGTTTCCTTATATTAGTAAGATTATGGTAATTCGGTTATATGAACAAAGATTGTACTTTTTCGATAATCAGTTCAGTGAGTGGATTGCTTTTTAGTACATGACAACTAGTGGATTGCTTTTTAGTTAATTGATTCATGGTCAGCTAGTGAAGTCATAGTGTATTTTCTGATTCAGGGATCTCACACTTGGGTATGAAACTGTACTTGGAGATATCATGTTGTTTGCATTAAATTTCTCTTGATATGCTTAACCAGGACTGGATCTCATGCAGTCACAATAATCACATCCCACTATATTAAAAGGGAGAAGTGGTTTTTTACTGTTCCTAAGCCGTGAGCCGATCGAGTGCGTTTGAAGTCGAGCCGCATCAACACACTAGCACATACAAGGTAGATTTTGGATTCATTCACAATTTTCTGCTCTCCCCTTCTCTCTACGACCTGCAACTCCATCTTCACCGGGTCTTCATCTAGTGCAGCGTTTTCACCATTTATTTCTATTTGAGCATTGGTTGATAGTTTGTATCATTAATTGAAGGGAATTGTGTGTTTGAACTTTTTTTTTCCTAATTTGTAATAATATTTACAGTAAAATTATATAATATTATTCTTCTGTGCAACCCAATGGTATGACACTGGTGATATATACGCTTGCGTTCTGTAAACATATGTTATAATTGACACAATTTCTAAACTACTTCCTTAACCATACAAATTTTTTCTCTTCAATTTTTTATTACAAATTTTACCTAAAAAATACAAATAACACTAATCATTAAATGTTATAAGCATTCCCAGGCCAAAATAAGTATGTTCTTATTTTACCGTACATGAGTTATCTCCGACAAGTGGTGTGCCCCTACGTCTCCATTACTTTTTTCTTGATTCAAAAAAAAAAAAAAAAACATGGAAGCGTGACATCTTTCCCCTAGAAAAACCTTTCATAAATTAGTAAACTGTACAAAGTTTTGACGTGAACCATCAGACCAACGAGGGCATCTGTACTTTCTTTTTGACTAAACACATTTGATGTGTCATATGCATTAAAATAGGGTGGGAGTCTGGGAGATGGCGTGGAGGATTAGATTCGTCACGGACTGTTCGACTACATTTTTCACGTTTTTTTTTGTACTAAGTGCCTGGGAGCGCTTAACATTTCTATCAGAATTTTATAATGAAATTCTGACTTGTCTTATAGTAATTTCTCTTGAACAATGTCAGCTTTTTCAGGACAAATTTCCCTGTAAACCATATGTGACATGCCTACTCTTCATTATTGCACGGTTAACTCCTTTCAACCCATCAGAGGCAAAAGCGAGAAAAATCCTCATTGAATTTTGGAAACATAAGAAGAAAAAAAACGTGGGACCCCATCAAAGGAGAAAAACAAAAAACTCAGCCTGTGTTTATTAATTTTTTTAGTTTTAAAACATGTTTTTTATATTTTTTTTGTAAAATGTGTGGTTGAAAAATGGAGAGAGAAAATATGTGTGGTTAAAAAATAATTTGAAGAATTGTGTAGGAAAAAACGTGTTTAAAAATAGAAAAATGATTGTTGTACCCCCTGCTGTACTGCAGGGGTACCGATCAGAGACAAGAAAAAAAAATGGGTGGACCCCAAAAAAGGGGTCCACCCCCTGTATGTGAGGGGCGGTACCCCAGGCGGTACCGCCCCTGCGGTACAACAAGCACGGCTCTTAAAAATATGTTTCCAAACGAAGGCTGAAAAAGTGTTGCTACTTTACTATAGACTTAGAAATGCACTGATTTTTATATTCATATTGGTGCACTTGCTGATGAAAATACACTCAAAATTTTATGTGAAGATCACCTAGTAGTAGTAATAGTAGTAGTAAAAAATGACACTCTAATTGACTGAAAGCAGGCACTAAGCTGCCATGCGTGTTTCTTGCAACCTAGCTATCTGCACACACAGGCTGCAAGTTAAATTTTAATTTTTTAATTGAAATTGAAGTTATTGGATTGATTGAATCTCTAGATTTAATTGGACTTTAATTTGAAATTTGCATTACGTTTTTTGGTCTATAAATACATGTTAATTCTATTGAAAAATATTTTTTACATTTTGTATTTGTTTGGTGGTTGATTGAAAAATTTCTTTTGAAAAATATTTTCTTAGATACAATCAATTAAATTACAGCTTACTCATTTACCTTGGTGAGAAAAGTCTTTTGCATCACATTTGATTATTTTTTGTTCGTGTTAATTGACTTTTTTTTTTTTTTAAATTAACATTACTATTATCGAGTACAAATTAGTGGAAAATAAAAATAATACTAAAATGATTACAAATTATTGTATAAAATTAATTTTTTTTTAAAAATAATTAATCAGCTTTCGTTATTTAATGTAATCATCATTACAATTTACAAATCGATTTTTAAACAACACAAATTTTTAGACCACTTTTTATCCACAAATATTTTATTTCTCAACTTTTTAATTACACATTTTATCCCCCAACATAAAAAAAAACTAATTTATATTGCTAAAGTATTTTCAATATAAATGAGTTAGCTGTGCTTTAATTGATTGTAGTAAAGAAAATATTTTTTAAGATAAAGTTTTCAATCAAACACCAAACAAATAAAAAATACGAAAAATATTTTTCATGATTTGACAACACAACCTTAAGGCTGCGTTTGATAGCGATGATGGAAATTGGGTGGAAAGAAAATGAATTCCAGGGAATTGAATTCTAGGGAATTAAATTCCTGGGAATTGAAAGTTTATGTGTTTGATTGGTTTAATTTTCTAGGTAGAAAAAGTGAAGAATTTTCCAACTTTTGTTGTTTGATTGACACTATTTTCTATGGAAAATAAAGTAAAATTTAGCTATTATAATATTTCTTTTTTTTTTTTCATTTTTTAACAAGTTTGTACTTAATAATAATAATGTTAATTTTTAGAAAAAAAAATAAATCAATTAGCAACAACAAAAAGGATCAAACGTAATGAAAATGGTATAAGATTTTCCATGGAAAATAAAACCTCCTCCCCCCTATGAAAACGAATTCATCCAAAACAAGGAAAATACCGGATTTCGAGGCAAGTGGAAAAATGAATTCCATGAAAAATTTAGGCAACCAAATAGCGCAAAGTTAGAAAATCACGTGGAAAACAATATTTTCCACGGAAAACTTCGCCTATCAAACACACTCTAAAAGGAAAATAAAAATGAAAAACATAAGTCAAAATAAAAAATATCAATAAAAAGGGCAAAAAGAAAAAAAAAAAAAAAAGTTTCAGCTATTTCAGGACAAATGACTATTTTCCCTGCAAACCCTCTCCATTATTGCACTGTAAACTCCTTCCTCACTTTTTTTTTTTTTTTGTTTTTTATCGTAAAACTCCTTCCTCACTTTTTTTTTTTCATCAAACTCCTTCATCACTTTCAACCCATCAGGTGGTGGTGGTATCTCCTCCGTTTACCTCAATCTGAAAATGAACAAGTTCAGTTGCAAGATTTATGCGATAGGAGAGGGTGTGACTTCCCCAATATTCTGTATTTAGAAATGGACCAGACCATGATTGCAGATTTTTTTGGCACGGTGAACGTGGGTGGACAATTTTTCCAAACTCCACCGTCATTCCGAACCAAAAAGGATGCCGAAAAATTAGTTGCAGAAATTGGCTGCAACCATTTCGCTGAGCAAGATTTTCTCTACCGCCGATCACCCCCCCCCCCCCACCATTACGGAACTAATCACCAAGGTTGCCCCCCTCATTATGGAACTGATCATGAATTTTTTCGTAGTCTCATTCCACCGAGTTCTTCGATCCTGCCACAACCAGCACCAGCTACACCGAGTTCTTCAGTCCTGCTAGCTGTACCGAGTTTAGCACCAACATTTTCTAGTAAGTTGAGTTCTGTCGATTTCAGATCTCTGGTTTTTTTTTTTTTTAATATAACAATGTAGGCTGAAACTCGAGAATCCTAAATTTTTGAATGGATTTGTATTTGAATATTTAAATATTTTCCCTAGGGCCTGGACCTTTTTAGTTTGCTACTGTGTTAGGGGTTATGCCAGTCATGGAAAGGAGTGATTGAATCATTTGGAAGTCTTTGTTGCAGTCATAAAACTCCATAAACATTATGAATAAAATTAGGGACGGATTGGGGGCGGGAATCTCTCATAATCCGTTATTAAAAATCTTTTAATTAAAATTTTTATTTTGTAATAAAAAATGTAAATATCCACTTTTTTTTTTTTTAATGATACGGCTATATATCCAACAATATTAAACTATGGTGTATAATTCAGTCTTGAATTGTTAAAGTTGTACTGGAGCTAATTATCACTAATTAGCGCAACATTTATTTACTTTTCACCGTAGTTATTATTGTCCGATATCTTCTTTATGTTACAGAAAACCTTTTGCAAGAATACGCGCAGAAGGAAGGGCTTAGCTTGCCCGTTTATTCTTCTGAATTTGCGGGCCTTCTTCAAGTCTCCCCCGGTTTCGGTCGAGGGTCACCTTCAATGGAATAACATACTAAGGGGAGGTAGCGAAAAGTAAGAAGCAAGCCGAAATGAATGGTGTTGCAGTAGCTTATGCTGCTTTGACTGAGAGTAAGAAACTAATGGCTTATTTGGTCTTGAATTTGTTCCAATCTCTCAAAACAACTACTTTAATTATTCCTTTCTTGCTTTAATATTGAAATATGAGCTACTAAGTTGTGCTAGTATATGAAGAAAAGTACACTGATTGATTGGTTTACCATTTGAAGATAAAAAAAAACTCAATCCTTGTTCGGTATTTTACGTCGTCCTCCGTTAGTGTCTTTCCCCTTTTTTAGTTTCCTTATATTAGTAAGATTATGGAAATAATTTGGTTATATGAACAAAGGTTGTACTTTTTCGATAATCAATTATTCCCTACATAGTTTCCAGCATTTAACTTATTCCTGTTTTAATAATTCCAATTCCGGTTCCGCACCACATGATATTTGTGATGTATAAGACCTCAACATTGATCTTGTGCTTTACTGTTCTCTTCCACATCAATTCAATACATTATGAAGGCATGTATTTAGAATAAAGGGAATGTTGTCCATACCAACATTGACTTAATAGAATAAGTGCTGCTTCTGATTCTTGCTTAGGCCTTCTCTAATTTGTACCAATACCATAATATTCGTTTTGTATTACTTGTTATTAACATTATAGGTTAAATTCTCGTGAGGTATCTTGTCATCCTCCTATCTTCCATCTATTAACAGGTCATTTTCCTGCTATTGGGAGCAGGCAGCTATATAGTCATGTGGTATGTTCCAAAAGGTTTCTTAAACTATCCTTGTGCCTTCTGCAGTTTGGCTTCTCATATTCATTATGTTGTTTCATCTGTGAAATGCATTCTTAACATGATTTCTGTGGACAAAATTTGCTTTAACTGGACAAGATCTCATACACTAGCAATAATCCCATCCCACTATATCAAAAGGGAGAAGTGTTTTTTTTTTACCGTTCCTAAGCCGTGAGCCGATCAAGTGCGTCTGAAGTCGAGCAACATCAACACACTAGCACATACAAGGCAGATTTTGGGTTCATTCACAATTTTCTCCTCTCCCCCTTCTCAAGACCTGCGACTCCATCTTCATCATTCACAATTTTCTCCTCTCCCCTTCTCTCTACCACCTGCGACTCCATCTTCACTAGGTCTTCTTCTACTGCAGCGTTTTCACCATCTACTATAGGCGCCACTCCAACAACACTAGGTCTAAGGTCTTTCCTTTTTTAAGTCTTCGTCTTTTTCTCTGCTCGCCGCCGCTTCACTTATTTGTCCTTGATCAAATGGCCCAACCGAGGCGTTAGCTTCTTCCTTTAGAGATGTACATTTTCTATTTTGATATTTGTTATTTGTTTTGCTAGATCTATCAGCACTCTATTTTAGATTTATTTGTTTTATGTTTTGCTAATTTATTTGCTATTTGTTTTGCTAGATTTTTCAGGACTCTATTTTAGATTTGTGAGGTTGATTATTAAATTCGTTATTTACTTTACTATTTTTTTGAAATTGGAGAGAAAATTTGGAAGAGCGTGAGTAGCCATTAGTGAAAATAAATGGGAAGAAATCTCACATTTTATCTGATATCCATGACCACTTAATTTGTAAATACAGTAACTATAATTGTCGATAATAATTGCATCTAGAGGCTGCAGTGCCGGCCCTGGGGGGAGGCTACTAAGGCAAGTGCCTTGGGCCACCAATTTTTTAGGGCCTCCAAAAAAGTAAAAAAAAAAAAAAAAAAAAAAGTAAAAATAAAAATAAAAATAAAAAATAAAAAAAAAATTAGGCCACTGATGTATGTCGCAATGCACCAAAATAATAAATAATTCCTTACTCGCTAAATATTAATTTATATTGTAGTAGCGAGAGTAAGACTAATTTTAGTTGTTTGATCAATTAAAATGGAATGGGGGTTTGTTATTTGAAATTGCTTGAATAAAAAAATATGCATAAAATAAATAATTAAATATGACTAGAGAAATAATATGAGAAGAAATCTTGTTCTCGGGTTCGGTTATGCCCTTAATTAATGTTATATTTTTCCTTGTAACGTGTTTCTATTCCTAGTTCAATTATCAATCATAAATAATCAACAAACTCTGATTATCTAAATTCTTCCTTATGTGTATTGATTTAAAACAAGCTCTTCGAACCAATTCTATTTACGGACAATCCTAAACAAACTCTTAGGATTTAATGCACGACTAGTATGAAATTCTAGAAGAATAGATTGAATTGGATCGTTAATTACACAAACTCGAATTAATCAATCAAAGTTGAATTATTACTAAACCTGCACGAGATTTATTTGCTACTAAAGTAAAGATTCATTGACAATAGGTTGAAGGTTTCATCTCTTCTCTCTTTTCTTTTTTTATTTTTTCATGGGCAGTTATTATTTTTAACTGGGTACGTGTGTAACATGTCCCTCAATTTGTTGACAAGAATCCTTAGCCAGACACATGTAATCTATATTGATAAATTTTAATATTCATTTAAATATGTATAAGTTTTGTTAAGTTTTATTCAATTATATCTTATATTCTAGTGAAATATGTCCCATTATTTTTAAGGATTGCTACGTAACACATTTATCAAAAAAAAATTTAAGGGCCTCAAATTAATAAGTCGTCTTGGGTCTCTGTATTCTCAGGGCCGGCCCTGAGAGGCTGAGCAAATATAAGTTGTGGTGGTGCAAGATAGGTAATATGAAAAGTTAATATAAGGGAACATTTAAATTAGACTTGTTATATTTCGAATCATTCATATTTGTTTCATTTGGGAAATCAAATTAAGAGAGTTTTTTTTATTTATTTATTTTTTCCTGTAAATTTTGATAAGTCATGTAATTGAAGTGGAATAATATTTTAGCTTTTTGTCTTGCATTTGGGCAGTGTGATGAACCAAAAATTATAATTTTCAGAAAAAGGTTATGCAATTGATCTGTTTTAGAATTTGCTGTATTTTTATGTCAACATTATCACATCTAATCTAGACTTTATTAACCCTTTTTTGCATTGAGATGGTTGCTTTTGGGAAAAAGTAGGATGGAGAAAATATATTTCAAATATGTACTGAAGTATATAATTTACCCCCCCCCCCACCCCCCCCACCCCAACTCTCTCTCTCTCTCTCTCTCATGTCCAATTTCATTGCGCTGAACAACTTGAGTACTGCATATTGAATTTTTCATTATTTTGAAGAAAAAAATATGTATGCCTGGTTTTTATAATTTTATCGTTTTTCTTTTTACAATTGAAAATATTTTAGCTTAGTAGCGTTTTCCTTTTCTTTTGTGTCTGGCATAATGAGTTATAAATAAAAAAGATTTTAAAAAAATGAAACAAAGAGCCATTCAACAACTCTTTTAAATTTGGTGCCAAAAATATAAATTCTAGGTAGGGATGCTCTTATTATACCATAATTATGCAAACATTTCAAGAGGCGCGACACATTCGGGAGAGGAGCATTCTCATGGCGAGTCACTTTGTCTACCAAGTTCAATTTTAGATTTTTTGTGTCAAAATTATTTTCAATCCACTCCTAGTCACTCGTCTATGAGAAATTTCTCAAAATTGGTTTCTAATAAGTTCCATTTATAACGAAATATTGCTTCTTGTATTTTTAATTTTCTTAAATTAAAAATTAAAATTTCATTTATTGATAGAATATATATTTTTAGTAGTTACGCCTAACAAATTTTGAGACGTGTTGAAATTAATATGTTATTAGTGAATAATATTTATACCCCTGGGATCCTGTATATTATTATCATTGTATCCATAATATTTCCACATATGTATGAGAATTTGGTTCTTAATAAAACACACAAGTCTATTGATTTTTCTAATATTTCCTCTTTTTCCTCTATTCTATAATATGTTATTGCATGAAGTTCTAGCTAATTGAGCACCAACAAATTATTGTTATTGTTATTATTATTTTTTTAGAGTCACAAAGATCAAGACAATTGAATTGACATATAAATTCTCTCTTCCATTTCAAAAACAAAAATGTTTGTATTTTCTTAACTTGGATTATATAACAAAGTGTTATAGTTATTCGATCTAATCTTATCGTTTGGACTATATCAATTTTTGATATAAAAATGTTTGCTTGAATGCATTTTTCTTCATTCAATATTTCAGTATAATAAATTATTATTCTTGAAAAGTAAAAAATCTAAATCAATATTTCAGAATAATATTATATTATAATTCTTCAAAAATGATATAATCTAAATCAATGTTCAAGAAAAATATTGTATCAAATTTCTTAAAAATGAAGCACAGCCTGGATAACCTATAGTAGCTGTGATCAAAAGTTGATCTCTCAACAACCCATGATCCAATTATCATGACATTTGGACAGGACGTTCAGAATTCATTGTTCTTTATATCCAGTTAATGGTTCATTTGTGAGAAATATTTATATGAACATTAGCGAATTTTGAAATAATTGGAAGTTCGTGAATTTTTTAGAACAAGACTCTTCATATATGTTTTTTTAGAATACATAGTTATTTATATTTGTTACAATCATTAAGTATTGTGTCTTTACTATAGAAATGTACGACGTTGTATTCGATCAATCTTCCAGAAGAATATTTTATATATTATTCTTGAAGAATATATATTTCTTTGTGTTCCTAAAGAAGCAAAAATTAAACAATTCAATAAAAAAAAATCATTAATATTTCAGAAGAATATTAATTACTTATGAAAAGCATCAATTATAATTGTCAATATTTCAAAAGAACATTGACTTATTGTTCTTGAAGAAGAAATATTAAAATTACTACACTATTAAATGTGTATGGATAGATTTTTCTTTCAAATCGTATTTATCTTCTTCTTCTTTTTCACTGATGGATCAATAATAATCATTCAAATAATTTACCTTAATATCAGTTAATATCAGTGAATATTCGTGTCTTTAAATGTGTTAGCCAAAAATTTATCTTGTTTAATTTGTATGTATTATACCATTTTTATCTTTTTACCAATTATATTACAAAACTCATTGATTTTTCTATATAAAAAAAATATCAATTGTATATCTTAATAACTTTAATTTTCATTAATATATGTGAGTATGCAATTATTATGGATTCACATTAAGCACCATTTCTACTCAATTTGCTATACACATTTCTTTCATTCATGTTTAGCTTATTATTTTATTAGTGCTACGCAATCGGATATTGGTATTGCAAGGCGATTATCACAAAGGTACAACATTATTAATATTTAGAATAATATTTTTTGTTCATGAAGAGCATGATATTACAATATTTCAAAAGAATATTAACTAATTATTCTTGAAGAAATATAAAATATATTAGTATTATTGAAGAATATTGTATTGTGTTCCCAAAGAAACAAAAATTTATAGAATATTGTGCTATTGCTCCCTAAGAGCATAACTCTATAAATTTCAATTATTTGAAAAATATTAATAAAAGAGAAACCTACAAAGTTTCTAATAGTGTTTCTTAATTGGTACACTGTACCAGTATTAATACAACGAAACCATCATTGTATTGAACTAGAGGTTCGATAAATTTAATATTTTGTAATTTGGCATGACCGGTTGAATCATCATGGTTCAATCATAAGAATTGTTGATAATTCAAACGGAATTCATCAAAAGAACCAGACGATTCTCCAGGCTAATAAATTCTCACGTGCTGCTTGTTTTCAAAGGCAAACTGCTTATCTCACTAGCTAAATATGGAACCGAACTCCTAAAATTCCCCCATTTTGAAATAATTTAAGGGTGAATTTCGTGGATCCACTCACCTTCCATGTATACCATGTTGAAATTTTGAAAGTTTTATATAATAAGTGATTATGTGTATGATGATAAGTTTATACACGGGATATGAGATATTATTTGCTCAAGTTATATTGTTATGAGCAAAGTGATATATATCAACGAGTTCATATTCTAAAATCACTAAATGACTTTATTATTGATTGAGATGACAACAACAACAATAATAATGCATTGTATTGCTGATTTTTTAGCAAAGTTAAATGCCTCAAGTTATTTGACATGATATTCGATAAGAACAATTTGAGTGAATGTCTTACATGCCACAATATTTTGTATATAAACACTCTAAAATGATAGCCCCATGATTGGCTTATGAAACTATATAGTTTTCATCTAAAATTTTGAAAAGTGCTTTATATTTTCCACCACAAAGCACTGACATGGAAAAAAGTGAATGCTGAGAATAATTGATTGTCTTTGAATCACTAATTATAATTATCCATGAAAGATGAGATGTTACGACATGTTTTCTAATTTATATAATATAAGATTTCTTATTAGTAGGGGGAGAAATTAAGTAGTTGAATTGATAAATTTATAACATGTCTTAAGCGTGATGGTAATCAATTCTAAAACAAATATCTTTAAACTAATTGTGATAATCTTATAAATCCTAAATACTTATCGAGAGTAAAAAGACATCACTAAATATCAGGTACCCGATGATAGGGAAAAAAAGAAATCTCTATATATATTGAGATGATATGGAATTGAGAAATAAAAGTTGACAACATATAATATAAAAACGTGGATGATGAATCCATAAAAAATTGGTCAAAGATGAAAATCCCAATATAGAAATTATTGTAATAGTCCTTGGAGTCCAAACACTTAAAAGTGTAAAGTCAGTAAGTACTTGTGCAAATGAGAAAATATTATATAGTCCTAAAATACAACTTGATGCACGCAAATTTTTTAATTAACTAGCATGATATGCGGCAGATGAAATTATAATATAATCAATAACTTGAGCTCTTTGATAAGTCAATGAGTGAGATCAAAATGAAAGGTTTTCATCTTGATATTTTGGAAGTATTCTTTAATCTATTAGTTAATCGAGCTACCTTGGGATTTCAAGCGAAATGATTACATATTTAGATTTGTGAGAAATAATATGTATTTAAATTATTGATTATATTCCAGTCAATTGACAATCGCGATATAAAGATGTTTGAAATATACAAGTATAATCCTTGAATATTTAATATGCCAAGAATAGAATAACTTTGTAATAGAATGTGATTAGGGTATAAAATTAGATTAAATGAAAAATGGTACAAATGATTGTATACGAAAAAATGTTGAAATTGTGATGTATCATTATTGTGAATAATGTTTAAAAATATTGGCAGTTGATTTTCAAAATGCAACTTCATGCTTAATTATTCACCTGAAGTGAATAATTAAACAGTTCACTGAGGTGAATACGCCACTTCCAGATTTGAGATATGCATTAAATGTGTTGATGAATATTGATTATAGAACATTGTTCGATTCAGCATGTTCAAATGATTGAAAATATTACATAGTTCTTCATGCTCAAAGGAAGAATTAAATTTATATCTGAAGAAAAGATAATATGAGATATGGATTATTTACATATGCTTGGTGAATAGATTCGAAATTGCATCGATCTATAGTTGAAATAATGATATGCAATATCAATATAATTATAATGTTTCAATGAGAGAGAGCTAATACGCGCTGCACTCTTTCTTACTTAGATGGAATTTTGTCCCACATAGTTTTCCTAACAAAATTTTTAATGAGGTAGCTATTATGACGTATTGATGAAGAACATTAATAATACATATTTCAGAAGACTGATGATATCGATATTTAACAAATTCGCTCAAGTGATAATGTGACTGATTTATTCACAAAAGTATTGCTAAGATCTACATTCAAGAAAATTGTTTTGAGTGATTGGAATGCGTCGACTCAATGATTTATGGCCATCAACATCAAGGTGAGTAACTATACTCTTTTTTTCTCACTTAGGTTTTGATCCACTAGATTTTCCTAACAATGTTTTAATGAGGTAACATTTATTTTAATACTCCAAAATAACTGAATTTTTTTTTTCTTTTGTTCGATATTTTGTCTCATTAAGTTTTTATCAAACAAGGTTTTAACGATGCGGGTATTTTTTAATATGTCATTCACAGGGAGTCTTATAAATAATATGTTTAAGGAATGGTATTTATATCCCTACGGTCCTATTTACTATTATCATTGTATCTATAATTCTTTCCCATATATATGATACTCTGGTTCTTAATAAACACACAAGTATATTGACTTCTCTATTTGGTCGACCGCGGTGATAAGTACAACATTGCGCTCTAGCAATGATAAAAATAATAATCGACCACAATCGCTAAGTACAACATTGCGCTCCAGCAATGAGTTCCCGTACTGCTGCAGGGTTGTACATAGTGACGCTCGTTGCTGCAGCGATTGTGTGCATGCAACGCTCAGAGGGAAAATCTCTGCTATGCACAATCACTGTGCATGCTAGTAAGAGGAGACTGAGAATGATGTTGCGGCCGATCGTTGTCGTCCCTGATGGTGGTGATTGGTGAGGTGTTAATGGGAGGGGGGGAGGGAGGGAAAGAGAGAGATGTGTGTGAGTATGTTGGTGAGGTAAGTTAAATGTGTTTATTTAATTTAATAATATGAGTATTAAATTAATTACTGAATTTGCACCTGATTTATGAATTAAAAAATATTAATTGATTTTTGAATTTGAAAATTTAAATATGGGGGTCTATTTAATTTTCTCTTTTTTTAAAAAAGTATTGCATTAACATTGTCACCTTCATCATTTTGTCTCACCCACCGTCAGCAACCTTCTATTATTTTGACACCAAGATTTTACCTCGTTAATAAATACGTTGACACATAAAATCACTCAAAATAAAGGCAAAGGATATTTTGACACATATACATAAAAAATAATTTACAATTGGAGAAATGTCACTTTGCATGGAAGGAAAGTACAGCCAATTAAGGTGAACAATGAAATGCATGATCCTCCCAACCAGGGAAAGGGAAGTAAAAATGAACATATATCTTGACGAGGTTCCAGTAGACATTTTTAAGATATCATGGAGCAAAATTGGAAAAGTAATGGAGTGGTTGTTACCTATAATTGTCCATTATTACTCTATGATCTAGTAGTTATTGGAAAATGAAGTTAACGGGTAGATCGTAGAAATCAGTTACTAAGGAAGTGCAAGTAGTGAGATCATTCAAATGAAGACATGACAGTTCCAGAGAGGTTTGTTCATGCAAACAATCACCTGAGTCTCTTCACTTAATTGTTTTGCACGAAATCACGTGCGAACAATTTGACAAGCTCAACGAGACTATTGGTGTTGAAGCAGAGTTAGAATGTCTCCAAAAAAACTAACAAAAAGTAGTCAACTAGTGCCAGTATCTTCTGTGATGGAGCGACTGGAAGACCAGGAAATTGACCAGAGTCTAGAAAGCAACTGCTAAGAACCTATGACAAAACACAATCACCATGTGATGCGATCGTTGCTTGGTGACCTTACAGAGGACTTGTTTGAATAGATGAGACTTCAAAACATAAATAACATTGAAAATCTTGTTCAAATTGGGAATGCTCATTATGATAATATAGGTTGGAAACTAGGCATATTAAATAAATTAATGACCAAGTTGATATGCCATTCCAGTGACCAAACTGAATCTAGTTTGTCTTGAGGAGGCCACAATACTCAAACCTGAAATATTAATCCAACATGTAACAATCCTCAATTAGGATATGCCTCAGAATTGACTTAAAATAGTGAAGTGCCACATGTTGATACGTCTAATATGAGAGACATGTTAAACACTTGGGTAATTTCCAAAATGTGGGGGGGGGGGATCAAAATAACAATTGTCCAGTTAATGGAGGAAATCAAACAAAAAAAATCAAGCGAATGAGTGAAATTGTCAGAATGGGGGAACGCCTATGGTCAACCCTGGTCCAAACAATGAGGGTTCTCACCTGCTAGACCACAAGCGATGCCTTACACACCCCAGCCTATAAACATGCCCCATGATTCCAATGCCTTGTTGAGAAAACATATAGTCAAAATTCTATAAAAAATAAGACCCATTACTCATACACTTATAAAAAAAACCTTAGCCTAATTGGGTGAATTAGGCTTACCCATAGCTAATATGTTTAAGAATCCCATAATTCTTACATTTATGGGCTTGGGGGAAGTGTCCACTATTGAACACATTGGAAAGTTTACCATTTGTTGTGAATTTTTCTTACCACAAGTATATAGATCGTACAAGTAATAAAATGTATTATTGAGTCCGAATATCGTCCCCACAAAGATTGTACATGTCTAAATTCAATTTAATCCATGACTAAGATAATGATGAATTTAATGTTTATGATAATAATATTTTATGCAAATGTAATAGGATCCCGAATCCAATTATACCACTCTCCTTGAATCTAAACATCTGAATTTGACAACACAACTCAGTTATGAAGATCATTATTCTTATTTTGCATAACAATCTCATTCAAGCATAATTAAATATATTCTTTTATGTGACCTGACTATATCTTTATGACGGATGCGAACATACAAGAGTGCATTAAATATTTGTGAATACTTAAAGATCTCGTAAAGTATAGCGATATATCTCTATTTACTTTAGGACCTTATGACAATTATTATCATGTCTAACTTATTCTCGATCTCTCGTTCTAAAAACAAGTCACAAGGGTCGTACAATTATTGACCAAATAATCATATACAAAGAAATCTCATAATATTTCTTCAAAATTAAAACGTGGCTTGATGTAATCAAGAATTAAAGTTTCATCATATAAGATTCATCGAAAATCTAGAAAAAATTTAATCTAGTCTAACATAATAAAGAGACAAAAACCAATAACAAAGATGTAAATGATAACCCGAAGAAGAAGAAAAACAAATAATATCTCTATCTTCGCTCTTGATCTTCAACCTGAATAAACTCTCATGTGAAAATCCTAATTTTTATCCAAGATGATGATTATGAGCTGAATGGAATAGTATGTCAATCCTCTTTTAATCTCCAATGGATCCCCAATGGATTCCACCTTTCCAGTTGCTCATGTAGTCTATCATATAAGGTGAGATTAGGTCAAGAATTACGTCCAAATTGAGTTCCAAAAGAGTTCCAATCAAATAAGAAAAAACACAGTCGCATTGCTCATGGTTATTTACTTGTGCATCCGTTAGAATTTTTATCATATATTTCACATTTGTTATCCAATTGGTGCTATCAAAGTGCATTAGAAAGCTAACTCAAAGAACTAAAACTCTTTCTGAAAAGGAGTTTTCCAATTCGAATGTTTATTATTCGAACAATGGGTCTCAATGTCCTACTAAAAATCTAGAACATAACTTTTGTGATTTCGTTTTCGTTTTCGTTCTAAGTTAACTTTAATTCTTTGGCATCCAATATCATTCAATTATTTCATATGATCTTAAGTCATTATCTTGTGTTCCAAATCAACTAATAAATATTTACAATCCAATCTCCAGACTTTGGATTTCTTCTATTTTCAGCTACTTTCATTTATTTTTTTCAATTTACTTCTAAACATGTCCAAACTGAAAATAAAGATTTATTGTACAAAATTAAGTAGAAAATCAACAGAAAATCAAAAACTTAATTTTAGAGTCCGAATAAGTGCACAAAATGTGCACTTATCAAACACCAAAAACTAGAATCTTTGTTTGTCATCAAACAAAATAAAACTGAAGTATAACTCTAAAACTGAACTCAACAAACATAAATAAATAACTCAATGTTGAATTGCTTACTATATACATCAGGTTTGAACATAAACATACTTTAGAGAATTCCAAACAACACAACAAAAATAATTTGTACTTATTCGATGTTAAGTTCTTTATGTGTGTGTGGTTAGCCGACATTGAACTCTCACCCTATATTAGAACACAACAAATTTAGTGTTGTCTATAAATTTCAAATCCCATTCCCCATGTGTTCAAATATATTTATATATATTTTTCAATTATTTTTCTTCCTTTTCTCACATCTCTCATATATGATTACTCCTTATGCATTTCTCTCCTATCCAAATGTTAACTTTCTAACGTGTGGTTCATATTAATCAATACAATGCATTTTTTACACAAAATGACAAGAATTAGATACATTTCTACCTAAAAGAACGATGATAAGCAGTTCCCAAAGTCACACCACCAGTTTCCAAAGTCCTACTCCCATATCAGACGGTCTTAGGGCACCAGATTTTAAAAGACCCTTACATGTTTATTTGCTTGAGTTACCAAGGCTTCAAAGAAAAGTATAAAATGTATTATTCTCTATGTGCAAGACCTCTCTCAATTAAGATTTCTAAGTGGCCTATGTAGCAAGCTTTGGTCGATGAATAGTATGTGGTCATTTGTAACATTCTTTCCGCCTTTGCATGCAGGTACCTCAAAATAAAACTGCAAAAAATCAAAACAATTGCATTGCACATGTTTTTTTATGTGTATGAGGGGTTGATTTGAAACTTTTAATGTCATTTTGAAGTTTTTTGGGTATGAATCTGTAGTGTTTATTAGTCTAAAGGTATCATGAAGAACATCCAATCTATCAAACAACTCTCGTAGAATTGATGAAGGAATGGGCAAAGAAGAAGAAGAGAACCAACAGGAAGGCGGTTTAACTGAATTACCAAACTTTTAGGAATACACGGTGAGCCAAGCAATGTCGTTTCAATTATAGTTAAATTTCATGTTACGTTTTTGTTTAGAAAATGCGACTTTGAGTTTATATACAGTTTGTTAGATGAGGGAGAGAACACGTGAATATTTTTTGAGGATCTCTGCGAAATTCCTTCACCTCTGTTAATTCTTTCTCATCCCATATTCTACTCCTTTAATTTCTGTTAGAATCTCTTATTCAATGAAAAACCTAGCTGGGTATTGTTCTTAATTGGTTGTTGATACATTGTTGCTAATTTTCTGTGATTAATTTGTGTATAGATTGTGCGTATTGTTACATTTGGTAATAGAGCTGTGAGGTCCATCTGGGATGCTAACGAGAAGCATGGCTTTGGAAGAACAATTTAAGAAGTATGATAAGAAGATTGGAGAGTTGGATGTTTCCTTTCAAGATGTGAAAACCTCTGTGAAGAAAATCGAGGAGAATATATTTAGGTTCGACACCATTGAGGGAACCATCGTGGAGATGAATAGGAGAATGGTTGAATCCAATGATATGTATGAATCAGTAGTATCTATGGTGGCCCAATTGATAATAGGAATAGGAATTAAGAAAGAGAGGGGACCATTTCTCCTGGGTTTTTTGGTAGCGGGGGTCCTTGCTACAACCCCTAGGAGTTCATCTAACTATTCTGTGAAAACTAACGGAAAAGGGGGGTTTAAATTACCTCAAGATAGAGTTTCCCTATTTTAATGGAAAATGACCTAAAGAATGTCAAGAAAAGCTAGAAAGTACTTCCAAATCCATGAAGTGCCTGATGAGCTACTAGTGGGCATCGTTGAAATGTATCTCAAAGGGAAGGCGGACATCTGGTTTCACAGCTTCATAGCCAATTATCCTGATGCTGGTTGGGGAGTATTCCCAACGGAGGTTTGCAAGAGATTTGATGAGAATATCGGATAAGAGGTGATAAAAGCCTTTAGTAAGACTAGTAGTAAGCACGTGCTTCGCACGTCTTATGTATATGATGAATGTTAAAGTAACGTTTTTTAAGTACTAATACTGTTTTTGAAAATAATTTATGTAATTGATATTGTTAGAGGAAAATTGTAAATGAACTTCAATTCTTAATATATTAATATTTTATTGAAAATCTTCGTCCAGATCTTCGAAATATATATCAAGCAATTATTTAAAATATATGCTTAATAAATAAATCACGTATGATAAATTAAGAAGTAATATGATATTGTAAAATATTAGGCAAATCAATAATTTCTCTATAAAATATTAATGGTAAGTCAAGAAAAAATGTGAAAAAAACTGTATATGGATAAACTGAATTAATTTGTGAACATATTTTATGAGGAAAATGTTTAATAGTATGCTCTCGTTTGAAAGAAATTAAAATCAGATTTTAATTGAAGTCAAAGTCAACAATTAATTTTAACCATACATTTCATCGGACATACAACTTTTCAACCACATTTTATTAATTTCTATCAAAATCTATTAAAAATCATATTTTAATCATCACCAAACAGAGACTATAAAATTAAAATTGAAATTTCAGTTTTGATCTTTTTTTTTCCAAAGAATTTGAAATTATTTATTTGATATTCTTAATTAGAAAATAATTAAAAATATATATATTTCTTTCTATAAAATTAATTGATGATTTTGATAAGAATTTAAGTAAGTTTAAAAATAAAAAAGTTTCACACTCACCCTACTTTGAAAATAATTATAAAAAATTTATTTTTATCGATAACTAAAACATAATTGTTTGAATTTATAATAGGAAAAAAAAATTAAACGCATAAACGCACTTTTTGAAATATTTAGTGGAGTCACGGGAAATGAAACTTGATGTGACAATATTCTAAAAGTGAATTAAAAAGTAACGACACTAAATTAATATTAATTTAATAATCAATTTCGATTTAGTCAACGTGGATAAATTAATGTTTTTGAAATAAAAATAAAAATAAATAAAAATAAGTTTCAATAAATGAACTAAGGGTATTATTGAAAAAAAGAAAAAAAATGTGGAGATAAAATGGGAAATCAAAAGATTCTCACTCATCCACACTTTTAAGATAGTGTAGATGTAGATGTAGATGTAGATTAAACAAAAGAGAGGGTGAATGAATATACTGAGCTGTTTGAAGAACTTAAAGTCCAAGTTATGATGGCTCTACCTCGGGTCCCAGAAGGATACTACATATCTATCTTTACCAGTGGCCTTAGAGAGAAGATCAAATCCATGGTAAAGATAATGAAAACCTAAACATTATCCCAAGCCTTTGAAGTTGCTCTGCTGCAAGAAAATACTATAAATGCCTTAGCTAGAAATTCCGAATCCCATAAGACTCCTATTGCAATGAAAACCAACCATCCTTACCAGTAGACAAACTCTTATCCCCAGCAACTTAACAATTCCCCTCAAAATCCCAATGCCCCAAATACAACCACCCAGCCAAATAAATATCGAACCATCACTCCAACCTATATCTAAACCAAAAGGAGCCTTGGGTTGTGTTTTAGGTGTGATGAGAAATACACGCCTGGACATGTATGTAAAAATAGAATGCTGAATTATATTGTAGTGAATGAAGAGGGAAGAGGGCTGGGATCAAGTGGAATTGGAGGAAGGTGATGGGGAGGAAAGTAAAACAGAGAAACTGATGCAAACATCTGTGAATGCCTTAATGGGAAATACTAAACATAAGTGCATCAAAATTCCAGGGAAAGTGAAGGAAAGGAAGGTGTCAATTTTGATAGATAGTGGTAGTACACATAGCTTCATTGATGAGAAGCTAGTGCAAGCTCTGGGATATAACCTTAAGAAAGACAAACATGTGAAAGTCAGGGTAGCCAATGGTGAACAGTTAGAAAGTAGAGCCATTCAGCAACCTCTATGCTGGAAAATGCATAGACATGAATTCCAGTTCCAATTGAGGACCCTTAATCTAGGAGGGAGTGATATGGTTTTAGGAGTCAACTGGCTAAGCCAATTTGGGCCTATTACTTGTGACTTTGCAGTAGGATACATGAGTTTCAGGGACAATGGTGAAACTATAACTTTCCAAATGAAAGATAGTAAATATGTTGCTATGATGACTGTGAAGGAACTGGAAACCTGGAGAATGGCATTATGGTCCAATTAAATATAGTCACAAAAGAAGAGTTAAAGGAAGTACTTGAAATTATCTAGCCTATTTTGGAGGAGTTTAAGGATTTGTTTGCAATTCCAACTGGGCTACCACCAAAAAGTAGTCATAACATCATATTACACTTAAAGAAGGGGCACAACCATTCAGATTAAGACCATACCATTGTCCTTTTGTGCAGAAAGCTGAAGTAGAAAAATTGGTACAGGAAATGTTGGATTCAGGAATCATTCAAGTCAGCTGCTGCCCTTTTGCTTCTCCTGTCCTATTAGTCAAGAAGAAGGATGGAACGTGGATATTTTGTATAGACTACAGGCAACTTAACCACTTGACCATCAAAGGTAAATATCCAATGCCAATGATAGATGAATTGCTCGACGAGCTGAATGGGGCCAAGTGTTTTACAAAGGTGTCATCAGATAAGAGTTAAAGATGAAGATGTTTATAAGACAGCTTTCGAAACTCGTCAAGGGCTATATGAATTAAAGGTCATGCCCTTTGGGCTAACCAACGCCCCTGCTACTTTTCAGAGTTTAATGAACAAGATTTTTCAAAATTATTTGAAATTTGTACTGGTATTTTCTGATGACATGTTGGTAAACAGCTTCAATATGAATGACCATTGTCTTCACCTGAGAATTTTATTATAAGTGTTGAGGAAGAATCAGTTGTTTTAAGTGTACTTTTGGACAGACACAAGTGGAGTACTTAGGCCACATTATTGATTCAAGAGGAGTATTTGCAGACCCCCAAGAAAATTGAAGCTATGGAAAATTGGCCTAACCCCAAGAATTTGAAGAAACTTAGGGGTTTCTTGGGACTTACTGGATATTATAGAAAGTTTGTGAGGGGTTATGGAACTCTAGCTAAACCCCTTACTGAGTTGTTGAAAAGAGATGGATTTTTCTGGAGTGAATATGCCGAGTCAGCATTCAACCAATTGAAGATAACCATGAGCACCACCAAGTGTTAGTAGTGCCGGACTTTGAGAAGCCTTTCACCATTGAGACTGTTGCTTGCTATGAAGGGTTGGGAGCTATTTTGATGCAAAAAGGGAAACCTATAGCCTATTACAGTCAAGCCATTAATTCTGGGAAGTTGGGGGTTTCTATATATGAAAAGGGTTTGTTAGCCTTAGTCTCGAAAGTCAATAAATGGAGACATTATCTAGAGGGCCACCACTTTGTTGTAAAAAATGATCATCAATCCCTCAAATTTCTTTTGGAGCAAAGAATTACCACCCCTCTCCAACAAAAGTGGTTAATCAAACTGATGAGGCTTGATTATGAAATTCAATATAAGAAGGGGGCTGAAAATCATGTTGCTAATGCTTTTTCCAAGAATTTCGAGTCAACTGAAGACTGTAATGCCATTACTGCCGTTTTACCCAGCTGGATTCAAGAAGTTATTGATGGTTATGAAGGGGATCACAAGGCTGGTGAAATAATCCAATCATTAACTGTAGATGCTAACAGTGAGTTGGACTACTCCTATCAGAGTGGGGTACTTAAATATAAAGGGAACTCTATATTGGTGATGCCAAAAACATTAGATAAAAGATCATTCAATGCATTCAAGACTAGCAAGAAAGGGGACATTCGGGGATACAAGCCAGCATTTATAGAGCAAAACAACATTTTTTTTGGCCTGGCATGACCCAAGATATCAAAAGGAATGTGCTGCAATGTGAAGTATGTCATCGATGCAAAGGAGTAAATGTTCCTTATCCTGGTTTGCTTCAACCTCTGTTGGAGCCTACATAGCCTTGGAGTCGTATCTCCATGGACTTCATTCAAGGATTACCAAACTCTGATGGGAAATCAGTAATTTTGGCTGTGATAGACAGGTTAACTAAGTATGGGCATTTCATGGGGTTACAACACCCATATACAGCTAAGAAAATAGCTCAGCTCTTCTTAGACAATATTGGAAAATTACTTGGGGTTCCTTAGAGTATTATATTAGACAGGGACAAGATTTTCACAAGTAATTTCTGGCAGGAGTTGTTTAAGCTAATGGGGACTAAGTTGCAGATGAGTTCAACCTATCATCCTCAAACGGATGGCCAAACAGAGAGGCCTAATCAATGCTTGGAGATGTACTTGAGGTGTATGTCATATGCTCAGACTAAAGGGTGGTCTAAGTGGATATCCTTAGCCAAATGGTTGTATAATACTACTCACCATACTACAATCCAAAGAACTCCTTTCGAGGCCTTGTATGGATTCCCTCTGCCACACTTAGCGTTGGGACCCTATCAACAGACCAAAGTGGCCTCAGTTGAAGAATTATTACATGAGAGGTATCAAATGGACAAGAGATTGAAGGAAAGCTTAGCACAGGACAAAGCCAGAATGAAATTATAAACTGACAAAAAGACGACAGAAAGAACTTTTCAAGGGGGTGATTGGGTGTGCCTGAAATTGCATCCCTATCAGCAGTAATTGATAGCAAAAGGATTAATCATAAGCTCAGCACAAAATATTATGGTCCTTATGAGATCACAACAAAAATTGGAATGGTGGCATACAAATTAGCCTTACCAAAGTCAGCCAAAATTCACCATATTTTCCATGTTTCTTTGCTTAAGAAGAAGATAGGAGATAAAAAGGAGGAACCTGCTGAACTGCCACCTGTAGATTTGAATAAAGAAGCAGAGCGGTACCCTGGAGAAATTCTACAAACCAAGAATCTACTTAAACGAAGGGGCACAGTCGTCGTATGGCTGATCAAATGGAAAAATCACAGTCTGGATGAGTCTACCTAGGAACCAGCTGAAGAAATTCCCAAGAAGTTTCCTAACTTTGAACCTTGGGGACAAAGTTATGGTAAGGGGGAGGGATATCATGAAGAACAACCAATCCATCAAACAACTCTTGCAAAATTGATGAAGGAATGGGCAAAGAAGAAGAAGAGAATCAACAGGAAGGTGGTTTAACTAAATTACCAGACTTTTAGGAATAAACAGTGAGCCAAGCGACGTCGTTTCAATTATAGTTAAATTTCATGTTACATTTTTGTTTAGGAAATGCGACTTTGAGTTACATATTGTTTGTTAGATGAGAGAGAGGACACGTGAATATTTTTTGAGGATCTCTGCGAAATTCCCTCACCTCTATTCTTAATTCCTCTCTATATCTCTAAGAGCATCTCCAATATGTTCTTTAGACTTTTGATGCTCTTTATTTTAGAGAGTCAATATTTAAAATATTACTTCAATAGACTCTCTAATTCAATATTTTAATTTAGAGAATGAGTTAGGCTCTCTAAATTTGGAGAGTCAAATCCACTCTCTATTATTAAATGCATTCAAAAAGTTTCAATTTAATGTTAAATTAACTTTCTTTATTATATATTTGATATTAATGGTCATTCACTTTGTGTGTGTGTGTGTGTATTAACTAAAAATAAATAAAGACAATAATTATTTTTATGAAAAAGTAAAATAAAAAGTCAAAAATAAAGAGTTTTTGGAGCTTGTCAAAAATTTTGCTCTTTAAACTTAAAGATGCTCTCTGTTATGTAGAATATGTTCTTTAAGTATGATAAAGAGCCCACTGAAAATGTTCTAAAACATCATAATTAGTCCATTTTAATTTCACTCTGAGTTGGATTCCAAATGTCACTTGCGAAGTGCACATCACCCAAACAAGTCTTCTAGTTTTGAAGTGAAGTTGCCATACTTATCGAAATCATAAAAGATACTTAAATTGGATCCACATCAAGAGAAGTCTCGTATATTTTTTTTCGACTTTTCAAAACTTCATTTATAAAATGTTAAGCTCCTATTTGGTATCAATTAAAATCTAAATTTTAATATTATAAGTCAAAGTTAATAATTAATCTCAACCACACATCTTATTAGTTTTTATAAAAATTTACTAAAAATTTGATTTTGTTGTCCACAAAACATAAGCTAAACTTGTGCATTATTGAACTATCTTAAGAATAGAAATTGTAGTGGCTCTATCCTATGTAGGGTGTAAACAAATAATTGTCTCTCTATTCCATGGAAGGGCAATTTTGAAGGGTTGCATGGAAACAGAAGGTCAAAAGTAGCCTTTCAAATCTTTAGCAAAAAACTGCACATGATCAACAGCTCAACTTATTATTGAGTCGTCCTTTCCACATATCTGGAGATCAAAATCCATTACAATATTTTATATGAGCAACCAAAAAATTCTATTTATTAAATCGAAGCTAAAGTCCAATCTGGATAGGAATCCCATTCTCCACAAATTAATATTATTTTGGGTATTGGAAACTATATTCAATTTTGATGGATTTGTAAAAAAAAAAAAAAAAAATCCATGAATCGGATTGAGATGCCACATATGTCAGAGGCTTTAACTCTCTCAGCTTAGGTCATCTTTTTAGCTTTTCAAATTTAAGTAAGTATTATTTACAAAGCATAAACGACGAGTGCGATATGATCTAAATTTGGCTAGAAAGTTTATTGGGAAGTATTTATTTTGTTTGTTTACTAATGTACTCCTATTCATTATTTTCAATAATAATAGTTTTGATACTTAAATAAAGGTAAGTTGAGAATTTTCTTTACAAAAATTACTTTTTTAATAACATTAAATATTTTTTTTTAATCCGTATAAAAAGTCAAACCAATCTATATAATTGGGAAAGAGGGAGAAATATTTAGATTAGACCTATAAAAAAGGGCTGCACCATGTTAAAAGATAGTCCCTGTGACGTGAGACTTGTCATAACGTGACGAGTTTATGCCAGAGATTTTATTAATTTTGTACAAGAAAAAAATAATTAATTCAACCTTACAGTAATTATTATTCTTAATCAATTCCTAAAGCAATGGCTTTACACAACTGAAAAAGACTGAGAATCTTATTGCTTTTGGTCTTGTTAATTAATAGTGAAAATAGGAGTCATCAACGGTTCCAGTCACACTTAAGTCTAGATTAGGTTGTGCTGAATTTATTTCTTTTCATTTTTCTTCAACTACACTTTTATTTAATATAGGTGGGTTGGCCTTTATAATTTTTATTTTTCTAAAAGATTTTTTTTAAATAGGGGTGAGCCACTGCCTAGTCTAACCCGCCCATGTCTCCGTCCCCGAGTCCCTATCTGCATATATGTAAAAAAAATATACATTTGGTTGGGAATTAAACGTTGATTCCCCTTCTTTAACCCAATGATCTTTTGATGTTCAAGAATTAATTGAGCAATAAGAAAATAATAACAACAACGCAAAATTTTTGGATCGCCAAAACCTTTCACTATATAATAAATTGTTACAATTATATAGAATTTCACTCATCAACCCAATCTCATAGACTACAGAGAAAATACTAATAATAAACTCCTATCTAACTCAAGTTTCTACCCTTTGAATTATCCCACAAAGAGTTCACAAGAAATTACAAAGATAAAACTCTTCAATTCTCTCTAATTAGTCTCACATAAGATTCACAATATTATGGCTCCCTAAGACACATATTTATAGGTAAAAACAACCCCTAGAATATGTAGAATTCGTGTTCAAGTAAGTTTCCTTATTGAAGTAGAATACCAAAATAAAGTCTTTTATTTTCCTTTTCACCTTTAACTTGGTCTCCAAGTTAACCACTTTAATATGAAAAGAAATTGTCCAAGATATTCTCATTCTTAATTTGGGTCAAATATCCCAACAATCTCCACCTTGACACAAATTCATCTGAGCCAAAATATTCAAAAATTAATCATTGGGTAAACAGACAAGCTTTTTCCACTTTGACGATCTCATACTCCACCATATGAGTATAATCACTCAGAATTATCAACGAACTCCGAGCTTTTCACCCGCTCATGTCGAAAACAAAATTGCTGAAAAATTATGGTGCAACTCCCATTGCTTGATTTTCCATGGAAACTCATCAGCCATCGACATCAATTCAACCACAAACCTTGCATCCAAGTCAAACCAATGCTGTGTGCGAACACATGCACCCGCCAGTAAGAACACATCATCTATCATGGCAACTGGCATCATGCCATGAGGATGTCACATCCTACTCAGAGTACATCATCACCGCCCTCCACCAGGAGAGTCGCATTGTCCACCTTTGAGCAGTCAGCCGAGTCTGCTCCACCTTTTGGACAGTTTCTTCTTACGTGACCGGATTGTCCACAGTTCCAACATACAATCTTCTTCTTCATGGAGTTACCCCCCATTCCACTTTTCAGTAACAAGCAAATTATTTTCAGATGAATTATCACCTCCACCTAATCTCCGTTCTTCAGAGATCAACTTACTTGTAACGTCTGCAAAGTCCACCGTTTCTTTCCCGTACATCAAAATCGGCTTGATGAGCTCAAACGTGGATGGAAAAGACCAGATGAGCTTCAACGCTTTATCCTCATCTTCAACTTTGACTCCAATAGATTCCAGTTCAGAAACAATCCCGTTAAGATCACTAAGATGGTCGGAGATTTTTGTACCTGTGCTTATTCTCAACGAATGAAACTGTTCCTTCAGATACAAGCGATTTGACAAGTTCTTCGCCTTATACAACTCTTCCAGTTTTTCCCAAAGTTCCTTAGCAGTAGATATCCCATGAATATTTGCAAGAACATTCTTGGCCAAACAAAGTCGTATTGTACTAGCAGTTCTCAAATCCAAATATTCCCAATCTTCATCAATCTTGCTGGATTCAGTTTCTTTTTCTTTTCCTTTGTCAGAACTCTTGGTTGATTTTCCTTTCAAAGCTTTGTGCAGACCCGCTTGAATTAAAATATCTTTGACTTGTACTTGTCACAAGCCAAAATTAATTCTTCCATCAAATTTTTCTACGTCGTACTTGATAAACATATTTTCTTTTACTCCAATAAAATCTTTGAACCACATGATGCTCTGATACCACTTGTTGAAAATTAAATGTTGATTCCCCCTTCTTTAACCCACAGGATCTTTTGATGTTCAAGAATTAATTGAGTAACAAGAAAATAATAACAACAACGCAAAATTTTCGGATCGTTAAAACCTTTCACTATATAATAAATTGTTACAATTATATAAAATTTCACTCACTAACCCAATCTCATAGACTACAGAGAAAATACTAATAATAAACTTCTATCTAACTCAAGTTTCTACCCTTTGAATTATCCCACAAAGAGTTCACAAGAAATTACAAAGATAAAGCTCTTCAATTCTCTCTAATTAGTCTCACATAAGATTCACAATATTATGGCTCCCTAAGACAAATATTTATAGGTAAAAACAACCACTAGAATATGTAGAATTTGTATTCAAGTAAGTTTCCTTATTGAAGTAGAATACCAAAATAAAGTCTTTTATTTTCCTTTACACCTTAACTTGGTCTCCAAGTTAACCACTTTAATATGGAAAGAAATTGTCCAAGATATTCTCATTCTTAATTTGGGTCAAATATCCCAACACATTTATCTAGTGCAAGAGTACATGCTGAATATTATTATATTCTTAAACTATAAATTCAAACATGTATCACATATGTACGTAAGTGTGAAATATCCTTAGTTACGTAGCACGTGTTGATGTTGTATGTAACAATATTTGTACGAATCTATAAGTAAAGATCAATTATTGAGTGTTACTATTAACCAAAACCAAAAAAATAAATAAAGTAAACAAATTAAGTGAATTAAATAGAAGTATTTTATAAATGATGAAGTGAAAGATGACTCATAAACTTCCACTAAACCCCATGAGAAGAAGGGATTACCTAATTTTTCTAAAAATGAAAACAACTTTACATGTAAATGAAAGGGCAAATGATAAATTATCATTGAAATAATCATGACTTTTGGAATAGTTTATATATCCTCCATAGTTATAACTTTTTGGGAAAATTTATCTGTCTTGCTTTATTATGGATCTCCATAATGTAGATTGTTAATTAAAGATCCAAGTACCAAACTACAAATTAACAACCTAGCATGAAATTTTTTTTTTTTTTAAATACAATTATGTTTTATAGTATGTGTAAATATTTTTTCCAAAATCATTCGAATCAGATCAGAATAGAAATTGGTTGATTCCAATTAAATTTAAATGATTTCGATTGTTAAATTCGAAAAAAATTCCAAGAAAACAAAGAGTCGAAACTGAAATATGAAACACAAAAGGCTAATAGAGATCTATTTGTACAATTTTAACAACTTTAAGGCTGCGATAATCGAACGTAAAAAACTTAAATGCCAAAAATCAAAGTTCGATGACCCATACGTATAATTTTAACAAATTAAGAATCTTGGCCTATAATTTTCTCAAAATTACATGACTTCATATGTGGAGACATGGAGCTGGCTGCTCGGCTGCTTCACCCTAACACTTTGGAAACCCACCCCCACCTACCCCTCCCAAATATAACGTCCACTCGCCATCCACACAAGTCACTCTGAATTAATGGAAACCTTGGTTAACTTTCATTTTATATAAACAAACAAACCATAGTTAGTTAACTTTCAAATAAAAAAATTATATAAACAAACAAACTATAGCTAGTTAACGAAATTGCTATGTTGTTGTCCGATGTGCCCATCTCCAATAAAAATGCGTCAAGTGTCCGATTAAATATTGCCCACCTCCAAGTATTGCTCACCTCTGACAACAAAACATACATGAGTTAGTTAATTTCAATTCCCCATTAATAATAATAATAATAATAATTATATACTTTTCTCCACATCACATGCACCCTTCCCTTTATATAATTCCTCCACTTATGATCCAAATTCCTCTCATTATTTTCAAGAAACTCAGAAGAATTGCTTACTCTTTGGTTTTCAGGAATCAGCATTTAAAATGAGTTGCAATGGATGTAGAATTCTTCGAAAAGGCTGCAATGAAAATTGCATGCTTAGACAAAGTTTGCAAGGGATTGAAACTGCAGAAGCTCAAGCTAATGCTACTGTTTTCGTGGCCAAATTCTTCGGCCGGGCTGGCCTCATGTCCTTCCTTTCTTCCGTCCCTGAGTCCCAAAGATTTGGTACGTGTTAAACTATCTCATTTAAAAGCTTAAACTGTTTTCTTAGACGAGCACTTCACCTACTAGTCAAATTCCTGTTTCCATCAAGTGCTAACAAGTATAATTTTCATCAATTAGCTAGGTGATGACGTGCTTTATTTATGTTATGTTGGTAGCACATCGTTTATAAGTTATGATCTCTGTTACACGGACACTTCACTAGAATATTGTGTCATGAGTCGGACACATGTCGAATATCAATACTTCTCGAATACTCTACCATGGTCATTTTTTTTATTTACCAAATAATATATATACTTTTGGCTCAAATTATTGTAAAATTAATAGCAATTATAAATCTGAAATTGCATTATATAAATGAAGAATTTAATAAATGCATCCGACTTTGATCAGTACTATTTTAAGAATTGCATGTCAGCATGTCCGACACGAACTTGTTCCATCATAGACTACGATGAAGCCGTTTCTAATGAAATATACTGTGAATTGCAGCATTATTCCGATCTTTATTGTTCGAAGCGTGTGGAAGGACAGTAAATCCAGTAAATGGAGCTGTGGGGTTATTGTGGACAGGAAACTGGCACGTGTGTCAATCCGCGGTGGAGACAGTTTTGCGCGGCGGAGTTTTACAGACGATGCCGGAGTTTTCCGGGTTTGCTCAGTCCCCGGAGTTTGATGAAAGATCAGAGGATGTTTATGGATCAAAAGATTTGAACTTGGGGCTCAAAAGAAGTGGGCTTGATAATACGTCACGTGATTTGGGTCTTGGACTTAAAGCTAGATTTCCGGCGAGAATGACGGCCGGCGGTAGGGTTAACCGGAGGACGGTAAAAAGGAGATTGGCATCTCCGCCATCAGATGAGTCGGAAACAACAACGTTGGAGAGTGGTTTGATGTATCATCAAGAATTAAAACACCATGATGGACATGAAACAAAGCTCTTGAGACTATTTGTCTAGGTTTTTCACTTTTTCTACATTAACGTTTGATTAGAGGCTATTGTGAGTATTTTTATTTCTCATTTTCAAATTTCAAAGTTTTGGGGGTTTTATTAGATTGATATTTCGAAAGACTTTTTTAATGGATTTTTTTAATGGATTTCGTTAGATTTTATTGATTTTTATGAATTTTTATAGACTTTTAAAGACTTTTGTGGATATTTATTTAAAAGACTTTCATGTACTTTAAAAGACTTTTACAGACTTTTTTTTTATTGAACAATAATAAATTAATCTTCATATGATGTGAATGTAAATAGTTAATAATAATTATATGTCAAGCGAATTAAAAAAAAAAATAGTGGGAGATAAATAGAGAAATATTTGTGATTAAAAAAAATAAAATCACGTTTGACATCAACATAAAAATTATGCTATGTTCATAAAAAATTTTGAAGATACAAATTTTTATAGATTTCGATCGATTGATATTAATTAATATTGTTGAATATACAAATTTATCTGAAGAAAGTTTTAAAATCACTTTGCTTAATTATTATTTGTTTTTATACAATTTAATTATTATTTTTCTAAAAAATCTTATAAAATTTTAGTTGGATTTATTTTCATAAAAAACTGGAAAAAAATTGATGAAAATGAAGAGAGTCAAAATATAAAGAAAGAATATTAAAATGAATATATATATATATATATATATATATATATATATATATATATATATATATATATATAAAACAAGCTAAAGAGGAGAAAAATAATGATTTGTTTAGTTTTATGTTTCTAAAAATAATATGAAAGTATAGAAGAAACAAAATTACAATTTAAAGATTTTTTTTTTAAAATTTTGGAAAGTCTTTCAAAATCTTGAAGGTTGATGAGAGACAAATAAAGAGATTTTGTGGTTGTACATTCTATTTAGAAGTTAGTATATAAAGGATTTCATTGGAGCTTTAAAAGTCATTAATATTTTGAATAACACATGATTTTTAAAGACTTTTAAAAGTCTTTATTTAATACACCATGACTTTTATGGACTTTTAAAATGTCAATTAAAATCTATATTAAATACCTCAATATTTTTATGAAATCTCTAAAGTCTAAATTAAATAAACCTAAACTTTTCAAATCCTTTAAAGTCTTTTAAAGTCTACGATAAATAACTTTTACTTTTATTTTCTTGGTATTTGGATGTTTTTTGGGGGCACTATACCTTACTCTTCAATTTTGGTAGTCGACTTTATTAACGTGATTAGGAAATGATCGTTATTTCTTGTCGTGTTTAATTCATACCGTTGAGATGAGTTATTAGAAATATTTACTCTCAAAACCATTGATCGTTTGTCCTCGAGTAGAAATTACCACTCTCTTTTACTTACGTTTTCGTTGGATGGAAAATGGAAAGAATAACATAATTTTATTTTAGCACATACCCATCTTGTGTTTTGAATATCATCAAAACAAAATTCCATTCTCAATAAAATATATTTAACATTTCAATTGATGCATAGTTCTAAAATAAGATTACTACCAATTCATCCTTAAATCATACCGTCCCTGACGAAAGAGGCCACTTATGCATTTTTTGAATTGTGATATGGACATGCACAATTAAGCATTTTAGGACTTTCTGCATTCCCTTTTGGACACAATACAAGAATAGATTCATTTAATCTTATTTTTTAGAAATGGATAGGGTAGGTATGGGGTGCGGGGTTACCAGCATTATATCATTCAACTGTCTTTCTTGGCAATTACAAATTTGGGGGTGGTAGGCAACACTGCCGCCTCTTTTAATTTTTTTGTTCAAATAATCATTCGGGACTGGACGGAACAGCCTCGCGACCCACTTGAATTTTCCCATCTCACGGGTCAAGTTTTTTTTCGCCCCATCAGGGTCGCGTCACGTTCTGACTTTTTTTTTTTTTTTTTTTTGTCATCTCTACTTTTCTTGGGTTATGATCCATTCTTGATGAACTATTTTCTTCCTTTACGTAAATACGGTTTCTGCCCTGTCACACAACATGACTAAACAATAATCCTTGTTAAACAGCCCACGGAAAAGGATACACTCACAAAACTTACAATTATGCAGACGCCAAACGGGAAAAACACTGTATTTCAAATAAAATCATGCTATGCTACATGTACAGAAAGTTCGACAGATACACACTTGGCAAAAATCTATTTTTCAACACATTATATCATCTCCAAACTCAACCGTCACAAAGCTCCCACATCCCTTTCTGTCAACCGATCTAGCAAATTTCATCTGTACAAATAGCTTTATCCTTTCGAATATTACATATATACATCAGGTTTTCATTTCCAAGAAACGAGGGTCAGTATATAAAGATATTATGTCCCGTATGCTACTCTACATCCGGAGTACAGGACCGAGACATCGATGTTTTCCGAAATGCCAAAATGATAATCCCAGATTCATCATCCTGCACATTTGTTATCACCTTCATTGCAGCCTTCACTAGGTCGAAAGCTTCGCATAATGTTAGCATCTAATGTCGACTCAAATAAGGTCAGAGTTGTTGAGGTCATGTCAGTCAGGCTGTTGATACTATGATATTTTGTAATATATTTGTTCTCAGACTACCGTCTTTGACCTGTTAAATTTATTTATGAAAGGAAAAATAGTTAATGAAAAGATTATATGGAGAGTAGAAGAAAAATGCATTTTACCTGCATGGCTGCTAACATGGATATAAGATCTTTGCAACATTCGAGCAAAACCCGCTCTTTTGACATAACTTTGGCAAGTTCTGCTGTCAAAGAATTCACTTCTTCGACCTGAAAATAGAACAGCTTTCAACTCTTCTCACATGAAGCAGTGCCTTTAAACATTGTACGAACAAATAATCCTGAGACTTTCTTGAAAGAGCTGTTCTGGATTCTTTTAAGATACAGCAAAAGCTAGGAATCAACATGACAAGGTTTAAGATAGATTATAGATAGTCATGGCAATCTAGCCAAATGACTCTTAAAGCTCAGGCCATGGGCAGTTCAGTATTAATCAAGACCAAGTTTGAGCTCAACAGGGCTCGCGAGCTGGCTTGTAAAGCAGGCTCAATAGGCCTGCCCTGCGAGCCAGCCCGATGTGAAGTCAAACATCCTGTGAAGGCACAGGCTGCATTTTTTGCAGCATGTGCAGTCAAAGCAACCTGCAATTTCATTTTATGTTATTTTTAAAAAATTTGAAAATTTTATTAAAAATATGGGAAAAGATTGCAGGCTGCTCGGCTCGGCTCGGCTCAGCTCAGCTCAGTATGGGCCGAGTCTGAGCTCTCTTTTTGCTCTGCAAGTCGCTCAGACCTCAGCTTACTAACAACAAGGACAAGCCGACCCAACCCCGGAGTTGGGCCAATTTCCATGGTTACGTTACATAGAACTGAACTCGACTTAGGTGCAACTTTGATGTTAATTGAAATTGAAGCATAAATAATTCAAATTTAACGTCGGAAACATATGAACACAGAACCCACGTCCGCTAGACATAGTGACAGTCTTGGATCCATAAAAGAATTGAGATACTCCACTTAACACGTTGAAACCCCAAATCCCAACAATTGGCATCAAAGCCATGTCCTCAAGATGCTCAAAATGAATCTCATGACACTTGAAGAAGGTTCAAACGATGGTGTGGTCTCTAGTTAATCATGATAGCGAGAGATTTCATGAAGGTGAACTCTTGAAGTCGTGGAAGCATCAATGGTAATGCAAGACGGGTGCAATGTACATGATAGATCTCATGGTTGAAATAAGATGAAAAGGAGAAGATCATCACTTGCGGGAGGCCATGATGATCATTCGTGGGCCGTAAGATGCGTGTGTGAACAAAAACTCCCCTTGCTAGACACAGGATGCTCTTAGGTTTGAAAGAGGATTGTCTATTTCACCTAATAGGTTAACATTTTGATATGGAAATCCAAGTCCCAACACCGGATCATTTAATAAGCGTTTAACAAGATAAGATATCAATCCCAAATCCTCTCCTCTTTTGCAGAAAAAGCTTTTGTGCAAGTCTTTCAACTCCAACACCTTGCCTTTCTGCTTGATTTACACTTGGAAAACAAACAAAAGAATAATCCAACAACAGAGTCTGCGTCTGAATTTGCTTGTCAGAACTTAGCAGTGAACCAGTCCTAGCTGGATTGCATTTTCTAGAGCACTAAATTCTCAAAAAACCTACTATAATCAAGAAGCAGCATCCAGGTAAATATGAGTTCATAAGATTACCGTTGGAAGAAGTGAACATATTGATGATGCCATAGCCTGTGTAACATCGACTGCTGAATTAATAGCATTTTTCAGGCTCTGGATGTTGGCCTGCAAAATTGAAAAGATTGTTAATTTTGTCAATCACGACAGGAATTTGTCTCAACATTAGAAACAAAGCAATAAGTAACTCGAGACCATACAGTTGCTCCTCCAACGATGGGAAGGTGAAGTGTGCTGGCTTTCAAAGCTTCAATAGCTCCAAGCAAAGAGATGAAGTGATCTTTATCCAGAGAACCCCAATCTTCTAGAAACATCATCTGTGAGAAGATAAAGGAAAATAAATATTTACAGCTGATTACATCACATAATTGTGAATTCACAGACCAACCCCAATTATATTTCAGCAAAAACATAGTTTTTATTACTTCAAAGGCAAACTTCTAGCAGATTTCCATCCGGCAAGAAAGACACGTGAAGGGCTTGATGCATAAAGTTCTCTTATTATCCGTTCTACATGTTCCATGACGTGTGTGAAAAGAAAAAAGATATATACATTTTTTTGTAGTTTCATCTTCATTCTATTCTATTGAGTTCTTAAGCATCTACAAGACAAGTATATTGTTATTTTTCCTTATAACAATTTACAATTAAATAGAACCTACTAGGTAGAACCATATCTTACCTTTTTCTTTCTCGTCTTTTGCGGAAGTAACAGGTACACCGGCAATACTATGCCCTATTTGGTTTAGTTAAAAATCAGATTTTTGATAAATTTTGATAGAAGTGATTAAATGCGTGGTTGAAAAGTTGATAAAAGTTGGTCCCATTAAGTGGTGATTGAAAATGAATCTGAGGAAAAATTAAGTTTCAAAAAATGTTGTTATGACTTCATGATTTCATAGTTTTGTCAGGAAAGATAACAATATAATTTATAATAAAAATACGTAAAACTTGATCCAAATATAAATCTGAAGGCATATATATCTGTAATTACCTCAAGTTGTAGTTTTGTTCCAGTAAAGACTACCATAAAATATTTCTTCACGTGATTCAGAATTTTGTTCAGTAATTGAAGGAAAATAGTCGTATGAGATTATGACTATTATTGCAGTATAGTCATACGAGTTCCATTTTCTTATTTAAGTTTATTAATCCAACTTCATTTTAATATTATTAGTACTACATCTCATTTGAATAAACAGAGTCCATCAGGTTATACAATCATTTTGTAAAAATGATCTGACAGGAATCTGTAATATGAAACTGATGATGATTGATGAACACAACGAACAAGAACAAGATTGAGAAAATGAGGAAGAGAGAGAAGGAGAAAATTTATAGTGAAGAAATATAAAATTTTATTCAATCTGAAAAGTTGTCTGTCTTACAATTAATAGACCCTCTTTAGATAGAGTCTAAGCGAAAAACTAATTTTAGAAGGAAACCAAGGGAATGAATCCTAATTTTATCAAACTATAAAATCTATCAAACAATAACCTAATTTTATTCAAACTACAAAAATATAAGAATAGAGCTTACTTGTCCCTTGAGAATGGAGGCCAGCTTCAACTTTTGTCTAAGCAACTGCAGTCGGTGTCTTTTTTTGGTGACAGTATCACGTAGATCTGAGATTGTTATCCATGCATTCCAAAGAGTTTTCTGGTATAGTACAAGATTGAACTTGTAAAATTGTAGAATACCAGATATTATTTGTATATGCAGTATGAACATGACATGCATTTATGCTACTTGGGTGAAAGGAGAAGCGTAAGATAATCTTGCAAATAAAACACAAAAAATGGAAATTCAAAAGTTGTTCAGGAGAGCAAGATTTAGATACGAATTGCATTTGAACATACTGAGCAATATATGCTAAATAACTTGCTTTTGATCATAGAACTGACAAAGATGCACATGTTCAGTAGTTATATCGACAACAATCATATGGACATTGTATGTGGAAGATAAAAGAAAAGCTATGAATTTCAAGATTGTCTCACAAAATGAGTACTCAAAATAAAAAACGGAGATAGAAATTCAAGTGGCTAAATCAATAGTCAAAATTTATCATTTCCAACTGCTAGAATTTGTATCAGACACTCGCCATCATATGCATAAAACATAGTCACTTATATCTAATTGGCATCATTTAGTAAGAAATTCCAGACATCAAAGTTCATTAAGTTTTGTATATGAAGCTTTTGGCTCATAGCTTCTTAGTGTTAGTCAAAAGATGAAAAGATTTCCCAAAAGTTCTCAGTGCATATGGAATTTTAGTACCATAAAAACAATGAGAAAGAATAATCAAACAGCTTGACACATTCCTTTGTATTTTCCATTTCCATCTCTCATCCTCTTTACAGTTTAGGAAACATTAAAAATTAAAAAGGTATTACACTAAAATCTTTCACAAGTACCATTGTCACACTCTATGTTTTTTACTTGACTCCAGTATTTTAGTATCTACCTAAGTCAATGTAATAAAATCTGATGCACTAAATTTAACACATTTTGATAGCGATTTGATGTTTTAAAACTCAGAATCTATAAACTATGTTTTGTAGAACATCGAGGTTTTGGCTTTTCAATTTTCTTACACTCATTTCATCACCAGCAATTTATATAACTAATTACTATTCCTTTCATATATTCAATAACATTACAACAGTAACTCATAAAAAAAAAAAAAAAGTAGAAGATGGTTTTGGGAATCAGTTTTTGTCATTCCATCTAGCACTACGTCCAGTGATAGATCCAATGAAATCAATCTTTCTCAACCAATAGTGCCATGTTACACTTGATCTAAATCTCCCTCCTCCACCTTCTTCAACTAGATTCACATCAAGTCATATTTTTACTCTTCCATGGATATTATGCATTATGTCCTCTAACTGAGCGCTAGGATGAAAAATCTCCTCTAAGCTCACTTTCACTTGTCAAGGGTTCGAGTACTTCAAGCTTCATCTACTCAGCACGAAAAGGAATCATCCTCTAGCATACTAGAATTTTCTGTTCTCCATTTTTCTTTTTGATA
Source organism: Ligustrum vulgare (assembly GCA_963555705.1). Classification (NCBI taxonomy): domain Eukaryota; kingdom Viridiplantae; phylum Streptophyta; class Magnoliopsida; order Lamiales; family Oleaceae; genus Ligustrum; species Ligustrum vulgare. The sequence goes on along the minus strand of OY743186.1, from coordinate 26,828,669 downwards.
AGTAACCTAACACAAGAATTTATAAAAACAGGCATTTGTACTTGCTTTCTAATTTATCTGGGATTAATCTAATTAACTTGTTAAATGAACTTTCTCTCAGCTTTCCCTGCAATTGTTGGCATATCTGAGAACTTTGTCATCTTTCCCTGTAATATTTGATACACTCAATCAAAAATTTGATTCTTTGTTTTCCAACAAAATGTTTGGAATTTTAAAAGAGAAGTCCGTAGGATAAGAAAACTAAGTATCCAATTATAATCTCCACGGACAATATATTTCATCTCAAAGACTTTCCTTTTCCAAACACCGTATCACACTAATATCATAAAAAATTGCCAGACAAAGAGTGTGTTTGGTATTGTTTAAAATGAGTTGTTTTGAAATGAATAGTGATTTTTAGGAGAAATGATGGTTGATATTTGGTTGAGTTTTTTTGAAATGAATAGTGATTTTTAGGAGAAATGATGGTTGAGATTTGGGCTTAACTTTTGATGGATGGTTGAGATTGAATACTGTAGAAAAATGAAAAAAATTTAATGGAAACCAAACGGGGGCAAAATAAATATGTTTATAGTTTCAAATTGGCCCTGCAAAGGATTAAATGATGTAATAGAAACAGTAAGTCCAGTTATGACCATATGCATCTTTAAAGATTCAGTCCCTCTTAATATGTTATGCAAGTTGTTCACATAGAGCATGTAAAGAGAAGCAACATATCATATGTATGGGAATATATTTTTGTGAGAAGTTGTGTACTAAGCTCATCTGCTTATACCACAATCAAAGAAAAATGCAAATTGGCCCTAAGTTTAATCATACGTCTGTCACATTCATATCTTAAATGCTATCTGTAGGCGAACCAAAATAGGGGAAGGGTCTTAGGAGCTTCTAAAGGTTAAAAAGAAATAAATTTGCTAGGTCCACCATTACGTAAAGTGTTTCGAGAATGACTTTTCACAAACAAATATCTCAATCATCATTCTTAAAAAGGCATATACAATCTGATAAAGATGTTCAAGGTACTAAAATAAGATTCTCACCTCTGCACTGTGTCTCTGCACCAGCAAGATCAATTCAGTCCTAGCATTGGCAAAACGCCACTGGAGGTGCCGATTATATAGAAGTCTCAACAAGTGTCCATCAATATGTGTTTCACCTACTTTCCCTCTCCGAACATCAACAGCAAAACTAAGAACTGCTGGTATCTCATTGAAATTATTAGTCCTGGTGCAAACAACACTCCTGACATGAGATGGACTAATTCCCCTGGATGGAGATGATCCCACAGATTTCATAAGCTTGCTCGGAGATGCAGGTCTAATACCTCCACGAATAGGGGATGAAATTGTTCGTGGGGATGACAACAGACCATCACTTGCATACTTTTTCAACTTTGGCAGCACAACAAGTTTTAAACTGGGATTTGTTGATAAAGGGGAGCCAGGATCCTGCAACCTCCTCAACCTACTATTGGTTTCTTGCCAAAACCTAGCTGAACCAACAATTCCACGAGGACCACATCTTCCACAGAAATTCCCACCACTTTCTTGAACTCCAGATGTACTACCAGAAGAGACACTGTCTGAATCAGACGCAGTGAGATCAGATGGTACAGATGACTCATTATTAGCCAAATTTCTATCTATAACTTGTTGAGCTGTCTTTGAATGATCTGAATAGCCCAAATTAAGTCTCGACCTGCCATCAAGTGACGCCCTCCTCTCATCAATCATAGATTGTTGCAATGCTCGAGCCACATTCCCAGACCCAATGAGCGTACTCCTCTCTATACCACCACCGGTGCTACAATTCAAACTCCTTGACAATGGATTCACCATCCAATTCTTTGCTGGCCACCTATGCTGATCAACATTCTTAGAATTCTCTACTTGATCTCCTCCCCTGTCACCCTTTCCTCTCAATGGAGTAAAATTCAACCTCTCTGGAGTACCCTTCCTCATACTACTCAAATTAGGTGAAGGCCCAACCTTACTCTTAGAATTCTTTACTTGATCTCCTCCCCTGTCACCCTTTCCTCTCAATGGAGTAGGACTCAGCCTCTCTGGAGTACCCTTCCTCACACTACTCAAGTTAGGTGAAGGCCCAACCTTACTCTTAGAATTCTCTACTTGATCTCCTCCCCTGTCACCCTTTCCTCTCAATGGAGTACCACTCCTCCTCTCTGGCGTACCCTTCCTCACACTACTCGAATTAGGTGAAGGCGGGGCAACCTTACTCTTACTAAATGGTAGAGAAAAGGATTCGCCTTGAAAGGAAACTGATAAACTCCGAGTCGAAGTGACCAGAAGCTTAGCAGCTGCTGAAACTTCAGTCAAATTCCTATGCGTGGAATCAAGATCAGGAGATAAAGGCCTGGCAGCCACGGGCCGCCTCCGGTCTGCGGACACAGACCTCTTAGGGCCTAAAGAAGGAATCTTCGACACCGGGGTGAAGTTTCTTGAAACTGAAGGAGAGGAATACCTTCCAGAAGAAGAGGAAGATGAGGAAACTGAGGAGGAATTTGAAGTGGACGTGGAAGTTGAAGGGGACATGTATCTTGAAGAAACAATTCTTGATTTGGGCCTCTTGGGATTGTTTGAAACCCCATTACTATTATCTTTTTCGGAAGACAATAATGGAGGCCTTCTTGAAGCTATGATTTTGGGGTTTTCAGAAGCCATCATCTTCACAATCAAGAAAGTACACACACACACAGAGAATAAAAAAATGGAAATTCACCTCTCACATTGTACTTTCAAACCAAAATAAACTTACCTAGAAGCCCCTCTACCATCATCATACGCAAACCTGCAAGAAAAATCAAGAAATCCCAATATAACTCAAGAAACCATAATGGGTCTTTCCATGATTCCACATTTTCCCAAGATTTCTCGGAATAAATGTAGTGGATCACAGTTCAGCTAATTTCCCCAAAAAGATTGGGGGGGGAAAAAAAGGGTTGTGATTTCCGGCCGGATTTAAGAGAGAGGGGGACAGAAAGAGTGTTGGGGGAGTTGAGATTTGTTGGCACAGAGTTTTTCGTACATCACTAGAGTTGCCAGTGGGCACTGCGTATGAACATCGGAGAGTCCATACGCGAATCGATGTTACAACTTTTGATTTTGGTTTGTGGGTGGGTTTAATTGCGATCGAGAAAAAAATATATTTTTAAGGAATTTTTTTGTTTGAAAATTATTTCGTAAAAAATACCCATAAAATGTTTGTTTAATTTAATTTTTTACGTGAAAAAAGTGAAAAAAATTTCAAATTTTGTTATTTGACGGACATTATTTTTCATGACTAATAAAGTAAAATTTTGCTATTTAAATCAATTTTTTTTTAACTTTTTTACCACGTTTGTATTTGATAATAATAATATTATTATTATTTTTTATAAAATAAATAAGTTAATTAATAATAACAAAACTGATCAAACACGACCCAAATCATTTGCCATCCTTACAAAAGCCTAGTAAAACATTGTCCAAGTTTTTAGACAATTTACACTAATTGTCTGTTTGGCAAACTAGTTTTTAAATATGTTTTTTATTACAAAATTCATCTAATCACTTTTTAATCATCCATATTTTCTCTCTCCACTTTTTCAACCGTATATTTTACCTAAAAAATATTAAAAAAACGTTTTTAAACAAAAAAAATTTAACAAACAAATTCTAAATAGGCGCATGGACATAGTCGGTGAAAAATGAATTCCAAGCCAAATTTTGCCAAATTTTGTGAATCAAACACTACAAATGATGAAAAGTTGAAAAAAGTTAGGGTGCATTTGATACACTTCTTTTTCCATGAAAAATGTGATTTTTCACCCTCAATTCCAATTTTGACATGTTTTATACACATTTTATTCGATGGTTCCATCTTTGCAACCTCACGCGTCTCAAAAGAAGGAATTCACTTTCTTGGGGGTAGAGGAGGATTTATTCTCTAGGGAAAACTTTGTACTATTTTCGTCGCGTTTGATCATTTTTGTTGTTATTAATTGATTTATTTTAAAATTAACATTATTATTATCAAATACAAATGTTTAAAAAATAAAATATTAAAATAACTAAATTTTACTTTATTTTTCATAGAAAATAATGTCAATCAAACAATAAAAGTTGAAAATTTCCTCATTTTTTCTACCTAGAAAATTAAACCAGTCAAACACATTAAACTTCAAATTCTCAGAAATTCAATTTCCTATAATTCAATTCCTTGGATTTCATTTTATTTCCACCCAAATTTCACTCTCGCTATCAAACACAATCTTACACTTTTCGATTGCAAAACTTGTGATTTGAACACACCCTTAGTGATTTTTAATTTTAAGAAATTCTAGTATTTTAGTTAGGAGTGAACAAATAAATCATTCTTTGGTAATACTGATTAGTTTATAAACTAGTTTATTTATGATTTTGAGGTAAAAATTAATAGTTGAAAATTGGATAGAGAAAATGCGTGTGGTTAAAAAGTGATTTGAAAAATTATGTAATTTATAAAGCATTTTTTTAAGTTTACCAAACCCGTGATAAATTCAACAATTTGTTTGATTCGGTTTTAAATAGGGATGGACAAAAAAGAATCGAGATAACCGAACCAGAACCCAAATAAAAAATGAAATCATTCGATTTTCTAAGAGAAAAATGAAATCCGGAATCGAAAAATAGAGAACCTAAAATTGATCGGTTCTTATTTGAAAATCGAAAATTGAACTGAGAACCAAACATTGTTAATTAAAAAATTAAGTTCACGTGACTCTTTTGACACTTTTTGTATTATTTTACATGATAGAGTGTACAAATTTTGCTAACTTAGATATATATTATAATAATTGTTGAATTGTTTATGCCGTGATGCATCTTACATTAAAGTATGTGCACCAATTTTAGGAGATTGCATGTCTGGTCTTTTACTTGCACTGGTTCAATGTATCTTTTTGGTACAACATTTACAAATTAAGGTAATGGTTATTGTGTTGATATGTACTAAACTAATTTTCGAAAGGATGTGTGATTTGACATGTATGTTGTTGACCTATGGTTAACTTAACATTATTGTTTTGATTATAACAAACAAGAATATATTGTGTTATTAACAAGTGTGCTTCAAGTGTTTCATTTAATGATAAATATTCAAAGCACTCTATGTTCAAATCGTCTCTCAATGATATAAATCAAAATTATGTGATCGAGCATATGAGACGCAAAAGAAATTCAAAGATCAAAGTCGAAAAGCATGACATGAAGATCAAGAATTCGAGCATACGAGATTAGAGTTGATTTAACATATGTAAAGGTATAACACTCTCAATCTTTAGCGATGAAATTCAACGAGCTCGAAAATGATTTTTATGCATCAAGAAACTTACTTGAAAATTCATCACTTGCATAAAATATTTTTATATAAGTCAAGATTGTCTTTCAAAAGTTATTTGATCTTAAATCATGATTATACTATGTTAAACCACTTTGAAAAACTAGTTAGAAACCTAAAAATCGAAAATTTTCATATTTTTCAAAAGTCAACCGAAAGTCAACGGTCAAAAGTTTCGGTTGACCGAACTTTTGGTCAACCGAAAGTTTCGGTCGACCAATTGGTCAACCGAAATTTCAACGGTTGAATGTGTAACGGCTATATTAATGATTCGGTCGACCGAAACTCCAGAATTGGTCAACCGAAAGTTGCTGAATTTGAATATTTTGATCTATAAATAGCCATTTCATTCACATTCAATTTGAACAACTTAGATAAGATTTTATACAAACTTTCTTGTGAAAATTCATTGTTCTTACTTGGTTTTTATTCATCTTTTATTTTCATAAAACTTTGATTGATCTAAATTTTGTTTTATCAAATTCATCAAAGTTTTTGGAAGAAAGTTTTGTGAAGATTCTTGGTTTTATTTTGTTTAAACTTCTTCAACATCTTCACACTATATTGGAATTGAAGTGTAAGTCTCTCTTTGTTCTAAACTTGTTTTAATCTTTTAAAAGAGAGAAATTCCAATTAAGGAACTTTGATTATTTGTGCTACATTTTTCATCATCATTTGATTCATCAAAGTTCCATTGCCTAAACACTTTGAGCTTAACTTATTGTTAATTATTCAAGTGTGGCATCTCTTGGTACGTAATTTGATTCAATATTTTTAACAAGAGATTATTTGAAAAACTTTGTTTGATTGCATCAAACTTTTCATTATCATTTGCATCAAAGTTTTTCTCTAACACTCGAGCTTAATTCATTGCTATCTATTGAAGTGTTAGCCTAACTCTCTCGGTACTTAATTTGAGTATATCATTTGTCAAGAAAGTTATTTCAATTGTACATTCAATTCATTATATCTTGTGGTTTCGAGAGCCTTGTGAAAACTCGATTGTTGGTTTTCGAGAGCCTTGTCAAAACTCGATTGTTGGTTTTCGAGAGCCTTATCAAAACTCGATTGTTGGTTTCGAGAGCCGTGTGAAAACTCGATTGTAAAAGGATAGGCGCTCCTTGTTGTAAGTCGCCTAAGGATTTGGTACTCCTTGTTGTAAGTTACCAAAATAGTGGATTTGGCCTTGCTCGTGACGGAGAGCTCGGTAACGGGGGACGTAGATCACGTTGGTTGATTGAACCTCCATAAATCGCATTTGCACTCTCTCATCCCTTTTATTTACTTACATCACACTTACTCTAATCTATCAATTTACATTGTGCAACGTTTTATCTTAGTGCTATACTTGCCTTATCAATTAAGTTTACACTTATATAGCACATTACATTGATAGTTTAGTTACTTGTAACACTAAGTGCTCATATTTGTACCCATTGGTTTTTAAGTTTAAGATTATTATCGAAAAAGTTTTATAAACCAATTTACCCCCCTCTTGGTTAGTTTACTCTTGGGCTAACATATGTAACTTTTGTGGAAGTACATTAGTAAATTGTGGTTTGACATTAAAGTCTGAGATAAGAATTCTTTATAAATTATTTTTAACTTCGAAATATATCTAGGTTCAAATGACCTAAATGATTCTATGTTATAGTGAAAGTGTCTATATGCCATCATTGTCATTTTTTTAGTTTCAATGATTCGGGCACTTCAGCATAAGCAGTAGGCGGAAGAATGGAAGATGAAGTTCCTACTTTTCTAGTTGCTAGTAGGAATATAGATAATATGTCCTTAGTGTCTTTAGAATTCGAATATATTCAATTTGAATATTTTACCGCGTGGATGAAAGTTTGCGAAATTTTGACTCAAACTTATTTGTTTTTTTGCACATATTTTTATGTTTGCTCAAAGTTGAATTTTTTTAACAAAATAACCGAATAAAGAACCGAAAAATAATTGAAACTGAATCAGAATTGGAACCGTTCGATTTTTAAGTTTTGAGAACCGGAACCAAAATCGAAGTTTTCGGTTCAATTCCGGTTCCTTCAATAACCAAACCGAAATTCAAAACCCCTAGCCCTAATTTTAAACGTGAAATGATTTTATTTTTTATTTTTTTAAACCACTTTAAACGATTTGATTTAGGTTTCAATTGACAAAATCGCGATATCAAACCGTCAACCCGCCAAGTTTTTAAAAAGTTATAAAATAAAAACAGACGTCCAATTTTAAATAAAATATAGCGTGCTTCTTTATTTCAACCCTCTTCAATTTCAAACTCAACAAATGTTATTATCCAATAAAATCAATCACTATAGTCTTCGATTTGTAAACTGTTACGACCATAACTAAATTGGACATGACACGTCATCTATATGAGCCCACCAGGGGAGCCACAAAAACATCCAATCGCCTAATCATGACCTATAGGCCAAAACTGCGGATACCAAATTTGCTGGATTCTTATATGCCGAGGTGATACTATGCCGAGGTAACCTAAGCCGGGGTGATGCTGTGCCGAGGTAACCTAAGCCGGGGTGATGTTGTGCCGAGGTACCCTTATGCCGAGGTACTCCTAAGCCGAGGGGAGTACCCTGAAAAGGTGACAAGACAGCTTGATGTGACAACATCTTTAAAGTGATTTGATGGTTGCTTTAATCCTATGATATGTAGTAATGATTATAACCAAAGAAATGGTTTACCTCATGAAGAGTCAGGATCTTACCACATGTAAAGTATAACACATGTCACAATCTAAGATAATTACACCTTCTATAAATAGAGCACACTTGCCTCCAATGAAAGGGTTAGCATTTTTACTCTCTTAACTAAATATTTACTCTCACTTTCTTTTCTCTCTTTTACGCACTTATATTTCCCGCACTCAAATTATATTTGCTTGACATGGGCACTGACTTAGGCAGCGGAGTGCAAACGGGAGCCACCTCGGCCCCCTTTGCAAACTGATTGTTTGTCACAATGCGCAGGAGATCCACATGTTCAAGAGGGAGGAGCTGAGACGTGTTGGTCCAAGGTCCAGCCGGATTTTGTGGTCAACATAAACTGTCCATAAACAAATTTATAAACTACACATTTTCTCAAACTACTTTTTAACCACATATATTTTTCTAATTCGCTTTTCAATCACATATTTTACTTCAAAAATACCATATTCTTTGTTTATAAAAGTTACTTTTACCAAACAAAGGAATTTACTCAACTCAATTTTCCAATTATCTAAAGGTCTCAAATCATCTCTTTCAAATCCTATTTCTATGCTATGAGTACCCGATTCAATCTCTTCCACTACAAATTACATTTTGAATTTTGCGACAATACAAAAGATGCTCAATTACAAAACACTATCATTACAAAATATAAAGTGCACATTTTAATTCAAAATTTTTATATGAATATGCATATTTGACCTTATTTGGAATCTACAAATTTATTTGTCGGAAAATCGCTATTTCAAACCGCACTAAATCGCAAAAAAAATAGTTCGATTTGGTTTAGGAAATGTAAATATGTTTTTTATTTTATTTTATTTTTTTTGAAGAATTTAAATCATTTTAAACAGTTTGGTTGGAATTTTGCTACAAATCGTCCAAATCCAATCGTGACATCTGTTTGGTAAAAAAAATTTGTTTATAAATAAAGAATATGATATTTTCGATGTAAAATATGTTGATTATAAATAAGTTTAACAAGCGAAGACTAATAAAGATGATGTGGTTTGAAGATAAAATGTGACCCTTTTTATGTGGTTAAAATGTGAAAAATGATCGTCTCATTGAAATGTGTAGTTAAAATTAAACTTAAGGTGAAAAGAGAAAAAAACTTCAATACCAAACAAGCTGTAATCTAACTTCAAAATTTAATAATAATAATTGTTACGATAATAACTATATGAACATGACACGTCTTTTATAAGGGTCTAATGGGACCCGCAGAACATCGAGTCACATAGCTGGACTCGTGTGCTGGAATCATCATGTCGAACTCATCATATTGGACTCGAATGCTGGAGTCAAGATTCCGGAGTCATCATGATGTGAATTTTGTAGATATATGGACTAGAAGATTTGTTGAGATTTGATGATTATCAAATACAGTACCAATTGAGAAGATACATGTTATCTTTTAACGTAGTTTTTCACTTCTTAAGATGCTAGTTTTATCAAGTATTAAACCTTAACATAGTTTTTTTCACATATATACGAGGACAACAACATATGAATTATGAAATTTTATTTAACCTTGGACCCTTGGTACAATTCCTTATTTATGACCACAAACAATATGAATGTAAAACCCTATTAAATCTGAGATCTAATAATTCCTATATAAACTAGTCTCTATTTCTAATTGTTAAAAGAAGCAAATTAATTCTCAAATTTAAGTATTTAATAAAAAAAATTTGTTTATAAACAAAAAATGTGATTTTTTTGCAAAAATCTATACCTTTTTCGTGATCTTCCAGTTATGATTTTGTCGTTATTTGGTTTACTATGGATGCGACGTCCCTTTCAATCTCTACCCCCCTTGCATTTGACGCAAATTTGTGAATTTATTACATACACATTTCAAAATCCTAGTACAACTCTACCAGAATGTATACCTCCTGTCGCATTCTCAATTGATTTAATCTTCCATCACCCGTTTCTTTTCTTTTTTTTAATTAGTAATAATAATCTGATAGTTTCATAGCACCATATTTTATCTCCTAAATTTAACAAAAAATCACATTTGTTTAATCATGTGAAAAATAAAGCCATTTGTTGAATTTGGTGAGCCAACTTTGTTGAATTTGGTAAGCCACCAATAGCCCACAAATTTAGCCTACAATCTAGTCTATGTTCACACCTATTTTTCTTCCATCCATTGTTGATTTTTTGTCCAAACTTTCCCTATAAATAGAGGGCAAAACCTCAATGAAAAATGCACCAAGTAGAGAGGAAAATAGAGAGTGAAAGTAGTAGAGAGAAATTTGTTAGAAGAGAGAAATATTAGAGAGAAATAAATTGTTTTCTCCTAAGTATTTTCCTACTTTGTTTTCTCCTATTACAAGAGAGGTTAAATATTGTTATCTCCTTGTATTTAGAGAGAATGTTGTTGTAATTCTCCTACTATAGTGAAATCTTCCTATACTTGCCCGTGGACGTAGCCATTATTGGTGAACCACGTAAATACTTGTGTTCCATTTAACCGCATTTTCTCAATTCCACTATACTTGTTGACCAACGCGATCCACGCCTTTCCTAACAAGTGGTATCAGAGCCTGGTTACATCTTTTGAAATTCTTAGTATGCTCTGTGGTTGCAGCTTTGTCTGATCTTCCACATCAGAAAAGATTTATTGAGATTGTTTTGCGTAGGGTTGGTGTTCACTATCACTTGGTATTATTACCAAGTCGTGAACAAAAATGGCAGCAAAGTATGAGGTTGAAAAGTTCAATGGGAACAATTTCTCGTTATGGAAAATGAGAATAAAAGCAGTTTTGAGAAAAGATAACTGCTTGGCGGCAATTGGAGAGAGGCCCGCGGATATCACTGACGATGACAAGTGGAACGAGATGGATAGCAATGCAATTGCTAATCTGCACTTAGCACTTGCTGATGGAGTATTGTCAAGTGTGGCGGAAAAGAAAACAGCAAATGAGATATGGGACACCTTAACGAAGCTCTACGAGGCCAAATCATTGCACAACAAAATTTTCCTAAAGAGACGGCTTTACACCCTTCGGATGATGGAGTCAACTACAGTGACAGACCACATCAACACCCTCAACACTCTATTTTCACAGCTCACATCAATGGGCCATAAAATAGAGGTAGGCGAACGTGCTGAAATTCTACTTCAAAGTCTACCAGATTCGTATGATCAACTCATCGTCAACTTAACTAACAACATAGAAGATCTAGTCTTCGATGATATTGCAGCTGCGGTTCTTGAAGAGGAAAGTCGGCGCAAGAACAAGGAGGACAGACTATCTAGTTCACAGCAGGCGGAAGCCTTGACGATGATGAGAGGGAGATCAACGGAACGTGGCCCCAGTGGGAGTCATACCCAAGGTAGATCTAAATCCAGAAGTAAGAAGAATGCCAAGTATCATTACTGTGGCAAGAAAGGGCACTTAAAAAGGGATTGTTGGAGTCTTAAGAGGAATGAAGAAGCCAAAGGGAAGGCACATGAGATACCAAAAGCTCAGGGTTGTGTAGCAAGCACCTCATATGATGGCGAAATTTTATACAGCGAGGCAACGACTGTTGTTGAAGGCAGAAAGCATTTCACCGATGTCTGGCTCATCGATTCAGGAGCGACATGGCACATGACACCAAGGAGAGAATGGTTCCATCAATATGAACACATCTCAGGAGGTTCAGTGTTTATGGGAAATGATCATGCTTTGGAGATCGTTGGTATTGGTACTATCAAAATAAAAATGTATGATGGTACAATTTGCACTATCAAGGAGGTTCGGCACGTAAAGGGCTTGAAGAAAAATCTATTGTCTTTGGGACAACTAGATAGCATTGGGTGCAAAACCCATGTTCAAGATGGGACTATGAAAATAGTCAAAGGAGCGCTTGTAGTGATGAAAGCAGAAAAGATAGCTGCAAATCTGTACATGCTTAAAGGAGATACTTTACAAGAAGGAGAAGCATTTGTTGCATCGGCAGGTTCAGCAGAAGAATTAACAATGATGTGGCACCGCAAACTTGGCCACATGTCTGAACGTGGTTTGAAAATTCTCTCTGAACAAGATCTTCTTCCAGGGCTCAAAAAGGTATCATTACCCTTTTGTGAGCATTGTGTCACTAGTAAGCAGCACAGATTGAAGTTTAGCACTTCTACTACTAGAAGTAAAGTTATCTTGGAGTTGGTTCATTCTGATGTTTGGCAAGCACCGGTTATGTCCCTAGGAGGTGCAAAATATTTTGTATCTTTTATTGATGATTACTCCAGGAGATGTTGGGTGTATCCAATCAAGAGAAAGGCTGATGTGTTTGAAGTCTTCAAAATCTACAAAGCGCGGGTAGAACTTGAATCTGAGAAGAAGATCAAGTGTTTGAGGACGGACAATGGAGGAGAATATACTGGTAATGAATTTAATATTTTTTGTCAACAAGAAGGTATTAAAAGACATTTCACGACGGCATATACTCCACAACAAAATGGAGTGGCAGAGCAGATGAACAGAACATTGTTAGAAAGAACAAGAGCAATGTTGAGAACTGCGGGGTTAGCTAAATCATTTTGGGCTGAAGCAGTCAAAACCGCCTGTTATGTGATCAACCGGTCACCATCAACCGCGATTGATCTGAAGACGCCGATGGAGATGTGGACAGGGAAGCCAGCTGATTATTCTCACTTACATGTTTTTGGAAGTCCTGTGTACGTTATGTACAATGCCCAGGAAACATCAAAGCTGGATTCAAAATCCAGAAAATGCATTTTCTTGGGGTATGCTGATGGAATCAAGGGGTACCGCCTGTGGGATCCCACTGCCCACAAGGTGATAATCAGCAGAGACGTGATATTCACGGAAGGCAAGGTACAAGAAAATGATAGCACTTTAAAAGAGCCAGAAACTACTACGGTTGAAGTTGAAGTTGAAAATAGAGAAGAACAAGAAGTCTGGGATTCTTCTGAAGCAGCACCGGAGCATGAAGAAGGAGAACAAGCTGAGTTTACAGTTCCTGAAATCAGACGATCAACTCGGGAGAGGAAAGAACCAGCTTGGCACTCTGAGTACATTATGGAGAGCAATGTTGCATACTGTCTACTGACGGAGGATGGAGAACCATCAACTTTCCATGAGGCTTTAAATAGCCAAGAAGTTTCGCAGTGGATGGAAGCTATGCAGGAAGAAATTGAGGCTCTTCATAAAAACAAGACATGGGATCTTGTTTCGCTACCACAAGGAAGGAAAGCCATTGGAAATAAATGGGTCTACAAGATCAAACGTGATGGAAATGACCAAGTGGAGCGGTATCGTGCTAGACTGGTGGTAAAGGGATATGCTCAGAAAGAAGGCATTGACTTCAACGAAATATTCTCTCCTGTTGTTCGACTCACGACAGTTCGAGTATTATTGGCGATCTGTGCTACATTAGACTTGCACCTGGAGCAGTTAGATGTGAAAACTGCATTTCTTCATGGTGAGCTTGAAGAAGAAATTTATATGCTCCAACCAGAAGGTTTTAAAGAAAAAGGAAAAGAGAACTTGGTTTGCAGGTTGAACAAATCTCTATACGGTCTCAAACAGGCGCCGAGGTGTTGGTATAAGAGATTTGATTCCTTCATTATGAGCCTTGGATACAACAGACTTAGTGCAGATCCTTGTGCTTATTGCAAGAGATTTGGTGATGGTAATTTCATTATCTTGCTGTTGTATGTTGACGACATGTTGGTAGCAGGCCCCAACAAAGATTGTCTTAAAGATTTGAAGGCACAGTTGGCTAGGGAGTTTGAAATGAAGGACTTGGGAACCGCAAACAAGATTCTAGGGATGCAAATTCACCGAGACAGAAATAATAGGAAGATTTGGCTTAGTCAGAAGAACTACTTGAAGAAAATCTTGCGACGCTTCAATATGCAAGATTGTAAGCCAATTTCTACCCCTCTTCTTATTAATTTCAAGTTATCCTCAAGTATGAGTCCTAGCAGTGAAGCAGAGAGGATGGAGATGTCTCGAGTACCGTATGCATCAGCAGTGGGTAGCCTAATGTTTGCTATGATTTGTACAAGACCAGACATTGCACAAGCAGTGGGAGCGGTCAGCCGATATATGGCAAATCCTGGTAGAGAGCATTGGAATATGGTGAAGAGGATCCTAAGATATGTCAAGGGTACCTCAAATGTTGCATTATGCTATGGAGGATCAGAATTTAATGTTAGAGGCTATGTAGATTCAGATTATGCAGGTGATCCTGATAAAAGCAAGTCCACCACTGGATATGTGTTTACTCTTGCTGGAGGAGCTGTAAGCTGGGGTTCAAAACTGCAGTCTATCGTGGCTACTTCTACGACAGAAGCAGAATATGTGGCGGCTACACAAGCTAGCAAAGAGGCAATATGGTTGCAAATGTTAATGGAAGAACTCGGACACAAACAAGAGAAGATTTCTCTATTTTGTGATAGTCAGAGTGCTTTGCACTTAGCAAAGAATCCAGCATTTCATTCAAGGACAAAACATATTAGAGTACAATATCACTTTGTACGAGAGAAGGTGGAAGAAGGAAGTGTGGATATCCAGAAGATCCATACGGAGGACAACCTAGCGGATATGTTCACAAAGCCGATCAACACTGATAAGTTCACATGGAGCCGATCCTCTATCGGCCTAGCAGAAGCATAAGCAGCATGAGAATGGCAAGTGTGGGAAGGATGGCAGGTTGAAACAAAAGTGACTTTAAGTGGGAGAAATGTGGAAAATAAAGCCATTTGTTGAATTTGGTGAGCCAACTTTGTTGAATTTGGTAAGCCACCAATAGCCCACAAATTTAGCCTACAATCTAGTCTATGTTTACACCTATTTTTCTTCCATCAATTGTTGATTTTTTGTCCAAACTTTCCCTATAAATAGAGGGCAAAACCTCAATGAAAAATGCACCAAGTAGAGAGGAAAATAGAGAGTGGAAGTAGTAGAGAGAAATTTGTTAGAAGAGAGAAATATTAGAGAGAAATAAATTGTTTTCTCCTAAGTATTTTCCTACTTTGTTTTCTCCTATTACAAGAGAGGTTAAATATTGTTATCTCCTTGTATTTAGAGAGAATGTTGTTGTAATTCTCCTACTATAGTGAAATCCTCCTATACTTGCCCGTGGACGTAGCCATTATTGGTGAACCACGTAAATACTTGTGTTTCATTTAACCGCATTTTCTCAATTCCACTATACTTGTTGACCAACGCGATCCACGCCTTTCCTAACAAATCACTGATACAAAATACTACAATTTATGCTTTATAAAGCGGCTCCATTTGAGTTTATAAATAGAATTTTATTGTTTTCGAGTAAAATGTGTCGTTGAAAAGTATTTTGAAAAAATATGTATGGTTAAAATGTGGTATTTAAAATTTTGATATTTATAAACACCATTAATCATATATCATGAAGTTGAATACCAACGTTATAAACCCTAGCATGCCCCTGTTGGTTGAACAAGGAAAACGTGTTGCTCTAAAGAAAAAGACAACCTAGTTGATTTTCGATGATCCATCGAGTCGATCCCAGTTTGACCGACTTTAAATGGTCAATAGCCGGGCGAAATATGAAAACACCGATAAATACTAGCACAATTTTGCTTCTATAGTAGAAGTAGTTAAACGGGAATTGCCCCCCACATAGGTTCTCACGATCGGATGGCAAGCGTCTTTCAAAATACAATGATCCTTCTTTACGGTAGTAGCACTTCAAACCACAAGAAACATTGAATCGGAATAGTGTTCTGAATTCACTAGGATGAGAAATTACTAATGCAGGATGCTTTTCGATATGCAAAAAGAAACTGGAAGAATATTATAAACTCGTATTGGAATGAATAATGCAGCATCAAGTGGTCCTATTTATAACAATTCAAAGGTTGTATCAAAAAAAATTGCAGGAAATTTGTGTTTTGAAACAGACACGATTTGTCTGGACAAGTATTTAAATAGAAATCGACATGATCTAAAAGGCAGCACCTCGTGTCGCGCTCCGAATTTTATGGAGAAATAAATAAATAATATAATTAAATATTTCCCTTATTTGAGCCCCATTATTTCTCATTAAAAATATAACTTTTTTCTATGATAATTAATTCCAACCATCAAAAAAAGTTAAGCCTACAATTTTTTACTTTTCAAACTACTTTTTAACCATTAGATTTTCAAAATCCAAATTATAATTTGAAATAATGAGAATCAAACATAGGCATTATTTGCTCAAAAAATTAATACCAACTTGGGACAAGTCCAATCTTAGCCCAAGTCTAGGCTCACGGCCCACGGCCATGCTCGTGTCTTGTCCAGCCGGCCAATCGGTCGGACGGTCAACCACCTAAATATTTGGTCAAAGTTGGCCATTCCAATTTAGCTCTTGTTTGTTTCTCTTTAAATTTTTCTATTTTTTCTACAATACTCAATTTCAACCATTTATTAAAAGTCAAGCCCACAATATTTGACTTTTAAACAAAATCTCAATTATCAATTCTCCTAAAAATCACTATTCATTTAAAAAAAAAAAAACTATTTTTAAAAAATATCAAACACATACTTAATAATCCCCCATGGAAATTACCAGAAAATGCAAATGATAATGCAGACACATTTAAAGAGTACAGATGGAAAGTTATTACATCAGGAGATGTAACTTTTGGTTTTGAACCTACCTTAGTGAAATATTATCGAATTTACTTGGTTAATAAGTGAATCAGTGTCTTGAATTGTTCGGTCATTCCTGTAAATCAAGATAATAATACTCACACTATATCTTTTCTAACACTTTTAGGTAGGCAACATTTGCTTAGGAAGTAAAAATTGGTTTTCCAACTTTCCAGTTTCAATGATGTTTGATAACACAAATTTTGTTAGAAATTCATTTGGCTACTTTTATAGGAATTAGTGCAATTCCTTATTTTCAAGGCAAATGAATTCTTAACCAAGAAGTGATAATTAGTTCCACCTTTATATGGCAAATCATAAATGCCTAATTGATCATTTTTTTGTTGTTAATTGATTTATTTTTTAAAAAAAAGTAAACATTATTATAATCAAGTGCAAATATGTGAAAAAAAGTTAAAAAAATAATAATTTTTTGATTAAAATAGCTACATTTTGCTTTATTTGCTATGGAAAATAATATCAATCAAACAGCAAAACTTGAAAAATTCTCCACTTTTTCCATCTAGAAAATTAAATCAATGAAACATGCTAAACTTCCAATTCCTAGGAATTCAATTCCCTGAAATTTATTTTATTTTCACTCTAATTCCAACATCGCTACCAAACGGACCCTTAGTTCTCATGGTTATGTTTATTTTGGCCCTAAACAACTTTTTGGATTTAAAAAGTGTTTTTAGGAAATTCCAGCCACTTGCGGATGCAGCTATGGGTGAGCCCGTTAGGCCGCTAGTGCTGGATCCGATCAAATTTTCAGATTTATTAATTAATTATTATTTTTTAAAAAAAATGTAAAAGTCTAGTAATATGTTTGATTGGTTTAAATTTCTAAGTGGAAAAAGTGGAGAATTTTTCAACTTTTGTTGTTTGATTGACATTGTTTTCCATGAAAAATAAAACAAAATTTAGTTATTTTAATATATATTTTTTTAAAAAAATTTACACATTTGTACTTGATAATAATAATTTTAATTTTTGAAAAAATAATATATCAATTAACAACAATAAAAATGATCAAACGTTAAGAAAATGGTAAAAAAAATTCATGAAAAATAAAACATTCTCTCCCTTAGAAAACGAATTCCTCCAAATCAAGGAAAATACCGAATTTCGAGAAAAGTCTGAAAACGAATTCCATGGAAATCTTAGGCAATCAAACATCGCAAAAGTTGGAAAACTCATTTCCATGAAAAACTTAAGGCTATCAAATGCAAACTTATATCCATTACCCATGCCAACTGTCCAATCCATTTGCTGCTGCTTTAGGAGACGATTGGTTGAATGACAGTTTGGTGATTTACACAATGCAAGAATTTTTAACTCATTCAGAATGAGGCAATTTTGCAACGCTTTCAAAGTATGAGATATTGGAGAATGCAATTGTCTAAGCTTCTAGCTACGAAGTAGGGTTATATCATGTATTTTTCTATTATTTTTGTTTGTGTTGAACTATATTTTCATATTAAATGAAATTACGTTTTAAAACATTTATATGTTAGTAGATTTTTTTTAATTAAATAATATTTCGCAGTTGAGGGTCTAAGGTCAACGGTCAAATAGTTAAAGTCTGCTCTAGCTCAACAGCAATCCTGGATTAACCACTGATTCCAGCCTCAAGAATTCTCATAGAAAGAGGCCCTGCCTCACACTAATATATGTGATATCCTATTAAGAGTATTATGTCATAATCTGCTTGGCTTATCCAAGCTTTATTTGAATCATTAAGAGTTTAACTTAACATCCTAAAAACACTTTTCTTATCGTATGAATGGGTAGGAGAAAACTCCTTAGCGCTTCATTGAATCGTTTCACTGAATCTTCACAATTTAGTTTATAATGATAAGTGTATTTTTTACACTTATTTAGATACTAAAAACATGAAAATATATTGTCATTTCAGAATAAAAGTTATTGGTTTAGTTTTTAATTATTTTTATTTCAATTTTTATCCCAAAGTTGAGAGACCGAAGAAGTTGGAGCAAATAAAGATAAAATTGAGAGTTATTTAGCCTTATGCAATGTAGTAGTTTTCGAGGTCAATGAAGGATCACAATTGGAACTAAAGTGAAAGAAGTCAGAAATCCAAGAATCACTTAAAGAAATCAAGAGATAGAGAACTTATTTGAAGACATTCGGAATTGAAAAGGGCAAACTGCACAAATCGGAAAAAGAAGGATCAATGAGAAATTAAAGGAAGGACCAACTCGTAAGGAAGCACAAGAACCATCCATGCCTCTTGTAAGTTATTGTGGCTCTTCCTTCCAAACGATCACGTGGTAGTATGGGCACCAATTTTTTTTTCCTTTTGAAACACGGATCCTACATATATTCAGCCTAATTAAACAAGGCCAAAACCTCCGCGCGTGTGTGTGTGTGTGTGTGTGTGTGTCTCAGAACAGTGGACAAAATTTGGGTTACCTCTTGACACATTATTCTACATAATTTAAAATAAATTCTTCATTGGTTTAAGAGGCCCAAAGATTCAAGATTTGAGATTTTCTTCTACAACAAGATTTCATTGTATTTTCGAGTGATGACCTTTAATTAAATCTTGTGGTTAATCATATAATATGTACCTAGGCTAAACTTTTATTGTGTTAGGATCATGATGAAGCTTTAAATTCCAGATTTTTATCTTTAGTTTTGTTTAATTAAAGACAATTTATAGTTAGATTCTAATTTTTCATTCTTCTAAAATTATATGTCAATGATTAATGTATGATATTTGTAACATGTTCTTAAGTTCAAAAGATTAAGAATTCATTAGAAGTGATTTAATTTCCATAAAGTATGATAGGGAATAGAAATATACCTCTATACTTTATGTGAGCTTGAAGTGTTCGTGAAACTTTAATAATTTTCTACGTGTTCACATTTATCATAGAAGTATAGATGAATCACATATATGAATATGTTTTAATTCTTGTTCGAAAGAATGTTTTAAGTAATTTAGGAGCATTGATCTTCATTTATATGAGTTGTTGATGATTATTCAAACCAAAGCATGAGAAATGGAATAGAAATCACATACATACATTACATAAATCAATTTTGATTCTTTCTTAATTTAGTTTAATTTGGTATTTTCTAGCTAGTTGTTTTAGCTTTATTTGATCTTCACAAACATAAAAATGGTTATTTCTCGTTTTGGTTAAAGTTAGTAATTTAAAATAAAAATTTATCTCAATCCTCATTGGTACGATACACTAACTCATTGTCTACTATATTGCTTGTGTAATTTGTACAATTATGGTAGATAAACACACAACATTAGTCATCCCATTAAGCCCATGTTTGGTGGAGATTAGAATTAGATTTTTAGTATATTTTGATAAAAATTGATGAGATGCTAGCTTGAGAATTTGTGGGTTCCATAAAATACTTGATTAAGATTAATTTTTAACTATGACTTAGAATAGATAATAGATTTTAATTTGTACTAAACAAATGCTAAACTTGAGATCTCAAGTTAACAAAGTTGAATTACCATTACAAAAACTCTTGCGTAGTAGGTGATAAGTACAGTTTTGTACTTATCCTGACCTTAAATTTGGGCAATTATGAATATTTTAGGATGTAATAATGCTAAATTGTGTGTTAATTTTGTTTGTATTATGAAAAATTCGACTTTGGATGTATTTGGAGGCTAAAAAGAAAAAAAAAACTAAAATCGGACAAAAATGGCTAAGAGGGGACCAAATTAGAAGATGAAGGGCTCATGATGCAAATATAAAAGGGCCAAATTATTATAAATGTCAAAGTATAAGGACTCAATCAAAGAATCCAAGAAGATGGATGAGTGAATGTGCAATAAAACAAGGACCGCAGTGGAAAAAAGTGAAAATGGATGCATATGGATCGCATAGGCATTATACCTTGATATCCCAAGGCATCCCTTTAAAGAAGCAGAACTTAAAAGATCATAGCATTGCGATTGCAAGCCCTAAACGTTGTGATCGCAGCGTTGTTCCGGCCAGCGAGAAAATCAATTTTTTATGGTAACTAGGATTTCGTTTTGACCTATTTTTTTACTCCATATTGGGCATGAATTTAGGGATTTTTAGGGGCATATGAATACATTTTTCATTATACTTTAATGGGGTTGATATATTATCAAAAGAAGTCTTTAGAGAGATTATCGTCAAGAATTCAACGAACACGTACAAAACTTGAAGATCCAAAAATCTGGGTTGGAGATTCAAGAAGAAGAAATTGATTTAATATATTCTTTCCATTGTTCTAATTTTCGAGTGATGTTTTTTCAATTCTTTGTGTATGATTTACATATAAATATGCTAGGCTAAATATTTCTCATGTATTGGATGAAAATGAAATTTTTTATTTAATTATTTCAATTCAAGAACAAGTAGTTTAAAATTTGAGTAATGTTATTTATCTAAAGATTGAGATCAATCTCAACTCAATTGACAAACATTCATTGGAGAATGGGGAGGTGCCCATGTGCACATGCATACCCACCTCTTCAATTTTCAATGGGAGAGTGTCAACTGGTTGAGATTTATCTCAACCTTAAGATATATAGAATTATTCTTAAAATTTTCTTGCGTTTTTTATTAATCTTGAATGATTATTTTGTTTTTTGATTGATTGATCATCAATTGAGTGAATAGTTTCTTGTTGTAGTATTGAAAAACTCACAATAAGTTTAGAACACAACATGATTAACACGCAAACATTAGATGTTAGAAATGACAAATATGACGTGTGCAATCTCCTTAATAATTGTATGATTTAATGCACTCTAAGTATTCGTATTCTAACTAGGAATAGATTCAAGTTATGTTTAGGATATATTTAACTTATCTTGAAAATGAAGATTAATTTTATTTGATTTATCGATTGTTAAGAATGCATGAATGAAATAAACTACATGATTGTGAATTGATCTTTATCTTTATATTAATAAAAGTAGAAGTGTAGCTTGCCATAGAAGCTATTATTTTCTCGCCTAAAGTGCACATCCCTAATATAATTTGGTTAGTGTGAATGGAAAACGAGATTAATGTGAATACAAAATAGTTATAAGCCAAATGTGAATGCAAATCTAGATAGATGCCTCTCACACACACACACACACACACTAATAGTTTACTATGATGGTAAATAATGATTAATATTTTTTAATCATTTTTAATTTTAAAAATTGTGCAAAGATTAATAGTCTATTATTATGGTAAATAATTGTTAATATTTTTTAATCATTTTTAATTTTAATAATTGTGCAAATATTATATAATATAATAGTTTCTTGATCTTCAACGTTGTTCAATTATCGTATAAGATTAAACACATATTTTTAATTATTGTATTGGTGTTTTTGAATGAAAATTGAGAAAAAATGTTAAATATGTGATGAGAATGAAGAAATTATTTTTATATCTTTTGCATTTGTGTTGATTATGTATAATCATTAAATTTTAATAAATGTTTATCGATATTACGGATAGCAATTTTAGTTCATTGTACTGGTAAAAATCTATACTATATATGAAAGTAGGATAGTCTGACAGAATTAATTCTTAAATTCTTTATGTTTTAGTATTATAATAAAATGTGTGGTTGAGAAAAAATTTTGGAGAAATATATGTGATTAAAAAGTGGGTTGAAAAAATGTGTTACTTATAAATAATTTATCGAAAAAGTTATTGAACGAATGTTAATTTACTCGATTGTCGTATCATGATAATTGTGAGATTTTCAAAATTATTATTTTGACTGCTTATTTTTGTAAATAAAGTTTTATTCATTAAATTCAAATATTTAAATATATAAATTGACGTTTATTATTCAAAGACGTTTTTAATAATTTGAATAATGTATATTATTTTTTAAGGTCTAATAATTATTGAAATAGAAAATTATTTTTTATGCATTTGTATATGTGTTGATTATGTACAAGCATTAAAATTTTATAAATACTTATTAAAATCGATATTGTGGATAACAGCTTTCGTTCATCGCAATGGTAAAATACTAATATGGATAATAATAGGTGGATTCGGAATCTTGTGCACCACTCCACATGTATTTACAAATCAACATTTTTTATATTTAAAAATCTTATAATAATTCAACAAAAATCTCTTTCTATTGTTTAATATTTTGAATTGATGGTAGATTAATAATTCAAAATTAAAACTTATTCCTCGTGGGATGATACTTGTCAGCGATCTCCTACGCTTGCGAATTTTTACCGAACAATATGCTTTATGTTCATTCCTTTCAATGGCAGTATACTTGATCTTTTGACAAACCTTTTGTAAGCAAGTCCGCAAGATTCTCCTTTGATTTCACATAATTAATGGAAATTATACTATTGGAGATCAATTGCTTAATGGCATTGTGCCTACAATATATATGTCTAAATTACCATTATACATATTTTTGTGTCATTCCAATAGACGGCTAACTATCGATATACTTATGGCAAGCACCGACTTAGGCCAAGAAAGAATGTCCTCTACAAAACTACGAAGTCATTTTGCTTCTTCTCCAACTTCATCCAAAGCTATAAACTTTGATTTCATTGTTGATCTAGCTATAAATGTTTGTTTCGAGGACTTCTAAGACATGGTTGCACCACCAATACATAGTAAAAATACTCCCATTGGTAGATTTAAAACTTTCGCGTATGATATCCAATTTACATCAAAATATCCTTTTAATATTGTTGGATATCTTGTATAGTGTAATTCAAAATTTAAGGTATAATAGTGATTATTTGGAGGGAATTAATTGTTAAAAAAATAGGAATCTTTTTAACTTTATATGTAGATTATTTTATTAATAAAAATGTTGGCGAAAATGAGTTTTAAAAAAAATGATATTTTAAATAAATGGTGCCTGATTGGGGCTGATTTTTTTTACCAAGTTGTCATAATTGTAACAGTTAAGAACTTGAATTACTTACTATAAAAAATAACTTCAATGACCATTTGCATAAGTATTCAATTTTGATGATTATTGATATAATTAATCTTTTCAAAATGTAATTTCAAAATTATCACAAATTAATTTATCACTACTCATATTGTTCTATTAGAATTGATACTAACCATCCAAATAAAATATTTGATATTTAATTATATTAAACAAATATTTCATTCCATATTTAATTTAACATTATAAATGAAATACATGTGATTTAAATGAATGTAACAACTTAAGCAATATGAAATGTTTATTTTAATTAAATTTTACTGAATGTATATTGCAAGTACATTTAACTTTATATACCAAAAAATCATCTATACATCTTAATTTATAAAAGTGGCGCGAGCGTTTAACTCATAAGACATCATAATACTTTATCAATTACCCGTATGGAATTGATTATTCAAGAATCAATTTTCGGAACCTTCATTCTCAATCACACATTCTTTAAAAAAAAAAAATATTTTTTTTACAATTTTTCACACTACTTTTTAACTATACATTTAAAACAAATAACCACTTTTTCACAAAATCAAAACAAAACACTTAAGTTCCATATAAACTGATCTACAACATGAAATTATGACCAGAAATTGAAAATAATTGATAACAACTATCAAAATATTAATATGAGCAAATAAAATTAATTTAAAAATGACAAATGAATTGATCGAAAAATGAAGATGCAAAAATTATTCGGATTTAATTGAGTTTTACTTAAAAAGGTCGGATATTCATTATCTATTTTAATTTGATAAAAAAAAATCTTGAATTGAAATTAATTATTTAAGACCCAATTGAATTTAGTTAAGCATCTGTTCGGCGGATATTATAATCACTTTAAAATGATTATTGGAGTTTTCTAGGTAAAATATGTGTGGTTAAAAAGTGGTTCGAAAAATTGTACAGTTTAAATTGATATTTAAACAGTAGTTTTCGAACATAGGCTAAGAATTATAAATATCATTATACGACTTAAATAAAATAATTTTAAAATAGCGGGATATTGGGAAAAAGTTAAAGGTATAAAATAAAATATTTACCTTTAATCTTTGATATGATTTTAGGGATGACATGTTTACAATTGGCTCTCACTTGTGAGTTCGTATTAAAGTTCTCGTTGAAATCTTCAATTTTACATCCTTATTACATAATTTTCGATTTCAAAATAATAATATAATTATCAAAAGTTTTCTAATTCATTGAAATACTTCCATTTTAGGAAATGCAGTTTAGGCTGAAAATTTTCCACAACACGAAGAAAGAACTTACTTGAAATCTGGAATTAAAAGAAATCCAGAAAACATAATGAATAAATTGAGTCAAGAGTTTAATTCTTTTTCCTCAAGACGAAATTGTCCCGCACACGTGCTCGCGATTGGATAACAAACGTCTCCGAAGATGCAACAATCTCCTCTTGCGGTAGCAGCACTTCAAATCAAACCACAAGAAACATGGAACCAAAACAATGTTTTGAACTCTCTAGGAGTGAGAAATGACTAATGTAGGAAGCTTTTCAGTATGCAGGAAGAAATTGGAAGAATATTATAAACTTGGGTTGAAAAGAATAATGCAAAACCAAGGGGTTCTATTTATAATAATTGAAATGTTGTGTCCAAAAGACACAATTGCAAGAAAGTTACAGACACAACTTGTCTAGACAAGTTTTTCAACAGAAATCAACATGATTTAGAAGGCGGTGCAACGTGTTTTGCTATTTAGGAGAAAATAAATAAATAATTAATATAATTAAATATTATTTGTCCAAAAATTAATACTAACTTGGGTCCAGTCCGACCCTAGCCTAGGCCCCCAACCTGTGTTGAGCCGATCGATCTAACGATGCGACGACACAAGTGTGGAGTTTGACTCTACTTACTAGCATGTAAGTCATTCTCCACTTCAAACATTATTGATCCTCCTTAAGGGCCAAACTCAATTTTCAAATCTTGGCCTTATGAGGTGGTTCATTTCTTTCTAATATTCCTGCCTGGGATTTTCCAATTTTTCACCAATTTATTTTGTCAATTTATTTCAACTCCAAGTAACTTTTAGGCCACAATTTTTTCATTCATCCAAAAATAGTTTTGAGCAACCAAATATAACACGATCATCTACTTACGTTGGACCATGATCCCACCTCAATTGACTAACGAGACCCACTTAAATATTTGATCAAAGTTGGTCATTCCAACTTAATTAAATCATTAATTTCCAACCACTTTAGCAACATCCAAAATTGTCTCATTTTTTGTCAATCTACTTGTTATACTCTTTGTACAAGTAGAATTTTTATACTAGCAAGTAGAGCGATGTTGGATTTAAATTATAAACATTTATTTAGTGTGTATTTAATATTATTTAAAAAGAATTTTTTTAAAAATGAATAGTGATTTTTAGAAGAATTGATGGTTGAGATTTTGATTGAAAAGTCAAATAATGTAGGATTGACTTTTAATAGAGGGTTAAGATTGAGTACTGTATAAAAAAAGGAAAAATTTAAAAAAAATCAAACAAAGGCTTAGGTGGTTGTAGTATAGGAAGGCATGTGACTTAAAATACACCCTAGTAGATAATTAGTTCCAAAGTAAAACATCCATCAAGATAGTGGTGTTTGTTAAATAAGTAATTAGGTAACTAACTCTCTAAGTGATCACAAACACAAAAGACCGATTCTTGTCTTGTCATCTCAAGTTCTTTTTAATTATAAATAAAGAATGTGATATTTTCAAAATAAAACATGTAGTTAAAAAACTATTAAGAAAAATGGTTCGAGAAAATTTGTTTTTAGTAATCTTGTTTACAACTTTGCTTCTCCATCGCCAATGGAGCCATAAAAATGTAAAATACAATTATTTTAATCACATTTATTTAGCACAGTAAATGAATTGAAAGATGAGCAAATGTTATCATATGATTTTTTTTCTTTACTTTTGTCCATATCCTATCAGTTAGGTACATTACAATGAATTCCTTTACTTTGAAGCTTCTGAACCCGTTTGATCCACATTTTGGGTGGGTGGGTGGGTGGGGGGTGGGGAGGGGGGGGGGAATTTGGTTTTGTAATAGACAGGAGAATTGAAAATGAGTTTTAGAATTTGTATTATGTTCAAAGATTTGAAGAAATAAGTTGTAAAAAGTGTGAAAAATGATTATTACTCAACAAATTTAAAATAAATTTGAAGAAAAATGTAGAAAAAATAAATGACACCAAACAAGCTCTTCCTAATTATTTCATTTTCGTAGCAACTTTCAAAGTGTGCACAGAGATCCTAGCGGCTCCAAATTCTCATCAGTAACAAAGCTAAGCTCGATATTTCCCTTCGACCCAATTCATCCTCAAGCATATATAAATGTAGGTTAAAAGCTTTCACAATTCTGCAATTCAAAGTAGAATACCACTTTGAAGTAATCTTAGAAGACATTCCTTCCTTAATACACTATTTGAATACCAATTCAGCTGCAGCATTGAAAAGATTCACACACCATCCTTTTACACAATTATTACAATTTATAAATAACACATTTTCCCAAAATACTTTTTAACTATACACATTTTTTCTTTCCAATTTTTAACCACAAATCTTACCTAAAAATTACCCAAAAACACAAAAAAATTCTGAAAAAAGGCAGCTAATCGGTCTGTAAAAAAGCTTATAAACACATTGATTCATGTCGTGCAGAGCAACATCAGTGACAATCAGGAATGCATAGAACTAAAGAAGCAATGGGCACAATTATAAAATATGCTAAATATAGCTCGTACCCATTATTTCAAATCTTATTTTCTACCACACATTTTACCCATAAAGTAATCTACATACAAACTCATAAAAGATTCTCTACTTTTTAACCACACATTCTCCAAAATTTACTATTACAAATCACATTTTTTAAATAATGAGTCACAAGTCGAATTATAAAATTGGAATAGTCATTCTCAATACATCCATTTTCTGAAAAAAGACATGATAAGAGGATTTAAAAAGCTAAATATGAAATAATTAAAAGCATCACATTGAGAAAAATCTTCCTCCAGTAGAAAACTCGTTTGACTGCTTAGCGATACTGCAAAAACAAATTTTCAAGATAATTAGTCATACTATGAAAAATGTGAACCATAATAGAACATAGAACCAGTAATTAAATTACAGCACAATGATGCAATCATGCGAGCAAAAAATAAGCATTGTTGTCGAACACGTCTCCCTATGGATACAGAGCTTACAACAAAATCCAATGAAAAGTCATCTCTAAGTACATACAGATGCAACTGCATATACAATGCTTTGTACAGAAACCCATGTCATCAAAATATTTTAGAAAACTCAGCTGATTACCTTGATGAAGCCTATTTCCTTAGCATTGCTGCGAAAGCATTGTCTGCAGCACATGAGGCCATATTTTCGAATTATACCATGGGGGTTCCCACACACACGGCTGCCAAATTGAAGTAATTAAATTTCAACAGTTATGCTTAACAGTTAACTCCCATGAGAAGACATGAGGAAAATATTAAAAAAAACAATTATCAAGAACACCATATTCAGCAAGGTACACTTCTAGCTGTTATATCAAGATGGCTTAATCCTACAATCAAGGGGTTTAAAATTACTAGTTACTCAAGACTTTTGAAGATAATTTCCAATTATGTTAACGTCTCTATGCACTATCACAAATTACCATTAGTTAAAATAGCAATACTGGTACAAAACTCAGAAGTACAACATCTATGATATATGATTTCAGCTTACCGCAAGTACGAAAACGCTATAGTTTACATTTTACACTGATCTGGTACCTCATGAAGCACGATGAATCCATTGAGACAAACTCCTCACAAACTAAAGAGCCCAAAATCGAACAAAATAAAACCAAATATATCCACATTTTCAGAGTCAAAACTGGTATAGAGAAAAGCAGAAAACGATATAAAACCAACAAGAGGTGAAGAGGGTCAACAAAGAATAAATGAGATAGGAATTCAAAATAACGAACATAAGCCTCAAAAAATTTACATATACACTTTGTTTAATGCCATGACATTCACATTAATGATTTTCCAATAAATTTTATCAGCACTTTGTGTCCGGAAATAAACAACTATAATACTACTAAATTCCTGTAATACTTGTATATTATTGTTACTTCAAATTAAGCATCACGGATCAAATTGACTAGAACAAAAGTTAAGTGCTCCGTAGCATCAATTATGTACATGGAGAAACATCAATATATTGATTACTCAACAACTTCCTCGATTCCTTCCAAACAACGAAAATTAGGCACTTTTCATCAACAACCATGTAGCAAAGAAGATTAATAAAATCTTATATCCACGGATTAAAGAAGTAATTAAAGAAATATCAAACAAAAATCAACAAATTAATATTGATTAATGAATCTAGATCATAATACCAAGCGCGGGAGCCGGGGCCGTAGGTCTTTGGGTGAGAATTCCAGATGTTGGAGTGCCCCATTCTTCCTCTCTAATGAACGAAAGGCTGCTAAAGTTTGCAAGTGAAACGGCCTAACTACGGTGAACAGTTGAGGTTTCGCCGCAACTTGTGAAACGCAAGTATTTATAGTGACCAGCGTCGAAACCCTAGGGTTTTACATCAGATATTTTTAGAGATAATTATTAAACTTATGCTCACATCTTTGATCGATTACTAAATTTCAAAATGTTGAGTTTTGATTACTGAACTTGTGTAATCGTCTTGACTAGTTACTGAAGTTTAATATTGAGTTTTGATCATTAAACTATGAATTAATTGTCTCAATAATCACTGAATTTACGTATATGTCATCAACTGATCACTGACGTTTAAAATATCAAGTTTTGATCACTAAACTTAACAAAATAGTAGACGTTAGTCATTGATTTAACTTTCTTAATAAAATTTACGATATGACAGACAGAATATGCACATGGTGCCCGTCACCTTTAACTGACCAATCATGGCACACCAATAAAAAAGATTTAAAACGTTTTCGATTGGTCACAAAACTTTTAAAAATATTTTTGACTTTTGATTTGTTGTATACAACAGATAATTTCAAAGAGCTTTATAAATTTTCAAGTCAATCGTGTCATCTTTACAAATTCAGTGACCAAAACTCTATCAACTTAAAGTTTGGTGAAAAATCGAAAAATGTTTTAAAAGTTTAGCCTCTGTTTGGCAAAAGCCAAAAAAAAAAAAAATTTTTAAACAACACAATTTCTCAAATAATCTTTTAACCACACATAATTTCTCTCTCCAATTTTCAACCATACATCTTATCTAGAAAACATAAAAAATATTTTTTTAAACACCAACATTTTAACAAACAGAGACTTAGTGACTAATAGATGACATTTTTAAAGCTTTCTTTCGTTGTAATTTGGTGTGTCGTGATTAATCGGTTGAAGATGACGTGATGTCACATGGACATTCTATCCGTTACGTCGTCAATTCTGTTATGAAAGTCAAGTCGATGACCAACGTCTACGATTTTGATAAGTTTAGTAATAAGACTGGACACTAAGATTTCAGTGATCACTCAAAAGCATAAACATTAGTTCAGTAATTGTTGGGACAAATAACTCATAAGTTCGGTGACAAAAAGTCAACATTTTAAACTTCAGTGATCAGTTGAACACGCGACATACTTCAGTGATTATTGAGATAATTAAATAATAAGTTCAATGATCAAAATTCAGCACATTAAAGTTCAGTGATAGATCAAAGATATGGACTTAAGTTTAGTGATCATTGGGACAATTAACTCTATATTTTAGCCTTTGTTTGACAAACTTGTTTAAAAATATTTTTTTTACAACACAATTTTTCAAATCACTTACACACATTTTTTCTCTTCACTTTTTAACAACATATTTTATCTCGAAATCATAAAAGAACATGCTTTTTAAACACAATTTTTTAACAAACAGAGCTTAATTGTCAGGGTAAATTTGGACTTGCGTATAGAGATAAAATTAGGTTTCGTTTGATAGGCATTATTTGCTTTGGAAATTGGAAATAATTTTATTTTTGACATTTTGGTGTGCTAGATAGTATTTTGTGGCGTAAAAACATTTTTTATCTAGTCACGTATAGTATGGGTTTTTACCATGCAATTGTGGCATCTCTAGTGATGCGGCCTCGCTAGCTTTTTGATAAAGAAGATGAAAACTCCCACCACTTTAGTGAGAATTATTTTTTCAAATTTCAACTAGCATGGAAAACCATTTTCATCTCAATTGGTCATTTTTACTGTTTTTTATTGACTTATTTTTTTTAAAGAAATTAACATTATTATTATCAAACACAAGTGTGTGAATAATAAAAAATGATTAAAATAGCTAAATTTTGCTTTATTTGTCATGAAAAATAATGTCAATTAAATAAAAAAAATTCACTTTTTCACTTAAAAAATTAAATCAATCAAACACACTAAACTTCCAATTCCTAGGAAAATATGTTCATAGGAATTCAATTCCCTAGTATTCATTTTCTTTTTACCTAAAATTTACCATCACTATCAAACAGACTCTTAGAGTTATTAGAGCTAATTAGCCTTTGTTTGAAAAAAATGTTGTTTATAAAATTTGTTTATAAACAGCTATATAACATCATCTCATCGGATCCTTTTTATTTTTGAAAAGTTAACAATTTCAACTTGTCGAAGATTCTCGCCTACCATTTTTTACTTTTAAAAGAATGAACCAATAAATGTTGAAACGCTACTATTTATAAACAAAATTTATAAACAATATATTTCTTGGAGTTATTATGCTTAAAGATAAAATTAGAGTTAATTGTCCTAATAGACATTGAACTTAAGTTTCTGTTTGGCAACCTATTTATAAATAATGTTTATAAATAGAGATGTGATGACATTTCAATGGTTCATTTTTTAAAACTAAAAATATGATCGGTGAAAATACTTGACCAGCCGAAATTGTTGATATTTAATAAAATAGTCCAATGAGATGTTATCACTTGGACCCATATAAGTCAATTCTATAAACAATATTTTTCCAAACACACTATAAATTATTGAGTTTTAGCCATTAAATTATCAAAATATTGGACGTCAATAACATAGTTTCTGTGAGAAAAAAATGGTGTTGTGGCAGACGGAATAACAATGTGGCGCCTGTAACATGCAAGAAACTTTTAAGACGTCATCGATTACTCACTAAACTTTTAATAATGTCGTATATTGCTCACTAAATTTTTAAATATGTTCCTATTGCTGACTAGACTTTAATTCAGTCGAGTTTTGACCATTATTTTCCTTTAAATCAACATGATTACTTGAAGCCAAATATTTATGTGCAACCACTTTTGGCGGACTGCTCGTCCGGCACCCTAGTGCTCCTGCAACTTTAGTGACAATCTTTGAAGGCACTGATTGGCAAAAAAAATTCAAAGGGAAACACATAGGAAGGAAGTTTGCAACTACACCTTGATGTAAACCACGTAGCAATTGTAGTTACGCAACCCACAAAATATTGAAATCAACCCAAGAACGTCAAGAAACCACGATTTATGGATCTAATTAAAATTAATTGAACCAACCAACCAATACAATCACTGGGATAAATTGACCTCTTGATCACAAGTAATATTAATTCTCACCGAGAATTGAACAAACAAGAATAACTCGCAAGTTCGGATTTTATTCAATGAAGAATAAGGTTGTGAAAGTAAAATAGCCTCTCAATAATGATATCAAAGTTGTCTTCTTAATAATGAAAATTACATCCCTATAAATAGGGTCAAAACCTGACTAAAAAGTTTTAATTATACTAGGTAAGAAATTCCTAAAAATATGGAAAGAAATAAAAATCCTAAAATTACGCGTATAGACAGTTACGGCCGTGACTACTTCTTTTACAGTCTTAGGAAGCTTTCTATTTAACAGTTACGGCCGTGACATTATTCTTTACGGCCGTAAGTCCTTTTTTCTGAAAATCATAATTTTAACCCGAGGCTTCATTACGGCCGTGACACATGTGAGTTACGGCCGTAAACCCAATTCTTCAAAATTTCAGTTTTTTTCGTAGTAGACTCGTTACGACCGTAAGAATTATGGGTTACGACCGTAATTCTTGAAATTTAAAAATTTTCTTCGACGGCTTGAATGAGGTTGATCCACTCGTCATTTTGGCTCGGTCCCAACATGGAACTTGCTTCTTTTGATGACACGAACATTATTTTGGCCATTGTTTCTTGTACTAGCTTGTCAATTGCTTCGTTGGCCCTCTTTGTTTGCAATCGGGTCATCGGTCCACCTTTGATCATCAACGGATCTTTGTGCGGGCTTGTATTCGTGGTCTGGATCACGTCATCCCCTCCCTCTTCAAAAGGATTCGACCTCGAATCTGTACCTGCATCAAACGGAGATAGATCAGAAACATTAAAAGTAGCCGAAACATTATACTCACCAGGAAGATCTAGTTTATAGGCATTGTTGTTAATCCTTTCAATCACTTGGAATGGACCATCTCCTCGCGGTTGTAACTTTGACTTGCGTTGTTCTGGAAACCGCTCCTTTCTCAAATGTACCCAAACCCAATCTCCGGGTTCAAAGATGACGCCCTTTCTTCCTTTGTTAGCCTGCGATGCATAATATTCATTTTTCCTTTCAATTGCCAGCCTCACCTTGTCGTGGAGTGATTTAACCATCTCAGTCTTTTTCTTTCCATCTAAACTACTACGTTCATTCATAGGTAAAGGAATTAAATCCAATGGCGTTAGCGGATTAAAACCATAAACAATTTCAAATGGTGAACAAGAAGTAGTAGAATGTATAGCCCTATTATATGCAAATTCAATAAATGGTAAATACTCTTCCCAATTTTTCAAATTTTTATTGATTATGGTGCGCAACAACTGAATCATTGTCCTATTTACTACCTCGGTCTGTCCATCGGTCTGTGGGTGACAAGTTGTAGAGAAAAGTAGTTTTGTTCCCAGTTTGTTCCACAAGACTCTCCAAAAATGACTAAGGAATTTAACATCCCTATCCGAGACTATGCTCTTAGGAACCCCATGTAAGCGCACGACTTCCCTAAAGAAAATATCAGCTATGTTGGTAGCATCATCAATTTTGTGGCATGGTATGAAATGTGCCATTTTACTAAAGCGATCTACTACTACAAAAATCGAGTCTCTTCCCTTCTTAGTCCTAGGTAATCCCAAAACAAAATCCATAGAGATATCGACCCAAGGTTCACTAGGGACGGGTAAAGGCATATATAATTCATGGGGTTTAATCCTAGATTTTGCCTTCTTGCAAGTAATGCATTTACTACAAACCCAAACCACATCAATCTTCATCTTAAGCCAATAGAAATGTTCACTTAGGATTTCGATGGTCTTTTTAACCCCAAAATGACCCATTAAACCTCCACTATGGGCCTCTCTCACAAGTAACTCTCTCATTGAACACCTAGGGACACACAATTTATTTTCTCGGAATAAATAATCATCATGTTTGAAGAACCTATCTACAACCCCTTTACCACACGAATCATAAATACTAGAAAAGTCCTGATCATTAGTATACATGTCCTTAATATATTCAAATCCAAACAATTTAGCATTCAAAGAAGTTAAAAGGACATACCTTTGAGACAATGCATCTGCCACCACATTTTCCTTACCTTGTTTATACCGGATGACATAGGGAAATGTTTCGATGAACTCTACCCACCTTGCATGTCTCTTACTCAGCTTAGCTTGACCCCTCAAATGCTTCAAGGACTCATGATCAGTGTGTATCATAAACTCCTGAGGCCACAAGTAATGTTGCCATGTCTCCAAAGCGCGCACAAGTGAGTACAACTCCTTGTCATATGTGGAATAATTAAGTGCAGCCCCCTTTAGCTTTTCACTAAAATAGGATACTAGCCTTCGATCATGCATTAAAACAGCTCTAATGCCTAACCCTGAGGCATCGCATTCAATCTCAAAAGTCTTGTCAAAGTTAGGAAGTGATAAAACAAGTGCTTTACACAACATGTTTTTTATAGTCTCAAATGCATGCTCATGTTCTACACCCCATTTAAACCCTACACTTTTTTTTAACAATCTCTGTGAGTGGTGCAGCAATTGTGCTAAAATCTTTAACAAAGCGCCTATAAAAACTAGCAAAGCCATGAAAACTTCTAACCTCGGTTATGCTTTTAGGTGTTGGCCATTCTTTAATAGCTTTGACTTTCTCTTCATCTACTTCTATCCCCTTAGCACTAACCACATAGCCAAGAAACACAACTTTTTCCATGCAAAAATTACACTTTTTAAAGTTAGCAAAAAGTTGCTATTGCCTCAAAACCACAAGCACACACTAACATGCTCCACATGCTCATTCAAAGTTTTACTATATATCAAGATATCATCGAAGTAAACTACAACGAATTTACCTATAAATGCACGTAAAACATGATTCATTAAACGCATAAATGTGCTAGGTACATTAGTAAGTCCAAACGGCATAACTAATCATTCATACAAGCCATATTTAGTTTTAAAAGCAGTTTTCCACTCATCTCCTTCCTTCATCCGAATTTGATGATAACCACTCTTAAGATCAATTTTACTAAATATGCTAGAACCATGTAATTCATCCAACATATCATCTAACCTAGGAATAGGATGATGATACTTTACCGTTATGTTGTTGATGGCCCTACAATCAACACACATTCTCCAAGTCCCGTCCTTCTTTGGTACAAGTAACACGGGTACGGCACATGGACTCATGCTCTCCCTTATGTACCCCTTGCTCATCAACTCCTCCACTTGCTTTTGAAGCTCCTTCGTCTCCTCGGGATTACTCCTATAAGCGGGATGGTTTGGAATGAATGCTCCAGGTACAAAATCAATCTGATGCTCAACACCTCGAATGGGTGGCAACCCACTAGGTATATCCTCCGGAAATACATCGTCAAATTCCTGCAAGAGAGAAATAACCAAACTAGGGAGGGATTTGTTAGCTTCATCAAGGGCAATGAATGACTCCTTGTACAATAAAAGGACAATTGATCGATTTTCCACGAAACCCTTCTTGATTTCACTACTTTTAGCATAGAAACTCACTCTTGGTTTTTCTTTTCTGACACTCTTCGCTCACTCTCCTTTTTCTGAGGTATGTACCCTAACACTTTTTTTTTCTCTCCCCTCTCCTTTTTTTGGAGTCGTGGCCCCAACCCTCTTTTCCTCTCCTTTTTCTGAGGTTGTAGCATCAACTCTCTTTTTCTCAAGATTCCTCACCTTTTGTTCTTCATCATTTTTCAATTTAACTTGATCTGCATAAATTTGTGATGGTGTTAACGGTGTAAGTGTAATCTTTTTCCCATCCTTGGTAAAACTATATCTATTTTTATACCTGTCATGTGTCACCTTCCTATCATATTGCCAAGGCCTACCCAACAAAATGTGCCGGCTTGCATAGGAACCACATCACACATCACTTCATCCACATAGCTACCAATCGAGAAATTCACTAACACCCTCCTATTTACCTTAATTTCACCACTATCATTTAACCACTGAAGTTTATAAGGTGATGGATGCTTCAACAATGGTAATCCTAACTTCTCAATTAGTGTGGTGCTAGCAACATTTGTACAACTACCACCACCAATAATCATACTACATACCTTGTCTTGAATGCGACACCGTGTATGAAATATGTTCTCCCTCTGTTTCTCCACATCATCCACGTTGACTTGAGCACTAAGGGCTCGCCTCGCTACTAATAACGGCCCATGCTCCCCGGATAACAATTCCTCGTTATCACTAGCTTCCTCCAAAGCGGGCATGTAGCTATAGTCCTCTTCATCGCTGCCACTTTCCCAAGCTCCTTCCCCTCGCATGGTAATGACACGCCTATTAGGGCATTGAGAAGCCACATGTCCTCTTCCCAAGCATTTGAAGCATTGGATATCTCTACTCCTAGGTGGTTGAGACTCCCATTTGGGTGGAATTTTTTTAACGGACTCCTCCTTTCCCTTGGGTACCTCAATCTTCCCCTTCGAAATAGCTCCAGCTCCTTTATTTTCCCACCTCGGCTTTTAAGACGGATGAGAACCCGAAGGACCCGACTGATACTTAGTTGTCCCTTTTCTCTTCAATTGCTTCTCCACTTTCATGGCCATAAGTAGCATATCTTCTAACTCCACATAATGTTGCAATTCGACCACATTTGCTATTTCTTTATTCATCCTATTCAAGAAACGGGCCATAGTGGCCTCCTCATCCTCCTCCACATTGGCTCTAAGCATTAACATCTTCATCTCCTTATGATAATCCTCAACACTCTTAGAACATTGGTAGAGACTTTGTAATTTTTGATGAAGTTCCCTATGGTAATGACTAGGGACAAATCTCTTCCTCATGACAGCCTTTAATTCACCCCATGTACTAATAGGCCTCTCACGATTTCGCCTCCTAGATGTTGCTAATTGATCCCACCAAGTAAGTGCATAATCACTGAATTCAAGAACCGAAACCTTAACCTTTTTCTCCTCCGTATAGCTGTAGCAATCGAATATCAACTCAATCCTTTTCTCCTACTCTAAATATTGTTCTGGATCACTCCGACCCTTAAAGGAAGGAATTGTTGTTTTGATATTACTCATGCCACGATCCGGTCGATCCCCAACAACCTCTCTACCTCGTCGTTCATGCCTAACCTCTCTATCCATAAGTGCCCCATCATCATACCATCAAATTCATCTTCTTCCTCCGTCTCTATCCTATGACCATGCCCCACTTGTCTCCAAACATTGGGCGCTTCCCTAGGCCGCTCTAACCTTTCAATCCTGCCCGACATATCCCCAAGCATTTTCTCAAAGCGTTGTGCCAACTCTTCCACCATGTTGACTTGATCGCCGTTCTTTGCTGTAGAAGAAGTTTTCGACATCCTAAAACTAAGTAATATATGCCTCAAGAACTTGAAGAACACGAAGAACTAAAATCAAGAAAACTCAAGAAACAAAATAAAGATATAACCTTGATTTTTGGAGCCTAAGCTCTGATGCCAAATGATGCAAACCACATAGCAATTGTAGCTACGCAACCCACAAAATATTGAAATCGACCCAAGAACGCCAAAAAACCACAATTTATGGATCCAATTAAAATTAATTTAACCAAGCAACCAATACAATCACTGAAATATATTGACCTCTTGATCACAAGCAATATTAATTCTCACCGAGATTTGAACAAACAAGAATAACTCGCAAGTTCGGATTTTATTCAATGAAGAATAAGGCTGTGAAAGCAAAATAGCTTCTCAATAATGATATCAAAGTTGTCTTCTTAATAATGAAAATTACATCCCTATAAATATGATCAAAACCTGACTAAAGAGTTTTAATTATACTAGGTAAGAAATTCCTAAAAATATGGAAAGAAATAAAAATCCTAAAATTACGTGTATAGACAGTTACAGTCGTGACTACTTCCTTTACGGTCGTAAGAAGTTTTCTGTTTAATAGTTACGGCTGTGACATTATTCTTTACGGCCGTAAGTCCTTTTTTTTCTGAAAATCATAATTTTAACCCGAGGCTTCATTACGGCCGTGA
This sequence comes from Ligustrum vulgare, assembly GCA_963555705.1. NCBI lineage: Eukaryota > Viridiplantae > Streptophyta > Magnoliopsida > Lamiales > Oleaceae > Ligustrum > Ligustrum vulgare. The sequence goes on along the minus strand of OY743186.1, from coordinate 26,790,365 downwards.
CACATGTGAGTTACGGCCGTAAACCCAATTCTTCAAAATTTCAATTTTTTCCGCAGTAGACTCGTTACGGCTTGAATGAGGTTGATCCACTCGTCATTTTGGCTCCAACATGGAACTTGCTTCTTTTGATGACACAAACATTGTTTTGGCCATTGTTTCTTGTACTAGCTTGTCAATTGCTTCGTTGGCCCTCTTTGTTTGCAATCGGGTCATCGGTTCTCCTTTGATCATCAACGGATCTTTGTACGGGCTTGTATTCGTGGTCTGGATCACATCACACCTTCATATAAGACGTTGTTAATGCACTTCGATAATTTGGTCTTAAACCAACAATGAGCATTCTCGTCGTGCCACATGGGAAGGAGAATTCAATGATCCCGTGGATACATGAAAATATTTGGCTGCAAGATATCATACTGATTTGCTGCTAATGTAGATTTAAAGATTTTTTGGGTGAATATTGTAAAGGAGATATCTGCTACAGTAGATGAGGAAGAATCCGGGTCATGATTTGATTGTTATTAGCAGATATCAATTGTAATTTTGCATGTATATCTTGATATCAATTATGATATTCTCTATGATTGTATTATCTAGTATATGATCTCATGTATAAATACCAATTCAGTGGGCATCAATAAAATAATAATTTCATTCCACAAATATCTGAATTCTCATATTTTAATAAATATGATAATGTTGATTTGTTGTCAATATTTTCTTATTGCTGAGGTAGATTATAGATTATAGCAATAAGTAAGGCTTTGATCGTTAACACTGTAGTAAATATAAATTTATTTATTTATATTTTTGAGGTAAAATGCGTGGTTAAAAAAATGGTTTAAAAAATTATATTGTCTATAAATTGGTTTATATCTATTTGGTAATTTTGATTATAATCAAAATTCAAAATTCTCCTCAATCCCAAGACGACAACCGCATTATATTCCTGCAGTATCCAGCCTCTGTTTCTGTAGACCTAAGCATCTGAATTTTTACAGACCAAGCAAATTACCACAATACACTCATCCTTCAAAACTCTTCCTTATCGACTCCTTTAAATGCGAGAGGTAAAATTGGAAATGTTGTAGCCTGTCATTTTTTAATATGATAAAGGTTGACTACTGACAATGATGCATCCTGTCATTTCGGTCAGAATCCATTTGTTTATAAACAAATCAGTAGTTCTAAAACGTTCTAAATTGTAGTGATTGCGTTAAAGAACATAAACTAAATATTTGATACCTTTAATATAATTAACACATAGTGTGCTTGGGACAAAATTGTGGTGTTAATATACATGGCCTAATTATATAGCTAAATTATGGTCCTATTTGGTACTCATTATTCAAAACATCATTTTTTTTAAAACTCGTCTTAAATCACAAATTCTAATAGTAAAATAATCTACACATAAACTTAAAAGGATTCTATACTTTTTAACCACACATTCTTCAAAAAATTACTATTATAAATCACATTATTTGAAATAATAGGTCTTAAACATCCATTATTGGTCAAGCCCACAATTTTTGACATTTCAAACATTTTTAAACCACACATCCATTAAAAAAACCCTACAAAATAAAAACTTTTCACATTGTCAAATAGGCTCTAAGTACAAAATATTGAATTAAATAATCTTAATATATACCGAAATCAATTTACCACAAATATTATTTAAATTTCTATTAAATATGCAATACTCTTATCAGTAATACTATCATCTTTCTTCTTCTCATTATCTATTGCTGACTTCTTCAATTTTTGTATCTCTTTTGAATGTATTCTTTGACAAACTTATGTGGAAAAAATTATATTTGGAAGGAATTTATTCTCTTATGCTTGTATATAGTGCATGATCAATCTACTGCGGTAGAAGAAAAAGAATGAAAAATATCATTTGAAAATTTATCCAGATTTTAAAATCAATATGAAATCATCCCATTAGAATCTGATACACAAATAATGCTGATCATGCATATAAAATTAGAACTCAGAAAAACTTTTGATCCAAAATATTTGAGAAAAACTGAAATGTATCTAACTTAGATTCCCTACTAAGATATGATTATTCAAACTACAAAAGATATCATATTTATTTTATAGTAATGCTTGACTAGAAAAATTGTATTGAAATCGGACTTCACATTTTTGCCTCAAGGGAATTGATTTACAGTGCATTGAATCCAAAATTGGCATGCCTAAATTTTTAAATTGATAGAACAACTACAAACCATCTCAAGTTTTACTACAACCTAATGAGATGTGGTCATCGAATTGATAGAACAAAAGCAATAAGGTTATACCATTGTGAATTCTTTCGAATGTCTAGCATAGTGAACACATAAGATTAAAATAGGTTCAGAAACAAAGTAGTAAAAATGTTCAATATGAACAAAGTACAAGAAAATATTTATTGACTATTAACTCATTTTTGCGCAGGTTCTTTTGAGCACCTCTTATATAGATAACATTCATTAGAAATGACATTTTTTATGGGTGTGTTCGGCTGGAAATTAAAATGAAATCATTACATTTAATTTACACAATTTCTCATATCACTTTTTAACCATCCATATTTTCTCTCTCCAATTTTTAACCATTCATTTACCTAGAAAACACAAATAAATCAACAAATAATTTCAATTTCTTGATTTGACACAAAACATTCCATATTAAATCTAAAAGAACACACACTATAACATGTAAAAAACTAAAATTTCATTTTAAAATTCGAACACAAGATAAAGATATTTACACATAAGCCTCTGTTCGGATACAAAGTGTGATTATAATTTGATTTATTCGTATTTTCTAGATAAGACGTGTGGTTGAAAAGTAGAGAGAAAAGATGTGTGGTTAAAAAGTGATTTGTGAAATTGTGTAGATTATAAATTGGTTTATAAGCTAAATTTCTACCTTTATCGAACAAAGGTAAACCAATTTAAGAAATAAGGAAATGACATTTTCAAGAAACTGTACTTCAGAATTCTAACACAAAAGGTGACTACAATAAGAATTCAACTTGATTGGAAAACAAAATAGTTTTTTCCATAAAATTAGATAATTTAGAGAGGAAAAATATTTATATGCATGCATATCTTCAAATTTTGGTTTTCAAAACAAGCAAGTGAATCTTTATAGTACTTTATTTTTGTGGGCATGACGAGAATATAATCATCATCAAATTAATATTTGATAAAAAAACATGAAATTGAAATATGAAGGATAATGAATAGAGAACCAAATGTTTAATATAAAAGGTGAAAATTTTCAAACGTTTTCTAAATAATTTTGTTATATACATGTAAAAAGAATTAATTCAATGGGTAATTTTTTCTCTTTTCCTCATATTAATTGAGGGAAGTATTTAAATTATTAAGAGTTATTGATTGTATTAAAAAGACTTTTCACAGGAAACTGAAGAGTTTAGATTGTAAATGTATGCAAAAATATTTTTTTATTGAAATTAATGATTGATGTTGTAAAAATTCTTAACATTTTCGTAGCAAGATCTGGAGCTGCTTGATCACAAAAAAAGAAGAATGAATTCACCTTGGATGAACTGCAAAAAAGGTGAGGAGGATTCTCCCGCCACCCCTCCAGTGTGAGAATTAGTTTTCTGGAGAGAAAAGTAGAGAGAGAAATATATAAGTGGAAAAACTGTATTAATGATGAATGAATCATATTCGAAAAGAGGAGATGTATTTATAAGGCTTAAAAGCCCGTAACCTTCTTCTATTTTAAGAAGGAGTCCTCTTTACATAAGTTTACCTTTTAAGAGAAAAATCCTTATAAAGATTGAGCTTCCCCTTTTTGGGGGGATCTTTCCCTATGGAGAGCATCTTATCTTGGGGCCCCAGAATGTGGCCCATTCATGAAGCCTATAATCGAAGGATGCTTCGAGGCCTGCTTATATGGGCTTTTGGTGTGATGAGGTCGAGATGGACCAACCAGCAAACCCATGATATGGCCAGATAAAAATATGGACGGGTGAATCCCGACCTTAATGTTGGAATGTGCCTGGGCATGTGGGCTGACCTATGAATATGTGAAGGGGATGATCCAGTGAGGTTAGGCAATATGCCCGATTTGAAGCTCTTAACAGGGAAGACCTGTAGTGTTCAAGCCCACAGCCCTATTCTTAAACGATTTGATCGAGATTTTATATCAATCATTGACCCCTGTGCGTCAGAGATCGAGATAAGATCTCTGAGCACATGCGTATCTGACAATTGCCACGTGTTTTTGCCAACTAATGGACTTTTAATGCTTTGATGCAATGAATAGTCTTTCTTTAGATGTATGACATGTGGCAGGAGTTAAGCTGAAGATTTTGAGAATTTTCCTGCTACTTTTGCCTATATATATGTGGTCCTAGTAATCTCATTCTTTTTACTTTGCGAATTTGTGAGATATCAGAGAAGTCCTCGGGCTAGCAAGACCTCTTCCTCGACGAAAATTTCTTAGCATTTAGGTAAGCTCGACCTTTCCCAACCACTCTTAATTTTATTATTTATTCTAGGAAGATATGGTGAGAGAAGGTTAAAGTGAACAACCTTAGGGAGGTAGAGAACTTAGACGAGTCGAGCCTTTAGGTTTCTACCAGCCCCCCACCCTCGCCTATTCCTCAAGATGGTAAGTCAGATAGTAAGGAAGAAGTTGAGGATAATGCTCGGGTAGATAGAGAACCGAGGCAGGCTGACCTTGAATTGCCGATCTATAATAACAAAATGAAAGAACATATGGTCGAGGTAGACATGAGGAGGTTTAGATTGGTAGATAGATACCATTCCAGGGTTCCGGACAAGGACGAGCATGCTTACCGTTGTCGAGAAGGGGATATGGTTGTTTATCACCACTTCTTTGTGGATTTCTTGTGGACCGCGAGCATATTGCTGGGTCAGCTCGCCCCTAATTGTTGGAGGATCCTTGTATATTTTTTTGTTTTGTGTAGGAGTATAGGAATAGAACCAATAGTTAACTTATGTAAATGCCTCTTAGAGCTTAAATATATGCCTCGGTGCAATTTCTTTGTATATTTGTGCGGGAAAGGCCAATTTGAGGCTCCTTGGGTTCCCTCCTCCATCAAGTACTAGAAGGAAAAAATTTTATTCATAAAGCCTCGGGAGGGAGATAACATTTTTGGCTGACCTTTAGAAGGCCCGTTGATAGTTTTAATATGGTAGGTAATTTGAGTGAGGAAGCCATAACCGAGTTTGTGGTGAATGCAGTGAGGGTTTGTGACTTTGGGTTACTGGCTGAGGAAGCCAATGACCTTGTAAATAATGAAATTCTTGACAAGGCCAACCTTGACCTTCATCCTAGTAGGGTTCTGCCTCTTCACTTACGTAAACAAACACTACCTTAATGCACTTCTTTTTCTTCTTAGAGCTTGCCTTTTCTTTAAGATCTAACTTTCCTGACGTTATTGCGTTTCAAGTATGGTCTTCCCATTCCAGCGAGGATGCCCCCCGGCCTAGGATGGAGAGGCAGCGAAAAGATCGGGCTCCCCCACCTTTTGATTATGAGATCGAGGCGAAGAACCCCACCCTCGCAGATTACAGAAAGAAGATGCAAGACTCCCTGCATCTAGACCTTGTGAAGAAGTATCAATATGAGATTGGGCTGGAGCAGGGAGTTGAACACATCATGAATGCAGCCCTTTAGGTAAGGCCTGAGATTTTACGCAATTTTACTATTCCGTTTGTACAAGATTTTTCTAACTTATTTTCCTGATCTACAGATGCTCAGCATTACTAGGGGAGTTGCTAATCAAAGCATCGATGGCAAATCAGCTGGTGCACTCTATCAAGTACGAAGCTACCCTAGCTAACACTGCTACGAGGAGCTTGGGAAGGTCCGGGCTGACCTTGAGGCTACAATTTAGGAGAGGGAGGCAGCTCGGGATGAAAACAAATGCCTGGCTGAAGAGCTTTAGATTACCCAGTAAAGGGAACTTTAGGCCCAGACCTCTGCAATCGAGGCATTCAAAGGCTCGAAAGAGTACAAGCTCACCCTTGGAAATTATGCACTTGAGTCCTACGCTCAAGCGATCAAGCAGGTAAAGGCTTGGTGTTTTCTGAAGGCACCGAATTTGTAGCGACCAAGAATTTTTATGCTTTAAATAATTATTTTAAAATTATGAAAACCGTGCCGCTGCGATCTCACCCATTTTTTATTTGAAGTCGTGACGTATTCGTCTAGCCAAGTCGAGAAATATCAAGTCCATTAGATTTTAATAAATTCCGAATTTCTAAAATTTTATTATTTTATTTATTTATTTAAATTATTCTTTTCAAAATCGTTTTAAATTTCAAATTAAGTCAAGCTCATTTTATCAGATCCATTTTCCTACTCAGTTGATTCACGCGTATTATTTTTCTCGAATTCTGTGTATTGCTTTTCAAGGTTTCCATAACATCCTACATCAACCTATACTACCACGAACTTCCACCAACCACATCCAATCCCATACCCTATCAATTCTCATACTCTACATCACCAACCCACTCCATTATCAGCTCCCTCTCTCACGACAATCCAACAACCAGCACCAGCCACAACACTTATTCCAGCCAGGTAACCTCCTCCACCTCCTCTGCTTGAACTCCATTCACAACTCCAAGCTGCCAATGTCACTCACCTCCATCTCCATCACCTCGACCAAGCACCATCTTCGCCACTCAAACCGTCACAAGCCAAGCCACACTATTGCTTTCCATAATCTGAACACATCACAACCCAAACATAACCACCATTATCAACCAATACCAGTGCCAAGACTCCATAGCCACGGCCAATCCACCACCACAATACCACCACACTGTCGAAAATGGAACCACCCAAATTTCACACAACCCTAAACCACAACCTACACAATACCACCACTGCCGACTCAACCAATCTACAAGCCAACTACATCACCGCCTCTACCACCATACACCACCAAATCGAACCACTACCTTTTCAGATTTTCCCCATTTTGACCTCAAATCACAACCACCAAAAACAAGAACTAAGTTAAACCCAAGCACTTACCTCAACCAACGCTTTTACTGCCGAAAAATCGCAGCCCAAGTTTGAACTTTGAGCCTCGTTTTGCCTCGATTTTCGCACCTAAACTCGTACCAAACCTCCCAAAATCTGAACCCCTTCTTTGTCCGCCGCTTGCCGCACCCTGTGCCGGCGTTTCGCCGGCGAAACCGTCGGCTGGAGACCGAATTTGCGCAACCTCCTTCTCTCTCTTTCTCTTCTCTGCACCGGACCATAGAGAGAGAATGGGGAAGTTTGTTTTTAATAATTTTGATTTTTCAAAATTGCAGCTTAGCCCCAAGTTTTAAAAATTCTTCAAATCAGTCCTTATAGTTTTAAAACTTATCATTTCAGACCCTTAAGTTTTTAAATGATTTTTAATCAGTCCCTTCATTTTTAAAATCAATTATTTGAATCCCTACAATCTAATATCCTTTTTGAGCTTCAACCCAAGTTTTGAAAATTTACATTTTAGTCCCTCAAGTTTAAAAGTATTCATTTCAGTCCCCCAACTTTCGAATCATCAATTCCGGTCCCTAAATTTTAAATTATCATTTTTAAACTATAAATTTCAAGAGACTAATTTAACCTATTTTTCTAATTGGATAGATGAGGCGTACGAAAATTTAAAGGATTGAAGTCATTTCCTGCTCGACTTTGCACTCGTTGAATTTAAGGTAGACTCGCCCCTATTAATTGATTTAAATTATGATTGCATGTGAATGTGTATGTTATGTGACTTATCTGAAAGTCATTTTTATGAAAAGAGACGAGAATGTATTTCTTCGAAAATATTTATGTTGTTATGCTTGTCATAACTTATATACTTTTATGCATGAGAAAGAAAGAACAGAATATCTTGCAAGATAAATGATGATGTTATGCATAACTTATGTGCCTTATGTGCATGAGAAGAAAGAGCAACCCACACCCTATGATTTTAAAGAGCCTATGATTTTTCAAAAGAGAAGTCATGTGCTTTAATGCACGAGAAGAGCAACCCACACCCTATGTGATGAGATCCCAGTCGGGGAATCTCGACGAACACGCGGAATTAACGAAATTTAAAACCTAGGAAAGATCTAGATCAGATTTGACGCGAAAATAAACAAGAATTAAACTACTGGAAAAATAAAATTGACGATAGGACCTTGACCCAAGATTCACGACGCTAGAAATTGACGATGCGGAATCGAGATCCAAGGTTTTCGAAACACCACAAGGACTTGTCAATTTCCTTGATAAGATTCTAACTGGAAACGCCACAAATATTCTCACGAATATTCGATAAGTTCAATGCCACAAATATTTCGCAATATTTGATAAGTTGGATTTGTTCTTGAAGAATACAAAAGGGACTCCTCAACCTTTCAATTGGAGAAAACTCTCTCAACTTTATTAATTTCCACTCCCTCTCCTTTTTCTGAGGTCGTGGCCTCAACTCTCTTATTTTTCCCCTCAAACTCACTTTTTACTTTCAATTAATCTTTCAGGGCTTTAGTTGGAGATAGTGGCATTAGAGTAAACTTTTTTCCCCCTTTTACCAAGCTGTATCTATTCGTATACCCATCATGTAGCACAGCTCTTTCATGTTGCCAAGGCCTCCCCAACAATATGTGACTAATTTGCATAGGCACCACGTCACAAACTACCTCATCACTATATCCACCAAAAGAAAAAGTCACCAAGGCCTGTCTCTTCACCTTAACTTCCCCTGACTCAGTCAACCATTATAATTTATAAGGTGTTGGATGTTTCATTAAAGGTAAGCCTAATTTTTCCACCAACATTGTACTAACTACATTAGTACAACTTCCCCCGTCAATTACCATGCTGCAAACTTTTTCATCCACTAAGCATCTAGTGCGAAAAATATTATCCCTTTGCCCATCCACATTTTCCAAAACATTCGCCTTACGCTTAACGCTAAGAGCATGCCTATCAATAATTGACTTATCCACCACAACACTTTTCGCCCCTTCACTATCACCCCTAACCTTTTTACGTGGACAATCAAGTGCAATGTGACCCCGTTCCAAACATTTAAAGCACTTAACATTTTTATCCTTAAGAGGTTTGGAATCAGAATTATTTTTACCTTTGGTTGTCGGTTCCTCCCTCCTTTTGTGAACATGATCACTACTCTCCCGTTTTGATGTCTCTTTTCGCTTTAATGACTTTTCATCCATCTCATCTCCGTACCTAGCATGACATTCACGCTTACTAATCCTCCTAGTCATAGAGTCCGCCCGCGATTGCTCCTTTTTCAATTGGGCAATTATCGCATCTCTTTTATCCATCCTAGCCATTACCTTCTTAAATTTTGCCCGCATCTCTGCCAATAATTCAACACCCTGCTCCAATATCATATTCCCACTTTCGGGGCGTTTGTTGTCACCCATTGATGAAGATTTGGAAATTGAGAAAATTCGGAATAATTGAGGAATATTTGGAATATGGAAAAATAAATGAAATTTTCGAAAAAAAAAAATTTATTTATTTTTTTTAATCTCCTGCTAGAGAATTGGACTACGAGTATGGCAGAAAAACGGAACTGGATTTGGACGAAAAATGAACAAGAAAAACACTTTTGAATTTTTTGGGACTGACTCTTATGGATAAAACTGAAAAAAAAAATTATGACTGACACGAAGAACAAAAAAATCAAGAAAAACAAGAAAATATCAAGAACTGAATCTAGATCCAATCTCTGATACCAGATGATGAGATCCCAGTGGGGGAATCTCGACGAACACGCGGAATTAACGAAATTTAAAACCTAGGAAAGATCTAGATCAGATTTGACGCGAAAATAAACAAGAATTAAACTACTGGAAAGATAAAATTGACGATAGGACCTTGACCCAAGATTTACGACGCCAGAAATTGACGATGCGGAATCGAGATCCAAGGTTTTCGAAACACCACAAGGACTTGTCAATTTCCTTGATAAGATTCTAACTGGAAACGCCACAAATATTCTCACGAATATTCGATAAGTTCAACGCCACAAATACTTCGCAATATTTGATAAGTTGGATTTGTTCTCGAAGAACACAAAATGGACTCCTCAACCTTTCAATTGGAGAAAACTCTCTCAACTTTATTAATCTCAAAACTCAAACTAAACTGTTTTTACAATGAATGGAAAAGAGTATAAATAAGCAAAATAACCTAGTTGCTAATTTACTCAAAATAGAATTCTAATTAGACTAAAATTCTAAAATAGGAAAATAACCTAAAAAATAAAAGGAAACAAAATAATTGTAAAATTCCGCAAAAATCTGGCTTGCTCCTCATTTACGGCCGTGAAGAATACATTTACGGCCGTAAAGGCCTCTCTGATCAAAAACTGATTTATTATTTACGGCCGTGATGAATCTCTTACGGCCGTGAAAATGACCCTGTTTGAATGTTAGGCCGTAACTTCCAAGCTTACGGCCGTAAGCCTCGTTCTGCTGCAATTTTCCTTTTTTCTTCGACAATTGATTACGGCCGTGACAATAGCTTTTACGGCCGTGATTATATGATTTACGGCCGTGAAGGATTTCCATTACGGCCGTAATGCCTTTTCTACATAAACAATTTCGATTTCTCGGCTCGGCTTGATCCGTCCCTCTTCTCGGCTCGACCCCAACATGGAACTTGCTCCGTTTTGCACGTAGATCATTGTCATATTGCCGATGACTCGACTTCACCCTTAGATGCCTGGTCCGGATCATATCACTATGATTTCTAAAGAGCCTGCATTTATGTGTTCAATTATAATGTAGATTAATTAATTGGAGATGAGTCTACTGAGTATTTCTATGAAATGCTCATTTCTATTTTAACAATATTTGCAGATTTCGGAGAGGGTGGCAGGTGATGGATGATTGTGGCAATAGTCGTTAAATAATTGAGAATCTTATTTTGATGATCCATATTTCTAAACTTTGGTTATTTTTGAGATTTTCAATTATTTGAGAAATTATGACATTGCCGAATGTTTTTGTATTATTAATGGCTCGATTCGTTATTTTGAGTTGTTTCATAATTTTTTTTGAGTTATTTACCATTACAGTTTATTTAATGTTTCCAAAAATGAATTTCAGTTATTTTTTTCGCTATAATATTATTTTAAAGTTTAGACTAGAAAATGACGTGATGAACCGGTATTTAGAACTCGGGGCGCTACAGAATTTCCCTTAGGTGCTGATGACCTTGACCTCACCCCGTTCGAGGAGGAGGAAGATGACAGTGAAGTGGTCCAGGATGATGAAGATGGCAGCGAGCCCGAGACTTGAATTTGTTTTTTGTTAAAAAATTTGTGAACTTGTCTTTTGCCCCGGGTATGCCTCGCGGACTACTTGTAATAACTTTTTTTTTTTTTTTGTGAATGAATTTACAAGTTTCGGTTAAGTGCGTGATACTCATGTTTTATTTGTAAATTGATTGTACAGGCTAGGAATTTAAACCGACCATGTAACTTTGAGAATAGTATGGAAAGGTCGGGTTTATCCAACCTTATAAGCTTCTCGTCAATTTCAGGGATCTTGCCTCTGTGTAATTTGAGAAAAAGTTAAAACAGGTAGAGCATGACCGACCTTGTGAACTCATGTACAGAGGAGGGGTCAAAATCTTTATGCAATTCCAAGAAATAATTAGTAAGGTCGGGCATATAGACCGACCTTGTAAATTACTTGTAAGAAAATAATTTGTAATGTCGTGCCTTGAGACAGACATTGTAAATTATTTGTAAGGAAACAATTTGTAACGTCATGCCTTGAGATATACATTGCAAGTTATTTGTATGGAAATAATTTGAAATGTCGTGCCTTGAGACAGACATTGTAAATTATTTGTGGATAGTAACTTGTAAAGTCATGCAGTATGGCAGACCTTGTAAGTTATTCCAGTGTGTTGATCTTTTTGCTCTCATTATTCGGAAGAAAAACTTTAATTCAAGGGGGACTAGACTGTGGGCCTCGTTAAAACCTTACCCAGAAAAAATCATTTGGGAAAAATTCTGGATGAGGAAAAAGAGTACCCATCCTTGACTTTGAAAATGGATAAAAATTAAAGCAATGGGTTCGCAGACCCGACTCTTCTATAACTAGACGACTTTGTGACTGACAAGAAAAACTTGTGGAAGAATGGTGCCTACTTGTGGTAGGACTTCAGATTTTCGATGTTCCATGGTCGAGGAAGGGGCTTGGAGTTCATGGTTCTTAGACTGTATGAGCCCTTCTCGACCTTTCGAATGACTTCGTATGGTCCTTACCAAATAGGTTCAAGCTTCCCATGTTGATGACCGTGGCTTCGCTTCGACGTAAGACGAGATCACCCATTCTAAAATCCCTCTTTTTTACTCTGAGATTAAACTTCTTTGACATGGCCTATTGATAAGCAGCTATTCTTAGGGCGGCATTTTCCCTCACTTCTTCCAAGAGATCTAGATTTTCCCTTTGCCCTTCAATATGATCGGTTGATTCTGCAGTTAATTCGTGGAAGTTTGGAACCGTCACTTCTACTGGAATAGCGGCTTCCATTCCAAAAGCTAGCATGAATGGGGCTTCCTCGGTTGCTGTCTTGAATGTTGTTCGATTAATCCATAGAAATTCAGGAAGGAGATCGAGCCAATCACCTTTGGCGCTATTAAGGCGAGTTCTCAGGTCTTGCAAGATAAGTTTATTTGTTACCTCAGCTAATCCATTACTTTGTGGGTGTGAAACTGAAGTTAACATGTGTTCAATCCTCAAATTCTTGCAGAATTGCTTATAGGCTTGGCACTCGAATTGTAACCTATTATCAGTGATCAATGTCTTGGGAAGACCAAAACGGCAGATGATCGATTTCCAGAAAAATGACTCCAACTTTTGCTCTGAGATTACGGTAAGAGGTTCTGTTTCTACTCATTTTGTGAAGTATTCCATAGCCACTGTTAAAAATTTAACTTGGCAACGAGCTATTGGAAAAGGCCCAAGTATGTCAATTCCTCATTGTACAAACGGGTATGGACCTAAGATCGAAGAGAGCTCTTCTGCTAGCTGATGTAGTCGGGATGCAAACCTATGGCACTTATCACAAGTCCTCACACAGTTGAGGGTATCCTTCCTCATGCTTGTCCAGTAGTAACCGTATCTTACCAATTTTGTTACTAGAGCTCTTGCTCCTTGGTGTCCTCCAGAATTCCTTTATGAACTTCGGCCATAGCAAGGGCTGCTTCTCTTAGGGTCAGCCATCGAAGGTAGGGAAGTTTGAAGCTCCGACGAAATAAAATGTTCTGCTTGATGGTGTACCTTGGAGCTCTTGATTTGATCCTTCTAGCTTCTGATTTGTCATCTAGCAATTTTCCCAACGTCAAGTATTCAATGATTGGATCCATCCAACAGGGCTCATGCTTCGAAATATCCATCACATTAGGTTGTTGTGTGACGCGGGCTCATGAAGTGTTCGCACAAACAAAGTCCTTTCCAAGTTATCCGAGTTGGAAAAGTAAGTCTTTACAGGGCATCGGCTTTGTGATTAGCAGAGCTTGGTATTTTATCTATGCTGCAAGATTTGAACTTCCTTTGCAAGTCTAGAACCACAATTCTGTAAGATGATATCTTCTCGTCTTTTGCTTCAAAAGTGCCATTAACTTGTTCTACCACCAAATGTGAATCATTCATGACCTTGACATGCTCTACCTCGAGATGATGCACGGCCTGAAGCCCGATCATGAGAACCTCATATTCTGCATCATTATTAGTGGTCGGGAAGTCGAACCTCACTGTTCACAGAATCTCCATTGTGCCATCATCTTTTCTTACTATGATTCCATCTCCCAAGCCCACGGCATTCAATGCTCCATCTACTTGGAAATTCCAACCCTTATCTTTCCTGTCATGACCTGCTAGCCCCCGAGGTCTTGGGACTGGTTCAACGATGAAGTCTGCCAAGACCTGTGCGTTTATGGAGGGTCAGGATTTGAACTCAATGTCATATTCCCCAAGTTCAATTAACCACTTAAGGAGGCGATCTGAGACGTCAGTCTTTTGCAAAATTTGTTTCAGAGGTTGGTTTGTGAGGACTATTATGGCATGGGCTTGAAAGTAAGGCCTCAATTTTCTAGCTGCTGTGACTAGTGCAGGCGCAAGCTGTTTTGCCAGTGTATACCGAGTCTTTGCATCTAATAACATCTTGCTGACATAGTAGACTGGTTTCTGAATTTTTCCTTCCTCCTTGACCAAAACGGCGCTAACTGCTACATACAGAAGAAGAACGTCTCCCGGATTCGGTTTTACTAATAATGGGGGTGTTCCCAAGTACTCCTTGAGTCTTCTAAAGGAAGTCTTGCATTTTTCATCCCATTTGAATTCCTTATTACCACTAAGAGATTTGAAGAAGGGAAAACATTTATCTGCTACCCTTAACATGAAACGGCCCAAAGCTGCCACTCTCCCTGCAAGTTTCTGTACTTCTCGGATGCTTTTGGGAGGCTCCATTTTCAGAAGACCTCTTTGCAGGATTTAACTTCATTCGATGTTGTCGAAGTGTAGAGAATATATCTTCCAGGTCGGTCACATGTTCTTTCTTTCTTGAGCTCTTCACTACCATGTCATCAACATATACCTCTATGTTCTGCCCAATGTGTTTGGAGAAGACCATGTTCACAAGTCTTTGGTAGGTTGCTACTGCATTCTTTAGTTCGAATGACATGACCTTGTAGTAATAGATTCCCTCGTCAGCAAGGAATGATGCTTTTTCTTGATTTTTTTCGACCATTCTGATTTGGTGATACCCCAAGAAAGCATCAAGGAAGCTGTAAAGCTCAGAGCTTGATGTGGAATACACCAATCTGTCAATCCGGGGAAGATGATAACTGTCTTTGGGGTATGCTTTGTTCAGATCTGTGAAATCTATGCAGACTTTCCCTTTACCATTAGCATTTTTAACCAAGACTACGTTGGCTAACCATTCTGGATACTTTACCTCGATGAATCTCGCTTTGAGAAGTTTATCAATTTCTTCTTTGATAACCTGTCTTCTTTCGGTAACAAATTGTCTTCTTAGTTGTTTCACAAGCTTCTTATCAGGATGAACATTGAGCCTATGCACGACGAGTGGGGGGTCTATCCTGGGCATGTCCTCAGCGCTCCAAGCGAAGACATCAAGATTTTTCTTCAAACACTGCCCTAGCTCTTCTTTGGCCATTTTTGGGATCTCCTTCCCTATGGAGAAAGTTTTTCCTTCTGAGATAAGGACTTCCTCCAATTCTTCTACCAGTGACATACGTTCTTCCATAGGAAGTTCAATCGATATCAGTTCTGTCTTTTCCTTTCCGATGCAACTAATATAACAACTTTTGGCCATTGATTGATTTTCCTGCACTGTTGCAATACCTACAGGAGTGGAGAACTTGACTGCCAAGTGATATGTTGAAACAATCGCTCTGATGTTGTTCAAGAATGGTCTTCCCAGGATGGCGTTGTAAGACATCGAGGTTTTCACAATTTGAAATGGAGTCATCCTCGTAACTTGTCTTTCTCCCAACCCCAGAGAAGTGGGTAGATCTATCAAACCTTCTAGTTTTACTGTACCTCCACCAAAACCCGTCAATGGAGTAATAATCTACAGAAGCAGATCTTTTGGGAGCATCATCTTCTCAAAGGCTTCCAAAGAAAGAACATTGACTGTATTTCCATTGTCTATAAGTATTCTCTTTACATCAAAATTCGCAACCATGGCACTACTAACAAGTGCGTCGTCATGGGGTATGAATTACTTCCATGTCAGAGTTGTTGAAACTGATGCTGGTTGAGACATCATGGTCATTACTGGCTGACCCGACCTCCTGACTTCCCAATGCCCAAGCATAGTTTTTCTTGGCATTATTTGAATCACCTCCTGAAGCTATACCTCCGATGATAAAATTTATGGTTCCGACGGGTCTATTCTTCTCCTCCCTTTTCTCCTAATCTTGAGGACCCTAATCATCTTTCTTCACGTAATGCCCTAGGAACCTCTTTTTGATGAGGGTTTCTATTTCTTGTTAGAGTATTTTGCATTCATCTGTGGTATGACCCAGGCTCCTGTGAAAATAGCAGTATTTATTGTGATTTCGCTCATTGATTTTTCCCTTAATTGGTCTTGACCAGTGCAAGTCCTCTCGGCCTTTAATTTCCACGAGAATGTGAGACCGAGGTGCATTCAATGGAGTGGAATTCTGATGCCCGTAATTGTTCAACTTTGAGCTAGATCGGGAGGTGTTTCGTTCATCTTCTTGCCCTGACCTTTTGTTTCCCTGCTTGACATGTTCTAAAGGTTGTGCTGTTATTGATCCATGGACTTGATCCTGCGTTCTTACTGATAACATGGTTTCTTCCATATATATGTATTTTTCTTCCCTTCTGAGGAGTTCGGTTACGTTTATAGGTGGATTCTAAGACAAGGACATTCTGAATTCCTGGCCCCGTATTGCTAGGGTTGGAGCTGAAGTTACCGATGTGATGTGAAGATCGGGAATTTGAAGCCTCTCACCGTTGAAGCGGGTCATGAACTCTCGTAGTGTCTCACTGGGCCCTTGTCTTAACTACAGGAGCGAAGTGGCTACTTCTTTATCCTTTTGCTGCTTCTAAAGAAGGCTGTGAATTTCTCAGTAAGATCGATAAAGGAAGAGATCAACCCTGATGTTATTGTGGAAAACCAATCTAAAGCTGCGTTGGTTAAGGTCTGCAGAAAGACCTTGCATAATATTTGGTTGGGAGCATTCAACATGTCCATAACATCGGCGTAGGTATTCAAGTGGTTGTTGGGATCTGTAGTTCCGTCGTATTCCTTTATCCGAGGATACTTGAATCTTTTTGGCAAGGGGAATGATGTTATTTCAGGGGTGAAAGGAGTTCTTCTTGTGAAAGAGGTCCGACCTTGTGTGTCTTGTCTTATTCTGTCCGCTATTCCCTCCTGAATTATTCTGAAAATTTCACGCTGTGTCGATTGGCGGAACCTTCAGTCATGGGATGGGCCCCCGATTCTCGGGGAATCCACATGAGTGTTCATGTCGGGTATTGCTTGACGACTAGCTTGTTGCTGAAGAATTTGACGAAGGTCATGGAACTGCTTTTAGAATTCATTGAAAGCTTCCCGACTAACTGGCTCATTGTCTGGTGTAACTTCTATTTGTTGTTCTTCCTCAACATTTTTAAGAGGTGGGAGATTATCTCCTTCAGCCAGCGTAGGGGCCGGAAGAGGTTGTCCTGTGGATGTGCAAGGGAGATTTTGACGTCTATTGACCATGGCTAATTGAATCTTTTCCCACAGATGGCTCCATTGATGCTGTAAAAATTCCTAACCTTGTGGCAAGATTTGGGGCTGCTTGATCTATAGAAAAGACGAATCAATTCTCCAGGATTCTCCCCGTCGCCCCTCCGGTGTGAGAATTAGTTTTTTGGAGAGAAAAGTAGAGAGAGAAATATATAACTGGAAACTGTATTAATGATGAATGAATCATATTCGAAAAGAGGAGTTGTATTTATAGGGCTTAAAAGCCTGTAACCTTCTTCTATTTTAAGGAGTCCTCTTTGCGTAAGCTTACCTTTTAAAAGAATAATTCTTATAAAGATTGAGCTTCTCCTTTTTGGGGGGGATCTTTCTTTATAGAGATCATCTTATCTTGGGGCCCAAGAATGTGGCCCATTCATGAAGCCCATAGATGAATGATGCTTCAAGGCCTGCTTGTATGGGCTTTTGCTATGATGAGGCCGAGATGGACCAACCAACAAACCCATGATATGGCCAGATAAAAATATTGGTCGGTAGAATTCCGACCTTAATGTTGGAATGTACCCGAGCACGTGGGCTGACCTATGGATATGTGAAGGGGATGATCCAGTGAGATCAGGCAATATGCCCGATCTGAAGCTCTTGACAGGGAAGACCTATAGTGTTCAAGCCCATGGCCCATAACCCTATTCTTAAACGATGTGATTGAGAATTTATATCGATCAATGACATTGTTTAAAAAATGAAAACAAATAAAAGAGAACGGTAAAAAAAGAATTGTACATTTACTGACACTAAGGGTAAACATAAAATTATTAAAAAGTTTGAATATAAAAATAGTCCAAAAATATTTCTTCATTTTAGGGCTTTTTAAAAGTAGTATAGATATAGATTTGATATTATGTTTTACAACTTAAATTGCATTAAATATATTAAAATTAAATAAATAAGTAAATGGGACTATTATTTTGATCCGTGTCTGGCTCTGTTTCTATCCAAACTCTTAGAAATCTCCAAACAAGGGCGATGAATGCTGCTCCACTGCCATGCCTAGTTCTATTGCATATATGTTCTCACAAAATCCTTAGTTCCATTCATCCACCATTTCTCTTTTCCGCCAGAAAATTATTAGAAGCCTCTCGTACTCGCATATGCCAAGAATGTGAGATAGCTAATGGTCACATGATCACACGGGCCAAATGGAAGGTGTTATTGCACCGAAGCATATGTGATTGAAGCATTTTGCTCAAGTTGCTCACGACGTTTGCATAGACGTTCATGGAATGAGCGCATACCATGCAATGCGGAACTTACTTGATGTGCATGGGTGGAATCTCTCGACAACACAAGTGAGATAGCTTATAAACGCGTGAAACTTTTGAAAGCATGCATGGAAATTGATTACGAGAGTGCACAATTTTGTTGACAACATGTGCGGGAATGTTTTTATTTTTATTTTTCATTTTTCCCTTTTAAAAATTAAAAAATAAAATATAAACTGGGCAGAAGGGTCGCCCCACCCCGCCCCGAGACCTGCAAGGCATTCGTGGATCCAAGAAGGGATAGACCCGCCCCGCCTGAATCGAACGTGATCACGTGTCTCCCTAATCACATGTAACTACTCTAGCCATTTAGGTATAATTGCAATACAAGTTTGTGTATAAATTTTAAGTGTTGAGACAACAAATATAGTGCATATTTAATAGAAATTAAATACAGATTTTTTTCAAAGAAAAATTAACAATTAATTTTAGCTATGTATATCACGAAACCCACAATTTTTCATTCACATATTTCTTTTATCAAAATTTGTTAAAATTTAATTTTAACCCCCACCAAACATGGGCATAGAGTGTGTATTCACTATTTTGTAACTGTGTCTTCCTTATTTTGGAGAAATAAAATTAGGACTGTTTTCATCATTTATTTTGCTTTTAATCTATACATTAATAAAAGGAATCAAGATTCTGTCAATTTTGACTGAAATTTCATTTTGTCAACGGAATATTAAACTCCCTTCGGTTATATTTTAAATTTTAAATTTTTTGATACTTACAATAATTCTTGGAATTTGTATAGTTGGTTTTAAAATTCAACTCCTCCACTATCTCGATACTCATTTTCTTAAACAAATCGTCATCAGAAATGGGCAATCATCAATAAAGACCCATCGTCATGTTCTCCACTTTGAGATCCACCACGTCAGTCTCCGTTTCGTTTGGTTCCTTTCTCTCTTTTATGTTTTGGTTGAACCCTAGCTTCCATCTTGCTTCGTCTGTAGATAAGGAGTTTCTTCAACATACAACCATACATATTGAGGGTGACCTATTGTTCAGTGTGCCAGAATAAGTACAACAAAGATGAGCGGTACCCTCTTCTACTTCAATGCAATCGCTGTCAAAAGGGCTAGCGGTCGCTTGACAGTGCTTCTAAAACAAAACAACTTTTTGTAGCAAATATCCATAATTAAGGAAATTATTCTGGCCCAATCATTCCATATAAATGAATATTTGTATTAATACTAATTTCCATAATCAAGTTGGCCAATATGGAAAACCAAGATTAGTCCATGATTTTTGAGATTCTCGGTGATGGACCGAGTTTATAAAAGAAAGAAGTTTGGGTCCCTAGTGCCATTCGTCTACTACAACTTTACACCATCATTCAGAGGCTAGAAAAGGCATTAGAAGATCTCGAACTCTTGAAGCAGTAGCTGTTCATAATTGGTTCATAAAGCTGTCACAACGTCAATGCCCGGAGGTATCTCAATTGTTAAAACTTCCGCAATTAATTATACTTTGTTCCTTAAGCAAGTAGGATGCTTACAGTTGGTATCAGAGCTGGTTATGCCTCTGCCTTGACTTTTTTGAATATCTAATTTTTTTTTTTGATAACTGCCAGAAAGTTTCATTTTTTGTTCAACTTATTTTTCGAATTTTTTTTCATGTTTCAGATTTAGAAATCATTAGGAAATTGAATTCTAAACATTCTGTGATTTTTTCCATACAATTTAATAGTTGAGATCATCATGATCATGAGACATAGTCGGGTCGAGAAATGGGTCGAAGAGATCCGTCTGAAGGTAGAAGACGACATGTATGGAAAAGCTTTATTCTGGCATTGTTTGGTAAATTTGTGTGATTTCTCTCATCCCGTGGACCCCACCAGAATCTTATCTTATATTCTTATATTCTTATATACTATTATAAAGAAGGATAGTTGGCTTATTTTTCCCTCCAAAAGTTCCCCCCAAAACATCCTATTTTTGCCTTAAAATTTAAATTTCCCTCCAACAAGATTCCTCCCAGAACATCCTATTTCATTTTTGCTTCCACCAAAAATCTGTCTTCCAGTAATTATTATTGCCTATATATACACTGCAAATGGAACTATGCATTCTAATCTGATTTGCATAGAATTTTTGTAATAATAACTAGCGACCCCCCTCCCAAGACTACATTGCCTATGGAACTGTGAGGTCTGATATGCACGCCTTTTAGAATTGAAAAGATTTTACATACCACTTTTTCTGATTACCAATTCTACCTGGAAAATTCAAATTTTAAATAGCAGCGTGCAAACTTGATATGGCTATTTAAACAAGATGTCAGTCCATAAATCTCTTTACACATTTACAAAAACACGAGCTTATTTACATGTATGTATAAAATTTTCGAAGACGGTTTTGTGTTCTACAAATTCATAAACTTAACACCCGATTATTTGTCTTCTTGGCTTATCTTTTTCTATTTTCTAGCAGTGAAATGGCCTCTATTATTGACATGCTTGCAGACATCAACCCAACCAAAACACAATGGGCTTTCAAAGTTAGAGTGGTCCGAGTTTGGGAGAATCCAACTCTTGGAAACAATGATGATATTTACAGTTTGGAAATAATTTTTGTTAATAGAAAGGTATTTTAACTGTATATGTAGTTGTGTGATTGGAGATGCCTTATAATGAAGTGTAATAATCAAGAGTACATGATTATGGTTTAAAATTTATTTTGCAGCAGTAAAATAACCATTTTTCTGAAGATGGCGTTTTGTTTACAGATACTTCATGCCATGTTCAAAACTAGGAAACCATGAGAGAGAACATTGAATAGATGTAACCCCATGTAAAACAACGATTAACTTGAACCAGATTTTCAAGAGATAAATAAAACTGAACTGCCGAATCTAGAAACGAAAAATAAAAAATACATCAAAGCATACCAAAATAATTTTTTTCTGTTGTTCATAAGTTAGATAGATAGATTAGATCTAAGAAAATATCTGTAAAAAGAATGGAAAGCCTAAGAAAGACGAACCTCAGGTGCACAAAAACCGTCTCTGACCATGTTAAAACCAGATCGTCGAAATTCACCACCGATAATTGATTTGCGATATCCAAACAGTAAATCAAAGTTAATACAGAGCTTCGATAACAAATATTTCATACCGTGAACTGAGAGTGTCGGTCGGATAGCAACTTGACATTGAAATTTAGGTGAAATCGCCATGTATTGGACAGGACGATAGGGTGGTTTGTGAAGTCGGAGGGTTTCATTTCATTGGTAGGAAGAATCTGGAACCTTGGTTAAGAAATAGAGTGTGCAGACGGTTTCAGTTTTTTTTTGGAGATGAGATAAGAAGAAGAGTTTGGAATGGCATTAGACTTAGGGGATGGTGGACACGTGTGTGTTTGGTAAATGATTATAAATTGGTTTATAATTCGCACAATTTCTCAAATCGTTTTTTAACCAAATACATTTTTTCTCTCCAAATTTTACCTCAAATTTGAGTACCGTAGAAAAATAAGTCTTTTTTAATGGATATCAAACAATGGCTTCTTTTTTGTTTGGACAAAATATAATGACTTATTGATAGAATGTGTGATTGAAAATGAATATGAAAAAAATGAGGTTTTGAATAATAGGTACAAAACAAGGAGAATATCAGATATTTTTCTTTAGTTTATATGTAAATTATTTTAGTAATAGAATGTGTAGTTAAAAACGAGTTTGAAAAAATGAGGTTTTGAATATTATGTATCAAATAAAGCTTTAAAGGGTATCAAATACACAAAACAAAGCAATGCAATAATATTATGTTGTTATTGTTATTTGTACTTTTTATTATAATTACCATCATTATTTTGATTTTATTATTATTATAAAGGTAACGTTAAATGAATTCAGTTAATGTTTAGTATGTTTTGTTATTGTTATTTGTATATATTGATTATAATTACCATTATTATTATTATTATTATTATTATTATTATTATTATTATTATTATTATTATTATATAAAGCAATAATAATATGTTGTAACACGCACATCATTATTTTTCTAGCCTTTGTTCGGATACTATGGTTTTTTTTTGGTTTTTAAACCAATTTTTAAACTACACAATTCTCAAATCAATCTTTAACCCTACACATTTTCTCTCTTCACTTTTTAATTATTCATCTACCTAAAAAATCACAAAAAAATCATTTTTTTTTTTACAATAGCCGCCGAACAGGGGCTCATTCTTCAACACTCATTTCTTTAATTTTGACAAATTTAGTCATTTCTTCAATTGACATATTTATAAAAATTATGAATAAAAAATATTAATTAATATATTGAAATTCGAATAAAATATATTTAAGCAATACATTAAAAAAAAAAGACTTCATCCAAAATTAAAATATATTATGTTAGAAATCAAGCCTCAGTTTGGTAACTATAGTGGTTTATAAATTGGTTTATTTATAAATTTGAAGTAAAATATGTGAGTGAAAAGTGGAGAGAGAAAAATTATATATGGTTAAAAAAGATTTCAAAAATTGTGTGGTTTATAAACCGTTGCCAAACACAGACCAAATTAACTATTAAAAAAAATCATTATAATTAAAAATTTAATTAATATTCGCCTTTATTCTTATAATGATAAAGTTTGAAAAAATATTATTAATTTTTTAGAAATATACAATTATATTATAAAATGTGTTGAAAAATGTTTAATTAACTTGAAAATGTTTCAGTCTAAAGAACTTAAGGATATTCCGTATATTGAGTATTTTTATGAGTTTTCCACTTACTAAAAAAATAGGAAGAACTTAAGAATATTTTTTATATTGGGTATTTTTATAAGTTTTCCACTTAGATTATTAAAAAAAAAAAAATTAAGTGACTAATCCAAAAAAAAATAATTCTAAATCAATAATTTCATACTTGATTGATATTAATGTATTACATTAAAAATGAAAATAAATAAATAATCATTGAACTTTTACTTCCTAATATGTCAATTAAATAAATAAAGGTATTTTTTTAAAAGAGAAAAAGAATTTTAAAAAGAAAAAGAAAAAAAAACCTATAAAGATCAAGAATTTCTAATTATGATTAATTTTATACATATTGTATTTCCTATTTTGATTATTTTTGTCTTTTTAAAATTTTTGAATTCAATAATATTTTATATTAAAATATTATTGTACAGTAATTTTATTTGATATAATTGTATAATTAACATATTTTCATAATTTTTGTTCGAAATCACTATGACAAATATATTTTCGTGCATCGCGCGGGTAGAAAAGCTAGTATATATATATATATATATATATATATATATATATATATATATACTAGTGAATCATCCCGTGCGATGCACGGGAAGAAATTTCTAAATAAAAATAATCCTATTCAAAATTAAATGAATTCTTAAACAAAATAAATAAAATTCACAAATAATAGATAAGTTCATCATTTATTAGTTTCATGTATAAACATCAATTTTTTAGGGAGAAGTCATACATGCGAAAATGATTGTGCCTTACTCTTATTAATAGTCATGGCATATGATACCATCAATGAAAATTGTTTTTTTTTTTTTTTTTTTTTGAAATCTAATAAGTATCCTAAAATTCTAATGAATCAACGATATCCTTAGAATAAAGAACTTGTATCATGCATTACTGTCAGATCGAATTTGACCTTATAGAATATGATCTTCAAGTTTTGTAACGATTATTCACTATCTCCTTGAACCAAAAATTCGTCTTGCAAAATGAACACTTAAATGTAGGATCTCTAGTATTCATGTACTCTGAACATTCAAACAATAGATGAAAAATTTAATAATAGAGACCATGCATATAAAAGATAAAATTCAATATTTTGACCATTAACAATGAAAAACAACATGTATAATAATAATAATAATAATAATAATAATAATAATAATAATAATAATAATAATAATAATAATAATAATAAATTGCGAGGTTGACAAAGATATTGCATCAAATTTATGATATTTTAGGTTTTCAATATTTATATAACGTAATTATTTTCTGATTGAAATTATAATTTAATATTGATCATCTCAATTTTTAGTTAAGTAAATTGGGAGACAATTTAATATTATTGTGAAAAAATATCATAAAATTTGAATTAAAATATAGCGAATAATATCTTGGTATGATTAATTACTTTTTGAAATTTTAAAATTAACAGTTATGACAAAAACCATTAATAACTATATCATTTCAAACAATATATATAAATTTGTTAATCGTTAATGTTAAAAAATGTGATATGAGATTTTTTGGAATAAAAAATTAATTAAGAATTAAATGTAATTGTCATTGAAATAATTTTGATAAATAATGCAATATAGGAAAGAACTTTAATATGTATATGTAATAAATAGTTTAAAAATAGGATTTAGTAATAAAAATTTCAATACAAAGTGATTTATAAAAATACGAATGTGTATAAATTTTAGATATAATTTTAATTGAGAATTTAACATTGGATCTGTATGACTGAACCAAATATTTATCCATAAAATTAAGACCAATAAAATATCACAATTATTATAAGAAATTAATTACGTATTAAATGTAATTATCTATAAAAATATTTAATAATTTAATAATACGCTATAAAAAAGAGTTCCAATTTTTAGATGTACTAAATAACTAAAAATAAGATTATTTATAAAAAATAAAAAAAAAACTATATGTATATGTGATTTATAATTTAGTACTCCCTCCGTCCCATAAAGATAGTCCTCTACTTATTTTCACACGGATTAAGGACAAAACAGAATATAAAATATTAATTTCACTCTTAAAAAATAAAGTAGACTATCTTTTTGAGACGGACAAAAAAGAAATAGTGGACTATCTTTGTAGGATAGAGAGAGTATTATCTAGTAATAAAATTTCAACATAATTTTTAACTGAAAATTTTACTTTGAATTTGTATAAATGAATACAAATATTTATTTGTAAGATTGAAAACTTTAGAAGAACACATTTTTTTTTATGAAAAGAGAAGTTTTGACACAAAAAAACCAAATATAAATAAGTAAAACCAAACAAATTATCGTTCTTATATCATAAAAATAAAAAAAAACTTCTCGGTAAAAGCAAAATTAAAAAAAAAAATTCTAGTTTCTTATTTTTATTATTTTTTATAAAATGTGATATACAATTTCATCAAATATATATACTGACCCATGAATAATATGTTTTTTCTTCACTCAACGGCCAAAACCATTAAAATATCTATCAAACCCAAAACCATTCTAAATAACCCAACATTAGTTAACACATTGCAACCCCAACAGAGAAATCTAAAACATAATATAAATAGACTATTAACAAATCCTCTTATTAGTCTAAAATAATTTTGCATTCTATATTGTTTTCGAAGCTTTTTATATAGTATATTATTGTTTTAATATTTTTTCTTTTTTGTTAGAAACTCAAATCTATGTTCAACGACTCAAAATATCACAAGTCTTGAAGAAAAGAGTAGTGTCAATCCTTTTTACTTTTTCAAAAAATAATTTACTATTTTTTATTTTCAACTGATTTGTAATATTAATAACTAATAAGCATTACCACCGCACCAGAAATTTTGAATCATAAAACGTGATATATAGAAGGTGGAGTGGAGCGATCATGTTAAACAGTACACATTTTTTCAAAGAAATAATCATTTAATTGAATCTTTTATTATTGTGTATATCTTCATAATAATTATATATAACAGAAATGAAAGAGATTGTATATAGGGAAATGGAAAAAAAAAAAAAAGATATAGAAAACAAAAATGAATCAACGAATTTTGAAAAATGGGAAAAAAAATGAAACAAATTCTGAAAAAGCAAAAAAGGAAAAAAGAAGAAGAAAATAACCGCCTTTCCAGTGTAATTAGGCGGCGGGAAATAGAAGTCACGTAAACATAATAAATATTGAAGACTGTAAGTAGTCGTCACCGATTTTGAAAATAATAAAAAAATATTGAAGGCCAAATTATTTTTGAAGTGGATTTTGAAGTTGATTATTGGATAGGGAATATAAGTAGTGTGAACATGATAAATATTAAAGTCCCCAAAAATTGGAAAAATAAATAAATAAATAAAATATGCACATAACACAAGAGTTTTGGAGGGAAACAGTGAAATTGACTGGGGTTGACTCAGCTACTTTTATAGATTATATAGATATAGAGTCATGATTTTCGCAATTTTTATTACCATATTCAATGCCTTAGGTCCCACTTATATTGCCATCCAAATTTTTAAGGCACTTTTATTTAATATATAATAATCCATACTAGATGAGATTCTGTACACGAAATATTTCATTTTGTTTGAATAATTATTTATTTTTCGGAACATATATGAAGGTGCAGAATTATTATTTTGCTAGCTGATACATGTAATTAATGTATGAGCAAAATTTTAGAATTAAATGTT
Organism: Ligustrum vulgare; assembly: GCA_963555705.1. Lineage (NCBI taxonomy): Eukaryota > Viridiplantae > Streptophyta > Magnoliopsida > Lamiales > Oleaceae > Ligustrum > Ligustrum vulgare. The sequence goes on along the minus strand of OY743186.1, from coordinate 26,763,332 downwards.
TAGTGATCCATATAGTTTTAAATAATTAAAGATTAGCCACTGCGTCTTTAATCGTGCAAAATTATATATTAAGTTGTTTATGATCACATATAGTGAAATGACACTTATTGTGATTATTCATAATTGATATAGTAAATTTTTAATCCCACAAGAATCTTTATTATATTTATATGATTATTTAGGAAAAAATATCAAATTATATTTCTTAATCTACCCGCTGGAATTAAGAAAAAAGGACATAATTTGATAGTTTTATAATAAAGTAATATAAATCTAATTAAATTAGAACTTTAGCCCACAGGCAAGTTTCATGTCTCTAGATTCTTATTTTGGAGCATGATTTTACATTGGTAAAAATATGATAATTTTTATTAGTCTCAAATTTATGTAAGCATGTACGTTTAATTCTTATGCAGTTATACAATTTGCGAATTTCTCTGATATGAAATGTCACATTCCCGAACTGAAAGGGGACAACTATAAGGTTTGGAAGGAAAAGTTCTCCTTCATTTGGGGTGCATGGATATTGATTATGCTATTAGGAAAGACAAACCAATTTTTACTACGACCAGCACTACAGAAGAAAAGGCTCTTTATGAACAATGGGAGCGACCTAATATCTTTAGCGTGATGTTCATAAAGACCAAAATCTGTGCTGGTATTCGTGGTTCTATCGATAAGCATGATGATGTCAAGGCATTGCAGAAGGCCATTGATGAGCAATTTAAAAATTCAGATAAGGCACTTGCCAGTACCTTAATTATGAAATTCTCATCACTAAGGCTCACTAGTGTGAAAGGTGTGCGTGATCACATCATGCAGATGAGGGACATTGCGGCCCAGTTGAAAACTCTTGAGGTTGAAATATCTGATTCGTTCCTTGTGCACTACATACTGAACACCCTTCCATAGCCATATGGACCCTTCAAAATCTCTTATAACACACATAAGGATAAGTGGTCAATTAATGCATTTTTGACCATGTGTGTTCAAGAAGAGGGAAGGCTAACTTTGGAAATGAGTGAGAGTGCATTATTGGTAACCCACGAGAAGAGTCAGAATCAAGCAAAAGAAAAAGGAAAATGTAAAATACCACCCTAGGGTGAAATCAAAAAGGAAAATAAGTACTTCTTCTGTAAAAAGAAGGGACACATGAAGAAAGATTGCACCAAATTTAAAAAATGGCTTGAGAATAAAGGTATATCAATCTCATTTGTTTGTTATGAATCTAATATGGTTGATGTTAATCATAATACATGGTGGATTGATTCTGGTGCTACAATCCATATTTCGAATACCTTGTAGGGTATGCGAAACCTAAGGAAGCCAGTGGGAAGTGAGCAGAACATCTTATCAGGAAACAAGATAGGCTCACATGTGGAGGCTATTGGAACGTGCAGTTTATTTTTAAATAATGGCTATGTTTTAGAATTGGAGAAGACATTTTATGTTCCAAGTTTTTGTAGAAACTTAATTTCAATTTCAAGACTTTTACCTTTAGGATATTCCTTTCATTTTTCAAACGCAACGTTGAGTTTGTTTTATAAATCTGATTTGATTGGGAATGGTATTTTGTCTAATGGTATTTTCTCTATTAATTTACAACATAGTACCATTAATGATGTTATGCATGTTCACACTTGTAATAAACGTTGTATTATGAATGAAGATTCCTCTATATTGTGGCATCAGAGATTGGGACATATCTCCATAGAGAGGATTAAGAGATTAGTAAATGAAGGAGTACTTATTACTTTAGATTTTGCTAATTTTGGAACTAGTGTGGACTGCATTAAGGGCAAGCAGACCAACAAGGCAAAGAAAGATGCCAAGAGGAGTACAGATATCTGAAATCATACATTTAGATATTTGTTGTCCAGAATGGACATTAATGGTCCGAAGTACTTCATCACATTTATAGATGATTATTCATGATATATATATCTTTACTTGCTTCATAACAAAAGCGAAGCATTGGATGCCTTTAAAGTTTTTAAGGCAGAAGTAGAGAAACAATGCGGTAAGCAAATAAAGATCGTGAGATCTGATAGAGGTGGGGAATATTATGGTAGATATACTGAGGATGACAAGCACTTGGTCCGTTTGTGAGGTTTCTTGAAGAACATGGGATAGTTACCCAATACACTATACCTTGTTCTCTGGACCAGAATGGTGTGTCAGAAAGAAGGAACCGAACATTATTGGACATGGTGAGGAGTATGCTTAGCAGCTCCAAGCTTCCTAAATCCTTGTGGACTGAAGCTCTTAAAACGAGTGCATATATATTTAATCGAGTTCCAACCAAGGATGTCCCAAAGACGCCATTTGAACTATAGAAAGGTTGGAAAGTGAGTTTGTGACATATGCGCATTTGGGGATGCCCGTTTGAAGTAAGAATCTATAATCTACAAGAGAAGAAACTGGACACAAGGACTATTAGTGGGTATTTCATTGGATATGCCGAAAAGTTTGAAGGTTACAGATTTTACTGTCCATCTCGCAGCACTAGGATTGTAGAATTAAGAAATACAAAGTTTCTTGAGAATGACTTAATTAGTGGGAGTGACCAAATTCAGATCACAATCTCTAGAGAAGGACAACCTTCCACATCAAGTGAAAAGTTAATTATCATTCATAATGGTCCTCAGGTTCAACCGAGTGTTGAGCAACCAGTCAATGAAGTTCCACAATCTGGTGATGATAATTTTGTAGATCGAGTTGCTCAAGAAATTCCAGAAATAGTCGAACAACTAGTTGGACAACATGATCCTCAAGAAAATGTGGATCCAACATTAAGAAGATCTGCAAGAGAAAGAAAATCAGCAATTTCAGATGACTATGTCATATATCTACAAGAATTGGACAATGACTTTGGAGTCGCAAATGATCCTGAAACATTTTCATAGGCCATGGATTGTAAAGAATCTGATCTATGGTATGATGCTATGAAATATGAAATGAATTCTATGGCATCCAATGGAGTTTGGGATCTTGTCAAGTTGCCTAATGGTGTAAAAGTCATAGGGTGTAAATGGGTCTTTAAAATAAAGAAGGACTTATTGGGCAACATTGAGAGATATAAAGCAAGACTTGTAGCCAAAGAATTTACTTAAAAGGAAGGAATCGACTACAAGGAAACCTTTTCTCCTGTATCCAAGAAAGATTCTCTTCGTATCATTCTGGCTTTAGTTGCACATTTTGACTTTGAGTTGAAACATATGGAATATGAAACAACCAGAAGGATTCTCTTCTAGTGATGGTGAGCAATTGGTGTGCAAACTTAAGAAATCCATATATGGATTGAAACAAGCCTCCCATCAGTGGTATTTAAAATTTCATGATGTTTTCTCTTCATTTGGTTTCATTGAGAACATTATGGATCAATGTACATATCAGAAAGTCAGTGGGAGTAAATTTGATTTCTTATTCTATACGTGGATGATATTCTACTTGCAATCAATGATAAGGGTTTGCTACATGAGGTGAAACAATTTCCCTCTAAAAATTTTGATATGAAAGATATGGGTGACACATCTTATGTCATTGGCATAAAGATTTTTTGAGACAGATGTAAGGGTATTTTAGGTCTGTCACAAGAAACCTAAATCAATAAAGTTTTAGAAAGATTTCGGATGAAAGATTGTTCGTCGAGTATAGCTCCCATAGTAAAGGGTGATAAATTTCATTTGAACCAATGTCCGAGGAATGACCTTGAAAAGGAAAAAATTAAGGAAATTCCATATGCTTCAGTTGTTGGAAGCCTAATGTATGCTCAGGTTTGCACAAGACCTGACATTGCATTTGTTGTTGGAATATTGGGAAGATATCAGAGTAATCCAGGTATGGACCACTGGAAAGCTGCAAAGAAAGTTTTGAGGTACCTTCAAGGAACGAAGGATTACATGCTTATGTATAGACGAACTGATAATTTGGAGGTAGTCGGTTAATCTAATTCAGACTTTGTTGGCTGTGTTGATTCACGAAAATCAACATCTGGATACATTTTCATGTTTGCTGGTGGAGCTGTATCATGAAGGAGTTCAAAGCAAACCTTGACTGCTACTTCTACTATGGAGGCTGAGTTCATTTCGTGTTTTGAGGCTACATTGTATGGTGTATGAATAAAGAGTTTCATTTATGGTCTTAGAATTGTTGATTCTATTTGTAAGTCATTGAGATTATTTTGTGACAATTCAGTTGTTGTTTTTATGGGTAAAAACAATAAGAGTGGTAGTCAAAGCAAGCATATCGACGTTAAGAATTTAGCCATAAGAGAACGTGTTAGAAACGAAACAGTGGTCATTGAACACATAAATACTGAATTGATGATTGCTGATCCCTTAATAAAAGGCATGACGCCATTTAAGTTCAAGGATCTTGTAGACCGTATGGGACTTGGTCTTTTAATTTAATTTCATTGTATGATACAATATTATTTTAGTGAAATTCTATTTCAACTATGATATTTCTCTTTTGATCATGCGCATTTATATTGTTGAGAAATATCAATTGAGTTTGGACCTAGAATAAACATAAGGTTATTCATTAAGTTTTACGAACTAATGTTAAGACGTAAATACATTGTAATGCATGAAAGATATTACTCATTATAATAGGACCTATCGCCATGATTCATGTACTTATTTCTTACACCTGCAAATAATGGAATATATGGGCCAAGTGGGAGAATGTAGAAAATCTCCATAATTGAGGAAATTATTTTGGTCCAATCATTCCATATAAATGAATATTTGCATTAGTACTAATTTCCATAATCAAGTTGACCAATATGGAAACAACCAAGATTAGTCCATGATTTTCGAGATTCTCGGTGATGGACCGAGTCTATAAAAGAAAGAAGTTTGAGTCCTTAGTGCCATCAGCACCATCATTCAAAGGCTGGAAAAGGCATTAGAAGATCTCGAACTCTTGGTGCAATAGCCGTTCATAATTGGTTCATAAAGCTATCACAACGTCAATGACCGGAGGTATCTTGATTGTTAAAACTTCCACAATTAATTATATTTTATTCCTTAAGCACGTAGGATGCTTACATTTTTCAAAGGAAAAACGCAAGTCATAGTTTTTAAAGTCTCACGCATCAATCTTCTCCCTCATGTCCGGTTTCACCTACGATAACTATTGGGCATCAAATACTTGACTTCAACATCATCCACCTACCACTTTGCACTAGAAATCGGGGACCAACACTTGCAAATTCGGATTTAAGGTGAGTTTTTCAAAAAAATTCGAATTTAAATGTTGTTTTTTTTATTTTATAATTCTTCCTTTTAATCTCGAATTTATATAAAGGAGGGTGGGAGTAGATCAGATTATTGATTGAGTAGGATGATTAAGTTGTGTGTGATGATTTTGTGACTGACTCAAGGATCCAATTTTATGTTATTCCCTTCAAAAACTGCAATGCACATTAGGTGTTCGACAAAATGCTCAAAAATCTAATCAATTTTTACCACTTCCATATAGTGTCTATCTAAGATGTTTCTTGCATCCAACGATTGCTCACTTTATTTCCCCCGTTGCCATTTTGTGCCCACAGTTAGGAATTCTGTGGATGCTTCAGAAAATAATTACGCCATTTTGTTCTTGCTATGACCAACTCCAGTGACCATTCACTGAAACGGAGGAATTAAAAAAATCCTTTAGTGTTTCCATCTTTTTCACTCTCTCTCTCTCTCTCTCTCTCTCTCTCTCTCGCTCCTTGTGTGTCTACTCTCCGTACTTAGTTGCCTTTCTATCAATTTTCTTGCTTAGTTTTACTTTGTATGATACCTTTTGATCATGCACTTGGAATGTCCTAGAAGTGCACTGCAAAATTCTAAATTGTACGAGTCATATTGACCAAACTGAATTTACAATAAGAAGGGACGCTTCAAAGGAAGACTGATGTGTTCCTGACCCGTGACAATCGGAGTCATATCAGGCTTGACAGAAAGTTAAATATTCAAGCCAAATAAAAGTGCAGTCCAGTCAACTATGTCGAAATTGGATGGATAATATATGTTTTTCCAGTAGAAACTGGTCACTGAGCAAGACTCATGAGCTAAAGCCCTTGAGCCCATTGATATTAGGGCCAAATTCCATCGTTTGGGGTTTCAAATTGGCAAATCAATGATGCAGACGGAAATTTACTATATTTCCATAATTATAGGATTATATTTACTTTGTCTTTACTATTATTTCCAATTAAATTAGGACTCCATTATGAGAGATTTTATCTATTCCCTAATTAGAATTAGATTTTATTTAGTTTTCTAAGTAGACTAGGATTTTTATTCTGGTAGCCTATATAAAGGCGTCTTCATTGTAATATTAAAAACAGACTTTGAATTTGAATAAACAGTTTATTGAATGATTCAATAATTTTATAGGTGGATTTCCTACATGTTTAGAACTTATCAAGAGTGATTCTTGTGGCGTTCGACAATCGAACTTATCAAATATTCGTGAGAGTATTTGTGGCGTTCAAAATCAGAAACTCATCAAGGAGATTGGGCAAATTCTTGTGGCATTTCGAAAGTCGTGGTTCTTTATAGCTATCGCGTCGTGAATATCGGGTCATGATTCATCCGTCCAATCACAACCTGAATTCGAAACTTTCTGACGTTTCTTCCGCGCTTCTCGAATCTCATCAAAGGCTCTTTAATAGCGTAATAAATAATTTTGTCTTCCAAGCAGGTGATGTTGATAGACCTGGAACCACTGAAGATTGGACTTCAATGGGAAAACCTTATCATCAACTCGACACAAGGTTTGATACTATTGATTATTGAAATGTACTGAATTAATAATATTTGACTTAGCTTGAAGCATGAAACTTTTACATTTGGTACTTCTAAGGAGAAACAGAATGGCAACGGATTCCATATTTTCATTACAACTGCACCAATTGTAGATCTAAATGAGAAAATTAGTGTATTTGGATGAGTTGTCAATGGAGAAGAAGTTGTACAGGTTAAACCTCTTTTGCTTATTTTCAATATTATTACGCATACTCCTTACTCTTTTCTTAAGATATCTCAAGAACTCGAAATACACAATTCTTGAGCTATGTCAAGAACTCGACATAAAAAAACTTATATCGACTTAAGGCTAAGATGGTGATAGTTTAACTAATGAATCTTGATTTACCGTGAAAAGAGCAGTTAATCAGGGGTGGTCATTTCATCAGTTTTACTTAGTACATATTATTTGTTAACTTTGATAATATAGAGTTGTTGAGAATATTTGTTGTTTTACTACTCCAAATTCTGCTCTTCATTTCCATGTTTAGTGCGAAACTCGAATGATTATATACTAAATGCATTATCCTGACATGATATTCAGGAAATTGAAGAGGTGGACATGGACGAGCATTACCGACCTAATATACCCATGGAAATCATTGAATTGAGTTTCAAATAAAAATTTTAATTGATTTTAGTCGGGTTTTGTGTTTGCTTTTCTGTTTATACAATGAGGCAATGGACGCCATCAAAAGCATCCCCTTATAGTAGATTAAATTGTTCATTTAAGCCTTTGCTTTTGAAGCATAAGGACTTCGTTTATCTTGTTTATATTGTTGGAAATATGGTGTAGGAGAATGAATAAAATGATAAAAACAACAAAAATTGATGAAGGAAATGTAATGCTCAAACACGTGAAACACGTTGTCCTCAAACTATATTTGCGCCCACCGGGATCAAGTTTACTTTTGGGATTATTGCAAATAGGTTTGAAGGATTAATCAAGCATTTCCTTCAAGTTCAAATAAAGCAAAATAAGAACTTGAAACAAAACAAGAATACTAAAATTGGAATGATGAAATGGAATAATTTGGATATCAATCTTGATTCAAAATTGTTAAAAAGTTATTTGGTATGAAGAAGAATCACTTATTTATAGATATCCAAACACCAATCACGAATTGGTGCCATCTTTCCATGAAAAGGTGGAATGTTTCTCCGAAAGGTGCCAAATTCAAATAATTAACGGTCAAAATTTTATACCGTGCGACCGCATGGTTGAACCATCGTGCAGTCGCACGGTTCTACCCACAAATAGCACGTCAAAAACGACGTGTGGTCGCACGGTTTTTGTACCATGCGGCCGCGCGGTTATAAATGATACCACCTTTGATTTTTCATTTCCGTTTCTTTTCAAAATCATTCATTTATTTATCATTAATCATTTTGAACACACACACACACACACACACACATATATCCAACAATCCCCCACTGTTCAAAATGCATTTTTTGATAAATTTTCAATACTTATGCATAAGGAATAGATATCTTTCGATTTGAATCTATCCATAGTATAATCAATCACAAGGTATCATTGAAATCCTAGGTGGCATAAAAGTTTTGAACCTATTATTCCTTTGTAAAGAAACCGGTGAGATTACACACACAAGTATCATTGTGTTCTTATGTTTTTCATAACACGCTTAGCACTTTTATGGCCTTGTGCTCATCCTATTCATGAATTTTTAAGAGAGACACTTCGAACTCTCTATCGAGACGACACCATCTCTAAATTCATATAGGTAAAGTTCTTCCAGTATCTTTGTCATATTTACAGATACTTGATCCTATTGATCCGAACTTTATTAAAAGTTTAAAAACTTATCCCTCATTTTCTATGACAACCAACACTTATTTTGTAAATGTTGAATACTATCCACTTATCGAATGACTTGTTTTTACCATTTGAACCTAAAATGTACCTTTTAGTAAGTTTAGGTAGGGTTGCCATCATTGGTGGATCTTTAATTAAGAAGTTTTAACCTCATCCTACTCGATGTGGTTCTCACTAATTCCTTAGTGAGTGGTTTTGTTAGTGGATCCGCTAAATTATCACTTGATTTTACATAAGTGATTGAAATTGTTCCATCTTTGATCAATTTCCTTACATAGTCATGTCTTAGACTAATATGTCTAGACTTTCCATTGTATACTTCATTGTAAGCTCTTGCTAAAGTGGCTTGACTATCACATAGTATAGGAATAGAATTTAAATTCTTATCTCCTATTGGAATTTCATACAAGAGATCCCTTAGCCACTTAGCTTCTTTTCCGACTTCTTCCAATGCTACAAATTCGGATTCCATTGTTGAGTGTGTTATACATGTTTGATTCTTGGATCTCCATGAGACTGCTGCTCCTCCAAGAGTAAACACCCAACCTGAGGTGGATTTATTCTCACCTGTACTAGATATCCAACTTGCATCGGTAAATCCTTCTAAGATTGCCGGAAACAGGGAATATTGGAGACCTATATCTTTGGTTTTCTTTAAATAACCAAGAACTCGTCCAATTGCCTTCCAATGTTCCTTACTTGGGTTACTAGTAAACCTACTAAGTTTACTAACCGCAAATGCTATATCCGGTCTAGTGCATTGGACCGCATACATTAGAGATCCGATAGCACTTGCATATTCAAGTTGTGCTATTGCTCTTTCATCATTTTTTTACAAGTTTAATACTTGCATCAAATGGGGTGTTTGCTTCTTTAATGTTCAAATGCTTGAACTTATCAATCACATTCTCAATATAATGTGTTTGATTAAGCGTAAAACCCTCATTTCTTCTTGTGACCTTGATACCTAATATGATATCCACTTGACCAAGATCTTTCATTTTAAATGTGGAAGATAGAAACCTTTTTGTTTCATTTATGTCTTCCATGTGATTACTTATGATCAACATATCATCCACATAAAGGCATATAATCACAACATGTCTTTCATGTTCCTTCGAATATAAGCACTTATCAACATTATTGTGTTTGAATCCAAATGACATAATTGTCAAATCAAACTTCTCATGCCATTTTTTCAGTGCTTGCTTTAAACCATATAATGATTTAACTAATTTGCATACTTTCTTTTCATTTTCGGGGAGAACAAAACCTTTAGGTTGTTCCATATAAACCTCCTCATCAAGGTCCCTATTCAAGAAAGCTGTTTTAACATCCATTTGATGTATATGCAAATCATAAATGGAAGCTAAGGCAAACATTATTCTTATAGATGTAATGCGTGCCACGGGTGCATATGTGTCAAAATAATCTATTCCTTCCTTTTTTCGATACCCTTTGGCTACTAGTCGGGCTTTAAAGGTATTGAGAGTACCATCCGCGTCGTACTTCTTTCTAAATACCCATTTACATCCTATAGGTTTAGAGCCATTCGGTAAATCAACAAGTTCCCAAGTATTGTTAGACATTATTGAATTCATTTCATCTTTTATAGCATCTTTCCAAAAAATACTATCTCTTGATGTCATAGCCTCTTTATAAGTTTTAGGATCCGTTTCGGTTTGTAGAACATATGGTGTTGTTCTAATGACACTCTTTATATTTCCTTCAATAAGATAAAGAGAAATAAGTTGAGAGTCTATTTCAGCCGGTCCTAATACTTTTTCTTTTCGAGTTCTTTTGCTTCTACGAAGTTCATTAGGATCATTAACACCTTTAGAGGATGTTTCTCCAAATGATCTTGTAGAGTTTGGAATCTCTTCATTTGATTCCTTAATATTTTTATTCGAAGATAAAGAATCCTCAAAGAACTCTACTTCCCGTGATTCAATTATCACATTGGCCTCCAAATTCAATAATCGATATGCTTTACTATTTGAGGCATATCCAACAAATACACATTTGATCCCTCTTGGACCAAGCTTTGTTCGTTTAGGATCGGCGTTTTTTGCAATAAGCAAGACACCCCCACACTTTGAAGTAACCAATATTTGGTTTTCTTCCTTTCCATAATTCATATGGAGATACTTTTGTAAATTTTGAAGGAACTCTATTTAATATATGACATGCACTAAGTAATTCTTCACCCCAAAGATTAAATGACAATTTAGAATATAACAACATTGCATTAATCATTTCAACAAGTGTCCTATTTTTTCTTTCCGCCAAACCATTTTGTTCGGGTGTTCTAGGTGCACTACATTGATGAATTATGCCATGTTGTTCACAAAATAAGTTAAAATCACTAGAGAAGTATTCACCTCCTCTATCACTCCTAAGAATTTTTATTTTCTTATTCAAGTGATTTTCAACTTCATTTTTATATGCTTTGAAAGTTTCAAAAGCCTCATCCTTATGTTTTAATAAATAAACATAAGTAAATCTAGAACAATCATCAATAAATGTTATGAAATATCTATTTCCACCCCTTGTTAACATACCATTTAATTCACATATGTCGGTATGCACAAGATCTAATAATTGATTTGTTCTAGTTACACTATGAAAATGTTTCTTAATCATCTTAGATTCTACACAAGTTTTGCATTTATAAACTTTGTTTTCATCATAAGATATTAAGTCACACATTTTCATTCTTTTCATAGAACTATTGCCTATATGCCCTAATCTACCATGCCACAATGTAAAGGAGTCAAGCATATAAGCAGAATTCACTTTATTCATATTTTTATTGTCAACGGTACATAGTTTGACTATTCCATCACTAGAATAGCCCTTTCCAACAAAGATCCCATTACGGGATAATACAAGTTTACCGGATTCATAAACACTTTTGATTCCGGGTTTTCCCAAAAGATCACCACTAACTAGGTTCCTATTCATGTCCGGAACATGGAATACATTAGTGAGAGTAACGGTTTTTCCGGATGTGAAGATGATGTCTACACTTCCTTTTCCAACCACTTTGGAGCGGCCTTCATTACCCATTTGTATTTCATGTCCATCTTCCAAGTCATGATAAGTTTTAAATAAAGACTTATCATAACACACATGTATGGTGGCACAAGTGTCATACCACCATCCTTGAACCTTTCCTTTTATAGTGTTGACTTCACATATTGTAGCCACGATGTTGTCATCTTCAATGGAGTTTATTTTATGTTCAACATTGGATTTCTTCTTTTGCCTGCACACCTTGGCCCAATGACCGGATTTTCCACAAACATAGCATGGCCCCTTTGGTTTTGGTTTAAACTTCCCTTTGTCCTTTTTGGGACCAAGAAGATTAAACTTTTCCTTGTTGGAGTGTTCGGCCCTTTCAATAGCATTTGCTTTTGATTTGGCTTCATAAGAATTCTCATTCTTGTCCCTCATTCTTGATTCTTCTTCAATGCGTAGATGCTTTTGTAATCGTTCCAAAGTAAAGTCTTCGGAGTTATGAAGAATCTTCTTCCGGTATCCTTTCCAAGCACTTGGAAGTTTGGCAATAATTGCCCCCACTTGAAAGGATTCCGGGAGTTCAATTTTGACCGCTTTCAATTTGTTGACAAGTACTTGTAATTCATGTACTTGAGGGAGAATAGGAATATTGTCCAAAAATTTAAAATCAAAATATTTTGTGATTAAAAATTTCTTGGTACCTTCTTCTTCCGCCTTGTCTTTGTTTTCCAATTCGTTCCAAATATCTCTTGCCGAAGAAGTGTTGATGTAGAGATCATATAACCGGTCCGACAAAGCGTTCTAAATATGTCCACGACATATTAGTTCATCCTCTTGTCTTTTCTTCCTCTCGGCCCTTATTGCCTCCATGTCCGTTTCCGCTGGTTCCGCTAAAGGTTCCAAATCCGGATCCAAAATGTAGAAGATCTTCAATGCGGTGAGTAGAAATTTTAACTCGTCTTGCCAACGCGTGAAGTTTGTTCCATCAAATCTATCGAGCCTCACAAGATCTTGGTTCATCAATTTGATAGTTGCAAGAGTTGTTTCATTCTCCTTGGAAAAATTCTAGTTTGAGTTTGTTGGAAATATGGTGTAGGAGAATGAATAAAATGATAAAAACAACAAGAATTGATGAAGGAAATGTAATGCTCAAACACGTGAAACACGTTGTCCTCAAACTATATTTGCGCCCACCGGGATCAAGTTTACTTTTGGGATTATTGCAAATAGGTTTGAAGGATTAATCAAGCCTTTCCTTCAAGTTCAAATAAAGCAAAATAAGAACTTGAAACAAAACAAGAACACTAAAATTGGAATGATGAAATGGAATAATTTGGATATCAATCTTGATTCAAAATTGTTAAAAAGTTATTTGGTATGAAGAAGAATCACTTATTTATAGATATCCAAACACCAATCATGAATTGGTGCCATCTTTCCATGAAAAAGTGGAATGTTTCTCCAAAAGGTGTCAAATTCAAATAATTAACTGTCAAAATTTTATACAGTACGACCGCATGGTTGAACCATCGTGCGGTCGCACGGTTCTACCCACAAATAGCACGTCAAAAATGACGTGTGGTCGCACGGTTTTTGTACCGTGCTGCCGCGCGGTTATAAATGATGCCACCTTTGATTTTTCATTTCCGTTTCTTTTCAAAATCATTCATTTATTTATCATTAATCATTTTGAACACACACACACACACACACATATATATCCAACATATATTTTACTTTTTCTCTCTTTTTAATTATTTTTTGAGTTCTGTCGATACTGGAACTCCTTTTTGCTTTCCATCTTTCAATGTCATTAGTTGTTCCTTCTAATTTGAGCAGGATTCTTGAGAATGAATCCTTTTCGAAAATTGAAGTATCAAGTACTGAATTATCAATCTTCAGTTCTGGAATTTAGGCCTCCATGTGTGGATTTTTCCCTAAATAAAGTCCATGTTTGGTGGAGATTAAAATCAGTGAAAATGTTCGTGCATAACATGGGTGTAAAACTAGTTAATCCTTATAATTTACTATATAATATTTAATCAAATTTCAAGTGGTTTATTCAATTCAGATTTTTGAAGACTTTTGTTAATTTCGTGAATCTTTATAAAATTGTATGGAATTAGTGGAAGATTTTTATAGACTGCTATAAACTTTTATTTTAAAATTTTCATAAACTTCTGTATAATTTATATGAATTTTGAAGACTTTCGTTTAAAATAGAATTCAATTGTACTAATCCTCATAAGAGGTGCATGATCAAACTTTATCACATTCCCTAGGGCAATTACACAAAATACTACTGATGTTTGAGCAAAATTTCAAATCTAACACTAATGTTGAAAACTTACGCAAACTACCACTCATGTTTCGATTACTTACTCAAATTAACATTCGGTGCAAAAACAAACCAAATTTAAAGATTATGACTCAAAGTTTAATTTTGATCCCAAACGAAAATTGCATGGGAGGCCCCTGTCACCTTTGTCTTTTCAACCGCCGTGACCACACACTTCCTGCTCGTGAGGTGCAAAATCGTATCCATCCCAAAAATGGGTGCAAAATCGAACCCATTCCCAAAATGGGTGCGATTTTACACCAATATGGCCAGAGGTGAAGAATTTTTCAAAATTCTCAGTTTGTAGTATCAAGATTCAATTAATTGCTTCAAGTTTTTTAATTCAAGATCGAGAAGCATGTGCGATTTTGCACTAGATTTTCAATTCATATTATCAAGATTCAAAAAATTGCTTCAAGTTTTAAGATTCAAGATTGAGAAGTGTGTGCGATTTTGCACCGATATGACCACTGGTGAAGCTAGAGGAGGTGAAGAGTTTTTCAAAATCTTCAGTTCTTATTATCAAGATTCAATAAATTGCTTCAAATTTTCCAATTCAAGATCGAGGATTCATTTGTGAACTGGTTGTATAAAATAAATTAGCAATGATGAATTAATGCTGTGACTTCGATATCTCTTCTCTGTGAATTTCAGAAACTTCCCTAAAGGTGGTAGGGATGTCAAACGGGTCAAGTCGAGCTGACTTGGCCCATGAAGGTTAAAATTGGTCCGGACCGGTCAAGGCTTGTGTGAGAGACAAGTTGAGCTGGGCCGGCTCGGCTCCCACATAGCCGGCCCAAGTCCGACTCTTGGGCCGGCCTGTGGGCTCGTCAATTTTTTTTTATTTTTTTTGTAATAAATGGTATATATCTACTAATACTAAAATAATTGTAAATATTAAAACTTAAACCCTTCTTCTTTAATCCGAGTTTGGAACCAGCTACATTTAATTTATTGTAAATGTAGTTGTATAAAAATTTGTGGAAAAATAGTGGTATTTATAGATAAAAAAATAAGGAATTTTAAAAAAATATATTGACCAAACAATCATATAATTAAAAAAAGCTCGTGAAAACAGATCAGACGAGCCAAAATGGAGCCTGCTCATTTCACGTCCTTTAGGCCGGTCCACGAATTTTATGAGCCGAAACGGAACTGTCTAACATTCAAATTTTCTGTCCAATCCAAACTCAAGTTCGTTTTTTCATGAACCGAGCCAAACTTATGAACTCACAAACTGTCCAAACCGTTTGCCACCCTTAAGAGGTGGTGGGGACAAGGGCCTCCCATGCAATTTTTGTTTGGGGTCAAAATTAAACTTTGAGTCATTATCTTTAAATTTAGTTGTTTTTGCATCGAGTAGTAATTTAAGTAAGTAATCGAAACATGAGTGGTAGTTTGCATAAGTTTTGAACATTTGTGGTAGATTTGAAATTTTACTCAAACATCAGTGGTATTTTGTGTAATTGACCCTATTCCCTAATGTAACAAAATAACCTTAAAAGAATAGAAAAATTAATCCATCTTCATAATTACATTTAGATAACAAATAATCAAAATATAAAAAAGTTACATTTATATATTATTTCAAGTATTTTTTTTATATAAAATAAATAAACAAATATCTAATGTTTAGTATTATTAATATGTTAAACCTTTTTTCAAAAAATTAAATTTCAGCTACAATTATTATTTTTAATAATAAATTTTTATTAAGAAGTTATCTTTTACATAAAAAACTGAATGACGAAAAAAAAATATAAGAATTTTTAATTAAAAATAATCTTTTTATTACCTTTTTTAAATTTATTTTTGTAGAGAATGAAAAGAAACAACAAAAGAAAGTGAAAAAGGGAGAATAAATAAAATACGTTGAAGAAAAAAAAATAATAAACTTTCAATCATAACTCTAAACTTCGTAGAAGGATAGAAGAAAGAGCGCAATAAAATGACAAAAATATATTATTATTGTCGTCGTCGCCGTCGTCATCAAAGTGACTCAAAATTTTGGGAGGCATGAGATACATTCTTTAAACTTTATTTTTTGTATTTCCTACTTAAAAGTTAGTACTCTATATACTTGCATAAAAAAATTTAAAAGTCAATGACATTTTTACCAAATGATTTTAGGGACTTCTAAAAATTTTCAATTACATACAATGTGACTTTTAAAGAGACTAAAAATGTACATTGATATCCTTAAGATTTTTTAGATTTTTATTTGAGGTAATTACACCTAGTAACTGTTCTATTATTCATATTCATAAAATACTTGTTAATGTTTTTTATTCCATTTTTACTACATTTTTTAAAGTAAGAATTGAAACTCAAAACATACATTCTAGTCAATTGATTAGGTTGACTGCACAAATCACTCCACCAAACATGCCCTCAATGAAGGCTTTCATGAAATCATTACTTTCCCAAACTTGCTCACAGTCCCTCCCCCCGAAACCCCATTTTACAGCAAAACCATATCAAACCAAAATCAAATCCCCAAATCAAAATACTCAAATTGCTGCAACGTATAGAGAATGCTCACATACAATAAATCTTCTCTACAAAACTCTGACCATAGTAGAAAAATATAGCCTGTGCCAAATGCAAAGATAAATTTCACTACCAACAAATTCCCTTCAAGTATTGAATCTGCCTTCCCCTCAAATTTCTCTGTTTCAAGTGCATGACTAAGCAAAGGCCGAGCCCGGAGAAATACATTGTGAAAGGAAAATTAGAATCTTAAATTTTCTTGATCCCAAACTTATACTTGTTCAATCAATTGTGCAGAATTCAGATATGTGGTTGGTATTTCAGATAATTCTACAAATTGTGCATAATTTGTAAATCAACACACAAATCAGCAAGATTGCACACCATATCACGAAATACGCAGGAAGATTTTCTATCAATGATCTCGACAATCCAATTTCGTTGACAATGCTCTTTTTTTTCGTGTACAAAAACAGGTCTGTAGCAGTTGTTCAGTATACATTGAAGCAAGTTTCTCACTCGTATTAGAAAAATTTCATATAGTAGCATAGTTTCTCAATTCGAATATGGCCTCTCCCGGTCGAAGTACATTGGTCCATCATGGAACAAGTACCCTGTCAGTTGAAGATTCAACAATAATGGGCATTACAGATCGAGCACTACCCTTGAGCTCAATATTCATCCAGCAATCAGAACTTAAGACATGTAAGGTGGTTGCACCCAGGAGACTGACATTGGCTGCTCAAGTGTCTCCTAATAGAGGTGATGACATTGGTTGCTCAAAGGTCTCCTAACAGAGGATGTAGAGGAAGCTAAGTTCATCCAAGAATGTTTAATATCCAATCCAGCTAAGGGATCGAAAATTATGTATGTTGAATGCATTTTCTTTTGTAAAGATGCTAAATTATTATTTTGATGTACCGAACAATGACCAAACAATAATCAGATTTCACTTGTCAGTAGGGGGTATGCCAACGTTTTGATAAAGCATTGTTTCTGATTCTCATCTTTCATATTTTATCTTTTTTTCAGTGAATCTGATGTCTTGACTAGCTTGGAGTATGATGTAGTCAATATTTGGGTCCATTTTTCATAATGTACAAAGCTGTGATCAAGGTAGACAAATGAATTGTGTAATAAATCTGATTATGTATTCACAGGAACTGGGTAAGACTTCACAATAGTCTATGATTTCTCAGTAGGGAATGCTTGACATATCGGTTCTCACCCCTTTTTGGTGGCAGTGATTATGATAATTTTGAATTTGTGTCTCTCTCTTTCAGCATTTTTTTGTCGGAAATGCTGCCTGTTAATTTGCACAACTATGGAATGTCTTTTGTGGATAATGGTTGTTCAATTAGCTGCTCCTGATTTCAAAGTGGGATGCCAAAATGAACATCCATTTGAGAGAAGTCACTTTCTGCAAATGTCTAAAATTTAATTGTCTATTTCCAGAAAATTTTTTTTTACCATCTTCAGTTAATTAATAGAATCCTTTGGACTAGAAACTTCACGAAGACATTAGCTTCAAGATGTTGAATATTCTGCAGGCTGAAAGTAACTATTTTCCTTCTTGTAATTCGATAGTTCCTCATAAGATATATGCCGTGAAAATAACTATTTCAATGGTGCATGGCCAAGTTTTCTTAAAGCACATGGACGTAACCTTGGAGCAAAATGGAAATGTGTAATCTATTTATCATGGCTGCACAGGAAATGGGAACGAGACTTCACAATAAATCTGATGATTTCACAACCGGCAAGTTAATGATAGTAATTAAAAAGGGGGGATAGCAAATTACATTAAACAATAAGGAACTTTACGCCTACATATTTCTTTTACTTTTAAAATAGTAACATAAACATTTCCAATTGATCTCAGATCCTCTATGAACTGACAATATATTTTTTACAAAAAATTGGCTAGCCATGAAGTGTGATCTATATGCTTGAATGAATGCATCAATAGCATGAGTGTTCGTCACAGATACTAATGAAATTCTTTATTACGAAACTCTCAGAAATCTTAATTATAAATTAATGTAATGTGAATGCACTGGTCTGGAATAAGGAGCTATGATGTGCATAATGTCCTTGATCTTAAAAACACATGTTACTGATAAAACATTGCAGTGTTCCAAAGGTTAGATTACACGGGTATATCATCCAGTGTGGCTTGTTTCTCAAAACATTCGCAGCGGTTTCCTAAGAGCAATATTCCTTTTTGAAGGATGATATATGCTGTTGGAGATATTTTAGACAATCAAAATGCACCATTCATCTTGCTCGAGGTCAGTTTCGAAATTAGGTCATTCAAAATACCATAAAGATCACAATTGTAATTAATGCAGTGCATGATCTTTGGAATTAATGTCTTTCGGTTACAATTGTTTAGATTGGAAAGTTTGGGAGTCAGTAATTATGAGTATATTTCATGAAGAATTCAGTATTATAGGAAATTTTATATTTATGTAGTATTTTATGAAATATTTCGTGAATGTTATGCAATTGCTAATTTTTCCCTTTTTATTTGTCTCTTTCTATTCAACACAAGTTCAAGTTCAAATTAAGCTAAACTTCTCGAGACATCCACTAATTAAGACCACGAACCTTATTATCTTCGCAAACATTTTACACTTCAAGTTTTCCATGACATCAAACCTTTAATGATAATTGCTACATTTACAATTAATTTCATTATAAAAAAAAAAGTGTAGCCCAAACCTTGATGGCCTTAATCGACTTTGTCCTAGGCCATTGGTTAAGGAGGTAAATCGCAGGTTATGCTTCTCAGAGTCAGGGTGAAGGTATGGTAAGTCATAACTCCCGCTTGCCACGGGACACAAATCCATTATTTCAGGATTCGAACCCTACACCAAACTGGGTTGAGTACTTTTCCATCCCTCCCATTTGCCATTGAAAAATGTGCCCTGAGGGCTACAATTAATTTCATAATATGATTGAAAACGTATATAGATGACACGATCATATTATTTCATGGATCACGTTACCTTAAAAACTAACACTTCAATTTTTCCACATCATTCAATGATGTCAACATGCTCTTACAAGTAGCATTAACAAACTTTAAAAACACAAGCTACTTATACTTGGACGTGTAGTAGTGCTATTATCTTGTCCACTATATGCAAGAGTTATCGTCCATGTGTCAATGTGACGTGAATATGAGTCCATCACATTTAGGCATGTGCAAAAGAATCGGAACCAGCAATTTCGTTCGATTTCGGTTAGGTCCCGGTTCGGTTCTATCAAAATTTTAAACGTTTCTGGTTCTAAAGATCGAAAACCATCTGTTCTGGTTTTGATTCCGATTCTTGGTTCAGAACCAGAACTAGAATCGATAGAAAAAAATGATTTTTATATCTTTTTTAAATGTAAATTTTTTAAAAATAAAAATAAAAAATCTTCAATTCTTAATCTTAATAAAATGTTATCAAGTCCATTAGTCAATATCAATTACCCAATAACTATTATTCTTTCACTGATTCTGTAGTTCAGCTTCAAGCCTTCAGCTATCAGTTCTTCAAGAATCAACAAACAATAAATCTTTACTTTTTCATCTTACAATTAATTGTTATCTTGTTTTCAAGGATTTGCAGACTTGTGCGACTGTTTCCTGTATAGGTGGAGAACTACGAGCAAAAATTGAAGAATTTTTAGAAAGAGCACATACACACGAATGAGATGATACGTTACTATCTGGTTAGGGATTGAGTATTTTGATGTCAAGAATTTTGAGTGTTATATTCACATTTTAATCAAAGTTGATGACCTTATCGTCTTACGACTCTTACCAACCGGAATCTACCATGACTTCATCGCTTAAGTTTAAAAAATTTAGTGTAGGAAATCGAAACTAGAATTAGAACCAAAAGAACCGAATGGTTCAGTTCCGGTTCGATTCTTCTTACAAAAAGAATCAATGGTTTCATCGGTTCGATTTTCTAGGGATCAGAACCTTATGAAACCACGGTCACACCTAATCACATTTCATCACATGATGGGTAAATTTACCACATTAAAAGTTGGACATTATATTTCAATATATGGCGGACTCTACTCACCTTTCATATGTCTAGTGATGTCAAAGAGCCGGCTCGCAAGCTAAAGATCAAGGCTCGAGCTTTTTTTGGCTCGAGTCGAGCCGAGCCGAGCCAAAGCTCGTCCTAAAAAATAAGGCTCGACTCGAGCTTTAGGCTCGGGCTTTTCCAAGCAAAGACGGACCGAGCCAAGCCAAGTCTGGAGTTTTCAAATTTTATTTTGTTTTTATAATAAAATCCATAAAATTTTTATTGAAAATGTATATATACAACGAGTCGAGTCAAGTTTGTGATTGAATTTCAATGCTCGAGCTTTTTGGATGATTTTTTTTGGCTCGAGCCAAGCCGAGCTAAAGCTCATCTCTGAAAAAAAAAAAAAAACTCAGCTCGAGCTTTGGCTCAAGACTTCGAGTCGCGAGTCGAGCTAAGCCCGATCTTTTTTCGAGCCTAGCCTGAGCGGCTCGAGCTTACTAATCAATTTGCCATCCCTACATATGTCTGTCTCGTGTCTTCGAGAAAGCATGGAGAAATAATTACAATGTGTTCGGATAGTTTGTTTATAATAAAACACAATTTTCAAAATCAATTTTTAATCACACATTTTTTCTCTCTTCAATTTTTAACCACATTTTATCTAGAAAACACAAATAATACTAATCATTATTATTTATAACAGTTGTCGAACAAGGCCTTAATGAGAAGGTAAAGAAGATCACATTTTTTGAAGGGTTAATTAAAAAAGGGTTAATAGCACAAAACGTCCCTACCTTTGACATGTATTGTGCAAAACGTCCCAACGTTTTGATTTTTGACGCTAAACGTCCCAACCTTTACATTTTCTTGTGAGAGACATCATTTCCGTCAAATTTAACCCCATTTCACCGTTAATTTAGAATTGAACAGTAAATATTCAACACATATACGTGCATTTTAGTCAAAATCAAAAGCAGCCCATTCATATTTGGGTAATTGGCACAAAACGTCCATACGTTTGACACTTATTGTGGAAAAACGTCCATACGTTTATTTTTTTGGCGAATAACGTCCCTACGTTTATTTTTTTGGCGAATAACGTCCCTACCTTTAAATTTTCTTGTTGATTAGTCCCCAAATTTTACTTTTCTTTCAATTTAATCATTCCTTATTTTATTTAAAGGTAATTATCTTCAAACGTGTATAACTTTTGATCTACAACTCCGAATTACACTCCGTTTTTTTGCGTTGAACTCCAAATTCAACCATATTTCTTAGATGTATCATGTGCTCATTTATTAAACATTTTGTTTTGACTTTTGTGTAGTAGATACTTATTTTGTTAGGGCATCATTGATTGACGTAAATTGATTTCTGTAAATTTTATTGAAACGGTGAAATTTTAATTTTAGTGTGTGTTCGGCGGCCAGCGGAATTTATAAATTCGATTTATTTGACCTTTTCATTTTTTTAAGATAAAATATTTGATTAAAAATTTGTATGTTTAGTCCCTGTTTGAGTCATATTATAATCTCTAATAACTTTTTGAACAACACACAATTTATTTCTCCAATTTTTAAAAAGTGATTTGAAGAGAGAGAATGTGTGTTGTTCAGACAGTGATTTGAGATTATAATATGGCTCAAACAGAGGTTAAACATAACAATTTTTAACCAAACATTTTACATTAAAAAAGTCAAATAAATCCAATTTATAAATTCCGATGGCCGTCGAATACACACTAAAATTAAAATTTCATTGTTTCAATAAAATTTACAGAAATTAATTTACGTCAATCAATGATGCCCTAACAAAATAAGTATCTATTATACAAAATTCAAAACTAAATGTTTAATAAATGAACACATCATACATCATAAGAAAGATGGTTGAATTTGGAGTTCAACGCAAAAAACGTAGTGCAATTCGGAGTTGTAGATCAAAAGTTATACACGTTTGAAGACAATTACCTTTAAATAAAATAAGGAATGACTAAATTGAAAGAAAAGTAAAATTTAGAGACTAATCAACAAGAAAATTTAAAAGTATGGACGTTATTCGCCAAAAAAATAAACGTAGGGACGTTTTTCCACAATAAGTGTCAAACGTAGAAACGTTTTTTGTCAATTACCCAAATATAAATGAGCTGCTTTTGATTTTGACGAAAATGGACTTACATGTGTTAAATATTTACTGTTCAATTCTAAATTAACGGTTAAATGGAGTTAAATTTGACGGAAATGATGTCTCCCACAAGAAAATATAAAGGTTGAAACGTTTAGCGTAAAAAATCAAGACGTTGGGACGTTTTGCACAATACATGTAAAAAGTAGGGACGTTTTGTGATATTAATCCATTAAAAAACGCTGAATTCCTCAAAATTTAGGAACTATCGGGCAAATTGAGAAGATCAATGGCCAATAAAGGTTCGCCCTCGTCCCTTCCTTCCATCAACGAAGACACCGCTTCCTTAGACGAAGTGCCGTTATACGGGTCCGAATCGGGCTGGGTGGAGGCCCGAACCCACTGCGATCACCTTGCTTCCTTGTCACAAGATCTTACTCATATTCCGACCCCGGATACTCAGTGCAATAGGTCCGCCGTCTTAAACCCTAGATCCTCTTTGTCGTCGTCTTCTTCTTCTTCTTTTATTATTATTATTATTATTATTATTATACGAGTATATGATAAATTGAATGTTACCAAGAAGAATACAATAAACTAGCACAGTTAATTTGAGCTGCCACGTCTAATTGGAATGTGACAAATTGGAATTTCATTGTCTTAGTTAATTAATGGAGTAAGGATAGGCAATTCTCCATCAATGTATAGATTATATATAATCGTTTGCAAGGTCGAACACAAATGGGTCCACAAAATGATTCCCGCACGGTCTACTCCAAATTTATTGAGAACAAAGGAGTTAATAGTTTGCACGAACAAGCAGTTCCTTTCCTCGATGGCATGATATATACTACCCCGTCCCATAAAGATATGCTTGTATACTATTTTCGTCCGTCCCACAAAGATAGGTCACTTACTATAATGAGCATGTATTTAATTTTTCATTTCCTCATATATCCCTAATTAATGTACCTTGGTAGTTAATTACAATATCAATTTAATGGCATGTAATTTGAATGAATTAATGAGTATTTGAAATTAATATAAGGGTATATTTGGAAAAATATAGATAAATTTATTATTTTAACTATATTAACTATCATTTCTTAATCTGTGTGAAAATGGGAACGAGCCTATCTTTGTGAGACGGATGTAGTATGAATGTCTTTGCCAACCCCAAGAAGTGAAGTAAGAAAGTGAATTGGGATAGATTGTAAGATTTGAACTGACATATATATTTGCAAGATAGACTTGGATATGTGTTTTCTGGTTCAAATGCTATAGAATGAATTGCAAAGTGCAAACTTAAGGGAAATACTATATGTTTCACGAAGTTGAATCTTCCATTAGTGCCGCTCTTATTTTTCCACCTTATCCCTTATTAGACTTGCGATTACTCTGAATGATAATCCGTCAATTTGTCTTTGATTGCAAAATCTAAACTAAGCCCCATTTTTTCGAGAATAGATTTTTGTACAAAAAACTCTTTTTTAGAGAACTTGTGGTTAGAAAGTCTAGAAAAGTTTTAAGTTTATGTGAAAAATTTATTTTATTGGAGAATGTGTAATTGAATTCGGAGAAAGATGAGTTTTAAAAAATGGAGCTTGAACAGGGCGAAATTTTGAAATTGTTTTTAACGCTTTGCTTCTCTGACGTCAAGAAATCATAACACTTTTCTAACCGAGATGAGTTGATTCCATCCTTATCTTATTTTTCGCAATTATAAAGTTCCAAACTTAAAATCACGTTTGAGGTTCTCCAGTATTTGGATCTCCAGAGTAGAAAAGTTTTCCTACACAAGCCTTTTTTGTGAATTAAGTTCCATTATATACTCTAGATTGTGTTATTTATGAACTTCTTGTTGTCAACGTTGAAGATTTAACATGTTTTTTGACTGTTACAATGTTATGAAGGTGCCAACATCCCAATGAGAATTGGCTATGCTTATGCTGCAAAGATGTCCTTTGCAGCCGTTTTGTGAACAAGCACATGCTTGAGCATTATCAACAGAGTGGCCATTGTCTGGCACTAAGCTATAGGTTGCGATTTTCTTTCCCTTTTGTTTGTGGGTAGAACTATTAGTCATTTCTTGTTCGTTGCATTACTTAACCTGATCTGTCTGCGGATTGTACTTTGAACAGTGATTTATCGGTGTGGTGTTTCTCATGTGATGCTTATCTTGACGCTCAAGTGATATTGTCCCTGCGCCCCGCATATGAAACCGCGTACTTACTGAAATTTGGTGAAGCTCCACCTCTTCGGAGTTGACCTCAAAGGGCTAATGCTCAGGTTTATGTAATTTTTATCGTTTATGTTCCTTCTTTCCTTTGCCTTTCCTTCGGGGAAGTGGGTGAAGTGAATGTGAAAGAACTAAGAAGGGTCAAGTTCAGGCTTTTTGAATGTTTCCAGTTATTCGAGTGTGAACGGAACTATCACACCATAAACTTTAATGTCAATGAAAAAGAAAATAGTATTTCACGTATTATTGTTTGAATTATTATTCACTTGCAGAAATTATGTTGTTGAGTTTTGAAAATGATCTCATGTATATTTTCAGTTTCTGCTCATGTGTGTGACAGTTGATTTTCATGGATGAATTTCCGAACACTATGCTTAGTGATGATTAGTAACAAAAGTTTTCTTGACTTCCAGCATAACAACACGAAAAGTATTGGATGTTATTAGCAAGAGAGAGGAGCAAACAAGAATACATGAATCAAATTAAAACAGGTTAATAAGCAACTAATTCTGCAAAGTTTCACAATGGAGACATTTAGAAGCGAGTTATTGGGAGAAATACTTTTGACTAGTGCTATCAAGTTACAAAAATAAAAACCAATGATCAAAAGAACATCAAATAAGAATAAGGACCATAGAAACTCATCCAATGTATTAAGAAACTTTGTGTATGGCTATAATCTCATCTAATATTTTCTGTACAGAAATCGTACAAATACAATGATGCATGTTAGAAATAATAAAAAATGCTATAATACCCAAGAAGGGTGATACCCATCGAGACACATGGGGGGCCGATCCCATGTGTCTTGATTCACGGGTATTTGATTATAATAACTGTAGGAATAATAACCCTACAGTCGTGTCTAGATTTCTGATTCTGCCATAAATACTGCATATAACCTCCACATGTGCAGTGGCGGAGCCACTTCAGGCCCAGCGCGGTCTATGGACCGCGCTGGACCTTGGGTCTGGTCTTGACCGGCTAAAGGCCCACAAAAAAAAAAAAAAAAAAGCAGCATATCTGATTGTTTGAACGCACAGCTTGGCCCAAAAATGAAGATGCTGATAGCCCTAAACCCGTCGACTGCTGAATTAGTGACTCCCATCTCCGACTCCGCCGCTCCGACCACCTGCTGAGTCGCCGGACGACGGCCTGCCTGCACCGAAAAAGTCAAAACAAGTTTATCTCATTTCTGAAACGAGAAGGCAGAACGCAGAAGAGAAGAACTGAAGAAGGCAAGTCGGTGCTTGCTTTACTTAATTGCTTTAACTTTTTGACTTTTGAATTTAATTCATTAACTAATGCTAATGTACTCCAACTTATAAGCTTATGTGTCGGCACGGGAAAATGGAAATGAATTACAATGCCTTTTGAGTTTAACTTTTAGCACGTGTCTGCCACTACTTGCAATTTATTTTAGTATGAGTGGATGAATGATAGCCTTGTTGTTTATGTAGAGAAAGATATATCTTTGAAGATTGATAATGAAGCTATTGTACAACGATTTCAAAGTATGAAAACACACAAGGAATGAATTTAAGGTACTACATTTGAGTTGAGATTTATTTATTTGTCATTTGTGAAATTAAGTTTTCTTTATTTCATTTAATTTTTCTAGAAAAAAAAATTTCGGGGGCGCTGCCCCCCGAACCCCGTCCCCCCCCTCTCAACCTCATTTAATTTTCGCCCTCGCTGACTTCAAATCCTGGCTCCGCCCCTGCACATGTGTGCACTGAGGAATAGCTACAACTGTTAAAATGGCATGTTTAGTAATTCTTTCACGACGTTTTTTTACTAACAATTAAAAATGGATTCAGATGACGTGTAAAGGACAAACCTCTTGAGACAAAGTCTCAACAATGAGTGTTTGATTAGAAAAACTTAATTTACAACTTGCTTACAATGGGTATAAGCACACAAAGTTTAACTAAGGAAATATCTAAAATAAGAAAGTTACATAGTCTGTATTTGAGAGTTGTGTTCGTGTCTTTTATAGTGTGATGATCTCTACTTGCGTGATTTTCGCTCCATAATTGTCTATAACCATCAATTGCTTTATATTCCAATAACTTCTTCCAAAAACGTCCAACACTCTTAACAGTCCGCGTTTTAATAATTGTCAATATTCAAATAACTGTCAATAATGACTCTATTAACGTTATTTTAGATCGTGAGTTAAGTTGGAAAATTGTCCTTCAAACGCATCGTCCATTGCTCCATTCGCCTAGTTGTTACCTTACTCTCCCAGTTGTTCAAGCCTTCATCTGCACGAACGAATCCTTTGCCAATCGTCCTAATTTTCATATTTCGGCTCATTTCTGGGACTTTGTATTGGGTTGTTTACATTGAGTGTTTTTTACTTATCAACAATTACTCTCTATATGGTTAAATTAATGTGTAATCATTAATTGTCAAATTCAAGATTTCGCATGTTCTTACATTTTTGAAATCCTAAAGAGTACGAAACCCCTTGAAATACCCTCTAACTTTCAGCTCCAACGTGCATCCTTTTTTTGGCGGTTAACATCTTGTCACGTCGCCCATCAATATGAGCCCCATTCTTTGTCTACTTCTACACTCATTATTTTTACCTTTCACATACCCTCTGTATCTCCTCTATTTTCTTCAAGTATTTCCCACAAGAAAATATTCGCTTGTTTTCTAGAATGGCTACTCAAGATATTACATTTTTTTATGATTTTCAAACTTTCCTTAAGATTTTTTTTATCCTTGGTTTCATATTATCGGGGGACACAGAAAATCACCATTTTTTCCTTAGCCTTGCATTCAACAATCTTGATTCTGTAGTACGTTTACCAATTGCCCAATTGTTCCCTACAACGTAGGTAATCCCTTTTCTCAAGCCATTACCATTAGGTCCTATCAGTTCTAGCATACTTACATGTCCAAAATTAAATACCAGCTTCCAAGGTGGTATAAGAACATGATTGCCCATGGCTCCACTAAGGAATTTTTACCAAATCTAGCATTTTAGACATGTTAGAGCTTACCTTGAACATTCCCACTTATGACCCTACATTATTCTCCACCGCCTTACATTTTTGGGCATCTTGATCACAATATTTTTGTTTTTCTACTTTGCCCATTATCTATTACTATTAGGGACATTAGTGCCCTAACTAACCTTCCTCTAGTGGATGCCACCATTTCTCCAAGTATGATAGTTACTAAATGCCTCCTAAAACAGATAATACATTTTTCAACTCTTATAAGCATCTTCAAGATAGACGGTATTTTGTAAATACGTAATTATCTTGAATATATTAACCATCTCTTTATTTTTCGATCTCCTGGAAAGGACAAAAGAAAGATCTTGATGTTTCTTCAACAATTTTTGATCTCTAGTGGACCTCTCAGTAGGATTTCAACCCAGATGAAGTTTTGACCATCTATCAGAGAAAAAAGAATGAATGGATTTTCAATAAAATCATCGCGCAGTAAATCAACAAAGCCCAAAGTGATGCCTCTTTCCCCTTCAAGTTTCCCTACTACAGTACTAGAGTGAATATGATCTCCACCTGACATATGTAACGCTTTAGTTAGTACACGGAAGTGTATACCACGATTCTTCTGTCTATCAATAACTGCATGCATTGCACACTTGAGATTCTATCTGAGTTATCTAGGTACATATGTGTGAACGTTCGCAGTGTTTTAACACCACAAGAATTAGAGAATTTTGATGTTCTAACTTAGTGGAGGTGTAATGAAAGACGATATCTAATTGTAGCAAAAATTGCACGTGATTTACTAACACATCCGGTGTTCACCGTGGCATCGGAGGCTGCATTTAGTTTAAGTGGTAGGATTTTTTCAGACGAACGATCAAGACTGAAAGAAGACATATTAGAAGCTCTTGTATGCTTGAAGGATTGGGAATGTGCAGATTTACGACTTCAAGATAAAGTTGACAGGATCATGGCTGAGGACTTGGAGCAATATTTAAGATAGAAGAAATTGTATGTTTTTAAAAATCATTTTGTGTAATTTAAATTATTATGTTTTAAAAAAAATTGTACACAAATTTTTTTATCCGTGTACAATTTTTAATTCCGCCTATGTTGATCATAGCTGGTCCCAAGCCCGAAAAAAGGAGGAGGGTTGTAACTTGTAACCTTTAGTGAATATTTATAAAATAATTAATAATTTAGTATAGATAGACTTTACGAAATCCACACTTAAATTTTTATTAAATCTTATGTTTGATATTTTAACTACATTTATTGTGTACATAATTATATTATATTATATGTTTAAGTAATTACAATTCATTTGCCGCGTTTGACTCGTGAAAAAAAGGGCAGGCTCGACTCGGCTCAAGCCGAGCCTCAAAATTTTGGTCGAGATTTGGCTTGGCTCGGGCCAAAAAAAGCTCGAGCCAAGCTTGAGCCTTGATGTTCGGCTCGCGGCTTGGCTCGGCTCTGCTAAGCTCGGCTCGTTGACATACCTAGTGTGAATGTGAAGAAGTATGTCATTATCTCGGCAATAATGAGCCAAGCTAGTAATTGCAGTGAATCCTCCTTTTAAGTAGTCATGCATTATGATAGGAACTCTCAATTCTCTAGCAAATACAGCTCTTTTGATCATTTCTTCGTAGGGAAATTGACGCATTTAGTCCCTAAACGTTTGCATTTTTGTGCAATGGGTCCCTAACCTTTCAATTTTGGTGCTAAACTCCTTGAACGTTGTATTCTTTGGCGAAAGAAATCATTTTGAATGATTTTCTTCCATTTCAATGATAAAAAATTAAGGAACGACGAAAACGCCCTTATACATATTGGTGCAATTAGTCCCTGAACTTCAAATTTGGTGCTTAAGTCCCTAACATTTCAATTTGATGCAAATAATCTCTAAACTTAGCCATTATTAAGCGCAACACTAGTACAAAATTACACAAAAAAAAAATAACATATTAGCGTCGTTTTTCGACGCCTCAAAAAACGCGGTGGCAAAATTGTAAATAAAAATTTATTAAAAGTGTCGGTTCTTTAGTAAGAACAGACACCGGTGGAGCCGTCCAAGTAAGGGCGTCGGTTCTTACTAAAGAACCGACGCCTTTTAATTAAAGGCGGCGGTTCTTCTTTAAGTTAAGTATTTTAGGTCTTATCAGCTCGCTCCACAGCGCCCCTCAAAGCTCAGCCTCCCAACCGTATCGTTCATCACACCTCTCCCCCGCCGTCGCCACCATCACCACCGACCGGCAGTGCGGCTCCGGCGCCATCCCAGCTCTCCCCCGCAGCGGGTACCTACTCTTTCTCTTCCTCATCGCGAGCCATCTATTTTCTTCTCCGTCGCGCACCACCCCCACCAGTGGCGGATCCACCGTGCGACGAGCTAGCACGGCAGCGCTAGCTGGCCGCCGGCAGACCTCCGGTTGTGCCCCAAAAATTAATAACACCCAAACCCATTTCAGGCATACCCCAGTCAGATCCCCAAGTTCCCAACCCATGAGAGTTAAAACCTCAAACCCTCGACAATTCCCTCCGACCTCCCTAGCGCAGCTCCGGTCCTTGAGATACCATTCGACAACCGCTCCAGCTCCGACCTCCAGTCGCGTCTCTAGCAACAACAGCAACACCGCGCGTCCTCTCTTGATTGAACCGCTTCTGCCCTCGTCGCAGCAACTCTCCCCTATCGCCTCTACGTAATTTGTAAATTGTAATTATTTGGTTTTGTAATTTGTATATTTAGTAATTTCTAAGTTATAATCAATAATATTGATTCTTGATTTCTCAATTTCTAATTTCTAAGGACACTACCCACTTAGAACCAGTGCCGCTTCCAGTGCTACAGTCAAATTCTTGATCTTTTCTCAATTTCTCATTTTAATTCTCAGGTATTGAGGCTAAACCTTATTCATTATGATTGAAATTTTATTTGGAAATCATGCATAAATGTTAATTTTTTGTTTTTGCAATGTGGGTCACTTGTGAACCCTATATTCATCTTGCGTGAATTTGAATTTTGATTATTTTGATTTGGTGAATATTGGATATTTGGATTTGTGAATTGTGATTGATGAAATTTTGTGAATATTAGATTTTTGAATTTGTGTTGTGTTGTGTTGTGTTTTGGCTTCCCCAAACTATTGCCAAGAGAAAAGAGAAAAGATATAGAAAAAAAAATGAAAAAAAAAATCACTTCTATGATCTATCCGGATAGAAGTTGATTCAATGGTGATAAAATAATGATAGAATGTGATAGAATACTGATAGAATCCGGATAGAAACACTATACATAGAAAAGCTTAATACGAACAAAGAAAAAGGAGGATCAACAGCAATTCTAATTTATTTGGCGTGGTGAATTTTTGCAATTGAATCATTATATGCATTTCCATTTCTCTTTGTACTTTGCAATCTTTTATTCTTCAAAAAATTAAGATTTTAATACCAGTTTTATGCTAGTTACAAAACCAGTGTGCTAATATTCTACATTACCGAACAAGTGATACGAATTTTTTGAATGGTAGGTTCAAGAGCTCCATCGGTTGTACAATCTTCAAAATAAGCTAATGCACGAGGTTAACGAAGACGAAATAACACGAAGGGCGGGGGTAAAAGAGACAGATATTAACTGTCATGCTTATAGTTTGAGAGAGGATAAAAGGGAACTGAGCGGTAGCTGCTCAGGTGAGAGCTCAAGAATGCCACTCAAATTCAACCTCGAAAGGCCTGCTGAAGAAGGCACACATTTTATGTTAACATGTACAAATTTTTTAACAATATTGTGAATACAAGATTAATTAATTCGAAATTCTGTATATTGAGTTATAATTAAGTTTTGTTCCGCATTCCTCGATTATATATTTGTTGAAGATAATTTTTTGATGCGTATGTGATTGTTATAGTTTATATAGGTATAATGGAAATATAAATAAATAAAAAAATATATTAAAAGGCGTCGGTTGTTGTTGAAAACCGACGCCTATAAGTTACTTAAGGCGTCGGTTGTTATACAAAAACCGACGCCTTAAGTAAATTAAAGGCGTCGGTTTTAAACAACAACCGACGCCTTTTCTTAACTAAAGGCGTCGGTTGTTAACAACCGACGCCTTTAGTTAAGATAGGCGTCAGTTTACAACCGACGCCTTAAGTATGCACTTTTAGCGTCGCTACTAAAGGCGTTTCCTGTACAATCGACGCCTTAGTTCCCTAAAATTTGTATTATTTAGCGTCATGTATCCTTTTAGATGATTTTCCTATATTCCATCTTTAAAATTTTAATTTAATTTTTATCAAAAATATTAAAGTGCTCTTATATTAATAAATAAATAAGCATTTTTTTGGCAACTTAATTTTTTTCTTGCTTTATCAGATTCCGTTCTTCCGTGTCAATTGAGCTTCCTATAAAAGTTTTTACCGTACTAATAAAAATTCCCCAATTTAACACGTTTAAAAATTCAATTTTTTTAATAGGGGGGGGGGGGCTTTACTTGTTTAAGAAAATTGATTTTAGATAAATTTCATTTTTGTTCTTTTTTTAAGATAAATTTCATTCTTGTTTCTAAAAAAAAAAATTAATTTTTGGTAAATTCCATTTTTTAAATACTCTAAAAGGTGGTAAATTTTCCATAAAAAAAGAAAAGAAAGAGGTTTTATTTTTTATTTTTTAAGAAAACTGATTTTAGATCAATTTCATTTTTATTTCTTTTTTTTTTAAAATAAATTTCATTCTTGTTTCAAAAAAAAAATAATTTTAGGTAAATTTCATTTTTTAAATAGCCTTAAAGGTGGTAAATTTCCCATAAAAAAAAAAGAAACAAAAAGAGGCTTTATTTTTTTTAAGAAAATTGATTTTAAATTTAAAAAAAGAAACAAAAATGAAATTTATCTAAAATCAATTTTCTTAAACAAATAAGTAAAGTCACTTTTTTTTTTAATTAAAAAAATTGAATTTTTAAACGTGGTAAATTGGGGAATTTGTGTTAGCACAGTTAAAATCTCTATAGGAAGCCCATTGACACGGAAGAAGAGAATCTGATAAAGTGAGAAACAAAATTTTTAAGTTACCAAAAAAATGCTTATTTATTTATTAATATAAGAGCATTTTAATATTTTTGATAAAAATTAAATTAAAGTTTTAAAGATGGAATAGAGGAAAATAATCTAAAATGATACGTGACGCTAAGTAATACAACTTTTAGGGACCTAAGCACCAAATTGAAAGGTTAAAAACTTATTGCGCTTAATAATGGCTAATTTTAGAGATTACTTGCACCAAATTGAAAGGTTACGGACTTAAGCACCAAATTTGAAGTTCAGGGGCTAATTGCACCAGTATGTATAAGGGCATTTTCGTCATTCCTTAATTTTTTATCATTGAAATGGAAGAAAATCATCCAAAAGGACCTCTTGCGCCAAAGAATACAATGTTTAAGGACTTTAGCACAAAAATGAAAGGTTAGGGGCTCATTGCACAAAGAGGCGAACGTTTAGGGACTAAATGTGCCAATTTTCCTTTCTTCGCATGTACCTGCAGTAGCATTCAAGTAATGCCCTTTGATTTCACCGTTTCAGCCTGTGATTTATAAATTTCTTCGACACAAAATAAGAAATGATATCTCCAACGCATAAATGGCTGGGAGTGCTTCACAGTAAGTATGGTGATAATCCTTCTCACTTTGAGCGAGTTGCATTCATCCATTAATAGTTATGCAAGTTCACCATTTGTGTTCCTAGTATCAAACCTTCTATTGGATATTTGCCCATCTATAACGAGCTTGCAAATGAAAAGCCTATGAACCTTTGCTCGTTTGTGTTGGACGCGCTTATAGAGGTTTGACCACTCTCCAAAATCAACTTAAATCTTCTACCACCTCTAATGGCTCATGGCCTCTTTGGCTCGTCCAATTATGACTTAAGGCGTATTTTTCCTTTTTTGTCGCCCATCAGATGGCTACTCACCCAGTTAGTTGTTATGGACTTGTACTTAATCAACTTGGCCCTATAATATAGTCTGCTAGGAATGCTTTTACCTATTTTTATACACTTTAATCTCTACATTCTTTATTTCCTTTTGAAGTACATCAAGTTCTTTCATATCTCTAACCTCCCAAAACTCCAGAGAAATAGAAGTTGCTTCGCCTATTTGAGCTCAGTTTTTGGTTAGACGAAATTTTTTTCATGACTTGATTACCGAAACTAATGATAAGACAGAGGCTGAAATTTACACTCTCCAATTCTTTGCCCGCCAATTTGGTCTTGGCAAAGCTTGACAAATTTCTCCCTATTATTCGAAAAACCTTAGGGATCATTTTTCACGTCGTCTCCCAAGGCAATGGAAAGGTCATAGAAAGCCAGAACAAGTCCTTATTGACCAGTTTTTCTTTAGTCTCATTCAATCCTATTTTGGTCACACATCCCATTTTTTGCCGATTCTGAAGAAATGTTAAACAAAAGACTTCTTGTAATGACCAGAAT
Source organism: Ligustrum vulgare (assembly GCA_963555705.1). Lineage (NCBI taxonomy): Eukaryota > Viridiplantae > Streptophyta > Magnoliopsida > Lamiales > Oleaceae > Ligustrum > Ligustrum vulgare. The sequence continues at coordinate 26,728,997 of OY743186.1, read as the reverse complement.
TTTACATCAAGAATGCTAGATTTCGACATCATTTAATACCTTGAATCTGAGCTCAAACATTGTGCCATGAAACTGTAATTTTTAAGGAAGCAACCACGAGGTGGCATCCTAGATTCAACACGGTTGCACTTGTAGCTTTTCTTACTCATCCTATATATAGATGACACCTCCAGTTTGCATGTAAACAATGTAACATCCAGCTCAAATAGGCAATATCCAAACAATTCTTAGTTACGAAGCAAAGCTTGAAATCCTACACAACCGAGATCACTCCCCCCTTCTTGCATCCAATTCTTCCTACATTTATCCATGGTTTTGAAATGAACTTCTACACTAAAAATCAAGTTGAAAACGGGAAGGAGAAATAGTTCTTCCGTCCAAGCCGTAGATAAGGATTTCATATCAAAATCATGTTTCAATCCATTCTTTCATTGGAAAACATGTTTTATCAAAGTCCTTATCAAAATATATGATTTTGGATCAAAGTAATAAAAAAATTGGGTTTCAAATTCTTAAAATATGCTTGGTATCGGCACCTATTAATTTTGTGTTGACACCTGGGCTCAAAACGATGAAACATGACTATCTATCACTTTGGTGTCAACACCAAATGGACAGTCTGATAGCCTAACTTCATTTAATCATAACTTTTGTTCTATAGTTCTGATTTGTAATCCGTAAAGTCCGTTGAACTCTAGATTTGATGATCTTTCCGATGATATATTATACAACTCGTGAAAGTTTATGTATTAGGAGTTATGTACTTATTTCTCCACATACTTTGGACAAAGTTAGTTGAAAGACTTTCAATCCAAAAGAAAGCTATTTTAGGAGCTGTTCACGAATTAATTCATCCATTGAGCTGTGAATGAGATGTGTTTATTTATTTTGGATATGTTTATGTGAATTATGTGATATATTATAAGTCAGACGAATATGTTATTTGCAGTATCTGAATAATGATGTGAGTAGAATATGTTTATTTGAAGTATTTGATTAATTTTATGAGTTGGATATATTTATATGAAACGTGAGTCGTACATGTTTGATGAAATGAGATTTGATTCATGTTTTGAAATGTGATGATATTCAGATTATGTTTTGAAATACAATGGCATTTGATGAATGATGAATCATAAATGAAAGCTTATACATAAAGAAAAGTTTTTTGCACATGATGATTATAAATTTGAACTTTAGCCTCCTCGGTAATCAATATGGGATGTCGATGTGTATCTTGAGAGCCTTACGACTCCAAGGTACCGAATAACGACTTATGGCAGCTTTTGGACAAAGCTACAACCATTATCCCAACATGTCAGCTATTCCACTTAATGGTTCTTTCTATAACTCCCTCGGGATCCAACTCATCGATTCATAAGCCTTCTCGTGCATTAAGTGCTTTGGGATACAAGAGTTTTTCCAGGCAATCTCGTTTGTCTAGGACTCCAATTGACCAGCAACCCTCTGTAGGGAAGCTAGCAGTGAAAAAATATAATTACTGTGCATCAAATGGACTGTTTCCTAGAGGCAATACTGTGACATCAAGCATAGTGAGAACATTGATGGATTGTCCTCCGGATTGGATGGGGGTTGGTCACTTGAAGACTAATCAAGACAGCTTGCAAAAGCTTGATCTCTCACTCAAGCTCTAATTTTTCCAGCTTACTACTTTTCGGTGCTTACATATTGGATCTTTGGGTATTTTTATGTGTTAACGATTGGAGAATATGTGGTTGAAAATTAAGGTTTTTTTTTTTTTTTTTTAATGAATTTGAAAGAATGGGTATCAAACAAGGACTTAATGAAAATTAGATTTTATAATAATGGTTTTTTTTTTTTTTTAAATGTGTGGTTAAAAAGTAGGAATTTTTTTGAATTTACGTGTATATTATTTTATTAATAAAATGTATGATTAAAAATGAGTTTAAAAAATAAACAAGTTTTTAAACTAGTGTTACACCCGTACGTTGCACGGTCATTTGTTACTTACATATATCAAATTTATATTTTAACATATAAAATGAATACTTAATTAAAAATGAGAAATGAATGAAGTCAATTAATTATAAAGGTACATTACACATACCTTAATTTTATTTTACAGTTCGTATGTTTATCGTTTTATGAATTTCTTTAAATAGTATAATTTGAATTGATTTAAAAATTAAAATGTAAAAGAAAAATTACATTTAAATAAAATTTTTAATAAATAGAAAAAATAAATATATATATGTGATATACGCTCAGAATTTTATTAAAACGAAAACGAAAAGAAAAAGAAAAATAGATTGATGAACGTTCTTATTTCATCCTCTTTCATTTTCTATTTTTAAATAAAAATATTTATGTGATATTGACAAAGTTTTTTATTTTTTTTTATTTTTACGAATTTAAAAAAAAATTTTAATTGATTTTCAAGAGGGGATGATGGATCAAGAAGTTTCGAGACCTGAAAAATGCATCTATTTAAAAATCTGCATTCAATTAGATTATTTTAAATCTGGATTTTGTCCAAATTGAATAATAAATAGTGAATTAATATTACTAATTACCATTTTAGGAAATGAGTTTAATAATAACGATTTTGTGGAGAATGTATACTTAAGCACCTGTTTGAGACTCATTATTTCAAATAATGTAGTCCGAAACAGTAAATTTTGGTACAATGAACTGTTAAAAAGTATGATTTTTTTTTTAAATTTGTATGTAGATTATTTTATCAATAAAATGTTAGTTAAAAATTATTTTTTATAAAAATGAGAGTTTGAATCAAGCGTACTGAGTATGGGCCAATTTTTTTTTTTCTAAGTCACCACAATTGTAATAGTTAGGAACTTAAATAACTTATTACTTTAAAAAAAAAATACTTTAATGAACATTTGCATAACTATTGAATTTGAATGATTATTGATGTAATTAATCTTTTCAAAATATAATTTCTAGATTATCACAAATAATTTATCACTATCATAATAGTACTATGAGAATTGGTACTAATTACTTTATTACAATATTTGATATTTAAATTTATTAAACAAATATTTCATTAAATATTTACTTTAACATTACAAATTAAATACATGTGGTCATATATTTAAATGAATGTAGCAAATTAAGCAACATGAAATGTTAGTTACATTTAAATTTATATACTAAGAAATCATCTATGCATCTCGATTCATAAAAGTGGAGCGGTTGTTTAACCCAAAAGACTTAGTACTTTATCACTTACCCATATGAAATTGATTTTTCAAGAATCAATTTTTCTAAATATTCATTCTCAATCACACATTCTTTAAAAAGTATTTTTTTACTATTTTTCATACTACTTTTTAACTTACATTATAAAAAATCACTTTTTCACAAAAATAATTCTAAATAAATCAAAGTCAAATAGTCAACAACCGAATAAAGTTGAAGATCACGAAATTATGCAAAAAATCTTATACCCTATAATCTTTAAAAATTTATTAAAATTAAAAATGATTAATAAAATATTAATAATTCTATTGATATTATTAACTAAAAAGAAATCAAAGCATAATTATTCAATATTAGTCTTCGTTCAATAAATTATTTATAAACAGTGCATTTTTTTAACCACATATATTTTAGAAAATATGATTTTTAATATTAAAGATAACAGATGATTTGGTCATTAATAGTTAAAACATAATTTTATATTGATGACTACACATAAAATTTATAATATTAAGAATAACAAATAAATAAATAATAATTAAATGATAACTTTAATACTGATAACTAAAAAAATTAATTGAACTCATTCAGTATTAGTGTTAATAAAAATAATAAAATTAAAACTGATTAATATATATATATATATATATATAAGACAATAATTGCGTTCATATTTATCCAGATTTTGCATTCATACTAATCCACTCTGCATTAAGTTTAATTTTATAGAAACTTACTATTTATGGAAATGGAAAATGGGCATGAAATTGTTTTTAGAAATTACTCAATCTTTCATAATCCTGACTATTATAAAAGAGGAGCTCCCAGGGCACATCTCCCAGAAGCAAAAAGGAGGGTTGGTAAGTGCTCAGCGTGTCCGGGTGTAGGGTTTGAATCCTGAAATATTAGATTTGCTCCTTGTGGAAAGCGGGAGTTATTGAGAATTGCTCATGCTTACTCAAATCTCTCCACCCTGGTCCCTGGGAGGCATAACCTGGATTTACAATCTCGAACCAATGGCCTTGGGTGTGGTCGGTTCGGGCCCTCAAGGTGTGGGATACATTTTTTTTAAACTATTATAAAAGAGGGTACATTGATAGTTAAGTTACTTGCAACACTAAGTGCACATACTTGTACCTATTGATTTTTAAGTTTGAGATTATTTATCGAAAAAAATTTATAAACCAATTCACCCCCCTCTTGGTTAGTTTACTCTTGGGCTAACACATTTATCTTTTATTTTTATACTATTGTAAGGTACACTTTGGTCCTTAGTCTTTCAAATTTAAGATGTCTTTATCTTTCATAAGTTTCTAAAATTTGCCATTTAGTCATCAAACTTTTCAACTGTCAGTTTTATCATTTAGTCATCGAACATTTTATTATCAATTTTACCTCCCTAAATTCATGGATTTTATACAATTATTGTTTCAACACTTATTTATCCTACCCTATCCTATCATAATCCTATCATATCCTTCATATCCTAACTTCATATCATATCCTAATCATGCCCCCATATATCTCCTTGTGGCAAAGGGGGAGGTTGGTAAGGCTCAGCACAGCAGTGTGCAATGTCCGAATCTTGAAATATTGGATTTGTACCTTGTTGCAAGCGGGAGTTACCCAAACTTTGGGCTTACCATCAAGTCCTCTATCCTGGCTCTAGGAGGCGTAACCTACGATTAACCTCTTCAACCAATGACTCAGGGCAGATTCGGTTGTACCCTCAAGGTGTGGGTTGCACCTAGGGATGTCAACGAGCCGAGCCGGCTCGCGAGCCGAAGATCAAGGCTCGAGCTTGACTCGAGCTTTTTGGGGTCGAGCTTTTTTTGGCCCGAGCCGAGCCGAGCTAAAGCTCGTCCCCAAAAATAAGGCTCGACTCGAGCTTTAGCCCGAGCTTTTTCCAAGCCGAGCCGAGTCAATCCCGAGCTTTTACTTTTTTTTTTTTTTTTTATAGCAAAAATTCATAAAATTTGTATTGAAAATGTGTATATATAGCAAGTTGAGCCGAGCTCGTGGTCGAAATTCATTGCTCAAGCTCCTATCGAGTTTTTTTAGCGGGCTTTTTTTGGCTCGAGCCGAGCCGAGCCGAGCCAAAGCCCGTTTCTCAAAAAAAAGCTCGGCTCGAGCTTTGGCTCGAAATCTCGAGCCGCGAGCCGAGCTTAGCCCGAGCTTTTTCCGAGCCAAGCCCGAGTGGCCCGAGCCGACGAGCCGTTTTGCCATCCCTGCACCCCCTAATCCTAATCCTTCATATCCTAACTATTATAAAAGAGGCTAAGGAATTTAACTATTCATTTACTGTTCATAATGCTCGCATCATGTATGATGTCATAAAATCCTCATATTTTCAACTTAACATATAACTATTAATTATAATTACAATGAACTAAACTAATTATTATTATTATTATTATTATTATTATTATTATTATATATTAAAAGAGGTTAAGAGAAAATACTATTCATATATTACAATTCATAAGGCATCATCAATGACATCAATTGATGTTTTCTTTTTTCCACATTTACTATTTCATTTATTTTTCTATTATTGTAAGGTACACTTTAATCCTTATTCTTTCAAATTCAAGACATTTATCTTTCATAAGTTTCTAAAATTTTCCATTTAGTCATCAAACTTTTCAACTGTCAATTTTTTCATTTAGTCATCGAACTTTTCAATTATCAATTTTACCTCCCTAAACTCATAAATTTTATGCAATTATTGCTTCAACACTTATTTATCCTGGTCTATCTTAGCCTATCCTATCCTATCCTATCCTAATCATGTCCTATCATTCCTATCCTAACTATATTATATATTAATTAAATTAAAAGAGGCTAAGAGAAAATACTATTCATATACTACTATTCATAAGACATCATCAATGACATCAATTGAGGTTTTCTTTTTTCACATTTACTATTTCATTTATCTATTATTTTTCTACTATTGTAAGGTATACTTTAGTCTTTATTCTTTCAAATTCAAGAAATCTTTATATTTCATAAGTTCCTGAAATTTGCCATTTAATCATCAAAATTTTCAATTGTCATTAGTCATCGAACTTTTCGTTTGTCAATGTTATCTCCCTAAACTCATGAATTTTATGAAGGCTAAAAATAAAGTCGTAATAGCAAGATCTTAATATTGATGTGAAGATTTAGCACATTACTAATTTCATATTTTCTTTATTTTTGTAAGATTTTATATGTTTTAGTGTCATATCTGAATCCTAAATAATCAACTAGATTAAAAAATGATTTATTAAGGTTCTGATTTAAAACATTTTTTTTAGTTAAGTTGTAATATATTTGTTAGCATAACCATCTCTTTTTGTCTTTTTCTTCATCTTTGCAATCTTCTTACCCTTCGATGCTATTATATACAAAATTATTACCGTATTCCGTGCATCGCACGGGCCACCACTAGTGTTAACATAAAGATGAGGTTCAAACTAGGCATCACTAGGTACAAATACAATTGTACAAATTGAATATATGAAGACAAAGTGGTCATCGACTCATCGTAGTCAAGGTTTTGGAATCAAAGCTATTATTGGCCATTGGGAATCAATTGTCTTTAGGGCAGTCGAATTTGAACACCAACCTTTATTATCCGAGAACTTGAAAATGATGAGAAGGTGCAGTTTGTGGGCCGGCCTTCAAAGTTTTGCTTATAAATAATGAATAGTTTTAAAATAAACAATATTTTGTCAGTTAAAATTAGCAATAAATAATTGAAATAAGATTTTTATCATAGGATAAAATTTTGATTTCAAAATTCATAAAATTTTTAATTTATAACATTTGGCTAATTTATAAATAGGCAAACTTCATTATCAACAAGTACTATCAACTAATATGTTGACGGTGCTAAAATAACCTGAACAATACACGGTATTGTCGTCTACTTGGAGGGATTTTGTCCCAAACGAGATTGGGCACACCCACGAATCCAACCCTTGACATCTTGAGATTTAAAGGGAAACTCATAGTAATGCTCTAATGTTGGGGTTTGCTCTAGGGTCCGTTTGTTATTCTCTGATCACGAAAGAGGAATTTAAAAGAGAGGAAAAACAATTCTATTACTACGTGAATAGAATTTTACAAGAGTTGATACACTCAATTGCAAATACACAAACAACCTCTCTCTCTTTCTAAACTCTTTCTCTCTTATTTCTTGAAGTATCTCTCAATGGATAATCTCTATTTCTATCTCTCTTGGATAAAAGAAATTACATAAGAGAAAACTTATTACATAAGAAGAGAATACATTTATTTTTAGATTTGCTTCCACCTCCATTGGAGAGGATAAAATCAAGTTATCCATGAGTTGGTTATGAGTTGGATTGATAAGGTGATAAGGTTTGAATGTTCAAATTCCTTAATCATCAAGTAACTTCACCAATTCCATGCATGCATTAGTTGTAATTCTTCCACCACCTTCTACTCAATTTCATATGGCGGTGGAAATTCTTTAGTTGGAAGATGATAAAATACAGCTGGACTTATCAATTCTCCCCCTCCAGCTGTATTCGAGGCAATTGTTATCTGTCAACCAATCCAGCTATGTCTCTGCATAGCTCTAGCTTCTCCTTCGAAACCACCTTTGTCAACATGTCTACTGGATTCTCCTTTGTGTGGATTTTCACTAGTCTAAACTATTGTTGATCCATTACTTCTCGTATCCAATGATAATGAATATCGATGTGCTTTGTGAGGGAGTGATACATTGAGTTCTTACTCAAGTCCAGAGCACTTTGGCTGTCACAATGTACTCTATAATCATTCTGCTTGATTCCTAATTCTTGGAGAAATCTCTTTAGCCACAACATATCTTTTCCAGCTTCCACTGCTGCAATATACTCTGCTTATGTTGTGGATAAAGCAATACACTTCTGTAGTCTTGACTGGCATGACATAGCTCCCCCTGTAAAAGTGTATAGGAATCTTGATGTAGATTTCCTTCCATCAAGATCTCCAGCATATTTGAATCTGTATAACCTTCCAAGATCGGATCAACTCCCCCTAGCACAGACATGTCATAGATGTACCTTTGAGGTTCCTGAGAATCCACTTGACTGCCTCCCAGTGTTCCTTTCCTGGATTAGAAAGAAAACGACTCACCATGCCAACTGCATGAGCAATATCGGGCCTGGTACACACCATTGCATACATTAGACTTCCTACTGTTGAAGAATAAGGTACTGATGACATTTTCTCTATCTCTTTCTTGGATGAGGGAGATGAAATCTTGCTCAACTTGAAATGGTTGGCTAATGGAATGCTGACAGGTTTCGCGTTGTGCATGTTGAATCCCATAGCTACTTGTTCAACGTACTTTTCTTGAGATAGCCACAACATGTGCTTTTTCCTCTAACTATATGCATTCCAATTTTTTTTTGAGCTAGGCCTAAGTCCTTCATTTCAAAGGCCTTCGGGAGTTCCTTCTTCAGCTTGCTAATTTCTGTTGCATCTTTTCCAACGATCAACATGTCGTCTACATATAGTATAAGAGCAACAAAATTATCATTTGTAAACCTCCGAATATAAACACACTGATCTGCAGCAGTTCTTTTATATCCTTGATTCATCATGAACAAGTCAATTTTCTTGTACCATTGTCGTGGTGCTTGCTTCAGGCCATACAAGCTCTTTTTGAACTTACAAACAAGGTTTTCTTTTCTTGAAACCTCAAAACCTTCTGGCTGCTCCATATAGATTTCTTCATGTAAATCACCATGAAGAAATGATGTCTTGACATCCATCTACTCAAGCTCTAAATCCAAACTGGCTACTAATCCAAGAATAACTCGAATTGAGGCCATCTTTACAACTGGTGAAAATATTTCGTCAAAGTCTACTCCCTTTTTCTGTAGAAATCCTTTGACAACTAACCGAGGTTTATGCTTCACTATTTTTCTACTGCCATCTTTCTAGAGCTTGAACACGGCCATCTTTACAACTGATGAAAATATTTCGTCAAAGTCTACTCCCTTTTTCTGTAGAAATCCTTTGACAACTAACCGGGCTTTATGCTTCACTATTTTTCCACTGCCATCTTTCTTGAGCTTGAACACCCATTTATTTTGCAGTGCCTTCTTTCCTTTTGGAAGCGTGACCAACTCGTATGTCTGATTTTTATGCAATGATTACATCTCATCTTTCATTGCTTGCAGCCATTTATCTTTATCCACATGAGATTGTGCTTCCTGGAAACTCTCTGGTTCCCCTTCATCAGTAAGCAGAATGTACTCAGACTGTGAATACCTTGTTGAGGGAATTTGACCTCGCTCAGATCTTCGTAATTGTGGATTTTCACTTTCAGGATGTACACCATCATCTAACACTTGTGATGGTCCTGCGGCTTCTAGTGAAGAGGATCGTGGCTCCCCCTGATCAATATCCTCTTCTTCATCCTCATTTTCTGCTTCTGACATTTCCTCATGCACCGCATCATTATCTGTGGAAAATTGTGTTGGTGTAGGGTCTGAAACAATGTCCTGGGCACTGGGATAAGGACTAGAAGATACTGTGGGTTTTTCAATATCTTCTAATGTCTGGTATTCATGGAACACAACATCCCTACTTCTGATAACCGTTTTTGCCTTTGGGTCCCATAATCTGTATCTGAATTCTTCATCTCCATAGCCTATAAAGATGCATGGAGTAATCCTTGCATCGAGCTTCTTTCTGAGCTCCTTGGATACATGTAAAAATGCTAAATAACCAAAAAATCTCAAGTGAGAATATGATGGATTCTTACCAGACCATATTTTCTCTGGAATTTCAAAATTCAACGGTACTGACGGTGATCTGTTAATCAGGTAGCAGGAAGCTCGAACAGGTTCTCCCCATAATGACTTTGGCAGCTTAGCCATACTGAGCATACTTTTGACCTTTTCCATAATCCTTCGATTTATTCTCTCGGCTACTCCATTATGTTGAGGGGTACGTGGAACTGTCTTTTCATGTCGAATGTCATTTTTTCTACAATAGGCATCGAACTCCTTGGATATGTACTCGCCTCCATTATCTGAACGGAGACACTTCAGCTTCTTTCCTGTTTCACGCTCCACCATGGCATGGAACATTTTGAAGTAATCCAAGACTTGATCCTTTGTCCTCAAGAAATACACCCACACCTTTCGAGAAACATCATCAATGAATGTCAGGAAATACCTATTATTGCCTAGTGATTCAACCTCCAAGGGACCTCAAACATCAGAGTGCACCAGACTGAGCAACTCTAATCTTCTCGTTGAAGAGGAACTAAAAGAGACTCTGTGTTGCTTACCAAATAAACAATGATTGCAAGGATCTAGCCCAGCTTCCTTCGAAGCAGTGATAAGTTTTTTCTTTGTCAAAATAGACAATCCTTTCTCACCCATGTGACCGAGTCTCTAGTGCCACAGATTTTGAGACACCTCATGTTCCATTGTGTTAAAGCTGTCTGCACACATTTTCACATGAGTCTTGTATAAAGTCCCGCAAATATGTCCTCGGGCGACAATCATGGAGCCTTTCATCATTTTCCATGTGCCGTTACTAAAGTGATTGTCGTAGCCCTGTTCCTCAAGGGCTATCCAGGAAAGTAGATTTAGCCGAAGATACGGAACACGTCGGACATCCTTCAAAGTTATTTTGCATCCAATGTCCGTTTGTACCTGAACATCAACAATTCCTACGATCTCAGAGGAACTGGTATTTCCCATCTTCACCGCACCAAACTCACCAGCTTTGTATGTTGTGAAGAATTCTTTGCGAGGAGTGGCGTGGTAAGATGCTGCAACATCTATCACCCACTCAATGTCTTCTCTTGAAACGTGAAGGTATGTCTCCTCTTAGATGGAGCAAATAGCTACATCACTTGAGATAGTGACTAGCGTCTCTCCATCTTTATTCTTCGGCTGTGAACTGTTCTGGCCGTTCTGGCCCTGTTCTCATAAAGGTTTTATGCAATTCTTCTTCATGTGACCCTCTTGACCAAAATAGTAGCACGTGTAAGAAGGCTTTCTTCTATCTATGGATCTGCCTCTACTTTTGCTTTTGCCTCTCCCCCTGCCTTGACTACCTCCTTGTTGTCTCCCCCGATTTTTCGAGATGAAGGCATGTGACTGGTCCGTGCCGACATCTTTTCTTCTGGCCTCTTCATTAAAAATGGCATCCTTGACCATAGACATGGTAAGTTTTTCATTAGGGGCCGAGTTGCTAAGAGAAACCACCAGAGTCTCCCAGCTATCAGGAAGAGAACTGAGAAGTAAGAGGGCTTGCATTTCGTCCCCAAGCGGCATCTCTACAGATTACAACTGGTTTACCAGGCTCTGGAATTCACTAGTGTGCTCGGCAACTGAAGTTCCACTTTTCAGTTTCAGATTCACCAAACGCCTCATCAATAAAGCTTTGTTTCGTGTTGTCTTGGCATGATACATATCCTCCAGAGTCTGCCAAAGGGTATATGCATCTGTCTCTTGTGCCACATGGTGAAACATACTATGATCAATCCATTGTCGAATTTGACCAATAGTTTTCATGTTCAACTTCTTCCACTCCGTCTCCTTAGCAGGATCGGGGTTTTCACCTTTGGCTTCTAGGGGTTCATACAAATCCTTACAACTGAGGAGATCTTCCATCTGAGGCCTCCACAGTGTATAGTTGGTGGCAGTAAGCTTAATCATAGCTCCCGAAGATGATTCTTCCATTGACATCTTGGCTTTGTTATGGCTTGATCAAATTGGAGCTGAAATTCCAACCTTAACGCTCGACCTGGCGCTCTGATACCACTTGTGATTCTCTGATCACGAAAGAGGAATTTAAAAGAGAGGAAAAACAATTCTATTACTACATGAACAGAATTTTACAAAAGTTGATACACTCAATTACAAATACACAAACAACCTCTTTTAAACTCTTTCTCTCTTATTTCTTGGAGTATCTCTCAATGGATAATCTCTCTTTCTATCTCTCTTGGATAAAAGAAATTACATAAGAGAAAACTTATTATATAAGAAGAGAATACATGTATTTATAGACTTGCTTCCACCTCCATTGGAGAGGATAAAATCAAGTTATCCATGAGTTGGCTATGAGTTGGATTGATAAGGTGATAAGGTTTGAATGTTCAGATTCCTTAATCACCAAGTAACTTCACCAATTCCATGCATGCATTAGTTGTAAGTCTTCCACCACCTTCTATTCAATTTCATATGGCGGTGGGAATTCTTTAGTTGGCAGATGATATAATACAGCTGGACTTGTAACGCCCCGGGTTCTGAACACCCGGAATGCCACTTCGTCGTCTCACATCAACTTTGACAATTATAATTTAGCGGAAAATAAATCAATAATTGAAATTTCGTTTCACATAATTTTTATAAAGATTGACTCAAACGGTCAAAAGGTTCGAATATGAAAAATAACTTGAATAAAATAATAAGTTTATAATTTCAAATAATCTCAATTCACATAACTCCATAAACTTGGCTCAAACGGCCAAAATGTTTGAATATGAATCTAACTTGGACATAATAAAATAAATTTGTAATTTCGACAATTCGAGTATGGAAAATAACTTGACAAAACCAATTGAAGTTGTTATTTGAAATGAAATAATTTAAAAGCTTATTAATAACCACCATCGTACGCCTCGCCACCAACTCCGTCATCTGCAAAAATTTTAGTTTGGAAAACGTGAGTATTTCATAGAAATACTCATTAGACTCGCGCACAATAATCATTTAACATCGTAAATTAAAACACATAATCATGATATTCAAGTCTTAGGTGTCTAACGATCACAAGTATTCTCATGAACAAGTAAATAAATACAAGTTCAAGTCTCATGCATTTAAGCAAGTAAATTCTCGTAACTTAGTCTCATGCTTAGAAAGTAAGTAATTCTCTCATACTTAGAAAGCAAGTAATTCTCATGAACACAATCATACATACTAAACTTATAATCAAAACAATTATTGATGCGCACTTTTGAAAATGTAAATTTGTAAATCAGAGTCTACCTTAATTTCTCGAGTATTGAGCAAACATGAATAATACTTTTAATTCTCTCGTCCCTCGTCTAGCCCTATAAATAAATGACTAATATTATACTTTTGGATAAAGGAAACTTTAAAAGTATATTTTTGTAAAAGAAAATAGAGCTTTAAGAACTTTAGGGATTAAAACGTGAAAATTGGATAAGTTAGGGACTGTTCGTGCAATAATGGAATTTGAATTAGGTTCATAACTTTTCAGATATACAGGGACTGACTAAAATATTTTAAAAACTGTAGGGGCTTAAAATAATAACTTTTAAAACTTGGGAATGAAATTATATATTTTAGGACTGAATTAAATGATTTTGAAAGATAAAGGACTTAATTGGTAAATTTTCAAAAAATATATCAAAATATATATGTATCTATCTCCCAACTCTCTCTCTCTCTCTCTCACTAAACTCGTTAGAGAGAGAGAGAGAGAGAGCCTGGAGAGGAGGGGCGATGGGTTCCCCTCCGACCGAAGTCATCTGCCTGTCGGATGCCGGAGCTCTTGTGCCTGCGAGTTGGCACGGTGATGCCGCCATCACTTGGCGGCGACATAGGTGGTTTTTGGGTGGTTTGAGGTGCGAAAATCGGGACCAAATCGAGGTAAATCGAGGCTCGATTTTGGGCTTTGTTTGTTTCTTGATTTTGTAGCTGTTTGAGAAATTTTTCTGGGGTGAAGTAGAGGCTATCGAGTTGTGAGGTTTCGATCGGTTGGAGGTGACAGTGGTCGTGGATATGATTGGTTGTTAATCACGGGTGAGGCAGTGGATATAGAGTTTGGAAATTGGTTGGGAAAATGGTGGAGGTTCGGGTTAAGGTAGTGATGGTGCGATTTTGGTGGGTACTTGGAGTCTGGTTTGAGTGATGTAGATGGTCAGAATTTTGGTGTCGCTGGCGTTACGGACTGCGGTGGTGTTCAGTTTGGTGACGGGTAGTAGTGATGTTCGGTTTGGTAGTGATGGTTGAGATTGGATGGTGTTGTGGAATTAATGCTTGCAGATTGTAGGAGTGTGCTGTGACTTTGGTTGAAATCGATTAGGGTTCTTGGTAGTCGGCTATGGAGGTTCAATTGGATGTGAATGAATCTCGGCATTGCGGATTATGGTTTTGACATGGTGATCGTTCAGTGGCTGAGTTTCGATTGGTGGTGTCGGTTGTGAAAATGGAATGGCTTGGTCATGGTGGGTGAAGGCAGTGATGGGTGAAATTGATTGAGGCAGTGACTAGTTTGGTGGCATTGTGACTTTGCAAGTCGGTAATGGGGTTTGAGGTTGGTTCCAGAATTGGTTTTGGTTGAAAACAAGGGAGTGTGTTTAATTAAAATGGGAAAGTGACTACCTTGTTCAAGTTCTGAATCTGTCTGTGTGTGTGTGAATGATGCAGGTGAATGGGAAATTATATCATTTTTGTTGTGTATCAATTTTTTGGTAAATTGTGGCATATTGCAAGGAGATTGAGGTTGATTGGTGAATATAATTATGGGATTGTGGGAAGAAGAAAGGGATTGAAGAGTGATATTCTTTGGCAAGTAGGGGAATGATTTTATGATTGAAAATGGAAGATATACATCGAGTTGAATTCAAAATTTTGGCAAAAGCTTGATTGGTGATTGAGTGAGTGAGGATTTGGGAGGAGAAAATTGGGGAAAATGTGTGGAAATTGGAGGGGAGTTATTGTGATTAATGTATGGCATATTATGGTAATTTGGGTTTATGGCATAATGGTTGGATTGAGGGAAAAGATCGAGGAAAATGGGGAATTGCTAGTTAATTGGTTTCAAGATTGAGTCAAGATAACTGTGATTGGTTTTGATTCAAGAAAATGATTTTGCTAGAAATCTGGAATGATAAAAATATAGTACTAAGCTTAGGAGTTTGAATTGAAAACATTTTGAACTTAAATAATTTGAATTCAATTAAGTGGAAAATTGTACTTTAAAAATAAATAATGGACTTGGGACATCATTTAATAAAAATTGTAATTTGACTAATATTTAATTCAAAATAAATTTAACTTAACTTAAAATAGCTAGACGAAAATGTGTTTAAAAATAAATGGGCAAAGTCGTAGCGACACATTTTAAATAATATTTAAATAAGTCAGGAAAATTCTCGGTCGCTACAGGACTTATCAGGGTCCCCGTAACATTATCCTTCGCTAGTTGTTATCTATTTATAAATTAAAAAAATTATATATTCTTTTCAATATAGAAAGAATAGATTAAAGCAGTGTTTAGAAAATCGGATCGGACCGGTTGGTTCAATCGGAAAATTCAGGAATTGGTCGAAAAATCGGTTCGGTTCATCCCAAAAATCGCCCGATTGACCCGATTTTCGACAGATTCAACTGGGAAAACTAAGAACTGGTCGATTTTTGACCCAGTTTTTTGGTTTTTTTCTTCTAGTTTTAAGCTACTTTTGTGTATAATTTTTTTTAAATGAGTAAATATTAGTTTATTTGTAAAATTACTTGTTTTTTAGAAAATTTTATGATTTTTGGAATAATTTTTGATATTTTAATTAAAACTGGTTCGACCTGGTCGAACCTTGTAACCCTTGACCCGTTACCTTTTTCGGTTCGAACCGATTTTCGATTTTCTAAATGCTGGACTAAAGTAAGTGATGATAAATAAATAATATTTGTGAAATAAAGAATGAGATGTTTTCGAATAAAATATGTCATTGAAGGGTGGTTTGAAAAATGTGCGATTAAAAAGTGATTTGAGAAATTTTATTATTTATAAAAACAAGTTACCAAACTGAGGCTTATAAATAATTTTATAAATTTTGCCAAACAAAACCTTAGTCGGTGGCAGTGGGTTCTCAATAAGAAAGGTGGTCGCCTGACCTAGTCAACATGGGAAAACATTGGACAAATACGGCAAAACTGGCCAAAATTTCTCAGGAGAATAGTCTTTTAAGTAAAAAGAATTATTCTATTTGAACAATATTCTTAACAATGAACTTGACATGTAGTGTCTGGGGTCCCACATCAATTTTTCGACGTTGTTCGATGACTATTCTAATCAGTTTAAATTAATTATTTGAGTTTTTGGGATAAAATGTATAATTAAAAATTAAAAAGAGAAAATATATGTGATTAAAAAGTGAATTGAAAAATTTTATCGTTTAAATTTATGGTTTATACATAGTTGCGGAACACAGGCTTGATAGTCAAGATTCCTAGAACATGAAGGTGGTACGAAACCAGGCATCAAGACTAGTCTGCAATAGTGTTCAACAACTGCCATCAATCGTATAGAAGTCCTCTTCGAGTCAAGTCAACCATGATAAAAGGAAAGTCATTTTTCTTTTTTTGATCGAAGATAGTCATTTATCATGCTTGTTGGGAAATGATGTATTTCGACGAAGTTTCGAGTGAAAGAAAGACACTCAATAACTCGGACTGGCCGACTGGGTGCATTTTGGCAAAAGCATGTATTCAGCAACTCTTATAAATGGTTATGATGGTGTTATTTAGAGATGACAATAGGTTCGATATAGGTCGAATTTGTCAAATTCGTACTTTATCCACTAGAAATTTACAACATTTGATACCCTATCCATTACCTAATTAAAAATGACTAGTCGGGGATCGGTCGGATGCGGGTCGGGGGCGGATACGCTTCCATACATATTTGAAATCTATTACCTATTTTTTTATTTAATTTTTTCAATATACGTGTTGGTGTGACAAACTCTCCCTCCTTCCCTCCCTCCCTTTACTTTACATATATACTTCCATGATTAACGTTGATATATAATGGTCTCTACAAAATATTAAAAAATAAATTTTTGACTCTTTTTCACATGTAGTAACTATTATTGATAAAAAAAATATAATATTTTATTATAAAAACTATCAAAATCTGATAGAAATTAATCAAAAATTCACTACCAGACACGACATCAGATTAGAAAAATTGATCTTACCTATAACACACTTGCACTTATTTTTGAACGATTTTACTATTTCAAAAAATTACTTCCCAGTGACACAATTACTTTTATTTTAAATTTTATAATTCTTTAAGGAAATTAATGAGTATGCGGGTCGGGTACGAGTTTTGTATTAAAATATGCACCCTATCCATACCAATGTCAAGTTTTAACATTTATCTCTATACTCAACTCACAAACTCATTTAGTCGGGTAATCCCCAGTCGTTTATATCGGGTCTTCAACGGGTATCGGGTCCGTGGTATTACTGCCATTCCCAATGTTATTTGTATTTTTTAGGTAAAATGTGTAATTAAAAATTGGAGAGAGAAAAAATTCGTAATTAAAAAATAATATTAAAATTTATTTTTATTATAAATAAACAAAGTTTACCGAACCCATTGTAACAAATCGTTTGTACTTCCCTCGTGTGTTCTCAACTTGGTAACCAACCTCTTCAGCCACTCATGTGATTAGATATTTGTCATAACGGGTCTTATAAATTCTATTACAAGGTTCATTAGATCGTTATATTAAAATATAGTGGAAATTACACCTACCCCTACATTATAAAAATTAATTTCATAAATAAGATCAAACTTGTATTATATCAAATTTCAGGTATTAATTAAACATTTTAATATTAATATTAATATTAATAAAATAATCATATTCATCTATCTCCATATATACATATCAAACCCTAATTCTCCTAATTCAACACATTCTCTCTCTTCCTCCATCTTCTCTTCCCTCACCCCCGCACTCTCTCTCTCTGCAAATTCACTCACCGCGCCTCCACCCTCTCTGGTAAACCACTCACCGCGCTCCACCTTCTCTTTGGCGAACTCACTCACCGTGCGCAGGAGGTTTCAATTTCGACGTCGCCAGGAATAATAATTGTTGCTGGACACAGTTTCGATTTCGACATCTCTAGGAATAGCAGTTGCTGCTGCGCACAGTCTCGACCTCGACTTCACCGGGGATGGTTGGAGACATTCTCAGATCTGGAGACATGGATCTTTAATGTCAGATCTAGTAGTTTGGGTAACAGGTTTTGATGTTGGTTGGGTGGTGCTGTGGTGTTACTGTGGTGGGTGAGGCAGTGGTGTGGTGATGCGGTGGTGGTGGTTGTGGTGTGGCAGTTTGGTGGATGCGATGGTGGTTGTGGTGTGGCAGTCTGGTGGATGAGGTGGTGTATTGGTGTCCGGCGATGATGGTGGTGAGGCTTTGTGTGTTGCAGTATGGCGATCTGGTGAATGCTGACTGTGGAGTCTTGGTGGTGGTGGCTGTTTTCTGATTGCAACGGTTTGTGGTGGCTGTGTGGTGGTGATTGGGGGTGGATCTATGTGTGGCGGTGGTTCCGGAGCCGACGCCGCTGGTCACGATTGATATTGAACAGTAATTGATGAAGGTGACCTAATAAGTTTAAAATATAAAAGAATTGTGACCTAATAATTTAACAAATTGCGACCTAATTACATTTTTTGACTTGATATTTTGATAATTTGTGATCTTGTAATTTGTGATTGTGACCTAGAAATAATTTTTGATTTGTGACCTAAAAGATTAATTCTGACATTTAAATGATTTGTGACTTAATAATTTATAAGATGTGACCTAAAATAAATTAAAATTTTGACCTGAAAATAAGTTCGTGACCTTAAAAAACTTGACTTGTGACTTAAAATAAATTTGTAACCTAAAATATTTGTCTTTTGTGACCTGCAATTATGCAATATTGTGACCTTAATATATATATTTATGAAAATATTTTTTTCTTTAATTTAATTAATTAATTCTAATTAGAGACCTGATTTTTGAAATTATATAAGTTTCACCTTATTTTTGAAATTTGTATTTTAAAATACCTTATTTATGTATTTTTCCCTAAAATATATTAAACATTTGATGCACTTTTTTTTGGTAATCTCACTTGCAAGGGCGGAGATAGGCAAGGGGGTTCCGCCCGAATTTTTTATTTTATTTTTTTGAGAAAAATTAAAATCGTTCATTGCGAGTGTTCATACTTTAAAATCGTTGTACAGTAATTTCATTATTAATCTTTAAATAAACAAGAGGTGACAATAGGTCGAGTCGAGTCGGTTCAACTCAGCTCGACCCTCGGCTTGTCAAATGGACGAGATGAGCCAAAAGCTCGTCCCAAACGAGTCAAGCCTAGGCTCGGCTCATTTGGCTTATGACGAGCCGAGCTTCGACTCGTCGGCTCGTTATAATTTTTTTTAATGACGATAACTAAATTAAAATACTTGAATTATATCAATATTATATATTATATATAAATTTATAATTAGTTATGTAAATGAAAGTAATGCAATAAATAAATTAATAAGTAAATTGTTAGTGAATGAAATGATGAATTATAAGGTAAAAACTTGTTCAAATCTTCAATTATAATTTGAAAAGAAAAAACTAAAATTGAGGAAGTAAATTAAAATTTAAATATAAAAACCCTCATCCTTTTTTTCGAGCTTTGAATAATTAAATTTCTAGTTGGCGAAGTTAAAATTATATACGAACAATTTGTTACGTGTACAATTTTTGTTTTGAAATCAAAATTGTATTTTATATAAAGAAACTAAAAGTTTAAAGTTAAATATTATTTACCTAACTGCTTGCAATTTCGGCGTACTTATTTGGTATGTGAAAATGAGCGTCTTGCCAATATTTGACACACATAATCCCTTCCAAAATATCATCTTTGAGTCGGCTCCTAACTTCTGACAAAACCCTTTTACTTGCACTAAAAGCAGACTTCGAAGCTACCGTGCTAAACGAAGGTGTTAGTAGATCTTTTGCAATGGTGAAAACAATCGGATATTTTCGATCGTTCGTTCGCCAATATTCAAGTAAATCAAATTCGAAAGAATTGGCACGTTCTACATTTCTAAGTAAATCTTGTTGAAAATACATTTTCAGTTCTTCAGGTATTACAAGTGGACCTGATTCGTTACAACTAGGAGACAAACTGTAAGAAGAAGTTCCTTGTGTTTGACTAATTTCTTCTATTAGATTGTATAATTCTACTACGTTGTTTTTTAGTGTAGTGGTACGTGATGGTGCAGATTGTGTATGACTAACATTAGTTCATAATCGTGCTACATATACGGTATACATATTTACTAACCTGATTTCTAAATTATTATAAGTGATAGGGTTTCCAAAATCAACGAGCTATTGATTTTTGAAACAAGAAGTTGGTACCCTTTAAATTGTAACATGGGTCCATTATGCAGCTAAGAGAAATAACATAGATAAATCTTCCTAATATTTTCTAAATTTTATTTCCATAACAATTATCATATCAACAAAAAATGAGTAATTTCTATATCTATAAAAGGTTCTTTCAATAACATAAAGGCATTCAAGAACTTTTGAACTAGTTGGGTAATATGCCCAGATAATATGTTGGTTGAATCATAAAAACTCGTCAAAAATCTTTTGACTTAAAAAACAGCTTCCCAATCTGATTCTATTGATAGAGAATCATTTTCATTCCTAAGTGTTCTACTATTATAATACTCGGTTATTATGTGTTTATAACCTTCACATGATTTAAATAACAAATATGTAGAATTTCACCTATGGCCTAAGTTGGTGATAAATTTCTTAGGATCTAAACCATATTGTAAACACATCTCTTCAAAATATTGTTTTTTACTCAGTGATATGGTTATGTGCACTAATGCATCTCTAATTTTATCCATTTGATCTTTAATATGTTTCATTCCATCCCGAACTTATATTCTCTAACAATTTGTAGAATAACATTATATGTTGACTGCGTTATGAGGAAATTTAATAATTTTAAAAGCAATAATTTTTTTTGCATAACTTAAAGTGGATTAATGTAGTGTGCAGTTTTAAAAGCAATAATTTTTTTTTTTTGTTAATACCTTCCCAAAGATTGGAAGTAAAAGAAATAACATCACCATATTTATTTAAATAGACTATTAATTGCTTTTTATTTTAAGAAAATATTTTATTGTATCATAACGCATTGTGTTTCGACTAATATCAACTTATCTGGTTGAATATAATGTTTGTATAGGTAACAAAGTGTTTGTTGTCCACTATGTTTAGTGACAACTCTGCCCCCGCAACGAATTGAATCATGCCGGTTCGATTCTCTTCTTTAAAATACATCTAATTTGAAAGTGTAGATCCAGCTGCAGAACACTAATGGATGAACCAAATTGTAGTTGACTTTGATTTGATTCAACGAACCCATACTTGGTCTGACACTTGCGAAAGAAACGGTTGATGTGTGTAGTACCAATGCCCTTTCGCCATGCCAAATGTTGTGCACAATATTTGCACACAGCTTTGAACTCTTGAGTTCCCTAAATTGTTTTCCTCGTTGTAACCAATTTAAAGTGATCTCAATACTTTGCAGTAGGCTTCTTACCTTTTCCAATTTTTCGTTTCCCTTTTGCGTCGGGAATATCGAGATCATTTTGTAAGATTTGAATATTCGCATCTTCTTCAACATTTTCTAAATCGATTCGTTGATTTAATGGATCTTCTTCAATATTTTCGGGAATTGGTACATTGTTGAAACCGGTAAATTAATCGTCGAAATGAGAGTGAGATTGTGGTGTTGAGTCATCATGCCCTCCAAATCCAGGTAGACCATTGAACAATTCATTAACAAATCTTCGGCTGCTAAGATCCATATGTTAAAAATTTGAAATAGAAAATGAAATGTGTCTAGTTTTGGTAGTAGAACGATAATAAAAATATTGAAAATTGTGTGTGTATAATTGTATAAATAAAATAATAATAATTGAATGAAAGATGTAGATATAATGAAAAATTGAGATAATGAAGTATGTAAATGTAAGTAATTGTATAATTATAGTAGAGTCGAGAGAGCTTGGGACTAAGAAGTAAAAATTAGAAGAGTTGAGAAATTGGTGTGGAGTGATATGAAGGTTTATAGGAAAAAAATAAAAAATAATAATTAAAAGAAACTGTTACGATTTGTGATCATCACATGGGTAACAGTCACAATTGTGACTATTACCAACTTTTTTGGTTTTTTATTTTTTGTGAGTGACGAGCAGTGTCAGTTCGTTAGGCTCGTGGTCATGACGAGTAGTGTCAGTTCGTTAGGCTCGTGGTCAAAGAGCCACGAGCCTAGTTCCTGGCTCGCTAAAATGGCGAGCCGACGAGCTGAAGGGCGGCTCAGCCCGTTTGCTGTCTTTCTCTACATAAACAACAAGACTATCATTCATCCACTCATCACTCATTCGATTGTGCAATCTATCCTTCACAATGCTCATTATAGAAAATACTCTCTCAACAGTTGCAGTAGCAACCAGTAGAATTAATGCCAAAACCAAAAGCTTATAAACCAATTGATATACCTTATTTTTCTTTATCATTACTAACTTATCTGCAAGATCACCAGGCCTTGAAATGCGTTGTTAGAGTGCATATCAAAAATATAAGTTTCAAGTTGATCATCATGTGATAAGATCAAATCTTCTCCATTAAACTCTGTAAGTTGAATCAATCTTACCTTATCAAAGTCACATAATGAATTTTATGGATATAAACAAGCTACACAAAGGAGTAACTCTATTTACCTCTGAAAAAAGATTATTCAACTTTTGAAGTTGCAAATCAATGATAGCGTAGAAAAAATTTACATAGTAGTGATGTAAATTTGTCACTTCAAGTGGTGGATTATGCTGAGGACGATCACAAGGTGTACTGCATATAAATATATTATCTATATTGGGAAGATCAATGTGATGTTGCCGACAAAAAGAATGAGCTTTTTCCAAAAACAAATCCCACTCGTCGTCGCTTATCATTTGGAGTCGTATGCATATTTTCACCAATTCCATTGCATTCACAATATCTTGATCTTTCAGTTTAATGCCTTTGACAACTCACTTGAGACTTCTAAGATAATTTCAAACACATCACCAAAAAGCTGAAGAGTAGTTTCTTGATTAAGTCCACGTCCACTTAAAACATCACATCTCTTCAATGTTTAACAATAAAGTCTAAATGTTGCTCTCTAAGCAGATTAGAACGTTTTCAAGATGCTCCAATAACGTTTACAACATCACCAACCACGCAAAATAAATTAGAAAATTCTTCTTTACCACAACTACATGAGGGAGCTGAAGTTGATGAGCAAAACAATGTATGTAAAAGAAATATGAGTTCTCCTTCAAAATGAGTGCTTTTCAGATCATTGAACTTACCTTGCATATTACTTGCCCCATCATAACCCTGTTTTCTCACCCTAGATATGTTCAAATTATATCTATAAAATAACATATCAATTGCAACCTTGAGTGAGATAGTTGTGGTACTGCTAACATGCTCAACTCCTATCACTGTCCACGTAACGTAGGACTACTGAAATTCGCTCCTTTACTGATACATCACGAGATTCATCAACAAGAATATAGAATAACGAATCGCCAACATCTTTGATAATAATATTAATCGTTTCAGCAACATAATCACTCACTATATCCTTCTGAATACCAGGAGATGTTAATTTACAATTTTTAGGAGTATTTCCTAATACCCCAGCTTTAATATCATCATTATGATCAACAAGAAATTGCAATTTAACTAGGAAGTTACCTGGAATAAGAGAACCTTTAGATTCATCATGGCCCTTAAATTATAACTCTTGACTCAACAAAACTCTTAATATAATCAATTGATGCCTTAAGACAAATATGATAACCATTATGTACTTGTGTTGACTTCTTATGCAAAATTGAATGAATGTGTTGATCTTGATTCATCAATGCTTTACAACTCATTCAAGCTTTATTATGTTTGCTGTCATGATTTCTCATATGAAGTTGAAATATTTCTTTATTTCTAGCAAAATATTCACCTCCTCCTTGATTAAGTTGGACTTTATTTGAAAAGATAACAGTATAAATAATAAGCGACATCTTTTGCTATATTATACTCCAACCAACTACCAAATTCATTATACCAGGAAGGCTATAGTTGTCTAAATTGGGATGTTTCGAACTATCTTCTTGGGAATACATGATTTGAAGGTTAACAAGCACCATTTTTGCAAATATGCTCTTCGGACTTGATCACAGATATTAATATTGAAATTTGAAATTGGATTTCTTAATCCGGGATCGATGGGAAGTTGTGTAACATCAATATCCACTATGTTTCCAGGATCAGTGAGAAGTTGTGTAGCATCAATATCCACTCTGTTTCCACGATCAGTGGGAAGTTGTGTAGCATCAATATCCACTCTATTTTAAGTCCTCTCATCCATTGGCGGATCTACGTCATGGTTAGGTAGGTCCGTTGCCCGTGCTGGACTCGTCGGAAAAAAACTTGGTTAGATTTTTTGGACTGAGACTTGAAAAATGCATTTATTTGATCGAAGTCCGTCCTAGTTGAAAAAATTTACTGGACGATCGCCCTGGCCGAACAAAGTTGTAATTAGAGACTCACAAATAAACTTCACAAATCACAAATCTCAAATTAAATTAATTCAACAAACCACAACTATTTAACAACAAAATTTCAAACAAAACGAATCAACAAGTCAGGGACGATAGGTGGCTTGGGGGTTTGAGACTGAGTGGTTGACGACGATGGAAGAAGTCCAGGGGCAGATAGTAGGTTGAGTTATTAGACGCTGTGTTGAAGACTTTAAGTTGTGGTTTCGTTTGAGTATGATAGTTGCGCTTCGCTTCTCTTGTGTTCCGTTTCAAGTTTTTTTATGGGGGCTGACCCGAGGCTAGGGGTGAGAGTTTTGGTTTTCGGTCCGGTTATTGAAGGAATTGAAACCGAACAGAAAATTTCGGTTCTCAAAAATCAAGAACTGAACGATTTCGGTTTCGATTCGGTTTCGGTTATTTTTCGGTTCTTTGTTCGATTTTTTTATTAAAAAATTCAACTTTGAGTAAACGTGAAAATATACGAAAAACAAAATAGTGTTGAGTCAATTTTTTTCAAATAAATCCATCAATGTGGCAAAATATTCAAATTGAATATATTTTTGTTCTAAAGACACTAAATATAGTTATAATATTCTGTATAATCCCATTAACAATTAGAAATGTAGGATTTTCGTCTTCTGTTGTTCTATCTGTTGCTTATGCTGGAATGCCTGGATCACCCTAACTAAAAAAATGATAATGATGACATATAGACATATTTATCATAATATAAAATCATTTATGTCATTTGAACCTAGATATATTTCGAAAATAACAAACGATTTTTAATGAACTCTTATCTTAAACTTCAATGTAAAACCACAATTCACTAATGCACTTCCACAAAAGTCATATACATGTCAAACCACATATTCTCCCTAAAATTAATTCAATACATATTAACACAACAGTCATTATCTTAATTTGTAAATACTGCACCCAAAAAATTCATTGAACCAATGCGAGTGAGAGATTAGGCATCTAATCTTCTAAAATTGGTGCAAATAATTTCATGTAAGATGCAACGCGATTGGAACAATTCAACAATTATCATAATACATTAAAGTAAGTTTGATTTGTATACTCTATCATGTAAAGCAACATAGAAAATGTCAAAAGTGTCACGTGAACTTAATTTTTAAATTAAGAATGTTTGGTTCTTGGTTTAGTTTTCGGTTTTCAAATAAGAACCGATCAGTTTTCGATTCTCCATTTTTCGGCTTCGGTTCTCATTTTTCACCTAAAGAACCGACCGGTTTAGGTTTTTTTGTTCGGTTCCGGTTCGGTTCTTTCGGTTCCGATTTTTTTGTCTACCCCTACCCGAGGCAGTCCAAAAGTCCAACGCGGTCTATTTGATGAAGATATTTTGAGAATAATTTTTTTAAAAACTGTTTTTTTTTTTTTTAAAACAATATCCCGTTGAAAAGTAAGAATAATTTAAGAGTTCACATGCAAATTTATTTATAAAGAGAAGATGTGATAAAAAATGGCACGTCAATATAAAATTCATACAGTAGTACACTATAGAAGGGAAAAGTTGGCATGTTATATGATGCCAAACATGTTTTTCGTTTTCCTTATGTTCCCACTTGTGATTCAAAGCCAAACTCACTACCAACTAGACTAGATTGTAATGGGCTACATATTCTTGAATTTTAAACAATAAAACAAAATGTCACTCATTCTTGTGGAAAATATATAAAATTTATTAAAATGACATGTATCCAAGTCACATCATATTTTGTTATGATATGTATATACCCCTTCAAAATCTAAGGCATTTTACACATTCACACACACCTATTATTTTTATTTTATTTTTTCTACCAAACAATACCTAACAAAAAAACTTATGCATTGCCTTACGGTCCAAGTCACCAATAGAATATTGAGATTATTAATTAAATTTTCCATAACGTGTTTAGAAGGTTAGAAGAAAAAACATATATGGCTTTACTTGTTAAAAGTTTTGTATTTAAAACATACTTTTAATGTTTTCGAGAAAAATATATGGTTAAAAAGTAAAGAGAGAAAATATGTGATTAAAAAATGATTTGAGGAATTGTGTTGTTTAAAAATATATTTTTAAATAGTTTGCTAAGGCATCCCATGGTAGCCAAATCTTTCTAATAAACTTCAAAATGGGGTCCATCAACTATTGAACAATTTGTCTCTATACTCTTAGCCTCAGTTTCGTAAATTATTTATAAAAAAATTTATAAATGACACATTTTTTTCAAATTACTTTTTAATCAAACATTTTTCAAATTACTTTTCAACCACATATTTTACTTCAAAAATATCACATCTTCTATTTATAATTTTTTATTTTTTTAAACCAAATGGAGGCTTAATTTTATGTTTCACATTATGGTGCAATTTGTAGAAATTTGCAATAGATTCACAAATGTGTAGTGGATCTCAAATCTTTGAATCCTAGCATTTGTATCTCAAATATTTTAATGTTTGCTGGAAAGACCTCTAATGATTTTTCAAAAGTATATGTTTGTTGACCAAATCTTCTACCTTGACCAATTTAATGCAGGGTCAATTGATCTCTTTAACACGTAATTACTTAAAACAATTTAAAATTAGAAACCCAAAAAATAATAATAATAATAATAATAATAATAATAATAAATGAAAAAAAAAACAGGAAAAAAAAAAAAAAAACGTCTACCTTGACCAATTTAATGCAGGGTCAATTGATCTCTTTAACATGTAATTACTTAAAGCAATTTAAAATTAGAAACCAAAAAAAAAAAAAAAAAAGAACAAACAAACAAACAAACAAACATTCTACCTTCCCCATTCCACCAAATCCAGTCCCAACCTACCCGGATCCCACCTAGCTACCAAAAACAGCCACCAATTGGGAATTCCTAGCCCCGGGCCCAGCCCCACCGGCTTGGTCGTCACCCCGACCACCCTCAACCTTCACATCATTTCTTCAGATAAAACACTAATCAACTATGCCACCGTCTCTACTTCTCATCTTGTACACTGTTTGGAATATTTCAGTAAGAGACGGAGTTTGAAATTCTTATAGGAAAAATATTTTGTCAATAAATTTTATATTTTATTAATTAATAAAACATAATTTCATATTAATCAATAAAAGTTAATATTTCATTACGAATTATGAAAAATAATATACTTTCAACATATTTCAGATTTTATTAATTAATAAAATATAATTTTTTATTAATCAATAAAATATAATATCTTAATAAGAATTATGAAAAATAATATATTTCCAATGTATTTCATAATAAAATATTATATATTTCAACTTTTTGTAAAATTGCTTTTGAAAAAACTAAAAATTTGAGCTTCTTTAAAACAACTTAAAAAAGTTGTTTACCCAATCAATTTTTTTTTTTTTTTTTTTTAACTACAGCCAAACATCTATATTTTTTGTAAAAGTACTTTGTGAATTTACTTGAAAGATTTGGGACCAAAGACGTAACAAATAAAAGATTCGGGTAAAATCTATCAAAATTTAAATATTTGAGAACGTGGTTGCAATCCCCCCCAATTTAAAGTTGAAAAGACAATATATATATATACATTCTACTTGAGCCTACAAGTGAAGTTAGAAATTGAATCATGTTGTAAAACAATAGAGAATATAGAGAGAATCAGAGAGAATTTCTTATTCTTAATATTTCATAATGAATATAGGCCTCTATTTATAGGGGTGGACAATGGCATAATCGTAATATATAAATTTTACAGGGGCATAATGGTAATATGGAATTCACCTAATTTTAACCGAATTTGCCTAACTTATTAATATTTTATAACACTCCCCCCTTGAATGACATATTACTCGCTTGCTCAATTATCTGCCTCGTTAAAACCTTGCTAAGAAAATCCAGTGGGATAAAACTTGAGCGAAGGAAAAAGAGTACAGTTGCTCCCCCTGATGTTGGTCATAGTGAATCATTGAGTCTGACATTTCAACAAATCATGTACTGAATCTTGAAGTTCAGAAGTGCTGCCTCATTAAAACCTTGTCAGTAAAACCCAGTGGGATAAAATCTGAACCAAGGAAAAAGAGTACAGCCGCTGCCTCGTTAAAACCTTGTCAGGAAAACCTAGTAGGACAAAACCTGGACGAAGGAAAAAGAGTACAGCATGATTCTCCCCCTGAAGTGTGCAATTGAGGATTCATGAACTTCTCGAACATTGATATCATCTTTCGTCTGAAATATGTATATATGAAAATCTTCTTGTGTGTAGCCGATATCATAACATTCTTCATAAGATATATATGATTTTCTTCATTTGTTGATATTATTCCAGTATAACAATGTATTGCTGAATTATAGCTTGTTGATAGCTATGATGATGCCTCAAAAACCTTGATAGGAAAACCCTGTGGGACAAAACCTCAGCGAAGGGAAAAAGAGTACATTAATCTCATATATTTTTATCAATACGCCTCAACTGTTGCCTCATTAAAAACCTCGCTAGGAAAACCCTGTGGGAAAAACCTCAGCTAAGGGAAAAAGAGTGCAACGCGTATTTATTCCTTTTCATGGAATATCACAAGTATATTGATGCAATCTCATATCTTTTCATCAAAACATATCATTCATGATGAGCTTTATATAAATCATTCATAGCTCATTTATGATGTCATAACATACTATATTAAGCAATGTCGTTCTAATTTATCGATTGCATCTTTCACTTCTGGTGAATAATCAAATTTAGAATTCACTTTTGGTGAATAATAAAATCTAGAATTGATTCACTTCTATCAAAATTTAGAATTCACTTCTGTGAATAATTAAACACATTGATTTTCATATTCACTTCTAGTGAATAATCAATTTCCGGTGGATAATATAATTTTGCATATTGAAAATCAATTGCATGCCCAAATATTCAAATATAATAATAGTACACTCCAATTTCAATTTCAACATATTATATTATGGGGTCATTTGTATCATCCTATAGTGATACTAATCTGGGCATATTGAATCTTTCAATGATTTATACATGTATGTTCTTGCACTTTATAAACTGCAATTTCTAATTTGCAGGAGCATAATCAATCATTGAAATAGATATCAATTTTGACATATAATCTACAATCATTTTACTTGAAATCCCAACGTACCGCGATCAACTGGTACATCAAAGAATACCCTCAAAATACCGAGATGAGAATCACACTTTTTGATCTCACTCATTGGTATATCAAAGAGCTCAAGCTAGTTATTTAGATTATAGTCACATCCACCATATGTCATGCCAGTTCAATGAAAAATCTTGCGCACAACGAGTCGTCATCTACGACTGTGAAATATTTTTCATTTGTACATATAATTACTGGCTTTACACATTTAAGCATTTGGACTTCTGGTCCTTGAATAATAATCCCTACATTGGGGTTATATACTTGGCCAAAGTATTATAATTTCATCAACCTCATTTTCATAAGAGGGTTGTATGTAGTCGACTTATTTATCGATTCCATTTCAACTCAATATAACATAGAGAGATCTCTGTTTATGTTCTATCATCAGGTACCTGAATATCTCATCATTTAATTATGTCCCTTTTATTCACCATGAGTATTCAACCTCAAAGGGATCATCTCAATCATTCAAGAGATATTTATTTTTGGAATCGATTCTCATTATGCTTCAGGCATAATTACGCTTTAAGCGTGTTTTCCCCATAATATTCACAAATCTTATATTATATCAATCGGCTAAAATGCCGCAACACATGTCATACGTTACTTCTTAGAAATCATAAAGTTTCACAAGCAAATCATTATTTCATCGTATTGACATGTTTATATGTAAAATATTGCTGCATAATCAAATTGTTCTCATAGAAAATAACTTGAGGCTTTTAATCTGCTAAACCATTAGCAATATAATATTCTATTATCTCAACTAATTCGTAAAATCATTAATGACTTTAATATATATTCATGCTAGTATTTATCACTTTGCTCGTAATATCATTACTTGAGCAAAAAATCAGTCATTCATTTAGTGAGATAATTAATTTGCTTTTGAGAACAAGCAGCAATGATAACAATCTTCTGGTTCTTTAATGAATGCCATTATTCATTCTCAATAAATCTCATTATTGAATTGGAATCTAACCAATCATTATAGAACTTCTGTTTCAACAAGATATTTCACTTGTACATATGTATGAACTTCTGGTTCAATACAGTATTCATTTCATCAGTACGTATTTCTGTACAGTTCAAATCAGCATACCTTTATTACTTTTATACAGAAAAAATCAGGTACAATTTCCAAGGAAATATCTCGTGATCTCAATCTTATCGCCAAATCTTCCCTTATATCGAAAAAGGTAATGACGCATTATCTCATTGTTCTCACCTTTTCAATAATTTATTCCATTATCTCTTAATGGAATCGATATCACTGACACGCGGAGCCATCGCTCTTTCACGCGTTGAATAATGTATTTAAATAGATGATTTGGGAAGAGGCTAGATCTATCAAAAATGGATATCATACTTTCAAATATTCGCAAATATTATTCCAATCTTCCAGTAAATGATTTGAGAAAAATTTATCGAATTAGGCTCGAAAGATTGAGGTTGCTGATGGATCATGGCATCCCAGAAGATGTTCGCTGGTTGATC
This sequence comes from Ligustrum vulgare, assembly GCA_963555705.1. NCBI lineage: Eukaryota > Viridiplantae > Streptophyta > Magnoliopsida > Lamiales > Oleaceae > Ligustrum > Ligustrum vulgare. The sequence goes on along the minus strand of OY743186.1, from coordinate 26,697,682 downwards.
GAAGCGAAAGTTCGATTAGCTGGTGAATTACCAGATTCATTTCCTAAGCACAAACCTGGCTTAGGTAAGAGTACTTTTGCAAAGAAGCGAAAAGCAAAAAGATTAAATAGTTGCTACAAATGTGCTCGATGGACATGTGATACCCGTTGTAAGTCAATAGGGTATTCATCTATAAATCGAGATGATAAGATAGACTTTATTAAGGGTGGGCTGAGTAAGGAGTCATTGGATGATATCCGATTGACTCTTAAGACGCACCCTAGTGGGTATGTACAGCGTGAGCTACTATCTTTATGGGCTAAATTCATCAGCGATAAAGAGCGTTATAGTCTCAAAAATATAATAGCAAAAGATCCCGTTTTCCAGACTGTTATAAACAATGATGTTTTGGCTATGCAGTATTAATACAAGGTAAATCATTTGATATATATGCACATATAAAATATTTTTCTGTTTTCTTTCACGAGTTTTTGATAAAGGCTGGTTAAAAATATTAAATCACCGAAAGGTGAGTAGGGTGATTTTGTCAAAAGTAAATCTTTACTTTTTCGAAATACGAGTAGTAAATAGTGAAGTTTTTCAAGTTTAAAAGCCAATGATTTTCACAATTTATGCATCCCAAAATACCATTTTCTCTTAAGTTTTTCCTTCCTTATTCTCTCAAAGATGGAAGGACCAAAACTTCGACAGATCAAAATTAACTGTGTATTTTGTGGATCAATTAGATTTCCATACTAAGCCTATTGGGCTTTTAAATGTTAACAATTTCTTTGATTATGCTGTGGAATAGGGATTCATCTCTCCATTTTCTAGGAGGATCCTTATTTCTGCTCCTACTATCGATGAACTACTGGATAAGCTGTACTCATATATCCAATACAAGATCCAGCAGGAGTTAAGATAGATTGGTCGCAAGGAAGGGGAATCAAGCGAAAATGGAGTCCGGTTAATGTAAATTTATCTTTGTGAACCCTAGAATAGGTGGTGGTAGAGTACGGAGTATTCTCACTCTTGAGACACACCATAAATTTCTAGGATTTTGTTAATGTTTAATCTTGTGTACCTCAAATATTTAAGGTGGTAGAGTATGGAGTATTTCTTACTCTTGAAACACACCTTTTTCTTTATTTCCTCAAAAGGTCAGAGGTGGTAGGATACGGCTACTCCCGAAACACATCTCTCATTTTGAGGATCATAAATGTTTCCCCCTTTTGCGTTTTGCATGTATGTCTCGTTTATGCTTCTTCAGGAGCAATAATAATATCATTTCAGCATGTTTAGATGATAATTTTTACTTCTTTTGGAGTAAATATACACTTCTTCTGGAATACATAAGTGCTCGTGCAAGAACATTTCCAGACACTTTATCATCTAATATTCATCTCATAATACTGATGAGATTATTTTCACATTAGCTATATCCGTGCTATCATGTGATATTATTTATCATACATCAACATTCTCTTATTGAATAATTTTCATCCACCCATTCAAATTCAGATATTGGTAACTTCTAGTACCATTGGATGAAATATTTTTATCAACATTTACCAACTTTTTGGTAATGATAACTTCTGGTATCATTTGATGAAGTATCAAATAACAATAATATCACCATGTATATAATAATAATATCATCACGTATATATGTTGACAACATCCTCTAATATGTTAGAATTAATCAACAACTGAGGTGTTTCTGAAATAATATAAAATATGAATATATGTAAAGTATTCTATATATTCAATTGCTAAACCGGCCATATAGGCGGAATCGACATAATGAAATATTTAAACCGGCCATATAGGCGATAACATGATATAATTAAAACTGATAAAGCCAACCATGTAGGTGGTAGAACCAACCATGTAGGTGGCACAACATAATGAAATAATTACCTTTCATGAGTGAGCGAGTCGTATCTTCAAATCCAGTCAAGGTATTTATAATAGTCCAATCCGTTACGATAATGAGTCATCTCCAGTTAAGGTATAAATCCAGTCCATAAAACTCAATCCATCACGGTATGGCAACTATTATGTTACTTTTAAATCTTTTAATTTATCGTATTGATTACATAGTAGTGTTAAATAATTTAGAATATATATTTTATTAACACTTATCATCATATCATTAATAATGATTAATCAATTTCGTTAAATCACGATTAATATATTTTATCGTATCATTAAGGGTAAAATCGTCCATATTTTAATATATTGATCATATGGATAAATCAAAACCGTCAATATGTTTGAAATTTAATTTAGAACAAACTTACTTTTGGTCCGAAGTTCAAAATCTCGTCGGAATTTTCGTAAAAATAGTTTTTACGACGCCGCCACGTTCGACCGCCGGAAAATATCCAAAACTGCACCAAACAGAAAAGTAAGACCATAGAAAAATCAAGAACGTCGATATGAACAAACTTCCTTTTGACGTCGTCGCCGGATTCCCATACACGCGCCTCCACGCGCCGATTTGACGTCTGCGCGTGGGTTTCACCCGCCTCACGCGCCGTCGTGCCGGTGCCGGAGCCGTTGACACGCGCCGGGCCGGAGGATCGTCCCGTCGCCGTCGTCATGGATCTGTTGTCCAATCGTCATTTGGATTTATGGTTTGGCGTGAATTTGCTTTGAAAGTTTCGATTTTTTCAACTTTTCTTCTCCGGTCGATATCTTCTGTTTCAGCCGTCGGATTATCTCCAAATTTCAGGCGAGGCTTCTCCTTGACAAATTCGTTCTGATGACGGTGGCTGATCGTCGATCGGATATTTGGATTGGTCGGAATCATTCTTTTCAGTTCGAGAGAAAATGAAACATTGATTAGTAATAATCAGGTTTCTGATACAGAGGTTCATCATTTAGATGCAACTGTAGAGCATACTCCCGTTATTACTCAATTGGCTAGAGACTCGTGCTGATAACGTGTTGTAAAACAATAGAGAATATAGAGAGAATCAGAGAGAATTTCTTATTCTTAATATTTCATAATGAATATAGGCCCCTATTTGTAGGGGTGGACAATGGCATAATCGTAATATTGGACAATAGCATAATCGTAATATATAAATTTTACAGGGACATAATGATAATATGGAATTCACCTAATTTTAACCGAATTTGCCTAACTTATTAATATTTTATAACAAATCAAATCTTTTATGTTAATTACTATATATGTATTTTTCAGATAAAAGGAAAATATTGTTCTTTACCATCTTTTATTTTCTCACTTAAAATTAGATAAAACACTTGGAAGGAAATTGATCAAAATCATAGTTCATTTATTTGTACCAAAAAATATTTGGCTTGGAAAACTTATCAATCAAACATGAACCATGGAAAATATTTTCTTTCATTGGACATTTTTCATGAAAAATGTGCTCAATCAAACAAAATTAAAACACCGAAAAATACAATTGAATGCTTTGTTTGCTTTTGTTCTTGAATTTATAAATGATTTTTTGTTGTCTTTGATGTAAAATATGTGATTAAAAAATAATTTCGAAAAATGTATGGTTAAAATGCTATTTTAATTATTATATTATTTATAAATTAATTTATAAATGAGTAATAATTATTAATTAAGTTACAAAACGGAGACGAAATTTATCTACAACCAACTTTTTAGATTAGAATAATGCATAATTGATGAGAGTATCAAATACTTTGACTAAGCTTACAAAATAAGTAAAATGACTTTTAAAAATGTAATCGCATGTTTGGTTGCGGAGAAATTTATTTTCCTCATATTCATTTACAAATACAAAATTTTATAGGATTCAATACTCTACCCACACACTTTTTAATCACAAATTAAAAAAATTTCTCGAATTTCTATTACATCAAACAGGGAAGTAAATACCCACTTTTTGGAAAGTAACTTAGCCTCTGTTTGGCAAAAAGAATTTTTTTTTTTTTAAACAATAAAATTTTTCAAATTATTTTTTAACAATACATATTTTCTCTCTCCACTTTTCAACCACACATCTTACTTAAAAAACATAAAAAAAATATTTTTAAACATCAAAATTTTAACATACAGAGGCTAATGATTTTATTTTATTTTTAATTTTTTTTTATTAATAATGCCCAAGTTTGGTACAATTTAAAATTTAATTTTAATTTAAGTCAAAAGTTAACTATAAATCACAACCATATATTTCATAAGACTCACAACTTTTCAGCTATATATCTCATCAATTTTTATCATAATCTACTTAAAATCTGATTTTAATCTATACCAAACAAGGGAAATATTATGTTTTGTTTGATGTAAATAAAAATCAAATTTTTAGTAGATTTTAAAAAAATGATGAAATATATGTTTGGAAAGATGTGAATTCAATAAATTAAGATTAAAATTAAAAGTTGACTTTAGATTATAAGCTATATATTCTTTCAATAAAACAATTTTACATGTAAAATCGTAATTTTTCTCACTTTTAGTCAAATATTTTTAAAAAATCACTTCTAAAAAAATTTCGTTTCGTAACTTGTCTATTTATAAACAATACATTTTCTCAAATTATCTTTTAATCAAGTAAGTTTTTTTAAATCACTTTTCAAATACATATTTTACTTCGTAAACATAACATTCTTTATTTATGAACAAAAATCTCTTACCAAAAAGAGATAACTAAAATTTTTTTTACATCAAACATGTCCTAAGTTCATAACTGATTCGCTTGAAGTAAAAATCTAAACGCGTAGTGTAACCGTGTATGTGAATGTAGGAACCGCGTGTGGGTTTTTTTCCCCTTGCTCCACTTCTTTCTCACGCGGTATTACAACTTACCTCCCCCATTTTCTTCCATAAACCTCCTTAGAACTCATCTCAACCCCTCAATTCTTAGATAACTGTATAATAATCGTACACCCACAAACAAAATTCCATAAAAACACTTAAAAATCTGTAATTGTGGGGGAAAAAAAATATAAGGAGAAGAATTACGATATAGAAGATGCTGCGATCGTACTGTTTTAGACCATTGGAGAGATGTTTTGGGATTCGGAATGATGAGTTGTTATGGCACATGGATTTGAAGCCACACGCAACTGGAGACTTTTCTATAGCTGTTGTGCAGGCTAATTCAAGCCTCGAAGACCAGAGCCAAGTCTACACTTCGCCATCGGCAACTTACATCGGCGTTTATGATGGACACGGAGGACCTGAAGCCTCCCGTTTTGTTAATCGCCACCTCTTTCCTAATTTACGGAGTAATATTGGCATACACAATTCTATTTTGCTCTATTTTTTCTGGATTTTCTCTATTTTAACATATGTGGATGATCATTTTTTTGGGGTAATTGTGGATGATTTCCTGCATACATGAGTTGATGCTGTTTATCTCGAGATGCGTGTATATTATTCCTTTTTTCACATGAAATGTGTGTTTGGAGATTATGGCGATGTATACTTGCGACTCTTTTTAATTTAAAATGCTTTTGTGCTTCTCTCGGTATGAATTATTGATCTTTGTAAGGAAATTTTTGATGGGGGGTTTTAGTTTTTGTTCTTAAAATTTTGAGATTTTTGTGTCTTCTTCTTATTTCTATCTTGGGCCATTTCTATCTGTTTATTATTAATAGTTTTTTGTTTCCAAGACTTTTTATCGATTCTTATTGTGAGTGATTGAGTTTTGACTTGTACTTTGGTAAAAGCCCTTTGTTTATAAACAAAAAATTTGTTGATTTGGAAAATGTGCGGTAAAAATGTTGTTCGGGTAATTTTTTTTTTTTTATAAAATTGTTTATAAAATATAAGTTACCAAACAAGCTGTAAATAATAAAGCAGAACCTTAAATTTTATTTTATCTATCTGAAATGTGTTCGAACATTTTCAGAATTTACCAAAGAACATGGAGGGTTATCTGCGGATGTAATAAAGAAGGCATTTAATGCTACAGAAGAGGATTTTACTCGTTTGGTGAAGCAATCATTGCCTATCAGACCACAGATTGTTTCAGTTGGATCATGTTGCCTTGTTGGTGCAATTTCTGATGGCGAACTGTATGTCGCAAATTTAGGAGACTCAAGAGCAGTGCTTGGCAGCCTTGTTGGTTCTAATGGGAAGAGGAATTCGGTGGTGGCAGAACGCTTGTCAACAGATCATAACGTGTCAAGCGAAAATATAAGGAGGGAGGTTGAAGCTCAACATCCTGATGATTCACTTGTAGTCGTCAATTGTCGTGGAGTTTGGAGAATCAAGGGCATAATCCAGGTGATTATTTTGATTGTTCTGCTTTGGCTACTACTAACCAATTTGTTCATATATAGACTTACACAGTGAGCATTTAGAAATACGCAATGTATTGTCTTTAGTGTGATTTGAACTCTGGAATCAAGATCAGCGACTTTGAACGGCTGAACTTTCGACTTCCCTCAGTATACTGTTTAATTATAGAGAAGCTATTAATAGAGATACTCCATCAACCAGGGGATCAAATTCAGATATTTATATATGCTGAACGAAGGTTGAGCAAGTGAGACTCATAGCTTATAACATCGGATGCGACATCATTGTAGCACTAATCATCTTTATTCCAATTTTAAGTTTTGATTGTTCCAAAATCCCCAAGTATAAATGGGCCAAATGGCAACCCCACCCCCCCCCCAAAAAAAAAAAAAAAAAAAAAAAAAACCCCCACACTACTTACTAAAGATACTACACCAGTGTGTTTCTGGTACTGGTATGTGTTATATCATACATTACAAAATTCTTTTGGTACTGGAACTGGTACAAGTTATGCCACTCATTGTAAAGTCACTTGTTTAAATTTTTACACTTGCCGTTCTATTTTTCTTCGAAAGACGATTATCTATTATTCTTTAAACCATCCAAAACTGCATATTCATTTTCTGAAGGGCTATATCTTCTCTACTCATCAATCACATCCTCTGCCTCTCTTCCCATTGTCTCATGCAGCTGAAGTCATGGGCCTTCTGCTCATGAGATCTCCTTGAAGATCTTATAAGGCAAAGTATTGTATTCTGGTGAATTTTTAGACTTTAGTCCTCTTCCTCGGTTTTTGTCCATCCCCATGGCTATGACTTTGCATGATGCTATAGTTTGTTTCTTTCCATATTATTATTAACTATTTCTTTGTTCTATTCTCTCTTTATCATCTATATCCTGTCAAAATGTGATGTAAGACGCTAATTTGTGTGATTATAATTTCCAGGTGTCAAGATCTATTGGCGATGTCTATCTGAAAAAACCCGATTTCAACAGAGACCCACTTTTCTTACAATTTGGAAACCCTATTCCTTTGAAGAGACCACTATTAACAGCTGAACCGTCAATTGTAACTCGGAAGCTTAGGCCACAAGATTTGTTCTTAATCTTTGCCTCAGATGGCCTCTGGGAGCATCTCAGTGATGAAGCTGCAGTGAATATCGTGTATAAATATCCAAGAGCTGTAAGTTTCGGTTTCCTGCTACTTTTACAGATAAATACAGCATCAACACTAACACGTGGATGCTTTTCCTCGGGTTTTAACCATACTTCCTCTAGACATTTGCTTTACTAAAGACATGAGGATTAGGATTGCAAGGGTCTCGTATTATCCTCAATTGCTTCTAAATGCTATGTTACTCCCAAGAATCGCTTTTTTCATTCATTTTTACTATGCATTTCTTGTAAAAAGAGTGAAATCATTTGCTCAATCAGTTGAAACACAATGGCAAAGCAGTCTTGAGATATAAAACTATTAATCTTGTCTAGCATTCGGCCAGTCATTTCCAGAAAGCTTTTGGTGGGAACTGAGGTTTGACTTGCTTGTTCGATGTGCTGAAAATTTTACAGGGCATAGCCAAGCGATTAGTTGGAGCGGCCATTCACGAGGCAGCAAAGAAGAGGGAGGTGAGATACAAGGACATTAGAAAGATCGAAAAGGGAGTAAGGCGTCATTTCCATGATGATATTACTGTGATTGTGTTCTATCTGGATCACGATCGTCATAAAAGCCCTAGACACAAGCAAGGGTCCATTGGCAGCATCAGTGCTCCTGTTGACATATTCTCCTATAATTCAGATGAAGTGGAGGAAGAAAATCCAGTTGACAAGATTTTCCCCAACGAGGAGTCTCGGCATATATTGGCAGTATCCTAAATGGAAGTATTCCAGCCAGAAAATGGGTATTTTTGTATACAGGTTTGCTGTAAATAAAATTATATTATAGTTGCTGTTTGATGCTGAGATGAAAAGGCAAGGTTTTGCATGTAGATTCTAACAGAAAATAACCAAATTTTTTTTGTTCTTTGAATTTTAATTTTACATTGGGGTTGGATATGTATTTTTTTCTGTTTTAAGTTTTGAGCTTGTTTGTTTTAAGGTCATATATCAGCCATTCCATTTGCAGGGCATGTTTTTCTTTTCAGTATTATTTGTGAACACAACATAACAAGTACAAACCAATCTACAAATAAAAATGACTATTAAACATAGGTTCAATTCAACCAACCAGATTGGCCGGGTTCTCAAGGATAAATTGGATATGAACAATTCCAATAAAATTTCTTTCTAAAAAAAAAAAAAATTGTTTTTAAATTTATTTAATCTATTGCATAGCTTCATTTCTTGAAGTAAAAAAGACTTAATGGATTGAGGAATAATTTGGTAGAAAATATTCAAATCATAAGTTACAGATTTGGCATTTGAACTTATATTTGAGTCCATAATACCTCTTCGAAAAGGAAATGGTGAGACAAACAAGATTCGTAGCTATGCTATGATGTAGTGATGATTTTAGTCATTCGAGTGTGTTTAGGTCTCAAAAACAGTTTTTAATATTTTAGTGTTATTTATGTCATTTAGTTTGTTTTGGATTCTTTCAATTTTAGTTTATTTAGACTAGATTTTATATTTTATAACCTAATCTTTTTTTTTTTTTTTTCATTTACTTTCAATTATTCGAACTTTGAGTTTATTTCTCATTTATGGTGGATTCTAGATTTCGCGTTTCTTCCAAGATTTTTGTTTGAATTACTTGTTTCGCATTGTATCATTCTGTGTCAAGACTAACCGTAGTCTTACTGATGGTTTGGGCCTCCGTACAAATGCAAGTGCTTATAACTTTCTATCCGCACTTAAAAATCGAGGATTCTGCTGTAGACGTAGAGTTATAAAATTTGTATTAGAATGTCATTTTTTTTTGTTTATAATAATAAATATAGTATTTATTTTTACAAAAGAAAATGTATAATGTTCGAAAAAGTAGTCAAAAATTATAATTAAAATTGTTCCATCGTTTAACTTACAGCCGGAGGCTTTGAAGACTGTAGTACAACTCAAATAAATTTGGAATCAACTGCGTAAATTCTTTTATGGGAAATTAGAAATTTGTGTAATACTATTCTGGAAAAATTTTATTGATGGAGATCAAGAAACAGTAAAATATGGAGTTAGAATTATAATTGTTTTACAAATAGAGTTATTAGATTAGTTTTGATATTTATATATTATAGTTTATTCAAAAATCTATTTCCATTTACTTTCTTTTAATTTTGCTATATAAATAAATGGACTTATTTGTCATAGTTAGCCCCTCCTCACACGTTATAGGTACACCAACTTATTCTATAATAAATCAGTTCTAGAATATTCTATCCTGACTCTATAAATTCAGTACATGACCATGAGTAAATGAGACTTTTTTGAAGAATAGATCAATCTGTTGCATAACAGAATCTTCTCCGCCTTTACTCTCTCATGTTCTCTCCCCCCCCCCCCTTCTCTCTATCTCTCTCTCTCTCTCATCTCATACTCCACTTCTTATTTCATATACTGTATTTGCCTTTATATTTCCTTGCAATATAATAGAATTATCAGTCTTGAATGGAAATCAGTTTATATTCAAGTAATTTCAATTTCTTCATTACCTTGTGTTACTGATTTTGCTTGTATTGTTGGTTCATGGTTGAGGTTCATCACCAACCAGAGCTCCAACCATGACAATGGTATCAGAGCGGTTGAAATCTGTGGAAAACAAAATGGTTGATAGCTTCGATCGGAGGATAATCCTCCTGGACGAGATGAACAGGAAACACGATTTGATGATGATGACTGCGTTGGTTGAAGGAAGATCACTCTCCACAGAGGAACAAACTCAGCTTAATACCTATTTGAGTCATCGAGAAGCTTTGGTGATGCAGCCAGAAACTCCTCGGCCTGTGGGAAAGTCAAAGGTTACAGCTGGGAAATTAGAACTGGAAATTCCCATTGTTGAATTAGAAGAAGAAAGTGATGTGGGACAGGAGAAGAAGGCACCAGAAACTACTATGTCCAATGAAGAACATCTTGACGACTCGACATGCTTACTGCTGGAAAATTATACACTCGAAAGGACCATAGCTACTGGGGAAATTTTTAGCACCGGACATGAGACAATGGTGGAAGAAGCTGGTGACCAATTTGGGAGGGCTGCAACAATGGATGTGAAAGAGAGAGATTTTGGTAGTCGAATCCGAATGGAGATGTTGGAGAAGACGGGATCCAATCTAGGACAAGCTATTGGGACTAACGTGTCTTAGCAAATTGAAACAAAACCATTGAGTGTTGGCCTTGTGCTGGAAGCAGCCCAACAAGAAATAAATGAAAATATTTTGATTCAACAGGTCCAATTGCACACCAACCTAATTTTCTTCATAGGCCCAAATACTTTTTGTAGCGACCAAGAATTTTTCAGTTGATTATAAAATAAATATTTAATTTCTCAAAAGTGTGTCGCTATAATTTTACCTATTTTTAAATTAGAGCGTGTTCGTCTAGCTATGTTGATTTTTCGAGTCAATAAAATATAATTAGAGTCCAAATCGATTTTCTAGCTCAATTTCATAATTTTAAATATTGTCCAAATTTATTTAAGCTCCAAAATTATTATTTATTTTTAAATATGAATTATTTTAAGTCTAAAATTTCAAAGTTCAATTTTAATATTGTTGAGATCGCACCCAAAATATAGCACATTGGACCGCCAATGAAGGCCCAACGAGGGTCCATTGGACTTCAGCCCATGATCAAAGTTTTAGATATCGCCCTGGACTAATGGCCGAGGTGTAAAAGCACAGGAGCCCCTCTGGCCGAACTGGTTTGTGTCTAGCAGATGCGCTTCATGCTTTGACGAGGTGTTTACGGTAGCGCCTCAGATGTAAGGATGGGACAAGGCATGAAGTCAGAGATGTGACACTACATTTACCAAGATGTGACAGGTGCCCATCCCCTACAAAATGTAGCAATGATCACGGTCAAAAAGCAAGGTCGTCACCTCCAAGAGTTAGGGTAAAGACAAGTGTAAAGTATGCCACGTGTTATGATCCGAAACAGCCAGTTCCTCTATAAATATGGCACACCTCCCGCCTGGTAAAGGGTTAGCAATTTCATACTCTTAACTAAATAAATATCTCTCACTCCCTTTTCTCTCTTTTACGCATTTATATATTTCCCGCATTCAAATTATATTCGCCGAACATGGCCGCTGACTTTGGCATCGGAGTGCAAACGGGAGCCACCTCGGCCCCCTTTGCAAACTGATCGTTTGTTACAGTGCACAAGAGATCCATGCGTTCAAGAGGGAGGAGTTAAGACGTGTTGGTCCAAGGTCCAGCCAGATCTTGTGGTCAATATTTTGGTGCCGTTTGTGGGAAACCATACTACTAACCACGAAAACGCATGATGAAAAAGCCACACATAGAAAAGAAGTCTTGAAAAAGGGCGAGTAACCTCTTGCAAAAGAGCGGAGAACTGTAAAGAGCTTTGAAATATAAGTTTGGTAACCTTGAAAAAGGTAAAGAGTTTTGAAACATAAGTGTGGTAACCTTGAAAAAGGTAAAGATCTTTGAAACATAAGTGTGGTAACCTTGAAAAAGGTAAAGAGCTTTGAAACATAAGTTTGGTGACCTTGAAAAAGGTAAAAAGCTTTGAAGCATATATTTATTCACCTTGAAAAAGGCTTAAAACTTTGAAACACAAGTTTGTTCACCTTGAAAAAGGCTTAAAACTTTGAAACACAAGTTTGTTCACTTTGAAAAGGGCTTAAAACTTTGAAACACAAGTTTGTTCATCTTGAAAAAGGCGTATAACTTTGAAATATAAGTTTAACAACCTTGAAAAAGGCTCGGAGCATTGAGATAAAAGTCTATCTATCCTTGAAAGATAAACTAAAACCAAGAAATTTCTCTGAAACATGAACGAAAGCGATGGTGATATTAACCCCCGTAGGGGAAGAAATGGCCAGCACAGCGAAGAGGAGGTTCCTCAAGGACCTCATGAGAACGTCAATGAGGGAGTGACACAACATAACCTGCCACGCCGGCACCGTAATCGCCGCATGTTGCGGGACATGACTCGCATGGCGGCCCAAATGATAGAAATGCAGAAGCAGCAGATAGAACAGACTACTGCGATGAATGCCTACATGGTTAGAGGATATGTTGTGAATGAGCCCATGATGCCTCCGCAATACTCACAGCTACATTACTCACCATCCGATGCGGCCACTGCCTCGTATTATTATCAAGATCCACAGGCATATGCCGATGCGGAATCCGAGCCCTTCTACGAGGAAGGCCCGGAGCATGAAGCACATGAAGAACAAAACCCACTCCCAGCTAGACACAAGGAGGCTTCGCCCGCAAAATCTGGCAGTGTCTTCAGCTGGATAGGAGGGTTATTCAGAGGTAGGCAAGGGGGTAGGAACAATGCAGCTGAGCCTAGAAATAGGCGGGAGCGACGCGCTGAAGAAGCCTTGTCGCAGAGTCAAATGCATAGGGACCAACATGGTACGGGGGCAAAAAGGTTCGCCCCCACGCATGAGCCTAGGAATAGGCAGGAAAGGAGAGCCGAAGCAGTTCAGACCAAGTCTCGTAACAAGTTACCGACCAATGAAAGGCCAAACTACGGCAGCGTTCTGCCACCACAAAGGCAGGAGTACGCTCCGCCACCTTATGACCAATACCATGACCCAGTGTATTCCGGTCATGACGAGAACAGTGAACTACCCTCATACGAGCTGGATGACGAAGAGGAAATAAGTCCCTTCACACAGGGCCTCCGTAGGTGCCCAGTCCCTCATGACTTCGAAATGCCAGAAATAGCAAAATATTCTGGCTGAGGTGACCCTGATGATCACCTGTTAAATTACCGCGCCAGCATGGAAATAGCCGGGCCACCCGACACTAAAATGCAAAGCCTTTGCTTTAACCCTTGAGGGAAGTGCGATACGATGGTACAAAAAACTCCCCCCCAGTAGCATCCACAGTTGGAGAGATCTGAAAACGACCTTTAAGAATGACTTTGTTTCCTCCAGACCTGGCCAGCTCCCACTCCAACGCCTTCAGGATCTAAGGCAAGGAAGGGATGAATCCCTGAAAAGTTACCTAGCCCAGTTTACTAAAGAGATGCACATTTGTGAAATTATCACTGAGGCGTAGATGTTTTTTGCTTTGAAAGGGGGGCTAGACATGACGAGCATGTTTTGGAGGGATGTCCGGAGTAGGAAACCAAGGGATTACAATGCTCTGGTAGACCTGATGAAGGAGGAGATTGTATCGGAAGAAATGGCTAGGGCCAGAGAAGACCAGCCCCAAGGGAGATACAACCTTAGATATTCCAATGAAGCAAACCTCAAGAAAGGAGGAAACAAGGATATGATCGGCAGTAACCGAGGTGGAGCGTTGCGCCCGTTTCTGACGACGGGATCTAGCTTTGCAGCTGAAATCACGGAAGCTATCCCCCACTTGCACTCTAGCACCTCTGCTCAAAATCCTCCCACGGCTCAAGGAAGGATTGAAAGTGGCCGAAGTGGAAAACAGCCCATGATTGGGGCTTACTGTGCCTACCACAGATATTACGGTCACGCAACAGAAGATTACAGGGAAATCCACATTCTAGCTGACCAAAAGCCGCAGGGAAGAAGGGGAAGTGACTTCTCCCCCGATACGGGGAGAACTCAAAAATCCGGTGGCCAGAAGTTTAACCGAGCTGACAGGAGAGCTCCGTGGAAAAACTCAACTAAAGAGAGGATTGACAATCGTCAGAGAGATAGGAATAAGGGACAGGATACTGCCTTAGCGCATGCTAAAGATACACGAGAGCCACCTATGCCTGCGGCTGACCTTCCTATCCGTGAAATCGATACAATACTGGGAGGCCCCCACCCAGGTGGGAGCACAAACAACTCCCAAAAGAGGTATATCAGAGAGGCCAAGCAGCCTGCCAACGTGAATTACCATATCCATTCACATCCTGTTGGGATGCCTCGGACAGAATCTATCACATTCACCCAAGACGATGCCATTGGAGTGCACTTCCCACATAATGATGCATTGATTATCAGGGTAGTGGTGGCTCGGAATGGGTTGTCACGGATGATGGTGGACGATGGCGCCTCGGTAAATGTGATTTACTGGGTAACCTTCGATAAAATGGGGATCAACACTCCACTCATTCCCATCCCGGATCCAATATATGGATTCACGGGGGATAGCATAACCCCCAGAGGATCCATAACCCTTATGACTGAAGTAGGGAAAGCACCAACTCTCTCTAGAATCTCTATGGAATTCTTGGTTGTTGATAAAATCTCCTCCTATCATGGTTCAATTGGGAGGTCAGGTCTCATTGACTTGGGAGCTGCAACGCATACGAAATACATTTGTATGAAATTCCCCACGGAGCATGGTGTTGCCACTGTAAAGGGGAGTCAAACTGAATCGCGGGCCTGTTACACAAACGCAATCCGAAAATTTCAGGACCGAAGCTTGAACATGATTAGCGACGTGGCAATGGTAGAAGCCACTCCAGACCCTGAAAGACTGGGTGAAGGACCCTCAGAAATTGAGGATGTTTCAATGGTGCCGGAAGAAGATCTGGCAGATCTGGACCCACGAGTGGCAGGGAGCAACTGCTCCACTCCGGCTGAGAGGTTTAAATGTTTCGGTGTAGATCCACTTGATCCAATCAAGGAATTCCAGATCGGATTGGATTCGCCGATTGAATGCAAAAATCAATTGAAGAGCTTCTTACTTGAAAACCTCAACGTATTCGCTTGGAAGCATGGTGACATGATTGTGATCGATCCTAAAGAGGCCTGTCACAGACTCCAACTTGATCCCCGAAGTCCTGGGCATAGGCAAAAGAGAAGACCTATGAGCTCTGACAAGTATGAGGCCTTGAAAAACGAGGTCACGAAGCTATTGAAAAATGGCTTCATCAGAGAGTCCCGCTACCCGAAGTGGGTATCAAACCCTGTTTTGGTACCAAAACACAATGGGAAACTGAGGGTATGTATTGATTTCTCAAACTTGAACTAGGCGTGTTCCAAAGACAGTTTTCCACTACCCCGGATTTATCAATTAGTTGACTCCACCGCGGGGCATGAGATGCTGAGCTTTATGGACGCCTACTCCAGGTACAATCAAATCCCCATGCATGAATCAGATGAGGAGCATACCTCGTTTATTACAGATATGGGACTATATTGTTACAAAGCTATACCATTTGGCTTGAAAAATGCTGGAGCTACCTACCAAAGGATGGTGAATCGCATGTTTTTAGAGCAATTGGGGAACACCATGGAGGTATATGTTGATGACATACTGGTCAAAAGCATGGTTACCACGGATCATATCCGCCATTTGTCAGGGGCCTTCGGTGTTTTGAGGAAATATCGAATGAAGCTCAACCCAGTGAAGTGCGCTTTTGGGGTAGCATCGGGAAAATTCCTCGGATTCATGGTGAATAAAAGAGGGATCAAAGCCAATCCGGACAAAATCAATGCCTTGTTAAACATGCAATCATCCCGGAATCCAATAGAAGTGCAAAGCTTAACGGGAAGAATTACGGCCCTAAATCGGTTCGTTTCCAAGTCCACTGACAAATGCTTTCCGTTCTTTAAGGTATTTAAGGGAGGGAAGCGATTTCATTGGACGCCGGAACGTGAACGTGTCTTTGCCGATCTGAAAGCATTCTTGGGACGGGCCCCATTACTATCGAAACCAAAGGTTGGCGAACCCCTCTACTTGTATTTGGATGTATCAAAAGAGGCGGTTAGCTCGGTATTGATCAAAGAGGAGGATGGGAATCAGTTCCCGGTCTATTATGTGAGCAAAGCCATGCTGGATGCTGAGACACTTTACCCAGACATGAAAAAACTTGCTCTCTCGTTGATCATAGCCTCTCGCAAACTTCGTCCCTACTTTCAGTCACACTCCATACCTGTGCTCACAAACTTTCCTATGAGACAGGTGTTGCAAAAACCAGATGTATCGGGGAGGTTAATGAAGTGGGCGATTGAAATCAGCCAGTTTTACCTACATTATGAGCCTCGGACAGCTGTAAAGGGTCAAGCGTTGGCGGATTTCATAGTCGAATTCACACATCCACTGGAGATCGAGATGATTGATACCACGGATGACAGTCGAGAGTGGAAACTATTCGTTGATGGGTCCTCGGTTGAGGGACGATCCATATATTGCTAAAAACCCCAGAGGGATTCAAACTACACAGTGAGATCCGCTTTGACTTTAAAGCCTCAAACAATGTGGCTGAATACGAGGCATTATTAGCTGGGCTAAGACTTGCGAAAGCTTTGAAAATTGAGTTCATAGTGGCGAATAGTGATTCGCAGCTCGTTGTGAGCCAATTCAATGGACAATTTTCTGCCAAAGAACCAGCTATGGTCGCTTACTTGAAGAAAGTAAGAGATTTAGCTGTGCACTTCAGAAAAATGGAGTTACAGCACATTCCCAGAACTAATAATTCCAACGACGATGCTTTGTCCAAATTAGCAAGTAGCAGTGATTCATAGCTCCACAATCTGATCCCAGTTGAGCACATGCGTCATTCTTCTATTGAGCCGGGACCGGAGATTTTGGCGATAGAAGAGGAAGAATCCTGGATGAATCTCCTGATAGCATATTTGAAGCATCAGACAGTACCAAGCGAGCCGGAGGCAGCTTAGAAGTTGCAAAGATACGCTGCGAATTTCGTACTCTTGGATGACCTACTTTATAAACGGAGTTACACCTCCCCTTTACTGAGATGTGTGGGGCCATAGGAAGGACGGTATGTGATGAAGGAAATCCATGAAGGCATATGTGGCAACCACGCCAGGGCGTTATCACTGGCTCGAAAAGCCCTTAAACAGGGGTATTTTTGGCCTACTATGCGAAAGGACTCCCAGACTTCGTGCGCAAGTGCGATAAATGCCAGAGACATCCAACCATACCACATCAGCAGCATCACAAGCTAACTGTGGTGACTAGCTCTTGGCCTTTCGCGAAGTGGGGGGTCAATATTATTGGTCTTATGCTTAGGGGTGCTGGTAATAATTGCTTTGCGATAGTAGCAATTGATTACTTCACCAAATGGGTCGAGGCTGAACCTCTGATGAGAATCACCGAGGACAACACCACCAAGTTCATTTGGAAGAATGTCATATGCCGGTTCGGAATACCACACTCGCTGGTTAGTGACAATGCAAAACAGTTTAAAAACAGAAGCGTAGATGAGTTGTGCGACGATTTGGGAATTAAGAAATATTTTTCATCTCCACACCACCCACAGGCTAACGGACAGGTTGAACCTGTGAACAAGACCATAAAAAATACCCTGAAAAGGAAGCTGGAGTCCAAAAAGGGTGCATGGGTAGATGAACTCCCACAAGTACTATGGGCACTTCGAACCACTTCGCACACCGCTACTGGCGAAACACCTTTCTCATTGGCATATGGAGCCGAGGCGGTATGTCCTGTTGAAATCGGGATCCCTTCTCTTCGTCAAATTCATTACGACGAAATGAGAAACGAGGAAGCATGAAGGGCCAGTTTGGATTTCCTGATGGAAAAACGGAGTGATTCCCAAGTGGTGATGGCCAGGTACCAGAAAAGATGGCTCGATATTACAACAAAAGGGTAAAAAGTCGGCGCTTTAATATTGGGGACTTATTCCTCAAAAAGGTTCTTCCTTCAATTCAAGAACCAGGAGTAGGGACTTTAGGTCCTAACTGGGAAGGCCCTTACAAAGTATTTGCCGAGGTGGTACCCGGAACGTACATGATCGAGGACTTATCCGGGGTACCTTTATGTAATCCTTGGAACACGGACCACATTCGTCGCTATTTTCAATAAATCAAATTCCACTTCAATGAGTACAGCATTATCATATGATTTTATGAAATTGTTAGCGAGTTACATTGAGGATTATACCAATTACTAATTAGATAAACACAATGGATAAACACAAATTCCAAGATTATTTTGGTTATAACACCATACATCCACGCTATGCATGAAAGTTGTTAAAAACAAGAGACTCTTATAAGCCCACACAACGATCATTGCGTAAGAATTGAGTGTGTTAGCACCATAAAAGGGGGTTCATACAAATTTATTTGCACAGGTCTCACAAAGGGTGATTCAGATATGTTCAAATGTTTTTCAAAATCAAATCTAACTGGTAAGTATGAATACCTCGAACCACTCAGATCTGAGGGACTATCTACATATAACCGTGCGATATGTGCAATACATTTAAGAGGTATCTGCGGATTGGGAGCATTCAAACTTAATCAAATGTTGTCATATAAACTAAAACTTGTGAGTTGTGCACTTAATATCTTCGTACGGTATCTGCAAAACGTTTGTGTTTGGAAGCGTCCGCACTTAAACAAATAAGGACATACAAACTAAGGCATTAAACGAAAAACGGAAGACCATTGCATTCATAAAGGTAAAGTATATACAAATTGAATGGATGTTACATTTACAAAATCAGGTGCCATTGCACTTACAAAAAAAAAAAAGAGAAAGAGAAATTACAGCAGAAAGGCAAATACAAAATGGGATCACTGCGGAGGGACATCCTCTGAAGAGCCTTTGTCTTGAGGTTCGGGGTACAGGGCTTCGATAGATGACAGATCCAAAGTTGGGAAATCTTCTCACATCGCCCAAAGCCATCCTGGCCTCTATGTTCCCAAAAACCCTCTGCATGGCCTCCTACTCTGGGGTCTCTTCAAAAGTGTCTTTAAAGTTCTGGACAGCCTCAGACACTTTGGCGCTTAAAACATTCTCCACCCATGTTGTGACGGTCTGCTCCAAAACCTTCGTAATCCTTGTTTGCATGTGCCGTTCTAAAGAGGCAAGGTCCTCCTCCGCCTTTGCCTTAGCCTCCAGCTCCCTCCCCAATTTTTCATTAGCTGCTGCCACCTCAGCTTCCAGCTTGGACTTGGTTGCATTAGCGGCGGTCAGAGCCTCAGATGTGATAGTCTGTGCACGGTTGGAATCATCCAGTTTCTTGCACAAGGCCGCCACGTCTGACTCGGAGGCCTGGAGGTCGTGTCTTAACTTATCATTATCCTCCTGGAGACGCTTAGCATTGACCCTCTCCCCGGAGGAAGACTTTCGGGCTATGGACAACTGGGTTTTTAGGTCATTAATCTCCTTTAGCATGTTGTTCGCATGCCGGAGAGCAATCTCAGCATTTTTCTTGTCCCTCTGCGTCTCCTCCACGAACGATTCCACCTCGTCAATAAGGGCCAACGCCCTGGCGTTCATGGCCTTGGCGGCGAGCAGCTTCCGGGACGGACTGACACTAGAAGAGAAGGCAGACCAGCCCTCCGTCCAAAATTGCTCAGTGATAAATGCGGCCCGGGCTGGAGGAGAACTGGGGGAGTCAAACAGTGAAGGGCTGAAAGTGACATCTCTGGGAAGAATACTGGTTTTAATATGCTTGAGCTCTTCTGCCCCCTCCGGTGTCACTTCATAAGCCAAGCCTGGAATGGGCACAGATGACTCGTCCTCCAAGTCTTCAATCATTGGTGGCGGAGGTGCGGAAGTGGACTCCTTGCCCTTACCCCTTCTTAGCCTCTTCAAGGGAGCGAGATCCTCCTCGGATACGCGCTCGAGATCCTCCTCGGATACGCGCTCAGGCATGTCCTCGGGGAGGGAGGATGGTGCAAAAACATCCTTAGCCTCCCTCTCCCTCTTAGAGCCCCCTCTGTCCGACCTCTTCCCTTTCCCCTTTGGGGGGACTCCTTTAAGATCAGCCTCCTTTTCTGTGCTAGGTTGCTGGGGGCCCACTGGCAGCAGAATGGGCGGTGGCAGTAAGGTTGGAAGAGGGCTCTGAAGTTGGGCTGTAGACTCCTCGGACACTTCCTTTGCCACCTCAACTTGCAGGTTGGCCAGTACCGTTTTCTGCCTTTTTTCAATTTCACTGCCGTGGCGAAGGGCAGGAGGGATCTTCTTGGCCATGACACCCTTTAAAGAAATCTTCGGAAATTCCTTGGAACCTAGCAATAAAAAGAGGAAAATGGGGTTACGAACAGAAAAAGCATAAGATGAAATAGCAATAGGGAAACGAACTTACTCATGGCTTGCATAAGACCCTGTTTAACAAATAACTTGTTCTGCTGAATGACCCATTGGAAAGTGCTATTGTAAGCAAACAAGCGCCTTACTGCCGCTAGGCCTGCGTCGGGGAGGAGGCGGGCAAAATTGTCCCCTGCCATAAATCGATGACATGTTAGTAAACAGTTAAGAAAAGTGAATGGAAATTAAAGAGCAAAAGACGCGTGACACTTAGAGACTCTAAAACAAGTACAAGACTCACTAGGTAGGGAAAGAGTTCGGGGAAATGTAATTTCTGGACTAAGGTCCACAGGGGAACTCTCCCACTCCCCAGCAACCCAGAACCACTGGTTCCTCCAGTTCTTTATTGAGGTTGGGTGAGTAGTGATAACAGGAGGATACGAGCCCCTGGGAGACAAGTAATACCAATCCTTGACGTCCGACCTCACGTCTCTCTCCCTTCTAACTGATTTCTTCAAAGTATAGAGAGTGTGAATGATGTGCAGTGAGATGAGATGATCAGGGTTGACCTCTTGCCACACTAACCAAGTACCCACAGCCTGTATCCAGAAGTTGGGGGCCAGCTGGTAGGGGCGCAGGTTATAGCTCCTAAGCAACGCCCTGAAGAAGGGGTGCAAGGGGAGCCTCATCCCGGAAGAAAGGACATCGTAGCATATGACCGCTTGACCTGGAGGAGGGCTGCAAGGTCAGCAAGAAGGTGTAGGGTGCACCAATTGGACCCCTTCTGGCAGCCTGAATTTTTCCGAAGCCCCAGCCAAATCAACCCTTCGAATTTCAGTGGCAATCTCGCTGCTCTCCCATGACTCTGGGTTTGGATCAGGATCAACGTGGTAGCCCGAAACTTTGTTAACCTGATCAACCCAATCCTCCACTGGGGTGATCTCCTCTGCAGTCAGACCCAACTCTTCCATATGTGCCCTGAATGGGGCCTTAACGATTAAACCCAGGTCCTAGTGACCTGAAGAAGAGCCTACCGCTTCTTCTCTTCCCAAATCCCTGTCTCGTTTGCTTCGAAGCTCTCTCAAAGATGTCTCCTCTTCGGGTGATAGATGAGCCATGTAGTTCTGGTGTTTTTCTTCTTCGCTAACAGAATCACTCAAATAAATTATGCCACTGGTTTTCCTATTTCTCCTCTTAATCTGCTCCCTAAAGAAGCGAAAACTAAAAATCGATAAAGAGATGAGGCATAAACCTCTGACGGGAACCGTCATTGCTAACATTTCCTGTGAACCCGTTCCCCCAACTCTTTCCATTTTTTCTTTTGTTTTTAAAAACGGGTCAGACTCATCAAAAGAAAAACAAAATGTGAAACAAAATTTTCAAACCCACAATGAAAAACTAGAAATAAAAAAGTTTTGCACACACAAAAACAAAGAGATTTACCTTCAAAGAGATTTTACACTTGAAATGAGGAACTCGCCAACGAAAGCTGTTGAACGTTATGAACAGGTGTTGGGTAGAAAACCCTTGAAGAGAAGACTCAAGACTTGCAAGAAAGGAAAAGAACGATACAATCTTTCGCGAGAGTGTTGCTGCGAAAATTATGGGAAAACAGTAAAGGAAAAATAATAAAACGAAGGAGGATTTATAAGGATCCTAATGATCTAGACCCCTTGGTTTTTGAGCCATATGATTAATGTGAGTAACCCACGCCTCTTGGGAAATAGGCTAATCAAAGCGCCAGTCGTCAAAGGAAGGGACAAAACCGTTCAGCTACCACAGTGAGTGCCATGCGCGGCAGAAATATCACTCCCATCATCTTTTATATTTCTTGGGAACCGATACCAGTAGCCCCTTTTCATTAAATACGCCGCCTAAGATGCGCGCTAGTGCGTCCCCAACCTTCACTTAGGAGAGAAAAGCCAAAGTAGGAGGTCGGCTATACCATGAATCTAAACTTCACATAAGAAATGCCATTCCTGACCCCCAAAAATTGATGCGCTACATAGCGACTCCCCGCTAGCGGATGGCGGAGCAATTGCAAAATGTTGGATGTAGCAAGCGAGGAAACTGGGACAAAGTTATTGCTGCGAAATCACGACAAATTCGATCCGCCCATGAATGACCACATCGAATTTGAGGGACTAGTGTTGAGATCGCACCCAAAATATAGCACATTGGGCCGCCAGTGAAGGCCCAACGAGGGTCCATTGGACTTCAGCCCATGATCAAAATTTTAGATATCGCCCTGGACTAATGGACGAGGTGGAAAGGAACAGGAGCCCCTCCGGCCGAACTTGTTTGTATCTAGCAGAGGCGCTTCATGCTTTGCCGAGGTGTTTACGGTAGCGCCTCGGATGTAAGGATGAGACAAGACATGAAGTCAGAGATGTGATACTGCCTTTACCAAGATGTGACAAGCGCCCATCCCCTACAAATGTAGCAATGATTACGGTCAAAGAGCAAGGTTGTCACCTCCAAGAGCTAGGGTGAAGACAAGTGTAAAATATGCCACGTGTCATGATCCGAAACAGCTAGTTCCTCTATAAATATGGCACACCTCCCGCCTGTTAAAGGATTAGCAATTTCATACTCTTAACTATATAAATATCTCTTTCTCTTTTCTCTCTTTTACGCATTTATATTTCCTGCATTCAAATTATATTCGCTGAACATGGCCGCTGACTTTGGCATCGGAGTGCAAACGGGAGCCACCTCGGCCCCCTTTACAAACTGATCGTTTGTTACAGTGCGCAGGAGATCCACGCGTTCAAGAGGGAGGAGTTGAAACGTGTTGGTCCAAGGTCCAGCCGGATTTTGTGGTCAACAAATATTATCCAATTTATTTTTCATCAAAGTTTTATCTTTTAAATAATTATTTTTAGTAGCGTATTCGATTCGCACTCGAATTCTTGTGTCCCAAGCTTTCACAATTCTACTCTAAATCAAACGTTTCCATATCCAACATTACCAACTCTATTCCAATTAAAATATTTTCCATATTCCAACGCCGAACAATTCTATTTCAATTACAACACATCACAACCAATCAATATCTATATATACCCATATATTCCTCCAGCACAATTCACAAACAAAATCACCATCGACATCCAATCAGCCTAGTTCACCAAAACCATAGTCAAGCCACAATTCCACCAATCAAAACTCAACCACCCAATGATCACCATGTCGAAACCACAACCTGCAAGCCTCCCACAATTCGTTAAACAGAAAATCACCACCAGAAAACCACTACAAACTGTACCACTTCAATATGTAGCATTCAAATCAGTACCTCCGACCTCCATAGTCGAATCAAAAGAACCCCTTGACGATTTCCGGTGAACACCAAGCATCACCACCACCACCCACCTCAAAACCTTCAACCGCCACTGCCCCAACTCAACAGCCTGCCAACTTCATTAGAACACCATCCGCTATACACCAAGATCCCCCATCAAACCTCCATCAACGACCGCCAAACAGAGCCACCTCTGCCTTCGAGCACACAGCGAACCAAACTAAGAATCAAACCCTTACTGCCCACTTCGATTTTTAACACCCAAGAAAAACCAAAACCCAGAATTAATTTAACCAGATACTTACCTCGAACTGACCTTCATCGCCGGAATCGCAACCTCCCAAAAACACCTGAACCCAGCCTCGGATTACTCTTGGTTTCGCACCCAAAATCAGCCCAAAGTCCATATTTTCCACACACCGATGCTCGTCCCATCGCCGCCATGTTTCTGCGGCGTTATCGCCGACCTCGCAGTCGGCGGTGTGAACCAGAGAGAGGGCTCCCGTCGCGGCTCTCTCTCCCTCTTTTCTTCTGTTGATTTCGAAACAGTAGAGAGAGAGTGAGAAGATATTAAAACATGATTTCCAACTATTGCCCTTTTACCCCAATTTTTAAAAGCTATTTATTTTAGTCCTTTGATTTTAAATTGTTTTAATTTTAGTCCCTGCACTCTTGAGAAAAATTAGTCAGCCCAAATGTTTTAGATTTTGTGAGTCAGCCCAACAATTTTTCAAAATCATCTATTTTAGCCCCAACTCTTTTCAAATCAATTATCCTAGATTTTCAATTTAAATCCCTAAGATTTTAATTTTGTTTTAAAACTTTAAATTCCAAAATACTAATTTAGATTAATTTTCTTTTTGGCTAGACGAAGCGTTCGAAGATTTAAAAGAATAAAGTGATTATTCTCGCTCAACTTCCAAACTTGTGATTTAAGGTAGACTCGCCCTCACTAATTAGTTTAGATTATAATTGCACGTCTTTATGTGATTTTACGTGATTTATATGCATTTAATGCATGAGACGAGACGTGAATATCTCTTATGAGATAAAATGAGAAATGATGTTATGCATAACTTACGTGCTTTAATGCATGAGACGAGACTACCCACACCCTATATTTTTAAAAAGGCTTTGATTTTTAAAAATAAAATAGCCTATGATGATGAAGATGATGTCACTGTATAAGTTGCATAATTATGTGTTCAATTATTCTGTAAATTAATTATTGGCTATGAGTCTACTAAGTGTTTCTTTCGAAATTCTCACTCCATTTTTTTTAATAACTTTTGAAATTTCGGAGATGGAGGCGCGTGATGAACGTGGTGGCAATAATAATTAAATAATGGAAATTTTTATTCTTAACACAAATATTTATGTTTTTATAGTAGTAATGGATTTTTTGAGAATTTTATATTGCTAGTAAATTTTATATATTCTTTGTTAAACGATTTCTTTAAATTGTTATTTCAAGAAATTTCAAAGTTATTAAAATTTTAATTATCGTTTGGTTTTTATTAAATGTTTCCAATTATGAGAAATTTTTTATTATTCTTCCGCTGAAATCATTATTTTAAAAGTAAGATGAGACGATGACGTGACGTTCCGGGTGCTTTAGAACCCGGGGCGTTACACTTTTAGTTGTCCAATTCCATCTCCTTCAAGTTCAACCATAACAATTCTCTTCACAAGTCCAAATACTTTTAGTGGTTCAATTCTATTATCTTCAAGTCCCAAATTAAATCCAATTTCTAGTTTCAACATTCATCAACTCCAACAAATTCATTCAAACTCAATATCCCCCCAACTATCACCCTTTCTTCGACCACCACGAAAATCAGCTATATTAACTACTCGAACCTTGAGGACAAGGTTCTTTTAAGGGGGGTGATTTGTCATGGTTAGCGCCTCCTCACAAGTCTCAGGTGCCCCAACTTATTCCACAATAAATCCTAGAATACTCCATCCTCTATAAATTCAGCACATGACCATGAGTAAAGGAGATTTTTTTGAAGAATATTAATCAATCTGTTGCACAACAGACTCTTCTCCGCCTTTACTCTCTCATGTTCTCCCCCTTTTCTTCTGTTTCTCATCTCCTTTCTATCTCCCTCTCATCTCATACTTTGGTTCTTATTTCATTTACGTTATTTGGCTTTATATTTCCCTGCAATGTAATAGAATTATCAATCAAGAATAGAAATCAGTTTATATTAAGTAATTTCAGTTTCTTCATTACCTTGTTACTGATTTTGCTTGTGTTGTTGGTTCATGGTTGATATTCATCACCAACCAGAGCTCCAACCATGACAATCATTGTGATTTTCAATCAGATTATATACTCATGATTATCGACATTCCTTCATTCCTGCTAAAAGAGAAGCAGTTGTAAGGTTATATTTTCACTCTGGTGTCTAAAACAAGATAAGTTTCAGAGGTTTGGATTCTTGAGATATATGAATAGGCGTCATTTTCTGGTTTATGCATGTGCTACTTCCTGCCTAGGTAAGGAACTTGTTGCTTCTCGTCTCACTTTTAAGGTTGCATGAAGAAGTAGCCAAATCTTTATTGAATGGATTTGTCTGAATTTGTATCTGTCATTTTTATTATACTGTGTGTTGGACTTGTGTCTTGTGCATACATGTAAGGTATCATTAAAATTAAATATACATTTGGCTGGCTCTAATGCTTGTGCATACTTGTTCTTTAGTGTGAGTGTGTGTGTATATGTATATATATTCTGATTTAGACAGCTAGTGAAAGCTTCATCAAATCATTGCACGTGGTGAAAAAGGAATCAAATCCTACGTACAGTGTAGCTCCAAATCTCAATTTTAGAATAAAATTTAGTAAATAAATTAATGTGAATATGTGTACGAATCACAATGACCTCACGGAAATAATAATTGAAGAACGTCTGAAAAGCTAAATTTAGATCTTAGACGATAATACTATGATCGGAGCCTAATGAATCAAGAATCTAAGGTATATTATAGCTTAGATCCGTTGAACTATGGAAACCACAAAGGGTGAATGCCACAAATAATGTCTAATCCTTTAATAAGTTCAAAATTCGAACACCACAAAGAACTTGATTCTTCGATGATAAGTCTGAATTGTTCAATGAAGAACGAAAGAATGAATGAAAAGTTGTTGTTTCCATATGAGATGTATAATTAAATCTAATTGTTGACTTTGAATTAAATTATAATATGATTGTGGAACCAAATGGGCATGTATGTGAAAATGTCCTTATTTGGTTCTCTTTAAAATTTTCTAATTTTTCTATAATATTCAATTTCAATCATTCATTAAAAGTTAAGCCAACAATATTTGACTTTTCAACCAAATTTTAACCATCTATTCTTCTAAAACTCACTATTCATTTAAAAAACTCCTTTTAAACAATATCAAACACACACAAAATTTACAACTTTTTAATATGATTATACATTTTAATATGAGGTCAATATATTAAAGGTGTCTTAATAAATTTCTGTAAGAAACGGAAGTTCTGTTTAACGGAATGCGTTAATAACTTGCCCGAATCTAATATTAAGTACATGGGCAATACTTTAATGCTCGTGACAAGCAAAAATAGGACACTAGAAGTCTAGAAATTGTTTTAAGTATAGGATGTCAATTAAAGAAATAACAAATCGAACCTTTAGAATTCGAATTATTGTTCCCACGTGAACTATCTATCTAACCATTGATTAAATTGCCTAACTTCTATTCTAGTAAAATTAATAAAAAGTAATTTTAATATTATACTAAAATTTATAACACTATGAAAATAAATTTTTAAAAAAAAAAAAAAAAAAAAAAAGTGGATGAGTAACAATTTTAAGGTTTTATTTGATGTGTAAAAGGTGTTTGAATTCAAGAGTTCATCATAGTTATCCCCCCTAATCTCAAGAGTAATTCTAGATAGACATTCATATTTGACATTTTAAAGTGACATTATAATGTGTCATTTTTTCATTTGGGGGGTGATGACTTTATTATTCAATGAACATTCTTATCTTCCAATGAGAAAGTGACACATCATAATGTCACTTTAAAATGAATATCCCTCCAGAATTTTCCTAACCTCAATCATCAAATTCCGACAATAATCAATTATGTGTACACTGCAATTTTTTCCCCTAAATTAATTGATTTACCTCTCTCTATTTCAAATCAATCCTACTAAATTAAGTAAATTCATTATACATCTACGTGAATCATGACAAGTCTTAATTAATAACATTTGTAAACAATTGAAATATAAATATTACAAGTTAGCAAGGAAATAGATGAATGTTAGTTATGCAACAAAAAATCGTATGTGGAAGAGGTGGATCTTAGGTTGGAATGGTTGACCTGGACTCCACGTATGATTTTGTGTATGTATGTATGTAGTTGGCCTTAAATAGCCAAAATCGGATCCCCTTGTAAGCTATCATCTCCTATATTTATAGGGAGAAAAGGGTGAGCTGCCTTATTACAATACCTGACTGTCTGACATTATGACAAAACTAAACTACTTGAACCTTTACATAGTACGAAGTCATTGACTTTTATCTATTCTAACTACTTTCATGTCTGAATAATCGTTTTGACTGCCATGTAAGAAAGTAGTTATGACCTCGTTCAATCATCGCAAGTCAACGTCCAACCTGACACCTCCAGGTCAAGATGATAGTTCGGACCTCTACTTTATCACTGCAGGGGGTGATATGGTATCGTCCGACCTAACACCTCCAAGTCGGGAGGATAGTTTGGACCTCAACTTTATCATTGCAGGGGGTGATAAGATATCATCCAACCTGGAAAATCCAGGTCGGAAACACATGGATTTCGTCGATCTGATATGACACCTCCAGGTCAGTCACATCGTCAAACGTCGTCGTCTCGTTATCTAGGCTATATCGCCTATTAACAATTGCCCCTTGGAGTAGGGGGTGAAAGATTTTCAGGTCTACTCCTATAACAGATCTCACTCAACATTCATGTTAAAGTCTTATACAAGAAAAGGCGGCGATAACGCCATGTGTCAAGTCGTTGTTGGACGTCGACCGACTGCATCAGAGTAGTACAATCTAGCTATCAGTTCTCTTAAACTCGAGATTTCAAGTGGTCTCTGATAAGTGCGATTTTGAACTTATTTTCATTCTTAAATTTGCATTAATGTGAGTGTTTTAGAATATGATATTGCTAAATTGCACGTTTATTTTAATTGTTTCAGGAATAATGCGGATTGAAATGTACTTGGGCACAAAATGAGGAAAAGAGACTAAAAGAGTACAAAATATGAAGTACGGGGACCAATTTGTAAATGGAAAAAAGATGAAGGACTTGGGTTGCAATTCTAGGAGGACTAAATTGAAATAAAAGTCAAAGTATGGGGACTAAATTGAAGAAGTCAGAAAATTGGAGGACTAGACATGCAATTACACAAGGACTGAAATGCAAAAGTTCAAAATTGCCTTAGACCGCGGTTCCACTCACTCCCTGTATGCCGCGGTTCGGCTGAAAAGAAGGAAACTTCCCGATTTTTGCCTAATTTTCTTATTTCTTTGGGCCCAACTTGAAGAAATCGTAAAAACCTAGTTTACCCTATATAAAGACCAAGATAAATCATTATGAGGGTTCTGAAATTGACAGGAAGAGAGGCAGCAGATTTTCTTGGTGCAAGATTTTCAACTCTTTCTCGTTAATTCTAGACATGTTGAATTCTATATTTTATTATGTTAATATTTTATATTCTAGCATGAGTAGCTAAATAACTCGTTGGGACGAACATTGTGATTTTGTTTGATTATTTAATTTCAATTTTCATGTTTTGGGCATATTGTGATATGTGTTGATTTTATTATTGTGTTTTAATGCATGAATTGTTTGATCACCAATTTGATGATTTGTGGGTTGTTTTCATAATCCGAGAGGTGAGTTAACACCTAAACCTAGTAATAAAATTCGGAAATTAACAAAAGGGTAGAGATACATAGTTGTGGTTGTTGTAATCATATTGAATTCTTGTCATTGAATGCGTCTATTTAGAGTTTATTCTGACCATCATAAAGATATGTGGTTTAAACTCGAGAGAGAAATTTTGGATAAAATTGTGAATTCGATTAAACACTAATTTCGAAACATTGCATGAGAAGAGAAATTGAATAGGATAATAAAATTACTATCGTGAGTCCCAACATTTTCCATTCATAAGAAAAATCAAAAAAATCAAATCTTTTTAATTGTTTTTTTTCAAATTCATTGCTTTCACTATTTTTATAAAAATTCAAAAAAATCAATCTTGAAATTTATTTGTAGTTTATGAACTGATTAATCCAAGCTAATAATAAATAAGTTAGTCCTTGTGGGATCGATATCCAGACTCAAAAAGTCTATTTTACTACTTGTTCGCGATATCGTGCACTTGCGATATTTCACACCAACAAGTTTTTGGTGACGTTGCCGGGGACTAATTTTTATTTCTTTTTAGTTTAGATTAATCTCTTTTAATTTTTTATTCTATTTTAGTTCAACGTCTACTATTTTTTCTTGTTACTTTGATTTTCTTTATTTCTTTTTACAGGAAAAAGTGTTCGTTGTATGCTCTGTTCATAAGGCCACAATCTTGAGCCCTTAGATCCCGAGATTGAACGCACCTTTAGACGAAGATGCAAGGAACACAACCAAAAACAGAAAAATTTGCAACAAGATACAATGGCTGACGATCAAGTTCACATGGAGAATGAACAAGAAGTTGTTAGGGTGGCTGCTTTGGCTACTCAACTTGCTAATGCAAACATTCAACCCCGTGATCAAATCGAAGAGGATGATGAAGGAAATTTACCCATGGCTCGATTTCTGACACCAGTTGCAGCTCCTAGTCGCTCAAGTATTGTCTACCCACCATTTGGAAGAAATAATTATCAAATTCTAGCAGACTTGATAAATCTCTTTAGCAACAACATGCAGTTTTATGGAAAAGCACATGAAAACCCGAATGCTCATGTAGCCAGCTTTCAGAGAATGTGTCATAATGTCCAGTTGGATGGAGTAAATGAGGATGCTGTTAAATTGAGATTATTTCCGTTCACTCTAAGGGATGCTACTTTGCAATGGTTGGATTCAGAACCGGAATCGAGTATTACCACATGGAATGATTTGACCATGAAATTCTGCAACAAATATTTTTCACCAGCCAAGGTAGCAAATTTGAAGTTAGAAATCTCCACATTCCAACAATATGACGGGGAAAATTTTCATGAAGCTTGGGGGAGGTTGAAAGAATTGCTGAGAAGATGTCCATATCATGGTTTCAAAAAGGGGCTTCAGGTACAATTTTTCTACTCTGGTCTGGCGCCTCAATTCAAATCAATAGTGGATTCTTCTGCAAACGGATCCATCACTAATAAAAATGTCAACCAAGCTTGGGACTTGTTGGAATTGATATCCAAGACACACACGATGTTCCCAGCTGATAGGGTAGTTCATCAGAAAGCACTAGTGGCACAGGACTCAGATACTCAGAATACTGCATCACAGATTGCTTCTTTAACCAAACAAGTGGAACTTTTAGTTAAATCACAATCACAAGTAGTACATGCCATTCATCAATGTCCCGTTATCTCAGCATGTGAAAACTGTAGGGAAAATCATCATACCGACCAGTGTTTTTTGGTGGCCACTGCTAACGAACAGGTTAACTTTGTTCAAAACACTAACAGACAGCAGTTCAATCCATATTCTCAAACTTACAATCCGGGATGGAGGAAACATCCAAACTTCAGATGGTCAGACAATCAGAATAATAATTTTCAAAACAATACCAGCAACTCCAACAACCAACAACAAGAGAAGAGGTCGAGTGTGGAAGAGATGTTTCAGCAATATATGCAGAAAACTGACAAGGTGTTTGAGAATCAACAAGCATCCATTAAGAAGTTGGAAACACATATTGGGCAACTGGCTCATCAAATTTCAGAAAGGACACCTGGATCCTTGCCCAGTGATACAATTAAGAATCTCAGGGAACAAATCAACGTCATATCTACAGTGGAATCTGAAAAAGTCTATGTTCCAGCTCCTAAAGTGGCCACCGAGGATGTGACATACAATCCAACACAGGAATATATTGCAACAAAGGCATACGTACCCCCGATTCCATTCCCTCAAGCACTTCTAAGACACATGACACAAGAGGGGATACATGCTATAACTACAAGAAGTGGTGTTCAACTGCCAAAAATACATGTGAAAAGCCTGGAATGATGGAGCAGCAAATGGAAATTGAAACACAAGTCACATCTAATCCAAAACCTCAAGAAGATGCTAAAAAATCAAGAGAAGAGTCTCCAACTCCTATCAAGGCTTATGTGCCACCGATTCCCTTTCCTCAACAACTTAAGAAACACAAATTAGAAAAGCAGTTTGGCAAGTTTCTGGAAGTATTCAAGAAATTGCATATTAACATACCTTTTGCAGAGGCTCTGGCTCAGATGCCCATCTACCTCAAGTTCATGAAAGAGATGATTTCTAAAAAGATGAAGTTGGAAGAATTTGAGACCGTTTCCTTAACTGAAGAATGTAGTGCAATACTACAAAATAAACTGTCAGCAAAGCTAAAAGATCCAGGGAGTTTTTCTATCCCTTGTAATATTGGAAATTTTAGTTTTGATAGAGTTTTATACAATTTAGGGGCAAGTGTTAATTTAATGCCTCTATCTGTTTACAGGAATCTCGGATTGGGGAAACCCAAACCAACCACAATCACACTCCAGCTGGCTGACAGGTCGATAAAATATCCTTATGGAATCATAGAAGACGAGATAGTCAAAGTGCATAATTTTTTCTTCCCAGGGGACTTTGTAATACTCGACATTGAAGAGGATAGTAGAATGCCCCTCATTCTCGGTAGACCATTTCTTGCCATAGGGCGAGCTCTGATAGATGTTGAGAAAGGAAATGTGAGCTTAAGGGTGTAGGATGAGAAAATAACTTTCAATGTAACTCAACATCCAAATCAATAGTATCAACCTGAAAGTTGCTTCAAGGTGAGGGAAGTGGTACACAAAAAAGCTGAAAATCTGGAGAGCAAGGACGCTCAAAGCACAAATCACGAATTCATCAAAGTGCGAAAGAAGACTGGGAAGTATAAAGCAGGACATTGCAAACATTGTAAGGCATTAAGAATCTCTTTCAAGCCACCTTGATGGAAATCGCAAAAAGTCCAGCTTGAGACTATAAATCAAGAACTATAGGGCGGTATCCCGAATTCTAACCCTTAAACTTGTATTTAACAGTTTTTAGTTTGCATTTAACATTGCATTAGACATTAGGACTCATTTATCTAATTTGATTCTAAGTTAGGGATGTTATTTTAGTTTAGTTTAGTTTTTATTATTATTTTATATAAAAAAAAAATTGCGCAACCGCGGTTCGACTGTGGTTTAGTTAATTAGTTGTTTGCCACGGTCGGACCGCGGTAAACTACGAAAAAAAAATCTTAAACTCAGAATTTACCCTTCAAAACCAGGCCTTAATAATTTTTTCCCACATTTCTCTCTTCACAAACCCTTTTACTCACATTTCTCTCTTCACAAAACAACTCCCCCCCCCCCCTCCTTCTACATTCACATCAATTGTTTGTAAGCGGAAAAATTCTTCTAGCATTTTAAGCTTTTAACATCTCTAACTTTCCCACTTCAACATATCTCAAAGGTAATATTCTCTACACTTTTCGCATACACACATTTTGTACTTTTTGTGGTTTTCACAATTGGTATGGATTTGGTAAGAAGAGTTGTCATAGTGTTGATATGTGATTGAGCATTTTGTTAGCCTTGCCTTCTTTGTTCATTGATGTTTGGGGAATTTTAGAGTAGTTCCATTATTTGAAATTGGGGTAAGTTTGGGTATGAGCACAAGGTGTTTGATAGAAGGCTTCAATTAAAATGTTTTCTTAGAAGTTGGTATTGCACGAGTATTTGAGGTAATCTTTGTTAAATAAGTTTTGAGTAGTCCTCATTATGCACTTTAGGTGTTTGTTTTAAGTTCCCACCTAACTTAGTTTCTTAGACATTACATCTTATGAATGTCTTGGACAATTATGGTTTTGTGGAAATTGTTTAACCTTGTGCTTGCGTACATAATGATTGTTTAAAGCCGAAATTGATTGTGTGACATCGTTGTTGAGTTATGGGTACCTAGCACTTTCTTTTGAACTTACTATATTTGCATCAAACACTTGACTAAGAAAATGCCATTATATGATCCAACATTAGTTCATGCAATTTTCATTCAAGTTTGGGGGAGACTAGTGTGTTTCATACTCGTTTGCATTATACTTAAGTTTTCATCTAATATCACGTTATCCCTTTATGCATTCAATACTCTACTTGAACTCACACTTTGATATTCTTTTTGTAGGGTTCTTCCACTATAATGCCTCCAAGAGCACCCCCATCTCATGCCACCAAAGGAAAAGGAACTGCAGAATCTTCAAACACTGGAAAGTGCACTAGATTAGAGTCACAGTCATATGAGACCTATGTTTTAGAAGATGTGGAGCGGCGTGCGGAACATTTTGGGCATAGTGCTCCCCTAATGGAAAGGGAAGTTCGGCTGAATGAATTGGAATTTTCTACAATTCCAATTATGATAAAAGAAAAGGGATGGACCAAGCTATGGGCCAACCCACACAAAGTGTACACAGCGGTGGTAAGGAAATTTATGTGTAACTTCAATGCAGATATCTTGAATGGGGACAGCGAACACTACATGCAGACATATGTGAGGGGAATTTGGGTCCCATTTAGCCCCCAAATCATTCAAGAATATTACAAAATTGAAGAAGGATCTACTCCACCCCCTATCACCAATTTTGTGGAAGTGGCACAATTTATCTACCCAGCAAACCAGCAGAAAACTTGACGACTCAACAACGTGGTGAATCATGGAGAAATGACTACGGAGATGCATTTCTTGCATCAATTTCTTAGCATGAATGTCATCCCTACAACGCATACTACTCACATACACCTATCAAAAATGACTTTGTTGTACAGACTTGCTACTGGGTGGGATATCAATTTTGGTGAGATTATATTTTACAATGTAAAAGATGCAGCATTGGTACCTCAGAGTCAAACGAGATTAATCATGCCCAGTCTAATCTCTGCATTGTGCAAAAGAGCGGGGGTCCCCATGCTTCCATCCGAAGTCGAAAAGAAACCTGCTCCAGTATTGTGCCTTGCAACTATGAGGAAATCAGTGGCTCAGGTCATCAGACATCAGAATGCAAGAAGGGAAACTGTCTTGGAAGATGAAGAAGATGAGGAAGAAGAAGAAGAGGAAGATGAAGATGAAAGGGGACATAGAGATGAAAATATACCCGTCCAAGAGGAAGTGCCAGTTGATCGACCTGCTTCAGCTTTCCAGCATAGATTTGGCAGTAGAGAAGGTGTGAATTTTGGACTAGTATTGAGGTAGATGCAATCATCACTCCAACATCATAGGAAGCCATCCGTCAGCTGCAAGAGGGTCAGACTCATCTACAAGAAGGGCTGGACATGATCCTTGCTACACTTCAGTCCCTCGATGATCGTCAACATCGAGATCATGAGGAGATGATGATGCTACTGAGACGTTTTCAATGGCTGCAAGATCCTCAACCACTGCCTGAGTTTTAAGTGCCCGGTACTATCTCTCATTGTATTTATGTTTCTCACATTAGGGACTAATGTGTATTTCAAGTTTGGGGGAGGGTAGTATTTCAATTCTGAGTTGTATATATGTTTTTGCTTTGTTTTTAATGTCGGGCCGTAAAAAAAAAAAATGTTTTTTTTTTTTGTGTTGAATAGCCTTGCCGCTCGTGATGATAATTATTTGAAATTGCGATAATTCATGAACTGAGGACAGGAGTGCTATGCTTGTAGTAATTTGCTATGCTTGATTATTCTTTGAGCACATCAACTTGATTATTGCGCATAGTGATTGCATGGGAATAGTTGGTTGTAGATTGTCAATACGAACTTAAGATATATTCCGAACATGTCATTCCATCACTATGACTAGTTAGTTAGACAGTTTGGGGGTGTAAAACTGATAATGTTATTGTTTGGGGTGTGTTGATTCCATGTGTGCAAAATTGTTGTGTGGAGTGACCTTGACTGACAGGAGGAAGCTAGGTAATGACCAAATGCTGGTAATCTAATCCCTTGCATAAATTAGGAACATGCATGCATCTCTTACCTCTTTTTGTAGCCTTTTTGACTCGAGTAATTAAGTTCATAGGGGTATTTCAAAACCTGGTACCCTAAAGTCAACTGACTTGGGAGCCACCGGCCTGAAGCTTGCTACATGAGTCATCTAGAAAACTTAAGAGAGAGAGGTAACTTATATAGATTTATTTCTGTTACAAAATAATAATATATATATAGGACATTGCATTCACTTGACATCTTTCTTCGGAGCGTAGTGACTCAAGTAATTAAGCCCGTAGGGGTATCTCAAAACCTGGGGTCCTATGGTCAACTGAGTTGGGAGCCACGGGCCTAAAACTCGCTACAGGGGTCATTATTAGCTTAATGAAGAAGGATACTGCATGATAGTTAAATTTAGTTGATAGTTTTGCACATTTGGGATTAAGATAACTACTGGGTTTGAATTATCTAGTGGATGTCTGAAGGTTGGGGCGCTCAATCAAAGGAGAATCATCGCAGCCCCAGGTAGTTGCTTTTATTGGTTTTACACACCTAAATTTGACCGGGAAAAGAATTAGTGATTTAAGAAGCAACCTTAGAATTTATACCCCGGGGTAGAGAGAAAATCACAAGTTTAGGGGGAAAGTGAATCTCACGAGAGGGAAAGCGAAATTTGACCACTAAGGATCGGGAGATCACTTATGCGCACTAAGATGATTGAGTTGATTGAACACACACACACACACACACACACACACACACATTGAACATGAAGTGAATTAAAACTTGTATAGCATTGTTTGAATACTTTTTAGGGATTACGGGAGTTTTAAATTCTGAAGCAAATACGGCACGTTATTTAACATTTATTTGATATCGAAAATCGTAGTCAAGGTTCTCCACTTCATACTTGCATGAATGTATTAGCTCTATCTTATTCGAGGACAAACAAGAGTTTAAGTTTGGGAGATTTGATAAGTGCGATTTTGCACTTATTTCCATGCTTAATTTTGCATTAATGTGAGTAATTTAGAATATGATATTGCTAAATTGCGAGTTTATTTTAATTGTTTCAGGAATAATGCAGATTGAAATGCACTTGGGCACAAATTGAGGAAAATGGACTAAAAGAGTACAAAATATGAAGTATGGGGACCAATTTGTAAATGTCAAAAAGATGAAGGACTTGGGTTGCAATTCTGGGAGGACTAAATTGAAATAAAAGTCAAAGTATGGGGACTGAATTGAAGAAGTCAGAAAATTGGAGGACTAGACATGCAATTACACAAGGACTGAAATGTAAAAGTTCAAAATTGCCGACCGCGGCCAACCGTGTTCCACTCACTCCCTGCGGTCCAACCGCGGTCCGGCTGAAAAGAAGGAAACTTTCCGATTTTTGCCTAATTTTCTTATTTCTTTCTTATTTCTTTGGGCCCAATTTAGAAAAATCGTAAAAACCTAGTTTACCCTATATAAAGACCAAGATAAATCATTATGAGGGTTCTGAAATTGACAGGAAGAGAGGCAGAAGGCTGGAGGCAAAAATCAAGGTTCTCCTATTGTTCAAGCTTGGGCTCGATTTTCTTGGTGCAAGATTTTCAATTCTTTCTCATTAATTCTAGACATATTGAATTTTATATTTTATTATGTTAATATTTTATATTCTAGTATGAGTAGCTAAATAACTCGTTGGGACGAACGGTTTGATTTTGTTTGATTATTTAATTTCAATTTTCATGTTTTGGGCATATTGTGATATGTGTTGATTTTATTATTGTGTTTTAATGCATGAATTGCTTGATCACCAATTTGATGATTTGTGGGTTGTTTTCATAATCCGAGAGGTGAGTTAATACCTAGACCTAGTAATAAAATCCGACAATTAACAAAAGGGTAGAGATACATGGTTGTGGTTATTGTAATCATATTGAATTCTTGTCATTGAATGCGTCTATTTAGGGCTTATTCTGACCATCATAAAGATATGTGGTTGACCTATCTAGATAGAACCAATTTAAACTCGAGAGGAAAATTTTGAATAAAATTGTGAATTCGATTAAACACTAATTTCGAAACATTGCATGAGAAGAGAAATTAAATAGGATAACAAAATTACTATCGTGAGTCCCAACATTTTCCATTCATAAGAAAAATAAAAAATATCAAATCTTTTTAATTGTTTTATTTTCAAATTCATTGCTTTCACTATTTTTATAAAAAATCAAAAACATCAATCTTGGCATTTATTTGTGGTTTAGGAACTGATTAATCCAAGCTAATAATAAATAAGTTAGTCCTTGTGGGATCGATATCCGGACTCAAAAAGTCCATTTTACTACTGTTCGTGATATCGTGCACTTGCGATATTTCACACCAACAGTCTCTTCAAATTCTGTACTTGCAATAAATACTATTGCTATATAAGGCGAGTCTTGTCTTTTTCTTCCCATTTTCACTCCGCGGCTTTCTCTAAAACCTCTTGCTTCTCTTCTCCGATCTGAACCATAGTTCGCACAGTGGGATTTCTTCGCTCGCCCTGACTATCTGATTATGATTTCAGGTATTCAGGTATACCTCTTTTACTCGATCATGAGTAACACAGATAGTGAGTCTACTAAAGTTGCCTCTTGGGGGAGGGGTAATGAAGAATCTAGTCCTAACTCTAGTACAAATTCGGATGAGTCAGTTTCTGTTAGGCACAATGAACAGAACACATCCTTAACCGTTTAGCCACTTAGGTCGTTTAATACTACTTTAGATCCCTCCAATTCTTCACAATCATAGGCCAATTTCAATCAGATCGATGTTTCCCGGCCATCCACATTTTGGCATGCAGGTTACCATCCATCTAATGTCACTGAGGATGACCCAGCTGAATGGTGCTTTAAGTTTAGGATCCCAGAAATCAGCCCTCTTTTTTCTTCCTAGGATAGAAGAACGGGCTGACAAGCCCCCCGAAGGTTGTGTGGTAACCAATAGAATGATGTTAGAGGCCGATCTTAGATTCCCTTTACCACATGTCATAACTGATTTCCTTAGGTATTGGGGATTAGCCCCCTCCCAGATTATGCCAAATGGGTGGAGGATCATGAGGACTTTACCTATTTTGGTAGACACCGCGCTCGAGCAGCTGAAGTGGAAGGTCTAAAAGGGAAGCTTCCCAAATCTTTAAGGGACGTTAGGTCGAGTAGGTACCTAGGTCCAGATGCTCTAAAAATTCTTCCCAACAGTGTGTATAACTCATTTGACATGATTGCTCGGAGCTGGGATAAATGGAAGGAGAAGATGGCCTCAGAGATGGATCTAATCACAGCAACTCATTCCACTTAAGCTCTTCTTGGAGTTGCCCATAACTACTTGTCGCATGTGAGGGCCACGGCTAGTGACCAAATGGACCAACATGATGAGCTCGTGCCACAAGTGATAATTTCTAAGGATCCAAACAAGGCATTGGAGATCGAGTGTGAGGAAATGGTGACCGAACTCAACACTCTAAAGTTAGAATTAAATATCTTGCAATTTGAGAAGAACGAGCTGATAGCTAGGTTGGAGGCCGACAAGAAGACCCAAATTGACCTTGAATCCATTATTACTGAGTTGAGGGCCGGGTCGGAATCTGATAAGAAGGCCAAGGTTGATGTCGAAGCCCAACTTGAAGTAGCTAAGGCAGAACTTCGTCAAATTCGAACAACTACGCGCTTAGATCTGAAATAATTGACCAATACAAGGATTCCAAGGAGTATGAAGTGGATCATACTGACACCTACATTATAGCTCTAGAGAAGGCTTTATCTCGGTTTCAAGAACTCTACCCCACTATTGACACTGAGCCGCTTGCGAAAGATCTGGAGAGCCTTAAGGAAGAGCAAGCCTGAGAAGTGCAAGAGCTTGAGAAGGATAACCCTGTTCCTCCATTTGAGTAGCTTAATTTATCACATTGTAATCTGTGTTACGTAAGGTCTTTTGGTATTTTACTCATGATACAACTACCTCTTTTTGTAAGGTCTTTTCTGTAATTTAACCAACTCTTATTCAAAGAAATTGGTACACTCCTTTCGATTCTTAACTGAGTTGGACACATTATATGACTAAGCTGCTCGAATCAGGATTGCATAAATAATTTAAAACGAACTGCACAAATAGTTTAAAATGAACGAAGACAGTAAAGTCGTCCAGGTGAATGAATCTTCTATATCCTTGAATCTCTCTTGCATATTCAGTTCGTTCATCGAATCAGCTTTGTCATTGTCCAAATCTAAAATATACGACCTGGAGCAGTTAGGTCGTTTTATATAGAATGGATTTTACAGAACTTGCTCCATGAATATGTTCTGTACGACCTGAAGCGATTAGGTCATTTATAGATGATGGGTGTCGAATCCAACAAATGATAATTTCTTGCTCCTGTAAAAATAAATTGTAATAGAGGTAAGCAATATCGAATCCACAGAGATTGGTTAGATTTAATTATTCGATAAGATTAAAACAAAAAATTAAAAATAAGGGGGATTTTGAATTTCGAATGTAACATCAAGTTGTAAATAAACAATTGCAAAATTAAAGTGATGAAAATATAAAATTAGATAAATATCTAGCTCAAGGTATAATCTCAGTATTGATTCATAGAATTGATCATGGATGCAAAAATAAAATCTTTTACTCATTTTCTAAATTGGTTATGGTCATTGATACGATCTAACAACCTATCTCTCCTTACTTTGTCGATAATCAAGAGACGCTATTTAATTATTTTCCTAATCAATAAACAACCCTAGATACGATCGTAGGATTTAATTTACCAATAGCATTAATTTCTAGATAGACGACCAATTCTAACCAACAAATTCACACGTGTGATTCATTTAAGCTAGGTTATATATTTTCATAACATGAGTAAAAAAATCAGTCTATAATCAACTATGTTATTTGCCACTTGTATTAGAAAACCTAAACAATTACGGATTTAGATTTCTAAATGACTAAGTATCGTTTTGACAATTAAAACAATGTGCACTTTGTATTAATCAATCAAAACAACAACTTCAATGCAAATAAAAGATATATAAATAGAAAATAAATAAAAGAACAATTGAATTAATTAGATCTCACAATTCTTGTAAAATCAATACTTCAATTATCCTTGAAGTTGACTAACAAATTAGCTACCAATAAACATTGCAAATGAAAAACTAAAAAGAAGAAATGAAGTAAAAGTCAAACTCAATTCAAAATTGAATGAATGGCTGTGTCGTTTTAATCCTCTTGCTGGCATTCTCCTTCTTTCCTATTGCTGAGAGTCCTCCCTTCCAATTGTCTCCAATTTTTCTTATCTAGGGTGGAATCATCATGGGCCAGAAAAAAACATATTTCTGGGCTTTACTTTTCTTTTCAATGTGTATTCCTCCCCTAAATTATTAGTGTCACCTCCAATTGATTCCTAGTGCCGTCTCTTGATTTCCTTTTTTTTTCCTTAGTTGCCTTATTTTCCAATCTTTTTCCAAATTAAGTGCTGACTTTCCTTTTTAAGTCCAGGCCATTAATTTTTGAGGCTGCTGTCTTTCTGAAACGGTAAGGCGTACCCACGCCTTATGCAAAGTCCTTCTCTGATTGTGTACTTTAGAGTTCCAAACTTCTTCTTTCCAATTTGTAATATTGAGTCCAATTTAATCTCAATTCTCCACCTAATTCTCAAAACATAAATATGATTAATATCCATAATTTAAGCATTTAAAATCAATGGAGTAAGAGGAAATATCACAAATTAAATAGCAATTACGCGCTCTATTAAATCCCCCCCCCTCGCCCACACTTAGACAATGCTTGTCCTCAAGCATAAACTATCATGCTTCTCATCATCATTCATTCATCTACCTCCACCTATCCATCTACAATCCAAACCATCATGCCTCAAAGATTTAAATCTCAACACAAGCAAGAATAGAGTAAATCTCCATCTACCAACACAAGACTAATCACTTCAACAATTTTTCGAAATCCAAATGTAGTGGGGTTTAACACCTCACATTAGATTCGCACAAAACACTCAAAGTATTTAGGCTGTAAAGTATATATGTACCCTCAAGTCGATGCATAGAAAATTCTTACCATATACTTGCTAATTTATCACATCAGCGCTACCAATGGTCTTGAATGCAAAATAAGGGTCTTAACATTTGTTGTAATGGGGCTTGGGTAAGGTGGGATAGGAAGGATATATTTTTGGCTATTTCATCGAAGGAATTATACAAACTTCTTCATAAGAGCTCGGTTAGGCTTCATGCACTTCCTTCGATCAAATCACTTCCGAACCATTTCATTTGCATCTCTTTGCTTCACAATCATTTTTTTCCCTTCCTTTTCTCTTTTTTTTTTTCAATGCATTTTTTTTCTAGGAATTTTTTTTCTTTCGTTT
This sequence comes from Ligustrum vulgare, assembly GCA_963555705.1. Taxonomy (NCBI): domain Eukaryota; kingdom Viridiplantae; phylum Streptophyta; class Magnoliopsida; order Lamiales; family Oleaceae; genus Ligustrum; species Ligustrum vulgare. The sequence goes on along the minus strand of OY743186.1, from coordinate 26,655,462 downwards.
TTCACTTTTTTTTTCTAAATAAAAGAACATCATATATTGCAACTCAAATACGTTATCCTCAACATTTCTTTCACATTTCTACTTCTTAAAAGAACAATGAGACTTACATTATAGATCTTTGATTTCCAATATCTTTCAACATCTCCCAAAATAAATTGAAACTCATGTGAATAAGCCCATATATTCCTTCGATGCAAGGTTCAAAAGAATGGAAGATTAGCAAAGAATAGGATTTCTCATGGCTTGTATTGTGGTTAATTTTCAACAAGAAGGCTATAGCTCAAAAGTGATTTTCTATGGGGTATATTTCAAGGTAGGCATTTTAAGAAAGCTAAATTTGGCTTCACCTAAATGTCCTTACTTATTTAGTGCATCCAATTACCAAGAGGCATCTCAACATGCATAATAGAGCAAGTTCTAGAAGAGATCAACTACACATGACAATCGCACAATCAAATGAATAGAGCATAGCGTAATGTGTATAAATATAAATGCTCAAGAGGTTCAAAAGCTCACAAAATAGGATTAATGTGCATCAAATCCCACACACCCTTCATTCAATCCATCAAGAGCAATCAATCACAGTGCGGCAAATGAAAACTCAACTACTCATGCCAATTCCTCACCGTGCCTCAATTCATCTCAATAATGCATAATATTTCGAATCATAAAGGGATAAGCATCGATAAAATCAAAATTTAGGAAGAGAATTTTAAAAAAAATTCTTTGAAAAGGAGAAAACATAGATTATAATAGAAATTGATGTGCAAGTAAAATGAATTAACTTTCAAAAACTAAGCAAAGCACATCAAAATTCAAAATGAATCAAATTTCACAAACCAAGCAAAGTACATTCAAATCCTCCCCCACAGTTAACCCATATATTGTCCTCAATGTAACAAGTAAAAACTATAAATAAAAAGAATAGAGGACTCCCCTGAAAGAAACTCTCGTTTGCGCGTAGGGGATTGGAAATCAACTGGAGTTGTTCGGGATTCTGCACTGAGGGTTGGCCGGACAGATTTCTTGAAGTCTGCACGGGTGTTGTGAGTGCTTATATCCTGCTATAATGCCCAAATTTGGTTTTTCTTATTGCTGAGCAAAAACGGAATGGGGCTTGCTGTTTGTGTTATAGAAGGGAGAGGGGGACAGGCTGTTGAACTTGAAAAAGAGAGAGGTGGGTGACTGCCAACGGCTGCAGGAGAAGAAAGGGGAGGAACAGTGGTGGTGTGGTAGTCGGGTTGAATGGTGGGGTACCAGCGGCGACTTGAGAGAGAGAAAGGGGAGCTTTGGAAGAAGGTTGTGGTGGAGGTGCTGTGGAGAGGAGAAGATGTGTCTAGGGATGGCGAAAAAACCCGAAACTCGGAGGACCCGAAACGACCCGCCCCGAAAATTACCCGCCTCGTCAGGTCTGCGGGGCTGGTTTTCCGCCCCGAATAGCATTTTGGGGCGGACCCGCCCCACCCCGACCCGTGACCCGAGAATTTTTTTTTTTTTTTTGTGGGAATGAGAAACTAAAAAAAAAAAATTAATGAGGTCTAGAATAATTGAACCTTGGTGGAATTTAAGGGTATGAGAATACATACCCACTATATCATTATGTTGTTTATTGATTTTTTTTCCCTTCAAATATACATATTATGTTTAAAGTTCAAACTTAAAAACTCTAACTAGTTCGACTCCTAAGTTTTTCACCTAAAATCTTATTACCAATTTAAAAAAAAAAAATTCAGGTCATTTGGCGGGGCGGGACCGGGACCCGCCCCCTGAATAGTCGCAGGGCGGGGCGGGTCGGGTCGGACGCATTGCCATTCCTAGATGTGTCCAGAAACTAGAGGTTGCGGTGGTATGAAGATGGAAGAAAAGGATTGTCGATGATTCTTTGGGAGAAGATGGAGGCTACGAGTGAGTGAAGAAGATGAGGGAAAAGAGAGGGGGTGGTGGAGATTGGTTGAGTGCGAAACAGGAGGTGGTAGAGGTTTGTGGAAGTAGAAGATGGTGGTGGTGGTGGTGGTGGTGGTGGTTGGGTAGGCTGTTGAAGGTTGAGGAAGAGGAGGTGGTGGCGGCTGGTGGTGGTGTTATAGTTGAGAGAAGGGTTAATGGTTGAGAGAGGGAGACGAGCTGTGACAATTTCTGAATACTCTTTTTTTTTGGTATGAAATAGGAGCCTTTTCTTTAAATTCGAGATGCACATTGAATAAAGTGTGGGCACGTCTTATTCCAAAATTCTTTCAATTCATTGCTTTCTTCATAGATCGTACCCATGTTCTAATGAAGATTCATCCCTGCCCAAAAATCAAAACATGGTCAATTTCACTTCAGAAATTATGGATATCAAAAAATTAAATAATAGTAAATAAAAAAAAAACAAAAATATAAATATAAATATAAAAAATTGATTGCTAAAATTAAATAAAAATTCGGGTTGCCTCCCGGAAGCGCTTATTTTAAAGTCATTAGCTTGACTCTCCTCGTAAACACTTCATGGCACTCTAAATATAGCTTTTGACGCCTTGCACATTTTGCTTATTTTGACTTTTTTCCACTCTTCATTCGTTCGAAACACTTGCACTTTATCACTTCCAATGTCATGGGGCTTGCCTATTCCATCCAATTCAAACTCAACAATGTAGACTTGCACCTCCTCAAATGGCTTACTCACAAAATCAATTATTGGATTACCAATGAAGTTGAGAAAATTTGATTTGATCTCTTCCTCATTAATTTTCACTTCCCCATGTGATTCTTGTGTGATTAAATTGTCATTCTCTTCAAGCTCATCTCCATCAGTTGATGTCTCCTCGGATTGAATGACCAATCCAAAATTTGAATCAATGGGCAATGGCAAGTTTTTCCTGTTAATTCCCAAGAGTGGATTAACAATGGTTTGGGAAGGCAGCATGCCTTGAGATTCCAATCTGCTCACAGTTAATGCCAATTGACTCACTTGATTCTCCAAGTTCTTAATCCCCTCCATTGTCTCCTGTTGATATTGTTGTGTATTAATTGCAAGTGATTTAATAATTTCTTCTAGAGACATACTTGAACTTGAAGAAAATTGTTGTGGTTGAGGAGTACGTTGTCTAGGCTGAAATTGCTGGAACTGTTGGAATTGTGATCTTGTTTGATAACTGAAGTTCGAATGATCCCTCCATCCTGGGTTGTAACGGTTTGAATAGGGATCATACTTTGTTTGAGGTGGGCCTGGAAATCTTCCAACTGCATTAGCCTGCTCAAATGAATCTTCTTGAAGAGTAGGACATGTGTTAGTTGGATGACTGGTGGCAGTACAAATTCCACATTCTTTAACCTGTTGCATATTTCCTACAACCATTTGTTGAACAAGAGAGGTTAGATTCGCTATTTGATTTTCAAGAGATGATACATTTACCTCATTCACCCTTTTCACAGGGGTGTCTTATCTGAATCCAAATTGTTGAGTGTTAGCAGCCATGATGGAGATCAAATCATTGGATGAGGAATCAATTGAGCATAAAATGAATAAAATAAAAATGAAAATGAAAAATTAAATCTATTTGACACCAATCTCCCGCAACGGCGCCAAAAATTTGATGGGTGTCGAATCCAACAAATGATAATTTCTTGCTTCTATAAAAATAAATTGTAATAGTTGTGAGCAAGGTCAAATCCACAGAGATTGGTTAGATTTAATTCTTCGAGAAGATTAAAACAATAAGTTAAAACAAGGGGGGTTTTGAATTTCGAATGTAAAATCAAATTGTAAATAAACATTGCAAAATTAAAGTGATGAAAATATCAAATTAGATAAATATCCAACCCAAGGTATAATCACATTATTGATTCATAGAATTGATCATGGATGCAAAAATAGAATCTTTTTGCTCATTTTCTAAATTGGTTATGGTCATTGATACGATTTGACAACCTATCTTTCCTTACTTTGTTGATAATCAAGAGACGCTCGTTAATTATTTCCCTAATCAATAAACAACCCTAGATGTCTTTGGGACAAGTCTTATTTAAGTCAGTGAAATCTATGCATAGCCTCCATTTTTTGTTGTTTTTACGCACAAAAACTGGATTGGCGACCCACTCTAGATATCTTGCCTCACGTATGAATCTGTTCCCAAACAATTTCATGACCTCGTTCGCGAGAGCTTCATATCTTTCTCGATTTAATAGTCGGCATTTCTGCCTTTTCAATTTTGCTCCACGATCGATATTGAGCTTGCGGCAGGCCAACTGTGCAGGTATTCCCTCCATGTCAGGATTGGTCTAGGCGAAAACATCTCTGTTCTTTTTTAGGGACTCTATAAGTTCAAACCTTACTGGCTCCTTTAGGTCTTTCCCGATCTTTAACTGTAACTCAGGCTTGTCTGGATCTAAATTAACCATCATGAGGTCCTCCACTGGTTCAGTCCTTGTTTCATTCTGGTCCAAGCGTGGGTCTAATGTTTGGATTTCTTCAATTAGATCTTCCATTTTGACACCTTTCACTTGATGTACCCGGCCGGGGCAAAAACTCAAATTACATTCTCTGGCCATCCTTTGGTCTCCCCTTACTACGCCCACCCCGTAAGAGGTAGGAAACTTCATCACATAATGGTATATTGAGGTGGCCGCCTTCAGTTCATGCAAAATTGGCCTTCCAAGAATGGCGTTATGATTGGATGGTATGTCTGCTATGACAAAATCCGTTATTACCCGCCTGGTGCATGGAGAATCCCCAAGTTCTACCATCAGTGCAATTTGACCTATGTGTGTAACATAGTTGCCGGTGAATCCTTGTAATTTCTTGGAGTAAGGGCGGAGATGCTGTCTTCCAATCCCATTTGGACACAGGTTTTTCAGTACAAGATGTTTACAACGTTTCCATTGTCTACCAGAGTACGGTGGATTTTCACCCCTGAGACGGGGGGTATGCCTCCAATTTATACTTGGTCCCTCTTGCCTTGATTCACTTTTGGCTCTTCTACATATTCTTTTAAGTAACCTTTGTTAATCAATTTCTCAAGTTCCACTTTCAGGTCCTTGCAATGATCTGTGTCATGCCCGGCTGATTTGTGGTATCTGCAATATCTTGACTGATTGAGCTCGGATGAACCAATCCTCAATGGTCTGGGTCTAGGTAAAAGATTCTTATCTTTTATATTCATGAATACAGTTTCAGGTTTGGCGTTCAAGAGATCAATCGGTGAGGATGTAGTTTGATGAGGTCGGAATTGCCTAGGGCCTCGAAAATCATGCCTCTTTTTCGGGTTGATCTTATCATTCTTCATCGGTTCCTTCTCCTTTCTCTGGGGCTTCTCTTGGTCTCTCATTACTCCATCTTCTGCTCTACTAGATTTCACCTCCTCCACTCCTATTGCTATGTCCGCTCTTGTCAGGAATTCCAGGAAAGTCTTTTGGTCCTTCTCGTGTACTGTCCACCAAAATATGAATTCCGGCCACAGACCCGATGTTACTCCCATGAGGAACGCATCATCCGATACCTTATCTGTGTCCATAATTTGTCGATTGAATCGGTCTAAGTAGCTCTTCAGAGACTCTGTCCTCCCTTGCTTGATGGTGACAAGTTGTTCTTTGGGGGTGGTTCTGGTCTTTGAAGCCATGAAGTTGTAGAGGAATTGAGAGGATAGATCTCCCCAATTTGTTATGGAGTGGTCTGGTAATGTACGCAACCACCTATGAGCCCTGTCCCCTAGAGTTAGGGGAAAGATCCTACACATGATGGCATCACTAACTCCTTGTAACTCCATCCAAGAGATATATCGGTCTATATGTGCTATTATATCGGTAGTTCCATCGTAACTAGGTACTTGCAGCACCTTGATCTTGCTAAGCAAGGTTTCTTTCAAAATTTCCTTCGAGAATGGGGAGGATCTGGAGAGATCATAATTACCAGGCGGGCTGTCCCTTTTTTGTTTGCCTTCCAGATCACTTAGTTGTTTCTTCAGTGCGTTGAGTTCCTTCAAGTTTCATTTTCCATCAACACAAGGTGGATCGTTGAGGTCCAAGGTCGGCGCATTCCTAGCAGGAGCCTTGAAAGTTCCACCTCGAGCTCTAGCGGGTTCTGGTTTTTGCAGCCATGAAGTTGATGAAATAGGTGGTTAAAAAGTTGTTGTTTCCATATGAGATTTATAATTAAATCTAATTATTGACTTTGAATTAAATTATAATATGATTGTGGAACCAAATGGGTACGTATGTGAAAACGTCCTTGTTTGGTTCTCTTTAAAATTTTCAATTTTTTCTGCATTACTTAATCTCAACCATCCATTAAAAGTCAATCCAACAATATTTGACTTTTCAACCAAATTTTAACCATCTATTCTCCTAAAAATCACTATTCATTTAAAAATACTCTTTTTAAACAATATCAAACACACACGAAATTTACAACTTTCTAATATGATTATACATTTTAATATGAGGTCAATATATTAAAGGTGTCTTAATAAATTTCTGTAAGAAAAGGAAGTTTTGTTTAATGGAATGCTTGTCAAAAACTTGTTCGAATCTAATATTAAATACATGCAGCAATACTTTAATGCTCATGACGGGCACAAATAGGGCACTAGAAGTCTAGAATTTTTTTTAAGTATAGGATGTCAATTAAAGAAATAACAAATCGGAGCTTTAGAATTCGAATTATTATTCCCACGTAAATATCTATCTAACCATTGATTAAATTGCCTAAATTCTATTGGAGTAAAAATAATAAAAAGTAATTTTAATATTATACTAAAATTTATAACACTATGAAAAAAAAAAGTGGATGTGTAACAATTTTAAGGTTTTATTTGATGTGTAAAAGGTGTTTGAATTCCAGAGTTCATCATAGTTATCCCCTTAATCGCAAGAGTAATTCAAGGACATTCATATTTGACATTTTAAAGTGTCATTATGATGTATCACTTTTTTATTTTTTTTTGGGGGGGGAGGAGGGGTGGTGACTTTATTATTCAATGAACATTTTCATCTCTCAATGAGAAAGTGACACATCATAATATCACTTTAAAATGTCAAAAATGAATGTTCATCTAGAATTTTCCTAATCTCAATCATCAAATTCCGACAATAGTCAATTATGTGTTACCCTAGTCATTTTTTTTCCTAAATTAATTGATTTACCTCTCTCTATTTCAAATCAATCCTACTAGATTAAGTAAATTCATTATACATCTACGTGAATCATGACAAGTCTTAATTAATAACATTCAGTCATCAACGAATTCAATAAGGGCCGCAAAATTATTACAAGTTCATCTCTAACTTTTACCCAATTTGATTAATTTTCAATTACTTTCTTTTTTGCTCAAAATGCCTTCAATTCTAGGTTTCACCTACAATGATCATGTTTAAACTAAGGTTGTATTTGATATAAGGTGGAAAAGGAAATAGAAATTTCCATATAAATTTTTCCACCTCAACCCATAAAAAAATATTTTCTTGAAAATTGGCAAAAATAAGCTTTGAATGATTCTACCTAGAAAAAGATTTTCATGAAAAAACTTTCAATCATAGATCAAAGCTAGAAATTATTTTCTCTGATTTGACATTTTCCATGTAAAATTTACCAAATCAAGCACACCTTAAATTACGAAAGAAATTCTCTAATTTAGAAACTATTTATCAAGTTTAAAAGTACGGATAAGCATGTAAAAGACCTTATAAAGCATCACTTCAATGAATTGAGTTGAAACATAACAAGAACGAGATTAAGATATATAAGTTCAGACTTAAACAATGAAAACCGTAAATTTGGATAGGAGATAGAGATATATTTTTATGACTTGCGTGATCATATGAGGATTTCTTGACTTTTTAAGCATGCTCGAATCAAACTACAATTGCAGTACCAGTAATAAAATTGACAAGCTTAAATCAGAAACCATATTTTACATTTTCCATTGTACAAAAGCTTCAATCCATCAGAATTTCCCTTATTATAAACAAAATTCACAGATAATAACTACATCACAACCCAAATTGCGGGAATGATTCATCAAGAATTTTCCTTCTCTTTCCCAACATTCTTTGGAACTGAAGACCATACATCATACACCAGGAGACACAAATACCAAACCAGGGATTGGAAGCAAACAAACACATGATGATTAAATTAAGGGACGATCTTGTTATCTTTAACTTTGTCAATCCACGAAATGAATGAATTCTTAGAATTCCTGAATCCCAGAAATCCGTGCTCCTTGCTCTTGTTCATGGTACTCAAGTTACATTCTTTGCCAAGAATAACATCAGCAAACCACCAAATCCCGACGTCCTCCAATTTAGTAGGCGTTAATCCATTCTCCTCTACAATTTCATCCCAAACTGTCCCTTTATCTTTCATCATCTCCTGCAAGGTCAGATTCTGCCCTTCATTGAACTCTCCAAATTCCACACCGAATTGCTCACCCAACACTCTCCAGAAATGTTTCCACTTGAACACGTCTCCATTGTTGATATTGAACGCCTCATTCTTAGCGTAGGGATCCACTGCAGCCCATATCTGATGCTCGGCAATCAAATCTGCATCAGAACAATCAGAATATCCATCCCAGGCAACCTTACTCCCTGGAAACCTCAATGGCACGCCCTGGTGCTTACAAATGGCCGCGTAAACGCATAGGGTCCCAACTAAGTTCATCATACTGTATGGAGAAAATCCAAATATAGTACCTGGCCTGTGAACTGACCACGTCAATCCATCCTTCTTTTCCACCTCTTCCAACAGGATATCCTCAAGAGTGTAGTAAAAATTTGGGTAATCCAGACGGGGCAAGTCCTCGTGGAAAGGAGGATCGTGAGTTTCTATCTTTCCATAGGATTCAAATGGACCAATGTAATGCTTTGTTCCTGTTTGCAGACAGATGTGCCTCAAGTTAGGACAATTGGGGATAACTGCATCGAGCACGTTCTTAAACATTTTGCCATTGGCTTCGCAATTTTCAGCCTCCGTGGATCTGCTGGTCCATGTGACATAGAAGATGTGTGTAACATCAGTTAGAGGTGAAAGCTTAGCTTGAGCATCCTCGTGATCTGAGATATCACATCGGATGTATTGAATTGGATTGTCATCATTCCAAGACGGCTGGGGGCGGCGGGCGACGCCGTAGACCTTCCAGGGGCCGCCGGGGGTGTCTGCTAGTGGGAGGATCTCGGCCAGACTGTTGCCCACGATGCCGGTGACCCCAATTATTAGGGCCACGCTTTGGTGTTTGATCGGCGCCTCATCTTCTTCGAATTTTTTCTGTTTCAAGAATAAATCACACAAGGTTTTTAGACGCTAGAAACTAATATACACACAGTATCCACCCATACACAGTCCGTATACAGATGCTGAATATATCTGAAATGAATAAACTTACCTTTGCAGCGCCAATCGCTCCGGCCCACCACCAACTCATTTTCAACAAGAAGTGATTCGAACTGTTGAGAGAGAGAGAGAGAGAGAGAAAAGTGGTTTTGGGGAGTGATTGATAAAAAAAGGATTTGATTGGAGATTTTGCTGCCGGTAAACGGGAAATGTCTATAGCCGTTGTTTGGTTCATATAAAAAAATTTATTTTCCATATCACTTACCGTCCGCATTTTATAAATCAACTAGTTCTACACCCGTATTCATTAGCAAAGATTAAATTACAGAAAAACTACAATGACTTTGCAACACATTCGGTTGGGAAAGTGAAAGGACCAAAGAAATCTCGAAATTTAATGGTTCAATCTCCCTCGTAGAACATCCTCATAGCAAAACTTTCCCCAACTATTGGATCTCCTTAAACTACCCTACACCTACAATCGAATCTAACTTCTGTTTCAGCTATTGGATCATATTTCTTTCCCTTGACATGTGGATTGTTTACATCATTGCACCCAAACGAAATAAAGATTCTCTCTACAGTGGTGTTTGATATCTTGGATGTTGAATGAACAAAATAGTTTTCCACCAAAGTTTGAGAGCCTAGGATAGCACATCATGACAAAGAAACAAACATCAATTTTAATTATAAATGCTTTGAACATTCAATACACATTGTGGGAAATAAGATTTGAACATTTATAGTAAGCATTAAATTGGTTAATTTTTGGCAGATCATTTGCTAGAGAAAAATTAACGTCAATTGGCTAGGAGAAATAGAGAAAAGACTAATATCGAAAACTAAGTTCTAGAATACTATCACAAAAGTACACTAAACCTATTAAATGGTCCAACAGATAGGGGAGATAAGATTGCCAATATCAAGCCACGCTTCCGTTCTCTTGGTTGAGTAGATCACATCCAGCTACAACAAACCAAAGTGTACATTATTTTTTTGTAATTCGCTAATTTTATGGCACAACAAAATCTGCTACACACGAATATCGTCCCTTAGTTATGTGGTATAATTATCAATAGTGAGAACTAAAGAATTATAAGATTCCTCTTACTTGACCACTATATACAGAGATATTGACTCCTTTTGCAAGCAATTCATCCACCTCATTGATCCTTGGCCTCATGAAATCTTGTTCAAGCAAATCTTGTTCAAGCGCAGTGAAAATAAGATCTGATTTCCCTCCCCATCTGCAAACCAAACGTAGTTTTAGTGCTTAAAAATAAGTTAATCTTTAGACACAAAAGTAACTAAACTCACTGGACATTGTCTGGGATAATCTTTAACTTCTTTTTAATAGGACCATTCATTAAGCTATCAATATCCCCATCAGTACCAGCAGTTGGCCTAAAAGAGTTCAAGTATCTCGAGTAACTCTTTTTTGAGATTTCCCATTTTAGTTCTGAAGCTATCAAGGATATAGGACCCATCCCTGAAACCAACAGAAAATTGCAGAAATCCTACAAAAATACATCATCACGTGGGATATATAACATTTTTCCTTTGAGGAAAATGATTTTAGTCACAATTAAAACTGAAATTGTACCACTGAGTTGCTGCTGGAACTAATAAAGCCCTCGAGTTTGCTCCATATTTCTGTCGCCTCTACGAACTTACTGGTATCAAATTGTTGCTTAATTTGCTGTACTACACTGTTTCCTAAAATAAATTTTTTAGCCAACAATAATTTCTAGACTCTAAGTTGCATTTTGAGAAGTAAGAAATGAAGACCTACCAGATTTCTATGCACCATTTTTGTCCAGCCTTGAGACATCTTTAAGAAGAGGACCTGATGAGAATTACAATGGACATGTTAAATTTATTACAACTCACTTTCCTTGTGTAGTAAGAGAATCAAAGTGTCTTCATTTAAATTTCATACCACAAAATATTCTGGTGAAATCCAAGTGTCCCCCAATGCAATTCCTGCAAATAGAGTACAAATTCAATGTATGTTCCATACCCAGTATGAAAACAGATAAGCTTGGACTGTGGAAATTTTTTAAAGGAAGCAGAAAACCAACAGTTGTCAAAGTCGATCAATAAAGATACCAAGCAATCAAAGGCACCCAACATACAATTAAAACACAGCAGATACAAAACAATGATTTTTAAGATAAAATAAGCCAATGCGATAGAGTTTATCCTTGAACTCCAAAAATTAGTCACAGTTGAGCATTTCAAAAACAGTTCTATAAACTTATATTCCAGGTGTGTGATTCTTGGAATACATCTTTATCTAGGAGCATATATGCATGGGGTCATGTGGATCACTGTGATACGGTATATTCTTGAACTCCAAAAATTAGCAGTCACAATTGAACATTTAAAAAACATTCCTGTAAACTTATATTCATGGAGTGTATCTTTATTCGGCGAAAGAATTTCATGGGTTCGTTTATTAGTAACATAGCCACCCCCAACCCATTATAAATTTTATCCCCGGTGGAGAGTCACTCATATTTACTGAATAAGTCAAGTACTTCTCATTCTCATTAGAAATGTAGCTAAAACGGACATAGCCACTACTATATAATTGAATAAGAGGCAATTTTACTTGCAACCAATAATCTTGTTGTTTGACATGATAAGTCGTAAAATGAAAGATTTTCCAAGTTCTATAACTTTACCCACCATTTTCAAAAGTATTTTGAAAGACCAATTGCTGAGGAAAATTATGCTGCAAGTTATAGGACATGGAAAGAAATGTTAATCTCAAATTGCAATTATTATTTCCACTTAACTTCTATATTGCATCCTCTGCATTGTTAATCTTCTCAAGTGCCTACATTATTTTGTAGTGCATTGCTTCTTCTTTATTTTTTTTCCTTCCTTTTCTTCAACCTCAACTAAAAATCTTATTCTCTTCACTTCTTCATTGAACCAGCTAGAAAATAGGTCGAATTATTAAGAAGCATCATAGATAAACAGCCACCACAAGTACAAAATAGAGGAAATGCATATAGGAAATCTTAGGTGGCGTTCTGTTTTTATTTTATTTTGTATTTTCATTTTCGAAAATGTTTTGTGTTTTGTGTTTTCATTTTTGTTTTCAAATTTACTGAAAACACGTTTGGTTTGTCATTTCTGAAGACTGTTTTTGAAAATGAAAAGATGGAAAACACGTTCTGTTTGAAATTTTGCAGAACACTATTTAAACTATTTTTAATTAATTTGCTTGCAGAATACTACTAACTTCAACTCAAATTTCCTTTCACAATACACTAAAAATATGGTTACATGCAACACACTAATGTGAGCATTAAGAGTCTATATTAACACAGCTTGGTCAGGTTCGGGACTTGAGAAAGCTCTACTTCTATTAAAATCCAGAAAATGCAAGTTCTTTCAAAACCACCAGAGTCCATTTATCATTGCATTTTTTGAAATATAACAACAAGAATTCTCATTTAATTTTTTTTTTTTTTTTTTTTTTTTTTGTAATGTTGATATTGAATTCAATAAAACTTTATTTAAATTAAGTTCCAAGTTAGGATAATTCTCAAAAAAAAAAAAAAAAAAAACTTTATTTAGGCTTAGTTCCAAGCTAGGATAATTCTAAAAAAAATAATAAAAAAATAAAAATAAATAAAAACTTTATATTAAGCTTAGTTCTAAGTTAAGATAATTCTTAAATAAAAAAAAAAAATTCCCAAAACGCGTTTTGGACATTTTTTGACGAAATACACACAAAACGTCCAAAACGATGTTTCGGGCGTTTTCTGTTTTGTGTACAAATTTTTTTTTTGTTTTCCAAAATACGTTTTCGAAAATGGTAAAGAGAACGCGTTTTTAACGTTTTCGAAAATAAAAACAGAAAACGACATCAAAACAGTAAAGAGAACAGGGGCATAGTTTTTTTTATCTTTTCCATTTATTTTCTTATTAAAACAAAAATATAAATTGAAGATCCAATCTATTAAGATTATAGGTATTTCTCAAATTTACTAATAGCCTATTAACATATGGGTGGTCCATCATATTTGAAATCACACCGGAAAAATGAGAAAAGCAAAATGTGGCAAATTTTGGTTCCTTCCGAGCTCCCACATTCAAGAATCTAATAAAAATCCAAGAATTCGACCAAAAGAGAGTCCAAGTGTTACCTGGAAACAGGAATGCACATGTTAAAAGCTTCACATGCCTCCTTGCTTTCTTCGAGATACTCGCCTGTTGCCTGGAGAGCAGCTGCAGCCATTCCATTAGACTTTTCTATATTTCCCTAGTCAAGAACTAAAATCAGTTAAATATGAATATTTGCATCTGTGTACTTGTAATAAGCTCTAGAATCTATTTAAACTAAGACTTATGTGTGATTTCAGCATTAGACAATTTTTTCACTCAAACTAAGAACTTAGATTCTTGTACAAAATAGTGGCCTTCACAATTTACATTGACACTTGAAACCAGAAAGACCAAAAGAGATGAGTCTTCTTCATGTGAAAGAAAAACATTTGGCCTTACATTTTCACAAGTCTCATATTATGCAGCCGCTAATGCCGGAAGTTAGCTCCTTCATCTGCACAGCAACGAAAACCAGAATAAGTTCGCTCTTCTTCAGATAAGTTAGCTCCTCTTCAGCACAGCAACTAAAACCAGAATAAGGATTACCAAAGCTGTGAGTTCGGTAGAAACAGTGATACCAGTGATGGAGCTTCCAGAAATCCTCTTCAAAGTGAATAATAACTTGAGATAAAGTATGAATCTAGTGAAGGGATAAGAGCCCAACATCCAAGAACCATCGAAATATAGAAATCCATGACCTAGAATCATATTGCAGTTCGTAGATGAATAGTAACTGAAACTCAAAAATCATGATTTGGCTCCAAATGTCATGAAATAAATGCAAAAGATGTTGAGATAAGGTAGGTGAGTGATGACCAAAGCCTTAAATGCAACAACTAAACACCAAAACAAAGGAATCAATGAAGAGTAGTGAAGGAACTCAGAAAATATCGGGCTCTAGCGAGGGGATTTTCTCCCTCTAGTTGAGAGCATCTCTCTCTAACCCGATTATTTTATTTGCCAACTTATATTTGTGCGCGGATTTGAGGAGAGGAATCAACCGGAGAAGAAGGAAAATCGAAACTGAAAAAGAATAGAAGAGTAATTTGAGGGAGGGGGAGAGAGAAGTTGAAGAAAAACTGCTCCATCGTGGCTACGAAAATTCAAACTTAAACTACCTAAACAACTACCAAAAATTATGAAAATTATCAAAAAAAATAAAAAAATCTATTTTTAAAATCAGAATCTATTGACAATAGATTCAATTGAAATCAAAGATTCCCAGAATCTAAGTTGTTTTTAAATATATAGATATAGATTTATAAAAATATAAGAGCATCTCTAATGATTTATAAATATTTTGATATATGTGACACTTAAGTAGATAATTATCAACCCATATTGATAAAATAGATAGTTTGATTTAAAGAATATCTCCAATGACCATTGTCTATAATTTTTTGTGTATACATGTATCTTCAATATTTTGTCTAGCAAGTTATCTATATCTGAACATATAATGTCCATGCCACGTCAGCGCCACATGAGCATGCAAACTAATCATTGAAGATTAAATTTTTATATCATTATTTGTTTTTTCTATGTGGCAATATATTTTTTTCCCAATTGATAGATCATCCATTAGAGATGGTATGAGGATATGGTTTATAAACTATATTGTAAACCTTTTTTTTACACAATTTTTTAAACAACTTTTTAATCACAAACATTCTCTCTCCAATTTTTAACCACACATTTTACCTAAAAAAAAAAATCGAGCCCAAGCCACCGAACACTCTGTTATTTCTCAAACCATTTTTTAATAACATATTTTATTTCGAAAAAAATAAAATTCTATTTATAAATAAAATCTTAGCCGTCGAATAGGCTAAAAATTTTATATTTACCAGAAAGATTTGATATGTTGTCCACAGTGAACAACTCTTATATTACCCACCGGACACATGATATTTAGACATTAAAGGATGCCGATTTGCCCATGTGCAAATTAGGTGGGACAGCTTGACATCCTCCAATGACAAGCTGCCACGTCCACAATGGACAACTTACCACAAGCAACATATCAATTTCGATTTATCAGAATCAAATAGAAGTAAATATGAGATAAAAAAAAAATTTATTACAAGTATCTGTTAAGAGTAAAAAAAAGAAAAAAAAAGATTCAATTTATATATATATATATATATCAAGGGAATTTGTTGTAGCCGAGTTTAAGAAAAAATAATTTGATAAACTTTTGTTGTAAATAGTATTGGTAAACTTTGGTGAACTTTTATTCTAAAATTGACGTATATTTCAAAATTGGCATTTGAGCATTTGGTAAACAGAAGTGAATCTCAACGTTTATAAAATTAAAAAATAAAATTAAAACATATAGTTATAAAATACTTAAATAAATTCAATTTATCTTTTATGCATCAGACTTGCCACAATTTGATTTCTCATTTTTTTAATTTTCATATAATATGAAGAAATATCAAATAAATTTCAATTATCTTTAACGTGAACAATGAAAGATGCTTTACTATTGAAATATTAACAAAATCTTATAAAACGAATCTTAATGTTAATGTTAATCTTAATACATACACACAAACACACACACTAGTAAGTATGTGCGTTGCACGCCTTATGTATATGATGATTACCATAATGCATAATGTTTTTAAGAACAAATACTATTTTTTTTAAAAGTAGTTGAAGTAATAAATATTGTTAAAAGGAAAAATTAAATATGTTATATATGAGTAGTTTTTTTTTATGAAATTGTATATATAATGAGAAAATATTGAATAAATCGAAATGTGATGTTAAATTCTCACAATTTTTTCTTATTTTTTATTTCTGCTTTTACCAGGACTTTTATGGTTTTTATTAAAACTTCGCTAGAAATTATTACAGATGTAGTTTTCCATAAAAGTTAGATCTGAGGATTGGGTGGGTCGGTCCAAATATTTCAATACTCGAAATCACCATGGAGTAAGGGATTGATACCTTTCCTCGTAGCTCTGTAGCTACTAAGAAAGAGCCCTTGACCCGCAACAGATAGAGGATGATTTATTCAATCACATATTTTGGGTTCCTAGAATATGCTTGAGCTGTATGAGATGAAAGTCTCATACACGGACCTGAGAGGGGTATTCTATAAATGGAACCATTCGAGTCCTTATAATTATTTGAACCAAAGTCAAACTCGAACTTTGGGTTCCGATTCAAGTTCGATTTTACCCATAACATTTTCTTTATATATAAGTTTAATAAATATATTCATATAAGTCATTTAGATACACATACCTAACAAGTTATTACTCGACAATATTTGTGGAGAGAAAATTCAATTAAGAAACTCAACCACTTTGACTCAATAGTGGAGACTAATTATATTTTAAATAGAGAACAATGAACTCGAGATAACAAAAAAAGTACACTACAGTCCAAACTGATAATATATCAAATTCAATTGTAACATTTTTGATCGAAAATCATGTAGTTATTACATTCGTAATATGTGTGTGCGCGTGTATGTGTACATAATTTGAGTAGATAATCCATTTTTAAAATTTTGCATGTAATATCTTAATTATTATTTAATATTTTATAATTATAATAATATTTATTAAATGATGAAGTAAAAATTATAATATAATTTTTCTTAAAAATTTAAAGTAAAAACTATAATAATAAATCAAGACAAAACTTGAAAGATACTGATAAGGACACTCAAATAATAAAATGATAAAAGAAATGCAAATGTGAACTAAAATTTGTAAACAAAAAAATTCATATAACATATGAAATATATGTTACGGATTAATGAAATTGTAACATTTTTTGGATTGAAGTTCATGTGGTTATTACATGTATAATATAATTTATAAAATATAAACTATAAAATTTGAGTGAGTGAGTGTTTTTTTCTTTTTCCTTTTTTCTTTCTAAAACTATTTAAAGAAGTAAAATAATAATATTATAATAATAATAATATGAAATTATACTACAACATTGTATAATGTTGATAGTATATTTATAAAACTAAATAAATGAAAGAGTATATAATATGAAAGTATATTATAACAATGTATATTTTTAAATAAAATTTAATGTAATATATTATTTAATGTTATTAAATTG
The DNA here is from genome assembly GCA_963555705.1 of Ligustrum vulgare. Classification (NCBI taxonomy): domain Eukaryota; kingdom Viridiplantae; phylum Streptophyta; class Magnoliopsida; order Lamiales; family Oleaceae; genus Ligustrum; species Ligustrum vulgare. The sequence goes on along the minus strand of OY743186.1, from coordinate 26,637,944 downwards.
GGGTAAGGATTTATTGAGTAAATAGCTATTTATATGAGGGTAAAAAAGATATTCAAAAGATTCTCCTCCATGCATCCTTTTTTAATAGGGTAATTATATGGACACCACTCTTTTTGTTATTCACACCACAATTTTCATATTTACTAAATTAGCCACAATTAAATTGACTAAAATAATCACCCTATTATATTAATTTTTCTTATTTTTATTATTATGTACACCTCTAATATTAAAAATCCTAAATTGTCTAAATTGTGTATGTTTATATTGTTGAATTGCATCGGCGCAATTCCAAGAATTCGATGGAAGAGTCGTCTGGTCATGATCTGGTGACTGGAATTCAATTGTACTATACATATCAATTGGGAATTTCAATGCACGTGTAAGTTGCTAACAGTATGTTGACTTGATAATAGTTTTAATTGTAGTACTTATTTCATATAAAGTCAAGATTAATATTTCTCAATTTCTTCTTCCTTTATTTCAAAAATAATTTAACCATACTATATACATGTTCATGTTTACCATAAGAATAATATTTACATATTTTTCTTGTTTTATTACCAGCATGAAGTCTGTAACAGAAAGATACAACAAACAGAAAGAAGAGCAATACCAACTACTAAATCCTAATTTAAATGAAGAGGAGCTCAATATATTCGATTATACACATTATTTTGCCACAGATCAGGTTTGTTTAAATGCAAAGTTTAAATGTATCATAAATATTCAACTCTTTCTACTATTGTGCAATAATATAATCTTGTTTTGCATTAATGACGTAGGTATTCAATAGCCGAGATTTATTATGTAATTGGGTTCGTAGGGTTGGGAAGGAGCTTGAGATGGTTATTGTTGTGAATCATTCTGAGATTAGTAGGTGTGGACGCAAGCCTCGATTACGATTTGGATGTGAGCGTGGGAGAAAATATAGAAAACATATATATGCTCCTTACCATGAGCCAAAGAAAAAGAGATCTGATGGATCACGTAAATGTGAGTGTCCATTCGATCTAAATGGTGTTAAATTGGTGAATGAGGATGATTGAATGGTGAAAGTCATATGTGGAGTTCATAATCACCCTACAGCTCTGCATTTGGAAGGTCATGCTTATGTGGGAAGATTAACAAGTGAAGAGGAGCAGATTTTAGCAGACATGTCCAAAAGCTTGGTAAAGCCGAGGAATATATTGATGACTTTAAAAGATAGGGATATAAATAATGTTAGCACAATGAGGACGGTGTACAATGCTTGTGCAAGACAACGATTGGTTTAGAAGGCAGGAAAGACTCAAATGCAACAATTAATAGGTAAGTTAAGAGAACATAACTATATCGAGTGGCATAAGTCTGATACAAAAACCGATGAAGTTAAAGATCTATTCTTTGCACATCCAACATCCGTGGATATGTTACATGCATTTCCACTTGTGCTTCTCATGGATTGTACCTATAAGACAAATAGGTACCGGCGTCCTCTTTTTGAAATTGTTGGGGTTACTTCGACTCAAATGAGTTTTCCTGTTGCTTTTGTTTTCATGGAATCTGAGCGAGAAGCAAATTATATATGGCCAATGGAAAATTTGAAAACACTGATGAATCATGATGCGTTGCCTCATGTCATTGTCACGGATAGGGAGTTAGCACTTATTCAGGCAATTAAAAGGGTTTTTCCTAATGTCAAACATCTATTGTGCACTCAGCACATATCCAAAAATGTTGATGCTAACACAAATAAGTATTTTCAACTAAAAGAAGAATGGGATACTTTCTGTAGGAGTTGGAGTGAACTTGTTGCATCTACTTCGGATGATATATATGAACATCTAATCAAAAATTTGTTTTTGAAATATCGACAATTTTCAAAGGCACTTGAATATGTTGACGAATCTTGGTTGAGTAAATATAAGGAGAAATTCGTTGCTGCATGGACACATAAAATTATGCACTTTGGTAATGTCACGAAAAATAGGTATTGTGTTTACTAATTTATTTATATTTTAAATACTCTTTGCTTTATAGTTTACATTAAAAAAAATATTAGATATGTATGGAAGCTAATTAAAATACCTGTGAAGGTGCTAACTAAAGAACATCTAAAAATACAATCTCTCATCCACAATTTACTTTACACTTCATTTACTTCATCATTCAGATGGACTTGCAATCAATCATAAACTTAAGAATGTTTAAATATGGCACCAAGGCAAATATAATACACATCAAATCTCCTCTATATTGCCACAAATTCAATTCTTAAAATCCACATTTTGTAAAAAGTAGACAAAACAAGCAGTTTTTATCACAGTTTCCTCTCATTTTTCTATCTAAAGAAATAAATTAAGCCAGATACATACACAAGGCTGACATGAAATCAGTTTTTCCCCCTTTTTTCTTTCTTTTCCTTGACAATTGTTTACTCTCTTCTTACTGCTGCTAAATCTTTTCTCCCTGCATCAATGATCAATCTGTAGTCATCGGTTGAGTTATACAACACCTAAAATGGCCTTTCTGACAGTTGACATGATCTCATTCTCTTCATGCTCGAGCATTTTGACTACATCACTGAAGGAGGGCCTAACATCAGGATTAGTATCCCAGCAACGGGTCATGATCTCCCCGAGAACTGGAAGACAGTCGTTGGGGATACTGGGACGGACTACTTTGTTGACAACAGCAAAGGCAGACTGAACAGCTGTCATATTCTGGAATGGAAGCAATCCCGTGAAAAGCTCCCACATGACAATCCCAAAGCTGTACACATCAACTTTCTGGGTATAAAGCCTATGCTGGATCATTTCCTTGCAAATCCAAACCAAAAATCAGTAGCTAACTCGTAATAAAATGAGATGCTTTGAGATAGAGAAGTAAAACTATGGGGAAAAGATGAAAAAGAAAAGATTTCCAAGTAATAAGTTCCAACATTTCAATGGGAATAAAAAATCAACTGCAACAGAGAGGAAATCCCCAAAAGAGTACATCTTGTTGACAATTATTATAAGCACCATTATGGACCCTAAGCTCTCCATCTGGGAGCAATTTGTTGGCAAAAAAATAATGAATAAATAAAAGAGCAATCCAAAATGATATCACAGATGACGAAGTCAGCCACAAATAATATAAAACTTTTCTGCATATTGGCTAGTTAAATAGAATGCCAATTTTTCCAAGGTAAAAATAATTAGACAACCCAACCTGATGAATCCTCGTGGAAGTATCCAGCTTCTTAAATGTTTCAGACCCCTTTGTAAGTTATAACTAAAGTACTAAAACAATGACCAAAAAAATTAAAGTATGAAAATTAGATTTCACAAAGTTTGAAAAAGATAACATGAAGATTTAATAGGCAAAACCTCTTCCAAAAATTATATTATGACTTCATGCTATTTTGAAGCTGATTCATCGTTCTCAAGGCAAAGCAAATTCACAAAAAAAGACAGACCATCTGATCCAGTAACTGTGATCAACCCCTGTAAATGATAAATTTTTATATCTTTCTAATCCAATAAAAAAAACACATATACGCACCTGTGACCAAAACATAACGCCTGCTAAAAATGCAAGCGTGTGGAATATCTCATTTTTTGCATTTAGACCAAAATGTACCAAAAAGTCTCCCGACCTCTGCAGTAAAAAAAGAAAATGAGAAGTCAACAGAGATTTCTTAGACAGAGGAGCTCCAAGAAACACAGAAGCAGTTACCTTCCAAAACCAGGGCAATATCCCGTAGTAAAGAATTGCAGAGTCCATAAGTATGGTTACAAACTCGTGAACGAAATGAAAGTAGCTGAAGTTCAGAAATAAAAACCAATAACAAAGAGACTTTTGGTTAGTTTGAAAATAAGTGCAGGAAAGAACCAAACCATGCTCGAATAACATTTCAAACAAAAAGTAACAATAATTAACCTTTTATCACTATTCTCAAATAAGTGGATTGGCTCAAGTAATACAAAGTCATAAGAGTTAAATCAGATACCTTGGAATCGATTCGAAATTTTGAGTTCCGTCCACTACCGCACACTCCCACCATAACCATCGTTGCTATTTGGAGAGGGGTTACGGTTCAGAGATGAAGATGGAAGAATCTTCAGATGGGTAAGAGCGATGGGTTGAAAATGGGGAAGAGGGATGGAGAGCTTCTGTGGTGTACAGTCGACTTTTGATTTGATTTAGGGAGGGATATTCATGTAAAATGAAATGTGGTGTATATATAAAATTGATATTTTATCAAATGTGTATATATAATGTGGTGTGAATAATAAAAAGATTGTTATCCATATAATTATCCTTTTAAATATTATATATATACATTCATGTAAAATGAAATGTGGTGTATATATAAAATTGATATTTTATCAAATGTGTATATATAATGTGGTGTGAATAATAAAAATATTGGTATCCATATAATTATCCTTTTAAATATTATATATATATATATATATATAAAATAACCATCACCAAAATCGGCACATAGTTTCCCGTAAAAAATAACTTTTCAAATTTGGAAAAATTTCCAAAAAAAATTAGTGTATTAAAAGTTTTAGCAAGTATTATGGTACATTTGTTATTAATGACATTAGCATGGACATCCGTGCTATACCATTAATGACATCAATATGTTATTTCTTTCAAGTGGAAATTACATCCACCCCTACTTTTAAATATTAAAAATTCATAAATAAGGTAAAACTTGTATAATTACAAAAATCAGGTTGTAAATAATATTTCAAGAGCTAAATTAGAATAATTCAAAATTAAATTAATTATTCAACAATATCTCAATCATACACCACTTCAAACCCGAATTATATTCTCTCTCTATATACTGCACAGTCATACCCTCACTCTCTGCCACTCAATCTCAACCTCTTGAGCAGAACACCGGAGATGCTTTCCACCCATGGCCACACCCTACGCTGCTGGTCGTGGGTGGCGGGGAAGAGAGGGGAGCGGAGTGTGGGTGGCACGGGTAAGCTAGGAAAATAGGGGAGCTGGGTGAGGGTGGCGCGGGTGGGGAAGAGAGGGGAGCGGGATTGACGACGGAGGTGGTACCGGCGTGATGGTGGCGATGGCGTGATGGTAGGGAGGAAGAGGATTGCGTGCGGGAGAAGGAGACAGGAAGTGAGGATATCTGAAACTTAGCCCTGATTTTATTTCAATTAAAGGCATCGGTTCTCACTGAAGAACTGACGCTAAGAACCAAATCCTATATAACGATATAGGCGTCGGTTCTTACTGAAGAACCGACGCCCATACTTTGGTGCTACCTACGGCGTTGGTTGTTTTATAACAACCGACGCGTTTCATTAAACATTTATTTACAAGTTTCCACCGCGTTTTTACAGGAAAAAAACGACGTGAATGACTTATTTTTTTGGAAAATTTTGTACTAGTGCTGGGAGGAGCGATTTCATTGTAACCGCGATGCCCCTTCCCCCCTACGGTCACTCTGTCACTCCATTGTCACAAATTTGAAACTCTCATAAAAGGTCACCACTGGCAGCAGCAACTCAAAGGTAATCGCGGTGGCACCGTCACTCAACTCTAGGCAGTGACGCCACTTCTGTATTAGCGCATTGAAGTAGTTGCATCAGCGGCTTCGATGTTTCTTTTCTTCCGTGTCTGTAAATCTATTGGTGAGATTTGGAAATTTTTTGAGTCTGTTAGTGCAAGTGATAGCGGTGGTTGTGATGATGTACTCTAATTTGCTCGATGGTGGTTGGTGTAATGGCGGCAATAACGACTGGTTGTGACTGTGTAATAGTTGTGGTGGTTGTTTGTGGTTGCAGCGGTTTGTGGCTTTGTGGTGGCTGCATGGTGGTGATTGGGGGTGGATCTGTGTGTGGTGGTGGTGTACGGTGGTGGTTCCGAGGCCGACTCCAGTGGTTGTAGGTTTAGGGTGGGAATGGGTAGGTGTGCGATGATGAAGGATGATGATGAAAGATAATGTATGACATTTAATTGAATTATTGTGACTAATTGTGATTCAAAAATAATTTGTGACCAATTAATTAGTGTGACCATAATTAGTGACATGAAAAATTTGTGGTTTGTGATCAAGAAATAGATTGTGACCAATTAAATCGATAATTTGTGACCAAAAAAATAGCCGTGGTCAAATAATTTGATAATTAAATCGATAATTTGTGACCAATTAATTAGTGGGACTATAATTTGTGACATGTAAAATTTGTGGTTTGTGATTAAGAATAGATATGACCAATTAAATCAATAATTTGTGACCAAAAAATAGTCGTGATCAAATAATTTAATAAAGTGTGATTGTGAAATAAACTATGACAAGTTTCATCTCAATTTTGAAATTTGCATTTATAATCAACTTATTTTTGTATTTTTCCCTTCTTTTAAGGGAAATAATTATAAATGGATCCAATAACTATAATATTTAGTAAAATAGACTTTGAAACAATAATATTGTAAAAATAGACTTTGACTCTTTAAACTTACAAAAATACCCTTATATATAGAATTTGCAATACAAACCATTAAAGTATGAAAAGATTTCATTTAAGTCCTTAGACAATTTTGTTTACATAATTTTAAATGATTTTTGTTTATATGATTTTTGTTCGCTCATAGTAGCATCCCGTCAACTGGTATCAGAGCTATATGGTAGATCTAAAAGATAAATATTATACGACAAAAAATAAAAATAAATATATAATATATACATCAAGATTTATAATTATGCATACATTAACTGACGGGATCCCGGTCGGGGAATCTCGTCGAACACGCGGAATAACGATATTTAAAACCCTAGGATAGATCTAGATCAGATCGACACAAGACAAACAACGAAAAATAAGGATAGAACGACGGTAAAGCCTTGACCCGAAAATCACGACGCAATTTATGGCGATGCGGATTGAAGAACCAAGATTGGTGAACGCCACAAGGACTTGTCAATTTCCTTGATAAGTATCAAATTTGGAAACGCCACAAATATTCTTGCGAATATTTGATAAGTTTGCTGGAAGAACGCCACAAAGATCGGATCTTTGATAAGTTCAAGAAAAAAGGGAATAAACTCAACCTCTCAATTTTGGAGAATCCTCTCACAAATTTTATTAATCAACTCAAACTTGTCTCTTTTACAATGAATTGAAAAGGCGTATAAATAAGCAAAATAACCTAGCATCTAATTTACTCAAAATAGAATTCTAATTAGACTAAAATTCTAAAATAGGAAAATAACCTAAAATAATAAAAGGAAACAAAATAATTGAAATTTCTCGGAAAATCTGGCGCAGCTTGTTTACGGCCGTGACAAAATCTCTTACGGCCGTAAAGGCCTTTCTGTTTAAATTTGTGATATTGGTTACGGCCGTGACGAAACTCTTACGGCCGTGAAATTCCTTCGGTTTGCATTTTACGGTCGTAAGATTGGGCTTTACGGCCGTGAGACCTTTTCTGCTGAAATTCTGCCTTTTCCTTCGATAGTTGATTACGGCCGTGACAATAGCTTTTACGGCCGTGATTATATGATTTACGGCCGTGAATGATTTCCCTTACGGCCATAAGGCCTTTTCTGCATAAACAATTTCGTGCACTCGGCTCGGCTTGATTCTTTCGTTTTCTCGGTTCGATTCCAACATGGAACTTGCTCCGTTTTCCATGTAGATCACCGTCATACTGTCGATGTCTCGACTTCGCCCTTCGATGCCTAGTCCGGATCACATCATACTCCCTCTCTTGAAAAGGATTCGACCTCGAATCCATTTTTGGTCGGCTTTTCAAATTCCTCCTGCTTTCCTGGGCTCGATGATTATTTTTAAGCGTCATGCAATCCTTTAGACTCTTGGGCTGCTTATTTTGGCTAATAACTTTCTTTCCCGCTTTAAGTTCATGTTTTGATTTATGTCCCTGCAAAACAGATTTAGTAGAACTGGGGAGGGATGTGTTAGCAAATGCAAATAAACTCATTTTTGTGGTGCACTCTCTTTTCTTTTTCTTTTCACTCTCAAGCTCACCTTTTTCTGAGGTCGTGGCCTCCACTCTCTTGTTTTCAATTTTCACACCTCTCCTTTTTCTGAGGTCGTGGCCTCAACGCTCTTATTTTTCCCCTCGAACTCGCGCTTTATTTTCAATTGGTCATTTTGAGCTTCTTTTGGAGATAACAGAATAAGTGTAAATTTCTTCCCACCCTTCACAAATGAATACTGATTCTTAAACCCGTCATGTACTACCCTCCTATCATGTTGCCAGGGTCGCCCCAACAATATATGACCAACATGCATAGGTACCACGTCACAGACCACCTCATCCTTATAACCCCCGATGGCAAAATTGACCCTAGCCTGCTTATTTACCTTAATTTCCTCCGACTCGGTCAGCCATTGCAATTTATAAGGGTTTGGATGTTTCATCAAGCTTAAGCCCAATTTATTAATCAACATTGTACTAACCACATTAGTACAACTTCCCCCGTCAATCACCATACTACAAGCCTTTTTGCCCACCAAGCACCTAGTATGAAATAGATTATCCCTTTGCTCGCCAATTTCATCCACCTTAGCCCTAGCACTAAGGACACGCCGATTAACAAGTGTTTCTTTTTCAGGATAGGTCAATCCTTCCTCATCACTACTACTAGCCCCAACATCTACTAACTTAGGCATTCCCTTAAATTCATCCTCAGAACTAATTTCACCATTATCACGCAAGATCATTAGCTTCCTATTTGGACACTGGGATGCTATATGACCCATACCCAAGCACTTAAAACACTTAATATTTCTATCCCGAGTAGTTTGAGAATCAGAAATATTTTTACCTTTCGTTGTAGGCTCCTCCTTCCCTTTCGGGTTATGTTCAACGTTGGATTCCTACTTAGGTTGTGATGTAGGATAAGATGGTAAGTGTCTTGCTGCCCCCTTTCGCCTTAGCTGCCTTTCCACCTTCATGGCCATATGCACCATATCTTCCAGCTCCACATAATGTTGCAGCTCAATGACATTGGCAATATCTTTATTCAGCCCACTAAGAAACCTAGCCATCGTAGCTTCCCGATCCTCCACCACGTTAGCCCGAATCATCGCCACCTCCATATCCTTATGATAATCTTCTACACTCCTCGACCCCTGAGTCATACCCTGCAGTCTCTGATAAATATTCCTATAATAATGAGTTGGCACAAATCGCTTCCTCATTATGGTTTTTAATTCACCCCAACTCTCCACCGGCTCCTCAAGGTTCCTCCTCCTACCCGTAACTAGTTGATCCCACCAAATATTTGCGTAGTCGGTGAATTCGATCACGGCTAATTTCACCTTCTTCTTCTCCGAATAATTATTACAATCAAAAAGCCGTTCGACCTTTGTCTCCCAATCCAAGTATGCCTCCGGATCACTCCTACCCTGGAACGATGGTAATTTCACTTTAATTTTTCCAATGTCGTCATCAACAACATCTCTACCCCCACGATGCCTCCTAGCATCACGACGCTCCCTATCATGCCTCCTTTCATTCCTATCTCCTCTATCCCTCCTTCATATACTACCTAAAGATATACTGCCACTTTCACTGCCCATGTCTTCATTATCCACACCAACCTCACGTCTATTACCTCTCCTAACCCGAGAACCATCATGAGATTGATCACGAGGTCTTTGTTCACGTTCTGCACCTCGATTCTCTATATGTACCATAAATCTCTCAAATTGCGCCCTCATTGCTGCAATATCATCATTACCCTGTTTATTCCTTCTATTCACACCCCTAGGCTGTTTCCTGTCTCCAACAGAAGATGAAGATGTAGAAGCCTCTCTATCAGACATTTTTAAGACACGAACAAGGAAATTCGGAATATTTGGAAAATATTTGGAATTTTCGAAATTTTTTTTTTTAATAATCTACCAGAGAATTTGACTACGAGTATGGCAGAAAAAACGGAACTGAATTTGGACGAAAAACGAAGAAGAAAAACACTTTTGAGTTTTTGGGACTGACTCTTATGGATCAAACTGAAAAAAATTATGACTGACACGAAGAACACGAAAAAAAAATCAAGAAACGCAAGAATCTGAAATAGATCCAAGCTCTGATACCAGATGACGGGATCCCGGTCGGGAAATCTCGTCGAACACGCGGAATAACGATATTTAAAACCCTAGGATAGATCTAGATCAGATCGACACAAGACAAACAACGAAAAATAAGGATAGAACGACGGTAAAGCCTTGACCCGACAATCACGACGCAATTTATGGCGATGCGGATTGAAGAACCAAGATTGGTGAACGCCACAAGGACTTGTCAATTTCCTTGATAAGTATCGAATTTGGAAACGCCACAAATATTCTTGGGAATATTTGATAAGTTTGCTAGAAGAACGCCACAAAGATCGGATCTTTGATAAGTTCAAGAAAAAAGGGAATAAACTCAACCTCTCAATTTTGGAGAATCCTCTCACAAATTTTATTAATCAACTCAAACTTGTCTCTTTTACAATGAATTGAAAAAGCGTATAAATAAGCAAAATAACCTAGCATCTAATTTACTCAAAATAGAATTCTAATTAGACTAAAATTCTAAAATAGGAAAATAACCTAAAATAATAAAAGGAAACAAAATAATTGAAATTTCCCGGAAAATCTGGCGCAGCTTGTTTACGGCCGTGACAAAATCTCTTACGGCCGTAAAGGCCTTTCTGTTTAAATTTGTGATATTGGTTACGGCCGTGAAATTCCTTCGGTTTGCATTTTACGGCCGTAAGATTGGGCTTTACGGCCGTGAGACCTTTTCTGCTGAAATTCTGCCTTTTCCTTCGATAGTTGATTACGGCCGTGACAATAGCTTTTACGGCCGTGATTATATGATTTACGGCCGTGAATGATTTCCCTTACGGCCATAAGGCCTTTTCTGCATAAACAATTTCGTGCACTCGGCTCGGCTTGATTCTTTCGTTTTCTCGGTTCGATTCCAACATGGAACTTGCTCCGTTTTCCATGTAGATCACCGTCATACTGTCGATGTCTCGACTTCGCCCTTCGATGCCTGGTCCGGATCACATCATTAACAATACCCGATAATTACAAAATAGAAATCTTGAATACTTTAAAAGATTTAGATAAAGATATAAGAAGAGAAATATATGATCTAATAAATTTCGATATAATAAAAGAAGATTTTATCATAAACGAAATATTAGTTTAATCCACAAAGATATACTAGAAGAATTATACAAAGATTATAGGAATGGATTATCATAGAGGAGAACCCTTATTAATCAAATATCTAGATATGAAAACAAATGAAAAATTAGATTCCATAATAGAACAAAGAGGAAATCTATTAGACCAAATGATAGAAGAAAGAAATATAAAAAGAAAAGGATTTCTAAGACTAAAGTCATTAGAAAGTAAAAGAAAATACTTTAATACAGTTTAAAAACAATTACCTAATATACTTATGATCATAAATAACAAAGAAAAAATCAATATAGAAAAATATGATATAACTGGAGAAATAAAATATTACATAAAAAGTTATAGAGCACAACAAGGAAAAACGATGTTAAGATCAATTGAAGAATTTTGTGAATATAATATAATGATATGTAAAGAAATAAAATATGATACGGAATTAAGATTAGAAGTTGAGCATATCAGAGGAAGAATTTAATGACAGAATTTCCAGAAATAAAATTTGAAAAACAAATAATAGAAAATATTAATCTATAGTAAGATCTTATCAAATAAAAGGAGCTAATACAACTATGTTTCAACCATTAAGCTCATGTGGAGAATCTGATGGATTTCTTAACATGCAATTAAATTGGATAAGTGCCTTTTTATGGCAAACATATAAAAACATAAATTTACAAGATAAATTAGCCGTTGAAGAATTACAAAACATTCAAAATAAACTAACAATACAATTCAAAGAATTAAAAGAAATGATAGGAGAGGTTAAAAATATAGATGAAGAAATCTTAAAAGAATTCCAAAGAAAATCAAGAGAATTAATTAATCAAAGATAAAATTGGAATAATTATAGAAAAAATAGATAAACTAAACGAGAAAATAAGAATGAATGAAAATGAAAAAAATCATATCAATAGAAGAAAAAATCAAAAAGCTAGAAATAAAAATAGATGATATGTATGACAGACTATTTAAGGTACAAAAAACTCAAAAATCAAGAGTATAAAATGTCAATAAGTGAATATATTGAAGATCTAAAAATATTAATAAAATCATTAATAAGTGACGTTCAAGAAGTAAAAAATGAATTGAAAGAAGTAAGAAATGATATAAATATACTAAAACTAGAGATTAGAGAATTCAAAGAAAATAATAAAAGCAAAGATAAGAAAGTAGACAAAAAATTCATAGATAAAGAAATACTTAGAATAGGAAAGAAACATTTTAAACAAGAAAAAATTATAATAGAAGTAGGAAGTATGGATGATGAATTTAGGAAAAACATATTACCAAAAATACTAGAAGAAGAGTTAGAATTACAAAAATCTATAGAAAAAACTTTAGGAAAATTAAAAACTGAAGAAAAAACTGAGGAAGAACAAGACAAAAATGAATGAAGAATTAGATTTGCTTATAGAAAATTTTGACCAGTTAAGCATAGAAAATTTTAATGAATACCAAGTTTTAATGAATACTAGAGGAGCACCTAACCCAGCTCCAATAGGAACTTCCAAACAGGAATTACCAGATCCAGATGAAAGTTATGCACTCTTATATAGTAAACCACACCGACAATATTATGATAGAATCGGAGATAGACAACCACCTAGAGGAAATAAATATAAAGATAGTTTTGAACCAAATAATAATTATGATAAACCTATTAATCATGGAGGAACAAAATTAGATCTAGATTGCAAAATAGATACTAAAAAAGCCTTATTAACTTGGGCAGATTCAATGATACTATTCTTTTTATACAATAAAGATGATACATGGGAAAATACTGATAGAATGATAAATTTTTTAGTAGCATCTTTTGAAGGACATGTTAGAAATTGGTGGGAAGGAATAAGTAGTGATACAAAAGCATTAATAAGAAAAAATGTACAGACAGAACTAATAAAATCAGATAGAAAGGGAATAGAAAAATTAGTAGATTATATTGCGGATGGATTTTTAGGAGAAAATTGAATAAGTAATTATGAAGCAGAATCAATAAAAGAAAAAGATAATGCAAGAGTAAGATTAATAAATTTAACAATATGTGATATGTGTAAAATCAAAGAACATACTTGTGAGTTTAAAGAATACTATTATGTCCAATTCTATAGTAATGAAAATCAAGAAGTATATAGAGATATGTATTACAATAAATTACCAGGTTCATGGGGAATATACTTTAAAATAGAATTTGAAAAATTTATTAGAGATAACCCTGGAACACCTAGAATATTAGGATCAAGGATAAAATTCTTATTTGAAAGATTAGCATATATATGTCAACAAAGACAATTATTAAAGAAATTAGGAAAATTAACCAAAATATGTTGTGAAGATATGGAAAAACCTACCCAATGGGGATGTAACCCTGAAAGAAGAAAATATAATAAAAAAAGAAAATATAAAAATAGAAAGTTTAAGAAATTCAGAAACTTCAGGAAAAAATATATAAAGCCTAAGAGAAGATATTACAAAAGAAGATATAATCCAAATAAAAGACAGAAAAATAAAACTTATAAGAAAGACAAAAGCCAATGTAAATGTTGGAATTGTGGAGAAATTGGGCATATAAGCCCTGATTGTAATAAAAAGAAAGTTAAAATATTACAAAAAGAATATCTAGAAATAGAAAGTGAACTAAGTGAAATATCAGATATTGAAGAATACTATGATCAAGAAGTCTATATAAGTGAAACAGATTCAGAAAATGATGAATCAGAATCAGAATAAAGAAATAGAAGAAATAGAAGCAAACAAGAACATAGATAAACAAGAATATGAAGGAATAGAAGGTTATGGATTAAAGGTAACTTTTGATAATAATAAGTTCAGGAAGATACAAAAATTATCTTTAGATTTGAAAATAGGAAAATGGAAAATACTAGATAGAATATGGAAAAGAGAAAAAGTAGCAATAAATGAATATCATAAAATTGAAAGGGCAATAGATGTTAGAACCACTCAAGGAACACACAAATTAAATCTTTTAATAAAAAATACATTTGCAGAATTATTAACAAAGACCAATAGAAAACAAAGTGAAAAGATTCAATATGTTTACTTAGCAGGCATCCAAATAATGTTTAAATCTCTGTTTAGAGAAGGATTAGATTCACCTTTAACTGTAAGTTTACATGATGGAAGAATTATAAATTTAAAAGACAGTCATTTAGGAACAGTGGAAGGAAATCTAGCATATAAGAAGCTAATATTTACATGTTATCCAAAATATTGTATATAGTTAAAAGATTAAAAGATAGAAACTTTAATGAAGTTTTAGGACTACATTTCAAATTACATAAGGATGACATAATGGAACCAGGAGATAAAATTATGACTATAGAATACAGAGCATTATACACATTTACTAATTCTAATTATGGAAACATTTATTCTAAAAAACCATATATTGAAATTCATAAAGAATGTAAAGATTTTGGTAAAGCCGTAGAACCAGATAAACAAATAAGTTTAGTCCCAAAAAACTATGAACTTACTATAACAAAAAATAAACCAGAAATTATAGAGTTAAGAGAAGAAGAATACCCTAATAATAACATAACATTTGAAGATGGCAGATTAATTAGGAGATCAGCAAGTTTACCTAATAGAAAACAATTAGGAGAAACTAGTAATACAAGGGAAATAAAACTTAATAGAAATGCTGGAAATATGAAAATCGAAGGTGAATATTTCAATGGAATAGAACATATTAAAGGATCCAATATATTAATTGACACGGGAGCTAGTGAATGTCATATAGCTTCAAATAGAAATAAAAGACTAATATCTCATAGACCTGATCCATATAGATATATAAATTTTGATGGACAAGTACATATGACTGAACTTGAAGTAAAAGTACCAATAAAAATAGGAGGAATAAGTCTCTTAGTACCATGTCATGTAGATAATAGTATGGTAAATCCTCATGTATTATTAGGAATGAGCTTTCTAAATGGACTAGAAGATTATAGTATAAAACGTGAAGGATTATATATAACTCATAATGGTCAAACTATACTATGCAGAAAAGCTGAATAAATGAATAACCAAATAAGTTTTCCATTAGCCGTTTGTATACAAATTACAATTGTTGAAACAAATATAACAACATGTACATTAATTGACACGGGAAGTGATATAACAATATTCAAAAGTTTCTTAATAAAATCATGGAATACTAATGGAAAGATAAAAATTACAGGAGTAATGGGAGAAAGTACTCACATAATTAATAGTGCTGATAAAGTAGATATAATACTTGGAAGTAAACAAATAGTTGTAAATAAAATATATAATTATAACAAATTAGAATGTGATATATTACTAGGAAATGACTTTATACAACAATTTCAATATTATAAACAAAATAATTACATGATAATGTTACAAACACCTTGTGCACATTTACTAAAAATACCAAGAGAATTTAGACCTTACAGAGTTCAGCCAACACAGCGTGGTGATAAATGGGAGAAAAAACCAATTATACAAAATGAAACAAAAAATAAAAGAATAATGTATAAAAAAAGCCTTAAAAACGAACATACAAACAAATATAGGAAAAATCATTGATCAACTAGAAAAATTTGTGGAGAAAATCCATTATTATTCTGGAAACTACATCATCCAAAAGTTAAAATAGAATTAACAGAAAATGTTATTATAAGAGTTAGACCAATGATGTATACCATACAAGATACACAAGAATTTAAAACTTAGATAAAAGAATTACTTAACCAAAAATTAATCAGACCTAGTAATGGATCCCATAGTAGTCCAGCTTTTATGGTCATGAAACATTCTGAACAAAAAAGAGGAAAAACTAGAATGGTGATAAATTATAAAGAATTAAATAAATATACTAAATTTGATGGATACTTTTTACCAAATAAAGAGGTACTAATAAATCTTGCAAAAGGAAAGCAATATTATTCTAAATTTGATTGCAAATCAGGATTTTGGCAAGTAAAAATGGAAGAAGATAGTATTCAATATACAACATTTAGTACACCCCAAGGTAAGTATGAATGGATGGTTATGCCATTTGGTTTAAAAAATGCACCACAAATATATCAAAGAAGAATGGATAACATATTTAGAAAATTTAATGAATTCTTAATTGTCTATGCCGATGATATATTAATATGTTCTAATAATAAATAAGAACATAGAAACCATTTAATGAAATTTATAAATGAATGTAAAAAAGAAGGAATTGTTCTTTCAAAAAATAAAGCTATAATAGAAAAACAAGAAATTGATTTTCTTAGATTATCAATAGATAAAAGAGGAATAAAATTACAAACCCATATATCTAAAAAGATAGAAAGTTTTCCAGACAAATTAGAATCAAAAGAACAAATACAAAAATTTTTAGGATGTTTAAATTATGCAGAAGGATTTATTGAAAATCTATCAAAAAAGAGACATAAAATTCAAATTTTACTCAGAAAAACAAATATTAAAGGATGGAGTGATGAACATACATAAATTGTCAAATCACTAAAAGAAGAATGTAAAAATTTACCAAAATTAAGATTACCAGATGAAAAAGATAATCTGATAGTTAATACTGATGCCTCAGATAAGTATTGGGCAGCAATATTAAAAACAAATCTTAATGAAATTTGTAGATACTCAAGTGGAACGTTTAATCAAGCAGAAATAAATTATACTACTCATGAGAAAGAACTGTTAGAAATTATCAGAGGAATAAAGAAATTTTCATTGTTTTTATTATCTAAGAAATTCATTGTTGAAACTGACATTTCTCAAGTTGCAGGTTTAGTAAAAATAAATTACCACAGAACCTCAATATAGAAGGCTCCATATATGGCAAGCATATTTGGCATTTTATAATTTTGATATAGTTCATATTAAAGGTGTTAATAATTATCTTGCGGACTTTTTAAGCAGGAATATTGAATTTACAGATGGATAATATCAAAAGATCCCTGATAGACGCCAAAAAGCGAATGAACTTCCTCATGGAGGAAGCTGAAGTTATAAAACTTGGAATTGAACAACTTGCAGAAACTCTCCAAGGAAGTTTCAGGCAATTGATGGAAATTTCAACATTTCATCACAATTATACTAAAGAATTGAGCGATAACATAATTGAGATTGAATCTCAGTTTGAATCGTTGATTACCAAACAGGCTGATACCAAACAGGTTATATCAAAAATACAAACAGGTACATCTTCTGGAAGCAGTGGTGGACCAACAATTAAAAGAGATGAACCAAGTCCCAAAAAAGTTGTTATAAATGCAGTCAGTCCTCGAAAAATCACAATCAATGCCAAAGATGAACATACAAGGGTAGTCAGAATTCGTGCTGAAGAGGAAGATGATTCTCCTTTTTTACCAAAAGAAAACGAATATAAAACCACTGTTGAAGTTATATATGAACTTCAAGAATGTGATTGCTATTACATTTCGTCTGGAGACCATGTATACCCACGATTGATCGTTACCCAGGGAGGAGATCCCGTCATGACAAAAATGGCAGCTGATTATGAATTCTTAGATCTTATCTATTCAGGAAAAGATCTAAAAGAAATCGAAAAATTTGATGATTTACTAAAAGGAGAAATTTCAAAGTTTGCTCAAGGAAGATCCATATATTTAAAATTTTATTCAATCAGTCCTGAAATTGATGGAAGGATATATTATCCTGCTGAGCATATTATCACGATTGGGTATGTTGCTCGAAATCTTCAAATTGAAGTTGGAAAAAATACCAAGCCAGTACCAAACATTACAAGATCATGGTTTAGATCCTGAAGGGTGTTGGGAATTAAAGTTCTCTACAACATTGCCAAAAAAACTGTATGAGAAAAAATTCAAATGCATATGCCAGTATAATGGATGGGCCCTACTCACTAATGGAGGAAAAGAAAATCAACAATCCTGCAAGAATACATCAATAAATTTGACACTTATCAAATCCATGGAAGCTTTGCCACTTTGCAAGAGGCGTGCATAGCCAGAAACTACCCCACATGCCAAAGGAATTGATGGACAGGTGGAAGCCACTTGATGGATCTGCTTCACATGCCAACAAAATTGATGGACAAGTGGAAGCTATTCAATAGATCTACTTTAATTCAACAATGCAGAATAATGTAGGGGCCATACCAAGACCAAAAAAGAGAAGGATAAGTGTCCCTATAATGTAAGGGTCATGTGATGTAATAAATAATAGAGGGACAGGTGTGTCCTTAGGTAAAAAAAAGTTGCAAAATTGTTAGGACAATGATGTAAGCAGTGATGTAATTATGTCCAATGTAGTATTATAAATAGAGGCCTCCGGGCTAGTTGAAAGACAGAACTCACTTGAGCACTCAGTTTGTGAGAAAGCCAAAAATCTTCTGTCTTTGAAAAATTTTCTTACCAATCTTGTTTCAATCTTCATATTATCAATAAAATCTCAATCTACTTATCAAATTATGATGAGTTTCTAAATTCTTGTCTTCTAAATCATGTTTCCAAAAAGAAGATATATTATTAAGTTCCCTACACTCTGTCCTAAAACATTTTCCATCTAAAACGTTATACAGTGAAGGCATCCAGGTTTAGCTAATAACCCGTGAAGGTAGGAAGCCATTGAAGGGTGTGGAGCAGAAACCTATAAGCCTGAAGGTCACTAACAATAGAAGGAAAATACAAAGGTACTGAGAACAGGAAAAGAGGTTAGTATTCTTAATATATCTATCTTTACGGAATTAGGAGGAAGAAGAGTTTTTAACATGACAGAATTCAGGATTATTAAATTTAATTATCAAAACAGTCCTTATAATGATGAACATCATAGCATAATTGAACATTTATTCATGTATAAACAGTTTACCAGACCTAATAATGAAATAAAAAAGTTATATCATGTGTATATGCCATGTTTGTTAGTTATCTTTCCAACATTAAAAAGATTAGGATTAGAAATTACAAAATCAATTATTTATTTTTGGCTTGATAGTGATAATACTGAAATAAATAATGAATTATATTTAGGATATGTGTTTAGCAATGATAATGATTATGACCCTGTAATAGATTATGACAGTGATGGAAGGGATGAATCTTTCTTTACCAGTTTTTTGAAATCTTAATATCATGAATAATAGTAATTATATCATGAAAAAACCCAGAACTAAAAGAGGTCCATATAAAGTTCAAAAGCATATCAAAAGTAAAAAAAATATTGAATATGAAAATGAAATTGATAAAATAGGATACCAAGAGCAACTATATGCATCACAAGAGATATTAAAAAGTTTTAAAGAAAACTTGATAGAAAAATTTGCTAGAGGTACTGTAAGATCTATAATGGTACAAAATATTCAAGATATAATTGATAAATTAGAAAAGAGAAAGAAAAGTATTTCAAAATATAATATACCATTTGAACCAAGCATAAATATTATGGCTGATATAGATATTATCAATTCTCAAACATTGATAGAGTTTGAAAAATTACTTGAAATCTTATAAATTATTTATCTTTGTGTTTATAATGCCTGGATATACTATTGAAGGATTAGACAATTTGTTAGATAGGATAACGAAAAAAATAGATAACATTATATCTCAATTAATAGATATGGATGAATCATCTGAACAATATTATATACTTTTAGAAAATCATGATCAATACATTATAGATTGTTCTGATATATTACAACTTAAAATAGATTTAGAAAATAAAATAGTAACAAATACAGTCTAAACCTAAATGCCAGGGTATACAATAGAAGGACTAGATAATTTTTAGAAAAATTAAGAGATAAAATGGAAGATATTAAACATCAAATGGAAAATGAAAATATATCTTCTGAAGAATACAATAAACTTTTAGAAAAATACGAACAATATATTGCAGATTATTGTATTTTACTATACCAAAGAATGGAATTATACCAGAAAATTTTGTATAATAATTTACCAACCCAATAATCTATGAATACTTTACAAACATCAACATCTAATAACTATGATTATAAACTATATTTAGATGATAAAGAAATTTCATTTTTATCAACTATTGTTGAAAAATCTAAAAATATACATTCTGTTGGACAAACTAAACTAAAAAAGATATACGAAGATATTGACTATGCAATCCTAAATAGAATAGAATTTAATTCTGTTGAAACAGCAAAAAATATAAATACGGTTCATAAAATTATAGAAGAATACGAAGATATAGAAGAAGAAGTATCATAAGGAATAATGTTAGGATATATAACTAAAAAAGATCATCCTAAATCTTTTGAAAATTATTACAATATAGAACATTTTTAGAAGAACTTAAAAGATTAAAAAATATAAATATAACCAGAAGCACTGAATTAAAGCAACCTGACTAAGTTTGGGGATATACCCTGCAAATTAAACAGTCCTTTTCATTAAGGGTAATTTTAACATTTCAACAGAGGGATCTATTTTACTAAACTTATTACATACCAAACCTATTTAACTAAAAACCCCTTCTTTTAATGTATAACCTATTTTTTATAATAATAATAATTATTATTTTTTTATAATTACTGTATGATTTTGAAGTCGAAAAATATGTAATATGTATATCAAATCGAATATCTCAATGAGAAGTTTAATACTCCCCTGTCCCATAAAGATAGGCTCACTTCTATTTTCACACAAATTAAGAAAACATAATTAATATATGTTGGACCTATAAATTTACTTACATTTTACCTAATATACTCCTATATTGAATAATGAGTAGTTCATATTTGTTGATAACAATGCATACTAAATAGGGTATATTAGAAAATAAAGATATTAATACTCTTAACAAGGAAAGTAACCTATAATTTGGGACAAACTTAAAGGAAAACAAGCATATCTTTGTGGGACGAATGGAGTACAAGCTAACACAAATGAGAACAAACTGTAAACACATAGTTTATAAAATTGTCTCAAAGATTAAAGGTAAAAGTTATATATATATATACACACATACTAGTTTCACACCCGTACGATGCACGAACATATTATATTGACAAAAAATGAACCAACAATCTTTGATGCATTGTCTCAACAGCAAAGAATGAACCCACAATCCACGATTGCATCTTACACCACCACAACATTGATAAATTTTCTACACAATACAATTATCAATTGTAGACCATATACTTTGGTGTTGCACAAATTTTTGGTACCCCTTGATGACTTTATTGATAGCATCTAGAAAATCTTTCTCCGTGACGGTCTTACTTCTTGCTCTAATAGCATACGTTCCAACCTCTGTGCACAGGCTTCTTAAAACAAATAAAAAAAACATTTTTTTGTGAAAATAGCAAGTACTGCACTTAACATGCATACCTTTCAATTAATTAACTTCATGGAATAATTTGTTTTGAATTTGATCCTTTGAACTTCAACTATTTATCTTTGATATAGGTTGAGTGAAAGGCTTAGTACCTACTTTTGAGAATAATGAAAGTAAGGAAGGATGAATCAGCCCCTGAAAAGAAAAAAATTAAAATAATTAAGACAAAAAAAATGACATCTATTAGTAAGATTACAGTAGTTCTCTAACTAAACAATAATCACCAAGTAATAAAAAATTATTGTTCAAAAGAAATAACATTTCCAGCAGTTGGCTTCTCATTTGAATTAAATGCATGCAACTGTTATAGCAAGCTAAGGGCAAAAAATCAGCAATGGAAAATCTCAGTTTCAATACAAAAGTTATTTGTTTTATAAGCTTCTTTCATATCATATTTTCTTTTCATTTCTAATTTGCAAATTAAGTGATATTTAAAAAATTATTAGAAATCAAATAGATCAATAGAAGAAGAAAGCTTTACTCTCTATTACTATTAATGAGAATCTAAATGAAATGAATGGAATTTTTTATCTTATATCTTGAAACACCATCACCTTAAAGAACACGGAAATGAGATAATAATTTACACATTCCTTATAGCGAACAAATAATAAAACCTTTAAATCTTAAAGTAACCCAAAGCCCATACGTAAATTAACACACAACAGTTTATTATAATATATAATTATAGAATTATTGCTCAATTTAGTATGTATACCACATAGATGTTACTTTCTATTTACAGTAACGACCATGGGAAAGAGAAAATATGTACCTCAAAACATATTTAATAAAAAAAAACACAACAGTGAGTTGCAGCTATTTGAAACCAGGAAATATGAAGAAAATTGATAACATTTCATTCAAAGATTCTTGTGCTCTTTTCCACTACTTCAGAGCTATTTCTCCAGTGTTTGCACTGGATAGAGAATATGCTTGAGATACAAAACCCAAACAACGGAAAGACAAAGGGAGAAAAGAGCCTAGATAGTGAATCACTGGAGTTGCATATTTCAAAACTATAAGAGGAAGATTATAGGTCAAAACCATAACATGTTCTCACCATTTCTATGAAAGTAACTCCATGTGAAAAAGCTTGGCAGTAAAAAGTAAAGTGTATACATATTCTAAACCACCCCAACACCGATGATGTAAGTAGATGAGGGAAAGTTTTACAAACAAACATGCCAAATCATTTTCCTTAATGGAATAGAAGCTATTCTTACATACATTAATATGTTAACCTACCATCTAATGACAAATTTGGAAGATACTTGGCAAGTCGTTATTTTTGTTTAAAATAAAAGGCAACATAAGCCAAATAAAATGGGCACAAAACCTCTTCAACCAATGTTTATGAAATAATCAATTAATCAGTGCATCACAAAATAAAGTTATTCAAAATAGTATACAACTTTGATCAAACAACTTCCTGCACAATACTACTTTGCTGAAACTCATTATGGAATTATTCTCTCATTTCAACACCAAGATTAGAATAAAAATTTAAAATAAAACATGAAATTATGAGCCCCCTATGTTTTGTCCCTTATCCCTATCATGAGAGATTAAGATCACTTGAAATATTGCATCTATAAATCCACATTTGCAACATACTCATGTGTCAACGGGCATTATGATTTCTATAAAGAACTTTCTACTACATAAAATGAATACTTTCATTATGGATAAAAGTTTCTGTGGTTGGCTTTAATAGATGATTACAATTAACAGAATAGTAATAAGACATTACATTGATCATGTGCAACCAGTTTATTTTTATAACATCTGGATTTACTTTCATTAAACATTTATGTTTTATATCTAAAAAACAGATTTTTGAGGATTGAAGCCATACAACACCTGCAAGTTTTTCTCTACTGCTGCTCTCAATTGTTTGCCCTGCAGATACAATTGGATTTTATTTTATTATGAATAGTTTAGTTGTTGTGCAGCAAGTGAATATTTTGATCATAGTTTATAACTTTTTTGTTTATCCAACCAAATACATTTAGAAATTTCTGCATCAATGCAAATTTTTTAGATCATGTAAGAGGGTTTATAGCACAGGCTAGGATATAGTAAGTTTTTATCCTCCTAAAAACACCAATCCTTATTCTAAATAGGGAATTCAAAGAGGAGAAAGAGAACAAATGACTATCGTGACTTGGATCTAATACCAATCTTACTTTAAAGAAATTTCTCATATTAACTTCCAAATGAATACAATTTGTCCATTGAGGACCAAAGTTGTAGATATAGTTGTCAAGGAGAATAGGTTGGCAACTATAGGACAACTAATCGATTCAAAATAATCAACAGTCAAGTTGTTCAACAGCGCAGAGTACCTCAAGTTTGTTTCATGGCCAGAGTAGGCGATTTTTCAGGAGACTCACCTTGAATCACAAGAATTCCCCCATTTGAAGCATTTTGTATTGAATTCCACACTAAAAAAGTATGGACAAAATGCCAATGAACCAAATTATAACCAAAATTAATGAAAAGGACCAAGAAAACACAATCTTAAATCTAAGCTAGAACAACCCCAAAAGCTAGCTTCTACAACCTACTATGTTTGATGATTAACTTCTAACACAATTTACAACTGGCTTTAGCGGCTTAACCCAAAATTAGAAGCCAAAAATCAAGCAAAAACGCAAGTTTTGCATAGTAATTAAATGTATTTTCAAGTTTCAACTATCAAAAAAAAGAATAATATCTTACCAGCCAAGTTCATAAGAGATAGCTTAGCAGCCTCATGCTGTGGTTCCCTTCTTGTTCTAGCAATTCCATCACCAAATTTCTCTCCCTCAAATAGAATTGGTACAGAAGAACATAAGAAATACAACATGTTTTAAATTCTCACAAAAGTTTCTAAAACAGAGAACAAATTAGTAGCAGAAGCTTCCCATGGAAGAACTTGGGAGCTTTTGTTTGAATAAAAATGTAAATGGAGAAATTTTGTGAAAATAAAGAAAGGCAAGTGGTTCATACCTTGCTGAAGTTTTGCGACGTCTGCTCTCAAATCATTAATCATCTCCCCACTCCTGCCCATAATTAGGAAGGAAAGCAAGGATTCAGTTCAAACATGAAATTATAGTAATCATAGTCTCATCAACAATTCTGCAAATTATGATATGGTTAATGTCCTCAGCGAATTTGGAACGACCCATTAAGAATCCAAACTAAACCTCCGGTATGCTCATATTGAAGATTAAACCTAGTAAGATTATAAAATCTCAATATTCATCAATCACATGAATTCGAAAGCTGGAAGAATCACAACTTGTCACAATGTAAAAGGACACACACACTAATCAACCTCAATATTGTATGGCTCGAGTCATCAAGCAGATTTCTCGACCCACTATGATTAACCAAAATGAGATTTTAGATATAAACCACAAATATTGAGTGCAAGCATCAAGACAGATGAGTAGCTTCTGGACAACTTGAAGACAGTTTCACACGATATTATGAATGACGAATGTGATTAAGCAAAAGGAGATTTTAGATATAATCCACAGATATTGCTGCAAATTTACAACAAAATAAGTAATGTTATGAAATGATGTTACAAAACTCTAAAAGATTAGGCCAGTGAATTATGATTATTACCTGCTGTAAATAGGGTGAAAATCAATTTTCCAAGAATTGAAAGAATGGACCATTATTCAACCCATAGTGAAAAGGAAGAGGAAACCTAAGATGAGCAGCATATTGCAAACCAAAGCAGCAATCACTCCAATTTCTCATAAGAGTGAATTCTAAAGATTCTATAATATGGTGAGAATCTACACAATTAAATAGATTCATTAAGTGGTCACCTCAACAGCACAACATAAGAGCATAAACATTAGCATTTTCATAAAAGCAACAACATATGTGGCTGTAGTCTTTGTTTAACGTCCCCATGAAAATAAAGAGCATGTCAGCCCTGTCTAGCTTACACGACAGATTAATATTTCAAACTTGTATCTTTTTGTGACCTTACCATGCACTGAATGGATCCACTAAGAGAAAATTCAATACTCCAACATAGAATAGATAATAAAAGAAAGTAGATATAAATAGGCATAAATTTATGGGAACAATCTACTTTTAATGAAATTTGTACTTGAAATTAATGGGAAGAGTGCAATAAAAATTAGAGAGTGCATTGAGAAGAGATGAAAATGTACTTGAACTGGAAAAGTCTTCCTTCCTGATTCATTTTCAATTATGAACTCTGATAACTATGAACTCATAGAATCACCACAAAAGATCAAAAAGTTAACCTATGTTTATCTATTTAAAGCTGGTAAAAATGAAATGCCTTCTTATCAGTACAAAAATGGATCAAAATGGAGAGTAAATAAGTAAAAACATCTTCCTAAACCAATCAAAAAGTATAGCAAAGAACTGGTTCGATGAACAATAATCTGCAATGTAGTGTACGAAAAAATGCACATAAGGTTTTTCAAATGTTGGAAACAAATGACAGCAAAGTACCTCATATCCATAAAACATAAAAGCCCTGAGAACTTAATATAAGCATACTGGTAGAAAACTGAATTAATCCTACTGGAAAAAGGGCAATAGGAGAAGAATATTCACCAAATGATAGAAAGGATAGCCAAATGAGCTATTAAAGGCTTGAGAATACCCACAGATGAATCTCCATTGTTATTTTCTTCATGAAACCAACTTTTGCAATTGCACACTTCAAGAAAGCACCTATAATAAGAAAAGGGAACATAACAAAACTATCAGGAAAAAGTGGTAGACAACCTCTTTGTCTGTCTTACCTCTACTTGGGCCATAGATAGAAGCAAATCATGAATAAATGGCTTTGAGTGTGGATGTTCCAGGGCTATTCGTCCAATATCTAGCAAAAGCTTCTCTTCTCCCACCTGTATTGAAAAATTAGATGTCACTAACACCCAACTACCTAAAAAGTTCAATAAATGCATATTGCAATTAGATTTTGCATAATCATGGCAGAAGCATATTTTAAAATTCTAAAGCAAGAGATTTCCCAACAGAAAAATAGTGAAATAAAGAATCAAACCAACCACTACCTTACCTCCTACCGCCGCCTGTTGTGGCCGGAAAATCACAGACCCAACCTCGATTTTGCACAAAAATTGAGCCCCAACCTCTTTTTCGCCTCCCCCACAACTGTCCGTCGCCCCAGCCACTCAATAGCTGCGTCGTTTCCAGCAAAACATCGATGAAAGCGGCGCCTACAAATCCTACTCAACACCGATAAAATCGCAGGTCTCTATTGAAGGGAGAAAAAACCTGAACCCTAGTGCCTTGACTATACAAAAATTGAGGTAACCTGGGCGTTAGGGAGGACGGTAAGTAGTCGAGAAGCACATAAGAGCGATTTTGTGAAGAAAAGATGCAGAAAAAACTTATGCGGGCCAGGCTTGACTGAATTCAAAAATACATTGGGGCGGGATTCATCTGTTTGTTTTTTTTTTTTATGATAATAATATTTTGGGGGGAAACTTCGGAGGGAAATCTTTGATGACTTTCCTTCTTTAATATAGTATATAAATATAATATAATAATAATATAATAATAATAATAATAATAATAATAATAATAATAATAATAAAAAAGAAAGATAAGATGTAATATAAGATATATAATACCATTTAAGTCCTATAATACTATCTATAATTTATTAACTAAATTTAATTTATTCACAAATGATTAATTTCAGTTCAAGTTGTTTTTCTTATCAAATTAAAACAAATAATAAATATACAAATTTTTTTAAGTAAATTCAAGTTGTGTTAATTTTTATAACTTGAAATTCCAATCAATTCATTTGTCATTTTGACATTACTTTTATTTATTCACTAATTTTGTTCATTTTCTATATTTAATATTATAAATTTAAATAACCACAATATGTAGAATATATATTACACATTTAACAATTAGTTCATATAATTTTTATTAGACAATTGATCGATCAGCAATTTTTATTAAAATATTAAAATAATAATGTAATAATATGAATAAAGAAATTGTCAATATGAAGAAAGAAGTCTACGTACATCTTTTTTTGGGAAGAATATGATGAAGAAGAATATGTAAAAAGAGAAACATCGAACCTAAAAAGAATATGTAAGTTAGGTTTTGCACATGTATTATATGAGCCTAATTTTGTAGTTCAAAAGTTATTAAAAAAGAAAGTTTTATCTATTGAACCCGAAATCCAGGAATCGAGTTGATATGTTCGTCGTACAATCGCTAAAACACTTAATTCATGACCCGTTTCCTTGCAAAGATGATAAAATAATTATTCAATTCACATTTTTATTAAAATATTAAAATAATAATTATGTGTCATAGAAAATAGTAAAAAAAAAATTAATTTTATTGACATATATAGACAAAAGACTCATTATATATATTTTATTTAGATTTTAATTTATTGTTTCAATTATTTTATTTTATGTAAATTATAATATTTTTAGTGTACTATTTCTATTCATGATAATAAAAAATATTTGGACGAAGATTTTTATTTATTCTACACAATATAAGTTCGAAAAATTGCATCGTTTAATTTAAGTTTGAATAATTGTTTAAAATATATTTGGAAAACATTTTTTCATGGTCTTTACGAAAATGTGACATCCAACCGGCAAATTTGCAGGTTCCTTCGTGTCCTCCTTTTTTATGTAGTAGGGGTGTAGTGTCAGAGATCCAAATTTTTACTTACTATCAACAATCATTTTGTTGCCACATGTGCTGTTGAAAAAATAAAATATAGGGTAAATAGTACAGAAGGTCCCCTAACATTTGCACTTCATGTGGAAATCGTCCCCAACGTTTCAATTTTGACAATTATACTCTCGAAATTTTATTTCTTTGCGAAAATAGTCCTTCCGTTTAGTATCGTTAAATTCACCAGTTAGAAAAGATAGATAATTTGCACATTTCGTCCCTAACGTTTAGAGAATGACTCAATTATTGATAAATATATTATTTTTCTTATAAAATGATAAATTTACCCCCTCTTTAAATAAAAAAAGAAATGTAAAAATTAATTTCACTCACAACATCAATTTTTTCAAAAAGTGCAAATGAGTCATAATTGAACAATTACAAAAATAATAAATTTTAATTTAAGATCATATAAATGTATTAACATGATCATTAATTTAATAAAATCATTTACTTTATTATTTAATATAACTTTGAAATTCAAAAGACTTTCTAATGGACCTTTCTTCTTATTGAACTTGACATTATGATAATTTTCGCATATAATTTGAATTTATCTGTTATTGATCGAATATATCAAATCCTGATTAAAATATAAATTGCTATTGATCGAATAATCAATTTTGGAGCAATGACCATTGATTGCAAAATTGGTAGGATTCTATGATTAACGGTCTTTCTAATACATTTATATGATCTTAAATTAAAATATGTAAATATCTTATTTTTATTTTTATTTATTTATTATTTTAATTTTTGTAATTGTTCAATTACGGCTTATTTGCACGAAAATTTGATGTTGTGTAATTAATCTTTACATTTTTTTATTTAAAGAGGGATGATAAATTTGTCATTTTATACGAAAAATAAATAAATAATGTATTAGCAATAATTATGTGATTTAGGGATATTTTGCACAAAAAATGAAAGGATGAGGCTGTATTTCACAAAGCTTCTAAATGATACGGACGAAATGTGCAAATTACTCATCTTTTTAACGGATGAATTTAATGATGCTTGACGAAAGGACTATTTTAGCAAAGAAAGGTGATTTTGAGGGTGTAAATGTCAAAATTGAAATGTTGAGGACGATTTTCATAAGAAGTACAAAAGTTAATGACCTTTTGTACTATTTACCCTAATATATAACATGAAAAAAAATTGTACAAATTGTGAAAATTCTAATTCATTTTTATTTGGAGCATTCGTTGATAATTTTTATCGTTAATCAAAGTAAATTATGTGTTTAAACTATTTTTTCATATTTTGTAATGATTTTTAAGATAAAATAATTTCATATTATTTTACCGTACAACGTACAGTGTGATGCTAGGTAATTAACAAAGCTGAATGTGCAACCAATCTATGCACTTGCTAATATCGCCACCCAATAAGATACACCTTAAACATTTGCATCATTATTTATTTTTATTTTTATTTTTTTAAAACATTCCTTAATTAACAAAGAAAAATAGAGAGATTTTCACGTAAGTGTGTTCTTTTAGCTAATAATTACAATTTATAAATTAATTTATAAATAACACATTTTTTCAAACAATTTTTTAACTACATTTTCTCCAATTTTCAACCAACCTTCTAACGTAAAAAATAACAAAAAAAAAAAGAAAAGAAAAGAAAGAAAATTAATTTTGACCATAAGTCGCCGAACAATAATTGTCCCATGTATTTTAAGATAAAAAGACCCAACACATCCGCCGAAAGTGACAGGCATCAGAATCAAATTTCACCTAAAACTTCATATTTGTGAATGTGAACTGACATGTTTTATTTTGTTATCCATACTTCTCCACCCACTTTCATTTGCATTTTTTTTTTTTTTTGATAGCCAAGTTTCTCAGCTTACGCCAGACTATATCCTGGACCACTAATCACCGGTCACTCAGTAACTGGCGGAGATAAACCACGAGTTATGCTCAAGTTGATCAGGGTCCGTGCACCTTTTATACTCTTGGTCCCAAGGGAACCTTCCTCCATGATTATTACATCACCAAGCTGCTCCAATCAAGAATGGTTATTACATCACTTAGCTGCTCCAACCAGGAATCGAACTCCCCACGCTGGGGTTGCGAGCCCCGCAATGCCCGTCTTTGCCAACTTGGATGTGCCCCGAGGGGCCTTTCATTTGCATTTCCAGTTTTAGATGTGTTAAGACAGAGTGCTGATCGTACCTACAAAAATCGGTTCGGATCAATCCGAAATTGTGGGTCAATTAGTGACCCAAGCGAGCAGTTCACGATTAAGAAGGTGTGAATCGCGGATTACATCTTCACGGGCCGTAGTTAACCTCTTGGTCTGTGAAATAATTAATTTTAAAAAAAAAATTAAAATTTTGAAAAACTAAATTATAGTCATGTATTTACCAACCTAGTTGAAATATACTTAAGATAAAAATATTCGTAAAAATATTCGATAGTAGTAATTAGAAATACATTTAGTTGTTATTAGTTTATATTATATTTAATTTCGCAAAGTTAGAATTAATTCATGTAACATAAGATATAAATTTGAATTCTATATAAACATTTCTTTTTATAAATTTGAAATTTATCATTTTGTATTTAGCAATTTGACCCAAAAAAAAAAAAAAAAAAACTATAAATATGAAAAGGGAAAAATACATAACTACAACCTAAAACTATTACTTTTAAAGTTAACAAACTTGAGATTTCCTTTCAAAAATTGGGTGTTAATGATAATAATAGTAAATATAATATTATATAAAAATAATTATCTATTATATTGGTAATATAATTTTTACCTAAACGCCACACACACTTAATATTTCCATCCCCACCCATACACCCATACACCCAACCACCCTAACCCCACCCCATCCATCCCGACCTCACCCAAAAAATCAAAGTTGGTCACACAAAGTCACAATTTTGTCACATATTTAAATTTAATTGCAAATTTAACCTTTCATCCCACCCACCCACCCCATCCCGCCTCACCCATTAAGTCACGGTTCGTCACACAAAAACATATTTCAATCACATATACAAATTTAATTGAAAATTTAACTCTCCACCCTCGCCCACCCGTACAAAGTCATAATTACAAATTTAGCCCACGTTTGGTATAGATTAAAATCTGATTTTTAATAGATTTTGATAAAAGTTGATGTGATATGTGGTTGAAAAGTTATGAGAGCCATAAAATGTGTGGTTAAAATTAATTGTTGACTTTAACTTAAGATTTTAATTGAATTTTAATGCAAACCAAACAGTGGCTTAGTAACAATTTTGCCCCGTCTCGCCCCACATCTCACTCACAAAGTCATAGTTGGTCACACACAATCAATTTTAGCCACAATTACAACTTTGTTCGCAAATTTTACAACCGCCCTCACCCTCATCCCCACCTAACCTCCATAAAATTACAGTTAGTCACAAAAAATCACAATTTGGTAACAATTACAAATTTCGCCCCGTCCCCATCCCCACCAAACCCTCCTGGACTCGTAAAGTTACAATTGGTCACACAAAGTCAGAGTTCAGTAACAATTACAAATTTCGTCACAAATTTCACCCCACTGCACCCCCATCCCATCCATCCAACCAACTAGCAAAGTCACGGTTGGTCATACAAAATCACAATTCGGTCACAATTACAATTTTAGTTGTAAATTTCACCCCACCCACCTACAAAGTCACATTTCAATCACAATTAAAAATTTAGTTGCAAAATTCACCTCCAAACCACCCCAACATCACTCGTAAAGTCACAGTTGGTCACACAAAGTCATAGTTTGGTCAAGAATGGTCACAATTCGGTCACGTAAGGTCACAGTTCAATCACGCAAGGTTACAGTCTGGTCACACAAAGGTCACAATTCGCTCACACAAAGTCACTGGTTGGTCACACAAAGTCACAGCTGGTCACAATATCTAATATAATTGATCATAATCATCCATAATTGGTCACATTATTTATTTATTGATCACAACTTATTCATTTTCTTGGTCATGATTAGTCAATATTTATATTAAAATCATCCATAATTGGTCAAAAATTATTTATTTATTGGTCGCAATTTATATTTTTTTGTTACATTTCGCACTCGTCACATCACGCACAAAGTCACAATTATCCAATATTTTAGTTACATTTACCTAATAATCACATTCCGTACTGGTCACAAGTTACACAGAATCACAATTAGTCAATATTTTAATCACATTTACCTAATTTAGTCGCATATCAAATTTTATAATTTTAGGAAGTTTAATTATGAGTTTCATAATATCAAGATCCACTTTGATTTCTTAATAAACTTTGAGGCAATGAAGCGCAAAAACAAAAATATGGAAAAATTGCACCTCAAGTACTCGAAATCACTTAATTTACAGCCTCAAGTCCCTGTCCCCAATATCAAATTCAAGCTACGGTTTTGCTAAATCACTGCCACACTGCCACCGCCCCTCCTCCACATCTTGCCACCTCGCCATGACATAACCAGCGCATCTTTAAACACACCATCGAAACTGCAGAGGCCACTGAACACCTAAACCACAACACTGCAAGACAGCAAATCGCTACACCTATCCGACCACCACAAAAGAGACGCGATATGCATCGGAGGCGTCATCGTTTCGTGTCTTTATCTCTGCCAACCACAAATATCACCTCCTTCGGCCCCCAGTTTTTAAAGTTTGATAGTGAGAGACGATGGTCGTGTGAGGGAGAGTGATTTTTGAGGAAGAATAGAAGGGATTCTTGACAACCACCGTCCCACCGCTGCTTCAAGCATATCACCACCTGCATCGGTCTCAACACCACCTCTTCCACAACCACCCACAGCCACCACATCGCCACCAAACACCACCCAAGATTCACTACTGCAATCGAAAACATGGCCTCAGATCCATCATTGATCTGCCGCCAATGCAACATCGCACCACCACCACACAGGCACTACCTACAATGCGTCATCACCTACCACCGGTCTTCCGTTCCAACACCATCACTTCCACCACACAGAGCTATGCAGATGCTTGGAGCATTGCCGCCTGTGGACCGATCTGTTAGACATCTTGCAACGGCGATCTCACCACTGGAGATCGAATCGCCAGTGGCGAGCTTTGCCGGGGGTGGGAACATTCGATACTGGTACAAGTACTGTGAGAGAGAGAGAGAGAGAGAGAGAGAGAGAGCGCCCGGTGGGAAGTCTGGTAGGTAGAGAGAGAATGAGTGGTTAATGAATTATAAAATATTTAATTTGATTAATTGACACCTGATTTTTAAAAATATAAAATTCATTAACATACTTTTACAAAGTGATCTTAAAATGTAGGGATGCAAGTAATTTTCACATATGAAAAAACTCTATGGTTTTATTCACAAAGCCAAATTGGAATGAACCAGGACCTGTATGGGCTCGGCCCAGATGGGCCAGTAGGTGGACTTTTTCATGCGGATTATTATCGGGCTCATATGTTTACGGGCCGACCTAATCTAGACCACCCGAATTGACACTAGTGGTGGGCGTGGGTTGGGTCGAGTTGGACCACAACCCAACCCAAAACCATGTTTAAACCCAACCCAACCAAGTCTCCGTCGAGTTGGGTTGGGTTCCCCATTTGGGCTTTTGCCAAAATTGGAAAAAAAATTACAAATCAACCCATTTTTATTTACTGTCCCAATTATACAAAACAGGTTAATCCATTATTATTTACTATCCCCATTGGATCCATAATTAAATAAGTTGACATCCAAATCAGGAAAAAATCATTCCAACAATAATTCCAAAAAAGAAACATACTACTTTATAATCTTACTGTTGCCAAAAATCAATTAATACATGTCAAAACAAGTTAATACATTTTTCACTGACATTGCCATTTGCCAGCAAATATTTCACGGAAGGTTTATTTTTGGATTGGGAGCTTAGTTGGGCTTGGGGTTTTTTGAAATTTAAATTAATGGGCCAAACTTTCTTCATTTTTTTATTGGCTTGGATTGGGTTACCCCATAACCCAACAAAAAAAAATTGAATATAACTCTAATCCAACTCGTTTTTCATCAAAACCCGACCTAAATCGATCGGGTTGGGTCGAGCGATTTGGGCAGTTTCGGTTGGTAAACACCCACCCTTATTTACACCTCTATCTAGCTTGTTGCAACCTATTTATCACTGTTGAAATTTTTGCTTATAATCAAACATGTCCTTAAGAAATGTTATCTTGTTTAATACTCTCTCGGTCCCATAAAGATATGCTTGTTTTCCTTTTTTGTTTGTCTCACAAAGATGAGTCACTTTCATTTTTGAGAGTATATTAATGTCTTCATTTTTTAATATATTCCTATTTAATATGCGTTGTTATCAACAAATATGAACAACTCATTATTTAATGTAGGGGTATATTATGTAGAATTTAGGTAAATTTATAGTTCCAACATATATTAATTATGTTTTCTTAATCCATGTGAAAATAGAAGTAAGCCTATCTTTATGGGATGGAGAGAGTATAAATTTTTGTGACATTTCGAAGATTACTTAAAGTAATTGGGGCAAATTAAATAAATGGCTTATAACAATATAAACTGATTGGGGACCATTAGGCGTAGTGGGTTGCGTGGAAAAAGAGGGAAATATGTTTGGTAGATTTCGATCCTTGATGCAAGAGAAGGAAGTCACTTTTCAGTTAGTACACTATCTTCTTTTAGAAAACACTAGTGTAAAGTCGTACTCCGTACGAGAAATGTGTATTTGTTGTATTAATTAGCGTCATTGAATGAACGAAATACAACATTTAAAATGCACAAAGGAAGACGTTAAAATATAATTAATTTTATACACTGGAAATTATAGCACAATGCACCGACTCTGTGGAAAGAACAAAAAATATATACACAACGTGACAGATATGTGTAAATTGAACATCTATTGGATTGGTAAACAATGAGTTATGAAAGCCTGCTGAATGATGAAGAGCTCGTATTCAAATGAAGACCATCACTATATAATAAATTATTTTATTATAACAACACAAACACTTACAACGTTAATTTTAAACAAATAATTATTTAACAACATAGATTACAAACACATGATGACATCTAAGAGTTGAACCATGCATATGACATAGTGACTTGTAAAATAACGCATGCATTGATCCAATTTGCTAGGATCTCCATTGATCCAATTTGCTAGGATACCACATGTAGTGACCAAGATTTTTATGCAACAAATAATTATTTTAATATTTAGAAAATTGTGTCGCTACTATTTCACTCATTGTTTTGAAATTAACGCCGCGACGGATTCGTCTAGTCAAGTCAAGAAATATCGAATTTGTTCGATTTTAAATTAAAATCCGAATTTCTAAAATTATGTTATTTAATTATTTATTCAAAGTATTATTTTCAATATCATTTTGAATTCCAAATTTATTAAAATATCCCAATGATCATTATCAAATTATTTTAAGTCCAAAATATATCTGTTTTAAATACGTGTATTATCCAAAATTATATCTAATCACCTAATCTAACCCCACCTACCTAGATTCCACAAAACACCATCATCACCACACCCCACGCGTTTTCTTTTCCACATTACCGTTACAACCCCTACCTTTACTTTACAGCTCCATTTTCTAGCACCTTTCTTCTCCTTTATCACCAATTGAACCATCATCTGAACCTGCAAAGCATACTACTGTCTGCACTCTGCATCTGCAGCTCCAAGGTATCACCATCAACCAAATTGCAATCACCACAACCAGAGTCATTGATCGAACCACACAATCCGGCTTCAGCCAATCATCACCACACTGCAGCCACCCTGGCCAGTTTCAATATCCAGATCACAACTTCGATACCCAGCATCGTCACCACCAACGTCCATCCATACTGCATCATCAGCACCACCACCAGCCACCACATGAAATCGTCTCTGCCTAACTCCAAATACCCAAATCAAAACCCAAACCCATGAATCAGTATTCATTTCTT
Organism: Ligustrum vulgare; assembly: GCA_963555705.1. Lineage (NCBI taxonomy): Eukaryota > Viridiplantae > Streptophyta > Magnoliopsida > Lamiales > Oleaceae > Ligustrum > Ligustrum vulgare. The sequence continues at coordinate 26,601,699 of OY743186.1, read as the reverse complement.
ACCTCAATCACCATTTCTCGCCGGAAATCGCCGCTTGAAGCCCCGATCCTCGCACAATAGATACACAAATCAGCCCAGAAACTATCATAATTGCACCCTCGTCACTCGTCGTACCCGGCGCCGGTGCTGTGACCGGCGAAACCGCCGGCAGAGACGTCCTCCGTCTCTCGCTCCCCTCTCAAACTTCTCTCTCTATCTGATCCGAAATAGAGAGAGACGAGATATATTTTGATATTATATTTTAATTTTCAGAATTTGCAAATCGGTCCTCAAGATTGAAAATGTTTTATATCAGTCCCTACATGTTTTAAAGTGATTATTCCAGCCCTTTTAGCTTCAAACTTATCATTTCAGTCCTTGCTGATTTAATTCATTTGATTTTAAACCCAAAGGTTTTAAAAGATATTCATTTTAGTCCCTCAACTTTCAAAGATATTCATTTTAGTCCCTCAACTTTCAAAAACATCAATTTTAGTCCTCAAAATTATAATTTATCATTTTGAACTATATATTCGATATACTAAAGTGACTTATTGGCTAAAGACGAAGCGTACGGAGAATTTAAAGAAATTGAAGTCATTCCCGCTCAACTTTGCACTCGTCGGATTTGAGGTAGACTCGCACTTATTAATTGATTTAAATTATGATTTCATATAAATGTCATGTGACTTGTGAAAGTCAATTTTCAAGAAAATTAAGTATGTTTTATGAAAAGTAAGTATACCCTATGTTTTTACGATAATGTTTTATATGTTTTGGATCATTGCTACGCATAAGAATTCTTACCACCTAAGTTCGGTAGAATTCTGTGTCTCCATAAGTTTATGAGGATTTACCACCTAAGTTCGGTAAAATTCCTGCCTTTCCATATGTTTATGAGGATTTACCACCTAAGTTCGGTAAAATTCCTGTCGCGTATGTTTATGAGGATTTCGATCCTATCTTATGTTATGATGGAAATGATCCCTATGAATTTCATGAATTATGTTTTGGTATACTTACTGTTATTATGATCTTACTGTTATTATGATCTTACTGTTATTATGACTTACTACATAAGAATTCTTGCCACCTAAGTTCGGTAAAATTCTTATGTTTATGAGAATTTGGTTTTTATCCTATGTTATGATGAAAACTTACTGTTATTATGATTTTACTACATAAGAATTCTTACCACCTAAGTTCGGTAAAATTCTTATGTTTATGAGAATTTCAATCCTATCTTATGTTATGCTTTCAAAAGAAATTATGCTTGGCATAATTAAAATGTTTTATAAGTATATGGTTTTCAAATAACTGTTTTCAAAGAGATGTTTTCAAAGAGCATATGATTTGCAAAATATGTCCCGTGCTGTAATGCACAATATGAGTTTTATCAAGAACAGTTTTATAAAGAAGCTCTATCAATGCCCGTTTTATAAAGAGCCGGGATTTATGTGTTTAATCATCTTATAAATTAAATTAATTTGCGATGAGTCTACTGAGTATTTCCCCCATGAAATACTCACCCTACTTTTTAACAGTTTTGCAGATTTCGGAGACGGTGGCGAGCGATGAATGATGGTGGCAATAATCGTTAAACGGTTGAAAGTTTGACGTTAATGATTTCCGTATTTTCCAAACAATCGAATAATTTAGAGAAGTTCATTTATTTGAGAAATTATGATATTGGCAATTTCTTTACAATATTAATGGTTCGATTTACTATTTCAAATGGTTTCATAAATGTTTTCAATTTTAGCGGCCATTACAGTTTATTTAATGTTGCCAAAAATGAATTTCAATTATTTCTTCCACAAAAATATTATTCGAAAAATTTAGAAAGAAAATGACGTAGTGAATCGGGTATACGGAACTCGGGGCGCTACAAGTTGGTATCAGAGCTAGTCTGCGTTTCTGTAGACTGGAAAAATTTTCAAAAAGAATTTTCAAGAAATATTTTCCATTATAAAATTTTATTGATGAAGATTGCCACTGCCATCATTCGTTCCACCAACTCCGAGGTAAAGAAGTTTATGATGTTTAAAGTTATTTCAGTATTTCGAATACTCATTTTATTGATTTATGAGAAAGAATGAAGAGTATTTCGGATACTTATGATTTATGAGAAATAAGAATGTATTTCTTCGAAAATAATGATGTTGTTATGCTTTGTCATAACTTATATGCTTTAATGTATGATTATGAGAAATTTTTTTAAAAGAAAACGAGTGTTGAGCATAATGGGAATAATATGATTTTATTGAGAATTAAGTAATGGATATTATGTTGAGTTAATTTATTATGCCTCTATGTTAAAGAGAAATTTATTATGAAGTTTGACTTTGTGAATAAATTTTGGGAATATGATTTATGGCATATATTTATAAGTATGAGTAACTTTTGAGCCAATTAAGGTATGAAAGGAAGTAATATTGTGATATTGAAAAATATGATTTGAAATTTCTATGTTGAGGAATTATGAATTGAATTATGGGATATTTTGATGATATTGAAGTGTTGGAATCGTTTTCAATATTTTTAGATCGTTGTGATCAAATGTGGAGTTATTTATTATTGTGAGTTATGAAGTATGCTTATGGTTTGGATAAGTCCAAATTACAAGGGAGACTTTATCCAGAATTTTATCATTTGGAATTAAGAGCATAATATGATAAGCATCCACTAAAGGAATTAAGGTTAGACATGCAAGTTCATTTACATCAAACGAGATTTAGTAGATGATAACAGAGATTTTATTATTTTCTCATAAGGAGAACACACAAGAGTCACACTGGAAAGGAAATACATGAAACACATGAAAGCATAAGAGAAAAACATGAAAAGATCCTCAGAATGAGAGATGTGTTTCCGGAGTAGCCGTATCCTACCACCTCTGATCTTTTGAGGATATAAAGAGAAAACCTTCAAAGAGGTGTGTTTCGAGAGTAAGAATACTCCGTAATCTACCACCTGGAATCTTTGAGGTACACACAAGATTTAAACATTAAGGAAATCCTAGTAAATGGAGGGGTGTCTCGAGAGTGAAAATACTCCGTACTCTACCCCCACCTATTCTAAGATTCAAAGAGTTAAGTTTACATTAACCGGACTCCATTTTCGCTTGATTCCCCTTCCTTGCGACCAATCTATCTTAACTCCTGCTGGATCTTGTATTGAGATATATGACTGCAGCTTATCCAGTAGTTCATCAATAGTAGGAGCAGAAATAAGAAGCCTTCTGGAAAATGGAGAGATGAATCCCTGTTCCACAGCATAATCAAGAAAGGTTAACAAACCATCAAAGAAATTGTTAACATTCAGAAGCCCAATAGGCTTAGTATGGAGATCTAGTTGAGCCCACGAGGTAATGTTAAAGATTTCTTCTAAGGTACCAAAACCTCCGGGCAGGGCTATAAAGGCATCAGAACCATATAGCATACAAGTTATGCGTTCATGGATGGATAAGGTTTGAACTTCATGCCCTCGTGTTTTGCCTGCAACATCTACCAAAGGGACAGGTATAACACCGATTACTTTTGATTTCTCTGCAAGAGCAGATTGGGAAACACAACCCATTAGACCACTGCTACCACCCCCATATACAAGAGTGATACCTTTTTCCCCCAGTTTCTTTCCAAGATCTACAGCCGCTTCTAGATAACCGAAGCCTTTCCCCACTTTTGATCCACAAAATACACAAATAGTTTTGATCTGTCGAAGTTTTGGTGCTTCCATCTTTGATAGTATAGAAGAGAAAACTTACGAAGAAGATGTGATTTTGGGATGTCTGAACTATGAAATATGTTTGGCTATTTAAAGCCGGAAAAATTTACTGTTTTTGATTGATTCTGAAAAAGTAAAGATTTACTTTTGACAAAATCAGCCCACTTTTGAATATTTTTATCGTATCGAGGCTGTCACCTTTCGGCGATTTAATATTTTATTTCCAGCTTTATCAAAACTCGAGAAAAGGAAAATATATTTTATTTTCAAAACGCGTGAAAGTAAGCAGCAAAATATTTTAAAAGATTTACCTTATATCATTGCTGAACTGCCAGAAGCCTCATTTTGTAAAACAGACTGGCAAACAGGATCTTTCGATATTATATTTTGGAGACTATAACGATTTTTGTCCACGTTAAACTGAGCGTATAAGGAGAGAAGTTCACGTTGTACATAACCACTTGGGTGCGTCTCAAGAGTCAGTCGAATATCATCCAAAGACTCCTTACTCAGTCCACCCTTTATGAATTCGATTTTATCATCCCGATTAGTAGAAGAATATCCTACTGATTTGCAACGTGTATTACAGTTCCAACGAGCACATTTGTAGCAACCACCCAGTCTTTTTGCTCTTCGTTTCTTTGCGAACGTGCTTTTGCCTAAACCAGGCATATGTTTTGGAAATGTTGATGGTAATTCACCAGATAGTCGAACCTTTGCTTCTATCAACCAGCGAACATCTTCTGGAATATCATGAGCCATTAGCAACCTCAATCTTTCGAGCCTTATTTTATAGATCTTTCTCAGATCATTCATAGGAAGACTGGAATAATACTTGCGAATGTTAGAAAGAATGATATCCATTGTTTGATGATTCAACCTCTTCCCAGCATGAACTATTTAAAAGCGCAAAGGATCTGAGTGAATCCGCGTAATGTTGTGACCAGCAAGAAAGCGCAGGATTATTTAAATGAAAAGAGGAGACAAGAAGTAATGCGCTGTTAAATTTTATCGATAAAGGAGATTTGATTGGAGATTTGGAATATTTTCTTGGATTATGGGTACTGATATTTTGTTATAATAATGATAATCATGGTATAGTGTGTTGATACGTGGAAAGTAAATTGGAGACCGTATCGAATTAGAGTTAATACGTATATACAAGTGAAAGAAATACTTTGCAGGAAATGTGGTGACATTTAAGTATAGAATCTTAGTTTGGGAGATATTTGTTTACTGAATTTTTGGGTTACAAATATTGGAAAGATAAGTTGAGATGTTATTGGTATGTTACGTAGAGAGAATATTCAGGTAATTCTTTGATTATTTTGGGAATTTTCGATGATAAGAATGGAAAAATTATTATGATATGATATGTCAGTAAAGATTTGTTGAAATTTTAGAGATATATACGAATATTTGAGGTCACATGATACGATGATAAGTGACAAGTTACATGTATACTACAAGATATGATGAAATTTTTACATACGATGATAATGCATTCAGTCAAAGTCCAGTGGGTTAGATATGGTTGGGCTAAATATGGTAGCGATGATGCTACATAAGAGAAGAAGAAGAGATTCTGATTAAGTATTCAGAAATCATAAGATCGAGTAAGTTTAATTTCGAGGACGAAATTATTTTAAGGGGGTAAGATTGTAGTGACCAAGATTTTTATGCAACAAATAATTATTTTAATATTTAGAAAATTGTGTCGCTACTATTTCACTCATTGTTTTGAAATTAACGCCGCGACGGATTCGTCTAGTCAAGTCAAGAAATATCGAATTTGTTCGATTTTAAATTAAAATCCGAATTTCTAAAATTATGTTATTTAATTATTTATTCAAAGTATTATTTTCAATATCATTTTGAATTCCAAATTTATTAAAATATCCCAATGATCATTATCAAATTATTTTAAGTCCAAAATATATCTGTTTTAAATACGTGTATTATCCAAAATTATATCTAATCACCTAATCTAACCCCACCTACCTAGATTCCACAAAACACCATCATCACCACACCCCACGCGTTTTCTTTTCCACATTACCGTTACAACCCCTACCTTTACTTTACAGCTCCATTTTCTAGCACCTTTCTTCTCCTTTATCACCAATTGAACCATCATCTGAACCTGCAAAGCATACTACTGTCTGCACTCTGCATCTGCAGCTCCAAGGTATCACCATCAACCAAATTGCAATCACCACAACCAGAGTCATTGATCGAACCACACAATCCGGCTTCAGCCAATCATCACCACACTGCAGCCACCCTGGCCAGTTTCAATATCCAGATCACAACTTCGATACCCAGCATCGTCACCACCAACGTCCATCCATACTGCATCATCAGCACCACCACCAGCCACCACATGAAATCGTCTCTGCCTAACTCCAAATACCCAAATCAAAACCCAAACCCATGAATCAGTATTCATTTCTTACCTCAATCACCATTTCTCGCCGGAAATCGCCGCTTGAAGCCCCGATCCTCGCACAATAGATACACAAATCAGCCCAGAAACTATCATAATTGCACCCTCGTCACTCGTCGTACCCGGCGCCGGTGCTGTGACCGGCGAAACCGCCGGCAGAGACGTCCTCCGTCTCTCGCTCCCCTCTCAAACTTCTCTCTCTATCTGATCCGAAATAGAGAGAGACGAGATATATTTTGATATTATATTTTAATTTTCAGAATTTGCAAATCGGTCCTCAAGATTGAAAATGTTTTATATCAGTCCCTACATGTTTTAAAGTGATTATTCCAGCCCTTTTAGCTTCAAACTTATCATTTCAGTCCTTGCTGATTTAATTCATTTGATTTTAAACCCAAAGGTTTTAAAAGATATTCATTTTAGTCCCTCAACTTTCAAAGATATTCATTTTAGTCCCTCAACTTTCAAAAACATCAATTTTAGTCCTCAAAATTATAATTTATCATTTTGAACTATATATTCGATATACTAAAGTGACTTATTGGCTAAAGACGAAGCGTACGGAGAATTTAAAGAAATTGAAGTCATTCCCGCTCAACTTTGCACTCGTCGGATTTGAGGTAGACTCGCACTTATTAATTGATTTAAATTATGATTTCATATAAATGTCATGTGACTTGTGAAAGTCAATTTTCAAGAAAATTAAGTATGTTTTATGAAAAGTAAGTATACCCTATGTTTTTACGATAATGTTTTATATGTTTTGGATCATTGCTACGCATAAGAATTCTTACCACCTAAGTTCGGTAGAATTCTGTGTCTCCATAAGTTTATGAGGATTTACCACCTAAGTTCGGTAAAATTCCTGCCTTTCCATATGTTTATGAGGATTTACCACCTAAGTTCGGTAAAATTCCTGTCGCGTATGTTTATGAGGATTTCGATCCTATCTTATGTTATGATGGAAATGATCCCTATGAATTTCATGAATTATGTTTTGGTATACTTACTGTTATTATGATCTTACTGTTATTATGATCTTACTGTTATTATGACTTACTACATAAGAATTCTTGCCACCTAAGTTCGGTAAAATTCTTATGTTTATGAGAATTTGGTTTTTATCCTATGTTATGATGAAAACTTACTGTTATTATGATTTTACTACATAAGAATTCTTACCACCTAAGTTCGGTAAAATTCTTATGTTTATGAGAATTTCAATCCTATCTTATGTTATGCTTTCAAAAGAAATTATGCTTGGCATAATTAAAATGTTTTATAAGTATATGGTTTTCAAAGAACTGTTTTCAAAGAGATGTTTTCAAAGAGCATATGATTTGCAAAATATGTCCCGTGCTGTAATGCACAATATGAGTTTTATCAAGAACAGTTTTATAAAGAAGCTCTATCAATGCCCGTTTTATAAAGAGCCGGGATTTATGTGTTTAATCATCTTATAAATTAAATTAATTTGCGATGAGTCTACTGAGTATTTCCCCCATGAAATACTCACCCTACTTTTTAACAGTTTTGCAGATTTCGGAGACGGTGGCGAGCGATGAATGATGGTGGCAATAATCGTTAAACGGTTGAAAGTTTGACGTTAATGATTTCCGTATTTTCCAAACAATCGAATAATTTAGAGAAGTTCATTTATTTGAGAAATTATGATATTGGCAATTTCTTTACAATATTAATGGTTCGATTTACTATTTCAAATGGTTTCATAAATGTTTTCAATTTTAGCGGCCATTACAGTTTATTTAATGTTGCCAAAAATGAATTTCAATTATTTCTTCCACAAAAATATTATTCGAAAAATTTAGAAAGAAAATGACGTAGTGAATCGGGTATACGGAACTCGGGGCGCTACACCACAATTTTATAGTGTATGTATATACATGTACAATTATACCGATTCTAAGAACCACGTCAATAAACGTCAAAAAAATGTTGTTTCAGTTGGCAAGGACCGCGAGGTAGACCTCGTTTCCCTTTTGTAAAACAAAAGATTTGTGAATTGATAATTGTAGTGGCTTCAAATATATTATAAAACTTATCATACTTCTTACCTAAAACTCATCATACTTATGTTGCTTCTTTCCCTGACTGTTAAAAATCCCTATATCATGATATTTTTCTTCTAATATGTGCAAATATAATCAAGAAACAAAATTAATTGTTAGAAAAGGTATGAGCTGCTCTAAATAGTTCAATATTGCATAATAATTATTAAAAACACTGGAAGGGAAACTTCTTTTTTTTTTTTTTTTTTTTTGGGGGGGGGGGGGGGGGGTGGTTGGTTATTATCATGATACTTAAAAATTTAAAAATCTTTTTCCACCTATTAACAGCAACCGATTCCTTAAATGAGATGACATTTGATCAATCTCATCTCCACATTTTTCTTAGATAATAATATGCAGACGGCACCCAGAATTTCTAAGAAGCTACTCATATTTCTAAAGATACCTTAAACCAATTGAAGAAAACATGACGAAACTGAAAAGCCACTACCTCAGCTGCTGTCTAGGGATGGGATAGGGGAAAATGGAACAGATTCATGTATTGGTTATGGCATACCAGTTGTGATGGTTCGGAATCTTTCTTGCCCAGCAGTATCCCAAATTTGCAATTTGATTCGTTTGCCATCAAGCTCTATGGTCCTTATCTTGAAGTCAATGCTGCATAAGAAAACAAAATCAGATACACCAGGCAGAAGAATGTCAACCAAGCAAAACTGAAGAGGGTATCTTATATTGGAAAGCAACCTACCCAATAGTGGTAATGAAACTGGTGGTGAAAGAGCCATCAGAGAAACGTAAAAGAAGACAACTCTTGCCCACACCTGAAAAATTAAATCATTAAGCGTGACCTTAGTTAAACTACAACTTCCAAACAGAAAATTCTGTAAAATTAATTGCCATATGAGATTAATTAAGTCAAAAGGAAGGAAGATATGCTGACATGACTATCCACAACACAGTTTCACGTGGATCAATCATTACTTTCTAAGGTTAAGGTGAGTGACAATAGACAACCACTTTGCCTGAAAGGGGATGAACGGGAGAAATTAACCCCCCAACCAACAAGCTTCACTATTACCAGAATACAAAATCTTTATATCCTTGCTAAGTCATTTAAAATGTTTAATCTTAGATAGAAAGTCACCAACTTCATCTCAATCAATCCTTTGGAACATTTAGTTTTATACTTAAAATAGAGCAATAAATAAGAGGGGTGATAATAACCTACTTTGTTTATGAATTGCTTCCTGCATATCAGCCATGGCCCACAATACCCTAATAAACAAAACAAAGCCACATTTAAATACTTTTTTTAATGGATTTCATTTGATTTTATTGATTTTTATGGATTTGTATAATTTTTTAAATATTCAGTCCTCCCCTCTAAAGCAATAATAACGGTGAAAAAAATTGACGAAAATCCAAACAAATAGATTTAAGGGGGTAATTCTCACGTCTTCAGCACGATAAACACGTTCGGTTGATGATTGATAGCCAAGAGAATTCAGCGTTGTAGATAGAATTTCAATTTTCTGCATCGAACAAATAGAATTTTCAGCATAATGAATTTGATGGGAACTGCTTTGAGTTCTTGATACATTATATTTTATCACCTCGAATCATCACTAATTCCCACGGTGCCCCTCTGGTTTATCAACTGTATCAATAGTCAATCATATTCGTGATATTAAATTGACCGTTGGATGGATATTTGAAAATGCCATGACAGCTAGTTGAATATGTTGACTAATGGATATCTAATGAGCGTGAAACAAATTAAATCAATTAGATTCATTGAAACCTGCAGGTCGTGATATTTTATTACTTGCTAATGTGTCAATTGCAGACATCATTTCTAGGTTATGGATTGACGTCAAACTCCTCAGGCACACATTATTTGAAGGTGTGGAGGCAGTTGAAAGTAAGACAACCAATAAGCAAATCCTAGCTCGGTCTATCACATAAGTCCCTTATGTATAGGTCTCAAAATATCTCCTCTTCTAAGTAGAAATGTGTAATAAAACTGATTAAATCAAATCATAATTAAGTTTCCTAAAATAAATACAAAACAAACAGAGGAAGCAAACAGAGGGCCGAGAACAGGTCACTGGAAATTGCACCCCAAACAGAGGTATAGTTTGGGTAACGTCGATACATGTTTTGCGATGCAACTGAACATGAAATGAGATTATGTTTTCTTAAGCTGATTACTTTGTCTAGAATCGATCAAGAATGTGAGGAGAAATTGAAATTAGGTGAAAATTTATGCCTCACAAGATGGAGAAGGGAAGAAGTTAACCTGTCAAAGCACTGGAACGACCTCGACGATGGCGCTCAGTAGTTGGGATTTTCACTTTCGGAAAGATGGAGCTTCAGTTGGCGTTATTGGAAGCTTTGAAGAGATGGGTATTCGTACTGCAGGTAAATGTTGGTTTCCGGCAGTTTACCTAGGTTCCGGCAGGTAGGTTTTTTGGGAGGAAATTTGGGACTTCAGTTTGGAAGAAGATAAGTTTGCTGTACAGGGTGAGAAGATGAGTGTGTGAGAAGATGAGATCGAAACATAATATCTATTTTTCTTGCCTCTTCCCTCTTTTAAGAGAGTGGGTTTCACACGTGTCTCCAGTTCAGATATTTTTTGCAAACCAGTTAATGAATAGGTAGGTGTGAAAGGTCCTGGGACAATTTTTTATGAATAGTAACTTTTATTCCCTCTTTTATGTAGAGGGGACAAGACGCAACTCTCACTCTCTCTCTCTCTCTCTCTCTAGGGTGCGATTTTCACTCCTTTATTCACATAATATCTTTCTTCTTCTAGCTTAGATTAAGCTTGATTTAGAGAATAATTTTTGGGGCTTTTTACATAGAGAGATTGAATTGGTCGAGAGGCCTAAGGCAGTGGTTGTGGTTTTTCAGATCGGTGGTTGTAAGTCTAAATATTCCCGTCATGAAGTTTCGGTCATGAAGGGTTTATTATTGCTATTCTTGGTTGTTTAATGGTTGGAATCATTTTTTTATGGCTTTTATGTGATGGTATACGAATTAACAGTGGTATTAGAGCTCAATCGAAGATTTTGGGGTTTTATTTTTCCAAATCGGAATGAACAGTGACCAGTGAGGGTTTCTATGTGGTATACCTTCGAGCTTTTACAAGGAGTCACAGTTGAACTTGAGTTCGAGCTTCTTGATTTGGTTCTTGGAAGGGAGTCTTTGGTTCCTCTTTCCCATCATATTGGAGTTGTCATTGTAATTCAAGATTGGAGGTCCAAACATCTAGGAAAATTTCTGGGGTCAGGTCTTGTGAATAAAAGGAGGAAATGCAGGAAGTTGAGGTTCCTTTGAGGTTCGGGTTTTACAAGATTAGATTAGATGTAAATCTTGGGTGTATTATTTCACATTGTATACTTGTGTTTTGCTCTGGTTCAGTTTCTTATTGGAAATCTGCAAGAGAGGGTGATAAGGATTATTTTGTGAGCAACTTTGTGTCATTAAACAATGGCTTCAAGAGTTGGTGCTATGGTTGAACTGGAGAAGTTCAATGGCAGAGAGAATTTCTTCCTTTAGAAACAAAAGATGAAGGCAGTGTTGGTTCAAGAAAGGATTGCAAAGGCATTGGGGGATCAAACCAAATGGCTAGATGCACTGTTGGCCAAAGCAGATGAAGTGGCTGATATTCAGCAAATAGCATACAACACTCTGATTCTTCATATCTCAAATAACATTCTGAGGCAGTTAAATGATTCTAAACTTACGTGAGAAATCTGGAATAAGTTAGAAGAAATATATGCTACTAATATTGTTCCTAATAATATTTATTTTAGAAAGAATTTTTAATTTTAAAATGGACCCGTCCAAAGACCTTGAAACAAATTTAGATGTATTTACAAAATTGAATTTAGATCTAACGAACAATTCACCAAAAATTACAAATGGTCAATTAGCTGTAACTTTTGTTAATTCCCTTCTAGAGTTTTTCAAAGAAATTAGAAATGTGATAAAATATGGAAGGGATATCATCACTCTTGCAAACGTCACTGCTTAGATTAGGTATAAAGCTTTAGATGTCAGTTTGTAGGGGAAATTTGTCCAAAAAAAAGCTTCTTATTTTTTTTAAAGGAAGTTTCAATAAGAAAGAATCAAATTCCTTCCACTTTAACTAGAATAAGGGTAAAAAATAGTGAAAAAGCAAGTGTTGTGGGAGGGGGAGAGAGAGAGAGAGAGAGAGAGAGAGAGAGAGAGAGAGAGAGAGAGAGAGAGAGAGAGAGAGAGAGAGAGAGAGAGAGAGGAATAAGTGCTATCACTGCTGTAAAATTGTACATTTTGAGAAATACTGCTATGGGTAGATAAGAAAAAAGGGGGACAATAGGCTGTAGCATAGAATAGTGTTGTTGTAGTGCTTGAGGATGACCAATTGAGGGTGTTAACTATGATTATAGACGAGTGAAATCAAGATTGGATTCTTGATTTGAGGTATTCCAACCATATGACCTCCCATAAGGTTCGGTTTAAGATTGACAATGAGATAAATAGGGGGGTGTATTTATGAAATGATGAGACTTATTTTGTGATGAGAATCAGTGAAGTTGGGGTTAAGATGGATAATAGAGAAGTTAGAGTCGTGACTGAGGTAAGACATGTAGATGCTTTATCTAAAAAAATTAATTTATTTGAGCACATTATATATTTCTGGTAAATTTCATTGTGATTAAAGGAATTTTGAGAAATTAACTTTATTACATGCTTGGGGAACGGGGGAAGGTGAATAGGAAGGACATATGGGTGGTAAAATATAATTACAATTGTTATTGTCAAATAAGCTGGGACCCACAATTTTCATGTGGCCATATATGTTGCCCTAGTGATGGTAATAGGGCGGGTCAAACTTGCTGCCCCATTTTTTTTTTTTTTTTTTTTTTGAGTATTTCTTCTTTTTTTTCCTATTTACTTTTTTAATTAATTATTCGGAGCATGTTCGGGTCGGGGTGGCCAAAACCAGCCCCCACCCCGCAAACAGCTCGGGTAGCTCAAACTCGCCCGGCCAACCCCAATTAGGTGGGTACCCGTCGGGTTCGAGTTGGATCAAATTTTTTTTTTTCAAACAGATCGATCTTGTTATATATTATGTACTAGGCTTCTTTGACTTTAATAGCATGTTATAAGATGCATACCGTTATATATTACAAATGATACTTGTTTGATAAGATACTCCCTCCGTTTCAATTATATAGGCTTGTTTGACTTTTCATACAGATTAAGAAAACATATATAATGTAATTGAAAAAGTAATTTTTGTAAAGAAAATTTCCAACTTACCCTTATTTAATAAAAAACTAGTTTATTAAAAGTAATAAATAGGGGTACATTGGTAAGCAAATAAAATAAATACTTCTCAATAAATGAATAAGTCTATATAATTTGGACAAATGAAAAAGGAAAGGTAGCCTATATAATTGGGACGGAGGGAGTATATGACATCATGTGTTATAGAAGTCATTAATGTTTCACGCACTATTAAAGATATTACATATGTATGCACATTGTATATTCAGATAATAACATGTTACATTTCAGGATCAATATAAAACTTTACAAGTTACAGACAATGATGCTCAATATCAAATGTAACATATTGTGACAACCAACTTGTCTATATCATCGTGATATATGAATATAATTAATTGACATGCTATGTCATATGTAAACATCAAATATAAGTAACTTCAATATTACGAAGGATAAATTTTTAATGCATAATAATTTTCGATAATCACAATTCTAAGTGTCGTTTGGTGTAAAAGAAATTGAAGAAATTTTTTAATGTGATATTGAAAAGTTGTTGAAAGATGTGTAAATTGATGGATCACATAAAAATGTAAACAAGCACTAAGTGATTAGTCCAACGTCAAGAGAACTCAACACAACTAAAAAGATCTAGGACCCAAAAAGATGGAAAAATAAAAAATAAAGCTCTAAGTAATAAATATTAAAATTATATGCATTACACTACAAAAAAAATGTGTCAAATATAAAACTAAAAATTCACATATTCAATCACGTGTCATATTGCGCATCAATGTAATAGCTTGTCAATCTATACATATTTATATATACATATATAATAATAGAATAACCGTTACCATTTTATGTACATAATTTCTCGCCCTTTTCACCTGTCATTTTAAGAAATTTCTTATTTTTATCAATTTATTTTAATACATGAATTAAGAAAGTTCAATTAATGCATGTAATAAATGATTTGTGGATTTGTGGAAAAAAAATATCTATAAAAAGTCAAATTTTAGATTTTTTTTTTCTTTTGATAATTATTGCATTGTTTTAAAGTCAAAAAATGTGCAATATGGATGTCAAATGCAAGATCTCAATGAGAAGTTGAATATAAACTAAGAAATGAGAGCAAACTCTAAACATATCATTCGTAAAATCATTTTAAATACTAAATATAAAAAGTTTTACTTATATTTTTTACTTTTTTCAACATCTAATCTTTTTAATTTATCTCATTTAAGTCCTAAAATAATACCTATCATTTCTTACTTAAATTGAATTTGATCTAAATGATTAATTTTGAATATTTTTCTTATTAAATTGAAAGAAATAATAGATATTCGATATTTCTAAATAAATTCAATTAAATCATTTAATTTTCTACAACTTTAGGTTCCGATAAACTCATTTGTTCAATTTGTAAAATAGAAGGCATTATCAAAATTATTTTATTTAAAAATAGAATATGGTGAACACGTTTATTTAGCATGAATAAAAATAGTATGTGCAATTGTGGAAAATGAGTTTTAAAGAATGTGTGATTGAGAATGAACATTGAAAAAAATTATTTTCGAAGAATCAATTCTATACGAATAAGTGATAAAGTCTTTTGTCTTGTGAGTTAAACCACATTTATAAATTGAGACGTATAGATGATTTTTTGTATGTAAAGTTAATTATATTTGTAATATTCATTCAATAAAATTTAATTAAAATTTGTATTTCATATTATTTATTTGTTACACTCATTTAAATATAGGAATGCGTATAAGTTTGTCATGTGTAAGTTTAACAAATTGCAACATTTAATTTAAGTTTGAGCATTTTTTTAATTTTAAAAGGTTTGGTAAATTTTGTTCGTAATGTATTTGTTTAATATATTTAAATATCAATTATTGCATTAAGATAATTAGCACAAATTCTTATAGTGTTATACGGAGAGTTGATAAATTAATTTTGTAAATGTTTATTAGCCACTTTATTTCACTTTACGATTTGAAAATTGTAAGCATTTCAACTTTTAGAAATCAAAAAACCATAAGCTTGACTTTAGTCATAAAAAAAAATTGTAAAGTACAAAATAAGTCACATGTTCATATCTTACTTTGCCTAAATAAATTAAGAAAACTAGAAAATGAACAATTAGTTGTTAATACAAATATGCAAGTCACAATTTTATATTTTACTTTTTTGAGTATTTTCATTATATATGAATGCACAATTTATGTCGGGCATTGTGTTTTTATAACTTATTCAATAAATAATTGTAAATTATATCTTACATGCATCGAACGGGTGCGATTAGTAGTGTAATTAAAAATATCCTATTTCTCTTAACGACAAAATCTGTTAAGAATTGTAACACAAAAGAATGAATACTCAACAATTTTGGTAATGACTTGTATCTTATTGAACAATCTTAGACTTATAAATAGCCTTTTACACACTTAACGAAATAAGAAAAACTAGTTCATGTTTTCAACTAAACAATGTGATAAGTGCAACTAAAAAAATTAGGAAACACTAAACAAGTATCCTAAAGAGGGCTTATTCAAACTAAATACAAAATCTTAACCGAATCCCTAAACTCTCTTTATTCCCTACCACAAACTAATTGCCAACTACAACTAGTTTAATTCAAGAACTTTAAAAACTTCCAACTGACTTCGAAACATGTGAAACGCATCCAATGTGAGGGGCTTTGTCATCACATCTGCCCGTTGATCTTGTGTTCCACAATAAACCAACTCAACTACTACTCGTGTGAGATCACGAAGAAGATGGAAGCGTACATCAATGTGCTTTCTTCGACCACGTAACACATAATTTTTTGATAGTTTAATAGTGGAACTATTATCACAAAGAATTTTACTAGATTATTTTCTTGAGGACCAGGCAATAGCTCCAGCCCCAACATGAAGACATAACCTAATTTGCTTTTCCTGTCTTCTAGATTTCCTACATAGCCAACCAGACTTTCACACCCTCTCTTCTTGTAAAGAAACTCGAAGTCCAATGGTTTCTTTCAAGTACCTCAGTATCATTTTGGCTGCTAGCAAATGCAACTCAGTTGGTTTAGCCATATACCTGCTAATCAAGCTTACTGCAATCATCAAGTTCGGCCCCGTAGCTATTAAGTATATGAGGCATCCCACAATCTATTTAAGTAAAGTCTCATCAACTCCAACACCATTCTAAGTTTACAACCTGGAACGATGAGATTATGAACCAAGTTGTTGTCCTCCATCACAAACCTCTTCAACACCTCCAAATCATACTTCATGTGGCAAATATTGTAACGACCCAACATTTTTCCTCTTGAATCGTTAAATACATGTCGTAAAATAAAACTTCTATAAAAGATAATTATCGTTACGTTTACAAAAGATTAAGAAACAATACTTAATCACAAACATTAATTCTTTATTTTGAAATTCAAAACCATATTTTCTTGATTATACCACTAGAAATGCGTTACAAACTCCAACTCCTCAAACCTCAATTACCTAAAAAGGGGAAAATCATAAATGGTGAGATAAAATTTCAATAAATGAGCCACATAAATCATAATTCATATTTAAACTTGAAAATTCATAAAGTACATAAGTGAGACACCGAATCAAAACCTGAATTTTGGTAGCCATAATTCCCGTGCATAACATTAGATCATAATGTACACAAGGAGACAATCATAAATCGAACATAGGTGATCATAATTCTCATACGACTACATTTACCTTGATAATTAGGAGGGACTCATAGTAAATACGAATTGGAGAATTTAACTACTTCAACAAAGTGATAATTTGTGTGCATCATGACAACCTATTTAAATTGATAGAGGTCTATACTTGGTAAGTTGGACTAGTTTAAAAATGGAAATCTTCTTAATTGTCACTCCCATATGGAGATTACTTAATTTCCATCCAATTATCACATAAACTAAATTAACCAATCATAATTATGTATAATTGAACATACGTAAATATTTGTAATTATGGTAACTCTATTATTTAAATCAATCAATCATAATATATAAATTAAATTAAATATATATAAACTTACGTAACTATGGTAACACTAATATTTAAATCAATCAATCATAAATAAATATATTGTTGATGCACGATCAAATGTGGGCTGCGAGTGACGAAGTAAGAGCACATGATTAGGCATGGACATTGCAATGATTCCATGGCATGCTTTTGGGAGTGTTCGTACCAAGTACAAACTGAATATTAAAGCTCTGCTTCGACCCGATCTTGTATGACTTGAAAGACCTGAATCCCAACTCATGCCAATTTCCTAAGACCCTACAATTGATGAACCAAAAACACGTCGACGTAGATGTCTACTTAGTAAACACCCTGAGAGTTGACTAAATTGGAATTCTTCAGTTTAGTCATTCTGACATTCAGACGGTCAAATTAGTTAAAAGCAATGTTAGACAATCGAAAATAGGTTTGACCCGAAAAAGGTAACAGGTCAAGAGTCAGAAGGTCGAATCGGGTTGAATCGGTGTCGAACCGGTTTCAATTAAAAAACTTAAATAATTATTCATAAAATCACAAAACTTTTTTATAAAAAAAATTATTTTATAAATAAACCAACATTCACTCAATTAGAGATAAAATCATACATAAAAACTAAATAGTAATATACAATAATATGAAATATATATCAAGATATTCTTTAATTTTAGAATTCCTAATTTAAAGAAAATATAGATTTATCGTTGTTAATTTATTATACTATAATTTATTTCAAAATCTCAAAATATATTAATATTAATCCATAAAAAGTAAGAAAAAATAATACTAAATAATCTATTTGGGAGATGAAATAAATGATAAATAAAAATAATTTTTAAAAAAGAACAAAACAATTAAAAAAAAATGAAAGCCCAAAGAGAAAAAGAAAAAAAAAATATTGAAAACCTCCCATCCCACATCAGAAGTGGGATGGGAGGGGGAGAACAACAGCTCTTTATATAAGGGTTGTTGTCTATTCCTTTTATTAGTGAACCCTGAAGTTCAATTAAATTATTATTTTATTTTATTTGTTTTTATTTTTTTATTTTTAATTTTACTTATAAACCGATTTTTTAAGGTTTCAAAACCTGGACCGGTTGACTGGGTTGCAGTTTAACCGCAAAAAAATCTGGATCCCGGTCCGGTTTTTAAAGATGAGGTTTTATAGCTTGACCAGACTGATTTTCGGGCCGGTTCCTGATTTTTTCGGTTGAACCGATCGGTCCGATCCGATTTTCTGAACATTGGTTAAAAGTCATTGTACTTTGTAAGAATTCAAGTAGTTCAGTTCGAATATACTTCAAAATGTTAAGATATTGTAATAAGTCAGCTCATCACTTACTCCCTACAAATATAGGGGAGGGTAGCTCATAAAATGATCCAACTTTAACAATTATAAGTTAAAAACTTTCAATACAAGTAGTTCTACGTAGAGCCTTAATCAAGCACGATCTGTGGTCCACCTCTTACATTCACTATGTTCCATCGAATAACTGACACTCACCTATTTCTTTGCTAACTTGGAATGCTCATATTTCAACCGTTAACAATTGGAACTAGAAGGAGGCCCGCTTGTGATAAAAAGCAGTTACTTCAACTGGTTCTTTGAAAACATGTCACTCGTAATTCTCAGTAAACATGGTTTCTAGAAATAGTAATTTCGTAAGGTGGTAATTTTTCAAGATAGATGCATCTCGAAATGAAAATTTCCTGAAATAAAAGTTATTCCAAAAATAGGATTTTAAGAAATTTAAACTTTCCAAAATATATATCCTAACTTATATAAAAGAGGAGAAGCCATTTTACTATTCACGGACTGATCATAAGGCTGGCATTATCATGCGTCAGAGGAAATACATGAAAATACCCTTAAAAACTTACCAATTTTTGAAAATACCTAAACAATTTTGTTTATGATTTTATTTGATTTTTGTTCGCTCATAGTAGCACCCCACTCTTGGTATTAGAGCCATATGGCAAATCTAAAAGATAAATATTATATGACAAAAAATAAAAATGAATATATAATATATACATCAAGATTTATAATTATGCATACATTAATACTACCCGATAATTATAAAATAGAAATCTTGAACACTTTAAAAGATTTAGATAAAGATGTAAGAAGAGAAATATATGATCTAATAAATTTCGATATAATAAAAGAAGATTTTATCATAAACGAAATATTAGATTTAATCCACAAAGATATACTAGAAGAGTTATATAAAGATTATAGAAATGGATTATCATAGAGCGGATCCTCAATTAGTTAGATATCTAGACGTAGAAACAAATGAAAAATTAGATTTAATATTAGAATAAAGAAGAAATTTAATGGACCAAATAAGAGAAAAAAAATATATAAAACGACAAGAAAAATTAAGATTAAAATTATTGGAGAAAAATAGAGAATATTTTGATAGAATTTTAAAACAATTACCAAAAATTCAAACGATTTTAGAAGACAAAGAAAAAACTAGAAAAGAAAAATATGATAAAACAAACACATTGGAAGACTATCTAAAATATTGTAGAATATATTATAGAAAATTAATGATTGGATCAATAGAAGAATATTTTGAATATCAAATAATGAATTATAAAGAAGCAAAATATGAAACAGAACTTATTCTAGAAATCGAACATATTAAAGGAAGAAATTAATGACAGAATTTCCAGAAATAAAATTTGAAAAACAAATAACAGAAAATATAAGACTTCCAGTTAGATCTTATCAAATAAAAGGAGCTAATACAACTATGTTTCAATCATTAAGCTCATGGGGAGAATCTGATGGATTTCTTAACATGCAATTAAATTAGATAAGTGGGTTTTTATGTCAAACATATAAAAACATAAATTTACAAGATAAATTAGCTATCGAAGAATTGCAACAATTAAATATACATGACATGAATATCAAAGAAAAATTATAAAATATTCAAAATAAACTAACAATACAATTTAAAGAATTAAAAGAAATGATAGGAGAAGTTAAAAATATAGATGAAGAAATCTTAAAAGAATTTCAATGAAAATCAGGAGAATTAATTAATCAAGATAAAATTGGAATAATTATAGAAAAAATAGATAGGTTAAATGAAAAAATAAGAAAAAATAAAAATGAAAAAATCATATCAATAGAAGAAAGAATCAAAAAGCTAGAAATAAAAATAGATGATATGTATGACAGACTATTTAAGGTATAAAAAACTCAAAAATCAAGAATATAAAATGTCGATAAGTAAATATATTGAAGATTTAAAAATATTAATAAAAACATTAATAAGTGATGTACAAGAAGTAAAAAATGAATTAAAAGAAGTAAGAAATGATATAAAATACTAAAACTAGATATTAGAGAATTCAAAGAAAATAATAAAAACAAAGATAAGAAAATAGACAAAAAACTCATAGAGAAAGAAATACTTAGAATAGGAAAGAAGTACTTCGAACAAGAAAAAATTATAATAGAAGCAAGAAGTATGGATGATGAATTTAGAATAAACATATTACCAAAAATACTAGAGGAAGAATTAGAATTACAAAAATTTATAGAAAAAACTTTAATAAAATTAAAAGCTGAAGAAAAAATTGAAGAAGAACAAGATAAAAATGAATGAAGAGTTAGATTTGCTTATAGAAAATTTTGATCAGTTAAGTATAGAAAATTTTAATGAATACCAAGTTTTAATGAATACTGGAGGAGCACCTAACCCTGCTCCAATAGGAACTTCCAAACAAGAATTACCAGATCCAGATGAAAGTTATGCACCCTTATATAGTAAACCACACCGGCAATATTATGATAGAGTTAGAGATAGACAACCACCTAGAGGGAATAAATATAAAAATAGGTTTGAACCAAATGATAAACCTATTAATCATGGAGGAATAAAATTAGATTTAGATTGTAAAATAAATACTAAAAAAGCCTTATTAACTTGGGCAGATTCAATGATACTATTCTTTTTATACAATAAAGATGACACATGGGAAAATACTGATAAGATGATAAATTTTTTAGTAGCATCTTTTGAAGGACATGTTAGAAATTGATGGGAATGAATAAGTAGTGATACAAAAGCTTTAATAAGAAGAAATGTACAGACGGAACTAATAAAATCAGATAGAAAGGGAATAGAAAAGTTAGTAGATTATATTGCGGATGAATTTTTAGGAGAAAATTGGATAAGTAATTCTGAAGCATAATCAATAAGAGAAAAAGATAGTGCAAGAATAAGATTAATAAATTTAACAATATGTGATATGTGTAAAATCAAAGAATATACTTATGAATTTAAAGAATACTATTATGTCCAATTCTATAGTAATGAAAATCAAGAAGTATATAGAGATATGTATTACAATAAATTACCAGGTTCATGGGGAATATACTTTAAAATAGAATTTGAAAAATTTATTAGAGATAACCCTGAAACACCTAGAACATTAGGATCAAGGATAAAATTCCTATTTGAAATATTAGCATATATATGTCAACAAAGACAATTATTAAAGAAATCAGGAAAACTAACTAGAATATATTGTGAAGATATGGAAAAACCTACCCAATGGGGATGTAACCCTGAGAGAAGAAAAAAATAATAAAAGATAATATAAAAATAGAAAGTTTAAAAAATTCAGAAATTTCAGAAAAAAGATATATAAAACCTAAGAGGAGATATTACAAAAGAATATATAATCCAAATAAAAAGCAGAAAAATAAAACTTATAAGAAAGATAAAAGCCAATGCAAATATTGGAATTGTGGAGAAATTGGACATATAAGCCATGATTGTAACAAAAAGAAAGTTAAAATATTACAAAATGAATATCTAGAAATAGAAAGTGAACTAAATGAAATATCAGATATTGAAGAATACTATGATCAAGAAGTCTATATAAGTGAAATAGATTCAGAAAGTAACGAATCAGAATCTAAATAAAGAAATAGAAGAAATAGAAACAAATAAGAACATAGATAAACAAGAATATGAAGGAATAGAAGGTTATGGATTAAAACTTAAAAGTAACTTTTGATAATAATAAGTTCAGAAAAATACAAAAATTATCTTTGGATTTGAAAATAGGACATAAAATAGATAATGACATTGAGACATTTTAAATTAAAATCAGAATTAGACTAAGATTTTAAATGATTTAATTTCACTTAAAATGGCTAGACACACACGAGTTTTAAAAAAATAAATAAATGGTAAAGTCGTAGCAACTCATTTTTAGATAAATAATATTTAAGTTACGAAAATTCTCGGTCGCTACAACTCATATGTGAAACGATCCTGTTAACTTGTACATCACATCACCTTTTAAATCAACACATCACAATTTTCCATGTCTGGGTTGTCAAATGGGAAATATTAGACAGAATATGGAAAAGAGAAAAAGTAGCAATAAATGAATATCATAAAATTGAAAGGGTAATAGATATTAGAACCACTCAAGGAACACACAAATTAAATCTTTTAACAAAAAATACAGTTACAGAATTATTAACAAAGATCAATAGAAAACAAAGTGAAAAGATTCAATATGTTTATTTAGCAGGTATCCAAATAATGTTTAAATCCCTGTTTAGAGAAGGATTAGATTCGCTTTTGACTGTAAGTTTACATGATGGAAGGATTATAAATTTAAAAGACAGTCATTTAGGAATAGTAGAAGGAAATGTAGCATATAAGAAACTAATATTTACATGTTACCCAAATATTGTGTATCATTAAAAGATAGAAATTTTAATGAAGTTTTAGAACTACATTTCAAATTACATAAAGATGATATAATGAAATCAGGAGATAAAATTATGACTATAGAATACAGGGCATTATACACATTTACTAATTCTAATTATGGAAACATTTATTCTAAAAAACCATATATTGAAATTCATAAAGAATGTAAAGATTTTGGTAAAGCTGTAGAACCAGAAAAACAAATAAGTTTAGTTCCAAAAAATTATGAACTTACTATAACAAAAAATAAACCAGAAATCATAGAGTTACGAGAAGAAGAATACCCTAATAATAACATAACATTTGAAGATGACAAATTAATTAGGAGATCAGCAAGTTTACCTAATAGAAAACAATTAGGAGAAACTAGTAATACAAAAGAAATAAAACTTAATAGAAATGTTGGAAATATGAAAATAGAAGGTGAATATTTTAATGGAATAGAACATATAAAAGGATCAAATATATTAATTGACACAGGAGCTAGTGAATGTCATATATCTTCAAATAGAAATAAATGACTAATATCTCATAGAACTGATCCCTATAGATATATAAATTTTGATGGACAAGTACATATAACTGAACTTGAAGTAAAAGTACCAATAAAAATAGGAGGAATAAATCTTCTAGTACCATGTCATGTAGATAGTAGTATGGTAAATCCTCATGTATTATTAGGAATGAGCTTTCTAGATGGACTAGAAGATTATAGTATAAAACGTGAAGAATTATATATAACTAATAATGGTCAAACTATACTATGCAAAAAAGTTGAATCAATGAATAACCAAATAATTTTTCCATTAGCTGTTTATATACAAGTTACAATTGTTGAAACAAATATAACAATCTGTGCATTAATTGATACGGGGAGTGATATAACAATATTCAAATGTTTCTTAATAAAATCATGGAATACTAATGGAAAGATAAAAATTACAGGAATAACAGGAGAAAGTACTCATATAATTAATAGTGCTGATAAAATTGATATAATACTTGGGAGTAAACAAATAGTTGTAAATAAAATATATAATTATAACAAATCAGAATGTGATATATTACTAGAAAATGACTATACAATAATTTCAATATTATAAACAAAATAATTACATGATAATGTTATAAACACCTTGTGCACATTTCCTAAAAATACAAAGAAAATTTAGACCTTACAGAGTTCAGCCAACACAGCGTGGTGATAAATGGGAGAAAAAACCAATTACACAAAATGAAATAAAAAATAAAAGAATAATGTATAAAAAAAAGTCTTAAAAACGAACATACAAACAAACATGAACAAAAATCATTAATCAACTAGAAAAAATTTGTGGAGAGAATCCATTATTATTTTGGAAACCACATCATCCAAAAGCTAAAATAGAATTAACAGAAAATGTTATTATAAGAGTTAGACCAATGATGTATACCATACAAGATACACAAGAATTTAAAACTCAGATAAAAGAATTACTTAACCAAAAATTAATCAGACCTAGTAATGGACCCCATAGTAGTCCAGCTTTTATGGTCATGAAACATTCTGAACAAAAAAGAGGAAAAACTACAATGGTGATAAATTATAAAGAATTAAAAAAATATACTAAATTTGATGGATACTTTTTACCAAATAAAGAGGTACTAATAAATCTTGCAAAAGGAAAGCAATATTATTCTAAATTTGATTGCAAATCAGGATTTTGGCAAGTAAAAATGGAAGAAGATAGTATTCAATATACAACATTTAGTACACCCCAAGGTAAGTATGAATGGATGGTTATTCCATTTGGTTTAAAAAATGCACCACAAATATATCAAAGAAGAATGGATAACATATTTAGAAAATTTAATGAATTCTTAATTGTCTATGTCGATGATATATTAATATGTTCTAATAATAGAGAAGAACATAGAAATCATTTAATTAAATTTATAAATGAATGCAAAAAAGAAGGAATTGTTCTTTCAAAAAATAAAGCTATAATAGAAAAACAAAAAATTGATTTTCTTGGATTATCAATAGATAAAAGGGGGATAAAATTACAAACCCATATATCTAAGAAGATAGAAAGTTTTCCAAACAAATTAGAATCAAAAGAACAAATACAAAAAAATTTCGGATGTTGAAATTATGCAGAAGGATTTATTGAAAATCTATCAAAAAAAAGACATAAAATTCAAATTTTACTCTGAAAAACAAATACCAAAGGATGGAGTGATGAACACACATAAATTGTCAAATTACTAAAAGAAGAATGTAAAAATTTTCCTAAATTAAGATTATCAGATGAAAAAGATAATTTGATAGTTAATACTGATATCTCAGATAAGTATTGAGCAGCAATATTAAAAACAAATCTTAATGAAATTTGTAGATACTCAAGTGGAACGTTTAATCAAGCAGAAATAAATTATACTACTTATGAGAAAGAACTGTTAGCAATCACCAGAGGAATAAAGAAGTTTTCATTGTTTTTATTATCTAAGAAATTCATTATTGAAACTGATAATTCTCAAGTTGCAGGTTTAATAAAAAATAAATTACCACCAGAACCTCAATATAGAAGGCTGCATAGATGGCAAGCCTATTTGACATTTTATAATTTTGATATAGTTCATATTAAAGGTGTTAATAATTATCTTGCGGACTTTTTAAGCAGGAATATTGAATTTGCAGATGAATAATATCAAAAAATTCCTGATAGACGCCAAAAAATGAATGAACTTCCTCATGGAGGAAGCTGAAGATATAAAGCTTGGAATTGAACAACTTGCAGAAACTCTCCAAGGAAGTTTCAAGCAATTGATAGAAATCTCAACATTTCATCACAATTATACTAAAGAATTGAGCGATAACATAATTGAGATTGAATCTTAGTTTGAATCATTGATTACTAAATAGGTTATATCAAAAATACAAATAGGTACATCTTCTGGAAGAGTGGTGGACCAACAATTAAAAGAGATGAATCAATTCCCAAAAAAATTGTTATAAATGAAGCCAGTCCTCGAAAAATCACAATCAATGCCAAAGATGAACATACAAGAGTAGTCAGAATTCATGCTGAAGAGGAAGATGATTCCCCTTTTTTACCAAAAGAAAACGAATATAAAACTACTGTTGAAGATATATATGAACTTCAAGAATGTGATTGCTATTACATTTCGTCTGGAGACCACGTATACCCACGATTGATCGTTACTCAGGGTGGAGATCTCGTCATGACAAAAATGACAGCTGATTATGGATTCTTGGATCTTATCTATCCAGGAAAAGATCTGAAAGAAATCGAAAAATTTGATGATTTACTAAAAGGAGAAATTTCAAAGTTTGCTCAAGGAAGACCCATATATTTAAAATTTTATTCGATCAGTCCTGAAATTGATGGAAGAATATATTATCCTGCTGAGCATATTTTCACGATTGGGTATGTTGCTCGAAATTTTCAAATTGAAGTTGGAAAAAATATCAAGCCAGTACCAAACATTACAAGATCATGGTTTAGATTCCGAAGGGTGTTGGGAATTAAAGTTCTCTACAACATTGCCAAAAACCTGTATGAGAAAAAATTCAAATGCATATGTCAGTACAATGGATGGACCCTACTCACTAATGGAGGAAAAGAAAGTCAACAATCTTGCAAGAATACATCAATAAATTTGATACTCATCAAATCCATGGAAGCTTTGCCACTTTGCAAGAGGCGCGCATAGCCAGGAACTGCCCCACATGCCAAAGGAATTGATGGACAGGTGGAAGCCACTTGATGGATCTGCTTTACATGACAACAGAATTGATGGACAAGTGGAAGCTGTTTAATTGATCTACTTTAATTCAACAATGCAGAACAATGTAGGGGCCATGTCAAGACCAAAAAATAGAAGGATAAGTGTCCCTATAATGTAATGGTCATGTGATGTAATAAATAATAGAGGGACAGGTGTGTCCTTAGGTGAAAAAATTTGTGAAATTGTTAGGTCGATGATGTAAGCAGTGATGTAATTGTGTCCAATGTAGTTTTATAAATAGAGGCCTCCGGGCTAGTTGAAAGACAGAACTCTCTTGAGCACTCAGTTTGTGAGAAAGCCAAAAATCATCTGTCTTTGAAAAATTCTCATACCAATCCTTTGTCAATCTTGATATTATCAATAAAATCCCAATTTACTTATCATATTATGATGAGTTTCTAAATTCTTGTCTTCCAAAGCCTATTTCCAAAAAGAAGATATATTATTAAGAAAACACCCTACACTCTGTTCTAAAATATTTTTCATCTAAAGAGTTATACAGTGAAGGCATCCAGGTTTAGCTAATAACCCGTGAAGGCAGGAAGCCATTGGAGGGTGTGGAGCAAAAATCTGTAAGCATGAAGGTCACTAACAATAGAAGGAAAATACAAAGGTACTAAGAATATGAAAAGAGGTTAGTATTCTTAATATATCTATCTTTACGGAATTAGGAAGAAGAAGAGCTTTTAACATGACATAATTCAGAATTGTTAAATTTAATTATCAAAACAGTCCTTATAATAACGAACATCATAGCATAATTGAATCTTTATTCATGCATAAACAGTTTACTAGACCAAATAATGAAATAAAAAAGTTATATCATGTCTATATGCCATGTTTGTTAGCTATCTTTCCAACATTAAAAAGAATATTAGGATTAGAAATTACAAAATCGATTATTTATTTTTAGTTTGATAGTGATAACACTGAAATAAATAATGAATTATATTTAGGATATGTGTTTAGTAGTGATAATGATTATGATTATGATCCTGTAATAGATTATGACAGTGATGGAAGAGATGAAGCTTTCTTTACCAATTTTTGAAAATCTTAATATCATGAATGAAAGTAATTATATCATGAAAAAACTCAGAACTAAGAGAGGTCCATATATAAAGTTAAAAATAATATCAAAAGTAAAAAAGGTATTGAATATGAAAATGAAATTGATAAAATAGGATATCAAGAGCAACTATACGCATCACAAGAGATATTAAAAAGTTTTAAAGAAAATTTAATAGAAAACTTTGCTAGAGGAATTGTAAGATCTATAATGATACATGATATTCAAGATATAATTGATAAATTAGAAAAGAGAAAGAAAAGTATTTCAAAATATAATATACCATTTGAACCAAGTATAGATATCATGGCTGACATAGATATTTTCAATTCTAAAACATTGATAGAATTTGAAAAATTACTTGAAACTTTATAAATTATTTATCTCTGTGTTTATAATGCCTAGATATACTATTAAAGGATTAGATAATTTGTTAGAAAAAATAATGGAAAAAATAGATAACGTTATATCTCATTTAATAGATATGGATGAATCATCTGAACAATATTATATACTTTCAGAAAATTATGATCAGTATATTATAGATTATTCTGATATATTACAGCTCAAAATGGAATTAGAAAATAAAATTACGACAAATACATTCCAAACTTAAATGCCGGGATATACAATCGAAGGATTTGATAACCTTTTAAAAAAACTGAAAGATAAAATGGAAGATATTAAACATCAAATGGAAAATGAAAACATATCTTCTGAAGAATATAATAAATTCTTAGAAAAATACGAACAATATATTGCAGATTATTGTATTTTACTCGATCAAAGAATAGACTTATACCAGAAAACTCTGTATAATAATTTACCAACCCAATAATCTATGGAACAAGCATCAACTTCTAATAACTACGATCATAAATTATATTTAGAAAATAAAGAAATTTCTTTTTATTAACTATTGCTGAAAAATCTGAAAATATGTATTCTGTTGGACAATCTAAATTAAAAGAAATATACGAAGATATTGACTATGCTATCTTAAATAAAATAGAGTTTAATTCTGTTGAAACAGCAAAAAATATAAATACGGTTCATAAAATTATAGAAGAATACGAAGATATAAAAGATGAAGTTTTAGATGGAATAGCATTAGGATATATAACTAAAAAAGAACATCCTAAATCTTTTGAGAAATTATCACAATATAGAGCATTTTTAGAAAAACTTAAAAGATTAAAAAATATGAATATAATAAAAAGTATTGAATTAAATCAACCTGACTAATTCAGGGATATATTTTGCAAATAAAATAATGCAATTCATTAAGGGTAATAAAGATATTTTGCATAAAAAGAGCATTTTGAAAAACTATACCTTTAAAAAGGCTATTCCAACAAATCTCCTCATGCGTCATATTCCTTGCTCATTTCTTTCATACGATATATTTCTTCACCAAAGGCTCCAGCGCCTCTCTTCTCTTCTTCATATGGACATTTAAGGTTTTATTTTTACTTCGAATGGTTCTTCGATCTCTTCTGTCCAAGGGTACTCTCGCCCCTTTCCACATCATCGAGTTTTATTTTCGTCATAAAACACTGTCGTCTAGTCCCTATGATCGACCGACAGCCACAATCAAAGGCGCCGCTCTTCTCTTCTTCGGTTGGAGATTTAGGATTTTTCTTTTAATTCGAATGGTTCTTCGATCTCTTCTGTTTAGGAGCCCTCTTGCCTCTTTCCAACTGAACATTAGTTTACGCAGCGTTGAATTTTACTTTCTTCAAAAAAAAAAAAAAACCCCCGGATCTACCTCAAAAATGCAGAAACGTTCCAGAAAACAGGTTCGTTCTATTTTTGTTAAATGTTTCATGTTAGCTCTGACTATAAGTTTTATTTCTAATGTTTGTGATTTGATTTTTATTTTTAATCACTACTTTGAATCTGATTGTGTTATTTTTTGATGCAGCCTTGGATGAATCTGTCAAAGATTTATCTATTATTATATTAATCTCATTCATTAATAACATTTACATTACTCAGTTAATTACTTTATGTTCAATATAAACTTGTCTACTGTTAGAACTTGGTTCTCTTTTCTCTTTAGTAGATTTCTCATAACCAGATGCAGTACATGTATGTTAATTTGATATAATACTCATTTCTTTTAAATTTGTAAATTGTTTTATTTGGTACTAGAAAAATTCTTGAACCTCGAATTTTTCTCTTGTACAGAAACATAGAAAAGAGGCACAAACACTTGGTGCAAATGTGCAATAGGGCAGGTAATTAAATAGCTAGATCATTTTTTGAAACATGCCAAATATTATTTTGATTCTTATGTTTGTAGAATTGTGCAATAACTGGTTTAGGATGAAGGTGAAGGTTTGAAAGAATCAATCCAGGTGATGTAAAAAAAAAAAAAAAAAAAAAGGCTTCAAACCTACAATTAGTTTTAGTTATAGGGAGCACAACAGATTTTATGGAATTTGGGTTTTTCTCTAATACAAGCTTTTCTAATCCCCAATATCTTATATCTAACAGCGTTAGTCCATATTTTAATCCATTATACTTTCCTTCTTCTAAGCAGCGGGCTCACCCTGCAATACAAGAAATTGGTGTTGATTATTATGGTAATTGAAGGACATATATGAAAGTCCATATTTCATTTTTCTCATTATATTTTTCACATTCCAAGAACTATATTTATTTTTTCTAGGCAATTTGCTTCTTGTCTGCATGTTTTTTCTTTTTTCTACTTTTTTTATTTTTATTAAACCAATAGTGCCACATTACATCTCGAAGCAATTTTTCAATTTATTTGTTGTACTACTTTTGTTTTTTTCGATTGATGCTATTTTGCTAATGTTGCTTAGATTTTTTCACATTACTTTATTCATCAATATGGTCAGTAGGTCACTCCACCTGGACTGATTTTTTATGTTTGGGTTAAATTTTTCTAAAGCCAACAAGAAATCCTCCTTAAAGAGGGATCAATAGAGGGAATGATGGAGGGAGGGTATATGGGATGACATGATTTAGTGTTCTACCTTTAGCCTTATCTTTGGCTAAGTCATTAATGAACTTGCAATATATATTCAAGATGAGGTTCATTTGTAGTTAAAAGAAACTGCTTTGAAATAGTAACTCTCAGGCTCTTGCTTTGTGTGAGGCCCATTTGTTTTATTTAATGTTTATAAGGCCCAATTTATATCCTTTTCGAAACTGCGGAAAACTCCATCTTTTTTGAGTTTACTGGAGATGAAGTTATCCCAATGGAGGAGCAAAGATTGTTCATTAGAGAGCAATCCCAAATTAGGAAGACATAGTCCTAAAACAAAATGTCCAAATAAATTAAAGGCTACTTAGAATTGGAAATTGGCAGGTATAACAACTCTTGTGTACTGCTTCTTATTCGCGACAATTTCTATAGTCAGAATCGCATTTTTTAACGTGATTTTCAAATGGGAGCAGTGGATTTCTGAGGATGAAGGCTATTTGACAGCTAAATTATACTATGAGAAACACAAAATTGTTTGGGGAAGTGTTGGATGGGGCACTCAAAAGTAAGATTGAGATATAATGGTATGATATTACAGCGATTAGAGCCATTATCTATGATAACAAACCAGGAATTCTTGAGATTGAGGTAAATCCTTTTGCATCATTCTAATTTTTTTTTCCGCGTTCAAATTATCCAATAATTTAGAACAATTAAAGAGTTATTAGTTGACAATGAGTTAAATGCTACTAGAAATTGAATGCAGTTGAGCAAACCACCTTTATTCTTCGAAGAAAACAATCCCCAACCTCGTAAGATACGTGCACAATGAGGTGATTGGCAACTGCTTAAGTTCAGAATTTCTGTAAAGGATGGAGCTGTATAGTAGGGTGCCTAGAAGAGAATACAGATTATTGTTTTAGTTTTTAGGTTTAATTGTTTTTATAATCATGAACCAATGCAGGTCCATTTGAAATTTTATGATTGTGTTGCCATGCTAGATTTTCTCATCATTCAGTTGGCGAAGGAGATGAGAGATTTAATTTTGGAGCATTGCTCATAGACATCAATGTAAGTGAAGGCCAATTGTTGATCGCTGAAACTTTATGTATACATCTGCAGACGTTAAATTAGCAGACATTATCTAAAACAAAAAGGTATTGAGATGGTTTAAATTTTGAGCATTGCACCTGTATGTTAATTAATTATATTATAATAGTAATAAAATCAAGTGGCTTTAAAAGAAAATGTAGTATGAATATTTAATCTTCAAGCAGTATGTCTATACATTTAATTATCATAATAGTAGTAAAAGATCATTGGAAGACGACTTTAAAGTAGTTGTTAGAATCACGTATGATTTATTGTGCCCGGATGAATAAGAATATAATGCACCAAATATTGCTTATCTAACTTCATATGTTGGCGCTTCTTTCAGCCCAGTGCTATGGTTATTTGTGGTGGTCTATCTGCTTCTCAAAGTCTCAAGATGGCAAGCTATGTTTTCGCCATAGATAATGCACCTTGTAGAGTCAATTGGCCCAGTCCATCAGTCCATTTCTTCACCCATTTTTATGCCCAGAAATCAGAACCTGGGCCTTCTTATTTTTGTCCTAATGCTGAGCCCAATCTTCGTGACCCGGAGCCATATCGTGCTTTATATATCACGCTTTTATCTTTGCAACTGGATCTGTTTCAGCCGTTGATTCATACCACTTGGAGCAATTGAGGCCGTTAGATTAAATCTTATCTCTTATCCAGTTAAATAGGCGTAGAAGTGTCCAGATTCATTCTTCAATAGTTCAGACGTCTTCTCTCAGTTTTTGCTCTCTCTCTCTCTCTCTCTCTCTCTCTCTCTCTCTACAATTTTCGCCTCTTTGATTCTTGGCGATTCACTCTTTCTCTTTGTATTTTTCAGAAGATTTTGCAGATATTCTTTTGAAATTGTTAGGAAGTATTCTGATGTTCATTGTAAACACACTTTGGTTCGTATTCAGAGGGTTTTTCTGAGAGATTTTGTTCGATATCAGTAATTTGAAGTTTTGTGATATTTGTGTATTAAAACCAGATTTTGATACAATTTTTGTTGTTATTTTGATAAATAAATAAAATTCTTCGTTTTTGGTTGAGTTGTTTCTCTTGAAATCTTTACACACCTAATCGTAAGCATTTCTTTGTTATAAAAATATACAGTAAAGAGCTTTTATTGTGCATTTGTTTAGAAAAAGGACTTGGTTTCACGTTTGGAGCTTTTATTTTATGTATTACCAATTTCCTTCTCTAGTTGAACTTACTTCCACTTTATGAAATCCTTCTATATCTTCACCGGTTTTTCTATTTATATATATTTCTTTTATTTTTGCTGCTACTTCTAATTGTAAACATTTATTTTCCTTTTGTACTTGGTTTCAATTTGGATCACACGTGACGTGTTTTAAACCAATCAAGCAACACAGAGACTTGAATACTTCATATTTTCTACTTTTTAAATTTTTTACCCAATCATCTGTTTCTAAGTTATACTTCACATTCGTGTTAAATATTTTCTCTAATATATACAAAAAGAGGACGCGAGTACGTGCAACGCACGGGCATCCACTAGTATGTGTACACACATATATATATATATATATATATATATATATATATATATATAGCATAACAAAGAAAACTTGATTTTCATAAATTAATTTGGTTCAATAATGAAATATGTTTAGATTTTAGAACTTAAAAACTTAAACAATTATCAATACACAATGTTAGAAATAACATTCATATTTCTACGTCATGGTTTTACTTTTTATATTAATATAGAAATTCATAGTCACTATATCACAAAATAAACGAGTTTCCATAACTAACTTGATTCCAGGAAATCAAAGCTTGGAACTTGATGTCGCATAGTGGTGACATAAAAATATTTCAGCGTATCATAAATCTGATCATTAAATTTTAACATGAACACTGACTCAAAAAAATTTTATAAAATAATTCTTTAAAAAAAAGCTCCATATATATTTTTTAAAAGTGTCTATAGAAATGTAGATTTGCTTTGATACTATTTGTAACACTACAGGAAACTTACTTTTCGCATACAAATCATTTTGTAAGGAAATATCCTTTTTTGTAGGAAAAACATTTTCATGCGAAAAAAATTTGTGGGGCAAACATTGAGGTGAAAAGTATTAATCGACAAAATTTCGAAATTTGTGATAAGGTTTCTCCCTACGAATCAGAATACAATTCGTCACCTTGTCATTTCCTAACAAAATTACTAGTTGGTTAAAATTACATTGACTCACGACAAAAGTTTTGTGGGCACATGATACAAATTACGTTGTGGCTAAGTAATGCTTTTTTCCTATAAATAATTATTTATGGGTAGAATTATGTGGGCTAAGTCCTCCATTTTCTCTACAAATGATTTTTGTAAGGAAAGAATATTTGTAAGTTAAGTATATTATTTGTAGGGAGAAATTAAGTCATTTTTATATAATTTATTTTTATTTGTGTCAAATTAATTTTTTTTACCTTATTCAAAATAATATTAAAACGCAGAAATACAATGAATTTTATTAAGACTTTTAATGTCAATATATATAACATTGAATTCAAAATTTTATAACAAAATACAAATACAAATTATTCACTAGTTGTGGCCATCTGCTCAGTGAGTTGCATAAGTCTCGAATTTTGTCTCAAGTAATACGCAAGATACGAGATGTCTTAATTTGTTTACATGTCCCTCAAGTAGGATGATCAATGGAGTCCTTGACAAGTGTCACGCGCAGATACCTACAAAATTAATAATATTGATTTTAAATGTTCATTGGACTTGATGCTTCTACAGGCTGATTTATGAAGTGCCATACCTTCCACACCCTCTATTTCATCATCCAATGCCCCATTATTTTCTTTAGCTCCATGTACATTTTCACTTTCTGCTGCACCTATCAAAGCCATGAAATATGACTGTAATTATAGAACAAGGATATTTTCTAAGTCAAGATGCATTCTTAGCTTAAGACTATCATCACTACAAGAATTCGGCCCAACAGAGAAGACAAAAGCCGTCTCTAAAGGATCTAAAATCGTCTCTATTGGTTATTAGAGACGACAAAGTCGTCTAGATGAGTCGTCTCTGTAGGTCCATGACTGAAAATAATTAGAAACGACGTCGTCTCTATTTCTTCTGGGACAATTGAGACGACCTTTAGAGACGACATTGTCGTCTCTATTTGTGAAAATATTTAATTAATTTTTTATTTATTTATTTTGACCCGATTCAATCCCTTTTTAACCCGACCCAAATCTCGATCCGAACCGTCGTCCCGGGAATTTTCTTTAATTTATATGATAATTGTGCATGACAATGATTCGAACTCGGAACTTAAGTGTTGGGTGGTGATATCTCAACCACTAATGCAATTGAATTCTTGTGTTAAATTTTATTTTAAATAATATATATTAGTTAACTTAATAATATTTTCTTAACAAATTAACTTTAATATTAATTATATAAATGTAAATAATTAAAAAGGTCAACAAAACAAATAGCAAAATTTTAAAAAATAAGAATAAAAAAAATTTAAAAACAGAATAGAGACGTCGATCAATAGAAACGACAAAAAAGTCGTCTTTATTGGTCGACCAACAGAGACGACTTTATGGTATCGTTTCTATTGATCGATCAATAGAGACGAAAAAAAAATTCGTCTCTGTTGGTCGACCAATAGAGACGACTTTATGGTGTCGTCTCTATTGGTCGAGCAATAGAGACAACATTGAAATGTCGTATCTGTTGGTCGACAACCAATAGAGACGACTTAAAAAAGTCATCTCTATTAGTCGACCAACAGAGACGGCTTTTTCGTCGTCTCTATTGATCGACTAATAGAGACGACTTTTCGTATCGTTTCTAATTTTTTGTTTTTTTTATTCTTTTTTCTTGTAGTGCATCAATCATAGTGCATCAATCAGTCAACTAGAAAAGGCACAATCGTTATCATGTTTCTCACAATAAAAAAGAAAGACATTCATAATAAGCAGTTCTAAAATAAGCTAAAGTCTGAGATATTTACTGCTTATCCATCACTATATCTTATCTTTAAATCAAATCATACTTTTTTTGCAGGCTGGGACACTTGCTAGATACAATCCTATACTCAATACAACATTTCTGGTACCCAACATGTCAGGTGAAGATTTTTTTACAGAACTTTGTAGTGATCTTAATAAGTGAGCCACCTAAATCATAATTCATATTTAAACTTAAAAATTCATAAATTACGTAAGGGAGACACTGAATTAAAACCTGAACTTAGGTAGCCATAATTCCCGTGCATAACATAAGATCGTAACACACTGGGAGACACGAGAATTATAAATCAAATTTAGGTGATCATAATTCTCGTGCGTGGCGTTACTGAACTTCGGTCCTTCTTATCATAAATATATAGGACCTATATCATATTTATATCTTGTGGTTTCCATAGTTCAAGCATTGGAAGCACAATTCGTACGACTACTCTTACCTTGATAATTAGGAGAGATTCATAGTAAATAAGTATTGAAGAATTTAACTTCTTCAAGAAAGTGATCATTTCATCATTTGTGTGCGTTATGATAGCCAATTTATATTGAATAGAGGAAGTCTATACTTGGTAAGTTGGACCAATTTTTTTAAAAAAAAAAAAAATCTTCTTAATTGTCACTCTCATATGGAAATTACTTAATTTCCACCCAATCATCCCATAGATTAAATTAACCAATCATAATTCTATAATATAATTAAACACATATAAATATACATAATTATGATAACTCTAAGGATATGATTGATTGAAAGGGTGGAAAATGAGTGAAAAGAAAATATTTTTCAAGGAATTGGTTTTTCTGAAAATCATTTTCGTGGAAAATGTCAATAGAAAGTGTTTGATTGTTTTAATTTTCTAGGTGAAAAAGTGAGGAATTTTTCAAGTTTATTGTTTAATTGACATTATTTTTCATGACAAATAAAGTAAAATTTAGCTATTTTAATCAAAATTATAATTATTTTCAAATTTTTTAACATATTCGTATTTGATAATAATAATGTTATTTTTTGAAAAAAATAAATCAATTAACAATAACAAAATTGATCAAACGTAACGAATAAGTTACTTTACAAACCAAGAAAGTATTTTCTCTCACAAAGTAAGAGAAAATATTTTCCATCAATTCCTACCAAATGTGGCACGTGGATCAATTCAAAGAAAAAGTTTTCCACTCAAAATTTGGCTTGTCAAACAAGGGAAAATGAGAAAATATTGAAAATATTTGGATTATTTTTGATAATCATAACCTAATATTTAAATCAATCAATCATAATTATATATATATATAATTAAACATATATAAGCATAATTAATTACTGTAATTCCATAATATTAATGAACAAAGTATGTTCACTAGAATACTTCTCAAACCCTTCACTTATGAAATGTGCTCCAGTACGACTGAACCAAGCTCATGGATCTTGTTTTCGTCCATAGAGGGCTTTCTTTAACATTTATACTTTCTGATGAATGTTATTCGACTTATAATGTTTAGGCTGCTCCACATACACTTCTTCATTAAGTTAATAGAGAGTCCACCCTTTTC
This sequence comes from Ligustrum vulgare, assembly GCA_963555705.1. NCBI lineage: Eukaryota > Viridiplantae > Streptophyta > Magnoliopsida > Lamiales > Oleaceae > Ligustrum > Ligustrum vulgare. The sequence continues at coordinate 26,563,986 of OY743186.1, read as the reverse complement.
ATGAGCTACTAGAGCCCTAATCATTCTCACTGTGTACATTCTAGCAATCAGTGCAAAAATTTCTGCGTAGTCTATCCCTTGTTGTTGTATATACCCCTTTCCCATCAAACGAGCCTTCAAATTGTCCACTTCTCCATTATTATTGAGTTTGGTCTTATAAACCCACCTCACTCTAATCTTTTTTGCACCTTTAGGAAGATCAGTGAGTTCCCATGTGTTGTTCCTCTCTAAAGCTTTTATCTCCATATCCATAGCTACCCTCCATTTGTCATGCTTCACTGCCTCCTCAAAATGCACTGGATGTATTGAAGCAAATAGAGCCAAATTAAAATTGTATCTTCTTCCTCCAAGGCCATTCCCACTTACATAACCTCTCATCCACCCTCGGACACTCTATTTCTTCCTTCATCAAAACTGAATGATTCTCCTCCATTTTCTCTAATTTGAGGACTACCAAATGGTTCTTCAATGACTTCCTTTTTTTCCTCACTCACTGCTCCATCATTCTCTGCATTCACAGCCTTATTATCTTTTTCATCATCCTATTCTAGATCAGCCATTATATATTCTTTATAACTCCTATCAGCTCCAAGATTTGTCTTCCTCAACCATACATACTTGCTAATAAGTTTCTTTGCAACTGGATTATAGAGTCTATATGCCTTAGACTCTTCACTTACTTCCAGTAACACAGGTAAGGCTCTTTGCATCTAAATTTGTCCTTCTTACACAGGAATAAGCATATGTATCATGCATCTGAAAACTCTAAAATGCCCTACTAAAGGTTTGCTTCCATTGTAGGTTTCCTTAATGTTTGATTCTTTACAGCCAATGTTTACAGCCAATGTAGGACTCCGATTTAGAACGTGTGTTGTCTAGTTTACTTCCTCTGGCCAAAAAGACTTGGGGATCCTTTCATCGCTGTTCGATTTTTCCTTTTAGCTACTCTGTTCTATTTTAGAGTATATGCTACAATCAATTTCCTCTTGATGCCAAGCTCTATGTAAAACTCATTGAAGTCAAGTGATATGAACTCTCCTCCTCGATATGTTCTGAACTATTTTATTACCCTCCTACTTTGTCCTCAACACAACTTTTAAAACATTTGAACATGCTTAATGCTTCGGATTTCTCTACTTAAAATTAAGTCCATGTTTTTCTAGTAAAGTTTACAATAAAGCATATAATTTACCTCTTCTTACTGTTGGAAACGGGAGAGATTGGTTCGCAGAGGTCTACATGGACAAGTTGGAGCTTCTATGTTGCCCTCCAATTGCTCTTCTTTGGGATTGGATCTCTATGTTGCTTCCCATTAATCATACAGTTAGCACATATTGTCGATGGAGCCATGAACCGATGTATCCCGTGCACCGTGCACCATCTTCTTGAGATGAAGAGTCCTCAATCCATTGTAGCTCAAGTGTCCATAACGACAGTGCCATAAGTGTGCCAAATCCTGTGTGGAAGTGTAGAGAAAAGTTGGCCATTGTGGCAGTGTATTTGCTAGCAACACAAACATCCGATTTGTTATCATCTCGATCTGTATTATGAACCCTTTTCCTAGATGATAAATATTGAGCATTCCATGTTGAATGAGAATCTCCAACCCACTTTCTTGTAGTTGACTAATGCTCAGAAGATTTTTCTTTAGTTCAGGAAAAAAATACTTCACTTGAAACATGTGTAAAGCCACTTACTTTCAATCTCACATTGCCTTTTCCTGACACAGCTATCCTTGTGTTATTTCCTGGCTACACCTTCATCCTTAAGTCCTCATTTAGAACATAAAACGAGCTCTTGTCACTAAGCATGTGGTTGCTACATCTAGATTCTAGGGTCTACACATCTTCCCTTCGAGAAACGTTGATCTCCATATATAACAAGATCATATCTCTTCTTCTTCTTCTTCTTCAGCATAGTTAGCTTCCTTATCCTAGCTCGGACACTAAGATTGAAAGTGTCCAAGCTTGTGGCACTTACAGAATTCCACTATTGCTTTGGTGTATGGTTAGCGACCTCTCCCATTCCTCTGCCTCTGCCTCTGCCTCTATCTCTATATGCACCTCAACCCCATCCTCTTACACCAAACATTTCTTTAGAGTTGATCTTGATTGCTTTTTCTTCTCCTGTATGTAGCTAGGACTTTTTCTCATGAACAATCAGAGAACTTCGCAGTTTATCAATAGAGAGTTGATCGATGTTGTTAGACTCCTCGATCGAGCAAACAACATAATGAAATTCTCACTCAACGATCTGAGAATCTTCTCCACCACTATGACATCTTGCATCTTCTTTCCATGTGTTCTCATATAAATACTTGGAGACTCCTTCTCCAGTCTTCATCTCTAGGGTTTCAAACTCTCTTCAATCTTTTTCTTCATATACTCCCAAATTTGTTTGGAAGTATCCTTCACAAGAATGGTCTCCAATATCGTCCGATCTATGGCCATAAAAAATATAATTTTTCACTTTCAGATCTGTCAGATTCAATTCATATAGCCTCTTTTGTTGTGCTTCTGTCGGCACCAGCCCATTCGTTGGCTCAACACAGTCAGTCTCCAAATTGCAAGAAATTCTCCATTAACATGCTCCAATGGTAATAGTGACCATCAAAGCAGGGAATGCCTGACTGCACAAAATTTCCTTGATTGTTATCTTCTTTGGTGGTGCAAGAACCTCAAAGACTATTGCTTTGATTTTATTTGGCCAGTGGGTGCTCTGACACCAGAATTTTAAGAATTAAAAATAAAACAAAGAACAATAAAAAATTCTGGGAATGACTTGCTGTTTTATTGGTCAATCTTAGGCTTATAAATAACCTTTTAAACACTTAACAGAATGAGAAAAACTAGTTCACGTTTTCAACTAATCAACGTGATAAGGGCAACTAGAAAAAGTAGGAAACACTAAACAAGTACCATAAGGACTAGGGCTTATTCAAACTGAATACAAAATCTTAACTGAATCCCTAAACTTTCTCTTCAAAATCGAATCAAGAAAAACACATTTATAATTGTACTACACATTGCGTCTTTGTGCGTTCATAGGATTGTTATTATAAACAAACAATAAGAAGAAGCATCATGCACTTCTCACATATCCCATATTTTGAGCTAAAACTTCCTCGTCTTTTCTGAGCATACTCGAAAATAACAATACAAGCACATATATATGACAAGTTGTGACGACCCGAATTCTCGACCATTCGAGTGCCACTAAAATTGACTCATATCATATTATCGAGACTTAAATAGTAATGTAAAATTATTCAAAAGAATAATTAGAATCCCATAATTTTATTTGTGAATAAAAATAGAACATAATTTTCTTACATAAAGTTCAACATAATTATCTCATCAATCTTAACCACTTTTGCCACTTCCATTTGACCGCCTCGAACCTTCAATTATCTGAAAATGGTAAATATCGTGGAGTGAGATTTATAAAATCCCAGTAAGTATACCAAGCATAAATTTTTTTTTGAAAGCATATGGATCATTTTCATCATAACATAGGATAGGATCGAAATACTCATAAACATAGGGAGACACAAGAATTTTACCGAACTTAAATGGCAAGAATTCTTATGTGTAGCGCTACTAAACTCCGGTCCCCTTAGCATAATCATAAACATATCATATGGAACCCATAACAATCTTGTGAGATTGATTTCATAGCAATGATCCAAACATTTTCATAAAAACATAAGATATACTTACTTGTCATAAAAACATACTTACTTTTCATAAAAATATAAGGTGTATTTACCTTTCATAAAAACATACTTACTTTTCATAAAAACATAAGATATACTTACTTGTCATAAAAACATACTTACTTTTCATAAAAACATAAGGTGTATTTACCTTTCATAAAAACATACTTACTTTTCATAAAAACATAAGATATACTTACTTGTCATAAAAACATACTTACTTTTCATAAAAACATAAGGTGTATTTACCTTTCATAAAAACATACTTACTTTTCATAAAAACATAAGATATACTTACTTGTCATAAAAACATACTTACTTTTCATAAAAACATAAGGTGTATTTACCTTTCATAAAAACATACTTACTTTTCATAAAAACATAAGATATACTTACCTTTTAAAAGATTAAAATGAAGTGTAGTAGTAAATGGACCAAAACTTTCTTGACCACCTTGAATTTCTCTTACTTGTGGATTTTGTCAAGAGATTGAAAATAAGTGTATATGTGTAGAGTTGTGTGTAAAAGAGATGGGTTTAAATAGATGTATAAAGTTGGCATATTGTAAACATAATCATTCAATTCTATTAATTTTAACACATCATTTTCTTAAAGTAAAGCACCATTCATATACTTTTCCATATTTATACAAATATTATGCTCTTCATGATTACATATAATGGAGTCTTATCAACCATTCATATACTTTTCCATATTTATACAAATATTATGCTCTTCATGATTATATATAATGGAGTATATAAATCATTCATATACTTTTCCATTTTTTATACAAATATTATGCTCTTCATGATTACATATAATGGAGTCTTATCAATCATTCATATACTTTTCCATATTTATACAAATATTATGCTCTTCATGATTATATATAATGGAGTATATAAATCATTCATATACTTTTCCATATTTATACAAATATTATGCTCTTCATGATTACATATAATGGAACCTCTCATGCTTGCATATATTTTCTTAATTTAAATAATAAAAGTAATTTTTGTACAAATAAATATTGGGATAACATTGAATTAAGTACTTAGACTTAATATACTTTAAATCAAGAGAATGGAGATATTTTTAGAAATTCGGAATTTAATTTAAAATCGAACGATCTCGATTATTTCTTGACTTGGCTATACGAATACGTCGTGGCGTTAACTTAATAAAAATGGGTGAAATAGTAGCGACACGATTTTCTATTAAAATAATTATTAATCGCGTAAAAATTCTTGGTCGCTACAAACTTACCCCCTTAAAATAATTTCGTCCTCGAAATTAATCTTACTTGATCTTATGATTTCTGAACACTTAATCGGAATCTCTTCTTCTTCTTCTTATGTAGCATCATCGCTACCATATTTAACCCAACCATATTTAACCCACTGGACTTTGACTAAATGCATCAATTTGTTTTCTTAAGACATGGACTTTTCTATCAATAATAGACATATGTCTACTCATAAATTCTTCTGAATCAAAATGAAAATTCCCAATCGTATGTGATATTTCATCATATCTTGTAGTATTCATGTAACTTGTCATTTATCATCGTATCATGTGACCTCAAATATTCGTATTAATATCTCTAAAATTTCAATAAATCTTTACTAACATATCATACCATAATAATTTGTCATTTCTTCTTATCACCAAATATCCCAAAATAATTAAAACGATTACCTGAATATTCTCTATGTAATATACCCAAACATGTTATTCACATATCAACATAATCATCAGTTTATCTTTCCAGTATTTGTAACCCAAAATTTCTGCAAAATTCAATAAACAAATATCTCCCAAATAATTAAAATTCTTAACTCAAATATCATAACATTTCCCGTAAGGTATTCCTTTCACTTGCACAAACTTATTAATCCTGATTCAATACAGTCCTTATTTCACTTTCACGTATCCCCGTATTATTTCTATACCTTGATTATTATATCAAAATATCAGTACCCAAAAATCCAAGAAAATATTCCATATCTCAAATCCCGTCATCATCAAATCTTCCTTTTATCAAGAAAGTAAACGGCGCATAAACTCTTGTTCCCTCTTTTCCATTATTCTATTCCGCGCTTTCTTGCTGGAATCAATATCACGCGGATTCCCTCTGATCCTTAATGCTTTTAAATAGTTCATGCTGGGAAGAGGTTAGATCCATCAAAAACATGGATATCATTCTTACAAACATTCGCAAGTATTATTCCAGTCTTCCAATGAATGATCTGAGGAAAATCTATCGAATAAGACTCGAAAGATTGAGGTTGCTGATGGCTCATGGTGTTTCAGAAGATGTTCGCTGGTTGATCGAAGCAAAGGTTCGACTATCTGGTGAATTACCTATGACATTTCCAAAGCACATGCCTGGTTTAGGCAAAAGCACCTTCGCAAATAAACGAAGAGCAAAAAGGCTGAATGGTTGCTACAAATGTGCTCGTTGGAACTGTGATACTCGTTGCAAAACAGTAGGATATTCTTCTACTAATCGGGATGATAAAATCAAATTCATAAAGGGTGGACTGAGTAAGGAGTCTTTGGATGATATTCGACTGACTCTTGAGACGCACCCAAGTGGTTATGTGCAACGTGAACTTCTCTCCTTATACGCTCAGTTTAACGAGGACAAAAATCGTTATAGTCTCCAAAATATAATAGCAAAAGATCCTGTTTGCCAGTCTGTTTTACAAAATGAGGCTTCTGGCAGTTCAACAATGATATAAGGTAAATCTCTTGATACACATTTAAAATATTTTGCTGTTTTCTTTCACGCGTTTTGGAAATAAAATATATTTTCCTTTCTCGAGTTTTGATAAAGCTGGAAATAAATCACCGAAAGGTGATATCTTTGGTAAAACAGTCAAAAGTTGGCCGATTTTGTCAAAAGTAAATCTTTACTTTTTCAGAATCAATCAAAAACAGTAAGTTTTTCCGGCTTTAAATAGCCAAACATATTTCATAGTTCAGGCATTCCAAAATCACATCTTCTTCGTAAGTTTTCTCTTCTATACTATCAAAGATGGAAGCACCAAAACTTCGACAGATCAAAACTATTTGTGTATTTTGTGGATCAAAAGTGGGGAAAGGCTTCAGTTATCTAGAAGCGGCCGTAGATCTTGGAAAGAAACTGGGGGAAAAAGGTATCACTCTTGTGTATGGGGGTGGTAGCAGTGATCTAATGGGTTGTGTTTCCCAATCTGCTCTTGCAGAGAAATCAAAAGTAATCGGTGTCATACCTGTCCCTTTGGTAGATGTTGCAGGCAAAACACGAGGGCATGAAGTTCAAACCTTATCCATCCATGAACGCATAACTTGTATGCTATATGGTTCTGATGCCTTTATAGCCCTGCCCGGAGGTTTTGGTACCTTAGAAGAAATCTTTAACATTACCTCGTGGGCTCAACTAGATCTCCATACTAAGCCTATTGGGCTTCTGAATGTTAACAATTTCTTTGATGGTTTGTTAACCTTTCTTGATTATGCTGTGGAACAGGGATTCATCTCTCCATTTTCCAGAAGGCTTCTTATTTCTGCTCCTACTATTGATGAACTACTGGATAAGCTGCAGTCATATATCTCAATACAAGATCCAGCAGGGGTTAAGATAGATTGGTCGCAAGGAAGGGGAATCAAGCGAAAATGGAGTCCGGTTAATGTAAACTTAACTTTATGAATCTTAGAATAGGTGGGGGTAGAGTACGGAGTATTCTTACTCTCGAGACACCCCTCTAATTTCCTAGGATTTCCTTAATGTTTAAATCTTGTGTGTACCTCAAAGGTTCCAGGTGGTAGATTACGGAGTATTCTTACTCTCGAAACACACCTCTTTGAAGGTTTCTTTATTTCCTCAAAAGGTCAGAGGTGGTAGGATACGGCTACTCCGGAAACACATCTCTCAATTTGAGGAATTTCCCATGTTGCTTTCTTTTGCTTTTGCGTGTTTCATGTATTTCTTTCCAGTTTGACTCTTGTGTGTTCTCTTATGAGAAAATAATAAAATCTCTGCTATCATCTACTAAATCTCGTTTGTGATGTAAATGAACTTGCATGTCTAACCTTAATTCCTTTAGTGGATACTTATCATATCATGCTCTTAATTCCAAATGATAAAATTCTGGACAGAGTCTCCCTTGTAATTTGGACTTATCCCAAACCATAAGCATACTTCATAACTCACAATAATAAATAACTCCACATTTGATCACAACGATCTAAAAATATTGAAAACGATTCCAACACTTCAATATCATCAAAAAATATCCCATAATTCAATTCATAATTCCTCAACATAACAATTTCAAATCATATTTTTCAATATCACAATATCACTTCCTTCCATACCTTAATTGGCTCAAAAGATTACTCATACTTATATTTATAAGTTATAAATCATATTCCCAAAATTTAATCACAAGGCCAAAGTTCATAATAAATTTCTCTTCAATATAGAGGCATAATTCACTTACTCAACATAATATCCATTACTTAATTCCCAATAACCAAATCTTTAAATCTCTAACTTCATAATGCTTCTCATAAAAGTCTCATTAAAACCACATCACTTATAATCTTAACATCTCATAAAACTTCATAAAATTGGCTCGCTATTTCTCATTAAATCTAAATGATAGATAATCTGAACATATTTCTAATCATTTCTGTTGACTTCTTATACTTAGTGTCATGTCTAAAATCAATTATGCAAAGTCCATTTAAGGTTCATCATTTCTAAACTCGAGGACAACAATTATTTTGAAAATCATTCTTAAGTCATATTATTCCCATTATGCTCAACACCCGTTCTCTTTCTTTCTTTCCGAATTTTTTTCAGAATTGAAACTTGAAGAGTGGTACCAATAATCATCCACAGTTTTTCCTTGCTTTTAAGCAAAGGTAGTGATAAAGGGATAAATTATTGAACCGAAAATTGAAACTTGAAGAGGAAGTACTAATAACCATCCACAGTTTTTCCCTTGTTTTTACACAAAGGTAGTGATAAAGGGATAAATTATTGTACAAATTCATTATTAATTTTGTTTGTTTAATATATTATTCCATATATTTTGGGCAAAAGTTACAACCCAACTTAATTTCTAATTGAGTCAATCTTACTAAGCTTAATATGCACCAAAATTCATATAAATATCCTCTCTGTCTCATAATTCTACATTGAAAAGAATAAAAAAAATTGAGTCTTCTATCAATTTATATCATACTTGACATGTATATTATGTGTAACACATAAAGATTCATAACATATGAATATTTCATACTTAACATGCTTCAATATAATCATAAATGCCATGTAATTGCTATTATACATAACCTACCTGGTTCGAGGAGTCAATACGTGGAGAGTGACATAGTAGAGTGATGAGTTAAAATATTTCATATAATCTTATTTTCCTTTAATCAACAATAATTTAATGTGGTTGTATCCAAATCAACATTTTCTTGAATCATAATTCCTAATTAATCACAGTCTTCAAAACAAATCCAATATCGATATAGTAATTATCTCCCCATCAATAATTAATAACTTAACCCAAATAAAATTTATCGTCAAATCTTATTTTTCCTTTAGTCCCCGAACTTCTAGAAATTTATCAAAGACATCAATATAAACATCATATCACTAACTAATTATATTCCATAAAATTTTCAGGACATTACAAACTCCCTTGCTTAAAATGAATTTTGTCCTTGAAATTCGCACATCAAATTTCATCATGCTTTTCAAAATCATAACCATACTTGACATGTGAAAATTCAATTTTTTTTTTAATAATGAATAGTGATTTCGTTCACTGTTCATCGTGAATAGCACGTCGTTTTACTGTTCACGTGAATAGTGATTTTTTTTTTTTTTTTTTTTTTTTTAAAGAAATAAAATTTCAAAAATCTACAGAATCGTTTTTAAAACTCTTTTCTCTGATACCAACTGTGACGACCCGAATTCTCGACCATTCGAGTGCCACTAAAATTGACTCATATCATATTATCGAGACTTAAATAGTAATGTAAAATTATTCAAAAGAATAATTAGAATCCCATAATTTTATTTGTGAATAAAAATAGAACATAATTTTCTTACATAAAGTTCAACATAATTATCTCATCAATCTTAACCACTTTTGCCACTTCCATTTGACCGCCTCGAACCTTCAATTATCTGAAAATGGTAAATATCGTGGAGTGAGATTTATAAAATCCCAGTAAGTATACCAAGCATAAATTTTTTTTTGAAAGCATATGGATCATTTTCATCATAACATAGGATAGGATCGAAATACTCATAAACATAGGGAGACACAAGAATTTTACCGAACTTAAATGGCAAGAATTCTTATGTGTAGCGCTACTAAACTCCGGTCCCCTTAGCATAATCATAAACATATCATATGGAACCCATAACAATCTTGTGAGATTGATTTCATAGCAATGATCCAAACATTTTCATAAAAACATAAGATATACTTACTTGTCATAAAAACATACTTACTTTTCATAAAAACATAAGGTGTATTTACCTTTCATAAAAACATACTTACTTTTCATAAAAACATAAGATATACTTACTTGTCATAAAAACATACTTACTTTTCATAAAACATAAGGTGTATTTACCTTTCATAAAAACATACTTACTTTTCATAAAAACATAAGATATACTTACTTGTCATAAAAACATACTTACTTTTCATAAAAACATAAGGTGTATTTACCTTTCATAAAAACATACTTACTTTTCATAAAAACATAAGATATACTTACTTGTCATAAAAACATACTTACTTTTCATAAAAACATAAGGTGTATTTACCTTTCATAAAAACATACTTACTTTTCATAAAAACATAAGATATACTTACCTTTTAAAAGATTAAAATGAAGTGTAGTAGTAAATGGACCAAAACTTTCTTGACCACCTTGAATTTCTCTTACTTGTGGATTTTGTCAAGAGATTGAAAATAAGTGTATATGTGTAGAGTTGTGTGTAAAAGAGATGGGTTTAAATAGATGTATAAAGTTGGCATATTGTAAACATAATCATTCAATTCTATTAATTTTAACACATCATTTTCTTAAAGTAAAGCACCATTCATATACTTTTCCATATTTATACAAATATTATGCTCTTCATGATTACATATAATGGAGTCTTATCAACCATTCATATACTTTTCCATATTTATACAAATATTATGCTCTTCATGATTATATATAATGGAGTATATAAATCATTCATATACTTTTCCATTTTTTATACAAATATTATGCTCTTCATGATTACATATAATGGAGTCTTATCAATCATTCATATACTTTTCCATATTTATACAAATATTATGCTCTTCATGATTATATATAATGGAGTATATAAATCATTCATATACTTTTCCATATTTATACAAATATTATGCTCTTCATGATTACATATAATGGAACCTCTCATGCTTGCATATATTTTCTTAATTTAAATAATAAAAGTAATTTTTGTACAAATAAATATTGGGATAACATTGAATTAAGTACTTAGACTTAATATACTTTAAATCAAGAGAATGGAGATATTTTTAGAAATTCGGAATTTAATTTAAAATCGAACGATCTCGATTATTTCTTGACTTGGCTATACGAATACGTCGTGGCGTTAACTTAATAAAATGGGTGAAATAGTAGCGACACGATTTTCTATTAAAATAATTATTAATCGCGTAAAAATTCTTGATCGCTACACAAGTCCTTGCTATATCCCTAAGTGACTTTATAGAGTGATGAAATCTCCATACTATTTGCTGCATGTACATAGGATTACATAATATATCAGCGAATGAAAAGAATAACAGTAATTTGGAGAAAAGACAGCAGACTTGTAGTGATAAGGGTTCACAATACATGTGTAATAGCCACAATCTTTAAAGAAAATTAACATATCTCGAATTCCAAGCAAGAATTTACAATTTGAAGGTCCACAATAACTCATAAATTCAGTCACAACATAAATCAACCCCAAATGAAGAAAGAAATATCTGAAAAACAAGTCTTAAAAGAGACACAGTAAAGTGTATCACTTAAGTTGGAGAAAATGTGCAAAAAAGGGGATTTTTCCTTAGGGGTTGAAATTCGGTGTGAGCTAAGAATCTCTCCAATTGTGATATAATATTAAGTGTAAATTGAATCTCTTAAATTAGTTTTACATTTGATGGATCTAAATCCAAACTTTGCTGCAGTGAAACTATTTAAAAACTGGTGGAAGTTTATTGGTATTTTTTGTCTCTATAGTGAGTCCCGCAACATGAATTGTGGAATTTATGTGATGGAATAAGGTGATTTGAGGATTTTTTGAATAAAAAATATTGAATATTAAAAATGGAGTTTTTTATACAAATATGGTAACATATGTAATTTCCTTACATAAATTAATTAAATTTTATAGAAAATTCAAACATGAATACTTTTTCACTTTTAAGTTTTCTAAAAATCATTTCTTAATCCAAGTGTTACCGTGAAATTTATTAGAAAAATAAAAATTAAAATAAAATAAAAATAAAAAAGAACAAAAGAACGAAAAGAAAGATCCTACACGAGGGTATCAAGATTTTGGCCCTGGCTGGCAGCCATCCCAAGTGTGTCATGGTCCGCATAAATATCTTACTTTTAGGAATTAAATTTAAATTTACTTGAATTTTATAAAATTTAAAACTTACTTATAATAAAATCGTAAAAATTGAAAAATACTTTATAATCATGTGATACTTCTCAAATATGTTAGTAACACATTATGATACTTTTTCATTTTTTTTTTAAGTAACAACAAAGTATTTTTCCAAAAAAAAAAATGGTAGTAAAAATTATTTTTCCTATCTAAAGTAAGTAATCAGTACAATTATCCCAAATTAGAACTTCAACGTGATTTTTGGATGGGAAATATATTGAAATCACATTTTTTGTTAACAACACTACATTTTAATTGCAATGAATATTCTTAATTTTTCTTCTTTTTACATTTAACCCACCAAGTTTTTTTTTTTTTTTTTAATTTTTATCATCAATTCTTTATTAATTTTCACATCTTGTCTTTAGAGACGGTTTTTGTTTAAAATATTTTTTACAAGGGCGAAAAATTCTTATTTATCTTTCATATTTTTAAATAACCAAAATAAATAGCTACTACAAAATTTAAATAAAATATTTGCACATCTTTTCAATGCAAATTAGCAGAATATTTGAATAGAAATCGTGATTAGAAATAAAATATGTTAATTAATTGAATTTTATGAATAATAATGCGATTAAAAAAAGTTGAGAACATAAAAGTAAAAGTAAACAAACACTGAAGATCTTTCTTGCAATTAAACTGTGGTGAAGATATAAAAAGTGTTGTGTGAATATAATTACTCTTGTTGGATTGGTAGCCCAGTCCATGTTAGATCCTAGTCCGATTAGAAGTAGAAACTGGATAGTCTTTCGCCAAGGCCCATTTATACAAAATGTGATAGGCCCATTCATATTTTTGGGTTGTCCAGATGTAAAACGGGTGGTCCAACTCATCTCTAGCCCAACAATAGACTTGCCAATTTTTATTTTTTATTTTTGAAAAATTACATGGAACCCTATCTTCTAAGTTCTAATTTTAAAAATTAAGTATTGATAAAACAAAAGTTTTCTACAAATCATGTGTTAATTAATTTATTTTTAATAATAATAATAATAATATTTCAAATTTGAAATTCAATCAACAAAAAACTCTCTCTCTCTCTCTCTCTCTCTCTCTCTCTCTCTCTCTCTCTCTCTCTCTCTCTCTCTCTCTCTCTCTCTCTCTCTCTCTCTCGGAGATATCCGCTTCGTGGCCCTCATCTCCATAGGTGATAACAATCCATTCTCGTCGGACTCCACCACGGCTCGACCACCACTGCCCCTTCTCTCAACCTTATAAGTAGCGGGTTCGATCACCAGAGACTAGAGCCTTTGATCATTGTACTCTCCGACAGCTCACCATAGGTGTGTGCTGGTGCGATAGTGCAACGTTGTTAGGTAGTGTTGCAGTGGTTGTGTTGGTGCAGGCGGCTCATAGCTACTGAAGTTGCTTCTACGCCTGCTACAGGTGACGCTCCTGTGATTATGGTTGTGGTTGTTGTCTAGTGAGCTAGTGGTGCTGGTCGTTCGTGGTCGTGGTTTTGGTGTGTAATTGTGTGTATGGTCAGGGGTAGACCCATAGAGGGACGAGTGGGTGCCACCGCACCCACTGAAATCAGAAATTCTCCAATCCTTCATAAATCCAACCTGAGTATTTTGTCTTTTATTTTCTCTGCACTGCCATGGATTCTCCAATCCTTCATTATTCCAATCAATTTCCAGCACAAAACACAAAAATGAGGACTTGAGTAAATCTAAGAGATGGGTTTCTTTTCTTTTCTCCTGCTCACTCTTCACCTTCAAGCCTCAGTCATGATCCCAAATAAAATCATCACTTTCATTAAAGAACTCTTCAAAAGTTGCTGCCTTGCCCACTGCCATGCTAAAAGAATCAACAATATCGAACAATCGACATGATAGAACTATGTAGAAGAAGTCACCGACTTTTCTAAGGCCTATGTATAACAGTTGCTGTGCCTTTATGTATTTATGTATATAAGTGAAGTGAGAGAGTTATACAGAGTGAAGTGAGAGAAATAGAGACTTTAGAGTAGTGGGTAGAGAGAGGCAATGCAGTGAGTATAGCTTTTTTGGTGAGTGGGACTGGGTTGTGTGTATTATAATTGTAGAATTAAGATTATATTTGAGTGGGTATAAATATTTGACCGTGTCTAAAATTGTTTAGTTTATTTCATCAAATAAAATTCTATTGTTTGGAGTTAAATCCAACACCATTTTTCCGAAAATCCTTATAAAATGTGTAATCTTGATTTGTTCAGTGAAAATGAGAATTAAAATAATGGTTCATCACTAAATGAGAAGTCGTAAGAAACCATTGTAAAAAGCGTATGATTATTTTGAACATTATTGTTGTTGTTTTTTTTTTAAATAATTTTTTATGTAACACTGTTTCGCCCCACTCAATCATAGACCTGGGTCCGCCCTTGTGTATGGTGGCATATGGTGGTGGTGATTCTGACTGTGGTGGTGGTGTGGCTCTGGCGTTTATGTTTGATTCTACCCACATATCAAATATTAAAAAATAAAATTAACTCTTAACCATCCCATCATCTTGGTCAAATTTGATCATTTACTACTCACTCTTTGGTAGAAGAAGCTAGGGGTGGACGTGGTTCGGTTTGGTTCTGGTTCTAGAAGAACCAAACCAAACCGTAAACCGATGATTTTTTACTAATGGAACCAATTGGTTTTTTCAAAGATATGGAACCAAACTGGAACCAAACCGCTTGGTTCTGGTTTGGTCTGGTTTGATTCTGAGACCATTACTTGAATTTTTAAATAATAAATGTAAATTAAAACCTGTTTATATCCGCTTCTTCATTAGAATCCATCTACATCATTACTAAATTGAAAATAAAATTTTTAGTTAACAAAACAAAGATTTAGAAAAAGTAAAATGTTATTCTAAGTCAAAGAAGAAGAAACTAGTCTGAAGGAAGCTCGTCGACCTGTTGAAATTTAGAGAATCGAACATAAATGCAGTTTAGACTTATAGTTACAGATTACGATGAAGTTCTGAATCTCATTCTACCGTGGTGCCGTGTGAGTTAGGGATGTAATTTGCAATTTGAGTTTGGGTTAACTCTTGAGAATTGATGAATTGAGTCGAGGTTTATATATACATAAATTTTAAAAAATAAACATCATTGTCGTTGATGGTAACTAAGGAGTGCAACGATTGTTGTGTTATAGGAGTGTAAGTAAAGCAGTGTGAATGCGTATTTATAATTGAAAAGAAGAAAAACGAATTAGAATTAGAATTTAGATTTATGATTTAAAATCTTTGTCTAATATGAAATGAGATAAAATGTATGTTAAATAACATTTTTGTACATTTCACTTTTATAATTTTAGATTTTAATTTTTTGGTGAGATGAATATCCACTAATTTGTAATATATATATATATATAGTTTGGTTCTTGGTTTTGGAAAGAGAACCGGAACCAGAACCAAAATCGAATGATTCTTGATTCTAAGAATCAAACCATTATTTTTTTTATGTAGAACCGAACCAAACCGTTTGGTTTGATTTGGTTCTGATTTGATCTGGTCTGATTCGATTATTTTGTCCACCCCTAGAAGAAGCCAGTTCACGTTCAATCCCCCATAAATAACAAGCTGTCCATAAATATTTGTAACCCCAATGTAGAGTTGCACGTGCAGGGACACATGGGAGTGTTGGGGGTGGTGGGATCTTTGTTGCAACAACAACCATGGATGCAGACATGCAGTAAATGCCCTTATATGGAATTGTGGGACATTCTTGATAGCAGCAAGGATGGCATGGAAGCGTACAGTACTAATTCCACATTCATAAATACGCCACCAATCCTAGCATAACCTAAGAGAGAAACTTCCTCTGTTAACATTTTTTACACTAACATTTACGTTCTACTACATTAACGTAACGCGGTTTGATAAGATTAAGAATGTGACTAGTGAGAAAGCTGACTCTCCGTTGGACCAGTTCTCAAACAATTAGTCCCTCCGTCTCAATTACATAGGTTGCATTTTTTTTTCATTTGTCTCAATTATATAGACTCATTTCTTTATTGGGAAGTATTTATTTTGTTTGTTTACTAATGTACCCCTATTTATTACTTTCAATATACTAGTTTTAATATTAAATAATGATAAGTTGAAATTTTTTTATACAAAAATTACTTTTTCAATAATATTAAATATTTTTTTTTAATGTGTGCGAAAAGTTAAATAAACATGTATAATTGGGACGGAGGGAGTATTTATCATTCGGGATTTGGAAAAATTTCTAGTACTCTATGAATACTGAGTACTTGATATTTCATCCACTCATTAATTGACATTTGAAACTTTGAGACTCGTCTAATTAATTCATTAATTGACACTTGAAATTTGGATCTATCTAATTAGAGTAATGTTATTTATCTCAATGTTAGGATCAATTTTAACTCAATTAATATACATTCATTGTAGAATGGGGAGGTGCTCATGTACACATACACAATCCACATCTTCAATTTCTAATGAGAGAGTGACAACTGAATTGAGATTTATCTCAACCTTGAAATACATAGCATTATTCATCTAATTAGGAGTAATTCACTAATTAATTATTAAACACATTAACTACAAATCTGTTAACCTGAACTTTTATAGGAGTATTTCCCTTTTTTTTTTCTTTCCCACTTTGGTACTCCTTCCTGCTATCCCATAAGACCTTAAGTTTTATTCCTTCCTTTTTTTTGCAATCTCAGATTCTCAAAATCGAGAATCCTATTCAATCCAAAACTCCAAATTTATTTATTTTTAATTGTGCTTCAATTTTAATAATAGGAATCACAGAGCCTCATTTTTTTTTTTTTTAAATTAGCATTTTCCATGCTTGGAAAAGTAAACATCACTTGCAGTTAAAAAAAATCCCGTACAAGACGTCAATTTAAAAGAGCATGCTATTTTTTCAAAATTTTAAAACTATACGGTAAATAAACAAGACCAATCATTTTGGAAAACTAAGTTCGTCTTTTGTTATTTTTCCTTTCTTTTTTTCCGGTTGATTTTATTAAATAGTCTTGAATACCATCAGCCATCAACTATCAATCTTAAGTGAACATTCTTACCATCAATCGTCCCTATCATATATGTCCGAATGTTCTCAAAGAAATTCTTAATCATGTCGTCCCTATCATATAATAAATCTTTCAAAATAAGAGGATAATATTTCATAAGAGGAATCTTTACTTTCTCTTGCATACAACAAAGTAGGGGTAAACAAATAAATTGCGAAACCGAACCAAACCGCAACAAATAGTTTGGTTCGATTTCAAATGTGAAATGATTTGTTTAGGTTTCAATTGTCAAAACATTTTAAAAAATTAAAAATAAAAATAAAGGCAAACGTTAAGTTTTAAAGAATGCAACACGCTTTTTATTGTCAACAAATCAAAATTAAGGAGTCAAAAATTAATTTGTTCAAAACCACAACCATTTAGAAATAATTCTTGCTCCTATATTTTATAATCATCATCAAAGACATTTTCTTAAATAAAATTTTTAATGTAAGAACTAACTACAGCTTATTTAAAAAAAATTAAATGTTTGCTTCTATATACTTAGTTTGTTTATCAACATGAATTGATTCATAATAAAACACTCATTAGAAGCTGAATGATATTATTGAGTTAGTTTTAACTCAAAATCTTAGAAGAATATGTGTCTTTAAGCTCGTTTTGGAATATAATAATTCATTCGTTGGCAATCTGCGGTTTCAAACTGTACCACACCGCAAAAAATGGTTTGCTTTGGTTTTGTTTAGAAAATGAAATGTTTTCGTTTGGTTTGAAAAAGATTCCAAATTGTTTTAAATAGTTTCATTTGAAATATTACTATAAACCGTCCAAACAAAACCAAACCAGGTTCACCTCTACAACAAAGTGAGAACTTCGGATTACGGCATGTTTATAACGCTTATCCACTCTCTCCTCGAACCAAAATTTGTCTTTCAAAATGAACACTTAAATGTAAGATTTTCAATGTCCATGTACTCTGAATAATCAAACAATAGATGAAAAAGTTAATAATATAGACCATGCGTGTAAAAGATATGATTCACTGTTTTAACCATTGACAGTGAAAAATAACACATATAATAAACGAATTCAATAATCATAAAAAAAAAAACCAAAAAAAAAAAACTAAAATTGTGAGATTGACAAAAAAAGTGATATAAGGCTTTCTAGAATAAAAAATTAAATGTAAATTTCTATAAAAAAAAATACACAATAATAATTAAGGCAAATAAAATATTACAATCATTATAAAAAATTATTTATGTATTAAACGCAACTTTCTATGAAAATACACATTAATTTAATAACACACAATACAAAGGAATTCAGATTTTAGATGTACTAAATAACTTAAAAATAAGATTATTTATAAAAAAAGGTATTATATGATAAAGTTTATTTAGTATTAGATGTGTAACACAATTTCGATATAATTTTGAATTGAAAATTTTATATTGAATTTGTATGACTTAACACAAATACTTATTTGTAAGATTCAAAACATTGAAAGATCAAAATAATTTTATGAAAAGAAATCTTTAAATATAAATAACCAAATATAAATAAGTAAAAAAAAAAATCTCCATAAAAATTATCTATAATTAAACCCTATTCCATCATTGGTTGGAAGTAGCAGCAGTGTGAACACAATAAAAGCTGAGTTTTCCCGCCAAAACTCAGCTGCTTTTATATATTATATAGATGTTATGATCAATTTTAACTCAATTAATATACATTCATTGTAGAATGGGGAGGTGCTCATGTACACATACACAATCCACATCTTCAATTTCTAATGAGAGAGTGACAACTGAATTGAGATTTATCTCAATCTTGAAATACATAGCATTATTCATCTAATTAGGAGTAATTCACTAATTAATTATTAAACACATTAACTACAAATCTGTTAACCTGAACTTTTATAGGAGTATTTCCCTTTTTTTTTTTTCTTTCCCACTTTGGTACTCCTTCCTGCTATCCCATAAGACCTTAAGTTTTATTCCTTCCTTTTTTTTGCAATCTCAGATTCTCAAAATCGAGAATCCTATTCAATCCAAAACTCCAAATTTATTTATTTTTAATTGTGCTTCAATTTTAATAATAGGAACCACAGAGCCTCATTTTTTTTTTTTTTTTTAAATTAGCATTTTCCATGCTTGGAAAAGTAAACATCACTTGCAGTTAAAAAAAATCCCGTACAAGACGTCAATTTAAAAGAGCATGCTATTTTTTCAAAATTTTAAAACTATACGGTAAATAAACAAGACCAATCATTTTGGAAAACTAAGTTCGTCTTTTGTTATTTTTCCTTTCTTTTTTTCCGGTTGATTTTATTAAATAGTCTTGAATACCATCAGCCATCAACTATCAATCTTAAGTGAACATTCTTATCATCAATCTGATGGATATTGATTAATAAATCGAGAATTGAAAATCGATTAAAGTGACTTTGTGTCGACTTCGGCCTAATATTCAAAAGCTCGACTCAATTCGTTTAGGCAAAATTGTTTGTCACTTCGCCGCTTCAGGGCGCACAAATGGGGATCGACCTGCCCGATCAGGTCGAGGGGGCAGCGTCCCCCGTGGGGGCTCGGGGGCAACGCCTCCGAAAGAGAATTTTGATTTCTCTGCATGTATTGAAGAGTATATTTGGCATTTCGAAAATCAATATCGGATGAATGAGAAATTACGAAAAATGACGAAAATCAGGTCAAAATATTTGACCGTGCGACCGCACGGTTGGTAAACCTGCGACCACATGTCAAATTTAATTTTGGGTTTTTGAATAAAACCGTGCGGCCGCACGGTTGTCCGGCCAAAAGACACATTTTCGTAAATGTGCATTGTTTGGAAATGGTGCATGGTTTGGGCCTCAACCATTTCGTCCACACTCTTTCATTGTCTATAAATAAGACCATTTGGGTGTCTTATTCCTCACATTTGATATGCAAAAACATCTCTCATCCTCACTTCTCTCCTAAATCAAAATCATTTCATTTATTTTGATTTTCCTTCATTGCATCCTTTGGAGTACATAAGCCTATATTTTGTTCGTTGTACTTGTGTTTTGGAGTGCTACAAACACAAGTGAAGCCGTTGTATCTTGGGAGTCGATTGCCGAAATTCGTAGGCACCGTTGCGGGGCAAATTCGACTTAAGGACAAAGAGTCCAACTCTTGCCTCGGCTTTGTCCATTCTTCTCTTATTCTTTTTGTTTGTGTTTTTCTTTGCCGTTACTCTGTCCAATATTCGGCAAGGATTTACAAAACCATCATTATATTTTTTTGGCGTCAGTATTCACAAAATCCCTCCAACACAATCTTTACTTGACTAATAAGTTTTGATTCTCAACTAATGTATTTTTTGTGAAATGGAGTTTTGAGTTACTTTAAAAATCAACTAGAAACTCTCACAAAAATATTAGATATTACCAAAATTTTGGAGCACTCGTTCTGAAATAGTCTTATAACAATTGCAACAGACATCTTGTACGGAATATTACACTTTATACTTCAGAAAAGTAAGGTCGTAATAGTTAATGTAATGTTACACTTTATATTTTATTGTATTTACTATTTATCACAAGATGGCAACCAAAATCAGTATTGATTCATGTACAAATGGACTTGATTTTTGTTGCAATTGTCACAAGACTTCTGTTAGAAGCCAAATAAAGATTAACGATAGGAAATTTCACTTAAGATAGCTAGTCGATCGTATTCAAGACTATTTAACAAAATCAACCGTAAAATAAGAAAGGAAAAATAACAAAAGATGACCATCATTTTATTAAAAAGAATAGTTTTGTTGATTTATTGTATAGTTTTGAAATCTCGAAAAAATATTTTTCTTTTAAATTGACTTCTTGTATGTTGTTTTTTTTTTTTTTTTAATAACACTGTAACTTATCTTTATCTTTACAGGCATGAAAGGTGCTAATTAAAAAAAAAAATGAGGCTTTGTAATTCTTATTAATGAAATTGAAGTACAAATAAAAAAGAAATTGTGGAGTTTTGGATCGAATAGGATTCTCAATTTTGGGGCGGCAAAAAAAGGAATAAAATTTAGGGTCTTATACGTTTAAGAATTAATTAGTGATTTAATTAGGTGGATTCCAAAGTTACAAGTGCCAATTAATGAATTAATTAGATGGGTCTCAAAGATTCGAGTGTCAACTAATGAGTAAATGAAGTACCAAATACTTAGTATTCATGAAGTACTAGAAATTTTTCTCACATATTTGATCATAAAAAACGAAGTGACGAAGTAGCTTACAGTGCAAACAATGTCTAAATGGGCTATTGCTGGGAATATTTATATCTCCAGTGCTCATGACTATTTCAGGTCAAAAGGAACAGTAATGTTGTGAGAAAGGGACGTTTGAAGATCTTTCATCACTCCAAAACACTCATTTATTCTTTAGCTTGCTGGCAAGGGAAACTTCTCACGAAGGATCTGCTTTCCCATCTTAATATTGACAAAAACTGTGTTTTATGCTGGGTAGCCAATGAATCTGTCAACCATCTTTTCTTTCATTGCACAATGAGTTCCACGACATGCAAGGCTATAAGGGACTGGGTAGGCGTCAGCCGAACTATGATTACCATTTGTAGCGCACTAAAGTGAATCAAGAAGGATGTATGGGACACTTAATGGAATAGAAAAATCAAGAGGATTGCTCTAGGCTGCACCATCTATGACCTATGGATAGCAAGGAATCACAGAATGTTTGAGGGCCTTATTTTGCAATCATATGCTACCATTTCACGAATCAAAAACAAATGTAAACAAGAATATGTTTTTTTTTTTTTTTGATCGGAAATGTAAAAATTAATAGATCAAAAATGATTACAAAATCGCCAGGCATTCCTGGGATAGACCGTGGCCAACATGCCAAATCAGCCTACTGCAAGCACGGGCATACCCGACAAAACAAAAGAAGTATCAATTAGTTACAAAATACATCGGGCATACCCGGGCAAATGATGGATAACTACAACTCATTCAGTGGTAGAAGATTCGTAAAGATTCAAAACATGAGGATACAAATCAAAAATAGCTTTGTATACATGTGTTTTGATTCTATGGACAATGCTATCCTCGCTCGGCTTAAGATCCTCAAACTGCAATCGATTGCGAGCAATCCAAATGTGGTAGATAGTGGCCGCCAAAGCAAAATGTTTGGCTCTCGATAACAAACTGGTGCCCCTTGCTTCCTTCTTTAACCACTTGACCGCACTTGGTGCCGTGGTCATGGCACGTGAAATTCCAATCCATCTTCTGATTCTGTCCCAAATACCTGCAGTAAACGTGCACTGAAAATAGATATGCTGCTGTGTTTCCATCGGATGATCACAAAACTCACACTTAAGATCAATATCAAGAAAGGTTAGTTTGTCCTTGGTGTGGATTTTCCCCAAGACAACTAACCAGAGGTGGAACGCCATTTTGGGCATAATTCCAGTTCTCCAAACTGTTTTCGCCCAAACTTTATCACTACCCTTTTCTCTAAAATAATTATATGCTGCATCATTCTGGAATTTACCCCCAACTTTCCAGCTATTAAGTTTGCGGACAGCAGCATCCTTATTACCCTCAAGGCGAATAATAGTGTCTCGAATACCAAGGATTCTCTTAAAGAGTGCTGAATCGTCCTTTCGGGCTTGAACTTCCCAGATGGAAATGCCCCGTAGGTAAACTTGATGTATCCAACGAATCCACAAAGAGTCTTTCTCGGCATGGAAATTCCAAAGGACTTTTGCCAATAATGACGCGTTCCAACCTTTAAGATCCTTGAAATCCAACCCCCCCTCAGATTTGGGCGAACAAATATTCTTCCAGGCTACCAGCGGCTTACCTCCATTCCACAGGAAATTTCTACAGAGCTTTATAATCTTGTCGAAAACTGTGGAAGGAATAGGGAGGATAGAGAGCCAAAAGCTTTCAATTCCTTGAACAACGCTCCTAATTAATTCAGCTCTGCCAGCATGAGTAAGAGAATTCTTTGGCCATGCTTTAATAGAATCTGCAACTTTATCAACGAAAGGAGCATAGTGGGTGACCCGAAGCCTTTCGGCTATAAGAGGAATACCAAGGTACCTAAAAGGCATAGTACCTTTCGGAATACACGTCAGAGAGAGGATGTCAGTCAAAGTATCCTCATCTATTCCTGCTGTGAAAACGGAGGACTTCAAAACATTCATCTTAAGCCCCGAGATATCCCCAAAATCCTGTAAGCAATCAAGAAGAATCTGAATAGAAGGGGTGTCACCCCTTGCAAGAAGTAGTAGATCATCCGCGAAAGCCAGATGGGTGATCCGAAGGGGACCACATTTTGGATGATAATTGAAATCGCTGCCTGCCGTAGCCAGATTCAAAGACCTTGAAAGATATTCAAGGCAAAGAACAAACAAAAATGGAGAAAGAGGGTCTCCCTGCCTGATGCCCCGCTCGCCTCTGAAGAAACCATGTAACTGCCCATTCAAACGTATAGAATATGTTGGGGAGGTAACACATTCCATAATCCATCCAATAAAAGTGGGGGGGTAACCTAACCCCGTGAGGACGTCCCTCAAGAAATCCCAGCAAATGGTGTCAAAAGCTTTTTTAAGATCAATTTTGAATATGCATCTCGGTGAAATTCTCTTTCTATTATACTGCTTGAGAAGCTCTTGCGCTAAATGTATATTTTCTGTCATACTTCTGCCTTCAACAAACGCTGACTGGGCTTTATCAACAATGGAACATAATGTGGGAGCAAGCCGAGAAGCTAGAATTTTGGAGATAACCTTATACACCACATTGCAGCAAGAGATCGGTCTGAAATCACTGACTGAGGGAGTGTGATTTGATTTTGGCACCAATGCAATGACCGAATGGTTAAGTTGCTTAAGCAACGAGCCAGACTCAAAAAATTCCATTATTGCTCTGCAAAAATCATCCCCAATCACGTGCCAAGCCTTCTTGAAGAAGCAAGAAGAAAAATCATCCGGGCCTGGGGACCGATCATCCCCAATATCAAAGACAGCATCCCTGATTTCCTCTGCAGAAACAGGCCTCAGTAACCCATTCGACTGCTCATCTGAAATGACCGAGCCATGCTGTAGGACTGAGAGGTCCAGTTGCCGGCAGCACACTTTTGTGCCCAGCAAGTTTCGGTAAAATGAAAGGAACTCAGCCGCAACTTCTTCCTGCGAGCAAGTATAACTTCCATCAGATTTCACAACTGTTGCAATGTGGTTGCGTTTCATGTTCCGCTTGACAATAGAGTAAAAGAATTTAGGGTTTTCATTGTACTTTGGCCGTGGGTATATTCATTGTCTTTTGCATCTTGTGTAGCGTAGCTATTTTGTAAATCTCACTTAGGTATGTCTAACTTACTAATACATTCTTTTGGCCTATAAATTTTTACTTCATCGATAAATAATAATAATAATAATAATAGTTGAGAGACTTACATTGTATTATTTAAATCATTTATAAATAATACAATTTTTCAAATTATTTTTTAATCACAGAAGTTTTTCAAAATTATTTTTCAATCACATATATTATCACGAAAATAAAGATTTCATTTATAAACTACGTGGAAGCTGCCGAACAAGTACATACGTTGTCATATTGAATTCTATTAATTTATTCTAGTATATTAAATTTGTCTTTATTGGACAACCCAATGACAAGAGAGACATGTGAGAGATTTATGTATTGTCTTGTCATATTCAATCTAATGTATTAAATATATCTTAAAATGTCTAATATGTTAAAATAATAAGATTGAAAATGAAGAGAGTCGTGTGAGAAATTTATATGATGTGATGCATGTGAAGTCGTGAATCCCCCAAGCCAAGTGGAACATGTATGAAGTAGTGAGACATTTCCTCTAAGCTTTTGTGGACTGAGTGAACTGTGGTTAGGAGTGAAATGCCACACTAATCCAGAGTTAGCTGGTTTTACTCGAAATGTTGAAGCACAACAATTAACTTTGTTCAATATAGTGTACAAAATATGACCTTAACATATTTAAAATATTAGATTAGAGTCTCAACAAAATTGGATAAAAAGAAAGACATCGTCTCAATCAATTTAACTCGACATCCTAAACAATAAACATGCATGAAGGCTTCCTAAAATCTCTATTAAATAATAAGAAAAGATTAATTTTGAAGAAAGTCAACCAAGATTCCCAATAATATGAATTTTTGCTCGATGCATATGGAAGATTCCATGATGTATCGTATCACAATTACTCAATTCTTTTGACTATTTCAGTTAAAAGTTTAAGCCATCAAAAATAAGAAATATAATTATATTTTATCTCGAACATATTCTTCTTGATAATATACATTTTTCAATTTAAAATTCATGGGAGATTTCTATAATTGAACTCAAAACTCAAAATCTCTTTCTATAATGGTTAATTGCGTAGAAAGTAGGACGAAATGAACCATGAAATATGGGTGGAACCATTACAGATAAGGATAGCAATGAGTCAAGTTAAGTCAAGTTGGCTCGACACATTGCTCAAGGGTCAAGCAAGCTCGTGCCTCATGGGACAAGCTGAGCTTGGCCCACGAGCCTGCCCTTTTTTATTTATTTATTTATTTATTATTATTTTTTTGTAGAAGATAAAAACATCTTTTTGATAACGCTCCATGTTCGGACTTGTGATCGACTACTTAATCTAGTTTTCTAGTATGCGAAATTATAATTGTACACGAATAACTTGTTACGCGTATAGTTTTTGTTTTGAAATAAAAACACCATTGATAAAAAATATGATTATATAACGAGATTAAAGCTAAAGATCATTTATCTAACTACTTACAATTTCGGCATACTTATTTTGTATACGAAAATGAGCGTTTAACCAATCTTTGACGTAGTTTAACGCTTCTAAAATGTCTTCTTTGAATATAGTCCTTACTGGGACAAAGTCCGTTTTATCTGCACTAAAAGCGGATTCTGAAGCTACCATGCTAACTAGAGGTGTTAATGGATCTTTCGCAATAACGGAAACAATTGGATATCTTCATTCTTTCATTCATCAAACTCAAGCGAATCAAATTGTACTATTTATGCAGGTTCTACGTTCCTGAGTACCTCTTGTAAAATTTACTAGGGTACATTAGGAAAAATGATTGTAAAATTTATGTTTTTTAACAACATTAATTGATATTTCTTAATCTGTGTGAAAATGGATAGTGAACTATTTTTGTGGAACTGAGGGATATAAAAGTAAAAGTGAGAAAAGAGAAACATTAAAAGTCATTTTCTCATAAAAATGCATTTGCATTTTTTGGGGAAAAAAAAGAACATAAACTAAAAATTCTTGTTAGATTAATATTTTATTTAAATCACGTGTGGACTAATGCAATTTTCATTTGAATTCGTGTAGATTAATGTCGTATTTAAATTCGTGTAAATAATATTGAGATTATAAAATACTTTATTTTTTAAGAAAAATTAAAAAAAAATACAATAGACAAATGCAGAAATTATATAAATTTGCATTTTCAATGAAGTTAACAATAACTCATAAAAATTATTGAAATCTACGACTATTTATTATTAAATATATAAATTGATATTTACTATACAAATAAATTTTTAAAAAATTGGATTAATTATATTTTTTTTTTAATTTTAATAATTATTGTAATAAAATATTATTAATTCTATACATTTTATTTGTATTGATTATGTAAAAATATTAAAATCTTACATATTAAAATAGAAAGAATCTTTGTGTAAATACTGGTAGTACAAAATAATGGGAATGGGGTGGCAAAGAGGGGGCAAAAGCAGGTAAGTGGGAAGGGAACAAAGGCACATGGGCAAAGAAAATGGAAATAAAGATTGACTGACCCCGTGCACGTTGGTGCAATCATATTTTCTCTAACACGCTTTTGACCCAAACGATGCAATGAAACTCATTTCTAAACCAAACCCCAGTCCCCACATGACATGACTCTATTTTATTGGCTTTTGGTTCAACGGTCAGCCATAGATTTTCAAAAGATTTTTCTCAAAGGCACGACGAGCAATGCAAAAGGAAGATGCACCCACAGCCATTTCCAGCTTGCCCTAGATGCTTTTACTACACTATACAATACAATTAGGTTACATCATGGATAAGGGGATCAATTAACTTTGCACATGTCAGCATAAATTCTTCATCCAGCTCATGGACGATGTCCATATCCATATCCATTTCTATTTTCAACATAATTAATATATATTAGAATTATAAATTTACAATGGATAGTTCATATATATGTTGATAACAATGAATTTAAATAGGGTATATTAGAAAATTAAGACATTAATATATTTTCAACAACGAAAGTGACCTATAATTTGAGACAAACAAAAAAAAATATAAGTCTATCTTCATGGAACGAACGAAAAAATAGTAGATTTTCAGTGATGAATAACATTATTATTCATTCCGGACTTGAGATCGACTATCCAAGAAAATCAAAATACATAGGTAACATACGTTGAAACAACGATATAACCATTCACAAGATAGAAAATATGCTCATCTCTGTATTTAAAAACTCAGAACAAATTCAATATCTGATTGGACAGAGTATTCTGTGATGTTCATATTTTTTTTCTTGACATTGCTGACAAGAAACCAATTACAATCAAACTAACCATGAGGAAGAAAAAATGGCACACAAATTAACACTACCATCAAACCCATGATGCAGCAGTGTTTCCCCTTCTAACTGCCACATTTGTATACATTTAGGCAGGAAAGAAGTTAGTAGAATAACGTAAACAAGAAAAAAGTTGAGGTTAATGGTTTCGCTAATACTAATACTTAAGCTTCACCCGCTAAGTTAAAAGTTAGTCTCCGTTCCCTTGAACTGCTGGCTAGGAAAAACGAGCTCCAACCCCTTAGTTGGACTCTGTAATAAAAGTAATCAAAGGCTTCTCTACTAAAATTCCTCAATCAGTTGAGTTCCTAATTTGCAATTTCTACTGTGTTAGTCGAAGAAGAGACTTTCTACCGGTGTATAAACAAACGCCGTAAGTCTGTCCTACTTACTTTGTCAGACTTCCACCTTCCAGACGACGCTATCAATGCTCCCGTCTTGAGTTCCTTCTATTGCTGCAACCTTAGCTCGGGAAGCTGCAAGGGCGATTGCTGACTTTCCCCTTTCGTCTCGAGGGAGCTCGCTTGCTTCACTGATGGAACCCGATCTCAAGTCAGATGGTGGAATAAAACAGTCCATTGATAGGCCGGGGATGTTGAAAGCCACCTCTTCAATTGTCCAAGCTTCTTCCATCCTTGTTTTTGTATGGCTCATTGCCATCTCTCCAAACCGGAAAAGTGTAACAACGGATCGACCAGAGTGGGCAATCATGATTCCTTCCACGGGACGGTAATCGTCTAAATAAGAATTGATGGTCGTCTCCCAGTATACTGCATCGCCTCCGTTAGATTGGATGCGAGTGAGATGTGAATCCTCCATGTGAACAAGAAGTCCTGTCTTCTGGCTGAAGTAGCCAAACAAGACATGCCTTGTGATCTCAGCTGGTCCCTCACTCCTGGCTCCCAATGTTTGTGGATCCGCGGAGAGCTTCAGAATGAAGCAGTCATCTCCATTGATCATCTTCTCACCAATGCAAATGGCGTTGGCAAACATGCTGGCAGTGGTTCTTGGATCAAGTCCCTGCAAAGTACATTACCCATGTCTACACAAGATCAGATCAGTCCAGCAAAGAAAAGTTTCACAAAGACAGGGCATCATAAATGAATCGAGCACTTCTTCACCTGAAGAGCACGGCGCAAAGGCCTAACTGGCCCCTTTGCAGTGTGAGCACCAAGCCAGGGTGTGTGCCTCCAGACGAGTTTGCCATTGCAGCCAGCGTGGACTTTGCTTCCCCCAACTGCAAGCTCCACATACCACATGTCAGGATTCATCTGCCAGAGAACAAACCCACCAGATTCTGCAGCTCTAGCCACATTCCTGTTCTTCACTACCTTTGTCGCAGTTTCAAACTCCGAAGCCACCATCTTCAACTTTCCCATGGCATAAGCGTTCTTAATCGAATTCTGGATTTTTTGTCCTCCTGATGCAGCTGTATACTGTTGCAATATGTACTGAGCCGATGAAGTTTCCTACAAAATCAGAATCCCACATCAGACAATAAAATTGAGATTTTTCCTGAGTGAAAAGGATCCCAGTACTGTGTAGTGAACATATAAATCAAACACCACCACCACATACAAATTTTGTATAACCATTACAATTAAGAAATTACATGAACCTAATACTATACGAATCAATAGAAATTCATGTATAATAAAGATTCAGTCAATTCCAATCAACTCCCTCCAATCATCACAACTATAGCAAAATATACTCTTCCAAGAATAACTTAGATTTTACTTTTAACATTACTACTCAAACATGCTTCACAGAAAATAAAAATAAAAAATGTTCAGATGACTTGTGAGAGAGAGAGAGAGAGAGGGGGGGAGGGAGAGGGAGGGGGAGAGACGTACAATCGGAGTGTCTTTAATGCTCAGATGAGGCAGTGGGTCAGTGGTGCTAACATGCACAGGGGCGAGGGGGGCACCCATGACCCCAAGCAATAGTCTAAGGTCAGACCTCCTGTTGTGTCCATTCCCATTGGAACCCGCCGCACCTACTGGAACCGAGGGGTTCCGGGTTAGCTGCCCGCGGACCCAATGCCCGAGCCCCGACCCTGGCCGCTTCGAGTCCCCGATTTCTCCGCCATCCGGATCCGGACCCTCCATCAACGGCGTCAGTGTCTCCCCTACTGGCCTAAGGCTCCCCGATCTCGCTATCACCGTTTCCGCGTAATTACTGTTACCACCACTCTTCTTCCTCCGAAGAAGAGCCGTTATGGGAGACCCGCTCCGACTCGAACTCTTCACCCGTGACCTCCCCGGCGATAACCCTCTCACCACCTCCTCCTTCAATGCCGAGAAAAATCCCTGTCTTTTCTCCATTCCCCCAATAAGACCCCCAAAACACACACTCAATGCTCTATGAAACAGATCAGAACAACGCAGTGTCCTTATATATACTTTCCTAAACTTCAGAGAGAAAAATACGAGCAATAAGCGAGAATTTTAGCATTTCCCAAAATCCCAGAAAACAAAATTCTTAACAAATCACAAACGTGAGTAGATATGTACGAATGATCTTATTTGCACCGGTGGTGTTTTAGATAAGAAAGTTTTGGGCTATAAAGGGAGAACCTCAACGTAGTGGTACTGGTCTCAGCTAAGGAGGCTTTCAGTTAGAGAAAGAAAATGATGAGTGAGCACACGAGGAGCAGTGAGAGTAAACGTTGAGAAGAAAGTGGCGTTTTTAGAGGGGAGAGAACACCGAGAAGATGACCGTAGTGTTTGCTGCCACTTTCAGCTTTCTTGACAGTGAGGGCTAAATTCAAGATGAAGTCCTCAGTGTCTGGATGAGTTGTAGATTCGGTCCTTACTGATTGAGGATGATTGCAATCATATACAAGGATCGACAAGTTGTGCCTGTTCGGCGGCTTAGAGTAAAAAAATTAGGTTTTTTTGGTTGTTTTTTAGGTAGATAGATGGTTAAAATTGGAAAGAGAAAATTTGTAGGGTTAGAGATTGATTTGGGGAATTGTGTAGTTTAGAGGGGAGAGAACACCGAGAACATGACCGTAGTGTTTGCTGCCATTTTCAGCTTTCTTGACAGTGAGGGCTAAATTCAAGATGAAGTCCTCAGTGTCTGGATGAGTTGTAGATTCGATCCTTACTGATTGAGGATGATTGCAATCATATACAAGGATCGACAAGTTGTACCTGTTCGGCGGCTTAGAGTATAGAGTAGAAAAAAATAGGTTTTTTTGGTTGTTTTTTAGGTAGATAGATGGTTAAAAATTGGAAAGAGAAAATGTGTAGGGTTAGAGATTGATTTGGGGAATTGTGTAGTTTAAAAATTGGTTTAAAAACCAAAAAAACAAAAAAAATCTCCTTATCCGAACGGAAAAGAGCACAACACGTCGTAGGCAGAGGGTAGATAGCATTGTGATCGACAACAAGGGAATTTTTGTTCAATCAGTGTTTAGAATATTGTACATTGCCCCCGCTTTTGTGTAATATTCAAACTGAAAGCAGTACTAGAATTTAACTGATTTAGTGAAGTATTTTATTTTATTTTTTTCATTTATGTACAATCTGCCTTGTGTCCTGGAATTTTGTCTCATTAGTCAATCCTACAAGTTTTCAGATATAACCATTTCCTGAGTGATTCTTATTCAGAACACATGTTATATAATCCAAGATAGAACCATTTATTGAGTTGTTCTTATTCAGGTCACAAGTTATATAATCCAAGTCACATTTTCCTAAACTTCACCTCATTCAGGTTATATTTTATAGCAATGAACCACATATTTTCTAGTCTCAGGGATGTGTTTGTCAAGTCATGATTTGTACATGTTACACCCAGTTCACATGTTAAACTACTAGGTCACATAGTATCTTCATTGCCATCCTTGCAGACATTGAGCAGTAGGATACTGATAACCTTGCCAAAATTGAGGATGTTGCCAAGTAACAGACATTATCTATTTAAGTCACATATTAAACAACTCAAGAAACTTGTTAATGGATGTGAAATGATTTACTTAAGTCACATTATACGTCATGTCACATAATTCAATTCACACGATTTTTTTAGGTTCACGTCAAATTATTTAGGTCACATTTAATATAATCCATGTCACATGTGCATATCCGTTACCTCATTCAGCTTATATATTATAGCAACAAACCACAGGTTTTCCGTTTACAAAGATGAGCTTCCCAGGTCATGATTTGTACATGTCATAATGATGATGTATTCAGGTTACATGTTCAAATACCTATGTCACGTGTTAAACTACCTCAGATCACATATGATATTCATTATGTGCCCTGGAGACCTTGATTTGTGTAATATTGATAACATTACAACAATTGAGGTTGTCAACAAGTTACAGGCATTATCTATTCAGGTCACGTATTAAATAATCCTATTCACACGACTTATTCAGGTCTAATGTCAAATTATTCAGATCACGTGTTATATAATCCAAGACACATGTTCATATCTGTTACCTCATTCAAGATATATTTTATAGCAACGTGTCACAATTTTTCTAGTGATAGAGATGTGTTCCTCTGGTCATGATTTTTACAAATAACGGTGATGATGTAATCAAATCACATGTTAAACAATCAAGGTCAGATGTTAATGGATGTGGAATGATTTACTCCCGTCACAGTATATGCCATGTTACATAATCCAATTTACACAACTAATTTAGGTCAAATGTCAAATTATTCAGGTCAGACAATACTTATCTAGGTCAAACAAAGAATAATTCATATCACAGTAAGAGATCCACTTCACATGGTGCTGTAGTCTATGTCAAATTCACGTGAAGCAACATATTGCATTTCATTATTTGTTTGAATACAATCTTTGTTCCCTAATTTTTGTCTAGTTCACATATCAACAGATACAATTCATACTTTACTATGACACCTATCAATTTTACTTGGATGTAATATTGCACACTTGCTTGTTCCATTACTTTGGTTCGGGTAATATAGCCTCTGTTTGGCAAAAGTCAAAAAAGCAAGTTTTTAAACAACACAATTTTTCAAATCATCTTTTAATCACATATATTTTCTCTCTACTTTTCAACCACATATCTTACCTAGAAAACATAAAAAAAAAACATGTTTTTAAACACCAAAATTTTAACAAATAAAGGCATAATCACATTATTAAACATTGTCAATAGTGCAAGTACCATTTTAGATGTGAATGATCCGGAATGACAACTTTGTACAATATTTTTATTCAGGTTACATGTAAAGTTACCCAGGTCACATGTTGTACTAAATATTGAAAACTGTTACTGAATGTATATAAGAATTCTGTCCGTAGAACACAATATTGTATCTGCTATCCGTAAGATCGCGGTAATTTCAAACAATTACATCACATAGCAAAATCAACATTTGACTGGTTCTTTTTAAGTCCAAGTCACATTCTAAATTACATCTAAGGCACTCAATTTATATTCAGCACATTAACTGGCCTAGTCATAGTTTCTAAGGTCACAACTACATATTCAATTCAACGTTAATTTGATAAGTTACAGTTGCACTATTACATGATTTAACTAACAAACAAAGGTTACACGATGGATTACTTATTTCTTTCGTCGTCATGTGTATATAAGATGCCATTAGCTGTACATGGTCTTGTGACCTAATACTCTACTTGAAATTATATACAGATGCAAGCTAATTAACTGGTTAACGTTGATTTTCGCTTTTAAGTGAAGGTTCTAACTCCAAATGTGACCTTTGATTTTTCTAAAATTTTGTGATCATGAGATATGTATATGACCTCATGTATATTCAATAACAAGATTTGGAAATTTTTGCTCTACTAGGATTGTATTTTTGCTCTCCGATTGATTTCTGCGTCTAATATCTTTTGCAGCTCCTCAAACAAAGATTAATTGAAGAGACCTGCATAACTCAAGTGGTGGAAGGTGAGGATGGAAAAATTCAGCCTCGCTTGCAGTTACCGGGTGAGGATTCGATTCCTGAAAAATTGAAGAGCCCTTGACAAGCGGAGTTAAAGGGAAAGCCCTCAACCCTAAACTACCTGAGGCACGTCCTGCGATTTACATCTTTCACCAAAACTCAGGGCATGGCAGGTGAGGGCCGTGGGGTTGTGGTTCAACCTTTTTTATTAATTGGAGAGACCCGTTTCATATGGAAAGTCAGAGTAACAGATTGCTTGATTTTAGTGTCATATTTTCATTTTCTTGTCTCTATATATACACCACTTGATTAATGAAAAAATCAAATTTATTTTCTAGTTATGACTTGTGAACGTATAAAAGGCCTGATATGTATATTGTTCCCATCTCAAAATCTCGAAAATTCTCTTTGGTCTCTACTCCTTACTCTGCTTAACAAGAAGTGATTCGCTGAATATTAAAGTTTGAAGGATAGATCTGCTGGAGTTGAATCGTCATCGCCGTTCATCTTATGATGCGTCACCGAAAGGCCCTTACCAAAGTGGAGAATCTATTTTCAGCCATGTGCCATTAGAAGACTCGAGATTGTGAATATTTTTTCTAACTAAAATATAAATATTTTTAATAATACATTAGTTTGTCATTTTATTCTTGAAATTTAACTTACTTCTGTAAAACTCTTATGTATATAAAAATTTGACTGCGTAGTAGCCTCTGGTTTTCGAAAATCACAAGTTTGGCACTACCTATCAACATTTTTTTAGAAATAAATAAAAAAAGGGA
Organism: Ligustrum vulgare; assembly: GCA_963555705.1. Classification (NCBI taxonomy): domain Eukaryota; kingdom Viridiplantae; phylum Streptophyta; class Magnoliopsida; order Lamiales; family Oleaceae; genus Ligustrum; species Ligustrum vulgare. Next base: position 26,529,176 of record OY743186.1, on the reverse strand, counting down.
GAACAAAATGAGTAATTAATTAAGACTCAGATTTTAAAAGGAAAAATTATTATGGTACTTAATATTATAGTTTTAGTAGATATATCCCTTCGTTGAATCTTCATTCATGTTCAATATTACTCAATTATAATGAGCATTTATATTTATTTCTTAAATTGCTTGCTCATGTTGTTCAATTTTCCAATCAAGGCGGCCATGGACCAAAGCAACTAAAGCAATGGCCTAAGGCCTCCAATAAAATTTCCAAATTTGGGGCCTCAAAATAAAAATAAATAATATATATATATATATATATATATATATATATATATATATATATATATATATTATTTGTTTACCTTAATTATTTTATATTTAAACTTTTACATATTTCGTTTTTCAACATTGGACTTAAATGTTGTTATGGTTGTAAAAATTATATATAAGTGCTTCATAATAAATAATTGCTTAGAGCCACAAATTCTTAAGATCGACCCTGATTTTACTTGTTGAACAAAGAGAATACAAGATATAAAGGCTGACAAGCTAATTACTTTCCATCATCGAGTGTCCTATCAAAATACTAATTTCGCAATTTATGGACTGTTTGGCATTCAACCTAGGATTTTTATTTTTTATTTTTTCAGGTAGATGTGTGGTTTAAAACTGAAGAGAGAAAATGTGTGTGATTAAAAAGTAATTTGAAAAATTTTGTTATTTATAAATTTATTTATAAATTGTAATCATTGCATAAAAGAATAGTGTCTAAAACAATTTGGGCTGATTATATTTGTTTACAAGTTGGAAAAAACCAACGATGGAATCGAAACAAAAAACAAATATTGGGGATTCTGACTGCAATACATTTTCACTTAGAGGCTGTGTTTCACTGTCATATTTGTGATCCATACCATGGGCACTTCCACTTGTGTTTTTCATGGGTCCATCTGCTTTTAAAAATAAAATATAGGGTAAATATACCCTGCGACAACTTCTATTTTTTTACAAAAAAAAAAAAAAGTAACAACTTTTATTAATTGCATAACATTTGTATATATATATATATATATATATATATGATGAATATTAAAGTAACATTTATAATGTATTAATACTATTTTATATATATATATATGATGAATATTAAAGTAACATTTATAATGTATTAATACTATTTTTTTTAAACAGTTGACATAATTGATATTGTTAGAGAAAATTGTAAATGATAAATTGATTTCAATTCTTAATATATTAATATTTTATTGAAATTTTCGTCCAGATTTTGAAATGTATATTAGACAATTATTTAAAATTTCACCTAAATAAATAAATCGCGAGTTATATATTAAGGATTAGTCTGATATCATAAAATATTAGGCAAATCAATAATTATTTATAAAATATTTATGATAAGTTGCAAATAAATCTGAAAAAATTGTGCATAGATAAATTAAATAAATTTGTGAGCATAATTTTATAATGAAAAAAGTTTAATATTATGCTCATGTTTGGGAGATATTAAAATAAGATTTTAATCAAAGTCAAAGTTAACAATTAATTTTAACCACACATTTTATCAGACCTACAATTTTCAACCACATTTTATTAATTTCTATCAAAATTTATTAAAAATCTAATTTTAATCATCACAAAATAGTGACTATCAATTTGGTTTTTTCTTTTTTTCTAAAGAGCTTTGAAATTATTTATTTTTATATTCTTAATTAGAAAATAATTAAAAATTTTGTTTTTCTTTTTATATAAATCAATTATGATTTTGATAAGAACTTAAGTGGCTTTAAAAATAAAAAGTTTCACACTCACCATACTTTGAAAAAAAAAAAAAACTATTTTTATTGATAACTAAAACATAATTGTTTGAATTAAAAATAAAATAAAAAATCCATAAGTTTTAATAAATGAACTTATGTTATCATTGAGAAAAAAAAAAAAATGTAAGATTAAAATGGGAAATCAAAATATTCTAATTCATCAACACTTTTAAGATACTATAATATAAATTGTAGATAATATTCCTAAATTTTTCTTATATTAAAAATTATGGTCTCAACTTTTTGTTTTAAATTTTTTGTTATCATCCACCATCCATTATTTTTACATATTACGTATATAAAGACGATTTTAATCCAAAATATTTGATATGAAGAAGAAAAAGAGATTTTCTATCCCATTTTTAAATAAACGAAACAAATAATTAATACAAAATTAAATAAAACATTTCCCCTTTTTTCAATGCATGTTAGCATAATATTTGGATAAAAATCTAAATTAGAGACGAAACATGTTAATTAATTGAAGGTTAAGAATAACAATGCGATGAGAAAGAATTGAGGACATAAAAACAAAATTAAACAAATATTTCTTATAATTAAAATGTGGTGTAAATATAAAATATTGCTGCATGATAAGTGTATTTTATACACTTATTTGTATGTCCAAATTAGAATTAATTATTGTAGTTTCAAAATAATTGATATTTAATTAGTGTTTATTTGTTTACATTTCAGAAAATATCCCAAAATATGAAGAATGAGGTAATTAATGGAAAAAATGCACAACTAAATGCTAATTGGAGTTTATTTGAGCAATTGAGGAGGTGATGACAACAATAGGAAATCATGCAATGTGCTAAAATGAATAAATTGAAAGTTTGAGGACCAAATTGAAGGATTTGAGAGTTGAAATGAGCTAATTGAGAAGATTTAGAAGTTTGAGGACTAAAATACTTGAATTGAAAGTGGTGGGTTTGAGGTGCAAATAAAAGTCAAGGACTTACTTAAATGGATTTCAAACTTGAAAATTGCATCGGAAGTTATAACTGTGTGGCCGTGCGAGTTTTGCCTGAGAGGTCGCGTGACGTCTCGTTGAATGGTTAGAACCAAAATATTTTGTGTGGGAGGCCTCGAGAATTTTCCTGAGAGGCAGCGCAAGCTTCCGGTTGGGCCGTAAATCTGGGCTTTTTCGCGACTTTCATCTGGTTTTCCTCCTCTATCACCTAGGTTTTTCCAAAAACCTATATATACAACCTATGAGGCACAAAGTTGGAACATTTGCCTCACCTAAGAAGAAGTCAAAACTCAGATGTTAACATTCAAATCTTGGGAGATTCAAGTATAGCAAAGGGGCGCGAGTTGAAGATCACATGGAGAATCAATACTTGATGCAAGCTTTCCATTCTCTTATGTTATTTTCAATAAACGCTATATTTTATTGTTTATGTTGTTTAATTATGATGTGTAGCTAAATTCAATGTTGGGATGAACGATGTAGTCTAGTTGATTATTTTAATTCCATATTCCTTTGTTTTAATGATTTATTACATGTGTTGATTTATTATTGTGTTTAATGCATGAGCTAACTGGCCACTAATTCATGATTCAATTTGTTATTTTCATAATCCGAGAAGTGAGTTAATAACATAGATCTATGTAATAAATTCGGTAATTGAACAAGAGATAGAGATATGCTTTTGTTATTACTGCGGTCGTATATGAATTTTTGTGTGTTATGCATCTAGATAAGGAATATTCGGACCCTCTGTAGAGATACATGGTTGACATATTTAGCTAGAATTGATTTAAATTCAAGAGAGGAATTTCAATTTAAATTGGTGAATTCGACCGAATGCATATTTAGGAAATAAAACTGGAATTGAAGTTAATATAATTGGCTATGTGAAATCGGAATTCCTAACTACATTACAATCGTTTTTAAAAACAAAACAAATTCTTTATTTTTTTTTTATTTCTTTAGTTTAACTCGTAGTTTTAATTTAAAAACCTCAAATTTTTTCGTCCGTTCAAATAAGGTTTAGAACTAAAACAATTCGATACTTAATAGCAGTCCTTGTGGGAACGATAATCCGAACTCTTAGGTTCACTTATTATTTTTCACGATCCCGTACACTTGCAGGTGTAACTCGTATAGCGAGATATCGGTGAACACTGCATGAATACAATAACCCTAAAATAATTTTTGTTGTACATATCACATATCTAAAAAGACCATTTTAGCACGAGTAGTACGAGTACACTAAATATATTTTTAGCGAGAATATAATGTACTATACTTATTATTAAGATTCCTTTTGACAAATCATTTATAAAATATTGCTTATAAATATTGTTTATAAATACCTGCGTGATAATATTTAATTAGTCCACTCTTTTTTTTAAGTAAAAAAATAATGGACATGAATCTTTGACTAACTGAAATTGTTGACTTAATAAAAAAAATGATCTAATAAAATACTGTCATGTGTGCTTATAACATTTATAAACAATTTCTTAAACAGAGGCTAAATTTAATGATTCAACTTATTTATATTTATATGTATGTGACTATTGTTTTTAATTAATATTAAGTTGTAAATTATAATTAAGTAATAAGTAATAAATATTGAATACATTAAATTCAAATTACTCATCAAATCTCAAAAGTTACAAGTTAAGAAGAAATTAGCACTAAAACAATGTAATAGTTTAATTTTTAATTCGATGGAAAATAAAATAAATTAATTATTGAGAAATAAATAATAAATTAATTAATTAATACTATTTATTTGACAAAAATTATGGTATTAACATTGGAGTGAGATTTATATTTGGTGTGATTTTACACTAAGGATCCGTTTGATAGTGAGAGTGGAAAGGAAATGAATTCTCGAAAATTGAATTCATGGAAATTTGTTTTCCTTGGAATTAGAAGTTTAATTGATTTCATTTTCTAAGTGGAAAAAAGGGAATTTTTTAATTAGTTTTGTTGTTTGATAAACATTATTTTTCAGGCAAATAAAGCAAAATTTAGCTATTTTAATCTTTTTATTTTTTCACATATTTGTAATTGATAAAATGTTAATTTTTGAATAAATAAATAAATCAATTTAACAATAAAAAAATGATCAAAAGTGACATTATAGTTTGTTTTGGAAACAAATTACCTCCTAACTTTGAAGAATTGACTTTCAACCTGTCCATGGAATCGTACCAGCACATGATGGAGGTATGAATTGATTTTTCAAGACAAATTGGTTGAGTGTCAAACAACAAAAAAGTGAAAAGTTGGAAAAAGTTTTCCAATTCCATGGAAATACCTACCTATCAAAAGCTACCCAAATCAAATTTAAACCAAATTTCAAAGAAATCAAGCACAAAAAAATAAAAAAGGGCTTTATAATGAAACAATAATTGAAGGGATATTATAGGCATTTTTAGTATTACTAGTGGTAAGGATGTGCGTAGCACGTCTTGTATATATGATGAATGAAATGCGTAATGCTTTTAAAGTATTAATACTATTTTTGAAAGTAGTTGAGGTGTTACATATTATTAAAACGAAAAAATTAAAATTGTTAAAAAAGTTATATATGAATAATTTTTTTATGAAATTATATACATAATGTAAAATTGATGAATAAACTGAAATTGTACATAATATTTTTTGTTAACTTCTCACAAGCTTTCTCATTTTTATTGTTTGTTTTTACTAAGACTTTAATAGTTTGCGATTGTTTGCTTTAAAAAACCGCGAGAAAGTGTTATATAGTTGTTCGTGAGAGAATACATGCTCAGAAAGATTCCAATAATAAGTATTATTTATCCTTAAACCTTGTTAATAGTTATTACAATGTACATTTATTTAAAATTGTTCATTTTGAATTTAATTTCCTTCATCGTTTGCTGAAATTAATATGATACGTGAAAGAAAAATTTATTTTTTGTCATGTTATCCAATGATTATTTTTGCATGGATTATATATTTTTTGAAATCACAATAAATCACTACTATCTCATAAAAAAAATTGTTGGATGGGTCTAAATTCCTTAAGAGCATCACTGGAGAATTTATTTTCAAAATATAATTTATTGGTTTACATCTTTATGACCTCTTCAAATAAAAAAGCTCCTACTAAAAAAATTAAGTATTTTCGCAATACAAATTAATGAGAAAATCAAATTTTAAGAAAACATGCAGAAGAGTTAATCATGAAAATAAGCAAAAGACACATTCATATCAAGTTTATTTTAAGCTTGGACCATTAGAAGTTGCAACAAACAACACAACTTTTTGTAATCAGCAAAGCAAATATTGTATTTGAAAAAAATTTCATATTAATTTTATATTATGCACCATGAATTCAGGATTGAAAATTTTGAGATCAATTTTGTAACATGTCACTTATAAAGAAAAAATCAACAGTTTTTTGTTAAATCAAAATTTTTAGTAACTAAATTGTGATATTTTCTTGGTGAAAATACAATAGACTTGAATTCTTAAATTAGACAAAAAAATGAAATGTCCCTTTTTTGGAGTTAAACATAATCGTATTTATGAATGAATAAATACAAACTAAAATAAATTCTAACATGAATTAATGCCAAATGAAACCTCCTGCATCACCACAATTGTTGTTGAAAAGTAATTTCTATCTATTATTTATTCTTGTTATTATACTATTCTTGCTTCCAAGACTATTATGAATTAAGAAAATTATTCCATTATTGGTATAAATTAAAATATAAATTTTAAAATTAAGTTAAAATCAATAATCAATCTCAGCCACATATGTCATGGGACCTACAAACTTTCAACAACGCACATCATCAACTTTTATCAAAATATATTAAAATTTTGATTTTAATCACGATAAAATAGAGGTCATATATCAATTTCATGAAAAATATGAACGAGTGTTCTTAGGGATGTAAAAAAGGCTGGTCGCTCAGGCCGCTCGAGCTCAGCTCCCTAAAAAGATTGAGTAAAGCTCGACTCGTGGCTCGGAGGATCGAGCCAAGGCTCGAGCTGAGGCCAGCTCGTGTGGCCAATCGAGACACACGAGCCAGATTGTGTGACAGGCCAAAATGGCTCCTATGTATGGGCCTTGGCCCATCAAAACGGGCAAAAATGGCACGTCTCAATGGCAGCTTTAGCTGCCTGCAAACTAGCCGTATGCACACGCAGGCAACTAGTTTTTGCCTATTAAAGTCTACATATAAATTTGGATTGGATATAAAATTATGTTGAAATCTACATATAAAGTTATATTGGATATTTGTACTACATTATTTGTTGCGTGCATTACATTTTTAAGTAAACATAATTCATTCGGCACATGTTTATCATTATAAATAAATATATATAAAAAAGGGCAGGCCCGACTTGGACTCGGCTCAGCTCGAAGGAGTCCGAGCCTGAAAATTTTGGGCGAGCTTTGACTCGATTTGGATCGGGTTAAAAAAAGCTCGAGCCTTGATCTTTGACTGGGCTCGATTACATGCCTAGGTATTCATTACACATTTATGGGTTCAAGATAATCTTTAAATAATATAAGATGATAATAAATTATAAGATTAAATAATAATAATAATAATAATAATAATAATAAAAAAAAAAAAAAAAAAATTGAATGTTAAGGGTATCATTGATCATAAACATAAAAAATTAAGAGCAAAATGGAAAAATGAAAGTGTCTCCCTCATTTATACTTTTAGCAAATAGATAGATAGTATATTTTTTTTTTTTAAATGCCTTAATGTACCCAAAATAAACGTTCTCTACAATTTTTAAAACTAGACTAGAAACAATTGATATCATAACCATATAAATTAAAAACTTTTAAATTTCAAGTGAAACTCTTAAAGATCTTCTGATTTATATTATTTTATTTATTATAAAAAATAAAACATGGTCCAAAAGTAATGTAAGTTCTTCATTAAAATTGTACAACTAGATAATTTTAAAATAGTAGCACCCCACTCGATTTTGAATACGAATTTCACGGAGATATGTTCGCCATTCATGTCACAAAGTATATATGTTTATGTTGCAGTTTAATTAAATATTATTATCGTCTCATATGCCAAAAGCTCCCGTGTTTAGGGGTCCAAAAAACGCCATTAAACTTTATTAGGTATGCGAGAAAATTGATTACAGCTAACTAAGTACAATAAATTCCACTAATAGTATATATATATATATATATATATATATATATATATATACACACACATATATACATACATACATACATATACATACTAGTAATCGCACCCGTGCGATACACGGAATAAATAATATTTATTGAATAAGTTGTAAAAATACAATGATCGATAAAAATAACACAATAAAAAATAATAATAATAACTTGCATACACAAATTGTGAATAATTTGTAATTTCATTTCTCTCTATAAGATTTATTACTTTAATGCATAGATTGTATATTCAATATACAATCAAAAAATTAATTAAATTTTTTTTTTATGAATTGCATTTTTTTTAACAATTCATTGTTCATTATCTAGTTTCCTTAGTTTATTTATTCATATAGAATTAATTATTCAAAAATAATTTTTTTAATGTTCATTTACAACCACATATTATTTAAAAACTAATTTTTCACAATTGCACATACTACTTTTTAACCACACATTCTAAAAAAAGAAAATCAATTTTTAACCACTCAATTGATTGATTTGACAATTATTTTATTTTTTATACTATCTTCTTTCACTTTCAATCACACATTTAAACCATTTTTATAGTTTATATCAAACTTACTCCTATTCAATGATTTCAAATACAATGTGATTTTATTTTTCACAAAGTATTGAAAATGATCATGTTACCCACACGCACAAAACTATTTTTGTGCATGTTAAATAAATGTATGGACTATATTTTGTTTTTAAATAGAATAAGTTTGATAAAACCTTATATTTTTACTTTCTATAGAATTCAATGAATTAATTGTTAAAGTATGTAGTATATATTTTACAAATTGATGTTATTTTAAATTTATAAAAATTAAAAAATAGATAAATGAACAAAATGAGTAAATTTATAAAATTAATTTCAAAATTACCAAAGAGTTTATCGAAACCTGAAGTTGTAGAAATTAAAATGATTCAATTGAACTTACTTAGAAAGATCAGATATCATTATTTCTTTTAATTTTATAAGAAAAAAGATTTGAAATTAATTATTTATTGACACCTATATTGCATATTTTTTAACTTCAAAATATTACAATAATTATCAAAAGAATAAAAATAATATACAATTTGATTTTTTTATAGATTTTTTATTTTTTACAATCAATAAGTCATTTATTACATGTCACCTATAATTAATTTTGAATTAATTGAAGTTTCCTAATTCAATTATTAAAATAATTAATAAAATTATAAAGTTTCCTAAAATAGCAGGAAAAAATGACGGGAAACTATGTGTGGGTTTTTTTGGCTGCTATGCTATTATTATATAAGATAAGATTTCCCTCTATTCCATAAAGATAGTCCACTTTTCATTTTTCATCCGTCCCAACTTTTTTTTTTGGAGAGTGGAGTTAATATTCTATATCCAATTTTGCCCTTATATAATGTGTTTTTTTATTAATCTAAATGAATTTATACTCTTTCAATTTTGTGGAAAATCACAAAATTTATTAGGGGTATATTAGGAAAATGGATTGTAGAACTTATTTTTCCAACAACATTAATTGATATTTTTTAATCTATATGAAAATGGGTATGGACTATCTTTGTTTGACTGAGGGAGTATATATATATATATATATATATATATATATATATATATATATATATATATATATATAATAATAATAATAATAATAATAATAATAATAATAAAACAACAGTTTCCTGCCCATTTTTACTTGTTATTTTAGGAATTTTTTTTACTTTTATCAATTTATTTTAATACGTGAATTAAGAGAGTTTAATTAATGTACGCAGTAAATGATTTATGGATTTGCAAAAAAGAAAATATATATAAAAAGTCAAATTATAGATTATTTTTATTCTTTTGATAATTATTGCATTATTTTGAAATCGAAAAATATGCAATATGGATGTCAAATCAAAGATCTCAACGAAATATTTAATACAAACTAACAAATGAGAGCAAACTTTAAAGGGTAATAAGCATAAATGATCCCCAACCTTTAGATTTCTTGCGAAAATGGTCCACAACGTTTATATTTTTGCATTTATACCCTCAAAATCACCAAACGTTGAGAAAATGGTCCCTACCGTTAGATTCCGTTAGTTTTTCCTTTAAAAACGTGTAAATAACACAAATGGTCCCTAACCTTTGAATTTTTTACGATAATAGTTCCTAACATATTAAGGTCACGTTTGACATTTTTATTTTGTAACCTCCAAACGTTTGGTGTATTTAGTCCCTAATATATTAAACTCATATACGTTTGGCATATTTAGTCCCTAACATATTAAGCCCCTATTTGAAATCAATTATTTCAAATAATATGGTTTGTAATTGTAATTTTTTGAAGAATTTATTGTTAAAAAAAATTGAATTTATTTGTAAATTATTTTATTGATAGAATGTGGTTAAAAACGAGTTTTAAGAAATAAAATTTATTCTGAATTTCTAAAATGCACAATAAAATATTTAACAAAAATTCACCGCTTCAACATATTAGAAAAAAAAAAAACAATGAATCCATGGAACATAAACAAACAAATACATTGGACATTATTTTAGAAATTGAATAAAAAATATGTTTTCATCAATTCTATTTTCGATTTTGAGAACTGATCAATATCAATTTTCGAAATTTCATTTTTTTTCAAAACTCATTTTCTTCCACACGTTCTATTAATATATATTTTTTTAAAATTTATTTTTAATTTATGCATAAATCAAAAAAAAATTACGTTTTTACCAAAACTCTCCAAACTTACTTTTCAAATCGATCGATTCTCAAAATCGAAAATCGAAATCGAAAGTAGAATTGATAAAAACATATTTGTTATTTAATTCCTAAAATAATGTCCAATGTATTTGTTTGTTTATATTACATAAATTTATTATTTTTTTTATCAATAAGTTGAAATGTTAATGCGGTGAATTTTGTTAAATATTTTACTGTGCACTTTAAAAATCTAGAATAAACTTTATTTTTAAAATTCATTTTCAACACACATTCTATCAATAAAATAATCTACAAATAAATTCAATTTTTTTTCTTTTACTTTTTAACCACAAATTCTTTAAAAAATTATAATTACAAACCACATTATTTAAAACGTATTTTTTTTAATTTATGCATAAATTAAAAAAAAATATTAATAGAACGTGCGGAAGAAAATGAGTTTTGAAAAAAAAATGAAATTTCGAAAATCGATATTGATCAGTTCTCAAAATCAAAAATAGAATTGATACAAACATATTTTTTAATCAATTTCTAAAATAATGTCAAATGTATTTGTTTGTTTATGTTCCATGAATTCATTATTTTTTTCCAATAGGTTGAAGAGGTAAATTTTTGTTAAATATTTTATTGTGCATTTTAGAAATTCAAAATAAATTTTATTTTTTAAAACTCGTTTTTAACCACACATTCTATCAATAAAATAATTTACAAATAAATTCAATTTTTTAACAACAAATTCTTCAAAAAATTATAATTACAAATCATATTATTTGAAATAATTATTTTCAAATAGAGGCTTAATATGTTAAGGACTAAATATGCCAAACGTATAGAGGCTTAATATGTTAGGGACTAAATATGTCAAACGTTTGAAGGTTACAAACTAAAAATGCCAAACGTGACCTTAATATGTTAGGGACTATTATCGTAAAAAACTCAAAAGTTAGGGGCCATTTGTGCTATTTACACTTTTAACGGAAAAAATTAACGGAATCTAACAGTAGGAACCATTTTCGCAACGTTTGGTGATTCTGAGGGTATAAATGCAAAAATCTAAACGTTGGGGACCATTTGTGCTTATTACCCAACTTTAAACATATCATTTGTAAAATCGTCTTAAAAACTAAAGGTAAAAGTTTTACTTATATTTTTTTACTTTTTCCAACATTCAATCTTTTTAATTTATCTCATTTAAGTCCTAAAATAATACCGGTCATTTCTTACCAAAATTCCTAAATGATTAATTTCGAATATTTTTTTTATCAAATTGAAAGAAATAATAGATATCCGATCTTTTTAAATAAATTAAGTTAAATTATTTAATTTTTTAGAACTTTAGGTTTCGATAAACTTATTGGTTCAATTTGTAAAATGGAAGGTGTTAGCAAAATTCTTCTATTGAATGATTTAAAAATAGAATATGGTCTACACGTTTATTTAACATGCATAAAAATAATATTTGTAATTGTGAAAAATGAATTTAAAGAATGTTTGGTTGAGAATGAACATTGAAAAAATTTATTTTTGAAGAATTAATTTTATACGAATAAGTGATAAAGTTTTATATCTTGTGGGTTAAGCCTCCATTTATCAATTGAGATGTATAGGTTATATTTCTAATATCCATTCAATAAAATTTAATTAAAATTGTATTTCATATTATTTCGTTTTACGAGTTGAAGATTGTAAATATTTCAACATTTAGAAATCAAATAATTTTAAGCTCGACTTTAGTCATCAAATCAAAATTATATAGTATAGAATAAGTCAAATGTCGATATCTTACTTAGTCCAAATAGACTAAGAAAATAAATAATGAATAATTAACCGTTAAAAGAAATATGCAAGTCGTAATTTTATGTTTTACTGTTCTGTGTATTTTTCATTATATATGAAATATGTAAGTCGTAATTTTATATTTTACTTTTCTGTGTATTTTTCATTATATATGAATGTACAATTTATGTCGGACATATTTATAACTTATTTAATAAATATTTGTCAATTATATTTTCCATGCATCGCACGGGGCGATTCCTAGTAAAATATAAAATCAAATTTCATAATATGACTTTCAAATTGGGATGGATAAGAAATTATTTTATTAATGCTTGAAAAGCTTCTACTGTATCAGCATTTTTGGTGTGATGTTAGTCACTACGTAGTAGAATTGAAGAGAATAACGTGAAAATAATTGTTAATTATCACATTAAATTCTTTTAATTTAAAATGTACTAAACATGCTACAAGTTGATTCAAGTTAAACACTTCACTTGAGCAAGTATGGAACTGAATATTATAAACAAGTTCCGATTGAGAGATATGGACAACCTACAATACAGACAGGGGATTGAAGGGGATTTAGTTTGATGACGATTTTAAGTAATTTATACCTATTTGAGCTCGATTTATATATTTAGATTCTTTTTAATATTTAATTAAAAGTAAAACTTTTAAATTTTGAAACTTTATTAAATCTTGGGAATGACAGAGAATTTGACACAGCATGTTTCATTTGTTGGTTTTTTGTTGTCGTCAAATGTTCTATGCATGAACCATTTTTATACCTTTTCATTTGTCACTTGTTGAATCACAAAATAGGCATATTCAATTTGCAAGACATATGTTCTTTTCATTCACCAAAAGTTGCTATTCAAAAGTTTTGCTCTCCCTACCCTTGAAGGCACGAGAGTTAAATACCCAACACTCTTGAGGTGGGTGATAAAAAGTTGGGATAAAAATGGAGCCCACTGACACCCACCCCATAAGAAGGGTGGGATTTGTATGTGTTGGGTATTTAATTCCCCTTCTCTACACAGATATGGGAGCATTTTCAAATTTTTTTTTTTATCAGATGGGAGCATTTTCATTCTTTTATATACATAATATGATCAATGATTCTTCATTATAAATCAATTTCTTTAATTTAAAACTTTATCTAGAAGTATGGACATTTAAAAGTTTTTAAAAAAAGTTGGCATTTAAAAAAATAAATAAATAAATAAATAAAAATTTAGCAAGTTGATTAATCAGTTGTTCAATTACTTATATACTTATAATGCATAAACCAGTTTTATACTCTTATGAACCTACTCGATGGTCGATTCTTCATATTTACCAAGAGTACTCAATTTGCTCCACTCTAGACTATTTAACATTTATTGTGCACATGATAACTTGTATACCATATACACGTCCTATGTTAAAAATATTATTTATTACCGTGATTAATACTATCCAACTAAACACAAAATACACTCTTAATATATAAGCTTTATGTAACTTTTTTTAAATATTTTATTTAATAATCACGTTACAAATTATATATCTACCTGAAGACAAATTATGCATTCATTTATGAACTATATATGATGTTTAATGTATTATTACAATGTATTTCTTCCAATATAATTATTTCGATTTGAATTTTTGTCTGATAAAAATTAATAAAAATTCAATTATTCGAACAAAAATATCTCAACCAGGTCAATCTTGTTCTTCTAAAATATCTATGATACGATAAATATAAGTGGATGTTATAAATAATGTATATATGTGAATGACATTACCATTATATCCCTGTAAACTTTACAATATTACGATTGTGCCATTGTCCACTCCTATAAATAGGAGCCTATACTTACCAATTTATTACACCAATTCTTGAAGAGAAATTCTCTCCTCTAAACTCTCTCCATTTCTCTCTCTATGTTGTTCTTATGATTTCGATGATTTTATAACACGTTATCAGCACGAGTCTCTAACCAATTGAGTAATAACGGGAGTATGCTCTACAGTTGCATCTAAATGATGAGCCTCTGTATCAGAAACCTGATTATTACTAACCAATGTTTCCTTTTCTCTCAAACTGAAAAAGAATGATTCTGGCCGATCCAGATATCCGATCGACGATCGGCCACCGCCATCAGAACGGGCTTGTCAAGGAGAAGACTCGCCTAAAATTTGGCGCAGAACCAACGGCTGAAACAAAAGATATCGACCGAAGAAGAAAATCTGAAAAACTGTGCAAAAACAGATATCTGACCGAAAATTGAAATGCTTATTCCGGACGATTCTGAACTCCGATCGACGATCGGCCAGCGGCATATCAACGGGTTTTTCTAGGAGAAGACTCGACTGAAATTTGGCGCAAATCCAACGGTTAAAACGGAAGTTATTGTCCGGAGAAGAAGATGCTGGCGGACTGAAAAATGATGATTCCGGCCAAACGGTTGATCTTTTGGAAAATCGGAGACCACCGGCATGTTCAGGACGCCGAGGCACATATTATGGTGATGGGTTAATTTTTCCGATCACCGGCCGGCGGCGGCCGGCGGCGGCGGCGCGTGGCGGATCCGGCGATGACGAAAGGCAGTTTGTCCGTTTTGATGAATTGGATTTTTCTATGATCTTATTTTTCTGTTTTGTGCAGTTTTTAAAATATTCCGGCGGTCGAACATGGCGGTTTTCTTAAAAACTGTTTTTGGAGCAATCCTGACGAGATTTTGAACTTCGGACCAAAAGTAAGTTTGTTCTAAATTAAATTTTAAACCTATTGACGGTTTCAATTTATTCATATGAGCAATATATTAAAATATGGACGATTTTGCCCTTAATAATACATACAAGTATAATAATCGTAAATTAACGATTAATATGTGATCAATTGAATTATATTATGCTGCCACCTACATGGTTGGTTTTACCACCTACATGGTTGGCTTTACCCGGTTTAATTATTTCATTATGTCGATTCCGCCTATATGGCCGGTTTAATTGTTTCATCTCGTTGATACCGTCTATATGGCTGGTTTAATTATTTCATCACGTTGACACCGCCTATATGGTCGGTATATCAATTGAATACATATAAACACCTCAGTTGTTGGTTAATTCTAACATATTAGAGGGTTGTTGTCAACATATATACTTGGTGGTATAACCCCAGTATCGTTATTGTTAATATATATATACAATATTATTGTTATTTGATACTTCATTAAATGATACCAGAAGTTATCAATACTAAAGTTAGAAAATATTTTATCAAATGATACCAGAAGTTATCATTACCAAAAGGTTGATAAATATTAATAAAATGTTTTATCCAATGGTACCAGAAGTTACCAATATCTGAATTTGAATGGGTGGATGAAAATTATTCAACAAGAGAATGTTGATGTATGATAAGATAATATCACATGATAGCACGGATATAGCTAATGTGAAAATAATCTCATCAGTATTATGAGATGAATGTTAGATGATAAGTGCCTGGAAAAGTTCTTGCACGAGCACTTATATATTCCAGAAGAAGTACATATTTACTCCAGAAGAAGTAAAAATTATCATCTAAACATACTGAAATGATATTATTATTGCTCCTGAAGAAGCATAAACGAGACATACATGCAAAATGCAAAAGGGGAAAACATTTATGATCCTCAAAATTAGAGATGTGTTTCGGGAGTAGCCGTATCCTACCACCTCTGACCTTTTGAGGAAATAAAGAAAAAAGTGTGTTTCAAGAGTAAGAAATACTCCATACTCTACCACTTTAAATCTTTGAGGTACACAAGATTAATACATTGATAAAATCCTAGAAATTTATGGTGTGTCTCAAGAGTGAGAATACTCCGTACTCTACCACCACCTATTCTAGAGTTCACAAAGATAAATTTACATTAACCGGACTCCATTTTCGCTTGATTCCCCTTCCTTGCGACCAATCTATCTTTACTCCTGCTGGATCTTGTATTGGAATATATGATTGCAACTTATCCAGCAGTTCCTCGATAGTAGGAGCAGAAATAAGGATTCTCCTAGAAAATGGAGATATGAATCCCTGTTCCACAGCATAATCAAGAAATGTTAGCAAACCATCAAAGAAATTGTTTACATTTAAAAGCCCTATAGGCTTAGTATGGAGATCTAGTTGAGCCCATGAAGTAATATTAAAGATTTCTTCTAAAGTACCAAAACCTCCAGGCAGGGCTATGAAGGCATCAGAACCATATAACATGCAAGTTATGCGTTCATGGATAGATAAGGTTTGTACTTCATGCCCTCGTGTTTTGCCTGCAATATCAGCTAAAGGAGTAGGTATAACACCTATCACTCTTGCTTTCTCTACTAGAGCGGATTGTGAAACACAACCCATCAATCCACTGCTACCTCCTCCATACACGAGAGTGATACCTTTCTCTCCCAATTTCTTTCCTAAATCCACGGCTGCTTCTAGATACCCAAAACCTTTTCCCACTTTTGATCCACAAAATACACAGATAGTTTTGATCTGTCGAAATTTTGGTCCTTCCATTTTTGAAAGTAAAGAAGGAAAATGTTATTTTGGGATGCATGAACTATGAAAAATGTTTGGCTATTTAAAACCGAAAAACTTCACTATTTACTGGTCGTTTTTCGAAAAAGTGAAGATTTACTTTTGACAAAATCATCCTACTCACCTTTCGGCGATTTAATATTTTTAACCAGCCTTTATCAAAACTCGTGAAAGGAAACAGAAAAAATATTTTATATGTGCATATATATCAAATGATTTACCTTGTATTAATGCTGCATAGCCAAAGCATCATTGTTTATAACAGCATGGCAAACAGGATCTTTTGCTATTATATTTTTGAGACTATATCTCTCTTTATCGCTGATGAATTTAGCCCATAAAGATAGTAGCTCACGCTGCACATATCCACTAGGGTGCGTCTCAAGAGTCAATCGGATATCATCCAATGACTCCTTACTCAGTCCACCCTTAATGAAGTCTATCTTATCATCTCGATTTATGGATGAATATCCTATTGATTTACAACGGGTATCACATGTCCATCGAGCACATTTGTAGCAACTATTTAATCTTTTTGCTCTTCGCTTCTTTGCAAAAGTACTCTTACCTAAGCCAGGCTTGTGCTTAGAAAATGAATCTGGTAATTCACCAGCTAATCGAACTTTTGCTTCGATCAACCAGCGAACATCTTCTGGCATGCCATGATCCATCAGCAACCTCAATCTTTCGAGCCTAATTCGATAAATTTTTCTCAAATCATTTACTGGAAGATTGGAATAATATTTGCGAATATTTGAAAGTATGATATCCATTTTTGATGGATCTAGCCTTCTTCCCAAATCATCTATTTAAATGCATTATTCAACGCGTAAAAGAGCGGCGACTCCGCGTGTCAGTGATATGGATTCCATCAAGAAATAATGGAATAAATTATTGAAAAGGTGAGATAATATGCCATTACCTTTTTCGATATAAGGGAAGATTTGGCGACAAGATTGAGATTATGAGATATTTCCTTGGATATTGTACCTGATTTTTCGGTATACTAAAAGTAATAAAGGTATACTGATTTGAACTATATAGAATACTGATGAAATAAATGTTGTATTGAACCAGAAGTTCATACATATGTACAAGTGAAATATCTTATTGAACCAGAAGTTCATACGTACAAGTGAAATATGTATATAGTATGAACCAGAAGCTCATAAATGAAATATACATTGTATTGAACCAGAAGTTTAGCGATATTGTATTGAATCAAATATTCATACATAGAAATGAAATAAAACCGTATAGAACCAGAAGTTCTATAATAAACGGTTAGATTATCAAAAGTTCCAAATTATTTTCTATGAGAATAACTTATTCAGAAATTGTTTATCATACAACAATATTCTATGTCAAACAGGGAATAGCTCAAGAAGCTTTATTATTTGTAAAAGTGCGATATGCATACACTCCACCAAAGCGCACTGAGATATATGATTGAAATTACATCCCTAAAAGAATGACATGTGTTATGGCATTTTAGCCGATTGATAATATTTGAGAACATTATGGTGAAAACACGCCTGAAGCGTAATTATGCCTGAAGCATAATGACTATCGATTCCAAAAATAAATATCTCTTGAATGATTGAAATGATTCCTTTGAGGCTAAATACTCAAAGTAAGTAAAAGGGACATAGTCAAATGATGAGATATTCAGGTACCTGATGATAGAACATATAAAGAGATCTCTCCACGTTATATTGAGATGGAATCGATAAATAAGTCGACTGCATACCCTCTTATGAAATAAGATTGATGAAATCATAATTCTTTGGCCAAGTATGAAACCCTAATGTAGGGATTATTGTTCAAGGACCTGAAGTCCAAATGCTTAAATGTGTAAAGCCAGTAATTAAATGTACAAATGAAAAATATTTCACAGTCGTAAAAGACGACTAGTTGCGCGCGAAATTTTTCATAGAACTGGCATGACATATGGTGGATAGACTATAGTCTAAATCACTAGCTTGAGCTCCTTGATATACCAATGAGTGAGATCAAAATGTATGATTCTCATCTCGGTACTTTGGGAGTATTCTTTGATGTACCAGTTGATCGCGGTACGTTGGGATTTCAAGTAAAATGATTGTAGATTATATGTCGAAATTGATTTCTATTTCAATGATTGATTATGCTCCTGCAAAATTAGAAATTGCAGTTTATAAAGTGCAAGAACATACATGTATAAATCATTGAAAGATTCAATATGCCCAGATTAGTATCACTATAGAATGATACAAATGACTCCATGATATAATATGTTGAAAGTGAAATTGGAGTGTACTATTTATGACATCTGGGAAATTGATTATTCACTAGAAGTGAATACGAAAATGAATATTCACCAGAAGTGAATTTGAAATTGATTATTCACTAGAAGTGAATTTGAAAATGAATATTTAATTATTCACTAGAAGTGAAAGATGCAATCTATGAAAGTGAATTATAGATTTGATTATTCACCAGAAGTGAATTCTAAATTTGATTATTCACCAGAAGTGAAAAATACAATGAAAAGATTCGTGATTGCACCAATATACATGTAATATTCCATGAAAGGAATAAATACGCGTTGCACTCTTTTTCCCTTCGCTGAGGTTTTGTCCCACAGGGTTTTCCTAGCAAGGTTTTTGAGGCATCATCATAGCTATCAACAAGCTATAATTCAGCAACACATTGTTATACTGGAATGATATCAACAAATGAAGAAAATCATACACATCTTATGAAGAATGTTATGATATCGACTACACACAAGAAGATTTTCATATATATTCCAGAAGAAAGATGATATCATTATTCAAAAGGTTCATGAATACTTGATTGCACACTTCAGGGGGAGAATCATGCTGTCATGCTGTACTCTTTTTCCTTCGTCCAGGTTTTGTCCCACAGGGTTTTCCTGACAAGGTTTTAACGAGGCAGCGGCTGTACTCTTTTTCCTTCGTTCAGATTTTGTCCCATTGGGTTTTACTGACAAGGTTTTAACGAGGCAGCACTGAAGCACTGAAGAACTTCAAAGATTCAATACATGATTTGTTCTACTTGAACATTAAGACTCAACGATTGACGATGGCCAATATCAGGGGGAGCAACTGTACTCTTTTTCCTTCGCTCAAGTTTTATCCCATTGGGTTTTCTTAGCAAGGTTTTAACGAGGCAGACAATTGCGTAATATGTCATTCAAGGAGGAGTGTTATAAATAATGTATATATGTGAATGACATTACCATTATATCCCTGTAAACTTTACAATATTACGATTGTGCCATTGTCCACTCCTATAAATAGGAGCCTATACTTACCAATTTATTACACCAATTCTTGAAGAGAAATTCTCTCCTCTAAACTCTCTCCATTTCTCTTTCTATGTTGTTCTTATGATTTCGATGATTTTATAACAGTGGATATGTTTCTTTTTAATAGTTAGATAGATAGAAAAAGAGAGACAAAAGTGGGCAAACTCATTGTTCCTTTGGAACTAAGGATCCTTCTTTGTTTAGTATCTCTTATCATTGTAATTAAAAGGTAGAGGTACTCAACTGGAAGTGGTTGTCCCCAAATTATTAGGGACTGTTCTCTTTGTGTTTCGATTTTGGATTTTGAGTTTTGGATTTTATTTTGAATTTTGGATTTTGGTTGTTTGTTTTGGGATTGTTGAAAATATGTTCTTTTTGTGATTTTGGAAAACTGTTTTCAAAATAGAAAACTGAAAAATGCGTCTACTTTGTAATTTTTTGATATATTTATTTTGTAATATTTTATATGTAAAAAATGATTGATTTGTTGAATATCATTAATTTTAATGTTAATAAATCAGTTAGTTCTCTATATCAATAAATTCATCATTAATATTGTTTCAGCTAAACAAAAATTTAACCTCATACCAACAAAATCTTAACATGGATCTATATATAATGGCAAAATAATATAAGAATTTCAAGTGAAGGAAGTGTCTCACATTTACAAATAATAATAATAAAAAATAAAAATAAAAATAAAAAATTACAAAAAAAAAAAAGATTTTTTTTTTTTTTTTTAAAACATGAATCTATATAATGGCAAAATAACATAAGAACTTCAAGTGGAGGAAGTGTCTCACTTTTACAAAAAAAAAAAAAAAAATAATAATAATAATAATAAATAAATTACAAAAAAAATAATCTTAAAATGGATCTATATAATGACAATATAATATAAGAACTTCAAGTGAATGAAGTGTTTCACTTTTACAAAAAAAAAAAAATTACAAAAAAATAAAATAAATCTTAACATGATCCATATATAATGACAAAATAACATAAGAACTTCAAGCAAAGGAAGTATCTCTCACTTTAACAAAATAATAATAATAATAATAATAATAATAATAATAATTTACAAAAAAAAAAAAAAAATCTTAACATGGATCTATACATAATGACAAAATAACATAAGAATTTAAAGTGAATGAAGTGTTTCACATTTAAAAAAATAATAATAATAAAAAAAAAATCTTAACATGAATCTATATATAATGACAAAATAATTTAAGAACTTCAAGTGAAGGAAGTATCTCACATTTACAAAAAAAAAAAAAAAAATTCAAAACGCGTGTTTTTGTCATTTTGGATTTTTTAACACAAAATATCCAAAACGCAATAAACTCGTTTTGATTTTCCTTTGTAATTTTTTTAGTGTTTTGGAAAACTCGTTTTTGAAAATGGACAAAGTGAACGCGTTTTCGATATTTTCAAAAATCGAAAATTCAAAACGGGCTCAAAACAATAAAGAGAACGGGACCTTAATCACGTGGATGGTTCCAATTAGAATTTTAAGATCGAAACATAAAAAACATGTTTTTAAATATAAAACTTTTAACAAACAGAGCCTTATGTTTAATGTACAAGGTGAAAATGATTTTTTTTTTTTTTTTTTTAAGTAAAAAGATTAATTTTTTTATTGACGATACGATTATAAAATAAAATAAAATGTTAAAAAAATTGTACAGTAATTAAAATTAACGATAAATATGATATTATTAAAATGTTTAAGGATAAAATAATAATAAAAAAAATTCTCCTTTTAAGACCTCTTAGAAGTAGTTTATTATTATTATTATTATACGCATGTAAAAATTTTAATTCAAGAAGTACACATTTTTTCATTTTCTCATATTAATTGAAGGACGTATTATAAAGTATAAATTACATGAGAGTTATTTGTTTTATTTAAAATATTTTTAGTGAAAAGGTGAAGAGTTTAGATTGTAAATGTATTAAAAATATTTTTATTGACAATACGAAAAAAAAAAAAAATATTGAAAAATGTACATTAATTAAAGCTAAGGGTGAATATGAAATTATTAAAAAGATGCGATAGTAAAATATTCCAAAAAAGTTTTTCATTTAAGGGACATTTAAAAGTAGTATAAAGTGAAGAGTTTAAATTGTAAATATATGAAAACTATTTTTTATCGACCATACGATTATAAAATAAAATAAAATATTAAAAAATTGTACATTGATTAAAATTAACGATAAATATGATATTATTAAAATATTTAAGGGAAAAATAATAATAAAAAAAAATTCTCTCTTTATGGCTTTTTAGAAGTAGGATTTTTTTTTTTTAATTATTATATACATGTAAACATTTTCTTTTTCTCATATTAATTGAAGGACATCTTTATTGGTTTTATTTAAAAGTTTTTTAGTGAGAGTGAATAATTTAGATTGTAAATATATAAAAAATATTTTTATTGATAGCACGAAAATGAAAAAAAATATTAAAAATGTATATTAATTAAGAATAAGGGTGAATATTAAATTATTAAAAGACGTGAGGGTAAAATAGTTCAAAATTTTTTCTCCCTTTAAGGGACTTTTAAAAGTAATATATTATTATTATTTCCACTTTGATTCCATATACTTCAATCCATATCTTCCCAATTATGAACCCGATAATTGATAAAATTATTTAAATTCATATTTAATATTCTTATTTATTTTTCTTTCATATTATGCCAACTAAATTAAAATTCTTATTTAATATTGAATAGTTCCCCTTAAACAGGTCAAATAAATTAAAATTTTTATTTGACTTTTAACTGAGTTTTTTAAATGTGAATAATTTAATAAAATAATATGATGAATTTTCAAGGCGTTACAGAACCTATTATGAACCAGATGAGGTGGTGGAGTGCATGAATGGTAGATCTTGCTTAGAATGGACGTTGGAAGGAGAATATGAGAGAACGAGGTGGTGGAGGCCATGGCCACCATGAGGGAGGTTATGGCGGTGACAAGTGGCTATGGAGGGTGATCGTGACCGTGGCTATGGACACGGTGGTCATGGTGAATATGACGGTGGTGACCGTGGCTACTGGAGTGGTGGTGCGCATCGCTACTATGTTCGGAGACCACCACGATGTGTGACCAATTGTCACTGTTGTGCGAGCGTCGTTGCTGCTCCAATGTTACTGAGCGGCGCTTATCTTTTAGGTTTGCAAGTGACGTCGCGGATTGGAGGTGGTTGCAGTTGGTGAAGTCGTTGTGGTTGTGGGTGAAATGGTGGTTGATTGGAAGTGGTGGCTGTTCTAGTGTGCTTGTGGATCTATGGTAGTGGTGTGTTGTGTATCTGTGGTGGTTGTATGCGCGCAACTATGGCTGTGATGATGATTGTGTTGGTTGTCTAGGTGGTTATTGTGGTGGTGAAAGTGGTGTTGGTGTTGGCCGGTGACAGCGACGATAGGGTGGTGGTAGGGTGAGGCAAGGTGGGGGTGAGAGGGGGGTAGGATTAAAATGGATTGTGACCAATAAATTCGTAATTTATGACCGGTAAATAATATGCGACCAAAAAATGTCTCGGTAGGGTGAGGCAAGGTGGGGGTGAGAGGGGGTAGGATTAAAATGGATTGTGACCAATAAGTTCGTAATTTATGACTGGTAAATAATATGTGACCAAAAAATATACGAGACAACGACTGAATTTGTTACTATGACTTACAATTTGTTAAATTGTGATCGATTCACTTGAAATTTTTTTATCGTAAGTTAAGTTGAAACTTATGAATTGTGCTTTATAAAATTCAAGATTTGTGATCGTAAAATAAATTGTGACTTACAAAATTCTTGATTTGTAACCCTGAAATATTCATAATCGATTAATTTTATAATTTGTGTTCGTAAAATAAGTCGTGATAGATTATTTTTGGTAATTTGTGATCATTGTGACATATAATATTTGTGGTTTTTGAAAGAAAAATTAGTCGGGACCTATTAAATTTGCAATTTGTGACCAATAAATCATGATCGATTAATTTAATTCGTGACCTTCGTAACATATAAAATTTGTGATTGTGAAAAAAAATAAGTCGTAATAGATTAATTTGATAATTTGTGACATTTTATGACCTATATAATTTGTGATTTGTGACAAAAAAAAGTCGTAATTGATAAATTTGAATTTCTGATCTATAAATAATTTGACATATAAAATTTTTAATTTGAAAGTGATATAAATAATTTTAAGTTTGTCAATTTAAAAAATGATCTTTAAAGCTTTGTACTTTTCCTACAATTAATCATTTAATCGACAAATTTGCTTCAAAAATTTTTAAAACAATTTGCCCTATTCTCAATATAAAAATATTTAAAAAATTGAGAAGAATCAATTCTTATTCGATTTTTTATTCTTGGTATAGAATTAATAACCGAACCAAACTCATAGTTCTCAATTTTAATATTCACTAGGTTCAAAACGTGTGTTGCACGTTTGAGCGCCAAATGCAAGTATTGATAATGATTTTAGTGAAAGAGATGTATGCAAGAATATCGTGTGGTGTTAGTGTTCCTAAATTGCAACCAAAGTTATCCAAATATTATTGAAAGTCAATGGACATGATAGATGGGATACTATCAAAATTGAGACCACTTCAAATTCTCAACGGAACTTAGAGTAACAAGAATAGGATAATAATTGGTAAATATTAAACATAGCAAACTAACATTAATTTCTGCTCATTTCCTTGCACTTGAAAATGTTCAGCTTAAGTTGAAAAAAGAAATATTACAAAAGAGACAATAACATAAAAAAGGAAACCCCAACTTATTTTTTAGGAAAGTTGAGGTTGCATACTAAATAAAGAAATTTCACCAAAGGAAACAAATGTTGCTAAATGAACTATAACAGAATAAACAATCCATGAATCTAAATGGGATAAAGATTTACAGTAAATCACCAAATTAGGTGAAATGTATAGTAACAAAACAACTTATTAGCAAAGATTAATGCAAATGATTAACATGTTCACTCCTTATAATATTAGATTAGATATAAAAAGATAACTTCTTATGAAACAAGCACATGTTTCCTGCAATACAAATCAAGAAATGAAAAATAGCACAAATGAAGTACTCCTATAAGATTTAGGGGTGAATAATATCAACAGCCATCAACATTATTTATTCTTGAACCACATCACAATTCCATTACTAAAATAATACGAAAAAGATACCTACGTAGGTTGATACAGTCGAACAGTGCTAGGAAAGCCCCACTGTGATTGATTGCAGGTTCACAACTCTGAATGTTTTGCAGAAAATGTAGACGTGAATGTTTATTCAAGTGACACTGAGTATGAAAATATATACACATTAATCTGGTAAAAAATGAAATTACTATCAGCGAATCAGGAAAAAATTTATGGGAAGAAATTCAAATTGATTACAAAGTCAAAATAAGGTAACAGGCCTTTTCTTGTTTAAATAGATAAGTATCAAATTTAGTTCACCCTTACTCTGCTTAGGCAAATAAAAACTGTTCAACCAAATAAAGTGGCACACTTAGGGTGTGTTTGATAGGCGAGAATTTTTCATGGAAAATGAAATTTTTTTCCAATTTTTCTACTTTACTCTGTTTGATTGCGAAAATTTTTCACGAACAATATTTTCCGCGGATCCCACTCACTAGCCTATTTTCCTTGTTTTTTGTGAAAAAAGTTTTTTTTGGGTTTTGGTTGATTTTCATTTTTCATGATAGATGGAAAATTATTTTCGACACGTTTAATCAATTTTGTTGTTGTTAATTGACTTATTTTCTTTCCAAAAAATAACATTATCATCATCAAGTACAAATATATTTAAAAAGTAAAAAAAAATTTTTTTTTGATTAAAATAGCAAAAACTTACTTTATCTTCCATGAAAAATAATGTCAATCAAACAATGAAACTTGAAAAATTCTCCATTTTTTCCACTTAGAAAATTAAACCAATCAAATACTTTCAATTGATTTTCCAAGCAAAATCAATTCCTTGAAAAATATTTTCTTTCCACTCATTTTCCACCTCGCAATCAAACACGCCCTTAGTGTAACTGATTTATTCTTATTTTTCTTCTTTTCCGTTAGGTGTGTCCATGAGGAGGGAAGAGATGATTACGATATGAAACTTCCAAAAAATTCCCAACATGTAAGATGCAATATTTTGCAAAAGTATAGTAAGCAAAAGTGATATGAAAATAGGAAAAAGGGACATGTATACTCATTAAAATAACTCATAGAGAGCAAAGAAAAAGGCATAACAAATAAGTCACGATATGAAACCAAAAAAGCAGAAGAGCAGCGCTCCCGATCTTAAAGTGTTTCGTAACAAAAAACTTAAGAAAAGTAATAAATAAATCCAAGTTTCAATAAAACCAAAAAAGCAATATCAAATAGAGGCTCCTATAACCAAGAACTACGAGATTTACTTGTAAACACTATGCAAATTTTCAAATGCAAGATACAATACTATGTTTGCCAACTTCTAATGTTAATGAGAAATGCAACCAAAATGAAAATTTCAAGAGAAAAAACATATAGTACCAATATGTGTACCCCGCAAGAGATACTCCAAAGACCTCACCAAAAAGAGCAGAAAAGTAGATATTCAGAATTTACCTAAAATAAGGTTTGCCATTAGGAGGATACTGCACCACCTATTACACTTTCTTAAGGCGAGAAGAAAACAATATCATAAGTTGAAGAGAAAAGTTTTCGGAAAATCAATGTTGCTAGAGGAAGATTACCATTAAGAAACAATAGATAAATAAATAAATTATAAGGAGTTGAGTTGAAATTAAATCATTCACAACAATCAACTGATTTCGATTTCAACATATAAAACCCATTATTAGACTAATAAAATCAAATTATTACCTTTCAATTTTGATAATGATGAAATTGATTAGAAATCACTGCAATGCACAATAAATCGGCGCCAATGAATGTCTCGTATGCCTCTACAGTGATTAGCTTCCTGAATCTCCCTTATATATAAAGACAAACATGTATGGCTAATAGTTGTTTATGCATGCCTTTTAACTGGGCTTCACATAATTTTTTCCCAATTTAATCCATTTTTTGTGATGGACCTCAATCAAGTAATTACTTAAGGGGGAAATCATATATGCATCATATCAATTAGAGAAAAATAATATCAATTTACAAAACACATGCTTTCCTAATACTTGGTTTCAAGCTCATACAAAACAAATAAAAATATACTTTAAATATAAAGAAAAAAACTCCAAAATTCAGAGTCTCCACTCAAAATCAATTGAAGAATTGGTACGGGGGATAAGAATAATCCTCGAACACAAAGGAATCCAAACTATAACTAATCTTATTAAAGGATAAACAAAAACAAAATTATGATTATCATCTAGCTATATTCAGGTAATTGATTACATTGAAATATAGTAATTATTATAGTGACAAAAAGAATAAGAGAAAAGTATTTTTCATATGACAAGTCCACGTGAGTGCTTCTGAATACATCATGTACCAAGACAACATAGTGAGCTATTAATATTGATAGAAATAGTAAGGAGAAAGGGCAATTTTTGAACATTCTAATGCAATCTAATCTATTGGTGAGCAATAGAACAAAACAGGCCTCTAAATCAACATTATATTTGAATTGAAAAACAATTTTTTTTTTAAATGGACAATATACCAAATTTTAAATAACCAACATATTACCACTGAAAATGCTCCGTAAATTGTAAGTTGTAAACATACACAAAACGCACAAGCTTAAAATTTGTAAGTTATGTAAAGATTGTAGAGAAATGGCAAACCTTAGAGCTTCAGTTGATATCTCTGTTAAGAATGTTTAGAATAGAAAAATTAGCTTTTTGATAATGCTCCTTCTCTTCTTCCAAGTATTTCTTTCTTTGGACAACATAGTCTTTTGAATTTTTTATAACTTCCAGTATTTCAGCTACTGTGAAGTTTGTAGAAGATGAGGTAAATTCTAAAATATCACCAGGGACAATTGTAAATTCTTTGTTATTCTATAGGAAGCATTTAATAACTGTCCTAATAATTTTACCAATAGTATAAAAGAAAACAAAAGGAGCGAATATAAAATTTAATTTGGATTTATTGTAAGTAGAAATAAAATTTAAATTTACTCAAAACTAATAATAACTCACTACAAACCTCAATGCTAGAGCCAACCTTTTTCTTCTTCCCTTTTGCAACTGCAACAACATCATAAAGACAAATGAATTCAATATTCCATTTTTCACCTTAACGAAAAATAAGAGAAGTAAATATTTGAATGAAAATGAAAATACACGTACCTCTCCGCAAGGATTAGAGATCCTTTTTTGTCAAATAATTCCTCAACAACTCCTACAATAGATGGTAGGATACTCTTATGTAATGTAATAAAATAAAATTCAATTTAATTTCAGAATATAAATCATTTAACATAAAAGTAAACTTTATTTAAGTTCAATACAATGCCAGTCTACAAACTATTTGCATAGGGAATAAAGACGTTCATATTACGGGATTTTATAAAATCAATAGCTCATATTCAGTTAAAAGTAAAAAAAAAAAGGGAGTTAAAGACCTTTAAAAGTTCAACCTTAATGCATATTAAGCATCCCACGAACATGAAAAATAACAATGCGGAAAAAAACCGACTAACAACCACACCCTAATAACCGAATCACCAAGAACGCAAACTCTAGCACAGTCGAAGCCAGAACCAAGTGTAAATGCATACAGATAATGCCGAAAGCAAAATAAGCTCAAAAGAAACCTGTAAAACTTCAGATCATCCAGCAACATTGAAGCAGCTTCAGTGAACAGTAACATGTCCCACCGAGAAACAAAGTGAGCTAGATGCCCAATCGAACTTCAAGCATATTATTGGGGAAAAACTCATGAACAAAGAAAATGATAACCTATGTTTAAATGTAAGAAAGCCTAATGGGTGTAATTAATGTAAGAGTTTAATATTTGTGTTCTCACACAACATGATACATAGTTACTAAAAGAATTATGTAACTATTTGTGTAGTTACGGAAATAAATGGGTAAAATACCATTCAGTGAAATGGTGAAGTTTTTGTAGACTTGGATTTATTATGATCGATGACCTTGTCCTTGTTGAGAGAGAGAGATTCCTGTACAAGGAGAATATATATATGTCAGATGTTGATAAAGGCGAAGATAGTATTGGTTCAAAGCATTTATTTGTAGAATGGAGTGTTAGGAATGTACCGTTATATGTAGTGACCTTTAGATGATTTGCAATGATAATCGTTCTTTTCATTGTAGATCAGTAAGTTTAGAGCCTTCATTCTTGGCTAAGCTGTCCCATAATGTTATTGTAATTGCTTGCAGCCTGTAATTGAATTGAAATATAAGTTAACTGGATTATATTAGATTTGAATAAATAAAGTAAACGGGTTCTTATATTTGTGCATGCAATAAGAGGAAAGAGAGAATTTGTTACATAACTTTTGTTGAGAAGAATAACATTGAGGGCCTTGCTAGTTGTGTTCCACCTGTTATGGATTTGTCTAATCGGACTGATATCAACTACAACTCCAAAAACGCCTACATGGAGGAAACTTTCTTCATAATAGGTTATTATCATAGGTGTATATAGTTATGCATGCAGGAATGAAAAGTGTGAAAGGCTTATAGGCTTATAGTGTGAAGAAATATGTCAAAAGCGGTGGAGTAAAAAATTATTGATCTAATTATGGAAGAGATCTATGAAGTGGTGTATGATTTTTTACCCGTGATGTCGTTAAGAATGGGCCGTATTAGTTTACCTTGTGAAATCTTGGGTACTGAACTGTATGTAACTTTACATCGTGTATGTAACTCATGGAATGACGTAAAATCATAGTATGCCTCTGCTAATGAACTGTAGTCTTCTTCAGTTTCTGTGATGCATGATGAGCCACTTAAAATCCATTGCGTGCCTCCTATAGTAGACTGCATTTGTTGAGCTGCTGGACTGACCTACGCCTTAGATATGACATAAGTTCTAAGTGGAATCATGGTTGTTTGGAGTGCCCTTATGTTATCATCGTTGAATATTGTGGCCTGAACCTTGTTCGACTGCACATATGTTTAGAGCAGTACATGAAGTGCAAACTGATGAATAATAAAATACACACACACACAGAGTAAGTTGGTGTACTTAGAAGTTGAACTTGGGAGGGTCCCGTTTATTACCTGTGTATCCATCAATCAGACATGTTGATATCTACTTGTTCCTCGTTGAGATGTTCTTGGGCTCATTTTTTCTAGCACAAGTACTTTGCAGGACCAGTCTATGCTACCTTGTGCTATATTAGGAATAAAACTATACCTGTCATCCATTTGCACGTCTGATCTTATAAAGAAATATGAGAACAGCAAAATGGATTAACGTAGAATGTGGTTGGAGATAAGTATTTTGGAGTTCAATATGTGACAAAAGTAGTTTTCTCTGTTCAAAGAACATGATGACCAATTGTGTGTTGTAGGTGATATTGTGGGAGAAGATGACATGGGGGTTGGTGTAAAGTTGGCAGAGATAACTATTATTGCTGTTTAGTCCCTCAAAATTGTTAAATTTTGAAAGGAAACCCTATTTTACTGTTTGAGTGTTTGTACTGAGAATATATATACATATTATTTATTTTATCTATGGTTAAATATTGGCGAACATCTTTTTTGGTACAGTGTGGTTTCATTAGGATGAGCAAAAAAAATAAATTAATACAAGATTATATTCGTAATTGGTATAATTTTTTATCGTATGGGCCCATTTGCTTTTAATAAATATTTATTATTTTTTGTAGTATGAGAATATATGTCGTTTTGATATATATTTTATATAATTTAAAAGGGGTTTATATATTATTTTTGTAGAATGAATTATTTAAGAGATAAGAACAAGTGAAGAAAAGTTAACTTTGTTATGATTGAGGTGGGAGTACATACGTAATAAGATTTGTATATGTATGGAAATTTGTAAAGGCAAAAATATCTTATTAAATATTGAGTTGGTAATATTGTAATGGTTTATAAAGTAAAATATTATGTTTAATTTTGAAAGCCAAAAGAAGTGGTTTAAAGGCGTATTAGATTTAGATGTAGTATTTGTTTGAGATTGATTAAATTAATTTTTTTTTAATAGTACAAAATTTTAATCATCTATTAAAAGTGATCTTGACCACATATTTTATATAAATTAAAATTTTTGAATCATAATGTCAATGAAATAAATGTATAAAAAAATGACTGGTTACACGAGAACGTAATTTGATGTTGTAGTGTATAGAATTTACTGTCTTATATACATGATTATAGAAGCATTGTGTTATTGTATTAATACATGAGCAAAAGCAAAAGGTGGAGTACAGGTAGTCTGAGTAGCCTGTGAAGTGACAAAACTTATAGTCTCAATATCATTCATGTATTTTTGTATCTGTGTATCTCTAATTTCTGATGAAGTTATGTATAACACACACTGGGGTTGTAAATAGGATGAATATAGTGGTTTTTATGATTCGGGAGGATGTGTATAAGGAGTTATGCTAAGAATTTGGTGTAGATCAATGAGAGGAATTGATTGATCTGACGAACTTCATGTTGACAGTTGTATTGTTGTGTGGTTTTTGAATGAATTTGTACACCGCAGTAGTAGTAATATTCCGAAATGCCTCGAGATTTAATAACAAAAAATTATTAGACTTAATATCTCCCAGCTGCACCTATAAATTTATAAATGATGATCTCACAAATTTGTGTATAGATAGTTTTGGTGGTAGGTCTGATGGAAAAGATGAACCATTAGGTAATGTAATTTTACATTTAAATTTGAGGTTTGTGAAAAGGCACGTTATTTTCTTTATTATATTTAAAAAATGGACATGATTTTCTATGTTTCAATAAGTTATTACAGAGTATTTTGTTATTTGAAGTGGATGTTACTTTCATATTGTCCGAATGTATATAAATAAAATACTTACGGTAGATGAGAGAAAAAGAAGGGAAATAAACAATAGTTGTGTCTGTGTGTGTGCGCGCGCACACACACAAGAATTAGTAGAAATGCAAGAATGTTATTTTTATGATGCAATGAAATACCCGACAGTTTTTGGTACTTTCTAAATCACATGTGGCAATAATTGGTTTGAAAGTATATACCTTTGTAAATGTAGGTCCGAAATCCATTGGAATTGTGATAATTCGCTTCTTTAATCCAGGCATCCTATGAAGCTGATCTGTGATCATTGGAAGTATGAAAAGTAAAAGGATATTTTGTTATGTATGGAAAAATAATGAATTGATAATTAATCAATGTTTACTTGAAATGAGTCTAATGATAGTATATCCATAACCATCCAGATTTAAGCAGTAAAAGCATTACAACATAATTAAATTTTAATAGACTGACAGAATATGCAAGTATTTAATGAAAAACTCGAAATGAAAAGAAAAGAAAATTAAAAAAGAATGAAAATTATTACCAATTTTTTGGCGATAGTGGCTCGAAATGCACAATGAAACATATCTTCCGACGTCAATATTTCTGTATAAAATTCCCCCCAAAAAAAACCCACGGGATGAAATACTCATTAACAAAATCAATTAATGGTATACTTTGTAGTTGGCATGGTATAATCTGAAGCAATATTTCTGTAAAGTGCAAAGTTGAGGACCTGATGAATTCGTTATTGGGTCAGGTTGTTGAAGACAAAGTGTATTCATGAGGACTTTGTTAATGAAAGAATAAGTATCATAAGTACTCACTGAAAGGCCACACACACTTTGCAGTAGGAGTACCAAAATTATAAGAAAATTCAAAGGCTCGAAAAAGAAAAGACGGTGAGAATTCAACTAATTTTTATGTGATTGGTCTTTATGATTTCCTCAGATTATTTAAGAAGATCATACTTAAATTCTAGTAATTAATTAAAATTTTTACATCGTCACATATGCAAATTTAATAGTAGTCCCATTATGGGCAAGAATTTGGATCATGAAAAAAGATATTGTTTTAATGGAGATAGAAAAGGTGAACCTTGATAGCCTTTTGAATGAGTGATCCAACATGCAAAAAGTTCCCCTGCCACTCTTGTAGATTCGGTGATGATTATGCAAGAACTGAAGGTAGGAAGTAGAAACAGAATAGAAGGAAGGCAGTCGAAACATATGTGTTAAAATAATATAAATTTAACAAAAATAACTGGAATAAAATATGCAATACCTTACGGCATGTGTAGCAGTTCGAAGACGGAGCAAGCAACTATTATTTATTGTACCAGAAGATTTAACGAGATGATAAGTTGGTGGATGATGATCGAAAAAAACTTGAAAATAGAGCAGAATTAAAATATTAAAATATACATAAATTTAAAAACAAGAATTATATACTTTACCAGCTCCTTTCGCAATAGCAACCTGAAGATAAATAATATCAGGAAAAAGGCCTTCAACTCTTAACAGAATCAGCATAGAAACCGGATTGCACGGCTACTTCTGTAATCTTTTCACAAGATGCTTCCTCTCGCAATAAATGCTAGCCACTGCCAATCTAAAATTTAACTCTAGATGTAGGTTTTTTTACCTAGTAGAGAGTGAAGAAACCCATCCAGCAACAAAAAACTAAATCATTTGCTTTGTTCTTCTTCATCTGTTACTGTAGATTGGTCTTATAGACTCCCGAGGCCTTTTACGAACAATTATGTTAATATCATTGTCAGAAGAAGTATAAAAATCTGAATCATTGCTGGAATCAAAGGCATGTTTTTGAAAATGAAATGTATGTACTTGCAAGGAAATGCATTGTGTAAAAATAGAAAAACAGAATTATGTATCCAGTTAGTTGAAAATATCTATCTTAAAAATATTGAGAAAAAAAAATATATATATGGGCAAAGGAAGAAATTAATCTGAACAACAACCTCAACATGAACAATATAGGTATATAGCAAAAGCAGTCTAAGTAGATCACAATGAACCGCCATGCTGATCATCTGAAATTCTATTTGAAATTGAAGTTTCCCTAGTGTCGTTTCTATACATTTTGAAGCAGTATGTTCCCAGAATGTTTTTACTACTAAAACTATCCGTAGAGACTTGCAATTCTCGAGCAGAGAATATTTTTGTTTTTTAAGTGGACTTAAAGTTAGTCTTCAGCTGCAAAAGGTACAGAAAGATTATCATGATGAGTTTAAGATTGAATTTTATTAAATAAGTTATCATGTCCTAAGAACTTAAGCTTTAAATGAAATGGTTTGACATGGTATCAAAAAAGAAAAGGGTATCTGATCAAGTCTTATTGCATTTCATGAATGAAAACTTTTGGACAAAACATTAAAGAAATCCCGAGTCAACCTATTGTCACCCCAAACACAAAGATGAGATAGGAAAAAGTACAAAAATTAATTTTTCTAACAATTGATTCTCTCTAGCTTCAGCAGTGCCAAAGCCGTTGGCTATTGAAGTCACCATTGAAAGTTAAAAGTATATACACTATCTGTAATATCTGTGCGTCATAGGAATTTAAATATTAGAGTTCCATTATTGTGAGAAACGTGGTTTTTAAAATTTTTTAATGAAGGAAAAATTTACTTTAGGTAATATTGTTACTCTTGAAAAGTTTAAATACTGTAATTCATATTACCATACACCATTTCTTAGTATCAAATTCTCCATACTATAAATCCTTTTGTAGTATAAATCTTCAGCAATTGATTACAACCACATCAGCAACACATATTGCACCTGCAATACTATGACACAGTGACATGGTTGATATGCTAAACCTTCAATGTTATCATCATTCATCGTTGTTAATTTTCTTACATTCATGTAGTCCTAAACCACGTGTTTAAAGACCAGAAAATAATCTTACTGTGCCTGATTAATAGTTATCCAGCAATAGTGGAAATATGGCACATGAATATGACATTCATTGATGTCTTGAACAAAAATACTGGTTCAATGAAGCTATAATACCTATAGAGGTAGTAGTAGTAAATTCACGATTTTTATAGAGCAATCACCTAGTTATTTAATAACATAAAAAATGAAATAAAAGGGAGATTGGTTCACAAAACGAAGTGTGGACCAGTAAGCAAGTTGAGAGTAAAAAGAATTCAAACTAGTTGGGATATAAGTGATGACACAGAATATTCTTCTAGGAAGGCTGAATTACCTCATCTATAAATGGTTTCCTCTCCAAAATAGAATGTACATTAGCAGGTTCAAAAGCTTGAAAATCTCGCTGTAGGCGCTTAGAAAATGTCTCTGCCTCACCAATGATTGTTATATTTATATCAAGTTCTGCCATTATAATATTAGACCATATTTTCTTCATTTTCAACCTGCTAAACAATATTACATATTGTTTAATTGTTTGAAGTCCAATTGTAACAGATTTTTCGATTAGACAAATCTATTATGATTGAACTGAAACAGGGGCAAAGTATATTTATTATTTTGTTATCCTTTGTTTACCTAATTTAAAGTTGTGAATACTAAGGAAGAGAAAATATATTATGACAGTGAAAGAAAAAATGGAGTATTACTTACTTTATTTTTGCCTTGGCAAAGTGAGAAAACAGTGCAGTTTGCCTTCCAACAGACACCTGTAATTAAATTTTAGTGGAAGATGAGCACCATCGAGAAACACCCAGCATGAAGAGACTGGGAATACAAGCATCTATTACAATAGTTACCTTATATAAATTGTACATCATAAAGAGGCATTTAGCCCCTTCGTTCCGTATGTACAAGTACTACAATTAGATAAATAAAAGAAGCTCTATTTTATGTTTTATTGTATGAGTGAAAAAATTATATTCGAAAGGAAAGAAACCATTATCTATACGAAGATTAGAAATAATAGTCAAGAAACATTTCCCTCATAAAAAATTGGAGACTACACTATAGGAATAGAAGAAAAATCAGTGATCGGAATAGCAATCTTGTACAAGTCTATATTTCATTTTTCTAACTATTCTTACAAGAAGCTTCAAATTTCATTAAAATATACCAAAATCTTGAAATGATAAGAACTGTATAAGTTGTAGAACAACGAAAAGGGGACAAGTAATTTGAAAACCCGATATACATTAAACCTAGCATCATCACAATTCAGCAGTAAGTTGTTAGCCATTCAAACCTATTAAAATTAGAAACTTTTTGCAGCAATAACAGCACATATAAAATAGGATCTGCTATAAGGAGAAACAATCTTACATCAGTGTGGTTGAAGGAGGTGGAATCTGGAATGCATGGAAGTAACTCTTCCCTCTTTGAAGAGATGGAAATTGAACATCAAGCAAATCCCAAAATTTACAAGGGAGTCCTATGAAATCCTAACAAAGGGAAGTGCCAAAATTACATGACAAACCTACAGGTTGAAGAAGATAAAAATATATTTATTAATACAGTTGTTGATCAATATTATCAGTTTAAGGTAAACAGATTTGACAATTTCCATTAGATGTATTGTAGCACTTTTTTTTAATACATTTTTTTTGTATTTTCAAATGCTAACTTGAGTTCTATAAAAATGATAATCCAAGAACTGATATCTGAGATTTTGAGGTACCTTATATATATATATATATATATATATATATATATATATATATATATATATATTGGTGTAGAAGCAATGGTAATAATTTGTGAAGTTCTATAAATCTTGTTCATGTTTCTTGCATGCATGTACTTTGCTTGTTCTCAAGTCTCAACCGTCGTATGATTCAATTTATGCTCCTTAATTGAGTTTTCTGATCATTTTCCACAGCCTATCATGTATGCCAAGTTTATGTAGAGCTCAACGACTTGTATGGATTATGCTTTATTTCTAATAAAATTTCTTATTTCTTTTTGTTCCAGAGAGAAAATTTTCTTGACTTTTTTTCGATTAGACAAATCTATTATGATTGGAATGAAATAGGGGAAAAGTAAATTTATTATTTTGTTATCCTTCGTTTACCTAATTTAAAGTTGTGAATACTAAGGAAGAGAAAATATACTGTGACAATGAAAGTAAAAATGGAGTATCACTTACTTTATTTTTGCCTTGCTATGAGATTTATATAGATTGGCCTTGGAAAAGTGAGAAAATAGTGCAGTTTGCCTTCCAACAGATACATGTAATTAAAATTTAGTGGAAGATGAACACTGTTGACACCGTGTCCAAAATGAGGCATATTGAACCACCAGCGAAGACCCATTGATGGCCCAATGGACTTAGGCCCATGAATAAAATTTAGGCTGTCACCCTGGGGTCAATAGTCGAGGTGGAATAGCACGCGAACTCCTTTAACCGAACTAATTTGTGTCTAGCCAATGTGCTTTATGATCAGCCGAGGTGCTTACGGTGACGTCCCAGATGAAGGATGGGACAATGGATGGAGTCAGAGATGTGACACCGCCTTTACCAAGAAGTGACAAGCGCCCATCCCCTACAAAAAGTAGTAATGATTACTATCAAAAAGCAAGATTTCCTTCTCCAAAAGTTAGGGCAAGAACATGTGTAAAGTCCGCCACGTGTCACGATCCAAAACAACAAATTCCTCTATAAATAGAGGAATCCTCCCTCCTAGTAAGAGGTTAGCAATCTGATACTCTTAACAAAAAAATATTTTTATTTCCCGCACCTAATTTATATCTGCTTGAAATGGGTTCTGACTTTAACATCAGAGTGCAAACGGGTGCCACCTCGGCCCCCTTTACAAACTGATCATTTGTCACAGTGCGCAGGAGATCCACGTGTTGGTCCAATGTCTAGCCGGATTTATATCCTTGGGGAAAGGGTTAATTAAAGCGCCAATTGTCAGGAAAAGGGCAAAGACCATTCAGTTACCACGGTGTGTGTCATGCGCGGCAAGATGTTACTTTCCATTCCCTTCGTATTCCTTGGGAACCAAAATCATTGCTAAATACGTCGCCTGAGAAGCATGCTAGTTCAATCCCAACCTTTGCTGAGGAGGGGGGAGCAAGCCGGAGTAGAGGTCGGCTTTACTCCGAATCCGAACTCCCCATAAAGAATGCCATTCCTAACCTTAAACTTACAGCGCTGCATAAAGATTCCCAGCGGACAAGTGGCGAAATAATTACAAAATATTGAATATGACAAATGGCAAAACTTGGGCAAAACTACAACTCTATTGCTATCTAATTGAAGGACGCCATCAGAACAAAATTAGAGCTGCGAAACTATAACAAATTCGATCCGCCCATGAATGACCACATCGGATTTGAGGGACTAGTGTTGATACCGTGCCCAAAATGTGGCATATTGAACCACCATCGAAGGCCCATTGATGACCTAATGGACTTAGGCCCATGATTAAAGTTTAGGATATCACCCTGGGGCCAATAGCCGAGGTGGAATAGCACGCGAACTCCTTTAACCGAACTGATTTGTGTCTAGCCGATGTGTTTTATGATCAGCCGAGGTGCTTACGGTGACGTCCCAGATGAAGGATGGGACAAGGGATGGAGTCAGAGATGTGACACCGCCTTTACCAAGAAGTGACAAGCGCTCTTCCCTACAAAAAGTAGTAATGATTACTATCAAAAAGCAAGATTTCCTTCTCCAAAAGCTAGGGAAAAAACACGTGTAAAGTCTGCCACGTGTCACAATCCAAAACAACAAATTCCTCTATAAATAGAGGAATCCTCCCGCCTAGTAAGAGGTTAGCATTCTGATACTCTTAACAAAAAATATTTTTATTCTCACTCCATTTTCTCTCTTTTACACACTTATATTTCCCGCACCCAATTTATATCTGCTTGAAATGGGTTCTGACTTTAACATCGGAATGCAAACAGGTGCCACCTCGGCCCCCTTTGCAAACTGATCATTTGTCACAGTGGGCAGGAGATCCACGTGTTCAAGAGGGAGGAGCTGAGACGTGTTGGTCCGAGGTCCAGCCGGATCTTGTGGTCAATAAACACTATTGAGAAATACCCAGCATGAAGTGACTGGGAAAACAAGCATCTATTACAATAGTTACCTTATATAAATTGTACATCATAAAGAGGCATTTAGCCCCTCGCTCCATATGCACAAGTACTAAAAAATAAAAAAATAAAAGAAGCTCTATTTTCCGTTTTATTGTATGAGTGAAAAAATTATGTTCAATGGGAAAGAAACCATTATCTATACGAAGATTAGAAATAATAGTGAAGAAACATTTCCTCAATAAAAAATTGGAGACTACACTGTAGGAATAGAAGAAAAATCATTGATTGGAATAGCAATCTTGTACAAGTCTATATTTCATTTTTCTAACTATTCTTACAAGAAGCTTCAAATTTCATTAAAATATACCAAAATCTTGAAATGATAAGAACTGTATAAGTTGCCGAAGAATTAAAAGGGGACAAGTAATTTGAAAACCTGAAATACATTAAACCTAGTATCATCACAATTCAGCAGAAAGTTGTTAGCCAATCAAAGCAATGAAAATTAGAAACTCTTTGCATAAATAACAGCACATATAAAATAGGATCTTCAATAAGGGGAAACAATCTTACATCAGTGCGGTTGAAGGAGGTGGAATCTGGAATGCAGGGAAGTAACTTTTCTTTCTTTGAAGAGATGGAAATTGAACATCAAGCAAATCCCAAATTTTACAAGGGAGTCCTACGAAACCCTAATAAAGGGAAGTGCCAAAATTACATGACAAACCTACATGTTGAAGAAGATAAAAATAAATTTATTATTTTGTTATCTTTTGTTTACCTAATTTGAAGTTGTGAATACTAAGAAAGACAAAATACACTATGACAGCAAAAGAAAAAATGGAGTATCACTTGCTTTATTTTTGCCTTCTTGTGAGATTTATATAGATTGGCCTTGGTAAAGTGAGAGAACAGTGCAGTTTGCCTTCCAACAGATACCTGTAATGACCCCTCTGTTGTTTGTTCTGTATTAAAATAAAGGTACATTAGGATCAATCTGTGCATGACCTTTAAACACCAAATTAGATAATTTAATTTTTTATAATCATACCTTTTGTGGAAGATGGTAGTGAAAATTTTCAAATAGTGCAAGCTTGAAATAAATTACCATAAAAAACATGAATTAACGAACAAACTTATGATGAAAACATAAATTTTTTTGCTATAGAAATATAATGCGACATGCATTTCTAAGTAAATAATAAAGCCTTAAAAATTATACAAAAAGGATAAACAACCTACTATATGTGTTATGACTTCCAACATCACTTGATTTATGAGCCTAAACTTATCACTATTAAATCTATTGTACTAATAGGATTAATGAAGAAAGAGAATACTTGATTGGAAAGGGAGAAAAAAATTATGACAGCTCATGAATGGAAATGGTAGCAATGCTGACAAGAAAATATACATTGCTAAGTTTAATGAAACTATGTCTGGAACAAAAAATCAACATAAGAGACACGCAAATTGGATAACTTAGGACCTACATTGATTAAAAAAAATTTCTTACAGAATGTTCAAATTGTAAACTTATATAGCATAACCTTTTGACAAATATTATAGTTAATTGTAGATCTATTACAATCGTTACATGATCGTAAAAAGGAAAAAAAAAATGTAGATACGTAATTCTATATTAGTATAAGAGCAAGGAAATTACTTAACTGTACTTTTATGGCTAAAT
This sequence comes from Ligustrum vulgare, assembly GCA_963555705.1. Lineage (NCBI taxonomy): Eukaryota > Viridiplantae > Streptophyta > Magnoliopsida > Lamiales > Oleaceae > Ligustrum > Ligustrum vulgare. Next base: position 26,488,177 of record OY743186.1, on the reverse strand, counting down.
ATAAAATTGTCACATATTTGATTACAGTGAATAATGAAAAGTTATATAAATGACCAACTGCAGAGTGATACACATCATCATGTTTTAAGTGAATTACTTATTTTACTAACGCATATTTATTTTCCATTTACTATCCATAAATGTGAGGATGAGTTTTTAAGTAATCAGATAGTTAAGGGAATTTTCCTGCCGTGTTTTTCGTCCGAAACATGAAGTACAGACATAATGAAGAAGTTTACAGAACCATCCTTTGCATAAAATGACGTAGTAATGTAGTATTGGTAGAGGGAAATTGTAATGGATGTGATATAAAGTGAAAACATTGGACAAAAATAATACTAAAATAATAAAAGGGAAACTGCATATTATAATACTAAGCCTTTTCTCAATAACATAATAAAGAGTGCAATTATGTAGCTACGTATATTACGGTTGCTAAAAAGGATAAGGAATTACCGTATGGGAGCAATCTGATTTGACACCTCGGTGTATTTTATAGCAAAATGATTTCCAATCAAAAATTTTTATACAACATTGAGACACTGTAAGACCTCTTTGAACACAACATTTTTGGTACACTGGGAGTGAGATTTTCTGGTATCTGTTGGTTTCAGTAAAATTTTAATAGAACGAATTGTCTTTGCTCTTGACAGTGCTACATATAGTTGCCCATCAGAGAAAACAGAGTCAAGTAGATATAGGCCTAGGAAGTCTAATGTTTGGCCTTGTGCTTTATTAATAGTCATTACAAAATATGGTCTAACTGGAAATTGAGTTCTCTAAAAGCGAAAAGGTGTTCCTTCTCCTCCTGAAGGGACAAATGGTATGGGTGGCAAGAATACTTGCCTGCCACGATACTCACCAGTAGCAATCTCTGCATTAATGATGTTTTTATCAAATTGCTTACATACAAGACGAGTTCCATTACATAGTCCTTCAGTTGGGTTGATGTTTCTTAGCAATATAATAGGGCAGTTTAGCTTTAGAACCAGCTCATGTGGCGGAACACCATTTGGAGTTAAAGAACTTAAGAAATCTTCATTGAAGCTCAAGTCATTGGTATCTAATGGTTCGTCAAAACTATAGTATTTAACGGGAGTTCTTGGGAACTGGTCAAGAAGCATAGTGTTGATGAAGTCCACGTGTTCATTTTTTAGGCTTAAGATGACTCGAGTAATCATAATACCAACATCATGGATGTAATCCTGTAAATTTGGGAATACGAAGTCAATTAAAACATTTACTAAATCTACATCATTTACATATGGTATAATAAATTCCACAGGCAGTTTTATCGTTCCACATGCGTGTAGTGCTTCTGTTCCATTTCCGATTCTCAACAGGTACTCATAGAAAGGTTCATAAAATTTTGCACGAATATTTTTTGTGAGCTTAATTTGCTGAATTTTAGGCCAAAGATATGAATTAATTAGAGTGGCCCTTAATATGTCATCCTTTCCACCTTTTCTAACGATAGGCAATACTTGATGGAAATCACCTCCTAATACCATAACCTTTCCCCCAAACGGTAGGTCGGATTCACATATATCTCTAAGCATTTTGTCCAGGCATTCACCAACATACCTATTAACCATTGGAGCTTCATCCCATATGATTAGCCTAGCAGTTCGACATAATTCTGCTAAATCAGATTGCTTGCTTACTAACTATACAAGATGAATATCCGGTAACAGATATTGGAATTTTGAATCTATTTTGAGCAGTTCGACCTTGTGGAAGAAGTGTAGCTGCAACTCGAGATGATGCTGTTGCAAGTTCGATAAGTCCTTTACCTCTTACTGATGTCAGCAGTGTTTTGTATAGAAAGGTTTTACCAGTTCTACATGGTCCATCTATAAAGAAAACACCACTACTTTTAGTAAGAACTTTTTCTAAGATACTATTGTATGCAAACTTTTGTTTATCGTTTAGCATCTGCTGATTGCATGTATCTGAATTATCGATGGAAAAATGAAGCTCATTTGAAACGAGTTTTGGAACTGAATTTGGGTTGTTATTTGAAATACCAATTTCAGTAAAATCAAACTGACTTACATACTTTCCATAACACTGCAAGTTATCGTCTATATCACGTATAGCTGTTGTCTCTGCAAGTCTCAAAGGAATGTTCAAACGTAAAAAATCTTCAATCATATGGTTTTTGAAAGAATTCCAAAGTTTTTTTGGATCATGTGAATCACAAAATGCTAAAATAGTTACAAATAATTGTCTAAGGGTATGCGGCATTTGATACTTGGAAGCCTCTTCCATACATAAAAAGCAGTCGGTGTCTTCATTCAATAAACCATTCAACAGAGCTGCCTCATGAAAAGAATTGGCTTGAGTTCCATTAAAGCTTTTTAAATCATCATAAGATTTTGCTCCTCGAATATGATTCAACAGTTTCCTTAGATAATACCTCTCTCCTTCAGCTATACCAACATGAACAATTCTTCCTATTACAGGTATTTTTTTTTATGGATACCAGAGCTTGCCTTGTGTATCCCAAACAAAATGTTCAGGGAAATTTTTATAATATAAGGTCTGAGCAAATCCACTACTGGTATTCTTCTGAAAATACTGAGTTAACATAGTCTGCTTGTAAAAATCTGTGTGCACTATCATGTTTAAATCATCAAATTCTTTATATCCAACACATTGTCCATTTTCCAAATGAAGTTGTAATAGAATGACAGCGAGACTCATATTGTATAACGGGAAAGCATAAATTCTCCACACTGCTTCTGGAGGCGAAACCCAACGAGCTGATTGAAACATCTTAATTTCATCATAAACCTCATTATCATTTTTATCAGAGATAGAGAAACTGATCCTGTTATGACCCTTGTAGATATACTTGTACATATACTTAACAGCTTCAACCGAAGAACAAACTTCGACATTAATATGACAATTATATTTTGCAAGCAAATACGGATTATATGGGACAACCCACTGATTATTCAACAATTGCTTTCTAATCTTTACAGAAGTACCATCATCAGAACGCCTGTAGCTGGGATATGAATTTTTTCCTATAACAGTTTTATCAACGAACATCTTTGGGAAACTAAACTTGCATTTACCGTCAATTTTCATGCGGACATTCTTAGGATTAAGAGCACCACAAGGTCCATGCATCATGTGTTTTCTGACAAGAGCATTTAGGTATGGGTATTCAGAATGTTTGGGAATTTCAGCGCTTACAATTTTATCAACTTATGATGTTGTTTGGATTTTTTCATCTTTTTCGAATATAAGTAGGAAATGTGCATGAGGAAGACCTCTCTTTTGGAACTCTATAACATATATATGAGCAGCAATAGGGCCAATGACTTGTCTCTTCAAAAGATCTTCCTTGAGCTCCTCAAGTTTAGCCCTAAATACTCTATCAACAAGATTAGGATGATTTTGGACTGCATCATTTGGATGGAGTTGTTCTACTATCTCAGGCCAATTTGGGTTGCAAGTTATAGTTAAGAATACATCAGGTTTTCCATATTTTGAACTAAACTCATAGCATCCATATAGCGTGTCCGCAGGTCTCTTGGACTACATATAAAACTCCGTGGCAGGACTATTCTACGACCAACTTTTTTAGCTCTCGTCTCGCCCATGTCTACACTGTCAACAATTCCTTGATAGAGTTCAGCCCTTAATGCAATTTGATTTTGGTGGAAGTAGTCCAGTCTTGATGTTTCAATCTTTACATACATATCAACAACGTATTGTTGTAATAGCCTACTAGAGTGCAATAATATGGAATTTTCAAGGGGCCTTATCTGCAGTTTGTAACAGTAGTAATCTTTGCACGAAACATTTGCCCTCCATCGTCTTTGGGTTGAAACTGTGAGAATGACGGGTCGTAAAAAAAATTTAGCATTATGTCATAATGTTGAAGAATGTGAGGATAAATGACACAATAACAAATGATGAAATCAGACTAAGTAAGTTAGACAAAAAAAAAAAATACCTGTTGTTTCAGTATCAATAAGATTTTCACCTGAGAAAAAGTTTCCGGCATTCATGACATCATGATTATGACAAAACAAATTGAGTTTCTTCTTTTTATCAATTAGCTTGATACCGCGATGCTAACCTGATTCGCCGTATGGAAACAATAGTGGATACTGTAAAGGATCATAGCAGCCAAAATAATGTTGCACCTTTTTTGAACTTCCATCAGAGCATTGGACAACTATATCATGTGCACAAATTTCCGATGATTCACTGTCTTCCACACATATTGCTGCAACTTGAGAAACAGTTGGTACATTGTGTTGTGTCTGGTCAACATTTGGATCACTGCGAATTATGATCTACTCATTTCTTAGATTTGCATATGCACCGAGACTACAAAAGAATTTGATATATGGATTTCCATCTAAAATATCTATTAGCTATGATACAGTCTTCTCGGATAGTCTGTTTCCAATCTGAAGCCTATTTTGTATTTCATTCTCAGTGTCAAAAAAATATAACTGTAGGCAAGAAGGTTGTGCACCATTTGCGACAATCTCATTTATAAAGTGATACACCTGGCCCTGAATGCGAAATGTATAAATACCACGGTAGTCATCGAAAAGGCTCTTATCACAATGCACTCCAAACGACGTCATCGAGAAATTTGAGTTATAACTGCGGACATATTTAAGGAATTCTTTGGTCTCTTCAGAAATTGACATAAAAAGATTACTCAGCTCTTCAGGGGGGTCATGGGATTTCAATTTCACCTGACCATCCGCACAGCAAAAACCTTTGCTTTCTCTATGGAATTTCCTGGCACCACAGTACAAGCAAACAACTGCCAAAGGTAATACATAGGCCTGAACTGGAGCATCTGTTGAAATGAAACAACAATTTGTATCCGACTAAATGGGATGACAAATGAGAATTTTATCTCAGTAATATAAAACCTCAAAATATCCGACCATCGTATATAACTTTGAAATATTCGTTTCGATGTAATCCTTACAATTAAATGAATAATAGATGATGTATAATCCACCAAATCACTAATAGCATATTCTTTAAACTCTAAAACATGTATTTTAATCATGTCCCTTTGCCCAAATTCATAACATAAAATCCCACCTACAACATTTGTTAAATGTTGATATAAATCTTTAACATAAATTAAAAAAAAAATAGTCTTTAAATACAAGAAGAAATACTTTGAAATAATTTAATGACTTTGGAGTTCCAAAACCAGAATCTATTACTTTTAAATCCACAAAAACCAGTACTGTTTCCATCTTATATATTAGTTAAATAAGGACACATTTGAATGAAATGAAATGATTTGGCCGTGCAGTACAATCACACCATAGAAAAATTAAAACAATGTAGCTGTACAGTATAATTTATACGGCAGTAAATGGGAGGAAGAACCAGTAGTATGTACAACATAGGAAAAAAGGACTGTAAGGCAATAAAAAATACGATATTATATACAGCAGAGTAAAGAAGAAAAACAGAGTACTAAACACAATGTATCAAAGAAAGGTATAATAGTCAGCATCAACAGAGGTATTGCCACTCTGGTGAAGAGTACTACAAGACGGACCAGCAACGGCCTGACTGAAAAAACACTGTCGACCACATTTTCTTTTCTTCGGACCTCTGACATCATCATCAACCACGACATCATCAACTAAAGCATGCTTCAAATAAACTCCGGATTTTATGGAATAGATGCACTGTAAAAATATCAGGGATGAACAAATTGTTATTACAAGAGATAGCCAACAGGTTGTACAGTGGGCAATCTTAAAAGCTTAAAAACAAGGGTGGACATGGACACGAGATGTTGTAATACAGATGGTACTCACAAGAGGGCGACATGAATTTATGATGTTGGAAAGGTGATACAGTTGCGAATCGTAGAAGGGGAGCTTCAACTCAGACTGGGCAAACTTCGGGGGAGCTTGTAAACAAAGGAAGGATGGAAGGAGGAAATACAAGATACCAACAACGGTTAGGTGCAGGATAAAATACAAATACGCAAGACGGTAAGTACTGTAGCTATTATGATGGGAATGAAATACGAAGATAGTAGGAGGTTAAAGGCCAAACTCAGGTGGAAGGAAGTGTTAGTAGGACGAAGGGAGTCTGAAATGGAAAATCTGGGAGCCTGACATCATCGGCTAAAAGGAAGTAAGCTAAAACCAACGACCTAGGTCTTGGCTCTTTTAAGATAGTAGGGAGAAAGGTGATACAGTTGCGAATCGTAGAATGGGAGCTTCAACTCAGACTGGGCAAACTCCGGGGGAGCTTGTAAACAAAGGAAGGATGGAAGGAGGAAATACAAGATACCAACAACGGTTGAGGTGCAGGATAAAGTACAAATACCCAAGACGGTAAGTATTGTAGCTATTACGATGGGAATGAAATACGAAGATAACAGGAGGTTAAAGGCCAAACTCAGGAGGAAGGAAGTGTTAGTAGGACGAAGGGAGTCTGAAATGAGAAATCTGGGAGCCTGACATCATCAGCTAAAAGGAAGTCAGTTAAAACCAACGACCTAACCTGCTGGGCTAATAAATCGGCTTATGAATAGTGCAGGAGGTCTTGGCTCTTTTAAGATAGTAGGAAGTAGGGAGAAAGGTGATACAGTTGCGAATCGTAGAATGGGAGCTTCAACTCAGACTGAGAAAACTTCGGGGGAGCTTGTAAACAAAGGAAGGATGGAAGGAGGAAATACAAGATACCAACAACGGTTGAGGTGCAGGAAAAAGTACAAATACCCAAGATGGTAAGTACTGTAGCTATAACGATGGGAATGAAATACGAAGATAACAGGAGGTTAAAGGCCAAACTCAGGAGGAAGGAAGTGTTAGTAGGACGAAGGGAGTCTAAAATGAGAAATCTGGGAGCCTGACATCATCGGCTAAAAGGAAGTCAGTTAAAACCAACTACCTAACCTGCTGGGCTAATAAATCGGCTTATGAACAGTGCAGGAGGTCTTGGCTCTTTTAAGATAGTAGGAATAGGAATGTATATGTATATGTATATATGTATGTATGTAAGGATAAGGATAAGGATTTGGGTATTTAGCATTCATTTGGTAATCCAAATAAATTGGTTTATAAATTTTACAACTTTTTAAATTATTTTTTAATTACAAATATTTTTTCTCTTTAATTTTTAACTATTACTCTTTACCTAAAATATAAATAAATTAGTTTATAAATACCAAACTGAGGCAATCTATGATAGGGGTGGGCGTGGGTTGGGTTGTGTCGATTTTTTGCCCAACCCGAACCCCACCCACTATGGTCGGGTTGATAAAAAATCAACCCAACCCAACCCAACCCAATCAAGTTTCGGTGGGTTGGGTTGGATGGTTTGGACTTTGGTCCAATTAAATAAAATTCTTAGAAAATTAAAAAATTATGCCCATAAATCAAATAAATTTTGTACAATACAATAAACTCAAATATAATAAATTGAATATTTTCTAATAAAACTAAAATATGTTCAAATTATATTTGAGTTTTATCCAAATTAAAAATGGATTTAAGATTCTTGAAATTTAAATGGTCTTATATTTTTAAAATTTTGATTGGGTTGGGTTGGGTCGGGTTGGGTTGGGTTTGTCATCCAACCCACAACCCAATCCAACCCAATTCAAACAAATTTTTTTTTTATAACCCAATTCAATCCAACCCAATTTTTATCAAAACTTGATCGGGTTGGGTTGAGTTGGACGGTTTTGGCGGGTTGGGCGGGTTGATGCCCACCCCCTAATCTATGACGATATGTTTGGTTCGTTTAGTTTGGGTTTGATTCGATTGGGTGTTTAGCCCGATTCGATTAGGTTCGACTCTGGAGTTTTGTCCACTCACACGTGTTTGGGCTTTGACACGACCTCACAAATTCCCAGTTGACCGTCGAAAAATCGGAGGTGTTAGCAAATTATCGGAGAGTATGGAATTGGATGGCGACGAAAGGGAGCTGAAGGCCGCCGGAGCAGAACCGCTCGACGTCGGTCGCCTTGGCCTTCGCATTCGTGGGTGGGAAATCGAATCGCGCAAGCTTCCCATACTCAACTCTTCGCTTCTTCAACAGTATATCCTCTCATTCCCTCGTTTTCTACTTTGCACAATCTGCGTGTCATTTTAGTGTTGCGTCATCAAAACTGTAGCTGTTAGTTTGTTTTAGGAGCAATGAATAAGTGTGATAAGGTTTCTGATCAAGAACTTAATTTATACATCACGTGTAGTGAATTTGACATTTCTGCCGATCATTTGGAACATCGATTCATAGTTGTATGTTTTATTTGGAGTTTTCTCTAAAATTGCTAAGCTGCCAGGAATTAATTCGAGATACGGAATGCAAGGTTTTAGTTTGGTAGTAAATAGATTAGGGCTTTGCTCCTTTTTGGCGTAGACGCAAGGTTCCTGATCAAGAACTTAATTTATACATCACGAGTAGTGAATTTGACATTTCTGCCGATCATTTGGAACATCGATTCATAGTTGTATGTTTTATTTGGAGTTTTCTCTAGAATTACTAAGCTGCCAGGAATTAATTCGAGATACGGAATGCAAGGTTTTAGTTTGGTAGTAAAAAGATCAGGGTTTAGCTCCTCTTTGGCGTTGAGGCAATGCTTATGCTCAAATCATATTATGTTCCACTATTGAGTGTCATAGTTCTTGTCCCACTATTACATGGGTCGTGGACTTATCCTTCCTAATTATTGTTTTTGCCATTTTGATACGCGGCACTTTGTCAGAAATTAGAAAAAGAAAATTGTTGTTATGAAAAGCTAAACATAATCATAGGGAGGAAGCATATCAACTGCATTGAAAAAGGATATGAGTTGATTTGGTTGTATTTTCAACTCTGCTGAATGCAATCTGTATATCAAAATAGGAGAGGACAATCAGTTTTGTGGTTGGGGAATTTCCATAGCAACTATAATTGAGCTTCATTGGTCACCCTGTTTTCTACTTTCTGTTGGAGGTCTTGTGATGAATATATAGAGGTTATGAACTTTAAGTGCTGCTTCTCTGAAGAGTTGGCAGAACTTTTATTTTTTGTCATCTAAACTTGGTTAGAGAAAATATCTAATAATTAGGTCTCAGTTTAATTGTTTGGTCAAGTTAGATTATGGCATCATGCCTAAAAGAGTTGAACCGAGGCAGTCCAGAGACTTGTGCACCTGGTTCTTACAGGACATGCTTGAGAATTGTTTGCGAAAGAAAATACTTTGATCTTTTCAATGGACTGCAGTGTAGGACTATCCAAAGCTGGTAGGTCAATGTTGACTGTGTTATGCATGTATGTTTAAGCAATTATGGGGTAATTTACTGTTTCATTAAGCGTGTAGTATATTTTCAAGTGCTTCGGAAGGATTTAAGTGCATATATGGATTTTCATTGAGGGACCGTTTGGCGGCTTGTCAAAAGAGAATTGAAATTATAATTTTAATTTATTTGGGTTTTCTAGGTAAGATGTGCGGTTAAAAATTGGAGAGGGAAATTGTTAGTGGTTAAAAAGTGATTTGGGAAATTGTGTCCATTATAATTTGAAATTATAAATTTTAAATAACAGAGCCTGAATAATAATGCTTGTGTTGGAACAGATGTTGGATAGAACCATTGTATTCTTTTATTTTTCATAATGCTGTGGTCTTCTTGTTAAATATATATTGTTCTTTATCTTGGAGAAATTTAGTCATTAATTGCCATACATCCTCTGTGTCTACAGGTGGGAACAGAAGCTTCAGACATCCCACTTTCCAGAGATGATATTCGGGGAAAGTTCTTTGGTTATTAAGCACGTGAACAGTGGCATTAAGATTCATTTTAATGCATTTGATGCTCTCCTTGGTTGGAAGCAGGAGTCATTACCACCAGTAGAAGTTCCTGCAGCTGAACAATGGAAATTCAGAAGGCAAATATACACCAGATCTTCATTACTGTTGCCTTAAACTCTAGATTCTTTCCCATGAAACTCTCAGATGAATGTGTGTAGTTAATACAAAACTCCCAAATTACTAGTTTGGCCTATTGCTTGGTGCAAATATAGACAAATCCTTTTGTCATAGCAATTATTTCTTCCTTATCATTTAGTTAGTGAGGAAAATATCAAAACAGTGAAGTTTTGGGTAGATTGACACTGGACAGACTACATAAAGTTGAAATTAATGTTTCAAAGTCATTTTGATTTATTCGTGGCAGATCCATTATGAAGGAAATTTATTTGAGATTGATGGAGTGATAAATGAAAGAAAAAGTATCTTTGGCTGTTCATATTGATTTAGAAAAAGTGAATGGTAGGATTGCAAGAAACGTGCTATGATGTTTATTTGAAAAGAATGGCAAAATGGGAAATAGATATTGTTGAGGATATATACGAGTCGATTATGTCCTCGGGGAGAACAAGTGCAGGAAAATCTAGTGAATTCTTATTATCGTACCACTACATTGTGATCAGCTTTAACCCATATTTATTTGTTTAATTATGATGGATGATGAATAAGAAGATGCAAGATGAAATTCTATGCTATATATTCTTGTTTGTGATATTATTTTGGTAGATAAGAAGAATTAATGCTAAATTATATTTGTGGATTGAGTATATAGATATAAAATAGCTCAAATTAGTTGAAGTAAGCCCAAGTCCATGAAGTGTTAATTTAGTCAATGAAGAATTTCATGCAAACGGACAAGAAGAAATTTATTAAGTTCCTTCTCTTTCTGCACTGGACGTGAGAGTGTCATGAATATCAGAATAATTGCTACATTATCTTATCTTCTCTCTTTGTGTATTCCTCAGTCTCTCATTCTTTTTATCTCCTAAATTCTGCAGCAAACCTGATCATCAGGTGATACTTGATTATGACTATACCTTCACTACACCATACTCTGGAACCCAAAGTATTGAGACGAATGATAAGGTGTGTGTTCTTTCTCTGATGCATCTGAGCTGTACTCAAAGCCCAGAGGCTTCTCCATTCCATTCTTCCTCAAGTATTTGATGGGCAATCAAGATAGTTAATTTATATTAATATTCTAGTTTGACTATAATTAAGTTGCTGCTTGATAGGTTTTCTAGTTTGACTAATTTAGGGCTTAGTTTCCTTCTCAAATTAGATTTGCTTTGCTTCTATAAAAAGAGGGTTTATTCATTGTGCACCTGTTATGCCCCCATTGTAAACAAAACACATTTTTCTCTCTTTTCTTTTCAACCACACATTTATCAATAAAATAATATTACACATAAATTCATAAAAGATTCCCTGATTTTTAACCGCACATTCTCCTAAAAACCACTATTTAAAAAACTAATTTTCAAATAAACTCTTTAAAATCAACATCAAACAGGGGCTATAATACATACACCTTGAATATTGAATAAAAACTTAGTTCTCCTCCCCTCTAAACTCTCTCTCTCTCTCTCAATATTGTTCTTGTTCCTACTTTTGTTCGTCATCAGTATTGTTACAAGTTTGAGATGGTGATGCCAACTGGTCATGCCTAGTTACACCTTTTCTTGAGATTCATTTTTCCCTATTCTGCAATCGGCCGCCACCTTGAAATTAGTAATATTTTTCATATACACTTGAATCACAGTTTATGAGAAACTTAGATTTCCCATTTTGCTCTGAACATAGAGGGTATTTTATGTTGCTTTAGATGCTGTTTATCATAGATTCCTAAGGTTATTCTTGATGTTGTTAATCTTCATTAGCCTGGAAGAGGAGCTCATTGGGAAGACTGCAATGAGAAAATTGACATGATTGCCTTGGCATCAAAAGAGCGTATTCTTTTCTACGATGAGGTTTGTGTCAAATGATAGGTGACATCTGGAATGTAACACATATTTAACTTTTTTTCCCCCTGCTCTATTTCTTTACAATGGAACAAATGTAAAATTTAATACCTTGACAGGTCATCTTGTATGAAGATGAATTAGCTGACAATGGTGTCTCTCTTTTGACAGTTAAAGTGGTAATGACAAATCTTTGCTGCTACTACTGCTCCTTTTTCCCCCCTAGATAGTGTAGATCTAACGTCTGTTGCAATTTTGTAGAGAGTCATGCCCAGTGGTTGGTTTCTTCTCCTGCGTTTTTGGGTGAGTCTCTTTTAAAGAATAACTCTTGTCATAATACGTTCTTTTGGTGAATCAATGTTCACAAATTTTATTTACTAAAAGGACAGTGAAAACTGAATTTTTGAATTCACATTTCTTTGTTAGGTTTCTTTATGTTTTCACTCTTGAATTTATCATCAGTTGGAGGGTATATACTCTGAGAGAACACTCAGAATTTATGGATTGTTCCTCATTTACAACCATTTTTGTTGCTGGGTATTTATTGTTGGACGTATTCTTATAGCTGAGAGTGGACGGAGTGCTTATGAGATTAAGGGAAACGCGTATGCATTGCGTTTTTGGGGAAACTTCATTGCCTGTTATTCTTCGAGAAATCTGCTGGAGAGAAGCCACATTTCAATCCTTGTCATTGGTATGCGTTTTGTGTACATCCCCCCCCCCCCCCCCCCCGCCCACACACCACACTGAAAAACACCCAGTACATGAGGAAATCCTTATACCGTACTGGTTAGCTATATTATATATTGATAAATATATTTTTCTAATTTCACATCGTAAAACATTTTTAATTGATCATTAAGTCCTGGGAGTTGAACGAGATTTCATAATTATTTGTGTGGTGTGGTAGCATTTATATTTTGTTATATCCTGTGTGGTGCTGCTACTGCCTAGTTGAAATTTTGGAAGTTTTGGGGTTACAGAATACAACCTTTTACAAACTGGTAACTGTATTTTTTAAAGGGAAAATCCCTAATTGGTTAAACTGGACTAAACCAGTTCGCAAAGTAGACATGATCATTCGGCTATGCCACTATGTAATCCAGTTATTTTTTCACTACTGATATTCGTAAAACCAAGACATAACCTATAAGAAATATAAAGTTTCCGTTGCAGTAGACATTATATTTAGATTTAATATTCCAGCGACCAAATATAAAAACAAGAAAAAAAGATAGATATGTTTTTAAAATATTAAATAGCTATTTTCTGAATTTGTTGATGATGTATATGAGGAAAGTTTAATTAAAATAAATCTAGCAATTAAAATGAGAAAAAGGATCGTAATATTTCACAAAGATTCTAACATTAATTTCTAAACTTATATAATTCAACTGGAGCAACTGGTTTTACCACCGACTCCAGTGACCCGGTGCTTGGTCGGGTTGAGTAGAGTCTAATTTGATAAATCTGGTGTGAATGGTCAATCCTTTTCACAAGTTTAACTTATTGGAAGTTGAAATGGGGCTGGTTGGAGGACAGTCTCCAACAATGCATTTAGTTTTCATTCTCTACTTCCATGTCTGGGTATCATGGAAAGTTTGAAGTTTGTGTTTCCAATTAATTCTTGATAAGATCTTTCTTTGTATTATATTTTGTTTTCTTGACCCATTTTTTCTCAATAATCTGGTGCAGAAAGGATATCCTACTGATTCTGCTGCTTATAATGATCCTGGCATCATCAGCAAAAGGCTCCCAATCATCATGCACAAGACCCAAAAGCTTTCAATCACATAGATCATGTAAGCTTTAATGAATTCTTAATATTATTTATATTTGAAGAAACCCATTACCAATCTTGTTGGAGAAAAGCAAAAGGAGTTATATATAATTGTGAGTATTATTTTTATACTTACAGAAACCAGGGAAAGAAATAGAAGAAAATATGTGTTCTTCACTTCTTCAAATTGTGAATCCCGTACGCTAGCATGCAGTTTCTTGTTCTTTCCTCTCATGTTTGATTTGTTATGGTGTTGAGTAATCCCAGTTAATGAAAGCAAATCTCCAGTGCACTTTTAAAGCCTATGTAAATATATAAGATTAATTTAAAAGAATCCGTAACATCTTAACTGGCTTAAACTTTTAGGTATATTGCTAGGAAGGACCAAGAACATTGCCTAGGAAGGACTATCACCACCAAACACCGGCACCACCATTTTCTATTGCCATTCACTGCCACCACATACCATTCACCGCCTTCCACCTCCACCACTTATTATGTTGCCACACAATACCACTAATTAGTGCTCTACCGTGATCGGCTTCTTCTGCGCCTTAACCCCTTCTTGTCAGCATCACCTGTCCATCTAAATTAAACCCAGCATCTGGTTGTGGAAAAACCATGGCTGTAAGTACCTTAGTACAAATTGTTTAGCTGCCATACTTCCCAACTTAGTTCCTCACAAGACTAGTTAGGAAGTCATTAAGGTTCCAGCTTCCGCTGGTTCCTTGATAGGCTACAAGGGTATGTTTGGCACAAACTGTGATATTGTGAATCCATTTTCAGTTCTGAACTTGAAAAAGAAAAGTGAAATTGGTTTAACTTGGACCCAACTTTAATAAAATGTTAGATTGCATATATCATGTAATCTACCATAACGCAGTCTAAATATGGAGAGAAGCATTATAAACCATTTCATAATATTCAAACTTCGACTTTTATTATCCAAATTAAAGTGTCGTTGTTAACATAATACAAGATATTAATTTACATAATGCTATTATATTTCTAGTATTTGTTAGGTATCAATGGTAAATCAACCTCATCACATCACTCAATACACATTGTCTCGTAATATGAACTACTTATGCCATTAGGCAAATAGGTCAATCATACTTCTCATATTCTCCATTTCAGCACACTCCCCTCCATCTCTTTGCTCAACCTCCACCCAACCCCATCCTTATATTCCTCGCCAGAGAAAATCAAGTCACTGGATTTAGTGAATGCCCGACCGCCTCCGGTGTATCGTTTCCGAAACTGAATGCCATCACCGTTTGAAGGCATCCATGTGGCAATTTCGATGCCAGTGGCGTGGTCACATAAGATTGGATCAAATATAGTTGCATTTCCTTCCACATCTTGGTCCCCCTCCAATTTTCCATCTTTGTCCTGGATGCCATTCTTGCCATTGTCTTCACCTTGGGAGCTTTTGATTTTCCGTAAGTACCCTTCAAATTCTTTTGCATTGCCATCTCTCTGTCCACATTGTCAGTTGACTGGCCCAAGCTCAGCCCGCCCACGTGGCTCGCACCCACTTCCGGCCCCACCTAAACCCGGATTCTTGATGGAAAATACTTTTCATCCATCCAATCACCATCCTGATCATTTTTCTTAAATCCCTAATTTCACCATGTGGAAACGTAGGTTGTTGACATTTGCTTTCACTTGGATAAATCCGTCATTGAATCCCACTGTATATTCCAATTGAAATACAGCCTCAAGCTGCTGGTGTGCTAGTGCATTCTTCGGCACAGATTCTTTTGCTTCAATAATTGTAGGGAACTGATAATTTTTTCGACTATTCTTACTGCACTGCATGGGTTTCACTGGAGAGTAGCCTTTCAGAATCCATAACCCATGAGCCTCCCATGGAATATATGAAAATCCAAGATTATGAGATGGTAGTGGTGCCAAAGACTGTAATCTAACCTCAATATCACTAGAAACCAACCATTTTGCCGCTATGTACCCAAAAGTACGAATGAAGCAAATTTCCATGTCAGTTCCTACAGCGATGAAGAAATTACGAAGAACATGAGTGGCTTTACATGAGAAAGTTTTGAGGTTTGGAGCAAGCAACGTATGGAAATGCAGGGAGCCAACTTCTGACAGTGCATCGCATGCACATAGCCAGAAAAGGTAAGGAAGGAAGATGAAGTTGAGAAATGCAAGATTCTTGTGAGTGCGAGTCCAGAATCCATTAAAATGGCTCAGATTTCAGATTTTAGAGCTGTGAACGAGGGCAAGTGCTATAATGTGCGGTGGGGGAACGGGATACTATCTCTTGAAGGAGTTGGAGTATTAGAGGCAAGAATGGCTTGTCTGAAGCCAAGGGACACGTAACAGAATTCCAAAGGATTATCTGTGCTGCACTAGAAGAGTTGGACTCTAGAAATCGTATAGAGAAAGTGAGGAACGATTCTGAGTCGGATCCAAATGTTCTCTCTGCTCTTAAGTTAAATTGAGTTGTTTTTTAGTAGGGTTGGTTTGGAAGCTGCAAGTAGGAAAGTTTGAGGTGTGTTCGACTTGCCCCACTCATCTGACTCTCGGAGTTCAGATATCCATGACCATATATCCATATTTTCTTGGTGTATCATCTCTTTCTATTAGGTATTTTAGTGTTTAAGATTCTTGAACATGGAGACGAAGGCTGAGATTTATAGATGGAATGAGTGATGGAAAGGTTGACAACCGGAAGTTAGTTAAGTGGGTTCAAAGGAATCGAACTTTGTGGCTATGGATGAGACTTGAATGTATGCTTTGATCTGACCATTTTCGTCATGGAATGCATTAATTGCTTAGATATATACTAACATGTAGGCTTATTTTTCTTCTCAAATTAATGAATTTATTCATATTTTGGAGCATTTGAGAAAAATCACAATTATTCTTGGTCTTTCTTAATACATACGATGTAACTATGCAAAAAGTAATGTAATTATTAGAGCATCTCTAATGGTTTATGGATTGTGAAAAAATCATTGCCACATACGGAAAACAAATAAAAATTTAAACATTTCATTTCCAATGATTAGTTTTCATGCCTATATGATGTGATGTGACCTGAATATTATCTCGTGCTATGTCAAGGTTTAGATAATGTGCTAGACAAAGTGACTAGACAAATGTTAATTTTTCATTTATTTAATCTAAGAAAATGATGTTAATTTGATGACATGCGTGCACATAAAAATTTGTAGACAGAGATCATTGGAGATAAACTCTAAATTTCATTATTTATTTTATGGACATGAGTGAGATATTTATTTATTTAATTGTCATAGAGATCAAAATATGCACAAACCATTAGAGATGCTCTTAGGGATGTGGAATTTCGGGAATTGTGGACCAAATCGTTCACAAGATCCCTCTTCGATATGGTTTGGACATGGATTATTATGGGATTTTTAGTAGTTATGAACCATGACACAACAACCATTGAGATTAATAACGGATTATAATCTACGTATGTCAAGGTTTCACCTGGGCACATTTGGATTTAAAGAAAATGGTTGCATATTTTGTGCAACAAAACACAAGTCACTATTTCCCAATTCATGACAACGTGTGTGGAATTTATGATTCAATAAATAGCAGTTTCTAAGAGAGAGAATAAAATGGAATTGCCAACATTTATTTATTCATTTCTAGTCATCTATGTTCCTGAAATCAAATGAACTGCCGTTGATTATTAATATCACATGATTTTCTTTCTTTCACCGTTGAATATTAATAGCCGTTGATTAGTGCTGTTTAGGTTGAATAATCGGTTCTGCTGTGGTAACGTGCATGTGGCGTTATGGCATACGATGTTACACGTTCCAAAATAGATTGATTGGTGAAATCATGAACCATTGACTTAACTATGATGCTCGCATCTTTGGCCGGCTAATTTGGGGAGTTAGGTTTTGACTTTTAAAATCGAGGTGATTGCTTTTTGATCTTGCACAACCAATCTTCAATAACAAAAAATGTTGATATGCTTGACCGCTTAAGGGGTGTCCAGGCCCAATTGAACAAAGTGCATATTGCTCCTCATGAAGAAACCTGACATCAGAATTAAGTACCAATGACCTCAACAAATATAGAACTCAGTATTTAATACGGCGATATCATTTCCAACTTGGAGTTATCCAAGCTGAACTTACACTATTCTGGAATAGCTTGAAGTTCCAAAAGCACTCGATACATAGCAAATGGAATACATTGAGCCTCAAAAACTTGAAAGAAACAGTAAGCTTCCTCAATGTCTTGCAGGAAGTGACACCTCCAGCCAATTAATAGGTGTCATAGATTGCTGGTAGGATCAAAGGGACCCACCAAAAGTCCAAATATAATAACTAATTATCACTTGTCTTGGAAATGAGAAAAAATTACATTTTTGTTTGTGATAATTGTATCATTTTTTGTCTTTAAATAAATAGGAAGCAATTGTAGTAATAGAGAGTCATGCAAATACAAAGAAAACTCTCCCAGGAAACTACTTTTAGAATCATTTGAAATCTCCAAATTCATCTTTTAAAGCATGTAAAAAAGAAGCTTTAAGATGGGCTATTAAGATAGGATTCGTCTCTCACACGAAGTCCACTTTTAACTTCATATTTCACTTTTTTGATCTCTTAAGTTAACAAAAGCGACTCATGTATGTGTCCTTTTTTTATGTCAATAATTTGGCACTAGAATGAGGACATCACCCTAAAACAAGGTTCTCAACAAAGCCAGCAAGAAGAAATTATGCGTAAGGCCTTCCCACTTACCTTCAAAGACCGCACTCAAAGGTGATTAATGTAGCTATCTCAAGGATCAACAAGGCACTATAACGACGTTGCCACATCTTTCTTGAGCCAATTCATGGGTGTCAAAATGAGAACCACTTCAAAGGAACATCTTGTATCGATTAAGTAAGGACAAAATAAGCTCTTGGAAAGTTATCTTGATAGATTCAACAAACAAAATTGAAATTGAAAAAGTTTTTGACAACGTCGCCCTTATGGCTGCACTTTTCGATCTATAAAATAAAAAGGATATTTTGGTAGTCCGTACACGAGGATGGACCAACCTCATACCTCTTGAGTAGAGCTAAAAAGTATATTGGTACGAAGATACCACGTATGACAAGGTCATTAGAACTCAATAAGGCGCAAAAATAGGAGAAAAAGAAGTGGGAAAAGACAAGGCACCAAATTTTAGAAGACGGACGAAAAACATCAGAAAACCATGCCTTGAAAGGTTTCAGGACTACACTATTAAATACTTTATTGGAGGATGTTTTCCTTAAAGTAAAAGATAAGGAAATTCTTAAGAGGCTTTCTCCTCTAAACAGCAGTTCCTCAAATCTCAATCAATAGAAATACTGTTCTTATAACCTATCTATGGGCTATGACACAGATGAATGTAGGCAATTGAAGGAAGAAGTTGAAACCCTCATTAGAAGGGGCTACTTGTGATAGTTCATGGAAAATCCTTCGAAAGGAGAAGGGAAGTTACCAAAGCACCTCCTCCACATCAGCAGGGAGGACAAATAAATCAACAAAGAATAAAGGTTAAAATGATGGTGGAAGGAACTCAAGACATGGAGGGATCTAAGAGATAAAAGAAAAGATCCACCTGCGAAGCATACATGATACATGTACTCTCAAAGGGAAATCAGCACAACTTAGTATTTTTTCGAACTCAATAACTCAAAACAGTTCGGATTTAGCAAACTAGATGCCTCACATGTCCTCCAACCACATAGTGATGCACTGGTAATAAATAGGCGTGTCAAAACGGCTCGTCGACTCGGGTAGCTGGGGCTCGGTTCGTTAAAAGCTTGGGCTAAGCTCGGTTCGAGGCTCGTAGGACCGAGCCGAAGCTCGAGCCGAGCCCAAAAATGCTCAGTGGCTCGAGCTGGGGCCGACCTGTGTGGCCCGTTGAGCCACACGGGCTAGCCCGTGTTGCTTCCTGCAATTTGCAGGCAGCACAGCTGCTTTAGCTGCCAGCAGGCAGCTAAAGCAGCTGCCTGCGTGTAGGCTGCCTGCATCACCAACCGTGTTGCAGGCAGCTTAGCTCCTGGAACATGCGTTGCAGCGTACTGATTTTTGATCTGTATTTGCACTATACATATTTTTTTTTTTGAAAATTTGAAATATGAATTTTGAATATTTTTTGTTTTCCCACGTTTTTTTTTCTATAAATAGGTCGTATTTTGTTTGTAAATTCACAAGTTAATTTACAGTTCACTTACAAGTTACAAGTTTTTTCATTTTGTCATAATATCCATTTGTTTGCTATAATTTCTATTCAATTCTCTATTTCTCTATATTCTTCAATTCTTGTGATAATATTTCTCTCGGTTTCAAGTTTCGACTTTCAAATTTGAAACTACGGTCTACACTACAATACATATGGAGTTTAACAGCGATGAAGTTAACTAATTTAGGGATAGTTCTAGTACTCCCTCTCATATCGATGCCTCCGAAAATGCTCCTATTGACTTGGATGATATCCAAGAGGAGGAAGGTTTTGATGTGATAACCTTTATCACATAATTGACTAATATTTAGCAAATTATGTTTGAGGTTATCTACTAATAAAACATTTTCAATAGAGGGAGAAAGATGATTACCAATATTTTCAATGCCAATGATTTTTCCTTTGGCATTATCTCCAAAAGTGACATGACCTCCATCATTTCTTTTGAATCTTGATAAGAGTGATTTATCTCCGGTCACGTGCTTTGAGCAACCACTATCCAAGAACCAATTGCTTTTTACTTTTGTTGATACCTCATCTTCAATGGACATGAAGCACATGTTTGCAACTTCATCTTGACTTTCACTTTCATCTTGCTCATCATCACTATCATCCCAAGTAGCTTATAGAGCTTTCTTTTTAAAGAATTTTCTCTTGTTGGGACATTCGGTTCTTTTGTGACCGGGTTTGTCACAATCATAGCAAATAATCTTTTTCTCTTCACCTTTGTCTTCTTTCTTTTGAAATCTACGGTTGTTGCGAAAGGCTTTCCACTTCTTGACTAGGAGAACAAGATCATCGAGTTCCTCATCGCTCTTGTTAGAGTTTTAGGCTTCTTCAACATTTGATGACTTTAAAGCAATTTGTCTCCTAGGAGGATCCTTCATTTCTTCCTCTTTTGCTTTTCTAGACTTTTCTTTTGTCTCGGCATGATTTAGCTCATATATCATCAATGTTCCATAAAGCTCTTCCAAGAGATATGTGTTGACATCTTGGGTGTTTTCTATCAACATTCTCAATGAGCTCCAATCTTCCGAGAGTGACCTAAGCATTTTGCTAACAAGTTCACCATTAGAAAATTTTCGATCAAAGCCCTTAAGACCATTAACAATATCGGTAAACCTAGTAATCATGCTAGCAATGGGTTCATCTTGTTTCATGAAGAAATTTTCAAAATTTTTATACAAAAGATTTATTTTTGTTTCTTTAACTTTATTTGTGCCCCATGTGTGTGACTTCTAAAGAATGCCAAATATCGTGTGCGGAATCACATGTGCTAATACGATTAAATTCATTAATACTAAGTGCACAATAGAGAAGATTTTTGGCTCTAACATTTAAAGACAATTTTCTTTTATCATCCTCATCATATTCTTCCTTAGATTTTGAAATAATTATATCCGATTTTCCATCCACTTTAATAACCTTAGTAAGCTCATGAGGACCGGATTCAATGTCATTCCAAATATTATATAATCAATGGATTGAATAAAAATCATCATTCTAGTTTTCCAATAATTATAATTAGTACCATCAAACAATGGAGGACGATTAGTAGAATGACCTTCAATATTTTGGTTAGCCATAACTCCAGATAGTAAAATCTAAATGAAAGAGTTCCTAAGCTCTGATACCAATTGTTAGCCCAAGATAAACTAACCAAGAGGGGGGGGGGGGGGGGTGAATTGGTTTATAAAACTTTTTTGATAAATAATCTTAAACCTAAGAACCAATAAGTATAAGTATGAGTACTTAGTATTGTAAGTAACTTAACTATCAATGTAGTGTGCTATAAATGTGTGAACTTAATTGATAAAGCAAGTATAGCACTTAGATATAGTGTTGCACAATATAAATTGATAAAATAGAATAAGTGCAATGCAAGTAAGTAAAAGGGATAAGAGATTGCAAACGCGATTTATGGAGGTTTAATCAACCAACGTGATCTACGTCCTCCGTTACCGAGCTCTCCGTCACGAGTAAGGCCAAATCCACTATATTGATAACTTACAACAAGGAGTATCAAATCCTTATGTGACTTTACAACAAGGAGCACCTATCCTTTACAATCGAGTTTTCACAAGGATCTCGAAACCATAAGCGAAATACAAATGAGAATTTTACAATTAAATAAAATCTCTTAACAAATGATATAATCAAGTCAAGTATCTTGAGAGTTTTAGGATAACACTTCAATAGATAGCAAATATTTAAAGCTCAAGTGTTTATGAAAACTTTGAAAAATGATATGAGATAGTTTTGCTTGAATCAAAGTTTTCAACCAATGATCTCTCTTTCCAAATAATACTTAGTTAAGTATGAAGAGAGATTTACACTTCAATAAGTGTTTGGTAATGGTGAACTCAATCAATGATCAATAATGAAGTAAGAGTATAGAGTTTTCTACAAAATAGAATTCTTGATAAAGATATGAAATAGTTTTGATCAATCAAGAAATTCTTTGCAATAAATGATATAGATTGTAAAACAAAGTAAGCTCAATGATTTTCTCTCTTAAATGCTCTTGTAAGTTGGTGAAAATGAATGCAAGAGAAGTGGCTATTTATAAATCAAGAAATTGAGCTGCAGGAAATTCGATCGACCGTTTCAACACTTTCAGTCGACCGAAAGTTCAAAACTAGCCGTTATACTATTTGAACCGTTAGACTTTCGGTTGAGCAAACATTTTCGGTTGATCAAAGTTTCGGTCGATCAAGTGTGTTTTGGTCGACCGAAAAAGGAAATTTTGGAATTTTCATTTTTATATCAAAAAGTTTAGGCTGCGTTCTCTTTGGCGTTTTCCAGCCGTTTTCCGTTTTCCATTTCCCAAAATGCGTTTTCTTGCGCCGTTTTCGGAAAAAATTTCGAAAACGTTTTCAAAATTTGTAAAGGAAATGGAAAACGTGAAAATCACGTTTTCCGAGTTTTCCGAAATTTTTATCTTGTAAGTGGAAAACGCGGAAAACGCGCGTTTTCCACTTAAAAAAAAAAAAATTAAAATAATAAAAAAAATTTGAAATTTGTCAAAATTTATCATTTTTAATTACATTATTGGTCCCTGATTTTCAAAATTTGTCATTTTAATCCTCAAATTTTGAAATTTCTTTCAAAAATATCCTAATTTATTTGCAACTTAGGTCCCTCAACTTCAGATTTTGTTGCACATTAGTTCACAAATTTTACTTTTCTTTCAATTTAGTCATTTTCGTATTTGCTTTATAGGTCATTGTCTTCAAACATGTATAACTTTTGATGTACAACTCCGAATTGCACTCTATTTTTTTGCGTAGAACTCCAAATTCAACCATCTTTCTGATGATGTATCATGTGCTTAATTATTAAATTTTAAACGTTATGAGTGCTTACTAGAAGGATGTATCTATATAAAGTATTAAATGGAACGATTACTTTAGAAGGAAAAATTACTACTCAAATGTGGAACGATTACTTTAGAAGGGCAACATGAGTTTTTGAACTTTTTTGGTATAACCAAATTGTGTGATATGAGTTATTTCATTTATTTTTGTTCTGTAACTCAAAATATGATATCTTTATTTCATTTATATTCACAAACAATATGAAATAATTTTCTTCAAAATTTTAAACAGAACGCGTTTTTCAATTTTTCATTTTTGAAAACAGTTTTCAGAAATAACAAACCAAACGCGTTTTCAGCAATTTCGAAAAAAGTCACAGAAAATGGAAAAGAGAAAATATTTTCGAAAATGAAAACAGGAAACTGAAACACAAAGAGAACGCAACCTTATTTTTCCAAAAACTATTTCATGTTATCATTTGAAAAATCATTTTTATGCAATTAATGATTTCTAGAAATAATTTTGAGCTTTATAGACTTGCTAAAAATTGATGAGTCAATACTTTTTCAAATAAGTTGAAATTTTTCAACATAAATCTTCTAAAACTTTAATCTTCGGTCTTCAACGATCTTGTTCACTTCAAATCTCTTTTATGATTGCTTTATACTTCAATGGATGACGATTTTGATCTCGGAGTATCCAAATGACACATATATGATAAAACTCAAGAATTGAAACCATTAGTAATACATGAGATCTTGTTTGTTATAATCAAAACAATATATACGTGAATAGTCATAGGTCAACAATTTCCCACTTTTTGATTATGACAAACAATGTGATTTGTAATTCGTAAGAAAAATGATGAAATATATATGTGAGTACATATTCCCCCTTTCTTTTGCAATGTATTTCCCATTTCTATCATAATATAGCCAGATGAAACAAATCAAATCTTAGCAAATATCTCTTCCCCCTTTTGGCATATGAAAAAAGTGTCAAGTAACCTTGAAACATACGGGAATAGTCATGGAATACTTTTAATCAATTTTCCCTTTAATAGAAGTTCATGTAATGAATAGGAATGCGAAATCATAACCTTATGGAAACACTAACACACAGTTTGCATGTTCCAAAAAAAATTTGACATGGAATCCCCGTATTTTATACAAACCGATAAGAATAGAATCTTATCATATAGAAAGAACCTATACTTCAACATCATCACAACTCAAAGCAAGAATCATAGCGAAATATAGCATGTGAATCATAATATGCAGAACAAGTAGGCAAAAGAGAGTATTAACATAACGAAAATGTCATAGTTTTAAAACATGATTACATAGTTGAAAACAAAATATTTTTGAAAAAGTCACTACGAAAGATATAAAAATAAAGATAGGATCTTCAATCGGCCGCCGGTGGTGGAGGTGGATTAGGCGGGTAGATGGAGTAGAAATGAACGAAGAAGGCCTCTTGAGATGTGTGCATATGTTGAAGTTGATGTTGGATGCCTTCAACCGCAGTGGTGAGAGAATCGATACGCCCATTTAGGATGTTGAATTGATCTTCAGAGATGGATCGATGGGGAGGTGCTGCAGCTTGCGGTGCCCGAGTCCGTGGCCTTGGTCGAGGCTGTTCATCCCCACCACCTTGTTCATCACCTTCACCGGCACCCCCTTGGTCACCCTCACCCGCAGCCGCCCCTTCATCAATCTCCAATTCTTGCTGGAGATAAAATTTGAGTAATGCTGGAAATAAAAACACAGACCAAGCCTAAGAAAGTGCAAAGCCTTATTGGGAGAATAGCTGCGCTCATCAGATTTGTCTTTAGATCTATGGATATATGTAAGTCATTCTTTGACCTACTCAAGGGAGGGAAGGATTTCTAATAGACAACAGAGTGGCATCAGGCATTTGAAGACCTGAAGGAGCACCTTTCACCACCTCCATGGTTGTCCAAACCTAGGATCGGAGAGTTATTACATCTTTATTTAGCAATCTCAAAAAAACTCAATCAATGTTGTATTGGCTAGAGAAGAGGGAGAAGCTCAGCTATGGGAGCTATTCGTTGACGATTCATCTACCAACGTACCATTTAGGAAAGTCTTTTGTCAAGCACTTTGCTTTGACTTGAAAGATTTCAACATAGGAAGCCCTCATAGCAAAACAGAAAATGGCCAAAGAAATGGACATAACTCAGATCGTCGCCCATAGAGATTTCCAGTTCGTGATTAACTAGTTGAAGGGAGTCTACTAAACCAAGGACGAGAGCAAGACTGCTACTTGAAAATTCACAAATCTCAGTGTGAAGCTGATTTGAAGGACTCAAAATAGTCATGCAGATTCATTAGCAAAATTGACTATTAGTGATGGGGTGGACGAACTCAACAGTGTCCCTATTAGGATACTCCATTGTGCTACGATTGAATTGAATGAGGTGATGTTGATGGCAGTGAACCCCAAAACATCCTGGAAGTATTCAATTTTCAACTTTATTAAGGATGGTAGGGTCCCAGTAACAGATCATCGATAATTCATCGAGGAAACCTGTCAATATATATATATATATATATATTAAGGTAAAACAAAAGAATCATGCATGTATAACGTGTGGGTTGTATCCACAGGTAATGTGTTTTAGGCTGTGCCACGCAACGAATTTACACACAGCCATTCTCATTTGCTTTGAAAATTGTGAAGGGAGATTCATGATATAAATAGGGTAAATTAACGCAATAAAAAAAGATTTATTATAATTCAAATTATTATCAATTTAATGTTAAGGATTTATGATGCATCTTATTACATTGAACAATACGGTCACCTAAATTAGACATTAATGAAAATTGTAAAGAGAGATTCATAGCATAACTAAAGTAAATTAATGTTATTTTTACAAAACACAAAAGAATTTTCTCTCAGACTAATACTATTTGTCATTATTAAAATTTATTTACCTTCTGTCACCTAACTCATTAATAAAAATTGTGAAGAAATATTCATGACATGATAATTAGAGTAAATTAACGTCATTTCCATTTTCTTTCATATTAATACTATTTGTCATTAGTACAGATTATTATAACAATCGGGATACATGTTCAAGAACACTTATCGAGAGGTTGACATAATGTTTTGTTGGCACAAATCTAACAATTCATATATCGCATCAGCCTACACATCAACAACCACAAGTTTCTTACATCATTTTTGATCATCTTTTTGGTCAAATTTCAAGTCATTTTTCTTATTTCTTATTATAATGGTAAGCTGATGTGAGTTTCGTTATTCACGTTCAATAAAATTATGATGCATTTAATTTTATTACATTGACAATGAATGAGACTACGAGAGGGCATAATAATTTTCTTTTCTTGCGGAGAAAATATGAGCAACTTGTAAAGTCACATAATGTAACACTTGACTTGATTAAAATTGCATTTAAACGTCACGTGGGGGTAAAAAGGCAAGTTTATATTGTTTTTAAACTAAGAAAAGTTATCCCCTAAATTGTATTGTGTGATAAATCGTTATTTATCAGCTGAAACTTTAATGATGAACTTGAATTAAAAAAAAAAAATTACAGTAATAATACAAGTAATCTCTCCATCCCACAAAAATAAACTCGTTTTTTATTTGTTTGTCCCAAATTATAGGTCACGATCCTTGTTGAGACTATGTTAATATCTTAATTTTCCCAATTTAATATGCATAAGCATAATGTATTGTTATCAAAAAATATAAATTATCATTATTTAATTTAGGGTTATATTAAGTAAAACGTAAGTAAATTTAAAATTCCAATATATATTAAAACTTGTGTGAAAATAGAAATTATCTTAACTTTATGGGATGGAGAGAGTAATATTTTTATTAATTATAATATTAATTAATACCTAGTAATAGCTTGTTTGGTGTAGGTATTTTTTGTTGAAAAATTATGAAAAGAAAGTTACCAAACAGTCGTAGTACAACTATCTACTTTCGATGAAAATAACTGTAGTTTAGGGGTCTGAACCGTCTCTTACTCTGGACTGATGAAGCGCGGTTTTCTCGGTTATGGTGGTGGGTTCTCAAGACTTGACTGTGATGACAAAACCAAAGCCTATCTCTCAGTAACTCCCGTAACTCTATTCCAAGATATATACTGTTTGGTTAATTTTTTTTTTTTAATTAAAAAAAATAAAAATTATAATATTTTCAAGATAAAATATATAACTGAAAAGTGGTTTGAAAAAATGTATACGATTAAAAATTGATTTAGAAAATTGTTTTGTTTATAAAACTTGACCCACATTTTTTTTTAACATATATTTCATCAATCTTTTTATCAAAACTAGTAGTAAGCACGTGCTTCACATGTCTTTTATAAAGGACAAATGAAAAGGAAAAATTAATAAAGAGAGCATATTTTTTAAATAAAAAAATGTAAGTTTAAATAGGAATAGCAACAGGGCGAGTATGGGGCGGGGATGCCTTTCCCCATCCTCACCCGATTAATGATTTATCATCCTCATCCCCGCCCCGTCCCCATTTAATCGGTGATGGGATGCGGCGGGGCGGGAACGAGAAAATCTCCGTTTACATCCTCATTTGTTTGTTTTTTTGTTTTTTATTTTTTTAAAAAAAGTTTTAAAATAATTTTATGCAGATAATATAAGGAAACATGCAGGAACAACCCTAACATTTTCTAAATCTAATAATCTTTACACATTATTTGGACATTAATCGAATATATATTCATCTTTGTTTGTATCTTTATTTAATATTTGATTAGATAAGAAAATACAACTCGATAAGTTTTAAAATAATAATCTGTAAGTTTTTCAAAATAAGTATTTAAAGTTTATGACTTGATAAATAATAAGTTTTTGGTGCAAGAAATTTTGATATCATAGGACTTTTGTACAGATAATCACTACAAGAATTTTACATTCCGCATACAAATTAAATTTGTAGGGAAAGGTAGTTATTTGTAGGGAAAGACTTTTCGAGACAAAAAAAATTTGTAGCGACATTTGTAGCGCAAACATCGTGGGGAAAGGTATTAGAAAACAAAGATCGAAATTTCGTGGGATAAAGTCTCTCCCTACAAATCCTATAGAGACAAATAAAATTTGTGGCCGAAGTGATTTTCCTACAAAATTATTCGTCTACTAAAATGAATTTGACCTACAACATAGATTTTGTAGGCACAAGATAAAAATAAAATCGTACATTTCCCTACAAAACTATTTTGTGTCAAAAAATATTTGTAGGCTTAATCCTACATTTCCCTACCAAAAAAGATTTGTGGGGGAGGCAAATTTTGGGGCAAAACATATTTATCCCAACAATAATTTAATTTGTAGGGAGAAATTAAATGCTTTTAATTTTTTTTTATTTTTATTATATAATTTTTGTTATAATTATAGAAAATAAAACAAAAATGCAAAAAAAAAAAAAAAATTTAATTAAACTAATTAAACATTTAATTAATATCAATCAATATTCGAACCTGAAATAACAATGCACCAAAATGTAAATAAAAATCATCTAATATAGCTAGCAAACATTCTTTTTCACTTTTTCAATCCAATATTTAAAAAAAAAAAAAATCATTCATCATTACAAATTAGATGTGTTACTCATCGTCGCCGAAGTAATCCTCCTCATCCAAGTCATTCTCTTCGTCCCCAATATCATCATTTTCCTCATTAATATCATCATCTACTGATAATGGAGTAAATGGTGGTAGAACAAAGCCAGGAACATGACTACAAAGTTGTTGCATAGAATTGTACCAAGTTTGCAGTGTAGAATTAAATTGATTCCCAACAACCTTCAATTTCTTTTGCATTCTTTGCTCTGTCTCAATTCGAGCAGCATCAGCTGCCTTTCGAGCAGCACGTTCTTCTTCCAACTCCTTCTCCATATGACCCACATTGGAAGAACTCCCAATATCTCGAAGACGACCATCACCCAATCCACGAATTTGACGTCAGAGCATCACACCTAGAACGGACGTCATAATTTTAAGTCCGGCATCTGGATCATCAACAGGGATCTGCTCTAAAGGAATATCCTCTGAAAGTTGTTGCTCCTTTGCCCTCTCTGTAAGATATTCACCAGCTTTAGCAAGCATCTCATCCTACAAAAAATCAACACAATCTATAAAACATTATATAAACAATAAGTAGAGAAAGGTAAGTTGTACATTAAAATTTGGAAAAAAATTCATATATATTGAAAGAAAATTTCAGAATTTTCACATGTTCAAAACTAGCATGATGAAATTAAACAAAATTGCAAAGTAGGACTTTCTTACATGTTGAGCCTTAGCTGCACTATCATTCCAACACTTGTTCTTTCCCGCATAAGCGAACTCAAATGCATCTACTTCAGGGAATCTTGAACCGTCCTAATATTGAAAAAAAGGACGTTTGCAAAACATCAAACTAATTAAGTATATGTTATACTATAATGTTTATTACCTCTGTCATCTCCTCCACTATGTATGAGAGAGGACGCGAACCGGTGCGATGATTGTACCTCTTCTTTGATCGATTTTCTACGTTTGCTAATGATGCCTTCTGTTACAGGAGAATATACATATTACATAACAAAATTAAGAGTAAATGCAATGAAAAGAGACTACAAAATACCTTGAACTTTTCGGAGTTGAAATGATTACACAGTTCTACCTATTGATCTACACTTCTATCAAGCATCTCCAAAGGAGGGTTGGCTAAGGCATCCTCATGTGTCTTGCGCAACTTATAGTATGTACTCAACTCAGCCTTGAACTCCCTATATCTCCCATTGTATAGTCTACTAACATAATTTGCCAATCTCGAGTCTTTCAAATCTATCTCGAAGTTCGTCTATCATTGACATATTTAAAATGAAACAAAATGACAAAAAGAAAAAAATGACTAATGTGAATTTGAATGATTCACATATATATAAGTTTCACTTAGCTATTGATTTCACACAATTACCCAAAAAAAATTAAAAACTAAACAAAAGTCAATAATCACATAACATATATCCAATATATATGATTACCGTGATTTCATCCATAAGATCCTTCTTCCCACTTGGAGGAATGGCCCGCCAATATCCCGTATTCATCGGGAAATGTGATCGAATGATGGCTCCAATATCATGAACTAACAAATTATGAATTTTAGAACATATTGCTCGTCTGCTCAACGGGTTGTATAAAACTCGATTTTTTTTCTCGAGTCGTACTCACTATACGAGAAGTCTTAATTTGTTTGCATGCCCCTCGAGTAGGAGGAACATCATCTGAATGAATAGTTGCTTCAATGAGATCATAATTCCGACCTTCAACCACATTTAATACACTAGAAGAAGAATTCTCTTGATATGCCATAACATTACTCTCATCATTTTCATTGTGAATCTCCTTCTGCGGTATATCGTATATGTTTCGGTGATCCATTTTTTGAACTACTTTCCAACCACCCCCCGCTTTGGGGTCATTTACATAAAACACTTGTTTTGCCATTGTTGCGAGAATGTAAGGATCACTATCGTACCACCGAGTACTAGAGTTCACCGAAATTAAGTGGTAGTCACATTTAATAGATCCCTTCCTATGTGGATTTGTATTAAACCAATTTAATAGATCCCTTCCTATGTGGATTTGTATTAAACCAATGACACTTGAATAAAACAACTCTATAGCGTTGTCTATACAATAGTTCAACCACACTTATCAACTTTCCATAGAAGTCTACATTATCAGTATCATGATTTCCAGGTACAAAGACGCCACTATTTTGTGTGGTCAACTTATCATCTCGTTCCGCAACCAGAAACTTTACTCCGTTCACATTACAACCTTGATATGTTTCAGCTCGAAGAGGACCTCTTGCTAACTCAAATAGCTCATCATTATACAAAGGTGATTTTGCCTCATCTAAACCTCTCACCTAATTATACATAAATAATAAAGAAAAATTAAATATTGAATTAATAAGATGAATGAAAAATTTATGAACTCGTTACATCAATAAAATGACTCACGCGTTCTTGAAACCATTTAGGAAAAGATTTTCTGTGTCTATTTACTACATTCACAATACTTTCGCGCTTTATCATTTCCTCATGCTCCCTATAAAACAAGTGAAAGCATATGGGTATATAGTACATGTACACAAGACATGCATATGTAGCTACTTGAACTAAAGCAGCATAGTGTACTTACATTAAAAAAGGAAGAACTTCGTCACAGTTGTTCAATATAAACCATTGAGCAACCTCCATGTCAGCATTCGTGAACGGAATATTTGAAGTACTCATATACGGTCGCGCAACTTGAGAAAAAACAGAGAGTTTCTCTTGTCTAGTGCCACCATCAAAGTTTCTTTCAGTTCGATTGAAAGGAGTCCCCACATTTTGAAGGTACATGGCACAAAAATTGAGAGATTCATGTGCAACATACGCCTCTGCAATGGATCCCTCGGGCCTAGCACGATTTCGCACATACTTTTTATATGTGCCCAACATTCTACATATAAATAAATGCCATGATATATGTTGCTTATTTGAGTAAGTTTGACTAGGAAAGTAAAATTCAAGAAGATTAATAAAATTGTACCTTTCTATTGGGTACATCCATTGGTAATTCACAGGCCCTGCAAGTTTTGCCTCTTCGGGTAAATGCACCATTAAATGAATCATGGATACAAAGAAAGCCGGTGGAAAAATTTGTTCGAACTTGCACAGTATGTACACAATATCATCCTCCAACCTCTCAATATCTTCCATACGTAAACTTTTTGCGCATAATTGTTGAAAGAATCTAGATAATTGAACAATCGGCTCAACCACCTCCTTCGGTAGATATTTTCGAATACCTACTGGAAGTAGTCGCTGGAACAATACATGGTGATCATGGCTCTTCAATCCAGTAATTTTTCCGGTTTCAACAGACACGTTCCTTGAAATATTAGCAGCATAGCCATCTGGATATTTAATAGATTTTAAAAATTGAAGGAATTCTTTCTTTAAGTTTGGCTTCATTGTGAAAAATGGATGACTCTTAACCCACTTTTCCCCATTCCATGCTAATCACATATATTTTTTTTTATCCCAAGTGCTTCCAGATCTTGGCGAGCCTTGACTGTATCCTTAGATTTTCCCTCTATACCCATTATTGTCCCAATAATAATATCACAAACGTTCTTCTCAATGTGCATTACATCTAGATTATGCCTAATTTTTAACTTTGACCAATACTCTAACTCAAAGAAAATACTCTTTTTCATCCAATTTCGTTCTTCAGGTGTCCTCTTCCTTTTTTTGCTTAAGTTATTAGGATGTTTACCAATCTGACCAAAGTTTATATCCTGTACTTGAGACAAAATTTCATCACCAGATAATTGTCTAGGCTTGGCACGGAACTCAGTTTTTCCATCAAAGGACTCTGTGATTGTGCGCCACACGTGATCACATGGTAGCCATCTACGATGTCCCATATAACATACATTGTCACTAAACCATTCGGATGTTCCGTCGTCATTACATCCCGGACATGCATTATAACCCTTAGTACTCCATCCAGATAAATTCCCATAAGCAGGCAAATCATTAATTGTCCACATCACTGCAGCACGCAAGTTAAATGTTGAATTAGTCCCTTTATCATATGTATGCACGCCAATTTCCCATAACTCTTTTAGCTCATCAATTAGTGGGCGCAAATAAACATCAATATCCTTACCAGGTTCATGCTTCCCGGGAATTAACAAGGTTAACATGGTGAATTCTTTCTTCATGCACATCCATGGGGGTAAATTATAAGGAACGACCACCACAGGCCACATACTATATGGTTTGTTCATATCACTAAATGGATTAAAACCATCAGTTGCAAGGCCCAATCTTACATTTCGTGGATCTGCTGCAAAAGCAGGATATATCTTATCAAACTCCTTCCATGCAATTGTGTCTGCTGGATGCCTCATTTCACCATCATCAACTCGCTCATCCTTGTGCCACTTCATGTGGTTAGCTGTATGCATTGACATGTATAGCCGCTGCAATCGCGGATTCAGTGGAAAATAACGCAACACTTTTTGAGGAATCTTCTGCTTATTTGCATAACTACTTTGATACCTCGACTCATTACAAATAGGGCAATTCTCTAACCCTTCATTTTCTTTGTAAAATAGAGCACAGTCATATTTACAAGCATGGATTTTTTCATAACCTAATCCGAGATCTTTCAAAATCTTATGAGCATGTCGATGAGTAGGAGGCAACTGATTTCCTCTTGGAAGCATCCTCTTTAAGAGGCCGATAAGCTCATCGAAGCATTTGTTGGTCATCAGATTTTTCACTTTCAACTGCATCAACTCTACAATCGCAGTTAGTACAGAGAAATCTTTGCAACCAGGATATAGTTCTTTTTGTGCTTCCTTCAATAACCGTTCATATTTATCTATCTCTTTCTTATGCATGTTCGAAGTCTCATTATCTCCTAATGTATCATCATTAAGCAACTCATCTTCTTCTTTTGAAACACTTTGCTCATAATGGTGCGAGGCAAATGGATATGCATCTTTGATGATCTCCATTACTTGATCATTATCACAATCAACATCATCAGTCGAATTAGCAATAGAAGACAAGTTAGCATTGCAAGAACTTGATACGTTTCCCAACCGTTCACCATGGCGTGTCCATTTAGTATAGTTGTATGACATTCCGTGCATGATCAAGTGTTGTCGAATTTCACCAACTGGCCTCCAAGAGCAGTTGTTGCACTTCTGGCACGGGCACTCGGAATGACCTCGGTGATTGACATGGTTCATTGCAACTCTAATAAACCCCTCAATTCCCGATAAATATTCAGCACTAGTTCTATCGGGATTACGTATCCAATTTCTATCCATAGTATAGTTTAACCTTAAAATCGATATATAAAACATATGAGTGACATAAATATGAAATAAAGATTAATCTATGAAATTTATAAAATAATGGGAAGGGCCTCAAAATTAGCTTTTAAGTTTAAATATAATTAGTTTCCTAGTTTTAATAGATTTCATAGCTTTGTTTGCTTTCTATTCATATTTAGTTTTCTAATTTGATACTAATTAGGACTCTTGGGTTTTCCTCCTATAAAAGGAGTCTTTGCCATTCATTTTTTACATACAATTTGATTATAAAATAAAATTTCTTTTATTGAAGATTCTCCGAGTTTCGAGTTCTTGATTTTTCTTGAATTTATTAATGTTTGCTGTCAATTTTTTTTTACTTATTGTTGAGTTACCTTTCAACATTATCTTCTAACAAAGGCTTAGTTATAAATCTTCTAAGTGTATGATATTATTTACATAAATCTTCTCATTTAATTATGAAATTTGTACACAAGGTTCAAACTTCTCAGTTTATGAAATTATTTACATAGAACAAAATAAGCTAAACAAAGTAGCTATTTATAAATCCACCTACTCATAGGCACTTTGAAGCACCCACGAAAGTAAAACCTATTAATAACAAGGTGAAACATTTGTGTAGAGATTACTGTCATCGTAAATCGAAGGTACATCACGTGAAAATATGAACTTACCTTGTTTTAATTTGAATCGAAGGAAGCTCTAGAGTCCAAAACTCGTATCACTACTACATAACCAGAAAAATGATTAGCCACCAATAATCGTCTTGAAGGATGGCAAGAAATTAATTTGAAAATTCAATATAAAATACTCATGTTATCTAAGGCTAAGACAATTTTCTACCTAGAGCGAATGAAAGATGAATACACGCCAAACCCATGTGTACCCATGTAAAAGACTTTTCACCAAAAAAAATATAAGGAGTTATTGCTTTCAGACCTAGAGCGAACGAAAGATGAATACAATCCAACGAAAGAGTTATTGCTTTCAAACCTAAAAAATTTAAGATGGTTTTAATCATTTCGTGAATGAATTATTAATTTGATATTTAAATTTAGAATCAATAATTTTAATCAAGTTATTACCAAAATAGACAGTAACTATCCTGCTCAACTTTAATTCTTTTAAGTTACACTAGAACATAGAAGAATCTTAAAATGTCTCATCTAAAAGACTGAATTCATGCAACACCAACTAATTACGATGATGTTAACTTTAATTATGATGAATTAAAGGGTCAATGAGAGCCAAAATAAATAGTTGTAATACCCTCTCCCCAATCCTTTTCTGAATAAAGCTGCAATTTTCCCAATAAAGGTTTCATGAGCTAAGCTCAAGATATTGGTTGATAACTAAGCTCGAGCCATTTAACCTAAACTAACTTGACTGGTCGAGCAAGAATTAGTGAAACAAATACTTCAGTTGATTGACACTCTACAACAAAGAATGACAAAAATAAATGATGGTGACTTTAATAAGGATAACTTGCATACAAGGCATTGATACTAATATTAAAAGATGGGTTTTGAACAATGGCTAAGTACAGATTACGGAAAAATTCCTTATGCAATAAATGCCAAATATAACGACAATAAAAATTGGAAAAGCAGTTCTAAGCAAAAATTTAGCAATCACAAATCTCAAACATATAGTCGCATATTCAACCAATTTCTAACATTCAAAGATTCATTCAGTATTCTAGGCTAAAATATGTATGTAGCATAATCTTCCTAGTCTTTGACAGATTCTTGTGTAGAGCTACAATGATCATAACTAAAGGTGTGTTGCTAGAATGATTCAAAGTCACCTTTTTTCTCTTTGGATTGAAGAAAGCTCTGCTATCCACAACTGGTTCCACAACCTGTAAAAGATATTAAATTTAATAATCAAAACTTTATACTGAATTCACAGAGTATCAAGAATGACAGTAAATTATTTTAAAGCCTCAGGGAAGATGGAAGAATAAATATGAGGAACAATGAATGCATATCACAACACATGTTTTCAAAATCAAAGGGTTTTATTCATCAAATAAGGAAGAGACAGAATTTCAACAAATTTTGGCACAGAAAGAAAAAGTCTTTAAAGGAAAAACAGAATTATTATCTATTATGCCTTTTTTTTGTTGGACAATAATCAAGTGAACATTTCTTCTCCTATTCTATTTTAACATATTCATTATATAACCCCAGAAACATAAAATGTAATAGCATTTCGAAGCAACCGTGAATCAAAGAGAGATGAGAAGAATGTTGTCAGTCAATAATTGTGAGAAAATTCATCAAATATACGTTTGCAGAAGCCTATGTCATCACTTAATAATTGTGAGAAAAATCATATAATGCACGTTTGTTGATCAAACATGGCATAACTTGTGGTTTTTCACTTGAGAAATTAAACAGGTGCAGGGACATCGAAATTGCAAAAACTCTCATATGCAATTGAAATGTTCTCTTTGAAGATGACAGATAAGGGATAACGTACCTGCTTCAGACCGACAGTTTTCCTCCTCTGATTGCAACGATTGAAGCCCTGAATTCGTCTCAATAGTCGCTACTCTGGTTCTCTCAGGTACTGTCTTCAACGGTAGTGGACGGGATTACTCTGGTTCTCTCAGGTACTGTCTTCAACGGTAGTGGACGGGATTAAGTGTGAGGGATTTGTTGGCGGATGAATTCGTCTTCAACGGTAGAGCTGTAGACGGCTTTGGGTTGCAGGCGGCGCTAATCGGGTTAATTGGTTGGGGGGGCTGCGTGCTGATCTTATGAGGGAGGGATCGAGATTGGGAAGTTCTACGATTAGGGCTGTAGCCTGTAGGGCATGTTATTTTGTTTGGAGGGAAATTGAAAATTTTGTGAGGGAAAATGGGCTTTATTTTTTGTCATTAAATTTACATATTTTATTATTTTTTCTTTATATATATATATATGTTGTCGGAAGTAGTTAAAAAATAAAATGAGAATTGTCTCTAATGTTTAGCCTACAAATTGGTGAATTCTTTTATCGACAAAAGATATCTCTTATATGCCACGAAAAATACTTCTATATATAAATTTAATATTAAATTTATAGGGAGAAATAAACTCATGCTACGAATTAAAATTTGTCTTCTAAAATTTTATAGACAAAACTCTATCCCTACGAAAATTATTTTTTTGAGAAAAAAGAAGTTCCGCCTACAAATCTCATTTTATAGGAGGAATTTTGTAGGCTAAGTATACATATATATTTCGATAAATTTGTTTTCAGGAATAGTTCACGCGTTCGTGAGCTCGAATTATTTCAATTTGAAAATTTAGGAGTCAAATCATATCCCTACAAGAATTAGTTTTTGTATGGAAAAAAAAATTCCGCCTACAAATCTAATTTTGTAGGCTGATAAATTTGTATTCAAGTATAAAATTTTTGGAGCTAAATTCTTATACCTACAAAAACTCATTTTGTAGGAACAAATAGACTCTGCCTACAAATAAAATTTGTATCTGGAAAATTTGTAGTTTAAGTATAAATATTTTTGGAACCAAATTTTTATCCATACAAAAACTCATTTTGTAGGAAAAAGTAGTCTCTGCATACAAATAAAATTTGTATGCGGAAAATTTGTAGTTTAAATATAAATATATTTGGAGCCGAACTCTTATTCCTACAAAAAGAGCGTTTTGTAGGAAAAAGTAGTTTTCGCATACAAATATAATTTTGTATGTGGAAATTTTGTAGTATAAGACTAATTATCTTGTAGTGAATATAGGACTTTATTTTTTTGGCTTTTTAAATTTTAATGCAACTTGTTAATTGGGGATGAGGATCCGAGATGGGAATAAGACGGTCATCCCCGTCCCTGGTTCGGAGATGCTTTTTCATCCCCGCCCCATTCCCGTCTTTATTGGGGATTCCTTGCCCCATTCGGGGCTGGTCCCCATTAGGTTCGGATATTCCCCGTCAAAATATCTAAATGTATTGTAGATTAAAATAATAACTAATAATATTTAATGAAAATAAAATAAATTTTAAATGTAATATCAAAAGTTTTCCACTCATTCACACTTTTGTTGTTATTGTTATTGTTATTATTGTAGATGTAGATTAAATTAAATAAACGAAAAGATAATAATATGAGAATAATAATATGAAATCATATTACAACATTGTAAATTATTAGATAACAAATTAATTTAATATTAAATAAATGAGAAAGTATAATAATTTGAAATTATATTATAATTTTGTAAATTGTTATACAATAAATGTAATGAATTATTTAATGTTATTAAATAAAAGTATAAAGATAAAATGGGCATATAACTAAATATATGATGGTACCTAAGTAATTAATTGAAAGAAGGATTTAGTTGGTATAAAGGGAAAAAAAATGAGGATAAAATCGAAATGTGAAAAATTCTTCAACATCCATACTTTTTAAAGTAGTGTAGATTTACCAAAAAATTGATTGTAGCGATTTATAAACTAATTTATTTATAATTTTGAGGTAAAATGTATTATTGAAAATTAGAAAAAGAAAATATGTGCAGAAAAGTGATTTGAAAAATTATAAATCATTTACCAAAAACTTGCTTATTTATAAACGAGATAGACAAAAGAAAATTTATATCTTAGTCTATTTGGTAACGAGATAGACAAAAGAAAAACTTGCTTATAGATACTAGATAGTTTGTTTTTGTGATTTTTTTAGTTTTTTGATTTGATGGATGTATGATTTAAAAATATTTGAAAAATAAAAAATTGTAAATTTAATTAAGAATGAATGATTGAGATTGAATTTAAATTATAATAAATTTTTATCATTACTAAACAACCTCGTAGAATGTGTTGAAATTGAACAGAACAGCACAGCACAACACGTAGCTTAAACTGTCCAATTCTCTTTTTAACCCAAAACAAGAAGCTGAAGCTTCCGTTGTTTACTCCCATAATATAATATCCCATTCTTTTTCTTCTTCTTCTTTTTCCCCACCCCACCCCACCCCACCCCATTCTTTTTCTTCTTCTTCTTCTACTCTATACCCCCACCCCACCCCACTAGTACTACACAGATACACAAGCTTCTGTCTACAACAATGGCGGGTATGGGTATTGATGGGTTTGAGGACGAGGGTTTCAATTTCAATTCATTTTTTTCATATGATAATCCACCGAAAATGTTGTGTTTTGGAGACTGTGGCAAAGAATGTGATTTAAAGATGGCGGAGAGTTCTATTAAAACGGCTGAAAAACCTGGAGTCACATGCAGTGATTCATCCTCGACGTCTTCAACAAATTACATCAGCCAGACTAATACACTGCCAAAATCTAAGAAGAGAAATGGGCCGGGGTGTGCAAAATCTGATCTCATCTCCGGAGTTAGTACCGAACCTCCGACAGGAACTCAGAAGTTCTGTAAGAATACCAAGTCGGAAAACTCATCGGTGGTCTCCTCCGGCCATGCAAAGGTCAGTGAAGACAGGAATTGAATGTAAATTTAACACTAAAATTTAAATTAATAAATGAATTATATATATATATATATATATATATATA